>JAECWR010000034.1:8929149-10403299 GCA_018150935.1 Drosophila pruinosa | reverse complement strand
AAAACAACAGCTACGTTGAAATCCAGTATATTAAAGGCGGTGCTGTTGCACTCTACACCAAATGTTAGTCCAGGTTTCGAGGGATGTATACCCCGAAATGAGTGGCTGCTTTTGGTGTGCGAGGATAGCAGCACTGCCAATTGGGTCAGGGGAGCTGTTGGACACATCAGGTCCATCAGCGCCCTTGACGTCAAATTGCTGGAGGAAACGGAGTTTCCCATGGCTCACCCCATTAGAGGTTACTTTCCCAGTAGTGCTGAGTTTACTCCTGCAACCATGCTGGAATACATTGGGCTCCAGAACGCCAGCAGCTTCTCCACGAAGCTGTGGCGGGTGGTGCAGCACAGCCTGAACGGCACAACGACTCACCTCGCAATGTTGGTTGACGAGGAGACGTACAGGGCTCTGACGGAGTGCCAAGGGAGGGTGAAATTATGCTTTGGCAGGGTCAAATTGATCCTAAAGAATTCAGCTCCCAAAGCCTACTCCGCCACCCCTGCTCCATCCTCATCCTCACCAGTTCCCTCTTCTGCCAGTGCCTCTCCGGCAACGGCGCCAGTGGTTCCCTCAGAGATGTCAGCATTGGCTGACCCTGTGGCCTCCACGAGCGCTGCGGCCGGATCGGTACCCAAGGTTCCTTCCCCCACCCCACCGGCCATCGTGGTCACGGCCCCGAAGGGCCCAACTTGACGTGTGACAAGTGGTCACCGTCCGTCAACCCACCCGCAAGGGCACCTCCCGTGAGCGGGGTCGCAAGGCGACCTCCCCCGAGTGGCTCGTCCCGACCGCCGAAGGGCATACGCGGGAGCAAGGCAAGTGGCCTTTTCTCGACCGTCATCAGGAGGGAAAATGAGCAAACTTAAAGTGCTCCAGGCGAACATGCACCACGCTAAAGGAGCGTCGGCCACACTGTGCAGGGTCGTCTGTGAAGATCACATCAACCTGGCTCTCGTCCAAGAACCATGGTTGATCGGTGGCCAAATACGTGGACTTTCATGAGGATCATGTAAGTTGTTATATGACTGTATGGGAGGTGCCCCGCGCACTGCTATACTTTTGGATAACAGTGTCAGACATTTCCCACTAACTAACTTCATCCACAGAGACCCTGGTAGCAACGGCTATTGAGGTAGCCACTGCAGACGGTGTCCGGGAAGTTGTGATCGCCTTCGCATACTTTCCGGGCGATGTGGATGATGTACCCCCAGCAGAGGTCCAGCGGCTGGTGGAATTCTGTCGTTGCAACAACAAGTCGCTCGTGATCGGCTGTGATGCCAATGCACATCACTCGATCTGGGGGAGCAGCGACATCAACAAACGTGGTGAGTCCCTCTTAGACAACTTATTGTGTTGTCAACTAGATGTAGCTAACATAGGGCGCAAACCCACTTTTATTAATGCTATTAGGGAAGAGGTTTTAGATCTCACCCTAATCAGCACCTCGATAGCGAGTTCGCTTGTTAACTGGCGGGTTACAGACGAAGCCACTTTGTCAGACCATCAGCACATCAGATTTGACCTTCCTGGCCAAGTCGAAATTCGCCAAAACTCCTTCTGTCCGAAAAAGACAAATTGGGAGCTCTTTAAAGCCTCTGTAGCTTTCAAAGCAGACCTATTGTTTAGCAATCCTAGCTCTATCAGTGAGATAGAACTCGTTGCCAATCTGCTCCAAGATGTGCTTATCTCATTCTTCGACAACAGCTCAGTCCTGAAGACCCTAAGGGTCAATCGGAAAATTCCGTGGTGGAATGAGGAATTGGCTGTCCTTAGAAGGAGGGTTAGAAGCCTTTTTAATAAGGCTAAATCTAACCGTGCTAGTTGGGACGTCTACAACTACAACAAAAGCATTAGACGAGCTAAACGCGATACATGGCGCAGCTACTGTGGTAGCTTAGAACCGTTGCCAGAGGCAGCGAGGCTTCATAAAGTATTGGCTAAAGGGTCGTCTAATGGAATAGGGCTTCTTAAAAGAGCAGATGGTTCTTTCACTCAAGATCGCAGGGAAACACTTGAGCTTCTACTGCAAGTCCACTTCCCGGGTTCTGTGGCAAATCCAGATCTCTCCGGTCGCGATGACGCCACTTTGTCACCGGACTCACGCGGATTCAGCCTATCTGGATCCATCTTCGGCCCTGAAAAGGTCAAATGGGCTGTAGATCAGCAAATGCAATAAATTGCACAGGCTGCTGTGCCTTTCACTGATAGGTGCACTTCGTACCTGTCCCACCGCAGCAATGGAATCGATACTGAATCTGACTCCGCTGCATATCCACTGGTATTCACTGGTATACCGACAGGTCAAAAACTCATCAGGGGTTTGGAGCTGGGATCTTTGGACCCAACTCTAAAACCTCAATTGCTATGGGCAAATGGCCCACAGTCTTCCAATCTGAGGTTCATGCCATCGAGTTCTGCTGCCGTCTGATCCTAGAGAAGGGGATTAGAGGAGTGAACATCTACATCTTCTCTGACAGTCAAGCCGCCATCTTAGCCCTCTCCTCCAAAAGAGTAAGCTCTCGACTGGTGGCCGATTGCTGGAACTGAGTCCAGAGACTGTCACCCTTCTATGGGTACCTGGACACTCTGGTATCCAGGGCAATGAGCTGGCGGACGAACTTGCGAGGGCCGGTTCGTCAGCTACTTTTTCCGGCCCTGTGCCCTTCTGTGGCATGGGTTGGTCAACCATCTCAGCTATTGTGAGAACCTGGGCTGTTAGGTTGACTGATCGCTACTGGTCGGTCCAACCAGGGATGCGGCAAGCCAAGGAGCTTATCAATCCCGTGGTCGACCGGAAAACCAGCTTACTTACCAGGAGGGATCTTCACCTCCTCGTTGGCTTTCTTAGCGGCCATCATACGTTGAACTATCACCTCACCAAAATGCGTCTGTCTTCTGATGCTGAGTGCAGACTTTGCAAAGAGGACGACGAGACAACCAAACACATTCTGTGCGACTGTCCAGCCTTGGTGTGGACTAGGAGGAAACATCTGCACGTGGATACCGCAGGTCCCGAGCATATTGTGCGTTCCTCGACGAAAGATCTGATCTCCTTCATTAGGGAAGCAGAGCATCTTTTGTCTAGCTAGGAGAGCCTATAGGCACAAAAGACCTCCATGGTCGCAGTGCCTCGCACCTTCTCTGTTGGCAGACTCGCTTTCACAAATAAAAATAATAATAATGGGATAGGAGATGCTTACTTCTGCCTGTTACATACATTTTCGGTCGGCACAAAGCCATAATACCCTTTTACCCTTTGGGTAGGCGGGTATAAATACCACCCAATTAGTCAAATCGTGTGCCATGGCATACATAAAGCTAATTTAGCCCATATAGTTACATGGCCATGTAAGTTGGTTTAACATCAATTCATCCCAAATGGAAGAATTGAGAACATTCGAAAGACGCGTACTGAGAGCTGCTTTAGGAATCTCGCCACCGTTTCACCATCCACTATATTCCCAACCTAAAATTATATAGGATAACAAAAGTTATACATTGAATATAACAGCTCGAGCAATATTTCAATTGTAGACAGCGTTATTCAAACACTGTAAACAACACAAATGATACTCGTACGTTAAATTACGTTTATGCTAAAAAATGTCAAACTTTCCATTGAAAATGTCAGATTGCACTTGGCAACACTTAGTGTTGCCTAGGCCTGAAATATATATAGCAGCCCTCGTATGATAGCATAATGGCAAAAAAATAGTAACTTAATATATTAATTGCATATTATTCCATTCCATCTTTGTATTGTTAGTTGGCACTTTGAGGCGCATGATTTTATCAGTAGTTGGTCAAGTTATTACATTATTTTCATACAAAGGTAATAATTATTATAGTATTTATGGATAATTTATAATACAGTATTGTTTAGGGAATATATTTTTAATAACAAAGATGACAGTTGTATTATTTATGTAATTAATAATAATGTTTTTATCTGATAATTGTTTTAATGCTGATACAAAGTACAATTTTAGGTGAATTTTTATACACCGTGCATAATTATATTAAAATGGATTTAATTTTATTTTGTTGTTCAAATATTTAACAAAACAATAAATTATATTATAATTGAAATATCAAACTATTAACTACAATTATTATTGAATAAATAATAAGTTAATGGCATTTTTTTGGGGGAAATCGTTCACAATAGACAAAATTTTGTGGAGCCTTTTTATTCGCTTCGCTTATTATCTGTTTGGGATCCACACGAGTTCTATTTAAAGGGAGTGGAAGATGGCCCACCCACAAGAGGCGCTCGAGCCTTGAAGACGACAAGTTGTCTGAGAAGAAAAAAAGAAAAAAGCAAAGTGAACAAGTGAAAAAGTGAAAAAGTGGAACAGTGGAACAGTGAAAGTGGAGTGAAGTGAAGTGAAAATGGACAAAACAATAGACGATAGTGGAAAGATCCACAAAAAGAACAAGAAGGCGGTGAAGAAGAAAGTAATAATTTTGAGCGATAGCGATGTGGCGTCTGTACTAAAGCGCCCACGCTGTACGAACGAAATAAGTGACGAAGAAGCACAACAAGAAATAGACGATTTAGTCAGCCAAAGCGAGAAGCGCAGTCGTGCTTCATCGTGCTGCCTGGATGAGGATTCAGACGGGACACCAACTAATGGTGATGATGATATGGATGAATATCCGGATAGAGTTTGGCTCAGCGATACGGATTACCATGATATAATGGAGGAGCTGTTGACTTTAAGGGCTAAAGTGACAGCTGAAGCCGAATCAGCTGACAGAAAAGCCCTTAGGGGTCAGCAGCAAATGGATGAACTTGCAATTAAAGCAAAACTTAATCCTTTGTTTGGCAATAAATTTGCCGAACTCTCAATAATCGACGATGATATGAATAGCAGCAGCGGCGACAATACCAGCAGTATCAAGAAGATCGGCGATGGGAGTAACAGCAGCAACAATAAAGTGGATGAAAAGTGCAGCAGTAGCAGTAACAACAACATTATAAGCAACAATAGCAGCATCAGCAGCATCAACTGTAATATCAACAAGGATTTCCCATTATTGGAGGAGTCATCCAAACCAATGAAGGCTACTAAACAAAGAAGCCCTTCTACACTAAAGATACCAGAAGATACCCAGCAGCCATAGTGGCAGCACAAAAATGCCAATTATTGCGGCATATAACGCTAATCCGAAGGTTTTAACAAGTAAGTTGCATCAATATATTAAAAAAGAGCAATTTAACATAAATGTAATCAATAAAAATAGAACACATATACAAGTTTTCTCTATTGAAAACTTCACAAATACTAAAATACTATTAGAAGAGGCAAAAATTCCCTTTTACACGTATACCCCAATCCAATTAAAACCCTTGTCCGTTATCCTTAAAAAGCTTCCTCAGGGTATTTACTCTGAGGAAGAGGTAAAAAATCCGATTGAGGCAAACTGTGAGGATCTAAAGATCCTCTCAGTGAAACCTTTTAAAAAGAGTTTGTGGTTAGTTCAAATAGCCAAGACCAACAAATGTCATCAAATTTTTTCACTAAAGCAGCTATTAAACTGCAAAATAAAAATTGAAAACCTAATAAAGAGCAATACCATTATGCAGTGCTATAATTGCCAGCGCTTTTGCCACGTTACAAGTAATTGCGAAATGCAGTATCGCTGCATGAAATGTATTGCCACGCATCTGCCAGGACAATGTGGCATAAAAAAATCCGATAATCCAACTTCCAATAAAGAAGTTCAATGTGTAAACTGCAAAGGACAGCATACAGCAAATGCTAAAATCTGCCCAATCAGAATAAAAATCTCATATAAAATTAATGAAAAGCGGCAATTAAGCGCCTCAAAAATAGGTATTAATAAAAAAACTCAAGTAACCAGCGAAAAATCGTTGATCAAAGCAAAATTAAAAGCAATGTATCATTTGCTACAGTTTTAAAAAATAAGGATAGTGCTAAGAAAACATCTATCGAAAACACTAGCATCTCACCCAAATAATAAATCTCAAAACATTACAATTGAAGATTTCAATAAAGAGAGCGAGTGCAACTTTGGCAATGACCTATAGAGCTGTATAGAGATAATGAGATCTTTAATTGATAATTGATAGCAATCAAAATTATGTAGAAGTCCGAAAATCCAAACAAGCTTAATTGCTTAATAATGTTTATTAGGAAAATCATGTTTCAAAACGTTAATTCAATAATCTCGCTAGACAGAAGATTAGAATTTAACGAATTTATAAATCAATATTTGCCAGACGTAATGCTTATAGCAGAACATCTAGCAAATAAACACAACATAATATTTAATATATATCAATTTGTTCGCCAACGCACAAGAGCTACTGCCACCCAATCTGCACAGCGCCAGAATGGATTATCGGTGGCAATATGCTTAAAAAATGGAATACGATATGAAAGAGTTGAATTTAGTTCATTAAGCTTCATAGAAGCTATAGCCATAAAAATTTGTTATTCATAGGAATAGCAATGTTCTTAAATTAATCTTAATTTCACTGTATAAGCGACCTGGAGATCCTCTAGAGATAGGAGACCTAAAAACTATATTCACCTCATTAGTCCGATCCCATGGTGACTGTCAGGTCATCATTGGGTGTGACTTAAATGCCAAGCACCCCAGTTGGCACGTGCCATTCCACAATGAGGCCCATAGTAACAGTAGCGGGCAAATTCTGTTTAAATGGCTTTTGGGGCAACCCAATTTAGTTCTTATTCCCCCATGTGAACCGAGCCGTCCTAACAACCACATTATCCCCTCCTCAATAGACTTTTTTATTGTGTCGTCCGAAATTTCAACCTGTACAAATAGTATTTGTGAAACCATCAAAGATTTCCAATCTGATCCCTTCGGTGTAATGTTAAAGTTAAAACTTAGACATTACCAATCTGTTCTTATCGAACCAAAAATCATTCATAACTTCTCCAAAATAAATACAATAGCGTGGAATACTACCCTTCTCAATAATCTCTCCCATATTGATAAAAACTCAAACCTAAGTCAGTTAGAAATTGACGTTCATATAAATAATTTAACCAGAGCACTTAACATAGCCTTAAACTCTCCTAGAGTAATTCCAAAAATAACTACATCCATCTCAGCCAAACAGAACAGTCCGTCCAAATGATCGCTGCCTTGATTTAATCAAGCGCAAACGGCTCTTCAGACGATATCTTTTCAGACGTCTGTACAACATGGCTGAAAATAAAAAGGAGACTGTCCGTCATCACATTTTCAATTTTATACGTCAGATTGAAAAACACATAGAAAGTCCAGCAGCTGCGACCGAATCAGATTTACTGACGACGCTTCCGTGGCCTCTCAGAGGTCAGGCCTCACGGAAGCAGGCTCTCAGATCCATTTGCTGCAGCTGGAATTGAAGGACGCCTTTGTTAAACTGAAGAGCCGCGAGAAGAAGCTTTTAAAGGGTTCGAACCGAACGGAAGCTCTAGCTATCGCCACTGTGCCCCCAGTTTACACCAAGGCAAAACGGACGTGCGTTGACGATACCATCGCCGAGCCCACTAGCTCTTCAAAGAGGCCCAAAAAGACTCATAAGGAGTCCACGAAGCCACTCTTCAGTCAAATGGTAAGCAGCGTGAAATTGGGCTTCACTTCGGCTGATTCTTTCAAACCCGTCTCAGCGGAGCAGTTGGCTACATTGAAGTCCAGCATTTTAAAGGCGATGCTGTTGCACTCCACACCAGATGTTGCCCAGGTTTTGAGGGTTGTATTGCCCGAAACGAGTGGCTGCTTCTGGTGTGCAAGGATAACAGCACTGCTAGTTGGGTCAGGGGAGCTGTTGGACACATCAGGTCCATCAGCGCCCTTGAAGTAAAACTGCTGGAGGAAACGGAGTTTCCCAAAGCTCACCTCATTAGAGGTTACTTTCCCAGTAGCGGTGAGTTCACGCGACTATTCTGGATTATATTGGGCTCCAGAACACCAGCAGATTCTCTACGAAGCTGTGACGTGTGGTCACCGTCCAGCAACCGTCAGAGGTGCCTCGGTCAGACCCACTGCCAGCACCTCGGGCCGCAACCCACCCGCAAGAGTGCCTCCCTTGAGCGGAGTCGCAAGGCGACCTCCCCCGAGCGGCTCATCCAGACCACCGAAGAGCTTACGTGGGAATGACTCTCGGGGGGCAAGGACAGTGGCCTTGTCACGACCGCCATTAGGAGGGCAAATGAGCAAAATTAAGGTGCTCCAGGCGAACCTGCACTACGCCAGAGGAGCGTCGGCCACACTGTGCAGGGTCGTCTGTGAAATCAACCTGACTCTCATCCAAGAACCATGGTTGATCATGTAAGTTGTTATATGACGGTATGGGAGGTGCCCCTCGCACTGCTATACTTTTAGATAACAATGTAAGACATTTCCCTTTAACCAACTTCATCCTCATAGACCTGGTGGCAACGGCTATTGAGGTAGCCACTGCGGACGGTGTTCGGGAAGTTGTGATCGCCTCTACATACTTCCCGGGCGATGTGGATGAAGTACCCCCAGCAGAGGTCCGGAGACTGGTTGATTTCTATCGCCGCAACAACAAGCACACGATATGGGGGAGCAGCGACATCAACAAACGTGGTGAGTCCCTCTTAAACTACTTACTGTGCTGTCAATTAGATGTAGCTAACATAGGGTGTAAACCCACTTTTACTAATGCTATTAGGGAAGAGGTTTTAGATCTCACCCTAATCTCAACCTAAGCAACTCGATTGCGAATTCGCTTATCAACTGGCGGGTTACAGACTAAGCCACTTTTTCAGACCATCAGCACATCAGGTTTGACTTTCCTGGCCAAGTCGAGATTCGCGAAAACTCCTTCTGTCCCAAAAAGACGAATTGGGAGCTTTTCAAAGCCTCTGTAGCTTTCAAAGCAGATGAGGAAATGGACACTGATAACAATAACAGCACCAGCGAAATCAACTAAAATGTGGCAGCTAGCAGCAGCATCAGCAATATTAACAAAGACTTCCCAACCTTGGAAGCATCATCTAAGAATAAAAAAGCTGGAAAGCAACAAAGCCCCAGCAGAGTTACCAAAACCACAACAGCCGGCACTCCTGAATTGCCGGCGAAACAACCTGCTAAAGGAAAAGGGACTCCAATAATCGCTACCTACAACACAAACCCTAAGGAAATGACAGGTATGTTGCGCCAATTTTTAAAAAATGAGCAGTTTACCCTTAACATTATCAACAAAAACCGAACCCACATCCAAGTTTTCTCCTTGGATGATTTTATTAAAACAAAAACATTATTAGAAGAGGTCAAGGTCCCTTTTTATTCCTACACCCCTAACCAATTGAAATCAGTTTCATTGGTACTAAAAAAAGCTACCCCAGGGCAACTACACAGAGAGTGAGGTCAAAGCCGCACTAGAGGCAAGCTGTGAGGATTTAAAAATCCTCTCAGTTAAACCATTCAAAAAGAATTTCTGGTTGGTTCAACTGCCAAAAACCAGCAACAACTCCAAAATCATAAACCTCAAGCAATTACTAAATTGCAAAATTAAAATCGAGCCTCTTAAAAAGAGCAAATCAATCAATCAATGCCACAATTGCCAGCGGTTCTGCCATGTAGCAAGCAATTGCAAAATGGCGTACCGCTGTGTTAAATGCACCGCTACCCACCTCCCAGGTCAATGCACAATTAAAATCTCGGAAAATCCTTCCGAAACCAAAAAAAACCCAATGCGTCCGCTCCGAATCGAAATCGCCAAAAAATTGAGCAAAAACGCCTAAACTCAGGCCCTAAAAATATCAAAAAGGTTGAGTCTATCCCAAAAAAAACTTTGCCCAAAGCAAAATCAATAACTATATTTCCTTCGCAGATGCCTTAAAACAGCGCGAAGAAAAAACTCAAGTAATAAACATTAAAACTACAAACCCGAGCCTCCAAAAACATATGGCTAAAAAACTCGCCCCCACAGCCACAGTAAAAATTCGTCTCCAATCTCCATTGAAGACCTAAATAAAGATAGCGAAACCATTTTTGGTAAAGATCTATCCAGCTGCATAGAGATAATGCAATCCATTATCCACAAATACCCAACAAAATCCTTAGGAAATAGCCAAGACATCAAAAAATCCAAGCAAGCTCTATTACTCGAGTTGTTCATTAAAATTTCCCAATAATGACTCCCCAAAGAATTATATTTCAAAATGTTAACTCCTTAATCTCACTTCATAAGAGATTAGAGTTAAACCAATATCTCCATAAACACAAGCCACACGTGATGCTCTTAGCAGAACACCGCCTGGCTAATAAACACAATGTTAGTCTGCATCAATACCAATTGGTACGCCAACAAACACGAGCAACTGACACAATAACCGCACAGCGCCAGAATGCAAATGGGTCCGGCACGTCCGTAGCTATTTGCATAAAAAATGGCATACACTATGAAAGGGTAGAAATTGGGCATCTCCGTTTCATAGAAGCTGTAGCAATAAAAATTCACTATGTCAATAGAAATCAGACCTCTTTAAGGCTAATCTTAGTCTCCCTTTACAAACGACCTGGAGATCCGCTAGTGATAGGTGACCTATCAACCATTTTCACCTCAATATCCCGTTCCCATGGTGACTGCCATGGCATTATTGGTTGCGATCTAAATGCCAAACACCCCAGTTGGCATGTACCTCTGCATAACACAGCCCACATTAATTCCAATGGGCAAGTACTGCATCAATGGCTCTTAGGGCAACCCAATTTTGTTCTCATTCCCACAAGAGAACCAAGTCGTCCTAACAATATTAATATCCCGTCCTCAATAGACTTCTTTATTACATCGTCCGAAATTTCGACCTACGCAAACAGCCTCTGTGAAATCACAGACGATTTTCAGTCTGAGCACTTTTGTATAAAACTAGACCTAAATCTTAGGCAATTTCAGACTGTTCTTAACGAGCCCAAACTCATCCACAATTTTGGAAAAATAAACACATTAACATGGAATAGAATTCTCCTCAACAACTTTCCAATTATAGACAAAAACTCAAACCAATGTCCGAGCGAAATCGACTCTCATGTGGAAAAATTAAATAATGCACTAAGCACTGCTTTAAACTCTTCTAGGGCAATTCCCAAAATAATCTTACATCCTTCCCGTCAAAATAGATGTGTCCGTCCAAATACCCGTTGCCTTGAGCTCATCAAGCGCAGACGCAACCTCAGACGCTACCTGTCCAGGCGTCGATTTACCATGTCCGAAAGTGAAAAAGTTGAAATTCGTTACCTGATTTCAGACATTACTTCCAACCTAGAAATCCTTATAAAAATTGCCAGCTGCATCAATGCGAAACCAGCCTGCGGAAAATTAATCCCTCAAAAATAAATATCAGGAATCTGCAAAGATGTAACCCAAAGAGGATATTCAGCCAGATCGATATTGATATAAATCAGGTCCTTCAGGTCCGGTACCCCCTATCTTGAACTTCACAGAACATAGAAGCGCTGACGGCAAGTGGGTAGGAGCAGAAGAGTTAGGATAGACTGGATAAAGTTCAAAAATAATAAAAAATCAATGGGCTCAGATGGCAGCAACAACTTTCTGCTAAAACACTGCAACCTCTCAGTACTAATCCATCTAGCTATCCTATTTAATCATTGTTTCAACAATGGCTACTTCCCTACAAACTGGAAACTAAGTAGAATTATCCCTATTCGCAAACCAAAATCAAGCCCAAATTCCCTTCAAGGTTATCGTCCAATCTCAATACTCTCAGCCATTAGCCTTCTCTTTGAAAAAATGTTATTAAGTCAAATTAAAACGCATACTGACGCCCTTGATATACTCAAACCTTATCAATTCGGTTTCAGAGATAATCTGTCCATCAGTCACTCCCTTGCAGTTGCTAACAATTTTATTTTTGGCAACCTAGCCCGGCAACGGGCCACAATTGCTTGCGCTCTCGACTTCGAGAAAGCATTTGATACCGTATGGACAAACGGTCTATTATTCAAAATGAATAACATCTTTAACTTCAACCCGAACTTAACTAGAATTGTCCACAACTACCTTACCTCACGCAGCTTTTATGTCACAAGTCCAAACGACGACAGACCACTCATCAGAAACATCTCAGCTGGTGTGCCGCAGGGTTCATTATTAGCACCTGTCCTTTTTAATATATATCTAGTTGATATTCCGGACTACCAGTATGACCCTAACAACAACAACAACAATATCAACAGCGCGCGTACAACCGCTCATCTATGCAGATGACATACTCATCTTAGGCTCAGGTGCATGGTTAGCAAGCGCCGAAATGGACCTTAATAGATATTTAGAGACCCTTTGTCAACATTTCATCAAATGGAGACTGCGCTTAAATACTAACAAATGTGAAGGATGTGTGTTCAGAGGAGCATGGGTCACTGACGTATATAAAAATGCCCGAAAATTTCAACCAAAACTATACATAAACGGCAACACGCAAATCACAATAAAACCTTAGATTAAATACTTAGGAGTCATATACGACACTAAGCTGAAATTCAACCAACATTTAGAGCACTCACTCCGCAAAGCCAAGATTACTAGGATCCCCGAAGGCTCAAATATGTAAAATTCTTGTCTATAGAAAATTAGTCCAACTAATACTACTGCACGGTCACATAAGCTGGTTTAACATCAAATCTAGTCAAATGGAAGACTTGCGACTCTTTGAAAGACGCATCCTTAGAGGTGCCCTGGGGAAACTCTCTTTTGGAGAAACGAAGTCGCGCCTCATCCTTAAGTTTCGACGAGTACAGCGACTCCGACGAAACTACAACTAATAATGAAATGGAGGAGCCATCTAATGGCATATGGATTGACGAAGAAGAGTACCACCTAATGATGGAGGAACTCTTGGAATATCGAGCAACAGCAGCAACTGGAGCCAACCAAGGTGCAAAACCAGCTTGCTACACTCGGAATTAAGGCAAAAATAAACCCATTGATCGGCAACCAGTTTGCTGAGCTTGCCATCGATGAGGTCAATGATATGGACACGGAAAATAACAACAGCACCAGCGAAATAAATAAAAATGTGGCAGCTAGCAGCAGCATCAGAAATACAAACGAAGACTTCCCAACCTTGGAAGCATCATCAAAAAATAAAAAAAAAACTGGAAAACTGCAAAGCCCCAGCAGAGTTACCAAAACCACAACAGCCGGCACTCCTGAATTGCCTGCGAAACAACCTGCTAAAGGAAAAGGGATTCCAATAATCGCTACCTACAACACAAACCCTAAGGAAATGACACGTATGTTGCGCCAATTTTTAAAAAATGAGCAGTTTACCCTTAACATTATCAACAAAAACCGAACCCACATCCAAGTTTTCTCCTTGGATAATTTTATTAAAACAAAAACATTATTAGAAGAGGTCAAGGTCCCTTTTTATTCCTACACCCCTAACCAATTGAAACCTGTTTCATTGGTACTAAAAAAGCTACCCCAGGGCAACTACACAGAGAGTGAGGTCAAAGCCGCACTAGAGGCAAGCTGTGAGGATTTAAAAAATCCTCTCAGTTAAACCATTCAAAAAGAATTTCTGGTTGGTTCAACTGCCAAAAACCAGCAACAACTCCAAAATCATAAACCTCAAGCAATTACTAAATTGCAAAATTAAAATCCAGAGCACTTAACATAGCCTTAAACTCTCCTAGAGTAATTCCAAAAATAACTACATCCATCTCAGCCAAACAGAACAGTCCGTCTAAATGATCGCTGCCTTGATTTAATCAAGCGCAAACGGCTCTTCAGACGATATCTTTTCAGACGTCTGTACAACATGGCTGAAAATAAAAAGGAGACTGTCCGTCATCACATTTTCAATTTTATACGTCAGATTGAAAAACACATAGAAAGTCCAGCAGCTGCGACCGAATCAGATTTACTGACGACGCTTCCGTGGCCTCTCAGAGGTCAGGCCTCACGGAAGCAAGCTCTCAGATCCATTTGCTGCAGCTGGAATTGAAGGACGCCTTTGTTAAACTGAAGAGCCGCGAGAAGAAGCTTTTAAAGGGTTCGAACCGAACGGAAGCTCTAGCTATTGCCACTGTGCCCCCAGTTTACACCAAGGCAAAACGGACGTGCGTTGACGATACCATCGCCGAGCCCACTAGCTCTTCAAAGAGGCCCAAAAAGACTCATAAGGAGTCCACGAAGCCACTCTTCAGTCAAATGGTAAGCAGCGTGAAATTGGGCTTCACTTCGGCTGATTCTTTCAAACCCGTCTCAGCGGAGCAGTTGGCTACATTGAAGTCCAGCATTTTAAAGTCGATGCTGTTGCACTCCACACCAGATGTTGCCCAGGTTTTGAGGGTTGTATTGCCCGAAACGAGTGGCTGCTTCTGGTGTGCGAGGATAACAGCACTGCTAATTGGGTCAGGGGAGCTGTTGGACACATCAGGTCCATCAGCGCCCTTGAAGTAAAACTGCTGGAGGAAACGGAGTTTCCCAAAGCTCACCTCATTAGAGGTTACTTTCCCAGTAGCGGTGAGTTCACGTGACTATCCTGGATTATATTGGGCTCCAGAACACCAGCAGATTCTCTACGAAGCTGTGACGTGTGGTCACCGTCCAGCAACCGTCAGAGGTGCCTCGGTCAGACCCACTGCCAGCACCTCGGGCCGCAACCCACCCGCAAGAGTGCCTCCCTTGAGCGGAGTCGCAAGGCGACCTCCCCCGAGCGGCTCATCCAGACCACCGAAGAGCTTACGTGGGAATGACTCTCGGGGGGCAAGAACAGTGGCCTTGTCACGACCGCCATTAGGAGGGCAAATGAGCAAAATTAAGGTGCTCCAGGCGAACCTGCACTACGCCAGAGGAGCGTCGGCCACACTGTGCAGGGTCGTCTGTGATGATGAAATCAACCTGACTCTCATCCAAGAACCATGGTTGATCGGTGGCCATATACGTGGACTATCATGTGGATCATGTAAGTTGTTATATGACGGTATGGGAGGTGCCCCTCGCACTGCTATACTTTTAGATAACAATGTAAGACATTTCCCGTTAACCAACTTCATCCTCATAGACCTGGTGGCAACGGCTATTGAGGTAGCCACTGCGGACGGTGTTCGGGAAGTTGTGATCGCCTCTACATACTTCCCAGGCGATGTGGATGAAGTACCCCCAGCAGAGGTCCGGAGACTGGTTGATTTCTATCGCCGCAACAACAAGCACACGATATGGGGGAGCAGCGACATCAACAAACGTGGTGAGTCCCTCTTAAACTACTTACTGTGCTGTCAATTAGATGTAGCTAACATAGGGTGTAAACCCACTTTTACTAATGCTATTAGGGAAGAGGTTTTAGATCTCACCCTAATCTCAACCTAAGCAACTCGATTGCGAATTCGCTTATCAACTGGCGGGTTACAGACTAAGTCACCTTTTCAGACCATCAGCACATCAGGTTTGACTTTCCTGGCCAAGTCGAGATTCGCGAAAACTCCTTCTGTCCCAAAAAGACGAATTGGGAGCTTTTCAAAGCCTCTGTAGCTTTCAAAGCAGATGAAGAAATGGACACTGATAACAATAACAGCACCAGCGAAATCAACTAAAATGTGGCAGCTAGCAGCAGCATCAGCAATATTAACAAAGACTTCCCAACCTTGGAAGCATCATCTAAGAATAAAAAAGCTGGAAAGCAACAAAGCCCCAGCAGAGTTACCAAAACCACAACAGCCGGCACTCCTGAATTGCCTGCGAAACAACCTGCTAAAGGAAAAGGGACTCCAATAATCGCTACCTACAACACAAACCCTAAGGAAATGACAGGTATGTTGCGCCAATTTTTAAAAAATGAGCAGTTTACCCTTAACATTATCAACAAAAACCGAACCCACATCCAAGTTTTCTCCTTGGATGATTTTATTAAAACAAAAACATTATTAGAAGAGGTCAAGGTCCCTTTTTATTCCTACACCCCTAACCAATTGAAATCAGTTTCATTGGTACTAAAAAAGCTACCCCAGGGCAACTACACAGAGAGTGAGGTCAAAGCCGCACTAGAGGCAAGCTGTGAGGATTTAAAAATCCTCTCAGTTAAACCATTCAAAAAGAATTTCTGGTTGGTTCAACTGCCAAAAACCAGCAACAACTCCAAAATCATAAACCTCAAGCAATTACTAAATTGCAAAATTAAAATCGAGCCTCTTAAAAAGAGCAAATCAATCAATCAATGCCACAATTGCCAGCGGTTCTGCCATGTAGCAAGCAATTGCAAAATGGCGTACCGCTGTGTTAAATGCACCGCTACCCACCTCCCAGGTCAATGCACAATTAAAATCTCGGAAAATCCTTCCGAAACCAAAAAAACCCAATGCGTCCGGTCCGAATCGAAATCGCCAAAAAATTGAGCAAAAACGCCTAAACTCAGGCCCTAAAAATATCAAAAAGGTTGAGTCTATCCCAAAAAAAAACTTTGCCCAAAGCAAAATCAATAACTATATTTCCTTCGCAGATGCCTTAAAACAGCGCGAAGAAAAAACTCAAGTAATAAACATTAAAACTACAAACCCGAGCCTCCAAAAACATATGGCTAAAAAACTCGCCCCCCACAGCCACAGTAAAAATTCGTCTCCAATCTCCATTGAAGACCTATATAAAGATAGCGAAACCATTTTTGGTAAAGATCTATCCAGCTGCATAGAGATAATGCAATCCATTATCCACAAATACCCAACACAATCCTTAGGAAATAGCCAAGACATCAAAAAATCCAAGCAAGCTCTATTACTCGAGTTGTTCATTAAAATTTCCCAATAATGACTCCCCAAAGAATTATATTTCAAAATGTGAACTCCTTAATCTCACTTCATAAGAGATTAGAGTTAAACCAATATCTCCATAAACACAAGCCACACGTGATGCTCTTAGCAGAACACCGCCTGGCTAATAAACACAATGTTAGTCTGCATCAATACCAATTGGTACGCCAACAAACACGAGCAACTGACACAATAACCGCACAGCGCCAGAATGCAAATGGGTCCGGCACGTCCGTAGCTATTTGCATAAAAAATGGCATACACTATGAAAGGGTAGAAATTGGGCATCTCCGTTTCATAGAAGCTGTAGCAATAAAAATTCACTATGTCAATAGAAATCAGACCTCTTTAAGGCTAATCTTAGTCTCCCTTTACAAACGACCTGGAGATCCGCTAGTGATAGGTGACCTATCAACCATTTTCACCTCAATATCCCGTTCCCATGGTGACTGCCATGGCATTATTGGTTGCGATCTAAATGCCAAACACCCCAGTTGGCATGTACCTCTGCATAACACAGCCCACATTAATTCCAATGGGCAAGTACTGCATCAATGGCTCTTAGGGCAACCCAATTTTGTTCTCATTCCCACAAGAGAACCAAGTCGTCCTAACAATATTAATATCCCGTCCTCAATAGACTTCTTTATTACATCGTCCGAAATTTCGACCTACGCAAACAGCCTCTGTGAAATCACAGACGATTTTCAGTCTGAGCACTTTTGTATAAAACTAGACCTAAATCTTAGGCAATTTCAGACTGTTCTTAACGAGCCCAAACTCATCCACAATTTTGGAAAAATAAACACATTAGCATGGAATAGAATTCTCCTCAACAACTTTCCAATTATAGACAAAAACTCAAACCAATGTCCGAGCGAAATCGACTCTCATGTGGAAAAATTAAATAATGCACTAAGCACTGCTTTAAACTCTTCTAGGGCAATTCCCAAAATAATCTTACATCCTTCCCGTCAAAATAGATGTGTCCGTCCAAATACCCGTTGCCTTGAGCTCATCAAGCGCCGACGCAACCTCAGACGCTACCTGTTCAGGCGTCGATTTACCATGTCCGAAAGTGAAAAAGTTGAAATTCGCTACCTGATTTCAGACATTACTTCCAACCTAGAAATCCTTATAAAAATTGCCAGCTGCATCAATGCGAAACCAGCCTGCGGCAAATTAATCCCTCAAAAATAAATATCAGGAATCTGCAAAGATGTAACCCAAAGAGGATAGTCAGCCAGATCGATATTGATATAAATCAAGTAGCAAAGTCCCCCTTTGAAAAAGTAAACGCACTCGCATGGTCGTTTGAGCAAATTCATAAGCAAAACAACGACATGTCTTCAGATAATTTCAACAGTCAAGAACACTATAGACATATAGACCATGTAGTTAACCACTTCATAAACCCGCCTTCAGGTCCGGTACCCCCTATCTTGAACTTCACAGAACATAGAAGCGCTGACGGCAAGTGGGTAGGAGCAGAAGAGTTAGGATAGACTGGATAAAGTTCAAAAATAATAAAAAAATCAATGGGCTCAGATGGCAGCAACAACTTTCTGCTAAAACACTGCAACCTCTCAGTACTAACCCATCTAGCTATCCTATTTAATCATTGTTTTAACAATGGCTACTTCCCTACAAACTGGAAACTAAGTAGAATTATCCCTATTCGCAAACCAAAATCAAGCCCAAATTCCCTTCAAGGTTATCGTCCAATCTCAATACTCTCAGCCATTAGCCTTCTCTTTGAAAAAATGTTATTAAGTCAAATTAAAACGCATACTGACGCCCTTGATATACTCAAACCTTATCAATTCGGTTTCAGAGATAATCTGTCCATCAGTCACTCCCTTGCAGTTGCTAACAATTTTATTTTTGGCAACCTAGCCCGGCAACGGGCCACAATTGCTTGCGCTCTCGACTTCGAGAAAGCATTTGATACCGTATGGACAAACGGTCTATTATTCAAAATGAATAACATCTTTAACTTCAACCCGAACTTAACTAGAATAGTCCACAACTACCTTACCTCACGCAGCTTTTATGTCACAAGTCCAAACGACGACAGACCACTCATCAGAAACATCTCAGCTGGTGTGCCGCAGGGTTCATTATTAGCACCTGTCCTTTTTAATATATATCTAGTTGATATTCCGGACTACCAGTATGACCCTAACTCGCTATCAACAGCGCGCGTACAACCGCTCATCTATGCAGATGACATACTCATCTTAGGCTCAGGTGCATGGTTAGCATGCGCCGAAATGGACCTTAATAGATATTTAGAGACCCTTTGTCAACATTTCATCAAATGGAGACTGCGTTTAAATACTAACAAATGTGAAGGATGTGTGTTCAGAGGAGCATGGGTCACTGACGTATATAAAAATGCCCGAAAATTTCAACCAAAACTATACATAAACGGCAACACGCAAATCACAATAAAACCTTAGATTAAATACTTAGGAGTCATATACGACACTAAGCTGAAATTCAACCAACATTTAGAGCACTCACTCCGCAAAGCCAAGATTACTAGGATCCCCGAAGGCTCAAATATGTAAAATTCTTGTCTATAGAAAATTAGTCCAACTAATACTACTGCACGGTCACATAAGCTGGTTTAACATCAAATCTAGTCAAATGGAAGACTTGCGACTCTTTGAAAGACGCATCCTTAGAGGTGCCCTGGGGAAACTCTCTTTTGGAGAAACGAAGTCGCGCCTCATCCTTAAGTTTCGACGAGTACAGCGACTCCGACGAAACTACAACTAATAATGAAATGGAGGAGCCATCTAATGGCATATGGATTGACGAAGAAGAGTACCACCTAATGATGGAGGAACTCTTGGAATATCGAGCAACAGCAGCAACTGGAGCCAACCATGGTGCAAAACCAGCTTGCTACACTCGGAATTAAGGCAAAAATAAACCCATTGATCGGCAACCAGTTTGCTGAGCTTGCCATCGATGAGGTCAATGATATGGACACGGAAAATAACAACAGCACCAGCGAAATAAATAAAAATGTGGCAGCTAGCAGCAGCATCAGAAATACAAACGAAGACTTCCCAACCTTGGAAGCATCATCAAAAAATAAAAAAAAAACTGGAAAACTGCAAAGCCCCAGCAGAGTTACCAAAACCACAACAGCCGGCACTCCTGAATTGCCTGCGAAACAACCTGCTAAAGGAAAAGGGATTCCAATAATCGCTACCTACAACACAAACCCTAAGGAAATGACACGTATGTTGCGCCAATTTTTAAAAAATGAGCAGTTTACCCTTAACATTATCAACAAAAACCGAACCCACATCCAAGTTTTCTCCTTGGATGATTTTATTAAAACAAAAACATTATTAGAAGAGGTCAAGGTCCCTTTTTATTCCTACACCCCTAACCAATTGAAACCTGTTTCATTGGTACTAAAAAAGCTACCCCAGGGCAACTACACAGAGAGTGAGGTCAAAGCCGCACTAGAGGCAAGCTGTGAGGATTTAAAAATCCTCTCAGTTAAACCATTCAAAAAGAATTTCTGGTTGGTTCAACTGCCAAAAACCAGCAACAACTCCAAAATCATAAACCTCAAGCAATTACTAAATTGCAAAATTAAAATCCAGAGCACTTAACATAGCCTTAAACTCTCCTAGAGTAATTCCAAAAATAACTACATCCATCTCAGCCAAACAGAACAGTCCGTCCAAATGATCGCTGCCTTGATTTAATCAAGCGCAAACGGCTCTTCAGACGATATCTTTTCAGACGTCTGTACAACATGGCTGAAAATAAAAAGGAGACTGTCCGTCATCACATTTTCAATTTTATACGTCAGATTGAAAAACACATAGAAAGTCCAGCAGCTGCGACCGGATCAGATTTACTGACGACGCTTCCGTGGCCTCTCAGAGGTCAGGCCTCACGGAAGCAGGCTCTCAGATCCATTTGCTGCAGCTGGAATTGAAGGACGCCTTTGTTAAACTGAAGAGCCGCGAGAAGAAGCTTTTAAAGGGTTCGAACCGAACGGAAGCTCTAGCTATTGCCACTGTGCCCCCAGTTTACACCAAGGCAAAACGGACGTGCGTTGACGATACCATCGCCGAGCCCACTAGCTCTTCAAAGAGGCCCAAAAAGACTCATAAGGAGTCCACGAAGCCACTCTTCAGTCAAATGGTAAGCAGCGTGAAATTGGGCTTCACTTCGGCTGATTCTTTCAAACCCGTCTCAGCGGAGCAGTTGGCTACATTGAAGTCCAGCATTTTAAAGGCGATGCTGTTGCACTCCACACCAGATGTTGCCCAGGTTTTGAGGGTTGTATTGCCCGAAACGAGTGGCTGCTTCTGGTGTGCGAGGATAACAGCACTGCTAATTGGGTCAGGGGAGCTGTTGGACACATCAGGTCCATCAGCGCCCTTGTAGTAAAACTGCTGGAGGAAACGGAGTTTCCCAAAGCTCACCTCATTAGAGGTTACTTTCCCAGTAGCGGTGAGTTCATGCGACTATCCTGGATTATATTGGGCTCCAGAACACCAGCAGATTCTCTACGAAGCTGTGACGTGTGGTCACCGTCCAGCAACCGTCAGAGGTGCCTCGGTCAGACCGAGGTCGCAAGGCGACCTCCCCCGAGCGGCTCATCCAGACCACCGAAGAGCTTACGTGGGAATGACTCTCGGGGGGCAAGAACAGTGGCCTTGTCACGACCGCCATTAGGAGGGCAAATGAGCAAAATTAAGGTGCTCCAGGCGAACCTGCACTACGCCAGAGGAGCGTCGGCCACACTGTGCAGGGTCGTCTGTGATGATGAAATCAACCTGACTCTCATCCAAGAACCATGGTTGATCGGTGGCCATATACGTGGACTATCATGTGGATCATGTAAGTTGTTATATGACGGTATGGGAGGTGCCCCTCGCACTGCTATACTTTTAGATAACAATGTAAGACATTTCCCTTTAACCAACTTCATCCTCATAGACCTGGTGGCAACGGCTATTGAGGTAGCCACTGCGGACGGTGTTCGGGAAGTTGTGATCGCCTCTACATACTTCCCAGGCGATGTGGATGAAGTACCCCCAGCAGAGGTCCGGAGACTGGTTGATTTCTATCGCCGCAACAACAAGCACACGATATGGGGGAGCAGCGACATCAACAAACGTGGTGAGTCCCTCTTAAACTACTTACTGTGCTGTCAATTAGATGTAGCTAACATAGGGTGTAAACCCACTTTTACTAATGCTATTAGGGAAGAGGTTTTAGATCTCACCCTAATCTCAACCTAAGCAACTCGATTGCGAATTCGCTTATCAACTGGCGGGTTACAGACTAAGTCACCTTTTCAGACCATCAGCACATCAGGTTTGACTTTCCTGGCCAAGTCGAGATTCGCGAAAACTCCTTCTGTCCCAAAAAGACGAATTGGGAGCTTTTCAAAGCCTCTGTAGCTTTCAAAGCAGATGAAGAAATGGACACTGATAACAATAACAGCACCAGCGAAATCAACTAAAATGTGGCAGCTAGCAGCAGCATCAGCAATATTAACAAAGACTTCCCAACCTTGGAAGCATCATCTAAGAATAAAAAAGCTGGAAAGCAACAAAGCCCCAGCAGAGTTACCAAAACCACAACAGCCGGCACTCCTGAATTGCCGGCGAAACAACCTGCTAAAGGAAAAGGGACTCCAATAATCGCTACCTACAACACAAACCCTAAGGAAATGACAGGTATGTTGCGCCAATTTTTAAAAAATGAGCAGTTTACCCTTAACATTATCAACAAAAACCGAACCCACATCCAAGTTTTCTCCTTGGATGATTTTATTAAAACAAAAACATTATTAGAAGAGGTCAAGGTCCCTTTTTATTCCTACACCCCTAACCAATTGAAATCAGTTTCATTGGTACTAAAAAAGCTACCCCAGGGCAACTACACAGAGAGTGAGGTCAAAGCCGCACTAGAGGCAAGCTGTGAGGATTTAAAAATCCTCTCAGTTAAACCATTCAAAAAGAATTTCTGGTTGGTTCAACTGCCAAAAACCAGCAACAACTCCAAAATCATAAACCTCAAGCAATTACTAAATTGCAAAATTAAAATCGAGCCTCTTAAAAAGAGCAAATCAATCAATCAATGCCACAATTGCCAGCGGTTCTGCCATGTAGCAAGCAATTGCAAAATGGCGTACCGCTGTGTTAAATGCACCGCTACCCACCTCCCATGTCAATGCACAATTAAAATCTCGGAAAATCCTTCCGAAACCAAAAAAACCCAATGCGTCCGGTCCGAATCGAAATCGCCAAAAAATTGAGCAAAAACGCCTAAACTCAGGCCCTAAAAATATCAAAAAGGTTGAGTCTATCCCAAAAAAAAACTTTGCCCAAAGCAAAATCAATAACTATATTTCCTTCGCAGATGCCTTAAAACAGCGCGAAGAAAAAACTCAAGTAATAAACATTAAAACTACAAACCCGAGCCTCCAAAAACATATGGCTAAAAAACTCGCCCCCACAGCCACAGTAAAAATTCGTCTCCAATCTCCATTGAAGACCTATATAAAGATAGCGAAACCATTTTTGGTAAAGATCTATCCAGCTGCATAGAGATAATGCAATCCATTATCCACAAATACCCAACACAATCCTTAGGAAATAGCCAAGACATCAAAAAATCCAAGCAAGCTCTATTACTCGAGTTGTTCATTAAAATTTCCCAATAATGACTCCCCAAAGAATTATATTTCAAAATGTTAACTCCTTAATCTCACTTCATAAGAGATTAGAGTTAAACCAATATCTCCATAAACACAAGCCACACGTGATGCTCTTAGCAGAACACCGCCTGGCTAATAAACACAATGTTAGTCTGCATCAATACCAATTGGTACGCCAACAAACACGAGCAACTGACACAATAACCGCACAGCGCCAGAATGCAAATGGGTCCGGCACGTCCGTAGCTATTTGCATAAAAAATGGCATACACTATGAAAGGGTAGAAATTGGGCATCTCCGTTTCATAGAAGCTGTAGCAATAAAAATTCACTATGTCAATAGAAATCAGACCTCTTTAAGGCTAATCTTAGTCTCCCTTTACAAACGACCTGGAGATCCGCTAGTGATAGGTGACCTATCAACCATTTTCACCTCAATATCCCGTTCCCATGGTGACTGCCATGGCATTATTGGTTGCGATCTAAATGCCAAACACCCCAGTTGGCATGTACCTCTGCATAACACAGCCCACATTAATTCCAATGGGCAAGTACTGCATCAATGGCTCTTAGGGCAACCCAATTTTGTTCTCATTCCCACAAGAGAACCAAGTCGTCCTAACAATATTAATATCCCGTCCTCAATAGACTTCTTTATTACATCGTCCGAAATTTCGACCTACGCAAACAGCCTCTGTGAAATCACAGACGATTTTCAGTCTGAGCACTTTTGTATAAAACTAGACCTAAATCTTAGGCAATTTCAGACTGTTCTTAACGAGCCCAAACTCATCCACAATTTTGGAAAAATAAACACATTAGCATGGAATAGAATTCTCCTCAACAACTTTCCAATTATAGACAAAAACTCAAACCAATGTCCGAGCGAAATCGACTCTCATGTGGAAAAATTAAATAATGCACTAAGCACTGCTTTAAACTCTTCTAGGGCAATTCCCAAAATAATCTTACATCCTTCCCGTCAAAATAGATGTGTCCGTCCAAATACCCGTTGCCTTGAGCTCATCAAGCGCAGACGCAACCTCAGACGCTACCTGTTCAGGCGTCGATTTACCATGTCCGAAAGTGAAAAAGTTGAAATTCGCTACCTGATTTCAGACATTACTTCCAACCTAGAAATCCTTATAAAAATTGCCAGCTGCATCAATGCGAAACCAGCCTGCGGCAAATTAATCCCTCAAAAATAAATATCAGGAATCTGCAAAGATGTAACCCAAAGAGGATAGTCAGCCAGATCGATATTGATATAAATCAAGTAGCAAAGTCCCCCTTTGAAAAAGTAAACGCACTCGCATGGTCGTTTGAGCAAATTCATAAGCAAAACAACGACATGTCTTCAGATAATTTCAACAGTCAAGAACACTATAGACATATAGACCATGTAGTTAACCACTTCATAAACCCGCCTTCAGGTCCGGTACCCCCTATCTTGAACTTCACAGAACATAGAAGCGCTGACGGCAAGTGGGTAGGAGCAGAAGAGTTAGGATAGACTGGATAAAGTTCAAAAATAATAAAAAAATCAATGGGCTCAGATGGCAGCAACAACTTTCTGCTAAAACACTGCAACCTCTCAGTACTAACCCATCTAGCTATCCTATTTAATCATTGTTTTAACAATGGCTACTTCCCTACAAACTGGAAACTAAGTAGAATTATCCCTATTCGCAAACCAAAATCAAGCCCAAATTCCCTTCAAGGTTATCGTCCAATCTCAATACTCTCAGCCATTAGCCTTCTCTTTGAAAAAATGTTATTAAGTCAAATTAAAACGCATACTGACGCCCTTGATATACTCAAACCTTATCAATTCGGTTTCAGAGATAATCTGTCCATCAGTCACTCCCTTGCAGTTGCTAACAATTTTATTTTTGGCAACCTAGCCCGGCAACGGGCCACAATTGCTTGCGCTCTCGACTTCGAGAAAGCATTTGATACCGTATGGACAAACGGTCTATTATTCAAAATGAATAACATCTTTAACTTCAACCCGAACTTAACTAGAATAGTCCACAACTACCTTACCTCACGCAGCTTTTATGTCACAAGTCCAAACGACGACAGACCACTCATCAGAAACATCTCAGCTGGTGTGCCGCAGGGTTCATTATTAGCACCTGTCCTTTTTAATATATATCTAGTTGATATTCCGGACTACCAGTATGACCCTAACTCGCTATCAACAGCGCGCGTACAACCGCTCATCTATGCAGATGACATACTCATCTTAGGCTCAGGTGCATGGTTAGCATGCGCCGAAATGGACCTTAATAGATATTTAGAGACCCTTTGTCAACATTTCATCAAATGGAGACTGCGTTTAAATACTAACAAATGTGAAGGATGTGTGTTCAGAGGAGCATGGGTCACTGACGTATATAAAAATGCCCGAAAATTTCAACCAAAACTATACATAAACGGCAACACGCAAATCACAATAAAACCTTAGATTAAATACTTAGGAGTCATATACGACACTAAGCTGAAATTCAACCAACATTTAGAGCACTCACTCCGCAAAGCCAAGATTACTAGGATCCCCGAAGGCTCAAATATGTAAAATTCTTGTCTATAGAAAATTAGTCCAACTAATACTACTGCACGGTCACATAAGCTGGTTTAACATCAAATCTAGTCAAATGGAAGACTTGCGACTCTTTGAAAGACGCATCCTTAGAGGTGCCCTGGGGAAACTCTCTTTTGGAGAAACGAAGTCGCGCCTCATCCTTAAGTTTCGACGAGTACAGCGACTCCGACGAAACTACAACTAATAATGAAATGGAGGAGCCATCTAATGGCATATGGATTGACGAAGAAGAGTACCACCTAATGATGGAGGAACTCTTGGAATATCGAGCAACAGCAGCAACTGGAGCCAACCAAGGTGCAAAACCAGCTTGCTACACTCGGAATTAAGGCAAAAATAAACCCATTGATCGGCAACCAGTTTGCTGAGCTTGCCATCGATGAGGTCAATGATATGGACACGGAAAATAACAACAGCACCAGCGAAATAAATAAAAATGTGGCAGCTAGCAGCAGCATCAGAAATACAAACGAAGACTTCCCAACCTTGGAAGCATCATCAAAAAATAAAAAAAAAACTGGAAAACTGCAAAGCCCCAGCAGAGTTACCAAAACCACAACAGCCGGCACTCCTGAATTGCCTGCGAAACAACCTGCTAAAGGAAAAGGGATTCCAATAATCGCTACCTACAACACAAACCCTAAGGAAATGACACGTATGTTGCGCCAATTTTTAAAAAATGAGCAGTTTACCCTTAACATTATCAACAAAAACCGAACCCACATCCAAGTTTTCTCCTTGGATGATTTTATTAAAACAAAAACATTATTAGAAGAGGTCAAGGTCCCTTTTTATTCCTACACCCCTAACCAATTGAAACCTGTTTCATTGGTACTAAAAAAGCTACCCCAGGGCAACTACACAGAGAGTGAGGTCAAAGCCGCACTAGAGGCAAGCTGTGAGGATTTAAAAATCCTCTCAGTTAAACTATTCAAAAAGAATTTCTGGTTGGTTCAACTGCCAAAAACCAGCAACAACTCCAAAATCATAAACCTCAAGCAATTACTAAATTGCAAAATTAAAATCCAGAGCACTTAACATAGCCTTAAACTCTCCTAGAGTAATTCCAAAAATAACTACATCCATCTCAGCCAAACAGAACAGTCCGTCCAAATGATCGCTGCCTTGATTTAATCAAGCGCAAACGGCTCTTCAGACGATATCTTTTCAGACGTCTGTACAACATGGCTGAAAATAAAAAGGAGACTGTCCGTCATCACATTTTCAATTTTATACGTCAGATTGAAAAACACATAGAAAGTCCAGCAGCTGCGACCGGATCAGATTTACTGACGACGCTTCCGTGGCCTCTCAGAGGTCAGGCCTCACGGAAGCAGGCTCTCAGATCCATTTGCTGCAGCTGGAATTGAAGGACGCCTTTGTTAAACTGAAGAGCCGCGAGAAGAAGCTTTTAAAGGGTTCGAACCGAACGGAAGCTCTAGCTATTGCCACTGTGCCCCCAGTTTACACCAAGGCAAAACGGACGTGCGTTGACGATACCATCGCCGAGCCCACTAGCTCTTCAAAGAGGCCCAAAAAGACTCATAAGGAGTCCACGAAGCCACTCTTCAGTCAAATGGTAAGCAGCGTGAAATTGGGCTTCACTTCGGCTGATTCTTTCAAACCCGTCTCAGCGGAGCAGTTGGCTACATTGAAGTCCAGCATTTTAAAGGCGATGCTGTTGCACTCCACACCAGATGTTGCCCAGGTTTTGAGGGTTGTATTGCCCGAAACGAGTGGCTGCTTCTGGTGTGCGAGGATAACAGCACTGCTAATTGGGTCAGGGGAGCTGTTGGACACATCAGGTCCATCAGCGCCCTTGTAGTAAAACTGCTGGAGGAAACGGAGTTTCCCAAAGCTCACCTCATTAGAGGTTACTTTCCCAGTAGCGGTGAGTTCATGCGACTATCCTGGATTATATTGGGCTCCAGAACACCAGCAGATTCTCTACGAAGCTGTGACGTGTGGTCACCGTCCAGCAACCGTCAGAGGTGCCTCGGTCAGACCGAGGTCGCAAGGCGACCTCCCCCGAGCGGCTCATCCAGACCACCGAAGAGCTTACGTGGGAATGACTCTCGGGGGGCAAGGACAGTGGCCTTGTCACGACCGCCATTAGGAGGGCAAATGAGCAAAATTAAGGTGCTCCAGGCGAACCTGCACTACGCCAGAGGAGCGTCGGCCACACTGTGCAGGGTCGTCTGTGATGATGAAATCAACCTGACTCTCATCCAAGAACCATGGTTGATCGGTGGCCATATACGTGGACTATCATGTGGATCATGTAAGTTGTTATATGACGGTATGGGAGGTGCCCCTCGCACTGCTATACTTTTAGATAACAATGTAAGACATTTCCCTTTAACCAACTTCATCCTCATAGACCTGGTGGCAACGGCTATTGAGGTAGCCACTGCGGACGGTGTTCGGGAAGTTGTGATCGCCTCTACATACTTCCCGGGCGATGTGGATGAAGTACCCCCAGCAGAGGTCCGGAGACTGGTTGATTTCTATCGCCGCAACAACAAGCACACGATATGGGGGAGCAGCGACATCAACAAACGTGGTGAGTCCCTCTTAAACTACTTACTGTGCTGTCAATTAGATGTAGCTAACATAGGGTGTAAACCCACTTTTACTAATGCTATTAGGGAAGAGGTTTTAGATCTCACCCTAATCTCAACCTAAGCAACTCGATTGCGAATTCGCTTATCAACTGGCGGGTTACAGACTAAGCCACCTTTTCAGACCATCAGCACATCAGGTTTGACTTTCCTGGCCAAGTCGAGATTCGCGAAAACTCCTTCTGTTCCAAAAAGACGAATTGGGAGCTTTTCAAAGCCTCTGTAGCTTTCAAAGCAGATGAGGAAATGGACACTGATAACAATAACAGCACCAGCGAAATCAACTAAAATGTGGCAGCTAGCAGCAGCATCAGCAATATTAACAAAGACTTCCCAACCTTGGAAGCATCATCTAAGAATAAAAAAGCTGGAAAGCAACAAAGCCCCAGCAGAGTTACCAAAACCACAACAGCCGGCACTCCTGAATTGCCGGCGAAACAACCTGCTAAAGGAAAAGGGACTCCAATAATCGCTACCTACAACACAAACCCTAAGGAAATGACAGGTATGTTGCGCCAATTTTTAAAAAATTAGCAGTTTACCCTTAACATTATCAACAAAAACCGAACCCACATCCAAGTTTTCTCCTTGGATGATTTTATTAAAACAAAACAACAAAACAAAACAAAAACATTATTAGAAGAGGTCAAGGTCCCTTTTTATTCCTACACCCCTAACCAATTGAAATCAGTTTCATTGGTACTAAAAAAGCTACCCCAGGGCAACTACACAGAGAGTGAGGTCAAAGCCGCACTAGAGGCAAGCTGTGAGGATTTAAAAATCCTCTCAGTTAAAACATTCAAAAAGAATTTCTGGTTGGTTCAACTGCCAAAAACCAGCAACAACTCCAAAATCATAAACCTCAAGCAATTACTAAATTGCAAAATTAAAATCGAGCCTCTTAAAAAGAGCAAATCAATCAATCAATGCCACAATTGCCAGCGGTTCTGCCATGTAGCAAGCAATTGCAAAATGGCGTACCGCTGTGTTAAATGCACCACTACCCACCTCCCAGGTCAATGCACAATTAAAATCTCGGAAAATCCTTCCGAAACCAAAAAAACCCAATGCGTCCGGTCCGAATCGAAATCGCCAAAAAATTGAGCAAAAACGCCTAAACTCAGGCCCTAAAAATATCAAAAAGGTTGAGTCTATCCCAAAAAAAAACTTTGCCCAAAGCAAAATCAATAACTATATTTCCTTCGCAGATGCCTTAAAACAGCGCGAAGAAAAAACTCAAGTAATGAACATTAAAACTACAAACCCGAGCCTCCAAAAACATATGGCTAAAAAACTCGCCCCCCACAGCCACAGTAAAAATTCGTCTCCAATCTCCATTGAAGACCTATATAAAGATAGCGAAACCATTTTTGGTAAAGATCTATCCAGCTGCATAGAGATAATGCAATCCATTATCCACAAATACCCAACACAATCCTTAGGAAATAGCCAAGACATCAAAAAATCCAAGCAAGCTCTATTACTCGAGTTGTTCATTAAAATTTCCCAATAATGACTCCCCAAAGAATTATATTTCAAAATGTTAACTCCTTAATCTCACTTCATAAGAGATTAGAGTTAAACCAATATCTCCATAAACACAAGCCACACGTGATGCTCTTAGCAGAACACCGCCTGGCTAATAAACACAATGTTAGTCTGCATCAATACCAATTGGTACGCCAACAAACACGAGCAACTGACACAATAACCGCACAGCGCCAGAATGCAAATGGGTCCGGCACGTCCGTAGCTATTTGCATAAAAAATGGCATACACTATGAAAGGGTAGAAATTGGGCATCTCCGTTTCATAGAAGCTGTAGCAATAAAAATTCACTATGTCAATAGAAATCAGACCTCTTTAAGGCTAATCTTAGTCTCCCTTTACAAACGACCTGGAGATCCGCTAGTGATAGGTGACCTATCAACCATTTTCACCTCAATATCCCGTTCCCATGGTGACTGCCATGGCATTATTGGTTGCGATCTAAATGCCAAACACCCCAGTTGGCATGTACCTCTGCATAACACAGCCCACATTAATTCCAATGGGCAAGTACTGCATCAATGGCTCTTAGGGCAACCCAATTTTGTTCTCATTCCCACAAGAGAACCAAGTCGTCCTAACAATATTAATATCCCGTCCTCAATAGACTTCTTTATTACATCGTCCGAAATTTCGACCTACGCAAACAGCCTCTGTGAAATCACAGACGATTTTCAGTCTGAGCACTTTTGTATAAAACTAGACCTAAATCTTAGGCAATTTCAGACTGTTCTTAACGAGCCCAAACTCATCCACAATTTTGGAAAAATAAACACATTAGCATGGAATAGAATTCTCCTCAACAACTTTCCAATTATAGACAAAAACTCAAACCAATGTCCGAGCGAAATCGACTCTCATGTGGAAAAATTAAATAATGCACTAAGCACTGCTTTAAACTCTTCTAGGGCAATTCCCAAAATAATCTTACATCCTTCCCGTCAAAATAGATGTGTCCGTCCAAATACCCGTTGCCTTGAGCTCATCAAGCGCAGACGCAACCTCAGACGCTACCTGTTCAGGCGTCGATTTACCATGTCCGAAAGTGAAAAAGTTGAAATTCGCTACCTGATTTCAGACATTACTTCCAACCTAGAAATCCTTATAAAAATTGCCAGCTGCATCAATGCGAAACCAGCCTGCGGCAAATTAATCCCTCAAAAATAAATATCAGGAATCTGCAAAGATGTAACCCAAAGAGGATAGTCAGCCAGATCGATATTGATATAAATCAAGTAGCAAAGTCCCCCTTTGAAAAAGTAAACGCACTCGCATGGTCGTTTGAGCAAATTCATAAGCAAAACAACGACATGTCTTCAGATAATTTCAACAGTCAAGAACACTATAGACATATAGACCATGTAGTTAACCACTTCATAAACCCGCCTTCAGGTCCGGTCCCCGGTCCCCCTATCTTGAACTTCACAGAACATAGAAGCGCTGACGGCAAGTGGGTAGGAGCAGAAGAGTTAGGATAGACTGGATAAAGTTCAAAAATAATAAAAAAATCAATGGGCTCAGATGGCAGCAACAACTTTCTGCTAAAACACTGCAACCTCTCAGTACTAACCCATCTAGCTATCCTATTTAATCATTGTTTTAACAATGGCTACTTCCCTACAAACTGGAAACTAAGTAGAATTATCCCTATTCGCAAACCAAAATCAAGCCCAAATTCCCTTCAAGGTTATCGTCCAATCTCAATACTCTCAGCCATTAGCCTTCTCTTTGAAAAAATGTTATTAAGTCAAATTAAAACGCATACTGACGCCCTTGATATACTCAAACCTTATCAATTCGGTTTCAGAGATAATCTGTCCATCAGTCACTCCCTTGCAGTTGCTAACAATTTTATTTTTGGCAACCTAGCCCGGCAACGGGCCACAATTGCTTGCGCTCTCGACTTCGAGAAAGCATTTGATACCGTATGGACAAACGGTCTATTATTCAAAATGAATAACATCTTTAACTTCAACCCGAACTTAACTAGAATAGTCCACAACTACCTTACCTCACGCAGCTTTTATGTCACAAGTCCAAACGACGACAGACCACTCATCAGAAACATCTCAGCTGGTGTGCCGCAGGGTTCATTATTAGCACCTGTCCTTTTTAATATATATCTAGTTGATATTCCGGACTACCAGTATGACCCTAACTCGCTATCAACAGCGCGCGTACAACCGCTCATCTATGCAGATGACATACTCATCTTAGGCTCAGGTGCATGGTTAGCATGCGCCGAAATGGACCTTAATAGATATTTAGAGACCCTTTGTCAACATTTCATCAAATGGAGACTGCGTTTAAATACTAACAAATGTGAAGGATGTGTGTTCAGAGGAGCATGGCTCAGATTAAATACTTAGGAGTCATATACGACACTAAGCTGAAATTCAACCAACATTTAGAGCACTCACTCCGCAAAGCCAAGATTCAGCTGAGAGATATTCATCACATCTTTAAGCCTTTAAGCCCATTACTAGGATCCCCGAAGGCTCAAATATGTAAAATTCGAACTCTTGTCTATAGAAAATTAGTCCAACTAATACTACTGCACGGTCACATAAGCTGGTTTTAACATCAAATCTAGTCAAATGGAAGACTTACGACTCTTTGAAAGACGCATCCTTAGAGGTGCCCTGGGGAAACTCTCTTTTGGAGAAACGAAGTCGCGCCTCATCCTTAAGTTTCGACGAGTACAGCGACTCCGACGAAACTACAACTAATAATGAAATGGAGGAGCCATCTAATGGCATATGGATTGACGAAGAAGAGTACCACCTAATGATGGAGGAACTCTTGGAATATCGAGCAACAGCAGCAACTGGAGCCAACCAAGGTGCAAAACCAGCTTGCTACACTCGGAATTAAGGCAAAAATAAACCCATTGATCGGCAACCAGTTTGCTGAGCTTGCCATCGATGAGGTCAATGATATGGACACGGAAAATAACAACAGCACCAGCGAAATAAATAAAAATGTGGCAGCTAGCAGCAGCATCAGAAATACAAACGAAGACTTCCCAACCTTGGAAGCATCATCAAAAAATAAAAAAAAAACTGGAAAACTGCAAAGCCCCAGCAGAGTTACCAAAACCACAACAGCCGGCACTCCTGAATTGCAGGCGAAACAACCTGCTAAAGGAAAAGGGATTCCAATAATCGCTATATAATAATGAGCAGTTTACCCTTAACATTATCAACAAAAACCGAACCCACATCCAAGTTTTCTCCTTGGATGATTTTATTAAAACAAAAACATTATTAAAAGAGGTCAAGGTCCCTTTTTATTGCTACACCCCTAACCAATTGAAACCTGTTTCATTGGTACTAAAAAAGCTACCCCAGGGCAACTACACAGAGAGTGAGGTCAAAGCCGCACTAGAGGCAAGCTGTAAGGATTTAAAAATCCTCTCAGTTAAACCATTCAAAAAGAATTTCTGGTTGGTTCAACTGCCAAAAACCAGCAACAACTCCAAAATCATAAACCTCAAGCAATTACTAAATTGCAAAATTAAAATCGAGCCTCTTAAAAAGAGCAAATCAATCAATCAATGCCACAACTGCCAGCGGTTCTGCCATGTAGCAAGCAATTGCAAAATGGCGTACCGCTGTGTTAAATGCACCGCTACCCACCTCCCAGGTCAATTCACAGTTAAAATCTCGGAAAATCCTTCCGAAACCAAAAAAACCCAATGCGTTAATTGTAAAGGTCAGCACACTGCTAACGCTAAAATCTGTCCGGTCCGAATTGAAATAACAAAAAAAATGAGCAAAAACGTCTAAACTCAGCCCCAAAAAACATCAAAAAGGCTGAATCCCAAAGAAAAACTTTGCCCAAAGCAAAGTCAATAACAATATTTCCTTCGCAGATGTCTTAAAACAGCGCGAAGAAAAAACTCAAGTAATGAACATTAAAACTACAAGCCCGAGCCTCCAAAAACATATGGCTAAAAAACTCGCCACAGCAAAAATTCGTCTCCAACCTCCATTGACGACCTGAACAAAGGTAGCGAAACCATTTTTGGTAAAGATCTATCTAGCTGCATAGAGATAATCCATTAATCCATTATCCGACTATATTACGTCTGATTTGCGACCGTTTTCAGTAGTGGAAAACAAAGGTTTTCGCAATTTATTGAACTTGCTCGACCCAAGGTACGAGTTACCTTGTCGGAAGACGTTACAAAATGTCTGCATGACAAATGCTTTCAATGAAGGAAAAGTTGTATACGATTTTAGAAGGTGTTAATCATTGTTCTATTACGACGGATGGCTGGACATCCAGAGCAAATGAATCCTACATTACTGTTACATGCCATTTCATAACAACCCAATTCGAATTGCGGAATGCTGTGTTACCCACAGAAAAATTGTTAGATGATACCAACCAGTCGGCTGAAAACATAGCAAAATCCATACATGCCGTCCTAGAAGAATGGAAACTGGTAAACAAAGTGTCAGCAATTGTCACAGACAATGCCAGTAACATGATAAAAGCATGTAAAAACCTTCAAATTCGTAACAGTCCATGCTTCGCACACTACTTCGCACAACTACTTCGCACAAGATCTCAATATGTACTTATTTATAATTCTGTAGTTTAATTTTTTGTTTGAGTTGATCTCAATTTAGATTTTAAGTTTGTTTGAATTTTTTGTTTGAGTTGATCTCGATCTAGGTTTTAAGTTTATATCATTTTTGATTTTTTGAGTTATTTTAGAATTAAAATTAAACATGAAACTGGAATTTTTTGGGTTTTCTCAAATAAACTTTTTGTTGAATTTGGCCATAGCCAGTCCACCTAATACTGTTACATAGTCATATAAGCTGGTTTAACATTGAATCTAGACCAATGAAAGTCTGGCGACTCTTTAAAAGACGCATTCTGAGAGGTGCCGTGGGCACGAAAGCAAAGCAGGCTTCAGCAGAGGAAACACATCTGCAGCGATTAGCTCTCCCGAATTACAATTGTAACAATCAATTAATATATGTAAGTCAAACCTAAAAGAAAAACAAGAAAAAACAGGGGTGTAAACCTAACGGTAAGAGCGCCCTAGCGACGGTTAAAGCTTTAGCTAACGCCTGTACTGAAAGAAAGAAAGGTCAGAGGCGGCGTGGCGAAGCTGTTCGACCCTCGGCAGCCGCTGAGCAACATGGGTCAGGCGAAGAACGTGGACGACCAACAGTAGGAGGCGTGGTCCAGAATAATTGGGGAGTAAGTTATCGAGTGATAGACCTACAATAGTGTACTGGTTGAATTTCGCAAGAGATTTAATTTAAATAGCTATCAAACAACTCGTTTCGAGAGTGAGTGTGTCGAAAAGACTCAAAAAATTAAGCATAAATCTTACAAAACACACTACACGACTTTTAAATACCCTTCTGCAAGACTATTCAGTCAAGTAGACCTGCGCCAATATAAATTACTTACGGAGGTTAAATGACTGTGGAGCATTGCCCCGATATTATCCTTACAAGTGGCGCCCGAGCAGGTACTAGAGATTCCCGAGGCATGACACCCTGACGTTTTAAAGCCCCGTCAAAGTGTCATATAGCCTAGAGTGAGGTAGAGTAGAACGCGAAGAGCACGAGAGAGGGCCGCGGCATACAAAAATTGCTTGAGTGCAATTTGCCTGCACGCGGTAGTGCAGATAAGAGAGTAAACAGAAGCGGCGACAAAGTTTAGACCGCGGACCCCCTGTTTGAAGGCTAAATAATTTTTTTTTAGCAAGGGTGGTACTGAAGAGAAAAAAGAGGTAATTTTTTATGACCCCATAAACATATGCATGTAAAAGGAACGTAATAAATAAAAATATTGTGAGTATTACAAAAACGTGTTTAATTCTAGTAATAAGAAGCACGTTTTTGAACGTCATCTTTTAGTTTCGCACGTTGTGCCCTGGTAAAAAGTTGAAAGTTGTGCAGACATTTCTGCTATTTCGCGATCCCGTTACCGGACCGGGTAGAGCCGCGCGCAAATATTATGTTTCCTTTCACTAGATAATTCATAACAAGTAAGAAAGCTCGACAGCGAGATACCCGCCACCCAATTTCACCATCGAAATATTATATTTTTCAAAAATATACTGAAAAATATACTTAAAATATACTAAAAATATACCAAAATTTTCTTTGTTCGAAATTTTTAGCTTTGCGGCACTTTAGTAGGTTTATTGAACACCATTATTATGTCACGGAGTGTCTTAGCAACTAACTAGGTGCAGCTGCACGTGGTAACGCCTTATAAAAATATTTTCTTAATAACTTCTATGTTTTGTATCCGATTGTAACCACTTTCAGAGATCATTAAGATGGTAATTAGTATTGTGCGTGCAAAAACTGAACGTTCTAGGTTTAAAGTTACGCTTGAAATTCGTTTTTTTCGATTTACGGGGCGGAAGGGGGCGTGGTAACAATAAGACATACTGTCCCGAAAAATTTGTTGCTCTATCTCTTATAGTCTCTGAGATCTAGGTGTTCACACGGACAGATAGACGGACATGGCTATATCGTCTCGGCTGTTGACGCTGATCAAGAATATATATACTTTATGGGGTCGGAGATGCTTCCTTCTGCCTGTTACATACATTTTCGGTCGGCACAAAGCCATAATACCCTTCTACCCTTTGGGTAGGCGGGTATAAAAATTGGTCGGAATAGTGAATGTGCCGTTAGGCAATCCAGTATGATCCGTAACATTTGTAATTTAAAAGAGAAATATACACTGAATGGAGTCCCAGATGTCTCCTTCTGCCTATTACATTATTATTCGGAAAAAAGAAAATTGTCCATGAATTTATTTTTAAATCGATGGTATAAAAATATATTCATTTGCAGCGTTATTTAAAAAAGTTGAGCATCGAAGTTATCACTCATCGACAGCAGGACAATAAACTGAATAATATTTCGTACCCTGCATAAGCTGTGCTCTGAAGCAGTTTCACTAATATTTACAAAAGTAATTAAAAAACAAGTAATAAAGATGCGAGTTTGCTCGACTGTGAGATATTTGCCACCCACTTTTGTCATCGAAATATTATATTTTTCAAAAATATACTAAAAAATATGCCAAAATAATATACCAAAATTTTCTTCACCACTTTATTAGGTTTATTGAACACCATTATTATGTCACTAAATGACATAGCAACTAAGCAGGCGCAGCTGCACCTGATTACGCCTTATAAAAATAATTCTTCAATAATTTCTGTTTTTCATCCGATTGTAACCACATTTTTAGAGATCTTTAAAATGGTAATTAGTATTGTACGTACCAAAATTCAACGTTCTAAGTTTAAAATAACGCTTGCAATTCGATATTTTTCGATTTGCGTAGGCGGAAAGGGCGTGGCCAAAATCTAAAACAAACTTGATCTGCATGCAATAATAAGACACACTATCCCGAAAATCTGGTTGCTCTAGCTCTGAGATCTAGGTATTTATACTTTATGGGGTCCGAGATGCTTCCGTCTGCCTGTTACATACATTTTCGGTTGGCACAAAGTTATAACACCCTTCTACCCTTTGGGTAGGCGGGTATTAAAAGTAATAACAAAGCTAAAATTCCCGCCAACTGCTGTACGTATGTACATATGTATGTATATCAGATCTGGCAGTAAGTCGAGTAAGTAGAGCTGCACGCACGGTTGCTACACTTAGCGTTTTTTACGCCGAATTTGGCGATTTTATTTTCTTAAGGTTTTATTATTCTTACACTCTCTTCTTAATAGCTAAAAATTGAAAACCAATTTTAATAAAATACTTGCAGATTTTTATCTTGAATAATATAGAAATAACAATTTCTCTATATATGTGTATACATTTTTTTTTAGCATTTTTTAGCTTGAATTGCGGGTTTTAGCTTTAAAGCATTATCACCACTGTTGACAATACAACTACCGTTGCATCAGATCAGTGTCAACGCAAGTCACACTGCGAGAAAAATCGTTGGTAAATTTATTCATGCATAAAACAAAAAATATTCGTTAAATTTCAAGCAAGAAAACGTCATGCCATCTTAAAATGTTGGTGTTGCTGCCGACAAGTGGCCTACGCAAATTGTAAAGTAAGTTCAATTTTTAATACATACATATGTACCTTCCGAATTTATGGGCCAATCGAAGCGAAATTTGTATACTTAATAAGTTTTATCACTAAGCAATGAACATAATAGAGCCGCATATATACCAAAAACGCACAGTCGTGTTTTGGGTTTTCATAGCCCCTGTGGCAGAGGCGCTGCGCTCTCTCGCGTTCGGCTCTCTCCGCTCTCTTCGTACGAAACTTGAAGCAGTGAACAGAGAGAACTCGAGCATCAATTCAGTCGTAGAACGACGCTGTTCCGTTATGTATGTATGTATGTGTGCTTAGCGCACATACATATGAAGAAACATAATGTGTATGCAGTTGCTGCTTGTCCGATTGCTTAAATTTTAATTTCTCAGATTTCAAACTGAGTTTCATTTCAGAGGTTTTTTGCTTGGATAGGGAAAAGTGAATACTCTTCTTCATTTGCATATATTGTTCTATCACTAATAACTAAGGATTGTTAGTCTAGGTCACCAACGGTGCGGTGCGTGCATCACGAATTGAATTCTTCGTTTCTGCCTGTGACCTTGTTGTTGTTCTCTTCGGTTCCGCTCCTTTGTTTCAATTTTGTCGTCTTTGTGTTGATGTTGCTGTTTTTGGTTTCCTTACTTTTACTTTTGATTGCATGCGGAGACTGCATATGTTGATCGACTTTTTATTATGTTATGTTTAAATAATTAGTATAGACATATTATATTTAAATTTCAGCATTTTTTATTGCAAGTTAATATAGGCACATTCAAAAAGAGTATTTTGATTTTTATTTACATTTATATTTTTATTCATTTTCAGCAGTGTTTAAGTATATTCATATATACATACATACATATATTCTTACATAAGTAAATATGAATGTACATACATATGTAACATAGTATCAATTTGCTAAATTTTAAACACTGCTGAAAATGCATAAATAAAAATATGTATGTAATGAATGACATAATAATGACATAAAGATTATTTCAGTATATTTTTAGTATACAGTATATTGATTTTGTTATTTTAATGATATATATTATATTATTTCTCGTAATTTGAATTGTGTCATAAGGCATTTTTAACCACGTTCATCAAAATGAGATGGTGGTTGAGTAGCAGAGAGTTGATCGAATTTTGACGGTTATTATTTTAATATAACATACTCGGAATTAGAATTGTCTGATAGTGGATTTTTAACCATGGTCATCAAAATGAAAATGGTGGCGAGATTGATTGAGTAGCGGAACGTTGATCGGATTTTGGCGGTTCGAACCCCTCTCGGACAAATTTAAGACTCGAATTTATTTTAATTTCTCCAAATATTTATATGTACTGTACTTAAATATACATTTTAAAAAGTGTGTTGTTGTACAACACATAACATAATATTTAAATGTTTTATTTTTTTTCATACGAATATGGCTTATTAGCACAATTTTTTCGGTCATTCATCAAGATGTTTGAGTTCAGAGAGGAGTTGTGCTATTCGCTGTTCGGTTGACCACGGGTTCGATTTTCGGGCGGTGCGATGTCAAAAATCAATTAATATCTTCTTGTATGCTCTAACTTACGCATGTACACTTAAAATCCATGACCTCGTACAGTCAAAGCTTGACTGTAACCGTTCCTACTTGTTCAATCTAGATTAATTTTGTACATACAAACGTAATCAGTATCTTAATAATTACTGTAAGTTTAGTTACGGTCGAATAAAAAAGAGAGAAGTCAAGAAATACTTATGAAGGGTGAAATTAGGTTTAGCTGCAGCAGTTCAATGTCTAATAAAGATATTCAATAAACCTAGTAAAATGCAGTCAAGCTAATCATTTTGACAGTAGACTGTTGCGGTATAGTTTTTAGTATATTCTTAAAATATATATAATTTTTTTTGTATTCAGTAAAAATTGGGGGCGGGTATCTCACAACCGAAAAAAGTGGACATAATCCATTTCTCTTCTTTACATCTTCATCTGATATTTGTGATACTTACTTGGTACCTTTATTCTTTATTACGTAGTATTATGTTATAGTATTATGGAACACGAACAATTAAACAAATAAATAAAATCCAGCTCTGTTCATTATGCAAGTTTTTCAAGGATTATTATTGCACAATTGTGAACCTCAATTTTTTATAAATACATATTATTATTCAAGACTGAACAAATCTAAATTTTAAGTCATCCTATACCAGCGACTAACTAGCCGCGAGCACATCATTAAGACTGTCGATATTTTGTTATTCGAAGATCTATCGACTCCACTGGATTCTAAACAAGCAAATCAGGCTCATCCTAAGAAGCAAAATAATGATCTATCAGCGGATTGTAGCACCTACATGGATATACGGTATTCAGATATGGGGAAACGCATGGTAGCATGGTACGTCAGTAATTTGACTCTGCATCGGAACTTGAATCTCAGTTCCAAAATTAATAAAAGAACCCACTAAGAGTTTGTTGGCTTTTTGCAACGAAAAATTGAATAAATCAAAAAATATTATATTTTATATTTTGTATTGTATATTACAATCAATAATTGTTTCAATTTTGAATTACTTATTATTGTATATATGTATAAAAAATTAACTTTCTAGTTTTCGAATGTCCAAAATCTTCAGCAAACATAATCTGCATGCAACAATAAGATATCCTCAAATTCGTTAGCTCTAGTTTTTATGTTCTCTGAGATCTTAGAGGCTCCCAGACAATCAAATTGGCAGCCTGACATAGTTATATCGCCTCGGTTGTCGACGCTGAGAAACAATATATATATTACTTTATCAACTTATGGGGTCGAAGATGACATTCTGTTTTTTTATTACATTTTCAGCTGGAAATTGCTAGAAAATTGTGAAAAATATTGTTGCGTTAGTTTTGCGGTTAATGCTCGAATGCTAAAACGATGTTTTGGTTTAATGTGATAATTTATTACTTTTAATTAGAGAATACACATAAATTATTTCTCCGTATTTATTTTCGGTCTAATCAGCATTTGCACCGATTGTAAAGTGTAACCCGGTCCCAGCCATTCATCCCAGTATATGCCGTACTCTGAGCTGTCATAGTAGTCATCCCGCTTAGAGTATTGACCATTTAAATTACTGGAAGAGTAGAAAAATAGTAAACCTCAACATTATATTTCTAAAGCATAGCTTTACCAACCTAAAGCCACATTTGCTGTACCACCAACCTCCCAAACAGGTCTCAGCGCAGTTGGATTCGCTGAGATCATTATCCCTGTCGTAGGTGCTGAACTTTTGATGCTCATTATCGCGCATGGAGTCGCCAGCGGTTCCCGAGTACGCTCCCAGCTCTATCAGGGCATATTGCTCGCTTTCGCTATCGACAATAATATTATCATAATGTGCGTAGCTGCTTTCATTGTTAAAATCGGTTAAGTGTATATATAGTTCATGTGGTTTGGCTACTGTCATGCGATGCAACTTTTCCATGCCTATGAAAAATTCTCCACTAAAATTGCCAAATCCATGTTTATACTCCAGCCAGTTGCGATAGAATTTTACGCTACCATCGAGGCGTCGTTGAACCACAGTCCAGCCGGGTCCAGTGAGGCGAGACTCACAGGGCACTTCGAAGGCATCACCCTCATCGACCTTTATTAAGTGCACATCAGTGGAGACTCCAAACGCCAAGCAGCTGTTGTCGTCGGTCTCAGCAACTGCATTTATGCTTAGATCCTCGAGATTCTTAAACCTGTCAGTAATGCCATTTGTTTTGGTTTCCAGATGAAAGATTATTTGGGATTTAACCTGCAGATCCTCCTTCAAAAGTTCAACTTGCTTAGCCTGCTCATTGATGATGGTTGCGTAGTTGGATATGGTCTCTTGTCCTTCGTCTATTTGACTTTCCTTTTCTCTTATTCTAGTTGCCTGTAATGTCAGTTTATTTTGAAGATCTGCAATTTGTTCCGCGTAAATCTTGTTCAACACTTCGAAAGCTGTATTCTGCTCTTTACATTTTGCTAGTTCATTGTTGATGTGAGACTTAAAATCTTGATTTTTGGCATTTTCAATCATAATAGCCTCTTTTAGTTTATTTTTATACTTCGCTTGTAGCTTTTCAATATCACTGTACGAGTTTTTTAACTGATTTTGTAATCGTATAATTTCCAATAAATTCGCTTGAATATTTAGCACTTGAAATATTACAATTAGTAATATAATCCATAAAGGTTTTGTCATTTTTTACTGTTTTCTCTTGGTTGTGTATGTCAACTGCAGTACCGATTGCGCGACATAGAACTAAATGTTAAATAACTTTATAGAAATCAAAAAACCAATTTTTCTGACGTATTAATATTTATTAATGAGCTCATATTTCTGTAGGCGTTGATAAGAAACAACGCAGCAAGAGAACCAAGACATTGTAGCACACTTTCACAGTAGCGAGTGTCAAGGGTCACGTCTTATCAGGAAGCACTTGAAATATTTGTAATGAATTAATTAAGGTGTAATTTGCTTTTATTTTTGTTTTAATTGATGAAACATTACACCACTTAATATTTAACAAATGTCTTATGGGTTTTTGCCACTGAATGGCCATCTGGGCTCAAAAACAACAAATTTGTTACTCAATATAAATAATGACCTCTTAACATACAAAACTAACTTTACTGAATAAATTTTTTTGAAAGCTGAAAAATTGAAATTATAACTGAATTAGCGAATGAAAAAGTAGAAAATGGAAGCAAATTGGAATAAATGTATTAACATTCTAAATCAGAGTTGGATCGTGCCACATATGTAAATATTAATCGCAATGAAAAATCGTAAATTTTTAATATATATGTGCATATTAATTATTTAAAATTAATAACATATTAAAAGTCGATCAACAGGTGCAGTCTTCAAATGCACGCAAAAGTTCAAAGAATACAAGCCAAGAGGAACCAGCGGCAAGAAAAGACGTTAAAACAGAAGAGAATGACAACAAGGTCACAGGCAAAATCGAATAACTCAATTCGTGATTTACACACCGCACCACTGATGACCTAGCCTAGAATTCATTAGATATTAGCACTAAGCAATGAACATAATAGAGTCCACATATCCAAAAAATACGGGCACTTTGCGTTTTTGGTTTTCGTAACCCCCGTGGCAGAGGCGCAGCGCTCTCTCGCGTTCGGTTCTCTGTCGAGAACTCGAGCTAGCCGTCGTGTTTTGAATTTTGAAAACAAAACCCCTGAGGCAGAGACGCAGCGCTCTCGCACGAAGAAGTGAACAGAGAGAACTCGAGCATCAATTCAGTCGTAGAACTACGCTGTTTTGATATGTGTGTATGTGTGTTTAGCGCACATACATATGAAGAAACATAATGTGTATGCAGTTGCTGCTTGTCCGATTGCTTCAATTTTAATATTTCAGATTTCAAACTGAGTTTCATTTCAGAAGTGTTTTGCTTGGATAGGGAAAAGTGAATACTCTTCTTTATTTGCATATATTGCTCTATCACTAATAACTAAGGAATTCTAGTCTAGGTCATCAACAGCGCGGTGCGTGCATCACGTATTGAATTCTTCGTTTCTGCCTGTGACCTTGTTGTTGTTCTCTTCTGTTCGCTCGTTTGTTTCAATTGATTTTGTCGTCTTTGCGTTGATGTTGCTGTTTTTGATTTGCTTACTTTTTACTTTTGATTGCATGCAGAGACTGCACCTGTTGATCGACTTTTTATGATGTTATTATGTTTAAATAATTAGTATAGACATATTATATTTAAATTTCAGCATTTTTTATTACAAGTTAATGTAAGCACACATAAAAGGAGTATTTTAATTTATATTTACCTTTATACTTTTATTTTATTCTCGACAGAGAACCGAACGCGAGAGAGCGCTGCGCCTCTGCCACGGGGGTTATGAAAACCAAAAACGCAAAGTGCCCGTATTTTTTGGATATGCGGACTCTATTATGTTCATTGCTTAGTGATATTAGTGACAGCGCAATATATAGAAAAAAAATAATTGTATAGACATTTCCATACTCAAGCTAAACCATTCTGAAATGAAACACAGCCTGAAATCTGAAAAATCAAAATAGGATCAAACAGTGCGGCATGTACATATGTATGTATGTTAAAATTAGACACGGAATACACACATCCTAATTTCAAGTTGTCGCTGTGCCCTGCTTCTCGATTCGTATACAGAGAGCGGTGATTGAGAGGAGAAATGCTCTCCGGAGTCCGGAGTACTACGCTTTTTGGTATCAAAAAAAAAATAGCGTATCACTTTTTTGTACAAGTGTTGCCCCTATTTCATTATATCACTAAGCAATGAACATAATAGAGTCCGCATATCCAAAAAATACGGGCACTTTTCGTTTTTGATTTTCATAGCCCCCGTGGCAGAGGCCGGGCAGAGGCGCATCGCTCTCTCGCGTTCGGCTCTCTCTCGAGAACTCGAGCTAGCCGTCGTGTCTTGAACTTTGAAAACAAAACCCCTGAGGCAGAGACGCAGCGCTCTGGCATGAAGAAGTGAACGTAGAACTACGCTGTTTTGATATGTGTGTATGTGTGTTCAGCGCACATACATATGAAGAAACATAATGTGTATGCAGTTGCTGCTTGTCCGATTGCTTCAATTTTAATTTTTCAGATTTCAAACTGAGTTTCATTTCAGAAGTGATTTGCTTGGATAGGGAAAAGTGAATACTCTTCTTTATTTGCATATATTGCTCTATCACTAATAACTAAGGAATTCTAGTCTAGGTCATCAACGGTGCGGTGCGTGCATCACGAATTGAATTGTTGGTTTCTGCCTGTGACCTTGTTGTTGTTCTCTTCTGTTCCGCTCGTTTGTTTCAATTGATTTTGTCGTCTTTGCGTTGATGTTGCTGGTTTTGATTTGCTTACTTTTTTCTTTTGATTGCATGCAGAGACTGCACCTGTTGATCGACTTTTTATTATGTTATTATGTTTAAATAATTAGTATAGACATATTATATTTAAATTTCAGCATTTTTTATTGCAAGTTAATATAGGCATATATAAAAGGAGTATTTTGATTTTTATTTACATTTATATTTTTATTTATGTATTTTCAGCAGTGTTTAAAATTTAGCAAATTGATACTATCTCACATTGTAAGTGTGTACATATGTATGAAAATATGTATATATGAATTTGCTCAAACTATGCTGAAAATGAATAAAAATATGAATGTAAATATAAATTAAAATACTCCTTTTATATGTGCCTATATTAACTTGCAATAAAAAATGCTGAAATTTAAATATAATATGTCTATACTAATTATTTAAACATAATAACATAATAAAAAGTCGATCAACAGGTGCAGTCTCTGCATGCAATCAAAAGAAAAAAGTAAGCAAATCAAAACCAGCAACATCAACGCAAAGACGACAAAATCAATTGAAACAAACGAGCGGAACAGAAGAGAACAACAACAAGGTCACAGGCAGAAACCAACAATTCAATTCGTGATGCACGCACCGCACCGTTGATGACCTAGACTAGAATTCCTTAGTTATTAGTGATAGAGCAATATATGCAAATAAAGAAGAGTATTCACTTTTCCCTATCCAAGCAAATCACTTCTGAAATGAAACTCAGTTTGAAATCTGAAAAATTAAAATTGAAGCAATCGGACAAGCAGCAACTGCATACACATTATGTTTCTTCATATGTATGTGCGCTGAACACACATACACACATATCAAAACAGCGTAGTTCTACGTTCACTTCTTCATGCCAGAGCGCTGCGTCTCTGCCTCAGGGGTTTTGTTTTCAAAGTTCAAGACACGACGGCTAGCTCGAGTTCTCGAGAGAGAGCCGAACGCGAGAGAGCGCTGCGCCTCTGCCCGGCCTCTGCCACGGGGGCTATGAAAATCAAAAACGAAAAGTGCCCGTATTTTTTGGATATGCGGACTCTATTATGTTCATTGCTTAGTGATTATATGCTTAGTGATACAAATCGGATGTGCATCCAGATGCTTTTTTTGTGATTCGATTATTATGTTGTGTCCGATATTTTTACAATTATGATAAAAAAAAAACTTGAGGAGTTCAACCAATTAGATTACAACAAATTTTTATAGGAAGCTATCATAAACTAGCACCTCTGTTTTTGAAAAACATGGCCCATTTACCATATTTGAAAATGATATCATACCTGATAATGAAAGTGTTGCCAGTCTATTTATCATAGATTGCATATTTGGTATATTTTTTCAAGTAAAAAAGTATATTTTGAGATTATAATTGTGGTCACGCTGTCTCCATACACACTAAAAAAAAGCGGAGAAGTGTGAAAATTTGTGAAATATTTCAAATAAATAAAAAGAGTTAAACAAAAAGTAAATAAAGAACGTTTTCCCTGCGTGTTTACACAATTTGTTCGTATGCGTCGCTTGAAGAAATTATCAAAGAGTCACAGCGTGACGGGAACTGTGGAAAACGATGCGGCAGCGGCAGTGGCTGCGGCAACATCGACAGCGACTGATGCGACCATGCAAGACACGAATGGTGGAAGCGGCAGCACAAATGCAACTCTACTTAATGCAGATATTTTTAAGCACTTTGATAAATCGGGGCGAAGTGAATTGTACGTTTACACAGATATGGACTGTTGTCGTTGGCATTGATTGCGCGCGTCTTCTACTGCAGCAACTACTACATACAACTACTATTTTCACGTTCGTTTTAGTTTGAAATACCTAAAACAACAACTACAGGAAAGTCCAGGGAGTCCGGTATTTGATCGGGATGGCGTATTTAAACATGGCATTTCGAATGCTATTTATGAACTCCTCTGGCAAGCATTACGATACAAGATCAAGAAGGATGTCCTTTTGCACGTGCTCACCGATGTTGTGGCAAGTTAATAACAAAACAAATACAAGCAACACTGAGCTAACTTCAACTTTAAAACTTTAGGCGCTGCACAAGGAGTTTCCCAGCCTTATATTGGACGTAGTTAACATACTGGACAGCGAGACATCCTTAATGACTGACGGCCTCCAGGAGGAGCGACATGGATTTGTGCAAATTGTCAAAGATTTGGATAAAGTGCTGCCGGAGAGTTTGCTAAAAGAACGCCTGGAAATCGACACGTTGCAAGAGGTGGGCATAGTGAAGAACAAAAGCTTCTACACGAAATTTATCAAAGTGAAGACTAAGCTATAGTAAGTGCCGCAAGGTGACCTCGAGATGTATCCAACTAAATAAATAATTTATTCAACCAGCTACAAGCAGCGACGCTTCAATCTATTTCGTGAAGAAAGCGAGGGTTTTGCCAAGCTCATCACTGAAATGAACCAAGATTTTGAGGAGCATACGACGCCCGATACCATTATGGACATTATAAAATCATTGATTGGTAAGCAAGCAACTTTTCTTAATGATGGAATAGTTTACGGATGTTATCTCTTTTATTTTTAGGATGTTTTAATCTGGATCCCAATCGCGTGCTTGACATTATAATCGAGTCATTTGAAACGCGTCCCGATCGCTGGAAGTTGTTTATACCATTGCTGCGCAGTTATATGCCTACCGGTGCCATAATTTGTGAAGTGCTCGGCTACAAATTCTGTCATTTTAAGGCGACGCGCACACCTCGATCCTTGTACCATGTGTGTGCTCTGCTGCTGAAGCATGGCGTCATTGAATTGAATGATGTGTACGTCTGGTTGACGCCAAATGATGGCAGTATACGTGCCGACTGGGAGGATGAGTTGGCCGATGCTAGGGAAATGGTACGTAAACTACATGTGATTGCCACAAACAAAAAGGAAGACGACAAGGAGCCACCAGCACCACCGACAACCAAGAAGTTCGATGAGGAAAAGTATACAACGAATCAAAAGTTTGGACTCTGCGAGGCATTGCTCAAGGTGGGCGATTGGGATAATGCTCACAAAATCATACAGAAGCTGCCGGATCAAGCTGTTGTGGTGCAGGAGCCCATAGCGCGTTCCATTGTCGAGCTGGTGCATCTGTCCGTCGAGCATATATACTACAAGAAGTGCTTCAAGGCGCCCGCAGGTCGCAAACCCAGTCGCAATCGGCTCTACGAGGACACTAGCCTAGTATCCAAATTGCAGGCTCGTGAGTTTAACGAGTTGCGCAAGTATACTTGGCCCATGGCAAATGTGCTTGGGCCGGCGATGCATTGCGACACTGTATTGATGTATAAACTGGTGCGCATCATGGCCAAAATGCTGCTGGAGATGGGCGTCGACAGTTTGAATGGACCGCCACCTAATACTGATGCGGAACAGAGTTATTATGATATCATCAGCTGCTTGGATGCAAGTATACTGCCATCGTTGCTCTATCTCGACAACAATTGCTCCATGTCAGAGGAAATTTGGGCTGTGCTCAAGTACTTTCCCTACCATTTGCGCTACAGTTTATATGCGCGCTGGAAGAACGACAGCTACCAGATGCATCCAAATCTGATACGACGCTGCGGACTGGGACAGCGCGATATTAAGGCGCTGATGAAGCGCGTCAGCAAAGAGAATGTCAAACCCTTTGGGCGGCTGGTGGGCAAGTACAGCCACTGTGCACCGGGACTGCTATTTGATTATGTGAGTAACTTGCGAAATATTTCCAAATTCACTGCTTATCGTCATCTTTTTTGAAGATCCTTGTGCAGATCCAGATGTATGACAATCTGATTGGGCCCGTCTGCGACATGCTCAAGTACTTGACAGCCTTATCCTTTGACTGTTTGGGATATTGCATCATCGAGTCGTTGACAATGACGGGACGCGGTCGTTTTAAGGATGACGGCACCTCACTCTCGCTGTGGCTGCAGAGCCTTGCCTCCTTCTGTGGTACCATCTACAAGAAGTACAGCATCGAAATGAGCGGTCTTTTGCAGTATGTGGCCAATCAGCTTAAGTCACAGAAGAGTCTTGATCTGCTGGTGCTGCGCGAGATTGTCCACAAAATGGCTGGCGTCGAGTCATGCGAGGAGATGACCAACGATCAGCTGCAGGCGCTTTGCGGTGGCGAGCAGCTGCGCGGCGAGGCGGGCTACTTTAGCCAGGTGCGCAACACCAAAAAATCGTCGAATCGTCTAAAAGAGGCGTTAGCCAACAATGATCTTGCCGTCACACTTTGCTTGCTGATGGCCCAGCAAAAGCATTGCGTCATCTATCGCGAAACCGCCGCGCATAGTCATCTGAAGCTGGTGGGCAGCTTGTACGATCAATGTCAGGATGCATTGGTGCAGTTTGGCACATTTCTGGGCTCATCCTATTCTGTGGATGAGTATGTCGAGCGTTTGCCATCGATCATTACCATGCTTCGCGAGTATCACATTAACACGGACGTCGCCTTCTTCCTGGCCCGTCCCATGTTTACGCATCAAATCAATGTGAGTTAAAAATGATGCATTAATTGAGGAAATATTGTTATATTTTCCATTTTATTGATTGCAGCAAAAGTATGATCAGCTACGCAAGGCTGATCCCAATGCCAAGAAGCTGACGACCACTCAGAAGCTGCAAAAGTATCTGGATGCTACGCAGTTGATTATGAATCCCATTGTGGAGTCGGTGCGACCGTTGCACAGTGCCAAAGTATGGGAGGACATTAGTCCGCAGTTTCTGGTCACCTTCTGGAGTCTCAGCATGTACGATCTGCATGTGCCCAACGAGATTTACCAACGTGAGGTTGGCAAGCTCAAGCAGCTCGCACAGCAAGCAGCTGATGGCAAGGATTCGGTAAGACACAGTTCTATTTTCTATTCCAGTTCAATTATAATACAGAAAGCTCTTATAGAATCAGTCGAAAAACAAAAAGGAGCAGGAGCGCTACATAGCGCTCATGGAGAAACTGAATGATGAACGCAAGAAGCAGCACGAGCATGTGGACAAAATACTACAACGTCTGCAGGAGCAAAAGGATAGCTGGTTCTTGTTGCGCTCGGCAAAGTCGGCTAAGAATGATACCATCACACAGTTCCTGCAGTTGTGCCTCTTTCCACGCTGCACATTCACTGCCCTGGATGCGCTTTATTGCGCTAAATTCGTCCAGACCATACACAATCTGAAGACGGCCAATTTCTCCACATTGCTGTGTTATGACAGGGTATATTTTAACGAGAGGAGATTTGTTTTTGCATATGCTTAATTATTCATATTATTATTAGCTTTTTTGCGACATTACATACTCGGTAACGTCGTGCACGGAGGGAGAGGCTACACGTTATGGACGCTTCTTGTGTGCCATGCTGGAGACTGTGATGCGCTGGCACGCGGATCAGGCGGTGTTTAACAAGGAGTGCGCCAATTATCCCGGATTTGTGACAAAGTTTCGTGTTAGCAATCAGTTTTCCGAGGCCAACGATCATGTGGGGTATGAGAACTATCGGCATGTGTGCCACAAGTGGCATTACAAGATCACCAAAGCCATAGTGTTTTGCCTGGACTCAAAAGACTTTATGCAGATACGCAATGCTTTAATCATTTTGATGCGCATACTACCCCACTATCCGGTGCTCTCCAAGCTGGCGCAGATCATCGAACGTAAAGTGGACAAAGTGCGTGAGGAGGAGAAAACGAAGCGACCGGATTTGTTTGCTATTGCTTCAAGTTACATAGGACAGCTTAAGCAGAAGACACCGCACATGTTCAAGGAGAGTGATTTCCATCAGGTAGCCGAACGGCCCATCAAAGAGACGCCGCCTGCACTGCCCGGCACAGCCGTCAAGGTACTGGCCAACGACAAACCGACACCATTGACGGTGCTAACGACGCCGGCGCCGGTTGCGAAACCTGCCTTCTATGAGCAAAAGTCGAACAACAAAGAGCAAGATGCCAAGACGACACAAACGGCTCGCGGCGAATCGAAATCCGGAAAGGGTGACGGCAACAACACGTCAATTTCCGTATCCAAGACGGTGTCAGCACCGTCCGTCAGCGAACGCGAAAGCAAGCGCGACGCGACGCAGTCGGCTGCCAGGGAGCTGCAGACAAATAGTCGAAGCATGGACGTCAAGGAAGAGCTCCACTCTAGCAGCAGTGCCATTAATAATAGCAATGGCAACGGGAGCCAAAGCGAGCGTCACAGTCGTGAACTGGAACGTGATCGTGAACGCAGCGAGCGGGAGCGAGAACGCGAACGAGAGCGTGAGGAGCGTCACAGTTTGAGCAGCACGCGTAGTTCGCAGAGGGATAGCAATCGCAATAGCAGCAACAATAAGGAGCGTACTGAGGCAGAACTGCAGCAGCGGGCCAGAGAGCGAGCACAACGTGAACGTGAGCGTCTAGAGGAGCTGGAGGCTTCGCAGCGTGCGTTAAAGCGTGAAAAGCCAACGCGTCGCGATGAGCGCAATCAGCATCGCCATGAAGGCCTCGAGACTGTGGATCTGGTGACGAGCAATATCAACAGTCAACAGGATCATCGTCATTACGATGAGTACGAAGGACGACAGCGTGAACGGGATCTCAGTTCGGTATCCAATGAAAGCAACGGTTCCCTGCAGCATCGACGCAGTCACGATACCATTGAATACGAAAAAGGTAAGCATTATTTTATTCAAAATATATTAGTATTGCTAATGGTAATGGTAATTAAAATACAGATTCAAAACGTCGTAAAATGGAATCATCGTCGAGCAGTTCAAAGGTTAGTAGCATATGGTTGCATACATAGTACGCTAAGACAACGACTGCCAGCACAGCCAGTGGACGGCTATCAACACAAAATAAAAAAAAAAAAAAATTTTAAATAAACCAAAACTATAAAAACTGAGCATGTAAAAGGCGACCCCGGACAGACGTCAAGCGCCACCAACACCATTCAGCCCACCTATTACAAATATCTGGACACAATTGGATCTGGTCCTACCTCATCTTAGTTAGCAATGTGCATTCTACAAATATATAAGTGTTTAATTGGGGGACTAGCTTAGTAAATAAGTTTGTTTAGGTTAAAAGCGCACAGTTGAACTGTGCTTAGGCATTAATTTAGTTTGAATTTGCAAACACTATACAGAATGTTCGAATTTATTAGTTTTCTATACATTGTTATAAAGTTATGTATAAGTTAGCTAAGTAAGTTGGACCACAATGATGCCGTAAACATGATGACAATGACGGAGTATTGGTGCAATCAAGTCTTACGCTGAAGTCGAATTACAACACTACCGAGAAAATGTGGAAAGTGGACTTTTTAAACAACGAATACAACAAAAAAACATTCAATTAATTAAATCATCAAAGCAGCTTTTAACCGAGACAGCAATTTTCCATGTGAAGATCAATTTAAAGCTAATTGCCAGTGCTTTAAATTAAAAAACCCTTCAGTATAAACTTAGCTGAAATTCTTTGAATGAATTCAAACAAAACCGGCTGGGAAGTGTAGTTCAGGAAACCGAGTCATTGATGACAGAAAACTAATGAGTGTTTGGAATCAAAACGCAGAACCATCCTCAAAATGGATCAAGAAATACGTAGACAAATATCATGGATAATCCTCAGATAAAAAACTACAAATTTACTGGACACAAAAACTAAAACTGGGAACAAAAAAAAAACAAAAGACCAAATCTTAAATTTAAAAGTGTTGAGACGTCAAAAATTAATTATGGAATTAAATGGAAACTTGCAACTGGAAAAGACAACCACTAATCAAATCACAAATCAAATCTTCAATATTAAACATTTCTTCGTTGATGGAATTTGTAACAATAGAAATTACAACAAACTACACGCAACCATCAACAGGCATGCTCCTCAACATTCCAATGACTATTATATCTGCAACTGTCGACTACCAGTCCGTTTGGGCTGAAGCTGCTCTATCTACTGTCTTCATTGTATTATTAATGAAATGTGATCATATCTGAACCAGCTAGCACCTGGTTAAAAACTTCCGAAGACAAAGCTGTCCAATCATCGTACATCTACTTTCAAGTTAAAGGACCACAAAAATTGCTTACGGAAAAAAAAACAACCAATTCGTTGCGGCATACTCGTTCTCGCTATCAAATAATGGAACACCCTATAGATGAACCTTGTCTTGATGTCACGTCTCTTCCACCTACTGGTGCGACCAGCCATACCATCCAGCACAGTGGCTGCATTTTAGTTGTAATTCGTTGGTCTTTGATTGTGTGCAGACGGGTAAGTGATTGGCGCAATCAACAAGGGATGGGATGGGACTGGGATTGGGTTGGGATTTAATTGGGCGGTCAGTGAATGGACTTTAGGATTGATCTTGGTTACACTTATTATTATTTTATTCAAGTTTGAGTTGGTTTTGAATGCAAATTAAACAGTTTGCATATTATATTTGTTTTTTTTCCTATCACTGTTAATTTCATGCAATTGCAGAAGGTTGAGGAACTCGTAGATAGTGTGAAGAAGGCACGGGGCCTCAAAACCAAAGAGCGCAACAAAGATAAGCTATCTGATGAGGAGCGCGATGCACGCAAGGACCGTAAGCTCGGACGCAAACGAGATCGTAATGACGAGGGAAGTAGTGGCGATCACAAACGAAGGCGTGAAGGTGAGACAATCTCGTTCGAACTTTTAATCAAGACATTCAAGAACGATCGAATTCCAGCTCAAAACGGCGATGATGACATGCGTGAACGAGACCGCCATAGGGTGAGCTACTAAAAGTGGTATATGCAATACCTGTTAATAAACTTTGCCATTTTGCTGTAGGAGAAATCATCCCGTGAGCGTTCACATGAGAAATTCGATCGAGATCGTGGCGGCAGCTCGAGAGGTGATGATCGGCAGTACAACATCTCAAAGACGGCTCGCTCATCAAGAATTAATTACTAAACGAATGTGGAAGTTATATTCTTCCATTTATGTGAAGTGCATTTGATTTAAGAAATAAAAATGATTACAATTTTATTTACTACTTTGTGCAGCTAATTTCAAATATTTTATAATTCCTTAGTAAATATGTTGAAAAGTAATGAAATAAATTCACTGTAAAGTTCGCACATTTTGAATACCCAAATGGTTAAATTACATTGTTTACGCCATGATTTGCACTTTAGCGGTGACAAATAACGAAATCTGCGATACAGATATTAGGACATCGCTGCATCCCTAGTTATTAAGGGCTGTGTTGTGGCAGATTCTGTCTGTTTTTGAGTACAGGATATATCGCAAATGTCCTGTCGCCAATGTTGCATTAAATAGTATTTTATATATTTTTTGGTATTTTAATACTGAAAAATACCAAAACTGCTTTTCTGGTATGATTCGAGTTTTGTCAATTACCAATGCCTATTCTTGTATCACCTTCGAATGAAAAGTAAGTTGAAGTGAAGAGAATTCACCCAAGAGATATCCTGTGTGATCTTGTAGTTTTAAGCATTTGCTTATGCAAATGACCAGACGGGCAGATCGTTGGTCAGACAGATGAACAAAGCTCAATCGCTGTTTATGATTAATATATGTATAATTAATTAAAATATATTATTTAAAAGGGTCGGAGATACTTCATTCTGTCTATTACATATAGATATTTAAATCGACTCAGTTTGATAAGGACATTGGAATAGATTAAAAAAATACTCTGTAGACGGTCTAGAGGTTTTGAGAAAAACGGCATTTTACGTGCAATTTTCGAAAATTGTGTCAAATCACTATGCAATGAACATGTTCATTAGTGGTCAAATGTACAATATTCGTTATACTATTCTATTCTTTATGTACTGGTCATATCCTATAAGGGAAATTCAAATTTAGTAATTATGAAAAGAATATTTTGGTATATTTTTGGAAGCCAAAAAGTATATTTTAAAATGTAACTTGCGGTCACGCTGTGCAGGATATATCCTGTCGACTCCTCACGTGAAGGTGAAGCTCTGCCTCTGCAAAGAAAATTCAGTTTCAGTGCGTGTCCCATCAAATTGGCAATGGCAATGGCCCGGCGGCAGTTCTACTCCACTAAATGCACAAATTTTCACAAAAACCACAATAAATTGTTTGCTGTTTATATGAAAACGGCAAATCTAATGCAAAATTTTAACGTACTTAAGCGTTCGCTATAAGCCGAAGAGGAGGTGTGGAGGGCGAACGTCACCGCTACCGTTCCGCCGCCTAGGTCCACCAATACATTTGAAAAATTCGGGCTAAGTGCGTGTGCGAGTACTTAAAGTTGTTAGTGCTATTTGAATTACATCAACTATTAAGCGATTTACGGCATAATCATTAAGCCCAAACAAGTGATACAGCTCAAAACAAAAATAACCTTAAACCTTTTAGAAAATCCACTAAAATTATAATTAAAAAGTTCTACTAAAATATTAGGTGTGTCTGCCTTTAGTCGCTGATGCAGCTAAATTAAACTAAAAAACGTAAGTCTTGGTTAATGGAAATCTCTTACATCTAATGTCATTTGGTTTTCATGTACATATGGCTATATATCATTATCTTACATAATAATTTATGTATTACAATAAGCATCAGGCAAGCGTTTTAAATGAAGGGAAATAATTGCATAATAAATTAACGATTCTCATAAGTTATAGCTCCTAACTTATGCCTGCAACTGTCGTTATTCGGATTTGCAAAGTTATAAATTCAATGAGCCAATTTGAAGCACCTAAAAACCGTAGTGCAATCGACAGTGTAGTAAAAATGAAGCAGACTCTGCTTTTCTACAAGTAAGCAGCAGCTTTCACTCAGCCTGACTTGCGCTCTTTCTTTTTGCTACGCTCTCCCACGCAATAAATTGCAAACATCTGTTTTTACAGGCGGCTGCGGCTAATGCGCATGTCGTTTGTGACGCGCGCCCACGCCAAACAAAAACAAGTTGTCAAAACGGCGACGCCGACAAAGCCTTTGTTTTTTTGCGGCCCTTTGCTGTCTCTGCCAATGCTTCCAGGAGAAGTTCGAGCAATAATAATAACAAAAGCGACTCACATACAGGCATACTACACGTAACTGCAAACAGGGCTTGAATGCATGCTACACTTTTTATTAGATTGTGTGTGTGTGTATGTGTGTAAGCTACTCTAGTTGTGCATGTGTTGCAACAGACACTGCAGTGCACTGCAGGCGCCATGCTTATTATTCCGCCGCCTGGTAAATTATAGACTTTTTGTCATGCGGACAATGACAGGCACACAAATAGCTGATAGTAATGAATCTAATGCAATGTCAACGTTTCATAAATAATAAACTGTTCTTTTAATTGTAATAGTACTTATGGATGTTGCTTAGTAATTATTAAAATCCCGTTGAGCTCGACTGACCTTTTCAGCACAAAGTCACAGCTATGCTTAACACTGAATATTTTCGTATACAAATATACTTACATACATATGTACATACATATTACATATTTTTGTACAATATATTTGCTTTGTGCTTATTTCCTTTTGGCGATGCCAAGGCAATAATGATTGCATTTCCTCACGCCCCATATAGTGGAGTTCTTATTTGCTGCTAATTTATTATATGAGTATTGCGTGTTGTTCGTCCTTCAAACATGGTTGTTTCATAAATGTAATAAACTGAAATAGTTCTTCTCTGATTAAGCATTTTGGTTATCCTATCTGCTCATTTTCTCGGACTCACGATGAACTGGTGGTGTTTGCTATTTTCGATGTAAGACTTGTTGTCAACGTCCTTGAAGCAGCGCCAACCACTTACATAACGCGTCGTGTCGCCTTGACGCTGCGTCGTTTTTCTATTGTCTATTGTCTAGTTGTTGCTTAGCGTGGGCGGAGGAATCTGTGAGTTACATACTTAACAGCTAAGTCTATCGAACCTAAAGCTGCGCTCTCGTTTTGCCTCTTTATAAAATCTATCACATTAAGCCAAAACTTTAATGTATTTTCTCAACGGCCTTATGCCATTGTTTTGTTTAAAACTTTTGCACAATATTTATGACTCGAATATGACTCTGTGGCAAATGCTTTTCTTCATTTTAAGTCGAATTTCCATTTAAATTCATTTCTTGATTTAATTTAGTTAATTTCAAAAAGCCCTGCAGCCTTTTAAAAGTACTCTTACATTTTATTTTGAATTAAAAACTTGTTAAAGTGATGATGATGCTGAGGTAATAGATTGGAATTAGGGGTCCTCTCAAATAACGATAAGCACCCACTATTCTGGCCGTAAAGCTGTAATCATGTTTGTGAGTGACACTTGTAAAAAATCTCGTTAAGGACGTGCAATCGATGCAGACTTGCGTCTTTGGATCTCTGGCTTGTGTCCTTTGCTTTCAATTATGTGCTCTTAGTGCATGCTTTTCAAGTACAAGGATAATGTGTACACAAAACTGTTAGTATGCATATTACAGAATCATATAGTTCATGTAGTATAGTGTTGTGTAGTGCTCATTTCAGTGCAGTAACGAGGCGCCAGTCGTCGTTTCGTACCGTCCTTGCTCCTGAATGCGGCTTTAGTTGTTGTAAATATTTCTTTTGTGCCCTTTTTACCCCCGAGGCAATCGATCGATATGGAAATGCCACGAACCTGATATTGAAATGTCTACCAATACACTCGCATTTTCATTAGATATACACTCGTAGACATGTGTGCATATTTTCAATGGAGGCGCACACATTGGCAGGTACTGTGTACATTGTAATTACAGGCGCATTACGATGCAGTTGTTATCCTTGCACCCTCTCCAATACCAGGCTCCTAAATTGAATGAAAATCAATTTGAATTGCATGTCCTGGCAATTTCTTGTGATTGCCTGCCTGCACGTGCCTTCGTTCAATTATTCATTTCAATTAACAATGGAAATTGCTGAAAACATAAAAGAGAAAGACGAATTAATACGTATGGACCGAAGCTTTCACCTGGGAGTGTGATCTGGCTGCATATTTACATACAATATACAATCCATAGTGTTGTAAGCGTAATGTGTAATTAGTTGTTGGCAATGTTTCTGTCCATACATTATATAATTACCATTAACTTCATAAAATAAAATTATGGAATACTTAAAATCATAAAATCCATAAGAGGCTTGCATTATTTTGAATATTTTATGCGTAATCTAAGATTACAAAATAATTGAGTGTCAAACAATAATATTATTAATAATACAAGCCATAGATTATAAATACTTATAAATATTTTTAATAAATCCTTAAGAATGCCGTCATTAATATTTATATACAAAGAATAGTCAAACGGCCCACTGTGTGCCAGCCGGCTTTTTCGCTCTTTCCTGTTTCTCTTTAGTTTCTGTGTCCCTCTCTCTCTTTTGTTATCTCTCGCTGGACTACTCACTCTCTGTGCAATGATTTTCCCTGGTGCCGTTTTGTTTTCATTTTTGATTCAGTTTTCAGCGTCAGAACGCGGAATACAGTTTGCTTTTTCAATCCTCCACAAAGAGATTTGAAAAATAAAAATGTGAAATATTAAAAGAAGTTTAAAATAATAAACAAAAAATGTGTATACTAAATAAAACTCGAAATGTGCAATTATAATGAAATATGTTAGCTATGACTTTACAACGCATGTGTTTAGTGCATCAACAAAAGTCGAAATCGAAAGATAATAAATGTGCTTTCATTTTTACTCATAAATGTTATTTATAAACAAACTGAGTTCCTGTGGTCAATTTTAAATTGAAATACAATTTGGAGAAGCAAAATGAGCAGCTGCTAATTTATGAATTTGGTGGGAAATTGTCGAAGGTGTGTTCAATTTTCATTTCATCCAAAATAATAAATCTTTAAAATAATTTTTTGAATTTGTCTGCAACTCTCGTTCTCTTTTCTGTTCCTATTTTCTCTCTCTCCCTCGCTATTTGTAAACATATAGCTAGTTTTAACAATTTGGTTTTCCAACAGCAACAATTTTCCCACTCAAAAAGTGTACTTCATGTTTATTTTGGTCTTCAACGCGTCGTCACCGGCTCAGTCTTCCTTTTGAATTGCCTCTGATTTTTAACCCCCATGGCTGCTCTCCCTCCTGCCTCACTTTCTGATTTTCGTACGCTCTAGCTGTGCTGTGTTAGGTCTGTTAGACACACTGCTCTACTTTCCGTTTCGCATTCCAAAATCTTTGCTGTCGGGTCATTTGTGTCTGCCTCGTCTTGCAGTTGTTGTTGTCCTACTGATAACACTGCAAAGCCGCCAGTAGCCTAGAATCTACCTACACATAAGCCCCGACGACCCTATATCAATAAAGGTGAACGTACAGTACTATGGGTGATCATATTAGAGTCTAGAGTTGCATCTGTTTGGGTTTCTATCACTCCAATCGCTATGCTTTCTGATGACAATCAATCAATCACTTACTTACTTTTCTTTTTGCCGCCAATATACTCGTATACATATATATTTATTATATTTTATCTATGCAATTACAGTTGTTACACAACCAACAAAAATGTAATTTTGATTATTTGTAATGTAAAATGTTGACCATATTGTCATCAATAAATAATAAATAATAACAAAAGTACTAAAAACCCCTCGTCATATCAGTTCAGATAATTATATTTTGTAATTTTGTACACATTTTTCGCATGACAATGATGAATAGCTGTCTATTATCATCTTTTTATTATATCGAAATTGTTTTCTATATTCGGGAAATATTATGGAACCCATTTGAATTGTTTTTAAAGCTCTTAATCGATTTTTTTATGAAGAACTACCGCGAAACTAGTTTCTGCTTTATGTGGGTGTAAATTACCGTTAATTGATTAAATAAATATCTCAAAAGGTGCTGAATAAACCAACATTAACTGGAACGAAGTAAAAAAAGATTTGCAATGACGTATTACTGAGATAAGAATTTAATATTTACGTATAAATCAATCTTTTAATATTTGACAATGTGCAGATTGAGTTTGAAACCCCTTGCACCCATAAATATTGAAATCCAGCACTTCAGCTTATCGATGGATAACAGAATGCCAATTTCTATGTTGCCTGCTGCCCAAAAAAGAACAATTCAAATGGCATTATGGCAATTTTTAGGTCCCAGCTTGTTCTCCTGCTGCTGCCTTGTCACTCACCCATTCCTGGATCTCGCCCTTAAAGTCACTTACCATTTATGCCAAAACACCGTAAAATGGTTTTGGTTATTTGTTGTACACATTTTATTGTTGTTTTGAGGTCTCTTTCAAGATGGGGAAAGCGTTGTTTTTATGTAAGATTTCTTTACCCACATTTTGGCAGTGATGTAAATTCTGGAAATGACAGAAGTTTCAAAATCATCTTACGGAATTCATGTGAATTTGTCATTGAGTTTTTGGGTTCATATCATTATTGTTTATTCCTGCAAATGACATATAATTTTATATTAGCAAAAAAACAAAGGCAAGTGTGCTTCAGAAATAAGAGAAAAGGTTAAATTTAAAAATGAAAATTGTTGTGAAAAGTTGAAAAGAAATTAAGCTACATTTATATATTTAGCTAAACTTTTTTGTGGCCTACTACCACTAATATTGATGCGAGTTTATCGTTCCTTTTTATTTTCATCATAGATCGTCATTTTCGTCATAAAATAATTTATGAACTTAAAACGCAAAATTACTTATTGTTTATCTTAATTCATGCTATTCAAGGATGGAAATTGTTTGCTTGCTTAGTCAATTAGCCCATTGCACTTGACACTATATTAATGGCCCACAATCAAAGCCATTGAAGTTCACTATGCATTTATGAATTGTCCATTGTGCAAGTTGTGAGCTGCCATAGAAATACGAATTGGATACATACTCGTACATATATGTATATGAATAAAAGAACGATAGAGAGCACACACAATCAGTTTTTTCATAATGGCTTTTGGCCATAAATATAGTACGAGTTGGCAGCTGCATTGGCTGGACAGACTGCATTGAACTGGTTAATGTCTGGCCTATTACCGGTTGCAATCCGATTTGCATTTGCGCATCTTTGTTTGGCATTTCCCTACTGTAGTTCTTGCAATTGATTTTGATTTGTTTATAAACAATTTTTCAAAGCCCAATTAAGGTATTTTTCCTTTCAAAATGGACTGTGCACGTGCTGTGTATCGATGCATCTTGCAACGAACCGCTGAGTTAAGAGTCAAAGTGGAAACTTTTTCAGTTACATTATCAAGAGATTCGATGTAAGCAAGTATGAAAACTTAACTCGAATAAATGCTTTTCAAGAATATCAATATTGCAGTTTGCCACAAAATTCTAATACCGAATTACTTTATTAACTGAGCATACTCTAGTGCATCAATTAATCATGAAAAACAACGATCAGCGCTTATGCAGAAATTATGAAGATATCCGCAAAAATAAAACCGTAGCTATTCATGTGCTAGTATATAGTAATATATTGGGACAAGTTAACAAGGCTAATTTAACTAGGTACAAAGAGAAGTTCTGCTGGAAATTATTATTTGAATGAGATAATGAGTTTCCTAAAAGTTATTTACTTTTACATTTAACCAAATTGATTCTTTACGAGCAACTGCAATGGCAATTTACAAAATGCAATCTTTTTTCTATATTATACATACGAGTATATAGCATTTTTGTACGTAACATATAAATAAAAACATTTTCTTGGTCGCTATCCAAAAACTACATCAATTACTCGCTGCCCATAAACAAATGGCGTTTTTATTAATGTTCAAAATTATTTTTGGACCTTTGAAATTCATTTTGCCAGCACAACTTGAACTTGAACTGGTAGACTTACATGTGGCAACTAGCATTTAACTCAAGTCAGATAAACTCTTTCTCGCTCCCTTCTATCTCTCTCTCTCTCTCTCTCGGTTGTGTCAAACGCCTGGACAAATATGCCACTCCAATTTATGTTAAACTCTTGGCTCTCGGGCCTCGTAATGAAAACCCACTATCCGCTTGTTGAGTCAATATTTGACAAATTATTCCCGACAGCTGTCAATATTAGAAAATAATTAAAGGTCATTAAATTGACTTCAGTTTTAAGTTGTGTTTGTAATGATTAAGTAGATTGAGTAGATTATATTTTGATTTTGTTTTACTATTTTAGCAGATTGTCTGATGTTTTTCTGTAAAAAGAGGAGGTACGACATTTAGAAGACCTTGTGTAGACATATTTTTTAAGTGTAATAAGAATATGCGAAAAGTACTAGGATATTGAGAATAATTTTATTATTTTTATTTGCCATGCAACTAAATTTTTGTGATTCTATTCGATCCTGCTAAATTTTAAATATAATAAAAATAAGGTTAATGGTGAAATCATTGTAGATTTTAGTAGTCTAGCATTTAGGCAAAAAGTGTTTGATTTTTGACTAAAGTTCTTCAGAGGTTCTGTTTCATTTAAGATCTTATTTGTTTTCCTTCAAAAATTTTAAGGGAATTTCATTTATTGAGTTGCGGCAAACGCCTGAGCTGTAAATGAATCAAAGCTGCCCTCACACCGAAGTGGGTGTTTTCGAAGGTTCCACATAAAATTAACTCTTATCCTTTTAACGCTTTCGATTGCCGGTTAATGCCGCTGAAGTGGTAAACCGTTTTTACAACAAAGCCACTGAACTTGAAACTGTTTGCCGGCCGTAATGTTGCTCAACTAAAAGTAATCAGCTTCAACACTTTAGCCAAGTGTTTGAATGTGGAGGGATGGCAATCCAATTGACTGATTTAGCTATGGTGAGCAGGGAAGCTGTTCGTAAATGAGTCGTTTATAAATGACTGTCGCAAAATAAACTAATATGCCAATTGCTGTGGCAAACTTGAAATAAGTAATTGAACAGTGTCAATTGATGTAGGAGAGTAAGGGAAAGAACCAGGCATGGGAAAGGGGAAACGGGAACAGTCGGTCGATTGTGCAGCGCTCTCAAATTGACCGTGAGTCTGCATATTACACTTGACTGCAACATGTCCACATCAATTACAATAAACAATAATTTTACAACTCGAGTGTTGCATTATCTACAACAGCTTGAGCACAATCTTTTGTTCATTTTATGATCATAGATAAGCTCAATGTAATGAGGTCTCCTTCTCGCCTACTATTAACTTCCTCTGACAAACACCAGCTACTTACAGCTTCTTATACAGTCAATTTAAATCAGGGGTTATCGTATGCTTTGATAACCGAAGAAACCTTATATTTGTTCTCTAATTAGCATATTTAAGTGCACTAGATTTATCCAGTTAAAATTGCAAATATTTCTCAAGCAAATATTTACAAAGTGTCTGCAAATAGATTGTCAATGGTCTAATAACCAAACTGATTGCCAATAAAAGTGATTGCGAATTAACATTGGAAATTAACGACAAATCAGTGAAAAACGCTTTTGTGTATTATGAAATTCAGATCATTCATACAACTGATAAACATACAACTGGTATAAAAAAAACTTACGAAAAACAATTTCTCTGCGCTTCATTTATGATGTTTTTTTTTATATTGTATAAGGTTACAAGAAAAAGCTTTAAAATAATTGTTCGTTTAGAATATACATAAATCAGAATTTTATTTGAAAACTTCTGTATAATTTTTATCTCTTACCTTAAATCAGTACTTTACCACGATAAATTATATAGTTACAGTTCTAAGCCGAGAGTGGGAATACATTTTATTTGGCATCGTAAGATTTTAGCACATCTTATTGTCTGAGCTGTATCGATTGATATTAGGCGGCTCTCTAGGTAAACAAGCCTGACATGGCATACAAGGTGTCGTGCTGACTGAAAGTGCTGGGTTTTAACCAGTTTTAGTTGGTTATTGTGGCAGGTCGGTCGATAAAGCGATGTTTAACGGAAATGGATTAACATTTTGTTTAACTTTTTTCCACTTGCAGACACCGACAGTCGACAATTTCAGTTGAACGGCTGGCAACAACAAGGGGAAACCAAAGGACATATAACAACCACAACAACAACAAACAGGCACACCCACACTCAGATTAACGGTGTATTATGCCAGCAGAAATCGATAACTTAGTTCGAGTCCAAGTAAAAGGCAAAACAAACAACATAAGTGAAGAAGAAGACGAAGCAGCAGGCGAAGAGGGAGGCGCCGAAGCCGGAGGAGTCGTTGCTGCCATAGAATGAGGAGCCGCACGGAAAAAGATTACGACAGTGCGACGCCAGCGTTGCAGCAAGAAATGAACCTCGCACGCCGCGCCTGCTGGCCAGCTCCATCTCCACGTCCCGTTCCTACATCCAAGCCCAATCCCAATCCCAATCACACTTGCAAACACAGCGCATGCTGTATATACCCATCAAATGGTGCTAAACAAATTCAACTAAGTGAAGTTAGAACTTGTCAGTTGGCTAATTCAATGAGTCGAAATCAAAGTGACCGTCACTGCCGGCCACGGCCACCGAGTGAGGAACAACCACCAATAGTCTACCGCAAGCAAAGGCACCGAGAGAGTTCCTTCCTGGCTTTCAGCATGAAATTGAAAATGCTGCTGCCAATGTTACTGCTCTGCCTTTGCATGTCCCTCGGCTGCATTGAGGCACGTCCCAATGTCAGTGCCATGGGCGTTTCATCCATAGCGCCCAGTTCCAAAGGCAGCTCCACCCCCGGCCCTGCCATCACCTCCAGCGCACAGCCCACGGATGCAGTCACGAAGTTAAATGTAAGTTCATTGATTTGGCTGATTATTCTTTAATACACTTGGGCGGAACTAAGCACCTTTACTCTAATTCACCTGACTGCGGTCATTTAAATATATATATAGTCCTTAGTAGCTGCCTCCTTTGTTTAGTCACAATAATAATGTCTATAATTATAGTAATTATAACCTGTCCAAAAGCGTCATAGTGTCATGACTTGTCATGAATTATTTTGCCAGAATTTCCAATTGACGTCATGTTGCTGTTGATTTGCTATCCATCAGACACTGTATCTATCAGATATCTACATTATATGATAAGCAGATTAGAAAAATGCACATCATTCCGGTGTCTTGTGACTTAAGCTCGCTTAATTAAACAGATTATCCAACAGTATATGAAACAAGCGCAATATAATTTCAGTAAAGCTTTATTCATTTTTAATCTATAAATTTGAAATTTTGTTGAATGCGTGGTATTCGAATTTAAAAATACACATTAAGGCTTTGGATTTGTTGCATTTGCTGACAAACGGACACATAACTAAAACGACTTTATAATTTGTCTCGGATTAATAAAATCTCTTTGCGTTATAATACAAACATTAAGTTAATTAATTTAATTTTTTTTAATCATAATAATTTGCAGCAAAATACTGCAACTCACTGACGTTGTCTATTGAAACAACCTTAGTAGATGGTGAATTGTTTTGAAAATATATTATAAAATAGACCAGCAACTACTACGTTTCACTATTTGCGTCTCTCACCTGTTACTATTCACCTTTATAAGCACTGACCTAGATCAACCCACGAGCAGCGTTGACTGGAACAATGCGGGCTGACTTAATTTATGCAGACCAATTTCATTCAGAAAATAGCTGACAAAGTAGACTGTCATGGCAAAAGGAGCTGCCGTTTAAGGGCACACTCCAATTACGTCTACTATGCACATATTCCGTAGTTATTAAATTCCCCGTAATCAGTGAGGCGGACGGCTCTTACAGAGAGGCTTAAAGGATAAGTATTCTTACTGCTTAAGTGGTTTCTATCTGACAATTATAAATCCATGTTTTTGAGTAGTTATTGAGATTAACATTTAACAGTAATTATTTTAGTAACACCCAGGAGTTAGAGGGTGTCTAAGTTGGTCAATTAGAATATATTTTATAATATAATGCATATCATGTAAAATTCTATGATTCTAATCTTAAAATATTAACTCTATTTACAGCTGCCACAGACAACTCCAGAGTCAGTTTTGAACACAGCATCTTCGATAACACCACATTTTCCGCTGCCACACGCCGAGCAGCTAAAGGCTCCAGATCTCTTTGATGTGGAGATGGGAGACGATGACGAACACCACAAGACGGAGCGCTATCCGCTGTCGCAAGTGGACTTTGCGCGCGTAAAGACACCATTTATAATTGGCATTTGGATATTGTCGGCGAGCATAGCCAAAATCGGTGAGTGCAGGATCTGGGGATATTTCAGAAGGAGCTGTGAGCCTGGATGTGGGTCTGTATGCACGTGCTGCCAGTGGTTGCTAGACAAAATCAATACGTTTTATATAACGCTGACTTTGGCGCTGTCTCTGACATGCAGATGTACGTCAACTTATGCGACTGTGGGTGGGTTTGGGTAGATCCATATATAATATATAAGTGTGCAGCCTGTGCCTGCTGAAGGACTTTGTATAAGCGTCAGGCAAGTGCGCAACAAGCGAGCAGAAATATCCTTGACACTGCCCCCTAAGAGTGAAAAATCCCTTTAGCAACAATTGCCAGTTTTTTTAAACTATTTCAAGCTGCTGCCGTAATAATTTTGACTGTTTTGCCTTCCCCTTCGGAAGGCACCATCCAGTGTTAATATCGTTATCTACTGCTCTTGGCCAAACTGCGTTACCTTGGCTGTCGTACAAAAATCCATTTTATTCAAGGCCACAAGTACGGTCCAAAAACCCACACGCACGCCCCCTCCAACACGTTGTTGGCCAAGAGCACTGCCCAATGTTGGCCAACTGGCATTTAGCTTTTTTCGTGCTCCTGGCATGTCGTTCTCGTATCTGCAATTGAATAAGTCAAGTGTCTCAAGTGACTTCGACGGTCACTTATGTAATTATTATCATGGCCACTTATCCAATACTGTAGGCCCAAATCAGATGAAAGCGTAACTTAACTGTAAAAAATATTAATGCGATTTCTAACCTAATATAATAAACAGCTTAAATAGCGATTATGAGTATAAAGAATTTTCGTCATTATCTACTCGATGTACACACCAAAGCCTATTTATAAATATTCAATTAGAAGAAAAATCTGAAATTTATAAATGAAGACGCCTAAGTAAATTGTATTTTTTAGAACCTAATTTAAATCCATGGCAACACTTGGTTGTTCCAACTACGCAGTTCTAACTTTAGTGATTACATAGCAACGAATAATTTTTCTGAATTGTTCTCAGATGATTGAGAAAGTATAATCCTCATCCGTGCTTCAGCATTGCGTACTACAGACCTACATTTACATATTACCCATTGTGGCAATTGACCCAAATGAAAACATCAGCAATATTCTTAAAACAGTTCCATAGTAAGGACTGAGGATTGTGCCGGTCTGGGGTTGGCGGTTGAGGAGTGAACTTGGTTAAGTCACATTTTCATATAAATGGGCCATAGTTGAAATGGAATTTGTTATAGTTGTAGTTTCGTTAGTTTTTATAGGCCCACACAAAAAACACATTTAAGTGAAAGTATTTCGGCACACCGTAAAGTATGAGGCAGACGCCTCAGTCCATTACAAATCCCCACCGTACGTTTGGCCTAATGTTCCGCCTAAAATGGAGCAAATATGATTTGCTTTTGTGCTTCTATATGAAATTGTATATTGCAGGTTTCCATATGACGCCCAAATTGCATCTGATATTTCCGGAATCGTGTCTGCTGATTGTGGTGGGCGTGGTCATTGGTGTTGTGCTTTATTTCTGCACGGATGTCGCTGTCTCTCCGCTCACACCCAATACATTCTTCTTCTATATGTTGCCGCCTATAATCTTGGATGCGGGTTACTTTATGCCCAACCGCATGTTCTTCGATAACCTGGGAACCATCCTCCTCATGGCCGTTGTGGGCACCATCTTCAATGTGGCGACGATTGGTAAGCATTCAATTGATTATATTAATGGCATCAGTGGATACGACGTTGTCAACCAACCGAAGTGTTCTTAAAATAATAAAAGAAGAAGGACAGTGATTGTTCACATGAGACTGCGTCACAGGATCACTCTGCTGTCCATCATCACTCACTAAATCACTCATCCAGCAAGCGGTCAATGAGGTCACAATAAGTTTTTTTTATAGTATAACAAGTGCAAATATTTATTATATTGCGAGGTTGATAAACTCTCCAACTTAGTAAACACTATTAAAACACACTTTGCTATTAATTAAAAAGATTATAGAGATTATCAAGATTAGCTACTTGATACATATCTTACCAAAATATCAATTTTTAAGACTATTGCAAGTAGCAACCCTTCAACATTACAATTGCGAATTTCTCAAGTTGACAAAGTAAACAATATTGCTGGAAATATGTGGAGCATTACTTAGGACTGATTGCTATGATGTTGACGCAGTTGTGACCCACGCATTTGTGGCACGCGAACATATGCTACATTGTTGTGCAAGGGCAGGGACAGGTGGGGGAGAGGAAGAGAGGAGCAGTTGTGAACGACCGTTTAGACGTGATTTATACGAATATAAAACAACATGACCATACCATAGATGTGAATGTGTGAATTACTACAGCAGGCAATGGTGAAGACGCCTCTCCACAGCTCATTGGTGACATGAACACTACGCCTGGATTGACGGACTCATAAAAATTGTACCAATTTGTATAGCTAAAAAATTTGTATTTTATTTTCATATGGTAGATTCTATGGCAACCCAAGTTTTACAAATATTATATGTGCATATAGTTATAAAGTTAAAAAGATTAATCAAATAGAAACTTCGGAGAGACAGCGGATGCACTTCGACACAAACCAGTTTCATTTTAACTAGTACTATTTTTAACTTTCTGTATGGGCCACGAGCAGCTCATAACAATGTTGAATAAAGATGGGTAATTGAATAATGAAATTCTTGTTTCACAGGCGGCTCACTTTATGCCTGCGGTGTGTGCGGCATCTTTGGAGATGAGACACCGAAGCTATTGGATGTCTTTCTATTTGCCTCGCTTATATCCGCCGTGGATCCGGTGGCTGTGCTTGCTGTCTTCGAGGAAATTCACGTCAACGAAATTCTATACATTGTCGTCTTTGGCGAATCCCTACTAAATGATGCCGTTACGGTAAGTTAAGCACAAATTACTCTGATATTTATAGCATTTGCGGTTGAGAAACAAGTTTATGTGCCAATTAAATACTGGACAATCACTTTGTCTTTGTCATAATAGCATCTGAACTGCAACTTGCATTTAATCACTGCAGCTACTGATTGCTGCTTTCTTTCGATTAAAGCAATGAATTAATTAATCTATGCTTTCAGGTTGTCATGTACCACATGATGGAGGTCTATAATGAGATTGGTTTGCCGCACATTATGGCCCAGGACATTGCCAGCGGGGTTGGTTCCTTTTTCGTGGTCGCTCTTGGAGGCACAGCAATTGGTAAGATGCAATTTGATACGATTACTAGCATAATTGTTTTGAGTACACGAGTACTAAATTTGAATTACTGAATCCTCTTAGGCGAGATATAAAATCTATTATTTAACTGCAGATAAAAAGAGTTATTGAACAGAAAACTAGATAGTTAGGCTTCTTCTAAGTTTTTAAATGTTTTTTACTTCCAGTTACTAGTAGATTCTTAGTTTCTAGTTAGTGTCCGCCTATTTAAATTAAGCTTCTTTCCAATCAGTTACATAATTGCTTTCTGTACCTTTCTTCTTTCCCAAAAGCTGATCCAATGATTAATCGTTTAAAATTATTTTGATTTAATACTTTACAATTCAGATGTAAAACTACTGATAATTCTGAATACTGAACAAATACATTGTTACTCTCACATTACTTTTAGTCCCACTTTAAAAAGGGAGCTTAATTTTCTTTTACCAACTACCCAAAGGTTAGAAAGGTATTACATATAACTTTGTGCAAACCGAAAATATAGGTAACAATCAACTCCGATCCTGCAAAGTATATTTTTACTCAATCAGCGTTAACAGCGAGACGATATAGCTATGTCGCTTAGTATTAAGTGTATAGATATAGTTTAGTTATTCAAGAAATACTTTTAATAAGGTAAATTCATGTGCAGTAGCAACTCTTCAGTTGTATATATGTATTAGGTAATATAATAATAGTATGCAATAAACATAAAAAAGTGCAACCAAACTAATAATTTTCAACGTAATATATTCTCGACTGCTGTTTCCGTACTTGTTTTTTTCTAGGTATCATTTGGGGATTCCTAACTGGCTTGGTTACACGTTTTACGGATCATGTGCGCGTTATAGAGCCGATATTTATATTTGTTATGGCCTATCTGGCATATCTAAATGCGGAAATCTTTCACATGAGCGGTATACTCGCGTAAGTACAATAAATATTTTGGAAATAATAATATAAATTAATTAGAAATATCTGTTAACCGTAGCATAACATTCTGTGGCATTACAATGAAAAACTATGTGGAATCGAATATATCTCAGAAGTCGCATACAACTGTTAAATATGCATTGAAAATGTTATCCAGCTCGGCGGAAACGATTATATTCATGTTCCTAGGCGTTGCCACCGTCAACAATATGCACGTATGGAATACGTGGTTTGTGGTGCTAACCATTGCTTTTTGCTCCGTGTTTCGCGTAATCGGTGGGAATTAGCTGAATCAAGTTTTAATAGAATTTACTCAAGTCGATTTGCATTTCAGGTGTTATTCTGCTGTCGGCGATTGCCAATCGCTTTCGACTACACAAATTGTCCCGTGTGGATCAGTTTGTGATGTCGTATGGTGGCTTACGTGGTGCCGTTGCCTTTGCCCTCGTACTGCTCGTGGATGAGAATGTGGTCAAGCATAAGAACATGTTTGTGACCACTACAATAGCTGTGATTTACTTTACTGTGTTTTTGCAAGGCATCACCATCAAACCACTCGTCAAGATACTCAATGTGAAGCGCGCCAACAAACGCAAACCCACAATGAATGAGCGTATTCATGAGAGGGTAAGTTATTGAGCCTTTTGCCTATAGATAAAGTATGAGGTAGAACTAAACCTGCTTGACAATTTTATTACCATCCCTTCCGACGCTTTAAACCGATTTTCTTTTATTTTTATTATACTTGAAGTTCATGGATCACTTGATGGCTGGCATCGAGGATATTGTGGGCAAGACAGGAAATTACAATGTTCGTGATAAGTTTAAGCGCTTTGACAATCGCTTTATACGTCCCCTGTTGATCCGAGATCTGAAGGTCTGCTACACTTGACTGCATTTAGAAACGTTTTGAATCTCTGTTGTTTCTCGCAGGGCGCTGAACCAAAGATTATTGAAACATACTCGAAGTTGACCATGCGCGATGCCATGGAGGTTATGCGTCGCAATCCTTCAACCATTGGACAGATGACGGGCACCGAATCGATGAGTGCATTGTTTAGGAATTACACCAATAACTATATTGGGGGCAGGTGGGCACCGCCAACAATATACACCACATGGTAAACGAATTTTGGATATTTTGAAACGATAGCGACAATCGATAATCTGTAATTGTAATCGTACAATGCATGTATGCAATTAATTTGAATTGAATAGTAATTTTTGATTAGCATGAAAAACAGCACAAATGAATACTACCACAAATTGAGTAACAAATGAAACACTAGTACTTATCTTCTCTTTCTCTGTATTGCTTGCATTTTTCCACAATACTATTTTATATCTGAAATTCGTTTAACTGTAATATTAATTTGATTTAATTTAGTAGCGATATATTAAAACAAATCTTATAAAGTTGATTTCTAATACTTTTGGTTACATTTTAATTAGTCCCAGCTTGACAAATCTGGACAATACATGCTCGCACAATTTGGACATGGCTGAACTGGACTATAATCCATCCAAAAAGGATTTGACTGATGCCAGGATACACCATTTGTTGGCCGAAGAACTGAAGCCTTATCGAAGGGTATGTATTGATCGATCGACTCCAACGTTCAACATAATGATTAACTTTGGTTTGGTTTTCTTATAATATAGCAGTACCAGTTTAAATACTACTACTATATCCTACTATTCACAAACACCGCCCAAGTTTTTGAGTACATTTCTTTCGATATTTCGATATTCACCTCAATTCGATATCACCGAAGATACTTAACGCTTCGTAGTCGTATACGTAATTTATGCTTTCTCATTTCGTTCGATTTTGGGCATTTGGTTTAGAGACACGGTCGCTTCTCACTCTCTCTCTCTCTTTCTCTCTGTTTTTTACGTATTTTTCTATATATGTGTACACTGATATCTATATAGATATATTTGTAATTAATCCTTTGTTTGATTTCTTCTCGTTGTATCGATCTTCAACTCTAACTTCAACCTCTCGTCAACGATAACGTATTGCAAATCGGGTTCCAATAAAAAAAATACTTCAAATTTGTGTGTGCTTTGCAAAAATGTTGTATAATCAAATGTACAACACAAATGTTATAAAATATTTCGTAATGAAAGGCTTCCATACAAATGGTACGAATAAATTGGTTCATTTTGTTAATCTGATTTAACCATTTTATTTTATTGTTGTCGTTTATTTCCCAAGTTTATTAAACAATTAAATAAGAATACATTTTTTATTCAATGTTACACGTTTCTTGTGTGTCTATACTCATGACTGCAATACGTTCTATTGTAATGCCTATAATTATATCGCTAACAATAAAAATACATATGTATATTAATAATTAATATAAATAATTTCAAGTTTCTAGTAAATATCTTAACGTATTTACAATTTGTGTCTTAAACAGTCTTTTAAATATTTGATAATAAAATAATTTTCAATTTAATGGCTTAAAAAAAAACATGAATATCGCATATATTTTCGACATTTTACATTCATTGTACATCAATCAAAACACAATATAAAACCATTTAATTAGTGTAGCTAAGTGAGTCTTACTATTCCAATGAATTTTCTAATTCCTTTGAAATTGAGATTAATAGCAATAGTATTAATATTTATTTATTGAATTTATACTTATTGTTGAATTTTTAAAAATTATTCCAAATGTTAGTCGAGGCTGTATGAATTCAATTCGAAGTTATATATGACTTACAATTGATATTTTTCATGGGATTAGATTACTTTATAAACTAGATCAGTTATTTTATGAACTATTTGTATATTTTTTGGAAGAAACTTCCAAAAATAACATACCATTTCATCATGTAGCTACAACTATTTAATAATAGTTGTAAATTAATATCATACGTTTTCTATGCATTTTTTAAGAGTTCGATTTCAAACTATGAATTTGATTTTCTACTTTTCAACAACAATTAAATACATTCTTAAAATGGAATTACAAAAAATCTTCTTGGACTGCTTTTTAACTGTGTATACTTACTTTTTAACCATTTAAACTATTTATACTTGATTTGTTTTGTTGTCTATATACTTTGCAAGAACTTAAAAAGCGCACACTGATTAGCAACTTCAACATCATAACATTAATGTTGTACACTATTAAATTAATAAACTCTTTCCAAAGTGCATTACATAAATTAAAATATTCCGGATCATCTACAAAAGTGTCTACAATAAATTAGCTTGGCAAGAGTATTTGGGCTTCGGCAGTGCCGATGCTGGCATCCCTTTAAAAATGTACCCCAAATTGCACTACACTATTTCCACTCTAACTTGTCTCGTATATTATTATATTCAGATAGCAAAACTTATATATAAGCTGTATAAATGTTATGAGACCGTCTTTACACCTAATCAATTGATGTTAATGCTAGTTCTCGACATAAGTTAATATCATAACTCTTCGTACTCTTTGTTTAAACTTAAGTCTTATGCAAATATTATGCCATGTCACTTAAGAACGCATCATAATACTATTCTTACAGCACCGTCGTCTTAGTTATAGCCGACACGCAGTAGATGATAGAGATTTGTCCACACAGGTGAGTAGCAAACATAGAATATAGACAAATCTCTGAAAGCACCTAAATTAAAATAAATCGAAACTAAATGTCAACGTGCTTTTGTGGATTTAATTTACGAATACAATAAAACCAAGATCACTCTTCTGACGAATAATTATCTGCCTAATTTCAGGTCAATTATAAAATGCAAATGAATTTCCGGCGCATGTTCAACGATCGCAAGCACCACAAGAGAAGCAAGCGTGGTGCCAATAATAAGGTAATCATATTCTTTGCAGAAGTCAAAGTTAGTAATAATCTCTAACCTTTTTAGGAGCCCAAGGAGAATGTTAAACAGAATCATGTGTCTTTTCACGATTTCCAGCAGAACGGCACCACCAAGCAGCTGTCCAATGGTACGAATTCGAATTCAAACCATTCACGCAAAAAATCTTACAGAAAAAGACAAACTCACAATTCACTTAACAAATATCGTAGATTAGACATAGGTAAATGCCGCTAAACCAGCAATTAAATTTCTAATGTGAACTAAAACAAAACTGAAATTAGTAGAAAACAAAGAATTCCAAAAATGTTTGTAGAATTTTAACGCTGGAATTGAATTAGTTTTTTTAATTATTATTTCTCTCTAGTTCCAGTCTTAGCTTCGTTTGATTATGCGCTATATTTTTTGAGTTTTCCCATTCCCCCTTGCAAGTCATTTAAAATTATATTATATTAATATGCTGCACATCTTTACTTACTAATTTATATAATTTCTTTGAAACTCTAACGGCATGCTAAGGATCGTAATATTTAATAGATCATATTAAAAATGTTAAATTTTATTAATTTTTAAACTACATTTAATTATTATAATACTATTATTACTAATTCTGACACCCACATTTTTCTTTATCTTCCCTACATTTTCATGCGCTTTCCCCCGACGTCCATTGAATTGGTTGATTAATTCGATAACAAAAAATTTGCACTTTTAAATAATCTAATTGAATTGAAAATATATTCAAATCTGCATTTGCCTCTGCCTCCTGTCTTAACCTCATACAAAAATATATTGTGTTTAACAAATGTTATTAACTATATCAAGATTATATTAACGATGTGCTTAATGAAACAGCCGACGAAAATCAACAGAATCCAAATGAAATCAATGTCATTGGTCCCAATGACGATTGGGATGATGGTCTGACATTCACGGCTAAATCATCACGTAAGTACTAACCGCTTCTTTACATTTTGTAGCTATTTTAATGACATCAACTAATATATTTAAGCGTTTTTTCATAGTTATTTTTCTACTTATTGGTTATGGGTTACCATTCATTACGTTAAAAAAATGGTTTAAATATCAATATATTTTTATGTGTTTAAATTCAATGCTGCGTCATATATTCTATAGAGATTTACTATGCTACATACTATACATGATCGGGTGTTATATAGCAATGACCGATTTGTTTGTACTATAACAATTGACTACACAAAAATGCCATACAGTGTTTTATATGATTCTGAACTCAAAATGGTTCGTAAACTCTTTGAGTAAACAAATATATATTAGAGTACACTGTCTGCCACATAATTAATAAAATAAATCCTCAAAATGTTGAACACGTTTTGTATATAATTGTAAACAATAAATTTGTTATCAAAGTAGCAAAGACTGCCAAATATAATATATAGTTAAGATCTTGTACCACATCCCTAATTTCGTTAAATTCTACAAACAATCTATTTTGTCCCCCATTTAGTCAAATCTTTGCTAGACTTTTCGATGATTTCTTTTGATTTCGAATTCACAGTTTATTTTTTGATTTTAATTGAAAAATTGAGCATCCTTAAGGAGTATCTAAATAAAATGCTATAACAACAACATTTCTATATATATTGTTTTTTCCCTGTTTTATGCCTATCCAATTTTGCATTTGAAACCATATAAATCGTTTGTTATTCGCGATAACAAATTCTCCTGATCTGATCCTGACACTGTTGCCACAATTAGCTGACTCGGATCGCGCCAATAATAACTCGTTAATAGCGCATATACAAAACCTGCCTGGTTTTGATGCATCCAAGGCGCGCATTGTTCAGCATTATGCACCCAAACTTGAGGACGGTCCTCAGCAAGAGCTCGACTCGCCGGATCCATCAGTTGGACCCACAGCGGCCGAATTGATTCTGCCCTGGCGACGGGATCGTTCATACCAGAGCATTGGTAAACAATATCAAAACAAACAAAACCATGAATAATAATAATAATACAAATTATTATAATAATAACATTAAAGCATTCAATGGCTATATGAAATTTGTATATGCACTCACAACAATATAAAACGAACATCTTCATTATACCATTTGTATATCATTCGTCCAACTGCTTCGGAGAAAAAGAAATTCACTAATTTCAGTTCCTTAAACATACTTCCTTTTTTTTGATTAAAACCGAGTAAGATGTAGATAAAGCTTATTGTGTTTCAAACATTATTAATATGTGAATAATGAAATGTAGAAAGAGTACAAAAGGAAATTATTTTCTAACCACCAAACGGTTTACTCTTATCATGATCAACCTTCTAAAATAAGAAAGTAGACATTCTTTTTCGGAAAATAATTTTCTTATTGCTTATGGCTTTTACTTTCTAAATTAAATAAGAGGAAACATTTTTCAATTTCGAGAGTGTCTTTTGGTACATATACATATATGTACATCAAATCTATGTAAATCAAATTTATAAATGTAGAATAATCTTATGAAATTCCTAAGTGACTTTTCTCCATGCTTTTCACTTCAAGTTTTCTGGTTTATTTTACTCTTATTACAAATATTCCAAGCTCTTGTCTACTTATTGACATATCATTAATCACTCACCAAATAGGAAAACGCCAGATCATAATCTGTGTAACATATTTTGATCAGAATGCAAGCCATTTACTCGTATAATGCCTTAACCTTAGATAAGTTATTGTACAATCGTAGATATGTACATTTAAACATATGCCACATATTTTTAAGCCATTCCCTAAGTTCCTTTCAATTTAAGTTTGTTGCTTTTTATTTATTTTGTATTTCCCCGAAACACACACACTCCATACATTCATAGATATAGTACCAAAAATTGTAATAATTCTCATTGTTACTTAGCTATATCTCATATTTATACAAATAGTTGTCATCGATATATCTCTCAAGCCTAATTGATTGATTGAATGATTGTAAAAAGAAACTATTCTCTAATACACAATCGCTGAAAATTGCTTGTTAGAGCCAACCATTTACAGAGCTCGTAGTTCTTTCTCATAGTTTCATATTAATATCATAGGCAACTGCCTTGATTAAGTACATGTAGCTTTCATAATTAATTGAAAAACACATTTACAATGATTGAAAAGCGAACGAAACAAACAAACAACGAAAGCAGCATGGCATTTTTGTGCATGACAAAGTTATTTGTTGATGCCCCCATTTTGTTGAAAGTCCATCTAATTGATATATAAATTAAAAGTCGCGTTTACACTATCCGGGTTATCCCATTGGCAAATAGAAGATACAACCAATTCGATCGAAATTATTACTAGTGTAAATGGGATTCGCAACTAGGGATGGAGGAAACGAATCGAATCAAATGTGACACTTGTTCTTTGAGCTCAAATTTTAACGTGTTGGGTATTTGAATTTTTATTCAGTTGGCATTTTATAAATTTCACGAAACTAAGCATTAGAAAAATAAGTATTAAATAGCATAAGTTGCAATTGTATTATTCATTTTTTAAATTTATGTTCAAATAAAATGTAATTTTATTGAATTTAATTAATTAAAGAATTAATTTTTAGCGCTTTTAAAAAATAACTTGCGATTGAAATATTATGCCTACTTGGCTTGAAAGTTAATTGCAATTTAAAGCAGTTGATGCTGTTACTGAATCAATTTAATTTATAAGCTCTGGCTTATCCCATTTCGATTCGATTCCGTTTGCTTTTGAAATAGTTTTTTTATGTATGTCTGATTTGTATTTGCTTTTAGTTGTCGCACTTTGATCTTGTTCTCTCCTTCGTGTCAATTTTTCTTTTCTCTCTGGATTTACTGTAGTTACAAAAACAACTGAGCTTAAGACAGTCTCACGCTGCATGCCAACAGGCATTCATTTAACAACTTTGCTAAATTTACTCTTACTTGATCTCTTGTGCAGTAGCGGAACACCCCATACCTGAGGAGGATCGCAACCTGTCACGTGACTCTGATAGCGAAAGGCGTGTGGCCACGCCCACAGCAACTGAATCGCAGCTTCCGTGGAAGCGACAGGGCGACGAATGCACCGATGCAGTGCAGCAGAATGAGTTTCCAGCCTGGGCCTCGAACAAGGAGTATTTGGCCTACAACTCGCCAAGCGCCACGTTTCTAGGTAAAGTAAAAGATGAAGGGAAAACTAATAACATTTTAGGTCTGGGGCTAAGTTGCTAAAAGAGCACTTTACAACACTGGAATGTACAGTTACCTTCACCATTTCCGTTTGGGTTTTGATATTTTACGTATATTGCGCCAAAGCAAAAATTACCAATACTATCTGAAAGCTGATGCAACTTGTGTAAATATCTGGATATATTAGAGACTATTAATAATATATATTAAATGTTAAATATCTACTTGGTTTTCTCTTATGTTATTTAAATGCACCAAACGTTAAGTCAATACCAAAACAATGGAACAAAATTTAAACTCAAAATGAAATTTGCAAAATAATTGTGCGACACACTTGTAGAGATTTTCTGTGTTTTCTTCGTTTCCGTTTTGGTAATTTTCCTCATCTTTGTTTTTCTTCTCTTTGCCGCATTGTTTATATTTTGGTAACTGTTGCCCCACAACCACAAAAACAAAACCAAATTATACACACTCGAACACCATGTACTTTGCGCTGTCCTGTATTGCAACCAACTGACAACAAACCACACACAACATCAACAACAACAACAACTAACTCAGGTGGTATAAACAAGCCTAAACAGCCCAAGTCCGTCATAGGTCTGTTTCGACGCGAAAGTTCCAGCTCAAAGGCCGGCAGCCTTGGCAGTGGCGCCGTCGATGCGGCTGGCGCCAGCTTGGATCCCATGGTCGTGCCCACGTCGACTGCCATTGGCAATGTCAGTATGGCGCCGTCAACGTCCATACATAATCCACGGCTGGACAATCGATCGCAGTCCATCTCATCGGGCACCTTGGGCAACCACCTCGTTGGCCCAGATGGCCATACCGGACCTTTTCCGGTCACTGCAAGTCATCGACGCAACGTACGACGCGGCTCTATGCTGGAGCTTAGCGGGTAAGTTGAACACTACTGCGGCACATGCCACTCTTGCCACAAGCTCTGTTGTTGTCCCACTCTCATACACAACTACACAAGTAAATATGGGTGCGTGTAGTGAGTGTATGGGTAAGTGTGTGCCTCCATCTGTTGCATGTCTTTATTCTTTGTTTCTTGTAGTCTTTTTGTACCTTGTTGTCGTAGCTGTAGTCCTATTTGTTTATAAAGTTCGCGACTAGCCTACATTTTCCATAGTTCATTTAAGCATTTAAATATTTTATGGAATTTATAACAAAATGACAGCTCAATTCAACTTAATATAATATATACATTTAAGCTAAAATTCTTCTGGTACTATCCCTTGCAAGTCTATCTCTTTGTACTCTTGCAGAGAATAATAATTCGGTCAGTTAATTCGATGAAAAAGTTAGATCTAATTTGGGAAAATTGGTCTGTTACTTTGTACTCTTGTTAAATCGGACTAATTTATAATGAACTGTATGTTCTCATGATATTTTTTAAAATATAGTAGAAAATGTAGTTTGTTGCTTAAAATGTGTCCGAAAAAAATAACTTTCAAAACATTTTACGATTACTTAGCTATCTCCAAGTTAAATTAAAACATCGGTCTATTTTGGACGAATTTGCAATTACCTTACAAATTAGTAAAAATCTTTCTTCTTTTTTGAAGGTATTTCTTCAAATTTAAAGGTATTAGTATTTCAGAAATAATCTGCTTCAGTTAAATTCAATGGTTAAAATATTAAAATTGCATATTCCTTTTATCATCAACTTATAAATTAACCAAATGAGGCATCAAAATAAATTCATCGATGTAAGATTTTGGATAAGAAAGTATATAAACCTTGTAAGGAACTGTAAATAAAACTAATGTAATAATAATTTACAAAATTTTCAATCAAGACAAGATATTAATATAATATTTTTTTTAAGTGAAAAATTGGTAATATGTTGCTTCTATGTAAAATTCTCATAAATAATTAAGTATCATTTATATACCCGCCAACCCAAAGTGTAAAAGGCATGTCCGTCTATCCGTCTGACTGTCCGTATGTCTGTATGTACGATAATCTAGATTTCGCAGACTATAAGAGCTAAATCAACCAAATTTGGTGACAATATATAGCAAATGTTGCAAGTTTGTTTTATGGCCATGACCATCCAATGTTTGTTGCATTAAAAAAAATGGGTGGTGGGTATCCCACAGTCGAGCAAACTCCACTGTAGCTTTCTTACTTGTTTTTTGTATAACTTTGTTGTCTTCTCATTATAATGTCGCACACAGCCAAGCCTTATTTATTAAATTAATAGAGTATGAATATGATGATTTTTTTATTGCGAATATATTTTATATTTTTGGGACCCCTTTTTAACAAATTTAACTCTTTATTATCTGTGTGTGTTTTTCAATCCAAACTCAAACTGAATTCGATCCCAAATTCCCCGAACTTTCGACTCGTCTTATTGTGCTGGTTAACCATTGCAGACTTATTGTAACTGGACGCAGGCCCAGTAGAATTTTGCTCTGTAGTCCTGGAGCTAATAATTTGCTAGAGAACACACCAACAACAACAACAGCAACAACAAGAACAAGTACTACCAACAATACCAATTCAACTGCAAATAAGATAAGCACAACTCCATCAACAACAAGTACAACAACAACATGTTCAACTCCAACAACAGCAATAGCAACATCAACTAACAACTCCCCGAGCAACTCATCAACAACGAACTACAGCTCCCCGACATCGGAGAGTAGCGGAGCTACATACTATTCCAAGTAATCCGAGTGTCCAAGTAATACTCGTAATACAAGGGCTAAAACGCAACTAATGCCGGCCAAAGTCGAATTTCAGCAAAGTTTAAAAAAAAACTAAAAAGATTTTTACAAATTAAGATTGATACAATGCCATCTGTACAATTTGTATATATCTTAAAATCCAAAGACCAGTCAAAGCATATCATTTGTAGTCCGACTCAGTTTTCGTATCAGACTCAGTATAGAATTAATATTACTACAATATTATTAGATAATCATCATCTCAGTTGAATTGGTTACACATTTCTTTAACTCCAAAAACTTCTTGGATATTTTTCACGAAGAAGTTCTCTGGCAATTGGCAAATACATTATCTCGTCTCACCATCATCTCTATATATTACGTATCCTGACTCCGTAGTTAGGCTAGGAACTTAACACTTTCATTTTAACACTAACTATCTCTCTCCTACATACATATATGTTTTCAATTCTTTTTCACATGTTTTATTTTTTTATACTAAACTCTTAATGCAATTCCCTACTAATTACAATTTTATCTATTTTATTTGTTGCTTCAAGGCTTTTAAGTATGTATAATATTTTATTTTGATTATATTTTTAGCAACCTTTATCTTGATTCGGTAGCGTCCACAGCCTCTCACTAATATTACAAAAACAAATTATTATGTAGTACCATACACCATATGCAGTAATAAACCTGTACAAATGCCCAGACATTTTTTATGTACCTTTTTGGATTTTAGAACATAAGCTTTATATATGTAAAAGTGTGTGTAAGTATGTTCTATTGCTCTTTTCAAGTACTAAGCAGTATCAAGACTATGCTAAGCAATTAATATTTACCTGTACTTTAGAAAGTATTCCAATCTAATTTATGAAGACTTTATTTATGTGAGCAGAATTGCAATTTCTTGCAAATGCTATACCATTTTGTTCTGAAATTTCTGTAAGATTACCAAACAAAGAATTTTAGTATAGTCCTTAATAATACTGACATTTAAATAGTTTAATATTTGAATAGTTAAGTATGGAATAATATATAAATATTATTAATCAATATAAAATTCCCATACACAAAATCATATTTATATAAGCCAGCAACCGATTGGGTAGAAAGATATAACATTATAACAACCGAAAATGTATGTAGCAGTAAGAAGAAGGCATCTTCCACCTTATAAAGTGCATATATTCTTGATCAGCGTGAAAAGTCGGCACGATATAGCGATGTCCGTCTGTCTTCCAATGAACACTTAGGCTAAAAGGATTTGAGAGGACAACAACAGTTTCTACTCGTATGTGACTAAGTTATATAATAATGGTATTTAATAAACCTGAATTTTGGTATATTTGTAGCGAGTATCTCACAGTCGAGCAGACTCGACTGTAGTTCTCTTAGTTGTTCAATATTCGAATTACAGGAATTGTATACGGGACTCTTTATAGTTGTTGTCTAACTGTTTGTGCTTTCATTTTACTGTTATTATTGTGCTTCACGTGCTACGCTTAAATTTAATGGTACTTCTTAATGCTTACGCTTATAATTATCACAGCACTATTCTTTTTAACTAAAATTTGTTCATTCATTTAAAAAAAATATTTTATTTTAAGGATATATGTACATTTTATTTCGCTTTGTTTAAGTATTATCTGTTTAATTTACCTCCCATGCTTGTTTCATAAATCTGTAGTGGGTAGTATTTAAAAATTATCCAATTATGACTAGTGATACGTTATATGTGATTTCTTTTTGGATAATTGTAACTCGTAATTTGATATTAAATAAGGACCTGTTAGCTCGCTAAAGGCCCCATTAAACTAGTCTTAGTCTTATTCTCTTATACTAAAAGCATAATCTCATAGATCGCTGCATTATCCAAAATTAATCGCACAATTGAAATTAACTTTCTACGCCTTCTCTTCAACTCCATTGCCCCACCAATCCAAACAACCAACTGCACACAACAACACAATCATAGTGACACAATACCCGAGGAATCGAGCTACCAGCACGGACACTCCAAGTCGCTATGCGAGCCCACCGATGGCGATAATTGGGATGGAGTTCCGTTGTCCACTACTGCCTGCGGCAGCGGTGGCGGCGGGGCAAAGAGTGAGAAACAAATGCAAAGCGGACGAGAACCCCTGCTGCCGCGTTTAACATCCACGCCACGTGCCCAAATCCGACACATGAACGCCGGTGCAGTGGGCGGATCAGCGGTAGGTGTGCCTGGCAGCAAGAACCAGATAACAACAGCGCTCTTGGACTACGAGGATACGGAAAGTGAGACCGAGGATGATGACGACGATGAAGGTGAAGACTTTGATTTGTATGACGATGAAAATATTGTTGTCACTACATTTACAACGCCCGCAACGCCATGCCTGCAAGAGCTGGGTCGAAGAGGAGGGTCAGGTGCTGCCACAGGAGCAACCACGACGACAACTAGCATTCGTCTAACCCGCAACAATGATGAGAGCATCATTTGAGTGTCAAGCAGCGAGGAAGGTGATATGAGTGCAGTTGCTCCGACCAATTGGATAGGCGGCGTTCAATATGATATGTTTTACTGAGGTCAGCAACGATTAAGAGGACATGGTTCTACATATACTCGTATTTAAGTCGAACTAAGCAGTTCGAAATTGTGAACAAAAAAACTGCAAAAATATTTTGAAAATGGTTTAAAACAAAAAGCTTTATAATTAATACCAATAACAAACTGTACATAATAAGAAAAACAATTACTAGTGCGATTAAGATACAAGTTTATGTTTCTGCTGCTTTCTTCATTGTGATTTGTTTTTAAGTCATTCTCACTTGCAAATTAAATGCAGTTTCGACAAAAACACACTATCCTTTTTGGGTCAGAAATTGTTATCAAATGTGGAAAGTTTTAAAAATAATTAACTTCCAGCTTTTTTATTTATTGCTGCTGGCAATTGTTACCTAATATATTTATTCTACATTTAAATAGTTATTGCTAATGTGTTCCAGAAAAATAAATTATGTAAAATAATGTAGCCAAAGTTCAGATTAAGTTAATTGTCTGTGTTGTTCTTTTTTAAGTTTAGAAAAATTTATGCTGTAATCTATAAATATAAACAAATAAATTCACATTTATTACTGTGTTGCTAACGGTTCTTAGATGTGTTTAGTTAAATTTTAGTCGTACTTAAATTAAAAATAAAGCAACTAATTTCAATCGGACAGTATAATAAATAACCTAAAACTAGTTAAAGGCAGCAACAAGTCGATGAGTTATAACTTAACCTTAAGATAAGCCAACTAATAGCACTAAGATGCATATACACACATATGTAACTTATTTAGCAAGAGTTATGTAATTTATAAATTATTTTTGTAAACATTTACGAGCGGTAGAAAGTGCGATGAGATTAAATGCATTGAGTCTTCAAGGGTCTCAAGCTTAAATATTGTATAGGTACGATTAAGCGCAACTTCTGACTAAACTGCAGATAAGTCGTCGATGAAAAATAGACATATACATAACCAGGGCTACAAATATTACCACATACCGATTTAAAATTCGCAGTTCTTTATAAAACGAATCCAATTAGTTCAGCTAGTAAAAATGTAAATCCCCCGCTCCCCGTAATTTTTCCTTTAATGTGCGCATGCGCTTAGTACCAAAAATGTTTATTTACCTATTTCTATTAAGTATTTCGATTCGTGTAGGTTATCCAAGAAATTGCCTTCTAAATCAAGCATGCACCTTAGATCAGGACTCAACTAAGTCCTTATGCTATCATTCAGTTGTGAAGCGGCTAAAATAGCAAACTAAACCAAAAAAGCTGTTTTAATTAATGAACAAGTCTTATTTAATTATTTTAACAGAAAGACAATAAGCAGCTGCAGGAAATTTCATCGCGGAGTTTCTTGTTAATTGTCATTTCACATGAAACCAAAAGTAAAATTCATTAATAGTAAATAAAAATAATCAGAGCTGTGTTACTAATTGAGCGCGATTTCTATATAAATGTAGCATTATGCACGATCTGTGAAATGTGTAAATTGTCGACATAAGAACTTTATATAAAAAACGACAGCTCATAGAATTTGTTTGAGAGAATAACTAAAGAAACTAAAAACTCAAAATTTAAAATAGAAAAACGTTTGCAATTTTCATAACGTAGGCCTTAAGTTGTGCATATTTAAATAACTAAAAACTAATAGAATAACTTAACATTGACAGCGTAAAGCTAATTTCAAAATTTCACCGAAATTAATTAGCAACATACAGCAAAGTAAACCCGATAAATAAAAATATTGTAAACTGTTAAACTGATTTTAAATATTGTATAAGAGAATTTTACTAAAAATAAATGCAAACGAAAATCAAATAAATCATAATTTTTGGATAGCTGCCAGCCTTTCTTGCAACTTGGCCCTGGCCATGATCTCATTGCTGACGACACATCAGCTGTCTTTTGGTAAGTGCAATCTCTCGTCATGTGTGGTAGTGTGGCGCCAACTACAAAATATAGGGAGCATCTTCCGCTTTGGCTTGCTTAACTTACAATAGAGGAGACGTACAAACTTGAACTTACACAAAGTACAAAATCATAAGAAAAAGATTTCCAATTGACCCCTTAAATAAATATCGAAATCATTCTCAAATATTATTTTTGTTGGAAATTCCGTTTATACATTTATTTCACCAAATAATTTTATTCTTTTTGAAACTGATATAGTATAATTGGTTTTATAGTTTGTTTTTAGCATTTCTTGAAGAACTTTGTCTATAAATGTATGTTATATACTCGTATATAAGTATGCATTTATGCTATGTTGATGAAACATATACACATTACACATTCTATATATGTATGTATATCTCGTATGTAATTATGTAGGTAAATATGTATATCGATGGTCACCATTTCGCATTTAAAGTGTATGTGTGTGTGTGTGCGCGCGCTAGCTAATGCATACGTAAATTTTAGCTATTTTAGTTATGCTTTATTTAAATTTTCGAATTTATAATATTTGCCTTAATGCGTAGTTAATTTCATGTACTCTGTAACGGTTAAAAACAACGGTTATGAGCATTATAAGAGCTGTTCCAAACTTCACTTTCACCTCAATGTCTTATACATATGTATGTATGTATGTATGTATATACAGCAGAAAACAACAATTTAAAGTTGAATACAGCTGCAAAACTTTTAAATTGATGTGCAAGTGATTTTTGGAACAGACTTCTATACGATTTTATGTGTGTGTTTGTGTGTAGGCTCTATAAGAAGTGTGTGCATCTCATATTGTAAGCAGAACTCGCTTTCGACTATATTTAACATTTTTTTGCTAAATAAATTTGTAATATTTACTAAAGATATCATCGTATATAGCCTTTTAAATTGATTTATTTTTTTTTTGTTTATTTAAATTTATAATCAACCCAACATTGGCTACACAAATATATGTATGTATATATTGTTTCAAGTGCATACAGAGAGAGTCAGATAATTAGATTCCCGCTTTGGTTTTCTTTATTTAAGTTACGTTAAACTGTTCGAAATTCCACTTTGGTAACAAATTTAATACACTTTTATAATATTCCAATTTTCAAGTGCATTATATTTGTGAATTTGTTGCTAAAGTGAAATCGAGAACAGGTCTTAACTTATTAATGTATGTATATGTATAGTTGTATGCAATAACAAGTTACGAGTAAGTTTCATTGTGTTATATACTGGTTATAATTTCGAAAGGCAATTGAGAGTGGGTTTTTATATATAGTATATATAAGTATAAGTATGTAAATATATCATTAGGAGTACAGTTTAAGAAAGACTCTAACGTAACTAGCATTGAACTGACGCACAGCATAACAGAACATAACATGAGTATATGTAAGTATTTATGATATATTTGTAGCTAATTGCAATGGAAATAATCGTATAGCGTAAGTGTTAATCGATCTACACAGATTTTATACAATATCTCCTCTTCTATAGTACATCTTCTCCAATCAAAGAATTTTCAGACAGTTTCCAACATTTATATAATAATAATACAAACTAATACAATTATGGCAGTTGATGTAAGCGTTTAAAGTATACTATATTAAAAAAAAATGGTAAAAATAAATGTATAATTAATAATAATTGTAGTTAAGCAATAGAAAGTGCTATATACAGACCCGGGTCGGATTCAGCGATCAAATCAATTAAAGCAGATTATCTGCACACTTTTAGGACCGTCGAAAACCTAAGTACCAAAGCCAAGAGAACAAAAGTGCTCTCCTGCTTGAGTAGATGAAATTGATGCGAAAGCGGAATCCGGAACTGGTCTGTACTATTATCATTGTATTACCCATACTATTGTGTTATGCGTAATGTCGAACATCATCCCTATAATTGGTACAGAATAAAGATTGGTGAGAGGTCATCATTCTTAGTATTTAGATAACAATTAGTATCCCTATAGAAATATATATATATATAAATATATATGTATATATATAAATATACAATATTTATATATATATATATATATATATATATATACATATATACAATTACATACGTATATTGTTGGAAAACACGGAAAACCATCATTACATATATATGTATATCTTTAAGTATTTTTAGTATATGTAACCTCGTATAGGTTTTTTTGGGGAAAAACATTTATGTGTACGAGTATGCATATAATAAGGTTTTCGCTATTGGCTTAAAACACACATCTAATACAACAGAAATGTAATTGTTCTTTGATATAATTATATGCATTTCTCATTTAATACGCATTTTATCTAATGTATAATCTTTTTAAATATGTATGTAACTTGATTTCGATTTAATTTTTATTTTAAATGTTAATTTGATTGATTAAGTATATGAGATTTAAAGTCGCACATTTGATTCTATATGAGAACAAGTTATGTAAGTATCTGATCTCTAATTAATCATCCATTACCTGTGAAAACCGAGGGAACTTATTAAGTCAAATCAAAAAAAAATATATCTGCAATGTTTTTTAACCAATGTATAATGGCAATAACAATAAATATTAAGCGCTTGGTATCAGTTCACAATAATCTTTTCGCTCCAGCAAGCTTAATAAAAACTAAGACGAATTTGACGCTAAACTTTGCCTACATTTAGATAATTTCATGTAGTATGGTTGAATTAATAATATAGTCGACTCTTATCGAATTAAAGTATGTTTTTGTTGCTTATGTTGTTCTGGTTGAAGTTGAAGTGGTTGTCGCTTAGAGACCAAAACCTATGGCTCGTTATATGTTTCCTGTGGGCAGCAATATGAGGATTAAAATAGCAACAAATTAGTTTTAATCATTCTTTGTTTATGTACAGGATAAACATGTATAATTAATATATTGTATAAATAATAGTAGACAATAAGAAAATATATAAAAATAAATACAACATCAATGGACTTCAAGATACACGGATGTTTAAATGTACATACATGCATTTAAATGCAAATCAATATAAATTATATAATTTTAATTATAGCTCGAGATTTGCTAACAAGGATATACAGTGTGTGGAAGGGCCTTTTAACTTAAAATTAAATAATTGCTAAAAAACTAAACAATAACAATTAACAATAGATACAAAATTTTAGGGTAGATATTGCAACAATTTACAGCTAAACATCGTTAGAAGAACGAGACGAACTTGGCGAGAATAAATTGGCGTTACTTATTCGAAAAAAAAATGAAACACCCGAAATACAAAATCTTAATTGGAATGCGTGTGTGTGTGTGTGTGAATTATTGGCATGAGAGAGCGTTTTAGGAAACTGCTTGGAAAGCGTCGTCATGGTTGTTTTGTTTTAGGTGAAGGAGGCGAGGGCAGAGATTCACTGTGCTTTTGTGCCATTCTGTTTCGCTATCTTACCGGACGTCACAAACGGTCCCACATAGTTGCTGGGAAACAAACCGGACAGGCCATTTAGTTCGCCACGCCACCACTCCGGCTCATCGCGACCCAGGACGCTAATGATGTCGTCCTTGTCGAACGATAGCTCATCATCATTTTGTGCTTTGTAGGGGTATAGAGCAATTACTTTATCTGCAAATTAAATTACATTATTCATCGTATTTTCATATAGAAAAAAATGTTAACTAACCCAAAATCTGTTCGGTCATTTCAATGCGGCTGCCAGAAACGGGTGTATTGCGTCCGCTGTTGCGTCCACCTTGCAGCACCTTGACATATGTGGCTGGAAACCAACCAATTTGACGCCGTCTACCCTTGGCCTGTAGCTCGCCCTCCCACCAACCGGAATCGGTCTTTTTGCGTATCATAATCAACTGGCCTCGTGTGAGCGACAGCTGCTCGCTACTGGTGGCCTCATATGGAGCAATAACTTGGGCTATCTCCGAACGCTTGGCGCGCATGCCCTGCAAAGTTAAATGTGGGCAAAAGAGTGATGATTAGTTGTCATCGATTAAACAGCAAAATATTGCATATAATATAGGTAAGACAACTATTTACGGGTGTCATGGTAGAAGTGCGTGACATGGGTCGGCTGTAGCTCTCGGTCGGTTCGTTCTGTGACTTGGACTGCGTATTTATCTGCGATACTTCAGTGTCGAGATCTTCGTTCGTATGCGACTCCTCGAGCTCCACAGGCTCTGACTGCGACTGTGGCTGCGCTTGCATCTGTGCCTGCGTCTGCGGCTGTATCTCTGGCTCAGAAGCAAAGGCAGAGCTGCCATTTTGTGTCGCCTCCTGCTCAGCGATCGTTATTATGAGTTATGTTATAGGGTTGTAGGTTTTTTTTAGCACATGAAAAGCATTGGATTAGTAGATGAGCATGATTGTTAACCACATTGTGTAGCTGCATGTCCATGATGCTTGCTTATGGTTGCTTATGCTTACCTGTTCAATGGATTCTAGGTCACCGTCAACTACAGTTGATTTGGTATCAGCAGCAACTATAGCAGTAGCTGTAGCCGTCACTGTTGCCGTACCCACGTCCGCCTTTTGTACATAGTTTGAAGGGAACATGCCAGTACGATTACCAATGGTGCCCGTCCACCATTCACCCTCTTTTTTGATGACCATGACCATTTCGCCGGCACCGAAGCTTAAGTCACCTTCTTCGGCTGATTCATAAGGATATGCGGCTATATAATATTCGACATCACTTGCGGCTGATGGTGAAACCGCCTCTGAAATCGTGTTCAGCTCTGACTCCGCGGACAAGGCGTTAGTGTCATTATAGCTGACGGCTGCCTCAGAAGCAATAGTCGAAGACGTTGGCTCTTCCTCAATCTTCTCGACGTAAGACTCGGGGAACCAACCAGTGTGGCCATTAATCTCCCCCGCTAACCAACCAGGCTCTGCGTTCTGTTCCAATGGCACCAGAATTATATCGCCCGGCACAAATGTAATCTCTTCCGTATTGCGCGCATTGAACTCATAGACGGCACGGTATTTGACAAAACCTTCAGGTGTCGGTCCACTGAGATCAACGGCAGGTGCCGTCACAGCAGCAACAGCAGCTGTGTCATTACTAAGTCCATAACTGTTATAGGCATCGACAGCCGCTGGCACACTGGCCGTCGTGGTAGTGCCCCAAGCGCTGCCAGTGTCCCAGCCGGAAGTTGTAGACGTTTCATTCTTGCGATTGTATTTCAATTCCAATACGGAAGTACGCTCCACGTCGTACTCCTTGTAGAGCTCATCGCATTTGTTGATTAGCGCCGAGAGTTCGGCCTTTAACTCCTGCATTGTTATATCATTCGAGTTGAGATCCTCCTTCTTGGACTCAATCTCCTTCTTAATGTTTTCCACCTTATCCTTTATTTGCTTAATCAGTAGCTGCCGAAGGAAGTCAACTTAGTATCGTTCTACTTCGAATATATCAGTGCTTACCTGTTTGTGGGCAAACGCTGCATTTAGCTGCTCCTGCTGTACCGTGTCACCGGCCATGGTGCCACCGCTTGCTTTGCTCTTGGCATCCCATTTTGCTCGCTCCTGTGTCAGCTGCAGCAACTTCGCATTTTGCTCCTTAATTCGGGCCTTCAGCTGTGCCATTTCGCTCATCGAAGTGTCGCGCTGTGTGCGCATGCCATCGATAACCGACTTCACATTGGTAACGCCAGCTCGAGTGTCACAAATCTTCTGCGACAGATCTTTAATCTGAAAGATTTCAGTCCGTTACATAGAAAATTAAATTGTCCATGTGTCATCTGTCTTACCTTTTCGTTAAGCGTACTGAGCTCCACATTAAGCTGAGTATTGTGTGCCTTTTGCTTTAGGACACGCTCCTGCTCCCGTTGCTTCTGTGCGTTCATTTCTGCAATGCGTGCCTGTTCCCATTCCTGTTGACGTTGCTTCTCCAATTCCCTGACAAGCAAAACAATTTATTAGTACCCTTATATGAATTAGTTGGATATCTGTAGCTCACTTTCTTGCTGCCTCCTTGGCGTCGAGCTCGCGTTTGCGTTGCTCCTCCTTCTCTTGTTCAATTTCTCGCTGTCGCTGCAACTGTCGCTCCAATTCCTCCTGCTGCTTACGCTCCGTCTCCAAGCGTGCCTTCTCGCGCTTGTCCGCCTCTTCGCGTTCCTTGCGTTCACGTTCCTCGCGCTCCTTTCGCTGCTGATCCTCCATCAATTTGCGCCTGCGGTCCAGCTCTACTTTGCCCTTCTCATAGTTCTCCTTGCGCTTGTCCTCGAAAGAAGCTGCATGAGAAAAAGCTTATTGAAGAGCTGTCAATAATAACTAGTAAATAATACTTACTCTGCGGTAAGCCCGCCGCTGGATCCGCATCAGACATTGCACCGCCTTGTGAGGACACCGAAGTATGGCGAGAGGCCGGCTGTGAGCCTGGGCGTGAACCCACTCCCGAGACAGAGCCCGGCCGCGACTTCATCTTGCGCAAACTTGGCGGCACCCAGTCCAAGGGCAGCGTTACGGGTATCTTTTCCCCGGCCATAGCCTTCTCACACAAAAACATGGCCAAGATAAACTCATCACAACTTAGACGCCCATCTCCATCCACATCGGCCAGAGTCCAAATTTGTGCCAGCGTCACTTGCGGTAGTTTACTCTGCACCAGTACACCGCGCGCCTGAGCGCCCGTCAAGTAGCCTGAACGTGTGCGATCGTTGGCATTAAAAACCTGCGTGTATTTACGTTTCTGCGCCGCCTGCACTGCCCACTCCGCTTGACTGTGGATACAAATTACCATAATAAAATCATTACACCAAATATACAAATAATCCGCAACTTACGGCGACTCGATAGAAGGTGCACGCTCCGAAATGGACATATGCCGACTAGGTGGATTACTAGGCGGTGGCGAGATAATCGCTGTTGGCGCCGCAGCAGGCGCAACAGTAACCGGCGCCACCACTGCGGCTTGAGCTACACCAGCAGCGGGCACGGACGAAGCCGCCAGACCTTCCGTAATACCTTTGAGCGGATCTACGGGGCTCATCGAGCTGGTTGAGCCACGTGGCGTCATTGTGGGCGTTTGCCCGACACAAGCATCCTTCAAGGAGGTTAACAGAGTGGGCGGCAGCGCCTTGGGCACCTCCAGGCCGCGCAGCTTCAGATTGATTAACTTGCATGCTATGCTGAACTCATTAATGTTCATTTTACCATCAGAATCGGTATCAGCCAGTGCCCTGCAATCACGAACTTATTAGTTATGTATGTGCGTGGGTCGTGATAAGAAAATTAAGTTATTTAATTAAAATTACTCGTAGAAGCGGTTGTGAGCTTGCTCGGATCACGTACTGATCTCTAGCTCATATTAAAAGGAACCAAACAAAACAATGTCAGCAATACTTCAACACATACATATTTGTCTTATCGGTTTTCGTTGACGCCTTAAATATCAGCGAACATAACAAAAGCATTTGAGTGACTCATTACTTACCATATTTGGCCCAAGATCAATGGCGGCAATTGCGATTGCAGAAAAAATCCTTTCGCCTGGGCTCCAGTTACAAAGCCGCCTTGTGGTTGTAGCGCTTTGAACTGTTCCTGATACTTAAGCTTCTCCCGCTGGGTAACCACCCACGCATCTACAGCTGGATTCATTTTACTTTTCCTGTTTTATTTCGAGCCTTTTTAGTTTACTACGTGTTTGTCGACTTGAAGCAGTGCGAGTGCAAGTTCGGTTTATCCTTTCGCAATACTCTTATTTCCCTCGCTGTGTACGTCTGTATGTATGTGTCTATTCTATCCGCATTTGCTTCACTGGGACTGGCGCTGGCGTAAAGCGTGTGTATTTCTCGTAACCGACGACTCTGACTCCCCCACAACAAACTTGCTTCCAGTTGTGTGTGTGTGTGTGATTTGTTCTTGTTTAATGCGCTCTCTTCAGCCGCTGAGTACACATCAAATACATGTCATGCTCCTCCACTGCACACACACACACTCGCTCACGCAAGCTTACGCTCTTTTACTATTGAGTATCCGTTTTGCTCCCACCACCCCACAATTTTTCACAATGGATTTTTATGGTTTACCTAAAATACAATTGAAAATTGCTAAAAACATATCACAGTACAGCAGATCAACTACAAACAATAATAAATACAGCAGGTGAATTTTGGAACCCCTAATTTCAATTCCAATTCAGTCAGTGTCAGTTTTATCGCTTTGGTGGGCGTTTTAGTTACACAAAAATAGTTTTTTTTTGGCTCAGTGTTGTTATTGATTTGTTTCGTATCCTACTATCTGCTGTATGCGTATAGTGTACTTATAAACTAAATACTTCCACGAATGCTTACTTTTCATTTGAACACTAAATTTTCGAAGTTTTGTTTTTTTCGTTTTGTCGTGCAAATTAGTTGTTCACCAGCGTGACCGCAATTTTATGTTGAGAATATATTTTTTGATATCGAAAAATATACCAAGAAACATCAATACCAGAATTGGTAACCGGTTGCTCTTCGTACGGTATATTAGTATAATTTAAAAAAGAGTGCAAGATGGCGCAACTTTTTAAACAGTATTTTTTATCCCGATTTTCGCAAAAACCCGTCAAAGCCTTTGCTTAACCATTTGCCAATTAAAAATTTTCGAAAAATTCAAAAACTCGTATCCTTATTTTTGTTAGCTTAGTAATAGTAATAAGGCCAAAAACTTTATTGGGAAACATTTTCGGCTTCTTGTTACTTGGGGGTTAATTTTATTTATACAACTTCGCAAGTGAGAGTCTCAGCGCACTCAGCACTATTTGTCGTTCTGTTCCAGTATCGAATTGTTATTATTTAATTTCGCTCATTAAAATTGCAGATTGAATTAAAGTATGAAAATAAATAATAATAAATGTTAATTAAAAATCATTGCTAGTGACGGCATACAAATTGAAATGATATATAATGATTGCAACATATGACTAAATGAAACAATTTATCGATTGAAAATGAAGCAATCGATTAATCAAATGAATTCTAAATGAAATAAGTTCAGTGATTCTATTCAAAAAGTGTAAGCAATGTTTTAAAAATTCATGACAAACAGGTGCACTATTCGACTGAAAATTTCACTAAAATAAATAAATAAAGCGGCTAAGAGTCAAACATTTTTGTTCACATTTTAAAATTTTTTTTACATCAGGTCCTTTTTATCGAAGTGATTTTCAAAGTAAAATAAAATTTAAAAAAAATCCTTAATTCCCTTAGCCATTGATCGATCTTCTCCCTCGTCTAAAAAAGATATTTTAACCTTCGGGACAAGTTTATTTTAATTTTAACAGTGTTTTATTTGAATGAATAATTAAAAAATGAATAATTTTTACATTTCGTGATTCTATAAGTTTTGTGATAATATAAAGTTTTAAAATAGTAAGATTCTGCGCTTATGTAATTTAAAAAAAAAAGTGTGGCTCTAACTCATTTCTGATTGATATAAGACCAATTATATTTTTCACAAACGAGTGTAGATTGTTTGATGTTATTCTCAACGATTTGACAACGTCCCAGAATAAGTGCAATGTGTCAAATTGGATTTAGGTTAACTTAAAATAAACATAATTAAATCATTTCAAATGATCTATTTAAGTTCGTATGTTTTGAGTTAAAAATATTATTTAAACAAAAATACAAACAAAACCGAGTACGGTAACTTCCATGAACTGTACAGTTTGGGGTATACTTTACAATTGAACAAAGCATTTTCGCCCGTTTGATATTCGGGCACACTACCCCTAGCACGTTCTTTTCTATCTGAACACGTGTGGCGACTGGTAATATTGGATAGACAAAAAAAAAAAAGAATATGTAACAAAATGTCGGAAACTTCAGAAGACGGCCAAACTCAGTTACAAACAAGTGAGGAAGAGCTCAGCGCGGCGGAAGATAGTGAAAACCCAGATTTTGAAGAAGATAATGACAATGAGAATGCCGATGAAGAAACAGGAAACGAATCTGAAAATGCGCCCGATGAAAAATTCAGTGAAAATAGCGAGAAGGAGTTAACATGGAAAGACCTTGTAAGCATCTTATCAACATCAATAAAATTGCGGTTTTTAACTTCTCATGTTCACTCATTTAGGGTTTGAACGAAACCCTGTGCAAGGCTTGCGATGAGCTCAAGTGGAAAGCACCTTCAAAAATTCAAAAGGAAGCTATACCTGTGGCGCTGCAGGGCAAGGATGTTATCGGACTGGCTGAAACAGGTTCTGGTAAGACGGGCGCATTTGCCTTACCCATCCTGCACTCTCTGCTCGAAAATCCGCAGCGTTATTTTGCGCTCGTGCTGACGCCAACACGCGAATTGGCTTTCCAAATAGGCGAACAGTTCGAGGCTCTGGGTAAGTTCAATTTTATTTATTAATTTAAGCGAGGTGCCAAACAATGATGTTAAAACCTTTTTGATTTTATGTTTATAAACGTAAATATGAAATTATTATTTCTTTATTCGTCACTACCTCTGAGTTAAAGTTCTGCCACCCAATATTAAATTGCATTCTCTGTTCGTGGCATATTTATTATAATTTTATTTTTTGTATTTCTATGTATAAAAAGGAAGCGGTATTGGCATCAAATGTTGCGTTGTAGTCGGCGGCATGGATATGGTGGCACAGGGTTTGCAGTTGGCAAAGAAACCACATATTATCATTGCCACGCCTGGCCGTCTAGTGGATCATCTGGAGAACTTAAAGGGCTTTAATTTAAAGGCTATTAAGTACTTGGTCATGGACGAAGCAGACCGCATACTAAACATGGATTTTGAGGTTGAACTGGACAAAATTTTGAAGGTGCTTCCACGTGAGCGTCGTACTTTCTTGTTCAGCGCAACAATGACCAAAAAAGTAAAAAAACTACAACGTGCCTCACTTAAGGATCCTGTTAAAGTGGAGGTGTCCAACAAGTACCAAACAGTCGATCAGCTGCAGCAGTACTATCTTTTCATACCTGTCAAGTACAAAGACGTCTATTTGGTTCACATACTCAACGAGTTAGCTGGCAACAGCTTCATGATCTTCTGTAGCACCTGCAATAATACTGTTAAGACTGCGCTAATGCTTCGCGCCCTCGGCTTGGCTGCCATTCCATTGCATGGCCAAATGTCACAGAACAAGCGATTAGCAGCGCTCAACAAGTTCAAGGCGAAAAATCGTTCCATACTAATATCCACAGATGTGGCCTCCCGCGGTCTCGACATTCCACACGTCGATGTAGTGGTGAACTTTGACATACCCACTCACAGCAAGGACTACATCCACCGTGTGGGTCGCACAGCGCGTGCTGGACGCTCGGGCCAAGCTATTACAATCGTTAGCCAATACGACATTGAGCTGTATCAGCGCATTGAGCATCTACTGGGTAAACAGTTGCCGCTCTACAAATGTGAGGAGGACGAGGTGATGGCGCTGCAGGAGCGTGTTGCCGAGGCGCAGCGTACGGCGAAACTGGAGCTCAAGGATTTGGAGGATAGCAAAGGCTACAAAGGAGGCAAGGCCAACAAGCGGACAGCTGCTGGCGATTACGATGATTCAGAACAGTTTACGGGAGCGCGAAAGCGCATGAAGCCAATGGGCAAGGGAAACCACAAGGGGGGTGCTGGCGGTGTCAAAAAGAATTGGAATCGTGGTAAAAAGCGAAGTTAGCTGTAAATATTTAAGATCGTATATAAATAAATGTAAATGCTACAATATGAAAAGTAATACGTATTTTATTTATGTAAGACTTCATTATAAGGGCGAATGTTGCAAAACAAATCTTGGCTGTCCAACAGCAATTGATTAAACAAACTTATGCTAAATGATGATGATGTTCATCGTTATATGTTAAGAAAGGAAGGATGATAATACACCAACTGAAAACGTGTATTTCGTTTACCTAAGGCCATTGGGCCTTTGGCTTGATTAGAATTTCTTGGTTGTTATTACTGTTACTGGAGCTGCAGCAGTTGCTCTAGTAATTGTGGGCTTAATTGTTCCAGCTGTTGTTGATAAGGTTGTTGCTGTTCCTGGTTTTGTGGTTGATTTTGCTGATACTGCCTCCTTTGATGCTCCTTATGATGAAAGTGCTGCTGGTGTTGCCGCTGCTGCTCAAATGGTTGTAGATTCTGAAAATGTTGCAGCTGCTTCTGTTGAAAATGTTGCTGCTGTTGATGCTGGTGAAAATGTTGCTGCTGCTGCTGTTGAATGTGTTGCTGCTGCTGTTTAAGGTGTTGATGCTGGTGTTGTTGAAAGTTTTGTTTCTGCTGTTGTTGAAAATGTTGCTGCTGCTGTTGAAAGTGCTGCTGCTGCTGTTGTGGAAAGCTTTGCTGCTGCTGTTGAAAGTGTTGCTGCTGCTGATGTTGAAAGCTTTGCTGCTGTTGGTGTTGATAAAAATGTTGCTGCTGAGTTTGATGTGTGCATTGAGCCTCTTGTAAAATTTTAATCACAGAGGTTAACGCCACTGAGTTTCTGCCAATGGGCATGAAAAGCACCAGTTCCCAGGCTTTTCTAATGAGAAGCGGTTCTTTTTTAGCGACAGCAAGATGCGCAATTTTCGTTATAAAGTCAATAGGAATGGGAAACTTTTTATTAGCAAACAGATCCTCTAGGTGTGACGTATAATTGTACCAATCCGCAGTGGATACAATTGAAAGCAACTCTTTTGTCAATTCGGGATTCTGTAGCAAAACATTTGGCTTCCAAAGATATTTTATAAAGTGGGTTAATGCCATTTCTGGTGACATTCCATAGCGCAGCAGCAGCTGATAGATATCAACGGCAAATGGCGCAATGTATGGCAAATAGCGCGAACAATCATTAATCATGTTCACAACATGTGTCATCATGCCGCGTCTGGCAAAAATCTCAGCAAATAGTATGATAAATTTTTTGAATAGAATGCCGTTGCGTAGTATAAATCTATACGTGCCTACTAACTGCGACTTATTCATGGGATCAACTCGTCGCCTTACATCCCCGATTTCGCTAAGCATGTGATTGCAGTTCACTTTTGAACAACAACCGTGCAGATAATTCCAGCATTTGAATCCAAATATCGCACTATTACGCTCTGTATTACTGCAGACGTTTAGATTATCTGAGCGTGACGGGAGTGCCTGCACTGGCTGTCGATATGGTGGCGCGAATATAGGAACTACCTCTGTGACAGTAGCTTTAGCTGGGCGTTGTCGTATAGTCTTAACTGCTGGATTAGACAGCTGTTGTTGTTTTTGCATCAGCTGTATTTGGTCATTAACGAGACACTGCTGGCTCGGACCCGCCTTCATTGGTGGAATATTTACGACACTCTGTTGCCGCAATTTTGCTTGCACTGGTAGTTGCTGATTACCCCTTACAAGAGGCCGTTGCTGAGGCTTGGCCTGCTTGGAAAGCTGTTGGTTTTGTTGATTTACTTTCTTAGGCAATTGTTTATGTATAATGTGGCTGTGTGATTTTTGGGTCGCTACCACAGGTTCTTGCTGCAACTGGGGGTTGGTCTCTGTTAATCTCGTTGTATGTTTTGGAATTCGAAAGCTACGCAATGCACTAAGCGAAGAGATAATAGCACTCTTAGGAACGACAGAAGGAGGAGCATTGTCAGCAGCAGCAGTAACAACTGGATCAATATTCTGATCTTCCTCCTTTCTATGTACTGAATTATCTCGTATCTTTGATACATCGTTTGATATTTCCTGTGGTATATCTGTTTGAATAGCAGCTGAACTTTCATCCTCTGTATCCCCATTCCAAGATGTAGCCACTGATAAAGCATCGTCAGATTCAATATCAAAATTAAGGTCACCTTGCATTATCGCGTCCTGCTCCAAGGGTGTTTTATCTGCTACTTCCATTGTCAAGTTAAGATTCTCTTTTGTTATCACATCCTGATTCAATGGAGTATTATAGTGTATTTCAGTAGTCAAGTTAATATCATCTAGTAGTAATGGATTATCTTCAAAAGCAGTATTATCCGTTTTTGAGTTAAGATCGTCTGGCATTTTCACATCCTGTTCCAAAACATCATTGCAAGTTGTTTCAATCGTTAAATTAAGATCGTTTTGTATTAATGCATTTTGATCCATTTTGTCTACTATACCCATTGACAGGTTAAAATCATTTTGCATTATTTCTTCCTGATCCATGGGTGCATTATAAGCTGTTTCCGTTGACAAGTTAAGATCATCTAGCAATATCGCTTCACGATCGAAAGCTGAATTGTCTTCCATTTCCGCTGTTAAAATAAGATTGTCTTGTAGTACGGCTTCCTGCTCGTAAGCTGCATTGTCTTGTAGTTCCATTAACAAATAAGGATTATCTTGCATCACCGCTTTCTCCAAAGTATTGTCGTCTAGTATCTCTGTTGTCAAGTTACGATCATTTTTAACTATCTCATTCTGTTGCAAAGTGTTGTTCGATGAGTGGGTTGACAATTTTGCTAAATTGTCAAAAATATTAAGAAATTCACACGGCTTTTTGAAATTAAAGCTTCCCAATAAAAGTTGAAAATCATCATCATCCGATAGCGCTTCGATATTAGAATTCTCATATGAATCTAAAACCAATTCATCATCTTCTGTTGAAAGCTGGTTTAATCCCTGACTTTGATATTTTAGCAAATCGTTGACTATTGATGTCCCAACTTCCTCTTCTTCCAGATACTCATCAGAGCTTTGATTTGCAGTACGTTGATGATCGCTTTCATAGTCGTTTTTGACACTTTGTAACTGAGGTAAACTGAGATTTTCCACCACAACTTCATCTGATTTGATGACAGCAGTAATATCAGCTTCTAAATTTTTTGTACGTGTCAAATTGAGTGCAGTTGGCGGCATGTGCGCCGCAGATGCATTTATCTGTGATAACAAAAGAAACTGATTAGGTGGCAGAAATTCTACTGAAGCGCAAACTATTACTGCTTTTGATTTTGGTTGCCGCTTTCTACATGGCTTTAATTTAGCGCGATTTGAATTAGCAGTCTCATTTTTTTCTTGGTTAGTTTCTTGATTATCGCTTAAAATTTTCTTCGAGTGCACTCGTCGTAATGGTTTGTTTTTCACTAGACACAAGGCTTCGTGGTCTTCTGATTTCATTTTTCTTTGGCTTGATAATAGTTCCAATGGCTCTTCATTTGGTTTGGGTTCCTCCTGTATGCAATGAAAATAATTTGAAGTGTATAATTTTAAAGTCTATCTTATTGCTTACTTTGGCCTTCAGCGTCGCGAGCTGCGCTTTTAACTGCATCTTCAAATTTTCCGTCTTGCATTTTCCACTTGCTGCTATCTTTCCGTTACACTGTTTCGATATAGTCGGACTGCAGCTTTGCTTTGCCCTTAAATTAAGAACACATTGTCTAGTTGATCTCCTGGGATAAATTGTCTCAGGAATAGACCTCTCATTAATTTCTAATTTCAATTTTTGTTTCCAAAACGAGAGCGGAGCGTCTTCTAAATCTGCGCTTAAATCATGACTCGCAGTTCGTTGAAATTGCCCTTTCTTACTCCTGCACTTGCATGGCTCTACTATTTCGACTTTATGATCGAGTTTTGTAATTTCATTTTCGACCTATTTCAGGAAAATATTTGAGTTATCAATGTTATTTATGGTATAATTTTATTTTTCTCACACTAATGCGTATATGCGGATCTGAGGTGGCGTGCATGCATCTCATGAAGTACTCGTACTCTTCTTGCCATTCCTTGTGGGTATATTTATCTATTCCCGTTTCGTGCACAATCTGCCCCCATAATCGTAAAATATCACGATGCCGCATAATTTATTATTTAAAAATGTCAATTACTTATGTTTATTTGGACGTTGTAGCTACCACAAGCTTATGGACGACAAATGAACGCGCGTTTTTATAAGTTCCGTTATGTTCAACAGGGAGACCAAATAATTTAAGGCGAAATTTACTCTTTTTAAGAAACATTTATACTAAATATACTAACCAATTCCTCATTCGATTTGTACAAAATATTTCGCCTCTTACGATATATTATATGATTAGTGATTTCACTGAATATTAAAAGTAAAATCATTTTTTTGGGGCTCTGTTTTTATCTATTCCTATAGTAGTTTCTGTTTCAGAGTTAAGCATAGACGGTATTCGAGTGCTTATATTATTAGAAGCAGGTTAATATTAATGATGTGGAACATAATAAGCATAATAAACAGCTAAATTGTTCTGTTTGCTTTGAATTATAATCTTGCAAGAACATTCTGCTTGGTGAAATATTTAAGTTTGTTTCAATATTATCTTTTTTTTATAAGCGATCCATATTTCTTCAAATTCTAGATTTCCCTTTCATAAGACTGAAGCTTTACTTTAATATTATGTTTCAGTATAAACGTGTGATATCAATACAACCACTAAGTAATGTTACTAACCATACAATACAATACGTATTGTATGGTTAGTGGTAATGTTCATTGCTTAGTGATATGACGTACATACACTAATTAATAAAAAAAAAAACGGTTCCATTCTTCAATATTTTTGGGAGTAACTTTTAAAGAAAAATATATCATATATTTTTTTGACCAAGTTGAAATATTAATTAGAATGTATTCCGTCATATGAATATTCAGGGTATATTGACACTGAAACTTTTTATTATAAGTTTAATTACATAATCAATAATGTTATCAACAAGTTATTGGATCTAGCTGAAAAATATGACATTCATCCATTCCTTCTTTAATCTGGAGGATACGATCCATAAGTTCTCTTTGCCTAATTTTGGTTTTTAGATCTAAATAAATTAACTTGGGGAACAGCGATGTATCGAGCTGTTCGAAACAAATATCTACTGATTTTAACATTTTGAAGATTATGTGGATTTACAAAACCAAACTTATCACCTTTACTTTCCATTACATTAAAATCCAATTTATACATTACTATGAATTTTTATTCTATTCATATTTCTAAAAATATTTATAATTTATCGATAGTTGTCTTAAAGTTGATCGATTTTGTAATGTTCACTTTAGCTAATGGCGCGCATTTGGTTAAAAATGTTATTATTACACAGCGATGTGTTAACACTTTGTTTCCCGAACAAATTCCAGACAATTGAGGAATTATTTTTCATGCTATTGTACATATATTTGTACAAGGATACGTATCAACGTATTTTTATTGGCCCAAAAGTACATTACAATTAATCTAATTTAAAATTTCTACATTATAAAACAATATTAAGGGTCAGAATTTTACTAATCTTAATTATTTGCACAACGCACTCGGCCACTTACAATCGCTAGCTGTGAGCCTTAGGTCGATTAACAATGTACGTCAAAAAGTTCGCAGATGCCTTCGTCATTTTTCAGTACGTAATTAAAGTCTTCTTGGGGTGGATTCAGCTGCACAAGTGGCGGGTTTTCTACATACATAAATAGATACATTTTCAGAGTAGAAACAAGTGTATTAATTTTGTAAATTGTTACCTAAATTTGGATCATCAGGATAAAATCGTCTCAGTGAATGCCCGGCCATATAATTTTGAAATATTATTTTCGCAGTCAGTTCATTTTCAATGGCTTTCATTTCTTCTCTCAATTCTGGATTACAAGAATAAGTGTGCTCATCTTTTATGACGTTTCCAGTTCCCATTACCACATCTGCATCGCTGGAGCATGACGGAGACGATGCTGGCGATGGTGTTGCGTCCAAATGCCGTTCATCAAAAGGTCTATCGGTATCTTGTGGATTTGTTATACCTTTTCCCTGATTGGTGACTAAACGAACATCTATTGTGCTGCCATTATCCAGTGAAACGCGCAGCTCACTCTATATATTAGAAAGTAATGTATTAGCTTACGTATAAAATCAAATGCGGGTCTCTTACTTCGTTTCGTTGAATCTCCACTTCTTCGTCATAGTTTGGTATGGTAAAGACGGAATCGTCACCATAGAGGTTAAGCATGTCATCGCGTGTTACATATGCGTACGATTGATTAGTTGGATCCTGCATTATGTAGTGTAAGTTACGTTGCGCGTACTCCAATTGCTTGTCCAAGTCATCCTCTACTGACTTCAGATGATCGGTGTGCTCACAAGCGACGTCGTAATCCTTGCGATCTTTCGCATTCGTGAATCCGCCTCCACTAGGAAAATAAAATTTAATTATTAGTAGCTATTAATGGGCTATGAGCTATTAAATATTTTCATGTCGCAATGCGCTTAAAAGCATAAGCAGGACGTAGGTACAGTCCTAGAATGTATATATTATATATATATATATATATATATATATATATATATATGTAAATATGGCAAAGAATGGATTCTGTACTCACCGCCAACGAACAAGTGAACAGTGCCGGCCTTTATCTATTAAGCCAATCCCCTCGAGTACATTGGTGATATCGTAAATTCGTCTCTTCTGTACGTCCAGGATTTTTGTTGCCTATAATAAATATTTAAAAAAGTTACAAAACTCAAATACAAAGCGTGAGCATCGTGTACTTCTTTCAAATCAATTGAGCCACCATTCTGCTTCATCAGTTCGACAAATTTTTGGGTCAATAATACCAGTGAACCAACAGAGCGCTGCTGACTAGGTTGCGATTGAGATTGTACTGGCTGTTGTGGCTGCTGTATGTGCTGTTTTTGCTGCTCCGGGGACAGTTCTATGTGGAAGGTGTCGAAACTTTTAGGATCCATATCCTCATGGGCACTAGCGGAGTCATCAACTTCAGGGCTGCTGCTGCTGGCAATGATCCGCTGCTTGGCGACAATAGCTGCAGATTTACGCTTGTACATGGCGCGCGCTAAAATAAATCCTTTACTTTGATACTTGGTTGCTATGTTGTCACCGTAATTTCTATACTCTATTATTGAACAATGAAAATATTAGCTTATTTTGATGATAAATCTCAATTAAATACGAATGTTGGCGCTTGAGCACTATTCCGCCATTTATGTCACTTTTTTCATTCTCCCAGCACTGCGCATCAGAGGTGCTTTTTGAAAATTAATTGACCATCCCCCACAAGTTATCGGAAACTTAAGGTTGGCGCAAATGATTAATTGCGAGTTTACACAAAGAATATGAGATAATTCTATACCGCACATTTTGAAATGATTTCAAATATTGGTAGCTAAACTTCTTAGCATAATCATGTATAATTTTTTTTTCATTTAGATTGGAGACCTGTATGACACATATTTAACTTATCGACAATCCACCACAATTTATTGAACAATATAACATAAGTTTTCAATTGTAAATGTTGACTTGGACTAAAAATATAAATTAATTTTCTTTTTATAGATAACACATAATCAGCTTTTTATTTGTTAATCCCTGATACTCTAATTGTAATTACCTCTTGGGTTAACCACATTTTTATTCCCTGCCATGTGTACGCGAAGCGCGCGCTCTGTGGTTGCTTTAAGTGCGTGTCACGCTGTGTATTAACATTTGTATCCATTTCACATAGTGAATATTTCTTTATTGCAATATTCAATTAATGAAAGATACTTTATTGTAAAAAATCCGCCAATTTATAATTACAAATTACTTACCAAAGCTCTAAGAAAATGTAACACTTAATATTTTTTTAAAGGGTCCGCCGGCAACGGCACCTTTGGCAATTTTTCAACACTATTGATGTTTCGTATTGAGACAATTATTTTTAAGTTACATTATAACATGTGGGTTTAAAATAAAGCATCAAACTCTTTATTATGACGATTTATAATAAGATAAAAGTATTTTATTTTATTTTTTTCCCAGATAATTAAAAATGCAAAAATAATAATATATTTAAAATTAAACGACACTAGTGTGAGTACTTTTATATTATATGGAACTAAATATTTGCAAGCTCGGTCACACTGCTTATCATTATTTCTTAATTTGTTTTGCTCAAAAATTCGTCAATTCGAAACAACGTGCATTAAACAATACACATTCGGCTTCTATAAAAAATGCCTTCCAAAATGAAACCTAAACTTTCGCGTGGAGTTTTAGATATGAAGTTTATGCAACGCACTAAGCTCAAAGTGGCCAAAGAAGAGGACGACGAACAAAGTCGTGCCTTGTACTCCAATGAACTCAACACAAAAATGTTAAACAGTAACTCGAATTTTATTATTGAACCCAGTTATTCCATTTGCGAAGGACTCATTGATGGACGCCTCAGTTTTCGAGGAATGAATCCAGAGTTGGAACGATTGATGGAAATGGATCAGGCAGAAAAGGAGAGCAAATTGAGACCAGAACAGCCCAAAGAAGTCACCGATCAGGAAATGGTGGAAACATATTATGCCAATCAGGCTCCCTCTGCAAGTAAAACCATGAGCAAAAAGTTCAGTACAAAAAACGAGTACCATAAACGGAAATCAAACGAATACCAAAAGTTTCAAAAGAAGGGACAGTTCAAAAAGCCGCGCCAGGACGACGACGATGTGTAATATAATGTTCACCATAACAATTAATGACTTAGCTCGTAAATAAACTTATTCAGCTGCATTGTGTGTGCACTTGTTTAACCGCCTGTAAAGCATAACAAAATTTTGTCGAGTTTATCCAACGCCAAGTGTTTCGCCAGAAGTCATAGGTACTACCATTTATCAGTACTGTTTGACAGTTCACTGAAAATATTGATTGTAAATATTGGTTTAAACTAATAATGCATGATCCATACTTGTGTCTAATATGCGCTGCACATCTAGTGGAGCAATCAATTTATCCCAATGATGAGTGCCTTTTGGTGCCAAGTTCAGCACATATTCGCCAAGTACTATGCCACCAATCCACATAGGGAACGTTTTATTCAACGTGGTTATAAAAATGGAACCGCCTGGTTTGAGTGCTCTTACTGAAGCCTCCAGCAGCCCTATTTTATCTTCTACATGCTCCAAAACTTCAGAAATTATGACTGCATTATAGATTTCTCCATTTATTTTGGCATGCTGATCAATTGGTTCCACTTTGTAATCAACATTCAAGCTGAGTTCGGGGCTACAATCAGACAAGTGAGAGCGAGCCCTACTAATCAGTACTTCTCCAAGATCAATGCCGGTTACTTGAGCACCTAATCGACCCAGTTGCTCAGTCAATAAGCCAGCACCGCAGCCAACCTCCAATATGCGTTGCCCGTTGAGTACTTTTGTTGTGTTTATGTAATTGGGCTCTACAGTTCCACGCGCCACAATTCCGTCGCGAATTAGGGGAACTCTATAAATCTATTCTGTTAAGAAGAATTGTTAAAATATTGTGTTTGCTAACCGGATTTCGTTTAAGGCGTGTAGCGCTGCCATTGGTCCCTTTGTGTTCCACCAATCTGCAGCAAAGTTTTCATGATGCTTCACCTCCCGCGTAGTTTCTGCGTTTTGCTTTAGTTGCGAGCTCCCGGTTGTTGTATCCAAGCTAATATGCCTCGGCAATGCGATGAGCAGGGACTTTTTATTAACTCTACAGCGAAGGTAAAATAAATTATGTTGTAACGATTATTTAGAAAACACTTTACTTACAGATTGGTGCTTAAAAAAGTGCAATTTCGTAACATGTTTATGCATAGACAGTGAATTTAAAATTTTTGTTTGTTTTATTTTAATAAAAATGCAGCAAGCGTGACAGTAAGTTGAATTTCAGAATATACCATTTTACGTCGAATAATACCAACAGCAACTATACAATTTATAGCTGGTTACACTTCAAGAATAATGCGTGAAAAAAGTTATCTTTTAAATCGAAATTTGTTTCCTTGAAAGGAGATCGTCGGCCAATTTTTATACCCGGCTACCCAAAGGGTAGAAGGGTATTATAAGGAAGCATCTCCGAACCCATGAAGAGTATATATATATATTTTTTTGTTTTTATTTATTTTTCATTTAATTCAGCTAATGGCAGCCGATCCGATTAATTTACAAATTAAAGAAAAAAGTAATTAAAATTAAAATTTAATGATAATAAAATATAAAACATATAATATAATGAAAATTTAATAAAAAAAACAAGTATGAAAGCTACTGTTGAGTTTACTCGACTGTGAGATACCCGCCATCCAATTTTACTTAATGGAAAAATAAATAAGAGCGACCATCGAAATATTATATTTTACAAAAATATACTGAAAATTTACTAAAAAATTACCGAAATTATACCAAAATAATATACCGAAATTAACTTTGTTCAAAATGATTAGCTAGGTAGTACTTTATTATGTTTATTGAACACCATTATTATGTCACTGAGTGACATATCAGCTGATCAGGGGCATCTGCTCGTGATTTCGCCTTATAAAAGTAATTCTTCAATAACTTCTGTGTTTTATATCCGATTGTGGCCGAATTTTCATTAAGATGATGATTAGTATTGTGTGTGCCAAAATTGAACGTTCTAGCTTTAATATGACGCTTGGAAATCGTTATTTTCGATTTACGGGCGCAGAAGGGGGCGTGACCAAAATCCAAAATAAACTTGATAATACCCTTCAACCCTTTGGGTAGACGGGTATAAATATGTAAAACTGGGGTTCACAAAGTTCAATATAATATGATCCAACATTTGTTGCAAGAATTGGGGAAAACATACAAAAACCCCAATCAGATCACTGTGTTATTGTTAGTTACTAATACTACTGGTTAAAAAGTTTCAAATTAGTTTCTTAATAATAATCATAGAGGACTCAGTGGCGAAAGAAGTTCTATTGTAATCGACAGAGAACACGAAAAGGTTCACGCAACATTTAATTAGTGGAACATGTATTAAGTGATAAGGGTGTCAAATTACGAGTTCTTCTAATGGGAACAGTAAAAAAATTTGATTTAATAACACAGAAGAATCAATAAATCCACCAATAAGCTTATGAATAAAGACAACACTTAACAAAACCCGACGATTAGTTCGAGATGCAAGATTAATTAAAAGAAGTCTACTAAAGTAAGAAGGCAAATCAGTACTAGAAACCTAGTTAAAGCGACGGAGGGCAAAAATTAAAAACATCTTTTGCACTGATTCAATTCTATCTTGGTGAACAGAATATTATGGGGACCAGACACAAGAACCATATTCCAAAATTGGACGAACAAGAGAAGTATAAAGTAATTTTGTCGTATAAGGGTCTCTTTGGACTATCGTTTAATAAAGCCAAGAACTTGAGTTGCCTTATTGACTGCAAATAAAATATGGTGGTCAAATTTCAACTTATAATCTAGGAATATACATAATCCTTAACATTATTCAATCTCTCGATCTTAACCTGTTCGAGACAATAAGGTACTATATGTTGTGAGGTTCTATAAAATGACATAACATTACATTTTGAACAGTTAAGTTGCAACATGTTCTCATTGCACTAATTAGAAAGCAGATTAAGATCGGCAGTGAGAGCTAATGTCATTGTACGAGAAGCACAACTTAACATCGTTAGCATACATTAACACATTGGAGTCGGAAATAATAGAAGGAGGATCATTAATAAAAAGATTAAAAGAAGAGACTACCTTAAGGTACACCAGAAGTAACAAAAATAGGTTTTGAATAACAAGATTTAAATGCAACTTTTAACGTTCTCGAACTAAGATAGTTAGAATTCAACATACATAAGAAATCCAGAAAGCTGTAGTTTATTAAGTAAAATACAGTGATTTACAGAATCAAAGGCCTTACTAAAATACGTATATACAACATCAGCCTGCATTTTATTATGAAATCCTCTGATCATTAACGAGGTAAACTCAAGAAGGTTGGTAGTTGTAGATCTTGCATGATGAGGTGAAATAATAGAACTACATGAATGATCAAGCTGGCAAGTAATCATTTTCTCTAACACCTTAGGAATAATTTTCTCAACCAACTTAGAAATGCCCATATAATTCTTGACATCGGACTTTCAACCCTTTTTATGGAGAGGAAAAATAAACGATTTCTTCCAAATTGAATGTAAAGAGCAGGAGTTAACAGACAATTAAAATAATTTAAGAAGGGGTTTACAAAGAGAACCAGCACAGCACATAAGTACACATCCTGGTACTCCATCAGGACCTGGTGAGTAGAACGGCTAGATTAAATTAAGTTCGTTAAGTACCGAACCTTCTGTGATTACAGGATCAAAAATGCCATTAGACATTTGAATACTACATTGATAAGGCAAACTAGGTAAAACAGAAATACTATAAGTAGATTGGAAGAAATCTGCAAATAAATCGGCAGAGGCTTAATCTGAATTTAGTTTCATATGACCAAAAATGACAGAAGAGGGTAGAGAAAAGGATTTGCGTTTCATATTTACAAAATTATAAAACTGTCGAGAGTTATGAGCAAATTGTAAACGACACCGATTTAGATAATTTTTATAACATAGCGAATTGTGAGATACAAATTTAGATCTGACAATAACATAGCGAGAGAAATCAGAAGAATTTCCCGAATTCTTGAATTTCTTATATAGCGAGATTTCAAATTCATTAAGTGCATCAACTCTCGAGTGAACCAAGGAGGACGGTTAGTCCTCACAAGTTTAACACGAGGCACACATTTGCTCAAACATTGAACTCCGAATATTATAAAAAATAAAAGAAGCACAGATTATGTCAGTTCAAATGTACAGTTTAGATCAGTCAGTAAATGTAATAAGATTATTAAGTTTAAAAAAATCTGTTTTACGAAAACAGCCTACGTACGGACTAGAGCTCGAAAAAACATTGCATTAAAATTATGTAAATCGAAAGCAAGTACTAAAGTGGGATGGTAAAGGTCTTCAGGTATATGTAACTAAAGGAATAATTTGATTAATATAACTACAAGATGGGTCAAAACAAAAGACAAGGTCGAGCATACGGCCATTACAGTTACGCACCATTTTAACTTGTGTTTATGAGATTTCAAACATTAAATTAATAAATTCATGGGAACAAGATGGGGTCAACTCTTTAGGTGTGTCAAATAACGTTAGGTAAATTAAAGTCACCGAAAACAAACAAAAAGTCTCGATCGGAAAGCATGGAAGAAATATATCTTATTGCAGAAAGGTGTTCATTATGAATGAACATATCGGATTGGGGAGGAAAATACTAACAAGTGATAAAAATAGAAAAATTATTATAATAAATTCTTAAACTTACAAATTCGATGACAACATGCCATCGAGAAGAAATTAATTCAGACGGAAGGTCAGAATTAACAGAAATTAAAACACCACCTCCGACACGTGAAACACGGTCACATCTAAAAGAGGTGTATTTACAAGAGAACAAGGAATAATTCGGAATATCAGGCTTTAACCAGGCTTCAGTAAAGATAACTACATCAAACTCAAAAGAAAAACAATTTACAAATAGTTTAGAAAGATTAGAATTAAGACCCCTAACGTTTTGATACGCTAGGAGGAAGGATGGAGTTAGTTTTTTGGATTAACATTAGAGGATGAAGTAACACAACAATTAGGAGGCAGTGCAATCGGAGACTGATTCTTTTTTCTTGCTTGCTCTCTTACACTTAGATGTTGCGGCCAAAAAGTAATATAAGCAATAGATTAAAATACTTCTGCCGTACAACTTATTTTAAAAGCGCAGATCTCCCGGGCATAGCTAAATTTAAATTTTTTAATAGTTATATTACCAAAGAAAGATTTGATTGAATGTAGGATTTAACATATTCAAATGAAGTGTCAGGAGCAAGACGAGAAACAAAATGCTGTTTCTTTAAAGGAACAACAAAAAGAGGTCTTGTAACTGAGTTTGTCAATGAACCTGGAGGAGGAATACCAGAAAAAACTGGCAATGTCTCGATTGCCACAGCAGGAGAACAAGGCGGAGGGGCTGGAGAGTTGAAACCTATAAGTTGCGTCTCTGCACATACAGTATTAATCGGGGTGCCTGGAGTAGGCAGCAATAATTGGAAAGGGGGTTGTGCCACATTTGAAGATGAAGGAACATCAATAGATGATACCTTTAATAAATTTAAATTATTGACCTTAGTCTCCATGGTCTCAAACTCTGATAGAAGCTTATTAAAACAGCTACGTAAGGCACTTAAGCTTTGTCTTTCTCATGAACTTTTGAACGTCTACTTCAGACTAACGACAAGGCAAACAGCTCCCTCTAAGACCGGACTTATTGGATAAACACTCCTTGAAGCGTTGCGTATAACCTGCACACTTAACATGCGCAACATTATCACACAACCAACAGTCAATAAATTTAGCCTTAGGATCGGACTAACACTTACAATTTTTTAATGAACAAACAAACATGTTTAAAAAATTGAATAACAAAAATTGTAGGGCACAAAAATCACTGCACTCAAGATAAAAAAACAAACAAAGAAAGAAACAATGCTAGGCTAAACACAAACAAAAACAAGTAAGAAAGCTACAGATACAGAGATACCCGCCACCCAATTTTACTGAATGGAAGAATAAATAAGAGCGACCATTGAAACATTATATTTTACAAAAATATACTGGAAAAAATACTAAAAATATACTGAAAATACGCCAAAAATATACCGAAATAACCTTTCTTCAAAATGGTTAGATTGGTAGTACTTTACTATGTTTATCGAACACCATTATTATGCCACTGACTGACATGCCAGCTGAACATGTGCAACTCCACCTGATTTCGCCTTATAAAAGTAACTCTTTAATAACTTAAATAAAGATCATTAAGATGGTGATTAATATTGTGTGTGCCAAAACTGAACGTTCTAGCTTTAAAATGACGATAGCAATTCATTAATTTTTTTCGATTTACGGGGGCGGATAGATGCGTGGCGAAAATCGAAAACAATCTTGATCTGCGTGCAACAAAATTAGTTAAATTAGAAAAATGAGTTGCTCTAGCTCTTATGGGCCCCTGTTCATACGGACGGACGGGCAGACGGACATGGCTATGTCATTTCGGCTGTTGACGCTGACCAAGAATATATATACTTTATAGGACTTGAGATGTTTCCTTCTGTCTGTTACATAAATTTTAGGTTGACACAAAATTATAATACTCTTCTATCCTTTGGGTAGGCACGTATAAAAATGGAAAAATCAAAATAAGCTTTTCATACTGCTCTCCCACCATGAGATTACCAAAAATTTATAAAGTCAACATAGAATAAAAACTTAATTAATCCATGGTAAATGAACATTCATTCCACTTATGCTAAACCACCAAAATTTTAAATAATTTGACTATAATGTTAAAAATGCAATTGATTTAAATATCATGATAAACGATGGATATGTTCAATGATGAGCTTAGATTATTGAAAAACGATGGGATGATATTGAATACATTATTACTCTTGGTATAAAGAAAAATAGATTTTTCACATATAAACCAAATAATATTTGCACAATGAAAAGGATTTCCGATGGATTCTTCAGCTTTACCGACCACTGCAGATATTATAATGCAGGAAAATCTGACTACATTTACTTATACAAGAATATTGTCTAAATATAATATGTAGATGACATCTTTGCTAAAGTTGAAACATGATAAAATTTAACAAGTATTCGACAAAATACAGCATAAGTGGAAAGGCAAAACAGTGAGAAGTATAATAATAATATTCACAGTATACTAAAAGTGAATGGCATCCAAATCAATTGCATCTGGATGATCACTTTGATTTTATTCAAATATCCAACGAACTTCAAAATCAACACAGCACCGAACTTTCTCGTAGGATAATGATTTCATAAGGAAAGCAAATAGAACCATTCAATAAGAAAAATATGATAATGACATTATAGTAGAGTCTATGATATTTAACATATACCGTAATTCTCAAGAAGAATATTATACATATCTACAATTTGCTTGAATTGCCAGCAAGAGTTAACTATCTCTAAGCAGATGATGCAACAGATGATTACGTATATTTATAACTTAAGTATGACTGAATGAACTAAGAATGGACTGAAAATTCGGCTTATTGAATTAAATCGCATCATTCGACTCCCAAAGGTACCACAAAAGGATTTTCTTAAAACTTACTTCTTTTATTCATATTTTATTTCTAGTTCTCTAGTAAGATAGCTTTGAATTTCTTGACAAAGTTAGTTTTCTTATAAGTTCTAACAGATATTCAGTTATGTATAGTAGTTTTGATAATAATTTCGGGAATTTTTTTTTTCAAATTAGTTTATTTTAAATTGTATAACCTTTCATCACCATGTCCAAGGGAAAAGGACCTTTATCTGCATTATACAACGCTGTAATTAATTCAGTAGACAAAGTGGTGCCGCAAGTAGCACGACCACTTTGGGAGGCTCCTGCAGGTAAGCATGATCAAACCAATTGCTATCCAGTTAAAGTTCTCCAACTGAAAATCGTAATGACTCAGGTCCAAAAACTGTCTTCTTTTGGGCGCCGCTCGGTAAATGGGTGAGTAGCATAACAAAGAGTCTGAGCCGTAGGATAAATACTTATTTTGTTTTTGGTAAAAAGGGTCTTGTTTTGGCCGGAATGGGTGATCTATTGAATCGGCCACCGCAAGTGATATCTGTGAACCAGTCAAGTATTTTGGCTACAACTGGGGTACTTTGGTCTCGATATTCCGTTGTAATAACACCCAAAAATTACAGTCTTCTTGCCGTGAATGTTGTTGTATTCCTTACACAGGGCTGGCTGGTTGTCAAAGCGCTTCGATGGCGACATGCAAATGCCAAAAATACCGAGTTCAGTTATCCTCGTTTGCCATCTACCCGGCCGGGTGATGACTGGTAGATGTAAAGTAGAAAATATAAGCTATATATTTATTAATTAAAAATAAAATATCTAAGCTTTGTTTTTTTTTTTTTTTGGTGTGCGGCTCGTAAGCTTTACAGTTTTTTAAATTCTTTATTTATTTTTTCGCATTTTGTAAACTTCGTTTTAAACACTTTAAGTATATTAAGTATACGTACAATTATATTACCGTCCACAGTTGATGTTAGTTTGTGGACGAGGTCTTCCGGCATGTGACTTACATTACTGAGACTTACAACTGAACTAAATTTAATAATAATTTTGCTTGCATATATGTACAAAATGTCATCAGCTTGGTTTTACTTGCATCGACCCCGGTTTCGGTGTCGGTTTTGTCGAGTTTCTGTGGTGCGCACAAGCTTTGCTCTGATTGGTCGTCGTCCTCTGCCCAATGCCGCGTTGCTGTTGCAAAAGGAGACATCGTTCGTGCAATTGCCTGCCGGCCGACTCGTCCGAGCCTTGGCTATAAGCGAGCACTGCACTGCAGTTGGCAAAAACCCGAGATACTGTAAGTCGTAGCACACACACACACACACGTGTTACAGGCACACGAGCACGAACTAGTTTTTGCCGGGCTAACAGGCGTATGCGTGATTTAGTACCAACGTCATCTCATACGCATGTGAGCGAAGCAGTCCCAAGATTATGTGTGCCAGTGTGCATGCGAGTGTGAGAATATGCATGTGTGTGTGTGTGCGACTCGCCGTGCACTTTGTACGTTTGCCAAGTGCAATGCGCTGCTCTCGCCAACTTGAACTTTCATCCGCTGCGCCGTTGTCGTTGGTTGGTCAGGCCTAAGACTAAGTTGCAGCGGCCGCCGCCGTCAATTGGCCAAACGAAGCTCCTTTAGCGCATCGCTGTAAAAAAAGAGAAAGCGAGTGTTTGTTAGTGCTGAGTAAATAAAAAAGAGAGGTATAGTGGATTGGAGTAAGGGTTGTTTACAATTTTTTTTCTGTGGAAAACTCATTATGTGTTAAGCATAAATGTTTATGCATATTTTATTATGCAAAGAATAATATATTTTATAATTTATTTAAATAAGCAGAATGTGGGGCTTCGTTTTTTATAAAATTCTAAAGTTTTTGATACGCAAATAAGGATTCTTATATATGTAATTTTTGCTTGCGGACTCTATGGGAAGAAATGCTGCTGCAACTTATACGTTATAATGCTTGGATTCTTCCTAGCCAATAGGCTGGCAGCAGGCACAGAATGGACGAAGGTAGGCAGGGGGTACATCGCTGGCTACCACGCAATGATGGGGGAAGTGAGCACTTGCCAAGATGGTAGCTTGCCAAAATCTTGAGATTTTCTCACATTCGCTTCCAAAAACGAAAAAGATTCTCAATGGCAATGAACTTTTCGTGTGTTATGCCTCACTCAAGTTCTGTTTGTTGCGTAATCAGCGCACGCTGAGGAATCTTGGCAACCGTCCTGGGAAATCCCCCTTCAACAAAATCTTTCGCATGCTAAACACATACTGTAATTAAAGCGCCACCTGCCGCGTTGGCACGTAAACAAAAATGTTCAACTGCATAATTTACGATCATGGAGTTTTGCCAATAAGTTTACTGGACGAGCAGACAAACAGTCTGGCTAGCTTGCTAGCTAGCTGGTGATCTTGTGCGCTCACACATATACACACTTAATGACTTCATCTTTGGCCACTGTTAGTTAACTGAGGTCAGGGCTGCTGACGTCACTGGCCGCTCAGAAACTGGGCTATTGAACATCTGCCAATTCTGGCCAACCACAAGATATCCAGTCTCAGTGAAATAATTGTGATTTATGGAGCTCGACATTTGCTATTAATTGCCAATAGAGTAGATGATTTTTTTTTTTCATATTTACGAGCCCATTGCGGTTTAGATTATGTGAACAAAGCAAAGGCCGCTGACAAGTTGCTCGGCTAAAAATAATAATAGCATGTCAAAAGTGACAGACGAAATACTCAGTTGGGTGTGCGGCAGGTATTATGCAAGACACGACACAACATGGGCTTCAAGTACCAAAATTTATATATGAACATTAAATAGCTCGTAGCTGTCAATAAAAGAGTTATATTATTACTTAATTCCAGTGCTTTGATTTGGATTGTATCTTAGTTTTTATACGATTCTAATGGAATAAGTAAACATAAATTGGTTTGTTCTATTTTAAATATTATATAAGCTAGATAGTATTATGTTCGTATGCTTTAATGAGGGAGCAAGCTTAAATAGAGTTTTATGATGTTGCACTTTGATCTTGCATAAGTATGAACTTAAAAAATAAATTATCTTGCGTTTTGCTTAAGCGCGTTTTTTCCCCGCAAATGATTTCAAGGTGTTCAACTTTAAGTACCTAAATTATAATTAACTGTACTAGTTTACCTCTTCAATATGGTTGAGCTTCATTTATGATAATTTAGATTTTTAATATGAATCATATTGATGGCACTGCATTTTCTTGGTTACATTTCTTTTGTTATTTCTCATTTATTTTGCAAATATCTTGAATCTTTTAAAGAGTACAAATTTTTTATTTAATTTGTATTTTTTACATAAATGAATTTGTGAGTACAATAAAATTAGTAGCAAGAAAAGGCGGTCATAAATGCAAGATATTTGGATTTATTCAACATATATTATGATTAAAGCAAAGAGAAAAGGCAATTCAATTAATGATTAATACTGCACATTTAGAAAATATATGTTCAACGAATATATGTACATATAAATATTTTTCTTTATAATTTAGCTTTGGTTATACTATGTTATGTAGAACGTTTCACGGACAACGCAACGCAAAAAGTATTAAAGTCTTTGGCGTTTTAAACAAATTTTGTTTTTGTATATTTTTCTTTTTCCCAATTTTTTTATAGCTTTTTTCTGGTGGGTGGAGGGTAAAATGGCTTTTATTTATTTTGCTCGGATAGCTAAAAGCAGCGGCTTGTTGGCTTTCGTGTTTTCCCAATTTTCATTCTAGGTTGATTTTTTCGATTTCTCGATTTTTCGTATCGTGTTGTGTTTGTGGACTTTTCATTTACCTTGCTATTTTCGGACACACTTGACGGGACCGAAGATCGACAAGCGAAAGGCATAGACCGAAAATTGCGCAGAACTGTCGCCAGAAGGCCCTTATATACCGTTGTACATATGTTATGTACGTACATCACCTAAGTATATATATATTCAATATATCTAATAGTATATATAAATAGTATTTCGTCTGCTCCTGATCTTATATACTGCCCCAAACCGACTCGAGTCGAGTCGAGGCGATGACGCGCAATTGACGCGGCCAAAGAAGCGTTGAAAACGCGAAGAAGTCGCGACGCATCTATTTTTGTACAGCTACAAGCAGAGATACATCTTGAGATACAGCAGCAAGCACATGAGATAGAATAGATTGCATAGTTAGGCTACAGTCGACTGGTCTGTTTGTATATTTCGCCTAATCTATTTCAGTGCTTCATCATTTTGTTTGCTTTTGCCTTTGTTACATCGAAAAAGTATTCGGTTTTTAGGAACTGTATTCGCCTACTGTCTACAGGGCGACGGCACAAATTGTAATTAGTGCTAGTTTCTTCAGCTTTAATTAGAATTTATTTTAATTTGCTCGTTGTCTCAAATCATACCTTGAAGATGCCACAAAGAAGCTGTCTCAATTCGTTACGGATGGGAATTACTCATTAAATTCGATTGATACGTTGCGACAATTAGTGCTATCTTAATCATTTTAAGACGACTTGTGTTTATAATACATCTAGATTAATCAACGAATATATTTTTGGCATATTTAACTAATGAGTTTGATCAATTGCAGAAGAGAATAAAAGTAGGAGATAGTTCAATAGAATAGAGAAAGGGAGAGAGAGTGTGAAATAGAAAGAGATGGGAAGAGACTAGAAAAGTATACAAAGAGTCAGAAATATGTCAACTTGTTTATAATCTATTATATTAATTTTATGATCATTATTGATTACATTACTATTTCTTATTATTTTTTATACACATATAATTTGTATGATTTTTATTACGACACTAAATCATATTACAATTGTTTAAAGCCTTTAAAGTTATCAATCAAAGGGTCTTTGGCGGCTCCAGTTGACGCTTCAAGTAGCAACTTTCACCGACGACGACGCGTTGAAAACTGAGCAAACGAATGTCAATCAAAAAACAAATAAACAAATGCGAATAACGGCAACCACAATCATCGCAATGATGCCAACAACAAGGGCAGCAAATTTGAGGAAATTGGCAAACAAAACTTGAATATTAACTGCTGCCAAAATGGCTGGCAGCATTGGCAATTGCCAAAAAAAAAAAAAATACAAAAAACATAGAATATTGGCCAATAAATTTTACAATTCGTTGGCGATGACCAACAAAATTTGTTGGTCAAGGTCGGTGGCAATCAGAACGTCATTGCATTAATTATTTATATCTAAGTAATCAGACTCGCAATAATTTTTATAATTGGAGACCTGTTAGGGAAGTGTTTTTGGCCAACTAAACAATCAGTGCCTGATGGTGACGTATTATATTCAAGAACTGGGCAACTCGTCAAAATACCAATGTGTATGTGCATGTGTGTGTGTGCGTCAGCAATTAAAATCATAATGAGAGTGCCAAGTGGCGCCTAATGCCCATTGAGTGTGGCCAGCAGCCAACTTGCCACGAGCCAGCGGGCCTCTCGCATTCCACACGCATACACATACAGGATGCGTTGCCAACTTGGCAGCCAGTAGCAGTCATCACAGACGCAGCTGAGTCTATGTTTATGTTTAGTTCTCCTTCTTCCGCGTGTTGTTGTTGCCGATGTCTTCCAGTCTTGTTGGCAATGTGTGCCAAACGCGAACAGGAAGTCGCATGAAAATGCCTTGGAGATCTACCAAGAAAATTTGCTGTAGTAGACTTGTAGGCGCTACAAATTGCAGACATGCCGCAGACAAATGCGACTCCAGGGCGTATACGCAACCATCAAGTCAGGCTAAAAAATAAGTATACGCCACGACCAGCAAGCATTGCATAGCTCATGCATAACAAATAAATAACTAGGAATCATTATAAAAAAATAGAGGAAAAAAATGAGGAAAATTATGGCCGCCTTTCGCGTTTGGTCAGGGTGAAAACATCAAAGGATCGCCACGTCGCACTAATAAGTTTTTCAAGAAAATGAAAAATCGTTTGTGCATTTTTATAAGTGCAAAAATATGCAAATCGAGTAAATCATTATGAGTCGACTGCTTCGACTGGACAATAACGCTACGGCCAGCAAAGGCCTTACGACATAATCGCTGCGCAGACAAAGTTTTATTTTTTATCTTTTTGAAGGGCCGCATAAGCATTGGCAGCAGCAGCTTTAGTTGCAGCGTGGGACAATCAGAGTGGTAGAGGAGGGATCAAATAATAATTTGGCGATTTATTTGTTTGTTTGTTTTTTTCGCCATGTCTACGCCATGAAAATTATGGCTGCTGACTTTTGCACCGAAAATATAATTTAAACTGACAAAGCGAATAGCTTAAGATAGAGCAAGGGGTGGAGACGAAGTTCGCAGAAAAGATTATATTAAATATGAAAGGAGTGGTTTAATGACAATTGAATACTATTCGATTGGGTTATTAAAGTTGTTGCAATTGGTCAACTTAGAAAATATCTGATCCTAAAATCCAAAAATGCATTAAAATTACAAATTAAATAAAATATATTTGTATATAATGTTACAAAAATAATCATTATTATAATATCAAAACTAATGTTTAAAACAATCAAATTTAGTGTGCTTAACTTTTGATCCACATTGAATTTGTTGCTTTAAAAATTGTATACATATAATAAAATCTTACTAAAAGTCATCAAATCATTCATACGAGTATTTCAAAGCATAGGTCTGCCTTGGAGATAGATAATTTATTCATAATATCAAAGGTTTGGTTTGAAAAGTTTCGAGATTATTTATTTATGTTTTAAATCAATCAAATTAAAGTATTTTATATGTAATAATAGCTATTTGAAGACAAATACGTGGACTAATTTAACACATTCAAGCCACTTTATATGTGATCGATATATATATCAATTGCTCACATTAATGCTGCAGTATTAACACAATTAGCCAGACATTTTACATACAGTAACCGCTTCTATTTTGCATTTGTTGTGCATAGTTGAATTTATTTATTTGCAATCGAAATCCTTGACAATTGCCAAGTAAATACAATGCATTGTTCTTTTGCTGTTGTTTGATTGTCATTCTATAGAGCGATCTATCCTATATTTGAAACTATTTGTCACATTGCATTTTGGGGCGATTCAATTAGTTTTAATTGCTCGTCGCGCGTCTCGTGTCTCTTGTGCCTCGCGTCTTGCGCCTTGGCCGCCTTCGATTTATTTAAAAATGCGCTTCGACGGGGTGGCCATCAATAAAATCAATGCGGGCCATAAATCTTTGGGCCGTTCATTGAAACGTGCCCAAATGCAAACGGGCAATCGTTTGGCGCTTGAATCTCTCTTGATAAGGACTAGCGCAAAAGGAAAAGGAAGTGCGAACTTTTGCCCAAAAGCTGACCAAAGGGAACCTTTGTTTGTTTGTCAAAGCATCGAGAGGTTTACATGGAGCAGGAGTACAGTGAACATATGCAGGCAGTCAAGAGGAAAGGACACAATGCGCTCGGTGTTTGGCTTAGTTGCCAATTTCCGACACGGCGATGAAGAGGAGAGCGGGCGGACAATGCCAAGAATTATTTGCCAGGATGTTCGAAACATTGTTGGTGTCAACAAATTCCTTTTCAGCAAATGCCAACTGCAAAAATTGTTCAACTATCGCCAGCAAAAGTGAAAAAAAATGAACAGAAAAAAAACGTAAAATGAATGTCCAAACATTAAGCAGGGAAAGTAGAAGGCAGAGAGGGGAGTCCTTTGCCGCGTTCCTTTTGCATTTGCATACCGCTCGCACAATTAAATTTCGTGTTAGTTTTGAGAAAGTTTGTCCTGGCGGCTCCTTTGAGCCAATTAACTGAGTGCGCATTTTGTAGTCCGTTCGTTGTTAATTGCTTTAATGGCTCGGAAGATTTACAGTACTGCAAATTACTCTAGTCGATTGAAAGATACCCTTTAAAAAGTTTACTTTTCACATGAATTATTTTCTGGCTGGAATTAACAAGTCTAGATTTAAGATAAGATGGTCATAAGGTAGTCTTTTTTATTTCAGATTTATTAATAATTATTTGTTCAGAGAATATCCACTATTATATTAAAGAGATGGAAAGAAAAAGTAGTTAAAAGTATTTAGGTAAAATTATACTTTTTTTTCAAAAGTTTACACCCATTTAAAACCCTCTATTTCAAGCAGGGTATTCATACACATAAACAAATTGTTCTGTATGGTTGTAATTGAATGTGATTTGTGTTGCGCCCATAAATAAAAGTTTTAAAACCTAAAAACAAACGCATATTGAAATAATATTTCCGAAATATTTGGCCAGCGCTTGATTTACTCTTTTCGATGTTTCCTTTATCGTACATTAACCATAAAACGATTCTCATTTTGAATTCAGTATTTATTATTTTGGCCACAGGTTAGATTTTCCCTTGTTTTCGGCCTCGGACCATATAAAAGATGTGATGTCTGGCAAACTGTGGCGTCTGTGCATTGAACCATAACCAGATCGGATAAGTAAAATGGGGAACTGGCAACTGGGCAATGAGTGAACTACGCAATCCTCATAAAATATTTAAAGAGTGTGGCCTTGAGACCTTTTGGGATGGGGATCTGTTTGCTTCAGCATTTTCGCTGCGCCTATAAATTCAGTTAGTACGAACGGGCTTATGTCTATAAGTCTAAGTGTAACTGTTAGTGCCCCGCCTACACATGACGCATTTAACCATGTTGTCATTTTGGGCTGCATTCTGATTATTTATGTGGCGCCAGGCTGTTGGCTTTTGACTCTTAGCAAGTGGTATTTTGGTTGGGGTTAACTCGAGTAGTGCTTATTGGTCCATTATGTTGTGGTGACAGCTGCCAGATAAAGGTAAGGCAAAAAGTACTTTTGGAACAATGCATAAGTCGATAAAATTCTGCAGGGCAAAGAGTTGGTAGTGACCATTTAATGTGAATTGAACTTTAATTCAAAGTATGAGCTTAAATCAAATTTTTTGATATCCAGATAAATCTTATTATTGTTATAAAAATAAGATATAAATACTTTAAATACACCTTAAAAATAATGTATATTTTAGTAGACAGGAATTGTTCGATATAAATTTATAAATATTATTAGAAGTCACGTGGAGAAGATTAAAAATGAATAAATTAGAGCTATATCAACTGACCTCCCCAAGTTAATCAAGTGAATTCAAATAATATTCTATGCACATAAATGAACCATAAAGTTTATAGCCGACATGAGAATAATTGAAACTATATTTTTTTTACTTATAAATCATTTTTGAAAAACAAATTTAAATTATTTCCTCTAATTTCCCATTCCCTACTTACCCATTGTCCACTTTATTAACCGCACAGTTGTCTGCCTGTCTGCATTTGCTTTTGCGCACACCATCACATTCAATAGATGTTTGAATTGTATTCCGAGCGACATGAAGAACTAATGCTGATGACCATTTTTCGGGTTTTCATTAGTCATTAAGAATTGTCTACGAGTGCTTTCAGTTATTAAGTATGTTGAACTAAACGTTAATAACTCGAAGTATATTTATAGAGATATATATTGTACTAGTGTTTATAAACTTTATGTATATTTTAGAATTGTTTTCAGTAGATTATATCATAGTCTGTGGTTATATAATTTGCATAGAAGTAAACGCTACGCTTGCTAATTTTTTTTGTTGTGGTTTTTTTTAGATAAATAGTTTTGTTTGTTAAGCACTAAGCACTACTTGTATTAAGTTGAAGTTTTAGGTTATTGTATTTTGTTTATTGTTGAACGCGGCGTATGCGCGATGTTTGCTAGATGCGCATCCTTTGAGGATTCGCACGCGTGTGCTTGCTGGCCAATTTGCACTGCTGTCATGACAAATCATTAGTGGCCAGTTGAAACAATGGCTATAGACATAACTATGGCTGTTGCAATTGCTATTGTTGCTGTGGTTGTGGTTGTTTTGTGCGCTCCGCCAATTGCTCCAGGTTTTTGCTTCTCTTTTATTTTGTTGGCACTGGCTGCAGAGTTGTCGGCGCACGTTGGTCAGTTCAAAAGGTTCTGCACGCACACACAGCCTGCACGCTTCACATACATACACACATACACACATACACACACACTCAATCACGAATGACACACACAGCGCGATGTTTGTTATTGTTCTTGCGGCGCGACACGTATTTGTTGTTTTTGATGTTATTGTTTTTATTTTGCTGTATGATCGAGACGGACGTATCCTGCGGAGCAGCCGCTGATGTTGCTGCTACTGCTCCATTGCACCACTGCATGTCCCATTCCTGCAAGTGTGTGTGTGTGTGCGAATGTGTTAGCTGTCAATTGGCAGCCATCGGCGTACGTTTTGCGATCTTGGCCAGGGTCAAAGCATTATTTGACTTGGCTAATCAAACTGCGTTTGCGGCCAAAAAATATTCCTTGACTGTCATCCTGCGCTGCTTGGCAGCTGCTACTGGTCGTTGCTACTCCGTAGTCATCATCTTGGACCTTCACCATCACCACCTTTCGCCAGTAATTGCTGTTGCTGCTTTCTGTTGGCTAACTGACTGGCTGGCTGGCTAGCTGGCATTGGCTCTCGGCTGGCTGACGGACTGGCTGCTGGCCACTTTTCTTGGCTGGCTACGCGTCGCTCAAAAGTCACACAAGCCAAAGCCAATCCCGTGCCCTGTGGGCACCCGGCAAACTCGGCACACCATTCTACACACACATTATGTTCGCACGGTGCCAGAGCCGCAGCTCGTTTGCCGTAGCCGGTGACTGTGCCAGCTGCCCAGCTGCCAGTTGCCAATTGCCAGTTGCCAGCCTTTTGTTGGCTCACAACACCGACGCTACCAGTTTCTTGGCCAACTGACTGACGACTGCTCAGCAGTCAGCCAGCGGCAGCAGCAGCAGCCCTCAGCCGGCAGTCAGCAGCACAGCAGCAGCTGCCAGAGTCGTTGTCGTTGTAGTCGCACTCATCGCAGTCGTTGCTGTCGTTGCTGCTGCTGCTTTTTGTGTCGTCATCGTTGCCGCCTACCCACTGGTCGTCGCCTCATTCCTCTCTTTGGCCATGCTTTGCCTTTGTCGCGTGCAATTCCAACTGGCTGCGCTCCAAGCTGATCTCCCCGGCTCCTCCTCCTCCTGCATTGCTGCAACAACGTTCGTTTCAGCCATCGTAGTCGTCGTCGTCATCGTCGTCTGGCTTCGGTCTCTGCCATGTCGTGCTCTGCTGCATGCTCGGTCCTAGTTCTCATGCTGCGTTTTGCTCTCCTCGCTCTCTGTTTTTAACACTTTTCTCTTTTCACGCAATTTTTACAATTTTTAGTTTTCGATTTTCTGATTTTTCCTCTATTCTTTTTTCCCCATGTGTCGCTTACTTTTTACCCGCGCAAATCGTTTAGCCTGGCATATGAAATTAATGGGCACATGTGCTATGGGGCATTGGGCGCAGGCAAGGGTAACGGCAGAGTGACTTTTGGTTGCTGTTTTTTTTTTTTTTTAAACACTGCAATAGATCACACAGCAGCCAAAATAGATACGATCTTATCTAATATCATCATAAATATTATTCCAAATAATTCGGTAATATTTCTTAGAGCTAAAAGCTTTGAAAATTACAAAATATATACAAGAGTATCTGTAATATACAGGCTATATTGTATCTGATCGATCGCATTATAACTTTGTGGAATCTCCGGCCTCAAAAAATATGTATATTTTCTTGTTCAGTATCATTAGCTGAGACGATATAGTCATGTCCGTCTGTCTATCCATATGAACATCTAGATCTAGGAGATTTTAAGAGCTAAGCAACCAAATTTATAGGCAATATATCTTATAATTTGGCCGCCTCTGCTAGAAACAAAAAACCAATTTCATGCGAACTTTAAGGTTAGATTATTTGTTTTTTTTCCAATAGAAATTATTTTTGAAAAATTTAATTTCGATCGGACAATAAGTACACAAGTTATCAATAATAAAATGCACCTGTTCAGTTGGATTATCACTAAGTCATATAATTCTGATGTTCAAAAAATTTAATTAAGTGCAAACAAGCTATTGTTTTAAACATGATATGTTTCTACATATTTAGTTTGAGGTATTTTGTAGTATATTTTTGGTAATATCTTGTAAAATAGTATACTGTGGTGTAAATTTGTCTTGTTTATACATTCACTAAAAAATAGTAGTGGGTATCTCAAAGTCGAGCAGACCCGATTGTAGCATTTTTAATTTTTTTTTATGTAGATCCGTTTATCTTGTATACCGATACTTTCAGTAAGTAAAAATACTTTAGCCACATAGAAATACTTTGGCTTAAGGGCCAATAGCTTTATATTTTATTTTAAGCACTTCAAGTCGCTTTGCCTTAAAAATAATAACTGAAAAGAGTTACCTTTCCAAGATGAGGTACTTACGATATGAAAATACATTTGGCAAGCAATCGAAATTTCAAAACCCTCGACTCACTCAACTACAACTCAAAGTTGTTGTCTCCGTTGACAATTATGAATGCACTTGAATATGCATGGCGGAAAATCCGCCAGATATATAAATAGATAGCTTAAGTTTATATGGCATATGTGTATATGTATGTGAGTGTGTGTGTATATGGGTATTTGTCTTTCGACAAAAGCATAAACGCAGTCATAAAATTAGAATTTAAATGAGGCACTAAAAAAAGTGGCAAGACAAAAAGTCAGCAAGGAAAGCAGTCAACACAACTCAGCTCAACGTGGCTTAATGAAATGCAAATGGTCAACAGGTTTGCCAGCGATGTCGATGCCAATCAGTGTAAGTGTACAAGAGAGCCTGCAGCTTGACTCTTTATTCTCCCTCTTCCTCTCTGTCGTTTCTTCTAGATACTTTGTGTGAGTTATGAAATCGAGTGGCGCCAGTGTAAAAATTTTATGCAATTGCATAAAATGCGCACTGTAAAAATTTTCAATGCACTAATAAATTTCTAATAAATGCTTGTTAAATAAAAGCCACAATGTTGTAGGACAGCAAAAGCAGAGCGGGGGAAACCAGCTGACTGTGTTAATTGAGCCTCGATTATGTGGCTATTAATGGGGGTTTCAGGGCCAGTTAGTTAACGGCACCAAAAACTGTGACAACAATGCAAGCAGCACACACAACACACACGTTGACCACAGCCCGCAGCAGCACGTGCTGTCAGCAGACAAACAAGCAAAGCAGCATCCCCTACTCTCCTAGCATCGACGCCCCTTTTTTGCCAGCCTGTATTACAGACTGCTGTTGCTGTCGCCGTGCTTCCGCAGCAGCTAAACGTTTATTTATAGCTCAAACAGCGCCAAAGGACCAAATATTCACAGTGCTCTCCTATCTCCTCTGCCCGCTCTGTCGCTTTGTCATCTCTTCTCTTCAACCATCCGCCACTTGAGCTAGACAAAGGCCAGGCCAAAGATAAACATGCGATTCGAAATTGGGGCTTGAGTGTGAGCAACAACGACTGTTGCCAACTCTACATATCCTCCCCTTTCCACGTGAATTCCTAACTGGGCAGCAACTGGCGTCCATCAGGTCTCTTTTTTGCTGCTAACATTGTTGGTAAGGCTGCACACATCTTGATTTCTGCCAAACAAAACATTGCTCAAGCACTTGCCCTGGCTATAACTGTATTTACTTATGTTAGTCACGTGGCTTTCACTTGGCTAACCAAATTGCTGTACAAGAACGGGTGATAGTGAGGTCACTTAGGAAACCATTGAGGATTTGTTGGTGCTGCATTTATATCAAGCACAAGGCAAGTAAAATGACAGATAACCCAATATGTGCATTAACTTTGAAAGTAAATTCAATCAATTTAATAGTTTAAATTTTAACAAAAATTAAATACATAGATTATTATTATTATATTATGTTAGGGACCAAATTAACAAGCAAATTCGAATTATGTAGCTTATTAAAACATTTAAATCAACAAACTTATTCAAAAATCAAATAATAACAAGTAGGAAATCTATAGAAGAGTTGCTCTACTTTGAGATACCCGTCACCATTTTTACTTATGCAACAAAAATTAAGAGCGACCATCGAAAATTCCTAGTTTTTGAGAAAATAGTAAAAATGTATCAATAAAATATACCAAAAAAATTATTTGCTTTCTTTATCAAAATCAGCTGAAGTAAAAGTTTTATGAGTTGAAGCTTAAAATTGTAATTAAGCATTATTTATTAAACTAATAGAAAAGCTCAATGTAAATAAATTGAATATTTGATTCTGAATATTTCAATATAAGACCACAAATATTGGGTATAAAACAAAGTAAATACTTTGTTCTTTAACTTAATTCCCATATTTACCGAATACATGTCTCTGTTCTTATCGCTAGTTGGCTTTTTTGTGCATCTCTTGCAGAGCATAAACCTTTTGTTTTTTGCTTCTTGCATTAAATTGGTCGCTTTCTAATCGCCTTCCTGGAAATTAGCTTGCCATTCATTTTCGGTTTTTTGTCAAGTGCTAGGGTGATTTGATAATTTCCACAAGCATGCACACACCTATCCTTAGTCAGAACTAACCACACACACATATACATATTATCGAAAAGTTTTCAGGTCATTAAGTTTGTCGACAGTTTTTGGCAGAAAGCAGCCGAGCACAAAACGAACAGGAGAAGTTGTTAAATGGAAGGTGTAAATTGGAAATGAGCTTCGGAAAATGACAATAGAAAAACAATTGAAAATTCAAGTGTCATTTGCACTTTGAAGCAATTAAAGTTTCTCATATAATATTATAGAATAGATGTTCAAGTGAATCTGGTGGTATGGGATATAGCAATTTAATGCACATATGCTAAGATTTATGTGTTTTGCTGGATTTGCTTGGACAGAGTGCAAAACAAAGAGACATTTTATTTTGTGCAACATTTTTGTGCCTTCGCCAGGAGTGATGAAGAGGGGAGGCTGGCAAGCGGACAGTGAGGATGTGTCTGCCAGCCAGCCATAAAGAAATACTCGTACTACCCTTGCAATGCCCTGTAAACAGAGGAACTAAAGAAAGGGGCTGTTGATGAAAGTGAGAAAATGGCTGAAAATAACAGCTCTTGATTTCTCATATTAATTGAATGTGCTACCTCAAAAAGGTATGTTACAAATATTGTTCTGAATTGAACATATTCCAAAGGGTAATAATTATTAAGATTTTATTAATTTGAACTAAGTAAAAAAATGTATAATTACATATTTCTTTTGCTGCTAAAGGGTATCCCTAGGTCTCGCCAACTGCGTCATTTGACTTGTTACTTGTATAAATGCTGTCATGCTGTGTACCATGGCATTTGAATGCATGAAATTGTTTTTGTCGCGTTTTGGCATCCTGCGAAGAAGGATACCAAATACTGTTTGAATATTTTCCTGCGTCTTGCCGCGGGCATGCTAGACCTGTCAAAAGGGCAAACGTTTAATTTTTTCTCTGTTGTTTCTGCCTGTTTTTTTTGTTTTTTTTGCTTGGCCGCGCAGTTGGCATCGCGATAGCGCCACAGTAAATCTTAGGAGGTAACGTCTGCAAGTCAAATATCGGCCAATGCGTCAAGGAATGCCGCCTTCAGATACTAGCAAAGAGACATAGATGCACGCCGTTCGAATATTAATTTAATTTGGACTCTGACTTGGGTCTGGCGGGACAGTATGCAGACTGGGCACAGTTTGGATCGGTCACAGACAAGTCTTTGCATGCAGAATGCGTTGTTTATGGCGAAAAACTAAGCAGAAAACGGTTTTTTTTTTATTTGTCTCTACTGCATTCAGTACGCACTACAAATACCTCAACATGTGTTGTCTTTATCGTTGGCCATTTTTGTTGATTGATCAGCTAACTTCGAAATCAGGGCAAACTATTGTGGCATATGCAAATTGTGAAAGTTTAACTGTTGAGTGATTTGCAGTACTTGGCATGGCTTTGATTTGGAATTCAACTAACTAAAAAAAGATAAATAGTCTCACATAATCAACTTGATTTATGTAAATCCTGTTTGCTGTCATTGCAACAGAAAAACTTTAACTAACTAACTAATAGTTGAATATTTACTATATATAAATAATAATAATATTATACATTAATTAGGTTATGAGAATAATATCGAAATAAAAAAAAAAAAAAAAAAAAAAAAATTAGATTATGAGAATGATATCGAATTAAAATGTAGAGTAGCTTGCGCCTAGATCTGAACACCTTTTCTATAGCCAATTAGTTCAAAGAACAATGCAATGTTTTAAATGTGCATAATTTTGTGCGATGTTGCCACCTCGTCAACTAGAAGTAGTAGAGTTGCACTATATGAATTACTTTATAAGTGACATAAAATCTGCAGGCTGCGTCACATTTGCTGACGACATATTTGCAACAGGTGTAGACGCCACATATGTATACTTTACTTTGGTGTAAATTGTAAGGAGCGGGGAGGTACAAACATGCTCGCTGCGCTATAAATACAACAAGTTGGAGAGATTGGAGCAAGTGCGGCCAGCAGTTAAATAGATGACAAACTTACAGTCACACACACCACGCCAAGCTCACACTCGTAGGCAAAGAGTCAACGTTCTTCAATAGCTCCATTAGCTATGTTGGCCTGCGTTATGCCCAAGCCGCAACATTGCGACACAAAACACTTGAACGAACAGCAGCAGAACAAATCCAGCCAAAAGCAACGTCAACCACTTTTTTGTTTGAGTTATTTTACGAGTTTTATTGGCTTTTATTGGCAACGAGATTTGAATTTTTCAAAACGACACTCGTGCCACACTGCAGAGGCAGATGCTGATGCCACATCCAGCTCATCCTCTGTCCTAGTATCCCCACCTACTGCTGCTGTCCTAATCGTTCTGCTGTAACTGCCCTGTCGCGTAGTTAGTCATTTTTTATGACTTTTGCTAGCACAGTATCGCAGTATTGCTGCTGCCTGCAGGTCTAACAGGTGTCGTTCTGACCATGTATGGTTTTTTTTTGCTGGCCACATAACTTACCCGCTGATTGCAGTTTTATGGTCAAACTTTTGCACTGTGCATTTATAGACAACGATAACGTAGAAAACTGCTAATTAACTTTACCATTAAACGTTTGAGTCTCTGTGCCTAGCTAACAATCAAAGAGTTGACAAAAAAATTGGGGATCAACCCACACATACAGCCGCCATTCAAAGTGTGCCGCATAATGGCAGCCGCAGACAGACAACTTGCTAATTTTCATGCGCCATTTAAGGGGCGAAATCTCGCCAGAATAAGCCATCCACTTGCCAGTTTATGCAAGTTGTAGTACCCTGTAGTTAGGGAAATAGTAGAGTGGGTATGTGCAACTTCTCACTTAATCCATATTTTACCATTAACAATCTAAGTGCAAAAAAGCTTAAATTCAAATTAGTGGAAATAATAGTAGCATGCTTTTCTACACGCATTTCTGCAATACCTAAACTTAAAATTAACATTAAATACTTATAAATTTGAACAGTATCTTGGAGAAGTACCAACTATAGATACACATTGGGTTATAGACATAATTAATTACTGATCCCTCATGAATATGAGATAATAATAATAAAAAAAAAGAAAACAAAACAAAACTTAAAGGAATTCTATGAAAAGGTTTAAAAACAATTGCAAAATTTAAAAAATCATTCATAAGGTCTATGTCCTTAATTATAGTATAACATTAAATTATGTACAATTTACTTACAAAATTAGCTTTATTAATTTTGTTTTCATCTAAGATATCTCTCTGTCGTGTTAGCCAAATACACGTCTCTGTTTTTGTCTGTCGCATCACGAATTCACTTGACAACTCTTTTATTTTATTTGAATTTTTTCAGTTTTCGTCTTTTGCTTCTTTTTTTTCTATTTTGCAATGCGGCACGTTGAACTACTTAAAATTCAGTGACTGATATAAACATCCTTAAGCAACCCAGTCAACAATGCCAAATGCGCTTTAACGATATGTCAGAGATTACAGCGCTAAAAATGCTAAAAAAAAATCCACTTAATTTACAGCATTTTAGAGGCAGGATACGCTTGAAAATGGGCGGAAGTCTGCCTAGCTTTTGGCTACAGTTCAATATGAAAATGTGTTTTAAAAATATTTAATTATTGTGTTTTAAATATTTATGATATTGAAGATAACTTGTATATATTATGTGTGATCTGTTACCAATTGCAATTTCGATTTTTATTCCTTATAAAAGTCAAAGCTTAAATATATTTGCTTATAAAAGCGAAATAGGGGTCAAAGAGTTTTACACCATCGCAAAAAAAAACACAAAAACTCAGCAAATGCAATAAAAACCACAATAAAATGTTATAAAAATAAACGCTGCATGGAAATTCTCATGCATACATATATCGCATAATAAAGACTGCCAGCGGGTTTGGCAACAAAGCAAACAATAATTTCCCTCATATATAAAAATAAGAAAGCGTCTAAGCCAACTGAAGGGCCTTGCAGAGGAGTGTGTTTGTGGGAGATCTCAAGGCAGAAACGGATGTACAAATTGCAAAACATAATTCAAATTGTTTGACTTTTTGACAATGACTGCGCCAATGCCACTTTCAGTGCTTTTATCTTGGTTACGAGAGTGTGTGAGTTAGGGGCTGAAAGCTGGCGCCTTTCTACTCTATGGCATTTTCGAGGCTGTTGATATAAGCAGTTCAAATAGTGTTGCCTTTAAAGTAAGTTATTAACTTGGCTTTCGAATGAGTCACATTAATTAGCTGAAACTGCCAGAAAGTGCGCTTAAAAAGCAATTAAATGTGATTAGCATAAGTTGCCAAACATGCTGCATGCTTTTAGGCGCCGCTTTCAAAATCCATTGCATACTTGCAGGCTGCGGCATCGGAAAGCATTTGGCTTCAGCTCTAACTAACCCATTTGACTTAATTAGTTGGCCGTTGCTGATGCTGACATCGTCGACGCCCGCAAAACCCCCGCCTGTCTCATGTGGGGGCGGGGTGCCAAAAACTATGAATTTATTTGACACTTGAATAAATGCGGTTTTTGCGGCGACAACGAAAAATGTCAGCCCATATTTTTCGTATTTTTCGCATGGCGGCAGCAGGCTGATTCCAATTCCCCTCTGTTCTCAATTCCCGGCCATCGACAGGGTGTCGACACAGGGCTATCCGTTGCTCGCATTGATATATAACCCATGTCTTTGCGTCGTCCTCGTGTGTTCAACATGTTCGATCCACAGCACAGCGCCGCATCGCCCATTTCCGTTTCCTGATTTTCTTAGGCCATTGACTGGCATGATGTGGGAGTGTGTGCTTAGCCTTTTTATAAAATACCATTTTGGTTGTCTAATTTATGAATGCCAGCGCTAAGTATGCACTCATGCCAGTAATTGTGATATGTGTAAGTGCATTTCGCTGGCAAAGACAACTAACAACGAACCACGAAACAAGGCCAGAACCACCAAAGTCCATGTATGACATCATGGCCAAAAATGTAGTTTACAATTTAGATGGATTTTAAGAGGAATTTGTAAAACGTGAAATGGATATTAAATCGTGAAGCCGCTGAGTTATTTTCCCTCGTACAAGTAACACTTATTGTCTTTAATGAAAATTTTCATTCTATATACATACATATAGTCCTTTCAGTTGACTCTTCTATCAAAGCAAAGTCCAAGCGTTAAGATGACTGTAAATTTCGCATAGAATAATTAGTAGTAGTGCAAAGGAGCACATTAAGACAGTGTTTTTTTAAAAAAAATTGCAATATCGAATGCAAAGTTTGAAAAAAAAACCGTTTAAGGCAATCCAAATGTAAGCAACGGCCAATGTGATCTTAAATCTTTCACAAGAAAGCAACTTAGACAGAATTATTTGACGATATTCATGCACTTTCAATCTTGCTTATTGTATACGCAAAAATACCGATGCTCGACGATAATCATATTATCAGCTGGTTTTCATTAATTTCTTAACATACATATAATATATATGTAGATTGACTTGCAAGTAATTTAAGAATATTCGCCCTACGTCAATAACAAATTACCCTTACCATCACCGTTTCATCTATCTATATATTTAAATTTAAATTTAATTATATATTTACATTTAATTAAAACAGGTCGGAATTGCTACAGTTAAGATTTGACTGTAAGAGGTCATGGATAGTAAACAGCGTGAAACTCATAATTTATAATAAAAACAAGTAAGAAAGCTACTGTTGAGTTTGCTTGACTGTGAAACACAGATTTTTACGGAATGCAATAAAAATTAAGAACGAAGTATTCTATTTTCGTAAATATACTAAAAAATATAATACAATATATAAAAATTTACCGAAATTAGATGCGTTCAAAATTATAAGCTTGGTTGCACTTTACTTGATTTATGGAAGACCATTTTTCGATTGGGGGCGGAAGGGGTCGTGGTCAATACAGCACACCGCATGTAATAAATATATATCATATGTTCTTCAAGATGGTTTTTGTTTGGCTTGAATGGTGCAAGACTAAGCTCCAATAAAATAAATTGCTTTGAAATTAATATGTACATTAGGTATGCTCGTGTTATACTTCTATAAATAGTACGAACACATATGTAACTACGGCGAAGACACAATAACGAAGGATGAGAATGGATTTGAGCTTGGGACTATAGGTAACATAATGCTGGTTTGTCGCAGGAACCGAGTTATTATTTTCCATACAATTTTACGTACATATCTGCTTAGCATTCAAGTTTATTATGTTTGATATTTCAATTCAAAAAAATTAAGTACACATTTTACGTGGAACTGAAAAAATTTAATATTTTTGTTTGTTTTGTGCAAACTTGCTTTTTCAGCACCACACTGCTTCCGAGTCTCTGCAGCGTCATAATATCCTCTAAGGAAGCATTGCTTTGTTGCAAGAATCGAGGTGTACAAGTATCAAGCATGTACAAGAATCGAGATACTACTGTATAAACTTCTTAGAAAAAAAAAAAAATGCAAGATAAACTCTTGAGTTACTATAATACTTTTTGAAAAAGTCAATATAATATAGATAAACATATACATATGTACATAAGTCTATCTGATTATTTTTCAAACTTAACCTAATTAAAACAAGTAAGAAAGCTACAGTCGAGTTTGCTCGACTGTGAGATACCCGCCACCCAATTTTACCATCAAAATATTATATTTTTCAAAAATATACTGAAAAAATACTTTAAAAAATATACTAAAAAATACCAAAATAATATCTCAAAATTTTCATTGTTCGAAATTATTAGCTTGCCGGCATTTTAGTTGGTTTATTGAACACCATTATTATATCGCGGAGTGTCATAGCAACTAACTAGGCAGCACTAGCAGTTGCACGTGGTAACGCCTTATAAAAGTAATTTCTTAATAACTTCTGTGTTTTTTATCCGATTGTAACCAAATTTTCAGAGATCATTAAGATGGTGATTAGTATTGTACCAAAATTGAACGTTCTAGCTTAAAATTTGTTTTTTTTGATTTACGTGGGCGGAAGGGGGCGCCCGTGGCGAAAATCTAAAACAAACTTGATCTGCGTGCAAGAATAAGACACACTGTCCCGAAAAATTTCTTGCTCTATCTCTTATAGTCTCTGAGATCTAGGTGTTCATACGGACAGACAGACGAACAGACGGACAGACAGACGGACGGACAGACGGGCATGGCTATATCGTCTCGGCTGTTGACGCTGATCAAGAATATATATATATTATGGGGTCGGAGATGCTTCCTTCTGCCTGTTACATACATTTTCGGTCGGCACAAAGCCATAATACCCTTCTACCCATTGGGTAGGCGGGTATAAATATAACAAGTAAGTCCATCAACTTTTTTATTCACTGTGCATTTGATTGACATCAAAAAAGAAATACCCAAGCTATTATTTATTGCAATTCAAAGAAAAACTTACAGCAAACGACCTTGCTTAACAATATCCCATAGTCATATTTCTATATAATAAGCACATCGGGCAAAGACCCACCCACCAATGAAATTATAATTCATCAATTTACAGGCCGAGCAGATAGGTGCTCGGATAATTGAAAATAACAGCGTTATCAACTGGCATTTCGTGTCGGTAAGCAGAAAATAGACATATGTATAGAAATGGTCGTAAATCCAAAACAGCATAAGTTAAACGAATTTTCAATTGTCAAATTGGTCATCGGCAATACGACGAACACCTCAAACATCGAATTTGTTTTTCGATTGCGTAATTAAACACTTAATATTCCATTCAAGACGATAGGTATTCGCATTTAATAGAGTGCAACGCAAAATGCTTCAGTCCAACTGAGTTCATAGAGGCCAGCACAGTCCGCTGTCGATCGTCGTGCGAGCTAGAACTTTGTTATCAATAGAATTTAACACAAGTAGGCAAAATGTTATGTGCCTTATCAACATTTTTCACTTTTATTGGATTATACGCGATTGTTTGTTTTCTATATGAACAACTGAGAACACCTTTCCGTCTATTGAAAGTGCGCTTCATCGATGATAAGAAGCAACGATTAAGTTTAAAGGAACGTTTCGGTTCCTGGGCAGCTGTTACGGGCAGCAGCGATGGCATTGGCAAGGAATATGCCAAGGAATTGGCCCGACAGGGTATCAATGTGTTTCTAATTGCCAGGAATGAGGAAAAACTTAAGGCTGTTGCCAAAGAGATCTGTAGGTGCCTTGAAATTTTGCACCTATGTTTTGATTCATTCAATAATTCATATTTTGACAGCCGCAGAGTCCAAAGTTAAAACGAAAATTATTGTGGCTGACTTTACCAAGGGTCCAGCAGTGTACGAGCATATTGAAAGCGAATTAGGCGATAAGCCTGTATCTATACTTGGTAAGACATTTTTTAACACTGATGATAGTAGCAACTCAATCATTTCTCTCGTCATATACCCAGTTAACAACGTAGGCATGGGCTTACCAGGTGGACTTAACAAATGTACCAAGGAGCAGACCCAACAACTCATCGACACAAATGTTGTGGCCGTCTCACAGCTGTCCCGCTACTTTTTTAACCGCTTGCGTCAGGCGAAGATCAAAGGTGCCATTGTCAACGTTAGTTCGGGCACGGAACTTCAACCCTTGCCATTCGGCGCTCTTTATGCTGCTTCCAAAGCTTACAATCGAAGCTTGACCATAGCTCTGAGGTGTGAGGCAGCTCCATATGGCATTCACGTGCAATTGCTGTCCCCCAATTTTGTGGTGACCAAAATCAACAACTATTCAAAGCTAATTATGAAAGGAGGACTTTTCATACCCTCTGCTGAGACTTATGCGCGAAGTGCAGTTGCTCAGCTGCGGGATGGAGTAGATGAAACTCCTGGTTACTTTTGGCATCATGTGCAGAACGCGGCCTTCACGTTATTCCCTTGGAGAGTTCGGCTATTTGTGACTCAACTTGTGTTCAAACAAATTTCTGATTAACATTAAAAAAAGTGTGGCATACTTATCGGATATCATTTAAAAAATGTGTCGTGCGTGGTTGTTGTCTTTGCTGAAAATATCATAGTTTGACCTAAAATACATTAAAATTGAATTGCAATAGCTGGGCTTTTTATAACCATCACAGTAGATTGGCATACTTCGCGCGAGCTAAAATGTTGTTATTACTTGAATATATCACATTGCTTCTTTGGAAATAATTAGATTAAGTTTATTTGTATCCACAGCAGTCTTTATGCTCACCGTACAGTTTGCTGGTTGTGCGATGGAGTCATCATATTGAAATTGCAGCTCTCAAGCCTTGAAAACTTCGCCTAATTGTGAGCCAAATATTTCTGGAACAAATTTCTGGTAAGCAATTAGAATAAAAGCATAGCAAACTTTTGGGTTGATACTTAGAGGGAATTGGTCGACTGGTTGCAGTCTTTACTACAAAAAGAAAGTGTCTTGGCTAAGGGGCTTGAGCTTGCAACAAATAAAATGCTTTTTCATCTGTTTTCTTGTCAAAATCGATATTATTTTCCGTATGTATGAGAATAAGCATGAAATACTGTGAGAGTTCTTGTCAGTCTTTAAGCGGTAACTGACCCGAAGGTACAGGTATGTAATATGAAATCTGTATACAATTTAGCTATAATATACCATAAAATAGTATATCTTTCGAATTTAAATAATGCAATTCCAACTGACTTTACAGAGTGCACTGTCTATTCTACAATCCCATAAAATTGTTTGCTATATTTAGCATTTCTTGCAAAAACATTCAACAGATTCAGAATGATTTCCTTACTTATGTCTGCTGGACAAATGATTTCAATGACTGGCACAATCATTATTTACAATTGAAAATACAATGCATACTTACATTGCATTCTAAAAGATCCACTGCAATCAAAATGCTTTGAAATCATTTGTTTTTTTAGCGTTTGGCTGTCATGCATGTGTTTTGTTTATTGATTTCCAAGTAGAAAGTGTTATAAAGTACATACTTTTCGAATTAGCAGAAATACTTAGCTTGCAACACTGATAATTATATTTATAATTTTTATTTTTAACTGTATTCGGTAAAACACACCCTTAGTACTGAATTAAGCGTTGATAATTTAAAAGCCTACACGAAAGCTTGCTTATATGCGTCTGATATAGTTTTCAGAGCATTTTGCAAAAGTTGTTAATCTATTATCATTAAGTTTTCATGTTTGCTGCGTGTAAAGAAACAATTTTAGCATTTTACGCTTAATTTTATTCAATTACTCACAAGTCTCTATATATCTCCGTCTCTCGAAGTAAGGGCGGGGTAATTATACACGGGACTGTAATTATCACACAATACAAAATTGTCAACAGATTGGACTGTCTCACGCATTTCACTCGGACATTGGGTGATTAAATGGCTTATAATTTGGCGGGCTAAGCGACGGATTTTGTAATCTTTGCACCAAAAAGCATTTATAACAATTGAAGCGAAGCAGGAAAGCACTATAATGTTAATGTTTGTAAAGTAACGACAACGCCAACAGAAAGATGTACTTGTATTTGTAGCTGTAGCTACAACTGTCTATGTATCTGTGTCTGCTGCTCATATTCGCGGCTTCAGAAGACACAATTGCAGCTTGTACAATCCGACAACTTAAGTTTGTTGTTATTGTCAGAAGCCATCAGGCTGTTGCTGCTTTTGGGCCTGTGTAATTCGACTTCAATTTCAGTTTCAGTTTCGGTTTCGACTTTTAGTCCGTGATTGAAGCTCAGCGCCGTCGCTTGTGCATATTCGTGCAGCCGAGCCAAAGAAGTGAAGCGTAAACTTTGCTCCAACTCAAATCGAATTCGTTGATACTCGAGTGTACTATTTGTGGACATTGTGCGCTGATAAAAGCGACTCAATTACATAAACACAATTATAGTTATCAGCTGCTGCTTATCAATAAATTCTCTTTTTCGTGACAAACTATATAAAGAGACTCTCTTAACAATGCAGCCAGTATTGGAAGTGAGCATTTATACTCTGTTACGGATGGCGTTCATTTGGCAACTAATTTCACTGTTCATCTACTTGGTTGGCACTTTGGCCATTGCTGCATTTTTCTACGACAATTTCAAGTCTTTGATCCACATTATCAAAGCCTTGCTGGAGCCGTACTTCCAGCCTCAGCTACCGCAGACCTTGGTGGAGAAATTTGGCAAATGGGCAGGTGAGTTTAGTTGACTTATAATTATATAATGCATATACATATTCGAGTATTTGTACTTTTTTACTTTGAAACAAATTATCACCGTGATTCGTAACATTTAAGTTAAATTTATCACAGATGTCTTTATTTATTTTATGTAGTATAATATATCATCGACTAAGATAATTTCGTCTTCCAGACACCAACAGGTTAATAAATGATTGCAAATAACAATATAAATTAAACTTATTTAAGACAGATTGATCTTGATCTCGAGTTCAAACATACATAAGATTCAAAGTAGAATTTGCAAATAATCAATCACCAATCAAAGATTATCTTTCAAATTAAAAACACAAAACAATCCAACACTGGCGATTGCAGAATTAAATTACTACGTAATGCATACTTTACAAATATCTTCTAATTAATCAATTATTGCATTAAAATAATTTAAAATTTTGTATGCTGGCAATTGGCTGTACATTTCAGAACTTGTTTAATTACCGATGCAATCTTATGTTAATGCTATGGAAATTGCATACTTATTTACCAAACCCCCAATTTGCATACATATTATTAAGAAACATCGTGATAAGACTTATTAGTTTAATTGTTGTTATACCAAGGAAGCACATACCTATCCAAATTTAATTATTTCGATCAATTATGCTTAAATAAAATAAAAATATTGCTAATTTTATAGTTCGTTAACGGATCATATGTTGATTGAAATATACATATTATAAGCATATATGTATATATATGTATTATTCATTAATTATTCACAAATACAGTTTGTTGACAGCCAACTCAGCATAAGGCAACAAGAATTTATCAATTTTCAAAATTTATTAAAACATAAATCATTTGAAAATTTCAGTCGACTATACATACATAAGTTGGAAACAATATTTTTTTAAATAGAAATATTTAGCATAGTTTTTTAGAAATACTTGAACGAAATAATTGTCTAATTCACCATAAGGGAACAGGAAAGTTAAGATTATCGGCGTATAAATCTATAGTTCAATTTCATTAATCCAAAATAATCCTCACTCATCATGAGCCAACAGTTCGTTATCATGAACTAAACATACATATATTTCAAGTCTCTTATCTAAACTATGCGAGTTGCATACGCAGATATATTATATATGTAAGTACTAGCAATCTTGGGTCTTTATACCCCATGTATTTACTTAAGCAGTCAGCTGTTCCAGTGCTTGAGTTCTCAATTTTGTTTACAATTTATTTGTAGAGTAAATAAAGTCATTCAACTCGTCGAATGAAAGCGAAACTAAACCGGCTTTTTATCTGAAACTTTTAACTCGCTTTATGAATGGCCATAAATAAATACTATAATAATAAAAATAACAATTGCTATAAAGTGGTAAAAGTTAAGATTTATAACGGATTTTTTAATTATTCTCAAGATTTGACCTTGTCGACAATGACAATTCATTTCTCACTCAGTTCAAGATAGATTTCAATTGAATTTGGATCAAACATTGCCAAAATCGTGGTAAACTGCCCATTTGTAATTGGCAGACAATGGACAACATGGCCCAGCTGCTGTTTCGCTGCCAATGTTGCCGCTGCGCAAATATTTGGCAACAAATGTGGCCAACAGCAAAAGCAACAAGAGCTACAAATACGTAAGCACTAACGGTGCCAGCTATTGCCGCCTGGCAAGCAGCGCAAGTTGCGCAGTCGCAATCGAAACTGTTGCATTAACTCGTTGCAACAGCAGCAACAACAGCGTTGGCAGCAACAACAAACAAAAAGCAGGAAAATACCGCATGTTTCTTTCATATGCAACTTTTATAGGCATTCTCATATATGTATTTGTTTTGTGTTAGGCAGTGGCAACTGCCAACGGGCCGAAGAGGGCCAACTAACTAACTAAACATAAACAAATAATTAGCAAGGGTGTGTTAAGTTAGCTTATGTTGCTACTCAACTTTATAGATTCAAATCCGTAAAAGCTCTCTCAGTCTGTGGAAGTCAAGTTGACAGACTTGTAATCTTAAGAGTCTTTTAACATAATTATTCTCATCTCATTATGTCTTTCCTTTCTCTTTTACAGTCATAACTGGAGCCACCGATGGCATTGGCAAGGAATATGCCAGGGAATTGGCACGTCAAGGCCTCAACCTGGTGCTGATCTCGCGGACCAAGGAGAAGCTGATAGCCGCCACCAATGAAATTGGTAAATAACACTTGAATAACTGAAATATATATTAGTTAACTTGCGTTTCGACTTTTGTAGAGAGCGAACACAAAGTGAAGACGAAATGGATAGCAGTGGACTTTGCCAAAGGACGCGAAGTCTATGAGCAAATTGAAAAGGAACTGGCGGGCATTGATGTTAATATATTGGGTGAGTTCGCAAACACAAAGTCACTGACGCTCTCTAATAAAAGAATTAAAATTAATTGGTAGAGGAAGACTAGTTGAAAATCTGTTCTGTATATTTAAGCAGAGAATGTTCTTCAAGTTTGCGTAGTATTTATTTAATTTTAAATGCAAATTTGCAAAACTGATACATATGTATTAACAATGTCATACAGAGTCTTTCCACAAAACTACTCTTCAAATCGAGTTCGATTAATACTGTGCTCTCTAAACAGTCAAACATTAAAATTGGCATGGTTGCATTGTCAGACATGTAGCTCCCTCCTACAGCTATTTATCCTAACGTTGATAATAGTCAATTCATTGTCAACAAACAAACAAACAGTAGCCGCAACTGTATCACTAACAACAACAATAGCAACAATTAAGACACTTTGCTTGATGTTTGTTGTTAAATCTTGTCAATGACATTGAGACAGCTAAGCAGTGCTATACAGGTACTCGTAATAGCGTGCAATTATAATGACTATATACAGAAGGGCCGTTTGACGGACTGTGGGGCATTTTCGACAATTTTCAAGTACATATAAATAATTTTTATTATTATGTCGACTTTTTTCGGGTTTTATTTGCCAAACTCATAAACGCTTTGACGCGCTTCAGCAATTTACATTTTTTCTGTTGGTTGTGCGTGTGGTCGACTACTGGGGATAACCTTGTCATTCAAGGCATTTAAAGCTGATAAGCATCTTTGACCTCAACTAGCGGAAATCTCATCTCACTTGCAGTGAACAATGTGGGCAGAATGTACGACTATCCAGATACATTGGAAGCGGTGCCAGAAGATCTCATCTGGGATATTTTGAATATCAACATTGGCGCTGTTACCATGTTGACGCGTAAGATTGTGCCACAAATGAAATTAGCTCGAAAGGGGGCAATTGTTAACATTGGCTCCGGCTCCGAGCTGCAGCCCATGCCGAATATGGCAGTGTATGCAGCTAGCAAGAAGTACGTAACATATTTCACACAGGCCTTGGAGCAAGAGTTGGCCGAGTACAATGTAACGGTGCAGCTGGTAATGCCTATGTTTGTGACAACAAAAATGAACGAGTATTCGGATTCGGTAATGCAAGGTGGCTTCCTGATACCCAATCCGAACAGCTTTGCTCGCTCGGCTGTCTTTACGCTAGGCAAGACCAATACAACAACGGGTTTCTGGACTCATGGACTACAGGTGAGGCTAAAGAAGTGATTGAAACAAGTCAATTTACAATATTATTGTATAACAACTTTCTCAACTACCAAACTCTACACTACCATATTTCCAGTACTTTTTCATGAAGATGGCGCCACTGCATCTGCGCATGCTTATTGGCCACCAGCTGACAAGACGACTGCGACTCGAGGCACTCAGCCAGAAGAAGGTGACAACATAATGTCACTGTGATTTCATTGCATTTACATCCTAAGAGTATTGTAAATATCGTCGCTTAGTTTTAATAATAACAATATGTAAACATTTTTACTACAAAAACGAAACCAAAAACCGGCTGACAAAATCAATTTGCGAAAATGCCTGCAAAGGCGATTGCATAACTTTTTGGCCTGCTGCATTATGTGTGCTTTGGGTAGGGTAGGACGTTGTTATTGTCGAAATATAGCAGTGAAACCGGTTGCTCGGCACTCCAAACTGTTGACCGACAGACGGAAGAGTCGTCAGCCCCCACAAACACAAACAAAGCCTCGCTTCATTGCATCGAGTTGGCATTCTTCAGGCTCTCTGCTTTTTTTTTATTTTAGGTAACAAATCGCCAATTCAACTTGCATGCAAGCTTGCAAAGCATGCAAATGAACTTCAAGTGAGGGTCTCCGCATTGTGGTCATTGCACACGAACTGCCCACAATTATGCATGTTGACATTACAATGCAGTATTCCTAGTAGTTACCTTAAAGCACATGGTTATTGATAGAGTTTACTTAAATATCGCATTAACCACACTAATGATAACCTTATTACTCAACGGCTGTAGATCTTTATAGCCCCTGAAGGTTAAGTGCCGCTACGTAGCTTGGCACTAAAATTCAATTTAAACAGTTCAACTGCATAAGCACCGTATCAAATGACAAAAAAAATACTTGGAACGTCAAAGCAACAACATTTTATGAGGACTGACGGAAGAACCGTTTTAAGCACATTGAGTACACACACCACACACAAACAAAAACAAAATTAATTCAGAGCTCGATTCAAAAATGAGCAAACGGTGGATCGATTGAGTCTGTAAGTTGACAAAGCACCAAACCCACAGTGTTTAATTGAGAATTTGCTTTGCGTGCTATAATTAGCCGACATAAAAAAAACATGAAGTTGATCGACACAGGCGACAACACATCAAATTGTTTGATTCTTCATTGAATCAAAATTATAAATTTAACACGACCGTATCCAGATTTACCAAAGCATCAATTTTAAATTTTAAAAATTAAAATAATTCTAATCTCATACATTTAAGAAATTACTTTAATTTGTGTAATGTCAACTTCATGAAAAAGAAAAGATATTTAGGAATATTTAAGATATTTTGAGTATTTAGTAAAAAAGGCCAAATAGTTAAAAAAAACAAGTAAGAAAGCTACAGTCGAGTTTGCTCGACTGTGAGATACCCGCCACCCAATTTTACCATCAAAATATTATATTTATATAATAGTATAAAAATATACTAAAAAAAAATATACTAAAAATACCAAAATAATATATCAAAATTTTCTTTGTTCGAAGTTATTAGCTTGGCGGCACTTTAGTTGGTTTATTGAACACCATTATTATGTCGCGGAGTGTCATAGCAACTAGCTAGGCAGCACTAGCAGTTGCACGTGGTAACGCCTTATAAAAGTCATATCTTAATAACTTCTGTGTTTTCTATCCGATTGTAACCAAATTCGCAGAGATCATTAAGATGGTGATTAGTATTGTGCGTACCAAAATTGAACGTTCTAGGTTTAAAACGACGCTTGCAATTCGGTTTTATTCGATTTACGGGGGCGGGAGGGGGCGTGGCCAAAATCAAAAACAAACTTGATCTGCGTGCAACAATAAGACATACTGTCGCGAAAAATTTGTTGCTCTATCTCTTATAGTCTCTGAGATCTAGGTGTTCATACGGACAGACGGACAGACGGACAGACGGACATGGCTATATCGTCTCGGCTGTTGACTCTGATCAAGAATATATATACTTTATGGGGTCGGAGATGCTTCCTTCTGCCTGTTACATACATTTTCGGTCGGCACAAAGCCATAATACCCTTCTACCCTTTGGGTAGGCGGGTATAAAAAGATAAAAGCAGAAATACGAAGCGAACATACTAGAACAGCAGGTGGATTTACCCCGCAAGTGGCGTTTTCTTTTGGTCCGCTCTGTTTTGCTCCTCTGAGAGTGCACATGGTGGATCGTAAGATCCCAAGATCCACCACGTGGCGCGACTGATTATTTTAATGGCCACATACCACTTATTTCTGTTCGCCTGGTACTGAAGTGGGCAAGCTGTGTTGATGTGCCATTTTTCGCTAAATATTAATTTTATACTTACCTTAATTACCTTTTACTATGTATACATTTTAAGTTGTTAAATTGTTGTTGTTTTATAATTTGGATATTTTATTTCTTACCTCTTTGGATCAAAATTTCAATTATTTCATTTTTATTTTTATTCATCGTAAATTCACTAGGCAATAAACCTAGATTTATCCATATTTTAAATTCAGTAATGGATTAAACCAATTTGTATATTTTTTATAAATTTACTAGCTTTTTTTCTAACTTCATTCAAATTTGATATTTTTATAAACAAATTCTATCGGTAGACTCTGGGTTGAGGATCAATCACTAAGACAATGGCTCAATCTACGAATTAATTTAAATTCCAGTATCAAATATATATGTATATGATTATGCCATTAGACATACTTTGTTATTATGAATTCAAAATGTATATCAAATATTTTTATGCAATACCTGGTTCAGCTGCACCTGGTCATTGGCTATGATGCAATAAAGGTATTCAATACACCTAGTAAAATGCAACCAAGCTAACAATTTTGACAGTGGTACATGGCGGCATATTTTTTGATGTTTTGTTTAGTATATACTCCAAAAATAATATATTCCGGAGCTCGTTCTTAATGTTAATAGCATTCAAAAATGGGTGGCGGGTATCTCACAGTCGAGCGAGCTGAACTGTAGCGTTCTTACATACATATTTTGTTTTTTCATAGTTGCCGAACTCAATAATTTAGTCGATAATAATCTGCTTCTATATAATATTTTGCATAAATTTGCAACAGCTATTATCCAGGCTCCCATATACCGTAATTTATGATTTTTTGAAAAATACTGATTTGCGAGAATCACTGCTTTAATTGCTTTTAAATCTGCAAACACATAAAAGATTATGAGGCCATGTTTGTGAGGTTCGTAGCTAAAAGTAGATGTATTATCTACGAACTCAGATAATGGGTTCCTCTTAGGAATTTTATGAATTTCTTTATAAAATACTGAATAACCCATCGAACTAGTTTTCGTCTTAATATGATAAATTTTACAATTTAAAATTGAACAGAGGTGAATTCCAAAATAAAATCCAAAATAATTGCGGCAACTTATAATGCAGTCAAATGAGTGGAAGTTATTTCAAAATCACTGTCATATGTAAGAAAAAATCAATTGGCGACTTTTTTAATTTCCCAAAGGGGATATTTAAGCCAAATTGGCAGAACCGATCTCTAAACCTAAATCTCGATAAAGAGGCCTAAAATCTGCGTACATTGTAATTTCCACCCACATTTTGACATGTGTTCGTCATACACATTATCATTTAGTTACATGTTAAGATAGGAACATTGCATAAGACAAATTGTTAAACCATTGAAAAGAGAAGTCCTAGTACATTCAAAGTGAAAAAATGAAGATTAATTGAATTAATCTACAATAAAACAAAATTTTAGTTTGCAGAAAATAAAATCACCATGTTGTTGCTTGTTGTTTTTGTTGTTTTTGTTTTTATTCCTGCAGTTGGTTATTATTTTGCATTTTTTGCATGTATTGTTGTTGACTTTTGGTGTTATTTACGAAAAATGCAATTATTAAATAAAGATCTTAGATATTATGTGTGCAAAGTGTTAAACAATGAAATAAACAATTTCTCTATGTGCGCATTGTGTTGTTGCCATACACACTTATCATACTGTACATTATGGTCTATAAATTGTAAATTGAAAATTATATTAATTCCATTGCGAAACGAAAATTGCAAATTAATATTTATGATTAGAACAGATAACGCCAAATTCCGCAGGCCATGGTAAAACGATGTGGGTGCAACGCCATTTCGATCACATCATTAATCGGAATCCCCTTTGCGGGGCCCACTGTGGATCGCATCATTCGCTAAATCAAGCAAAGCACTGCAAATAGATACAAACAAATATATGTATATGAGTGCATGTACATATATGTACGAACATGAATGGAACTTACCGTCACACACATTCACTCCGATGCAGGCCATTGATGTCAAACCCCCGAACCGAGCAGCTGCTCTCCGCCTGTGGCAATGGCGTCATCTACAGGAAGTAAAATCGATAAATTTATTTAAATATAATTCAGTTCACGAGCACTTAGTTTGTCCGCAATCAGGCCACCTGCTGGCCTAGTTAAATATTTGCAAATGAAATTATTGCCACAGTTGAAATTATCCTACATCGTTGGTATATATATATAGTGTATGTTTATTTGCAGATAATCCATTTGGTGAAACTAATGGAAAATGTTCTACTTGAAATATTGGCAAACGATATTCAAATTCGCTATGAGGGGGGTAGGCCCGCAATTGATTGTTTGCTTTCCTTTATTTTTTGTGTTGTATTATTATTTCAAGTAGCAAAAAGCATAAACAATAGCCAAAAAAAGATCAGCTCCAAGAATTATTTTTAGATGAATGTTTTTCATTCAGGGATTAGAAATGTGGTTTTTAAACAAACTGAGCAAGTATAAACCAGAATATTGAATTTCTAGCCATGTTGCTATTTTCATAACATATAAAAAATATGAAAAAGGCGTACACGTAATATTAATGATAATTAATTATATTCATAAACAAATGGAAATGCAAAATAAAAGAAGAACAATAAAAAAATCCATGCTCTGGCAAAAAATCGCGCAAAATTCATTTGACAAATTTCACACGGTGCGAAAAATGATTTAAAAATGTTTTCAGATTTTCACACACTCGTGTGTGTGTGTGTGTGTCTGTGAAATATTTATGTACATATGTATATCTAAAATTGTATGGGGGGTGCGTCTTTAGTGGGCCATGTCGAAATGTCGTCGTTAAAAAGTTGAAACTTTTTGGAAAATGATTTCTCTAATGTCGCAAGTTATGGCAGCGCTGCCAAAAAAATAGCAGATGTATGAGAAGCGTAGGGACAGAACTATATATAGTCTAGAGACATTATATCGTTGCATATTTCACATAGATTGCGCGTTAGCTAATTTAATTAATTAACGTCATCAATGATGCTCGTTATATTTGGAAATTCAATTAAAAATACTTTTAGCAAAATACTTTTTGAATTCCTGGCGTCGGCGGCAATAATTTCAAGTCATTAATTTATATATTATGTACATATGATAGTGTGATTGACTCACCTGACTTAGGGTACTAATAGAAGTCCATTAAATGCTAGCGGCTTAAACTCGTAAAGCTCTACAATCCTATGCATAATTATGTGTTGATTTTAAATTGTTGTTGGAATTGAAATTGATATTCAACATGTAAGTTTATCTTTTGAACTAAGAATTCTAAAACATGATTTAGAAAGCGGCTTCGTAGAAGGCATAGAGCAGGAAGAGCAAGAATGCCAGGATGAGGAAGGTGGTAACCAAACTCCTAGCTTCATTCATGTTGTTAATGTTGTTGTTGTTTTCTATTAGGAATACAAATAACAATTAATAATCAATACAATGTTTTAATCACACACTAATTAGTACTATCTATGAATGGACACACACTGGGGCTTGGGAGCGTTGATGGATCGGCAAACCGTTCGTAGCAAATAGCACGGAATAACTGAGAAACGCATCAAAATATTCTTCTCCACAAACTGGCCTACAATACGATTTTTATCAAGAATCAAAATCGGCCAGCAGCCCGCCGTCAGCATTCATTGGAATTATGGTTGTACAATATATATATCTATATATATGTACACATATTCACACACCCCGACAAATCTTGAGAAATATACGAGTAGTTAGTATTGGTGTCCAGTTGTTGCGCATATTTCGACGTGGCACACAACGTCGCTATGTGCATATATGTATATAGATATTACCAGAACATATGTATATTTAAATATATGTATATATATTTATTACTTATAGATATGTTTAGATTCCACAGATGCGTGTGTGGGCGAGGGGTAAGCGCGTCATGCCGCTAGAACTACATAAAAACTCTTGACAGCTTTCCATACCAACTTCTCCATACAAAATACTCTCGCTGATGCTCCCGTACCTGTTACGAATTCTTTTTATGCACAGTCCATTATTCATTCTTGGCACTGGCAAATTGGCTTTGCCCTCGTGCAGTTATTGAAAAATGTTTTAAGAATATCGTTATTTGTTGTTTTTTTGTTGGGGTTAAGGTATTGGACCGGCCATTCTGTAATATTTCCAAACATCTGCGGTTTTAATAGCATTTGTATTTATTTTCATTGTCTGATAAATACACGTACATTTGGTTGTTGGCATTTCGAAACATGTCCAAAATTTTTAAAATAAAAATGCATCATGGCACGTAGCACAAAAGTTTTCTACTTTTATAGCGCATTTCATTTTAGATGAAGCACAAGAACATTTTTAAATTTTCTTTCAAGCATTCCCATTCCAAAAATTTTTTTTAATTCTTTTATAAAAATTTTATTTTTCTTCCCCATGGTAATTAGGTCATGGATTTCAAAAAATGCATGACCTATGGCGTTGTCCGAATGTACGTAACAGGCAGAAGGAGACATCTGCGACCCAATAAAGTATATATTCATCTTATTCTTGATCGGTATCAACAGCCGATTCGATATAGCCTTGTCTATCTGACTGTCTGTCCATCTGTCTGTATAAGCACCAACATGCAATTATTTTTTAATTTTTATTGTATTCAGTAAATTAGGTGTCGGGCATTTCACAGTCGAGTAAACTCGACAGCTTCTTTTTATTGAAAATTATAAGTTACATGCGATCTACGAAAATCCATGGCCTCATACAATCAAATCTTGACTGTAGACATTCCTACTTGTTATCAAAAGCTTTATGACAAATTTTATAGCTGGTGCATTTATAAATTCTGTTTTCTAAAAACTGTTTTTATTATTTAAAATCACATACTCCTCGTGATTAACTGCAACAAGAAGTTTTTTTTAAAGAATTGTAACTTAGCTTTTTGAGAGTATATTGACTTCAGCAAATAATTTTAATTTTGCCTATATGTCATAGTTAATATATACTGTTTTCTAATTAAAGAATTTTTCTTTGATCATTTACCTCTTCCATAACTCTATGCCCCCATTTATAGAGTGATTATTTACAAAACAGCATAGATGATCCAAAGGAAGAACAAAAGAATGGCCAAAATGCCGAAGGTGGTCATCAAATTCTTGGCTTCACTCATTTTGATTTGCTAAAAATAAATTGTAGGAAGGTATAAAAGCAATTAATAAATTATAACGACTTTCATTATTGGATAGCTTTTTATAATTCACGCTAAGGTCAGACATAAACAACAAAAAGCGAAAAATCAAATAAAATTATTTCGGTTGGCGCGTGAGAAATTTTATTTGATATAAACAATAAAAACGCGAACATAAATTTTCGGAGCATATATCATTTTGTTTTCAAATTATACAACATGTTTTTTTAAAAAGCGCGACGAAGAAAATTATTAAAAACCATATGAAGAGCCTCAGACTGACTAGAATTGTTTGATGTTTCGTCTGAGTTTTTTTGTTATTGTTGTTGTTTGAGTGATCAGAGCAATCAAAATATCTGTCTATATGTTAGCACTGAGAGAACTAGAACATATAGAATTAGTGGCCGAATAATAATTCCAGCTTTATAGATTGGATCAGTTCCAAATATTTTTTGAAGAAATTTATTGGCCACGGCACTTTAGAATTCGATTGAGATTATGCACACGAAATATCACACACAGTCGTTGGAGATTAATCCCACGATTTAAATCAACTGCCTATTCCCTTTACCTGATTATTGATATTTAATTATTTTGTTTTAAATTTTTGCTGACTGAAGCAAACTTCTGTGCTATTAACTGCTGAAAGCCTTTGGCCCAACTAAAACCAATTCACGCACTTGGCCAATGGGTTGCGCAAAATATAGCAAAATATTAGAAATACTTTGAAACGATGTGAAAGCATCCATAAGATACACACACACACACACACTGATAGATGACGACACTCACCTAGAAGACGACACTCAAGAGAAAAACTTGACAAGTGTATGAATGTATAGGTGTTTACATATATACTTAGAAGGACTATACGGTTTGGTCTCCAAAATGTGTATGGGTTAAAATGAGATGCCACTAGCTTAAGAATCATTTGGAATACGTTTAAAACGTAAAGAAATATCATCGAAAATAAATTTACGCAGCCGGTTTGACAGTTTGCGGCCAGCCGTTTGGACAGAGAAATTTCCAAGACAACAATAACAATGCTTTCATTAAAAATAATTCATACATTAGATGATATAACAATATATCCTATACTATATACAGTTGTATTTTTATTCTCCATGTGTGATCCATTTAGCAAGAAAAACCCGAAATACCACTCAAAACATTGTAGTCGAAAGATTTGACATTCTTTTCATGCAATGTTTTCCTTAAGATGACGTCGTAGTGAGGATTCTTTTGGAATTATTGGAATTATCTACAGTCTAGAGTATTGCGGATATGACGTTTATAAGTGTCATGTTAAGCTTATAATTTAACGCATAAATTGTGAACTTTGGCGTCAAAGATGTTCAACTGAAATAATAATGACAAATATACAAATCATTACATATCCATACTTTAGGGTATAGTAGTATAGATATCGCCCACACTTTCGTAAACACCGTGTGTTGTTTGGTTTTAGGTTCATAGCTCTTCCAAAATATCGCTCGCCTGACAGTTGTGATTAACTCAATTTGAAAATGCAATGCGCAAATGGTCGACGTGAACTCTCAAGCTGAAAAGTACGAAACATTCAGAAACTGACATGTCTTTTCAAGCATACAATATATTTGATATGCGAGTATCTTGAGGAATTCCAAACATAATGACATAAACAATTACTGCAAATTGTTGAAATTCATTTGCACTTGCTGATGAAATTGTGTTGAAAGCGTATTGAACATTTTCACCTTGTCAATGCATGAAAGCAGACTCAGAAATTGATTGGAAAGAAAATCAAAAACTTTCTGTTTTTTTGTAAGCAAAAAATACTCAAGTACTTTGAATAATATGTGTATTAAGAGAATGAAATTCTTGAAATGTGATGCGATCAATATTTTTCTAATGTAGTAAAATAAGAATTTTTTCGATAAATCTTTTAAAAGATGATAGAAAATTTTTGATGATTAACTTTCCATACCGAAAAAAAAAAAAAAATCATTAAAAATATTAAATACTTCCCTTAATTAATAACCAAAGTAAATTGAAGGTAAATAAATTGAATAGACATAAAGTATAATCCGTAGTATAATATTATAGTTATTTTATTATATTATTCAATTTTAATATGCTCTTCGCAAATTATTAATTAACATTTTCTTTAATTTTCGCATAATTTAAAGATTGTGTTATTGTTTTTTATCAACATAATATTTTGAATACTGATTAATAACTTAGAACATTATAAAAACAAGAACTCCTATTAGAATATATTAAAGTTTTTTCATTATTATTAGAATTTACGAATATAATAAAAAAAACAAGTAAGAAAGCTACTGTCGAGTTTGCTCGACTGTGAGATACCCGCCACCCAATTTTACCATTAAAATATTATATTTTTTAAAAATATACTAAGAAATATATACTAAAAATATACCAAAATAATATACCAACATTATACCCTTCTAGCCTTTGGGTAGGCGGGTATAAAAAAATACATATACATACATACATATACACAAAATAGTTATGCCTTCTCATTGTTCACATCTATTGATCATGCACTTTGCGGCTGGATTCATGGCTGCGTCGGCCGAGCAATTGAAGGCAGACTGGAACTCTGGGAGATTCATGTAACCCCGATTCAGTTGAGCGGCAAAGATCTCGTCCTGGCGATTACACAGCTGCTGGGCCACCGCATAGAAAAGCACACGATGCTCATCCAAACCAAAGAACTGCAGCACAAACTGCTCGGCAAAGACGAAACTCTCGCCTTGCAGCCAGAAACTGTAATCTCGTAACGAATCTTGGAAAGAGCGATAGAATTTAAAGACATCAGCCACCTCGTAGGATCTGAGTGGGCGATAGATATGTGCCTGCTCGGCATCATAGTGCTGATCTGTTTGCCGCTCCAGACAATCTAAGGCAGTGTAGTATCCATCGGTGTCCTCCAGCAATCGCGACTGACGCCACAGCTCCAGTCCTTGGGTGGCATAGTAATGAAACATGGGACGCTGCAGCGAGAGAATAACAAAGTGCAGAAAGTGGCGTAGAAAGTAGGCGGGTTGCTGCACATCCTCTTTATCTACATAGTGCGACTCAAAGCTGTGTCGCAGCTGCGCAAGCCGCAGCTGGAGAAGATTGCCATAGAAACTGTTTGGCTGAAACTGCAGATGTTCATAGTACAGCTCGTGCTCGCTGAGATTGAGATAGTTCTGTGCATGGGACTGAAGCAGTCTTGCTACTTGCAACTCTTTGCGCTCTACCGCCTCCGGCAGCAGATGACCATACCAATCCCGACGACTCAGTTTGGAGCGACGCAGCTGCTGAAAGCGTGTGGTGTGCAACTGATACATGGAGAAGGCCACATTTCGATTCAAATGCGAACGGAACACGTGCCACTGCCAATACTCCACATGAAGCAATCGCTCAAATTCCTCTGCCAGCTGAAAGCAATCCTCGTAGAGCAACTGCTGCTGTGCCTGCCACAGCACATAGTTGTATACAATACGCGGATCTGTATTGCGCAACACATGCCAAATATTTGAGATGCGTGTCGCATCCACAGGCAACTTGCGTGCCCTGGTCAGCTGCAGGTGCGTAAAGTTGAGCTGACCGAAAAAATATTTAAAGTAATCAATAGCGTTTTCATCTAGTTGCACCTTCTGCGACTCTGTGGCATTATCGGCTACCGGCAATTCCCCCCTCATGCCGCGGCACAGCGCTCGCATCTCATGCGCCACAATGCGCGTCACCTGTGGATGACGTCCTTGCAGTTCCTCAGCCATGCTCTCCCTGAATTCCTGTAGAGTAGGACACAGCAGCTCCGTCAGCGGTGCTATGTAGATGGTCTCCTGGGCAAAGTAAATGTGCAGTAAGGTGGGCACGCCATGTGACGCCAACTGCGCTGCGAGCTGTGTCCAATTGACCTGCTCTCTCAGTTGCCAACGCTCCCAATGATAAGGCAGAAATGGCCACGCAGAGAGCATAGGGCCGTGGGCCGCCAAAAAGGGCAGCTGCTGTATTAAGCGTTCCCAGTGCGAGATGCGTGGAGAAGGGCTCAACACATGCTGCTCTCGGCGTGCCTTGCACTCAGTATAGACCTGTGATAACAGCTTTCCGGGCAGTGTTTTAAAGTTGACATGCTCCGCCATAAAGAATTCCATACGATCTTGCTTGTTGTATAAGAATGGAGGCAATGCATCTTCTGGCTCTTCGGCCTGTGTCAACTTCCCGAAGTTGCCACATGCATGTGCATAGAAATCATCACATGGCTCCACTGTGTCATTTTTGAGCTGCACAATTTGTTTGAGATTGCGTTTGTAGGTCTCAGTGAAAAAGCGACCCGATTCATTGGACACATCACTCGACTGTGGCTTGCCCACACAGATGGCTAGCAGCAGCATTGGCAGCTGCCATTGCCAGAGCATTTTGCTCATCCGTTCGTTTGTTTTGTTCCGCGAAAACTGCGTCTAGCTCAAACATTTCTAAGTCTAAGTTTGCGACTGTTTTTCAGATGATAAGGCGAGCAAATTGTGGAGATTGTGAGAATAGATGATGAGCTACCTTGACCTTAAATATTTACAACTTGTTTTTAATTTTAGCGAAATAAACACAAAATTCTGTGAATCGAATATTGCGAATATGCACGATGGACAAAAAGTCCAGCAGTTTCTTAAGAAAATATTTAAAAATGACGAATATGCACGATGGACAAAAAGTCCAGCAGTTTCTTAAGAAAATATTTAAAAATGACTAAATAAATATATTAGTTGTGATCTATCAACTAAAAGATGATGTTATATAATAAGGACATTTTTTTTTAACTCTAATAAACAAAAAATATCGCAAGGACTGGTATCTTTATGTAACAATTTATTTTACAATCATTTTGCAAGTTGCCTTTATTTAGTCACATATATTATATGCTATTCTACTTCTAATTTACTTCCCTACTATTCTAATTTTTCTTCCCGCTTCTTAAGACATGCATTTTTGAAAATCAATGGACTATTAAGCTTATTGGAATGTGCGTAACATGCAGAAGTAGACATTTGAGACATCATAATGTATATATATTCTAGATCAGCACCTACGACCTAGAACTAAAGCCACCAAATATTTTAGTTCAGATCAAGTTAGTTTTAGATATTAGACACGGCACCTTCCGCCCCTCAAATTGAATTACGACCGTAATTTTAAAGATCACTTATAAAATTGTTTTATATGAAACATTATCCCTAATGCTATCTTTCTTAAAGAAACAATTTTATTGGAAGAATTTAAAGTTTTTATATATTTTCTTTAATCAAGTTAAATTGATAATCTTTGGCCTCATACAGTTAAAAAGTTCACCGCATCCGTTCCTACTTATTTTATATTAATAAATGCCTCAGACAGTTTAACAAGCCGCAATAAACATATTCAAATCACTTTTGAAACCTCAAACCAAATTTATAAAATTTATTTTGTAAAATATATTGTGATTTAATATAAATTATATTTATTCTTAGCTATAAGTCGAAAATCTATGCCAACGACTCACATCCTGAAGTATATTTCAATTAGAATCTTGCTATAAACAAAAAATACACAAAGTTTATTCCACAATCAAATCTGAATTAATTTATTATAAACATTGTAGATGTTAATAAAAATCTTTTTGAATCTGTGCAAAGAACTTGAAGTACTCTTAATTTGTTTTTGATGAACCTTCAGCTCGTGTCAATTTGAAAGCAGTTTATGAACTTGACAACTTTGTTCAGCTGTTTTATAAATAAATTAATGGATTTTGTGGAATGGACTGCGCCTAACCTAATAGAAAAGCTTAGTGAGAGACAGACAGAAAAAGAGGGAGAGAGCAGATGTCTCTCAATTTTTGGGGCCAGTGTCTGTCTATTAATTCACATTTTGTTTGACATTCCATGGCGGTGCTGTTTAAGATTATTAGTGCCCCTGAAAATATAGACAGTAGCTATATACATCCAATACATAATCTATATATATCTACGAAAATATCTGTATATAAACAATTATTGTGGGCGTTGCAGCCACACGCAGCATGTTGATAATAAATTGCAAAACTATGAAAATTAGCCGAACCAAAGCATTTATTTGAAATTAGCTTGGATATTCAAAGCTAATCAATAAATCACATCTATCTATATCGGAGAATGCGTTCGAGTACTCATTGAATACATTACTGACACTCGATTATTGTTCGAAATAAGTGTTGCAATTAGCTGGTCACCTGTTGACCGCACCTTGCCAATTCCCTACAATTGATATAAATAGTTTTTTTTTAGAGTCTATTGATTGATACTCTGTGTGTTTTCAATAATAGAGATTATTATTGACTTCTTACATATTGTATTATTTAATATAACATATTACCTTTTGAATATGATATGTTTATTAAATGCATTTAAAATGTAATTTAATAATAATTAAGGTAATATAAATATTAAATTAACACTTTCTACAGTTTCTCAAGTTTCAATCATGTTCCTCAGTTTTCTTATTTTTCTATCCTGTCGAAAAAATGGCAAGACAGCGCTCACAGAAACGATTTAATTGTCCATAATAATGAAAATGATTAAATGGAATACGTTATAAGAAATATAATGTCATTGTTATTCATTCATAATTATTCTTTAAAATGAAATGTACTCGTATATACGCACATACATATGTACGTGTATGTGTGTAATAATTATTTGAGTACTTTCATTACATTATGTAAAGTGTCATATCATTGGCATTACATTAATAATACCCTGCACAATACATATAAAACAAGTTAAATAAATATGACTACCTCGCATGGGTACAACATTTTCTGCACTCAAAATTATGAGTGCTCTAATTAGCAGTGAGTGCGTATACGAGTACTCGAATATCTGCTGAGCGATCGTTGAGATGGAATGAGCGAAGGTAAATAAAAACAAACCCAAATCCGAAAGAGTTTATTGGCATGGGTCAGGAATGCAAAGTAATTACTGTTATCTGGTAAGCCTTAAGTCCATAATTAAAGGGACCTTACGCTATAAAAAGTTGCAAACTCAACGCATCCAAAGAGCATTCGGATTTTGAGACGTGACTGGTCGTCAGAGTTTTTATTCAACACTGCAATTGAAACAACAAACACGTACGCAGCCCTATTGGTGTGTTGATGCGTGTTTGAGTGAGTGTGTTAATCAACTCAAAGGTAAACTCTTGGTCACTTTGGTCAGTTATAGCTAATCCTCCGTCGATACAGTTGTTATTCTCAGCGTTTTCACTTTTCAGTCTCAACTCTCACTTTATAAACACTCACACTCACTCGCTCGGGTACTCAGTACAATTTTGGCCAAATTGGTTAACGGCTCGAGTGCCGGCTTTCAGTTTCTCCATCATTTGCTGACAATGCACACACAACGAGCCATTGAAACTTGAAAATAAACAAATGTTCAACTGAATTAAATTACACACCATAATGGACTACAGGCTGATACAATTATTAAGCTACCTGATTTTAGGTAAGTAACTGGATGAAATGCAATTTCCATGTGATACTGATCTTTCCAGCAGTCGGTAGTTGTGATTGCGCCTATTTATTTGAATCGGAGGCAACAACAACTTCTGATCCAGATCCAGCTCCAACTGCTACCACTTCTCAAGTAGCTACCAATCGAGATATCACCATTGGACCTTGCAAATGGGCCATCGGACGCAGCTGTCCCGATCCGGATATTAAGTACTATATATACACGCGACACAATCTCATGGATCGCCAAAGTCTGCAAATTGATGAGACTATGGAAAAATCAAATCTCACCAATTCTTTTTTCAATCCACGACACCCCACCAAGATACTCATCCATGGTTACAACTCCGATATGTTTCTCAATCCACTGCAACGCATGCGAGATGGTGAGTGTATTTTTATAGATATAACTTAGGGTATAACTTAGAGGTCTAACTTAGAGCCAAGTGAAATCGTATATAACAGACAGAACTATGCACTTCTTAACCAGTACTTCCGATATTGCCATATTTATCTGAATTCCTGTCTGTCTGCTTGGAGCATCTACAATAGATATCCAAAACTATAAACAATACGGACACCAGATAACTATACTCCTCAATGCCATATGAATCCTTTTCGACCAAGCAAATCAAAAAATATTGAATTTTGCACAACTCACCATGAATTAATTTCAATTCAGCATGAATTAACATCACGTTATTATACAAATGAAAATATTTTTCTTGAATTCTATAATTCACTTTATTAACTTCGAGAATCATTTGAAATCTATCCCATTTTCTACAACTATTTATTATAATAACTTCCTTTAAGAAAAATTAAATGTAACCCTGATATAAGTTTTTTTTCGAATATTTCGATCAATTTTGAACAACAATAAAATAAATATAGTAACAAAGACTTAATATAAGCATATATTGAAATACTTGTAATATTCTCAGAACCACAACTAACCTCTATTGAATCAATTAAAAACACAAATTAAACTGCACAAAACAAACTTTCGCACTTACCCTGAATTCTCTTCATAGAGTACCTGGCCAAGGACGACTACAACATCTTCTACGTGGACTGGAGCGTGCTATCGCCAGGTCCCTGCTACATAAGTGCCGTGCACAACACGCGGCAAGCAGGTACCTGCGCAGCTCAGCTGGTGGAACGCCTGGTGGAGACGGGAAATACGGACATACACATTATTGGCTTCTCGCTGGGAGCACAGGTGCCCAACTTTCTAGCCCGCACTTTAAAGAATTTTAAGCTGCCACGCATCACAGGTCTGGATCCGGCCATGCCACTGTTCATCACGTCCGGAATTAATGACAAGTTGGATCCTAGTGATGCGGACTTTGTGGATGTCATCCATACCAATGCCATGGTGCAGGGCAAGCTGGAACGTTGTGGTCATGCAGATTTCTATATGAATGGCGGCATCTCGCAGCCAGGCTGCACGGGTTGGATGAGTAAGTAATCCGCTTGAGAAATTGACGATAGATTAAAGTAATTCTTCTGCAGACTCCTTTGCATGTAGTCATCAGCGTGCCACAGCTTATTATCTGGAGTCCATACGCTCACCCAAAGGTTTCTGGGGCTGGTCATGCAGTAGCTACATATCCTACCTGTTGGGCATGTGTCCAGCAACCAATTATCTGCTGGAGGCGGGTGACAACACGCGTCCCAGCACGCGTGGCATGTTTTTGATTAACACCAACGACACATCGCCTTATGCCCTAGGCAAGTGGACGGATTTGCCTACACTGGGCGTAAAACTTCCTCGATTCCCTCCACATTCGCTTAGAATACCCCAACAAAATGTTGATCCGCTGATGCAACACATCGACCAGTTTGGCAAGCTCTCCGGCAATTTCAACAATCTGCCAGACGATCCCAGTCATGGCGAGGATCCTTACGAACACTGGACTAGCTACAGTCCACCGTATCAGAAGGAGAGCGAAAACTACAACTCAGTGGAGGAACAGGATGCATCGTCGGAATTCGAGGACATCGATAATCGTAATTCGGATATGCCAGTCAACTGGTGGAACTATCGACGTAATCTCACGCATGGTTATATAGAAAATAACATTTTTGCCATGCCCAGTGTGCATTAATCCCTTAATCTGCAGATGCTACTCCTCCTTGCCCCTACTCCATGTACATATACATCAATAATTTCAGTTTCAGCATACTAACTTAACTTATTTATAAATCATTCAAATCTATTGAGAATTCTAGTATGCAAAATAGTTAAATTTTAAATAACCAATGTAGTCTTGTCAGCTGAAAATCGTAGCTGTAGTGAATGCTCATGTGTACTAATTTCCTTTTACCAACATCATATCGATTGAACATACGAACATATTTAATCTTGATAGCTTATCACTGAAGTCACTTGCCCTAAATTAGCTTCCATCATTTATGTGGACTTGTTTCCCTCACGATAATGAAAGCTATCAAACTACTGGATTATATATAACCTGTATAGCAAGTTTTTCTATTATATAAACATTGTGAAGTATATACTAAGCTCATTAATGTTAACCAAAGCTCTAGCTTTCATCGTTGACCAAAATGGTAAAACTTATTCTTCAAAACTTGTGAAAAACTATAGAATACGTTTTAATATGAATTTCTTATTATATTTTTTTTTAAACAAATCGCAAATACAATAGCAGTTCGTGTATATATATATATATATATATATATATAAGTATATATATATATGTATATATGTTTAATTTTAAATTGTAATAAATTGCCATATAATTAAAAGTGGACTTATGAATGTTTGAGAACGCACCTCCGTTAAAGTGGGTCTCATACATGAGGTGTGACAAAATGGGAAAAAACTAAATTCCGAATACAATTCGATAGGAGAGAATCTCCTTGGGGATTTCTTTCGCCATTACGTATGTATGTGAATCGAGTGTTGCTTGAGCTTGAGCTTATGTTTAAAATGCTAAGTCGTAACTTAATTGCCGCTGACGATGATGTTATTCTTACAACAACGTGGGGCTCTACACCTTCTTCTTGACCACACGCTTGGCCCGTGTAACTGGTGTCGCTGGGGTTGGGGTTACGACTGGTGGTGGTGTGGGTTCTTTAACTGCTTCCGTTTTTGTTACATCTTCATCTTCTTTCTTGATAGTCTCTACTACAGATTCGGTTATGTCTTGCTCTTCGACGGTTTCTGTCTTGACTTCCACCTCCATTTCGCGGTTCTCTGTCTCACTGGTTGCGGACATGGGCGATGGTGGAGCGCGTACAGCATCGGGATCATCATCCTCCTGCTCGTCGGCTGTATTATTTGGGCTTATGTTGTCTTCGCTCTCTTCAGCCTCCTGAATGGCAAGATGATAAAGCTTCATTTCCTCATCTGAAATGGGCACAGGTGCATTTGACAGCGGATCGCGTCCATTTAGTGACTTGGGGAATGCAATCACGTCACGTATGGAACGCGCACGACATAATATGGCAATGAGACGATCTAAACCCAAGGCAATCCCGCCATGTGGCGGGCAGCCAGATTCTAGGGCGCTCAGCAAATGCGACAAATGATCATGGGGTATCTTGAGCACTTGTTCCAATATAAATTGCTGCATATCGCGATCGTGTATACGCATTGAACCACCGCCCACCTCCTGGCCATTGAGCACGAGATCATATGCCTCCGATCTTATGGTTTCCAGATTATCGCAGCTGGTCGCAAACTTATCCAAGTCATCCACAAGAGGCGCTGTGAACGGATGATGCACGCTCTCCAGCTGTTTGGTGACACTGTTGCGCTCAAACAACGGGAAATCAATGACCCAAAGAAAGCGGAAATCGTATGACTTCTTGGCCTTGACATTCTCAACCAGAAACTCTTGGTAGTCCAGTCGAATGCGGCCCAGCAGATTGCGCTGCAGAAAAACAAAAGTTTATTAATTTACATGGTATCATGCCTTAATTAAGGGAAGACCTTACCGTCTCCACTTTGGGTCCAATGCACAAGAAAAGCAAATCGTTCTCCTCCAAATCGAATTTCTCTATAATTTCCGTGGCGACTTCGGTCCCCAGCAGCTTTGTGAGGCGCTCCTGGACATCCTTGGGGAAATTAAACTTACGAACAAAGAGCGTTCCCGAGAACGCCTTGCTCAGGCTCTCGTAGTGCTTGCGAGCAGCTCCATTCCAGAATGCCTCACTGGCACGCACCACAATCGCATATGCGCCAAAGTCGTCAAATTTGTCTTTGAAATTTTCGCTCTTCTCGATAATGTCGGAGACGTTGTTTAGCAGGAAACCAAAGCGTGTATCGGGCTTATCGCAACCATATTTCTCCATCGCCTCCTCGTAGGTGATGCGACGGAAGGGTGTCTGCAATTTGGGCAAATGCTTGGGCCACGAATAACGCAGCGTCTCCTCGATTAATTGCATGATATCATCGCGACTGGTGAACGATAATTCGACATCCAATTGTGTGAACTCTGGCTGGCGATCCGGGCGTGTAGCCTCATCACGATAGCAGCGGGCCACCTGAAAGTATCTGTCAATGCTGCCCGACATTAACATCTGCTTGAACTGCTGTGGACTCTGCACCAGCGAATAAAAATGTCCCGCCTTGCGTGTGGGCACTACGAACTCCTGCGCGCCACCGGGTGTGCGACGGAACAGTGTGGGCGTCTCCACCTCAACAAAGCCCAGATAGTTAATTAAATACTCGCGCATGCGCATGATGACATTTGAACGCAACCGCAGATTGTGCTGCATGTCATTGAAACGCAAATCCAAGTACCGATGTGTGAGTCGCAAACGCTCGCCGGCCTTGTTAAATTTACGTATCTCGAATGGCAAATTCTTTTTGGCTGCATTCAATATGTCCACCTTTTCAGCCTCGATCTCCACATGACCAGTTGTCATTTTTGGATTGACAGTTGCAGCTGGGCGTGGTATAACCGTGCCCTCCACACGTACAATCGACTCTATGGGGACTGCTGTATCGATATATTCCTCCAGACCCTTAGTCTTAGGCATTATCAATACTTGTGTTTGGCCGTAAGCATCACGCAATATGAAGAACTTGTTCATGCGTTGGAACTCCAACCAGCCACATATGACGACCTTTTCGTTAATGTCATTAGATGTAAGCTCTCCACAATTATGAGTACGATCAGCGAATTTATTGGTATCTGCTACTTTGATACGTTGTTCGGCATTTGCTGACACAGCGCTTGTGGTGGCCACATCGCTAGTCTCCATTGCTGTGCCTTCGCCATTTTTGCCGCTAGCACCAGCAGCAGCCTCATCATTCTCAAGATCGTCAATCGACATCTTCTGCAGTTTCGCCTTAGCTTTGATGGGGCCCTCGTACGCATCATCTGGATTCAATATCTTTACACTGGTTACACTAACTTCCACCTCACCTGTGTCGTATTTCTTTAAAGAAGAATGGAGATTAGTAATATAATAACTGAGATGCTGTGATTACTTACCAAATTAATGTTTGCCTTGGGCCTGCCAAGCACTTTTCCCACAATTTGCAGCACTGTTTGTTCAGGCGTGGAGAGGAATGTATCAGTTAGCTAAGAAAGAATTTTAATTTAAATGGTAAAGTTTTTAGTAATATTATTTTGAAAGTAAACTTACAGATTGATCCTCGATCATGAGTTGGGTCTGACCGTAGCCGTCCTTTAGCTGCAAGAACTTATTGTTCTTGGTAGTGGGTATCCAGCCCACCAATGTCACTGTTTTGCCAACATCTTCGCGTCGCAGATCATTGCAAGTAATGTCACGATTTTCAAAGTATTTCAATATATTCTCGTTTTCTGCAAGATAAGTCTATGTTAAGAATACTTTGGGAGTAAAATGCTGAGGTCCTACTTACTGGCAATCTTGTATTCAGTACTGGTGATGCCCAGGCTGCTTTGTTGCTGAACCATGGTACTGTAGGTGCGCTTATCGCCGGCCCGCTTTGTGCCGCTCGCTGGGAAATGTATGCTTAGAATGTCCTGCACTTCCACTTCAATTTCTCCGGTGGGCATTGTTTGGTTGCATGAATTTTGTGGTCTCTGCATGACTTGGCCTACAATTGTAAGAGTTGTGTTCTCGGGCATGTTGTTCATGCGACGCGCGACACGAGGATGCTTGTCCTCCAGCACCACTAATTGACAGGCACCACCATTGCGATCCCGGAGCTCGGCAAACCGATTAACACGTTTCTTGATCAATCGCCCAGACAACTCCACAAACATCCCGCAATGATGATTACGCAGCTCTCCGCAGCTTCGACGCATCGGCTGTGGTGGCTGCGAGTTCATGCTGAAATTGCTTGCCATGGCGTTCATCAAATGCATCAGATCATTGCCCGAAATGTTAGGACCCACTGCGCAGGCAATATTATATTATTTTTTTAAAGAGATAATTATGACAAACATACTGAAAATTGATGATGTAATGCATTACTTACTGTTGAAAGGATTCGGACCAGGGCCAAAGTTATCATTATAACCTCCTCCGCCGCCGCCACGGTAGTTATCAAAGTCATTGTAGCCACCGCCACCGCCATAGCCTCCCCCTCCTCCCCCATAACGACCACCTCCACCTCCTCCACGATACCGACCACTCATGATCTGTATTAAAAGTAAATAAAAATTGGTGTTTAGCTAACAGCGAGCTGCAACAAACATACCAAACAACCATGCACTTACGTGACTATAAACTGCTGGTACTTCAGGGGTGGTCGCTGTCGCTACTGCTGCCGGTTCACCGCTGCTGAGACTGTTAAGAATTGGCTGTGCTTGCGTTGATTGTGTTCCACTAAAAACCACCGCTTGTTTGCCAAATTGATGTAGTCGCTGCTGCTGACTACGCCAAAAGCTTCTGGAAATTAATAACATTTTAATTAAAAGCGACTGCGCTTTTCAATCACACGGTTTTGCGCCTCTAGCAGTCAGATTTTTTTTCACAAGCACGAGCACTATAGACACATACACTAACGTAACCTTTGAGAACGATTTTGTGTTAGTGTGTATGCCAGTATATGTGTGGTGCCGGGCGTCGCGAAAACGCCGACGAGCTATTGACCAGTACTTTACAAGTGAAAAGCACTCTTACCGAAATAACGCGAAGGTGTTGGTTGGCCCAATTTATCTATAACTTTAACACAATTGACACATGCAGCAATCACTGAAATTGTTCTTATAACCCTGGAAACCCTGAGACTTTAAGTGAAAAAACTTGAAAATGTTTTGGCTACAAGCAAGCCACCACTACAACCAGAGCTGTATCAATCACATAAATTAACAACCCTGATTGTGTTCATCATTTAACATTACAATCGACAAATCTGTTATCGGCGAATATGTTATTAACAGAATATATCAACATTAACATTGCAAGTATGCAAGACATTATAATATTAACTTAATTAACCAATTCGATGAGAAATTTAAATTTTGGTAACCGACGCATGATAACATCTACACGATTAACAAACTATCGATATTCATCAAAATATCGGTTCGAGTCAAGTGATCATCAAGTGTGACCAACTTTAGTACATAATAAACAGTGTGACCACTTCCTCATGGTGTATATTTTAATACTAAAAATACCTTAGTTGATATGGTATATTCTGTACTTTGACTTGTCAATCAATCTTTATTCCACCTATATTCCTATGAATCAGCGGTGGGCACGCTATGGATCAGGCTACTTATGACTGCTGAAAAGTAGTACAGAGCATCTATCTACTCTTTATATAGTTAAAGGAAGAATATACACACATAAACAAGAGCAACTTCCCAACTCCACTTTTGATTTCGAGCGACGATAGCCACGCCGTTGTTTTTATTTCGCTGGCTACACTGTCGTTTTTGCTCGCAAGAGTATCAGTTTCTCGCACAAGAACCCATCGCTATTACGTCCGTTTGACACGACTTTCGTGCATGCTGATGGCTACCCCTTCCACGGCTTCGTCCGCGAGCCTAGGACTGTAACGGTAAAGTCAGATTGCCCTTGATGTAAATTTTGTTGTGTTCTCAAGGACAAATTTCTTTTCCCCCCTGCTATAAACAAAACTGTCGCTACTAATAAAAATTTACTAAATTGGTAATTTTTGGAATTGTATGAAAGTACATATGCACATATGTGTGGGCAAAAAAAGGAACGCATAAATCAATTTCCATTATCTTTATTTACATGACCTTACAATCATTAACAAATGCATTAAATAACAATCGATTTTTGTTACTCAGTACTATGCATGTTCAAAACTACAAAATTTATTTGTATTGGCATTCAAGTTTCCTCAACTTGCAATTTGGCTTAAAAATTAAAAGTACAGACCAAATTATATTTCCCAAAGTCTAACTGTTCTGATAATCAGTGCCATTAAGCGCAGTCTGGAAGTGTGTAACTACATAGTCGTGGTAGTAGGCCATAATACAGAGTGGCTGGCCCAAAATAATAGATGCCCACACAATAATATTGCCCATGCGTGGACCCAATCGACGCTCGACATACTTGGATACGGCTGACAGCGGAATTTGACCCATCATGCCCAGGAAGGCCCAAATTTTGTATGTTTGCAATGGTACCGATACCTAATTAAGCATTAAATATAAATTCGATTATAATTTACAACCTTACTAAAAATCTTACCAAATATTCATGGAAGAAGGCACTGAAAAGGAAGACTATTGTTGACGCCTGGCGCGAGGAATAACCCATCTGCACAACAGGAATGTATAGATGACGTACACACCATCTGTGTACGGGCATGTTCCAAGTGCGCCAAAAAGTGTCGATATTGTTAGCATTCCACCAATCACAGTAGAAATTGCGATCTGCGAAGTTCAACACCTCCCCAAGAGCATTTAAAAATGAATGGAACAAGAGATAGAAAAAGCACAACCAAGCCAAGTGATTAGGAAGCTATAAAAATAAAAGAATGATAAATGCTAATATTATATATAAATTATATCTTAACTTACCGCAAGTTTAAGCAGACGCTCAGTGGCCAAGCCAATATCCATATTTGAAAATGGTATAAGTGAGTTTCGCACTGAAGGTATGATCCACTGCTGGAACAAAGCCATTACCACATTCACACCAATGAGCACTTCCAGCAGACGTTTCAGTAGAAAATGTTTGCGGACGCGGGACGTACGTGGAAAATTTAGTTCGTAGCAAAGTGTGGGTGCACATAAGAAGTACATAATATCTTTATAACTTAAGTTTTCAGGATATTGCACCAGTTTAGTAACGTCTTCATCCTCATCGCCATCTTTCATATTTCTTTTTTCTGAACGTAATAGGCAGTTATACAATTAAGTGTTAAATTGGTAGATCATCAAACAACTTACTGAGTTCAGCTAAAGTGATGCTGGGTCTGCGCTCACGTGGCTGTCTTTGATAATAAGTCTGGCGACACCACATATTTGTCTGAACGTAGCTCCATAGCTTCAAAAACAATACGGAATAGAAGAAGCACACCGTTGTCGCACCCACTACAAGCCACAATAAATAGTAATCAAATAGCAATCTTGTATTGGTATTGCATACTTACTTATACTAAATGCAGATCCCTTTAGATGTATAATTACTACGGGCAAACAAACCGACACAACTATGTTTGTAATTTGAATAATCATGCCGAGACCTTCGGAGATTATTTCCTGTAATTAAAAAAATCATTTGAAAATTAATTTTTTAAAAACGGCTTCTCTTCTCAATATGAAATTTTTACAAAATGTCTGAATATCAAATAAAATCAAACCGTTTGTCGGATTTTCGTTTTCGCACATCTTGAAAATTAATAATTAAAAAGGTAAATTTGATCCGTTTGAAAAGAACATTTAAGTTTTTTATTTTTAGGGAATCCAGGCAGCTAATTCTATTTCAAAAGCTGCGCCCATAGCATGCATTTCGTAAAAATACCAATAAACCGTATAAAATGCAACCAGCTAGCAATTATGATATCTTGGTATTTTTTCGGCGTAAAGAGTATATTTTGAAATTTAACTTGCGGTCACGCTAGTCCTCACACTCGTCATTTCACTGTTCGTACGACGCTTGTATAAATTTAATTTGTTTCTTTGTGTGCAGAATTGATTTCGTTATATGTTGTAAAGTATAGTTTAACACGCAAAATCAAAAGCACCAAATAGCAGACTTAATATAATTATTTAATAAATTAAAACTAACAAACAACATGGAAGTGACCGACGCCAATTTACAATTGCTTGCCGGTTATTTGCAACAGACGCTCAGTGCGGATCCCAATGTCCGGAGGCCCTGTGAGTATGAGAGCATGCATGCGTTTGTGTTAGCGCGCGTATGTGTCTGTGTGTCGGAATGTGAGAGAAAAAGGGATCGAGCGAGGTTCATTTGTGCACGCGCGGGAAAACAGCAATGAAATGCAATACCGGTGCACAAAATGAAATACTAGCTTTTGGGCTTGTATCGGTATCGATCTTGACTATGAGAGAGTAATTGAAATGTATTTATACTTGTAGCGGAAAAGTTGCTGGAGTCAAATGAAAGGCAACAGAATTATCCAGTGTTGTTACTCAATCTGATAGACAAGGGTAGCATGGATATGACCATAAGGGTGGCGGGCGCCATTGCATTCAAGAATTATGTGAAACGCAATTGGGCTGCACACGAGGATACCGATGAACCGGATCGCATACATGAAAGCGATCGGAATACAATAAAATCCTTGATTGTCACCCTGATGCTGCATTCTCCGACTGCATTGCAGAAGCAACTCAGCGATGCCGTGAGCATTATTGGTCGTCACGATTTTCCGAAGAAATGGCCACAATTAATTGATGAAATGGTGGAAAAATTTGCATCGGGTGATTTCAATGTTATTAATGGCATCTTGCAAACGGCGCATTCATTGTTCAAACGTTATCGTTATGAATTTAAATCCCAATCATTGTGGGAAGAAATAAAATTTGTGCTAGATCGCATGGCCAAGCCATTGACGGATCTGCTGCAGGCCACCATGCAGTTGAGGACTATGCACGAGGGCAATCCCGAGGCCTTAAAGGTCATTTATAGCTCTTTGGTGCTGGTCAATAAGGTGTTCTTCTCGCTCAACTCGCAGGATCTGCCCGAGTTCTTTGAGGACAACATGAGCACATGGATGGGCGCTTTCCTGCAACAACTTGCGGTTGATGTGGCCAGTCTCCGCACCGATGATGACGAGGATGCTGGTGTACTGGAGCATCTGCGTTCCCAGGTTTGCGAGAACATCTGCCTTTATGCGCGCAAATACGACGAGGAGTTTAAGCCGTACATGGAACAGTTTGTCACTGCAGTCTGGGAGTTGCTGGTAAAGACCAGTCTGCACACCAAGTACGATGCGGTAGGTAATGTTATAATTTAGTTTTAACTTCTGATTCTCACTAATTCCTCTATGTTAGCTCGTCTCGAATTCGCTGCAATTCCTTACGGTGATAGCCGAGCGTCAACATTATCACGGCATCTTTGAGAATCCAGAGATACTGGCGCGCATATGCGAGAAGGTGGTCATACCCAATCTGGATATTAGACCTTCGGACGAAGAACTCTTCGAAGACAGTCCGGATGAGTATATACGCCGTGATATTGAGGGCTCCGACATTGATACACGTCGACGCGCTGCTTGTGATTTGGTCAAAACACTTTCAGTCAACTTTGAGCAAAAGATCTTTGGAATTTTTGGCCAATATATGGAAATCTTGCTGGGCAAGTACAAGCAAGATCCAGTTGCCAATTGGCGTTCTAAAGATACGGCAATTTACTTGGTTACATCGTGGGCCTCACGAGGCGGCACACAAAAGCATGGCATAACACAAAGTTCGGAGTTGGTCCCGCTGCCACAATTCTGTGCTGAGCACATTGTGCCCGAACTGGAGCGACCCAACAGTAAGTATAGCATGGTATTAAATCACATTCCTCTATTTATATTTTTTCTTTATGACACAGTTAATGAGCTGCCAGTGCTGAAGGCAGCTGCCATAAAATACGTAATGGTCTTTCGCAGTCTCTTAGGCCCGCAGACGTTAGCAGGTTGCTTGCCACAACTGATACGCCATCTACCCGCCGAGAGCATAGTGGTGCACAGCTATGCAGCATGCTCACTGGAAAAGATACTGACCATGCGTGATGCCACCAATGCTCTCTTATTTGGACCACAGATACTTGCACCACATTCAAATCAATTGGTCAGCGGTTTGTTTGCCACGCTTGCACTAACTGGATCCGCCGAGAACGAGTATGTGATGAAGGGTAAGCTGCTGGTGTAGCTCAAAGGAGACATAAATTTGCTTATATTTTATTGTCTAGCTATCATGCGCAGCTTCCATGTGCTGCAGGGAAGCGCCATGCCATTTATGGCTGTTGCTCTGCCACGTCTCACTGAGATTCTCACTTTTGTGTCTAAGAATCCCTCGCGACCGCTATTCAATCACTATCTCTTCGAGACGCTGGCTCTGTCTATCAAGTATGTAATCAAAATAATCGTCATGAAATATATTCAAAATTGATTCATTTCCCAGAATTGTCTGCCAAGCAGATGCCTCAGCAGTCAGCTCTTTTGAAGAGGCGCTCTTCCCAGTTTTCCAGCACATCTTGCAGCAGGACATTACCGAATTTATGCCCTATGTATTCCAAATGCTTTCGGTACTGATGGAAGTGCGTGAGTCTAGCGGTGCCATACCTGAACCGTACTGGGCACTTTTCCCCTGCCTGCTGGCACCGCCATTATGGGATCGTAGCGGCAATGTGACGCCTTTGATCCGCCTTCTGTCGATTTTTATCAAACAGGGCTCCGCACAAATACAGGCACTGGGCAAATTGGTATGAGATTGATATAAACGAGCGATTTCATTAAATTAATTGTATTATGTATTTTTTAGAATGGCATCCTGGGCATTTTTCAAAAGATGATTGCATCGAAGGCAAACGATCATGAGGGCTTTTATTTGCTGCAAAATTTATTGTTCTATTACAATGACGCTGAGTTGCAGACGAGCATGCGGCAAATCTTTGGTTTGCTCTTCCAGCGTCTATCGCTCTCGAAGACAGTTAAATATTTGAATGGCATCATCGTGTTCTTTTGCTTTTATGTGGTCAAAATTGGCGCCAGTCCGCTGCTGCAGCTTATTGATGAGATACAGCCAGGCATGTTTGGCATGCTGTTGGAGCGTGTATTCATTACGGATCTGGCCAAGGTCAACAAGGATTTGGAACGCAAAATAGTCGCTGTGGGGGTTAGCAAGTTGCTTACCGAGTGCCCTGAATTGCTGACAGGTCAATATGCGGCTTACTGGCCACGTTTACTACAGACATTAATCGAGATGTTTGAGCGACCACACGAGAAGCTACCCTATCTTGAGGGCGATGCTGCTGGCGCTGGTGGCGATGCAGGTGCTGTAGATGCCGAGCCAGGATATCAGGCGGCCTTTTCACAACTTAACTTCGCGCAGCCCAAGCAAGTTGATCATCTGGCCGAAGTAGCTGATGCGCGACAATACTTGGCCAACTCATTGTCCAACCTCTCGCAAAGATCGCCTTTGGGCACTCTGCTGGCACCGCTAGCGGCGGAGAGCAAGCAAGTTCTGCAGAAATATTGCGATCAAGCAGGCGTACGCATTGGATAAATCATGGATTAATCTAGATGTCATACACCTCGCATACACTACTCACCACATCAATTAATTGTCATATGAAATTTGTTTATAACTGTCACGATTGTAATCAATATACTATACATGTTATGTTACGGGGATGTCATATCCAAATCCCTTATGCTAATGTTAAAGTAGAAAATTTTCATTTGAATTGAATTGGAATTGAGATTGCCATGAGTGATCTGCCCAAAACCATTTCTCTTCTCGGAAAGGAAGGAGAGGTCGGAATTGGGATTGCTCTGAATAATTTTGTTACTCATCTCGAACCATAAAACCTAAATTCAAAATTGCAAATTGCCTTTTCGAAATTGCGGAATATAAACTTTCTGGACAAACAAAAATCCAGAAATACATTATGCGAAAGCTAATCGAGGCAATCGGACACAGACTATATCAACTAGGTAGATGCAATTTGCTGAGTGAGTTGAAATCAGTATTAGAACAATTCTTGAAATAAAAATGTAACTCACCAAGGCAAGACCCTTTTCGACAGCCAGACACAGCGATATGTGCACCATAGAGTCTGAAAGAGGGAAAGTTTTACCCAAAAAGGTCGACAGTTGCTTAGCTTAACTTACATATAATTAGCAGCAATGCATTGTGACCCTCACCCTCGTTGCGACCACTCAGAAAGAAATACCAGTCAATGGGATTAACGCGTATACCATATCTGAAAGCAGTATACTAAGTTAGAAGTAAAATGTTTGTAAAGTAAGTTGATGTCTGCTCACTTGAGTAAATTTTCCAAACCCAAGCGCAGCCCGCCAATGCACAGTAGCAGAAAACCCCAGTTCACAAGACCAGTAAAGTTCGTAAATCCAGAGCTCCAGGAGAACAAAGAATCGCGTGGACGATGTATGCTATAAATTATTTTATAGTTGAATTTAATTCAGTTAAAATACGATGAGCACTCTGTTACACTTACGATCTGTCTGGTTGTGCCTTCCGTTGCTTGGCCTCCTTGTTGGAGATCTCCTCGGCACGTGTAACACTCTGTGTGCGTCTATAGCGTAGTTTCTTTTCGCTGGTGCCATTGCCATTCTCATCCTTATCCAGTACCTTGCGATACTGCTGTAGGTCGATGGGATTGCCGTGTTGGTCGAAGAGGTGCTGCGTTGACTTGCGATTACGCAGGTTGCTCAAATTGTGCTCGGTTGCAGAAGCAGAGCGTCTTAGACGCTTCATTAGACCTCCGGCCACTCCATTTTTCTGTAACTGTTTATTGTTGTTGGCTGCCTGCTCCTTGGGATCTTTGGTTGTTGTCATAGCTGTGTAGTTCAGTTCTGTTTGGTTGCTGTCCGGCTGATTGTTAAGGGAAACGATGATTAGATTCCAATTCACACTCAAGTGTTGCCTACATTTTAAAATACCATTCCCAAATCTTATCGCATGTCTTTTTTAATTTTTTTTTTCGACACTAAAAAAATGCAATATATACATATATGTGTGTTTGATAAGACTAAACATTTGCGAACATTATTCAATAAACATCGAGGTCCCGTCTAACTAATCTGCTAGATCGATGCGATCGTATCAATTTAAAACAATCACTAATTCGTTTAAAATTAAACTCGTTTTAGTTGTACTTGACCAGACATGCAACTTCATAATAATTATCAACATTATAAAAATAGAAACAAAAAAAACCACAGCTGTTTCACAATGATCGCAGTCAAAGTTCATTTGAGTACGTGAGAGTTGCTTGAGGTAAACCGATATAATATTTGCATAGGCAAGTCGGACAAATACTACTAAGCGATCGTCTAATCGCAGTACAATCACACTTACAGGTAACCTGAACTGTGATAATCAGTTTCTAAAGTTAAAGTCGATCGCAAGTTTAGGTACTGTGTATAGTTTTACACTCAAGGTGATCACAATTTGAATTACAAATGAGACATGTATATTGGCTTATAGAGCAATCTGCAGGAAACGATCAAGTCTAATGACACGAGCTTTATCTTTATGTATATCTACTTATTCATAATAATTATTAATTTCTACACTTAGCTTATTAAAAGTTCATTGTAGTTTTCACTTCATAAATAACCAACAGTTTTGTAGCTCTTAAAAGTTCAATTTTACAGCTTCCAAAAATATTTAAAATTAAATATTTTGGTACATAGGTTCAAATGTACTTTAAACTTATTAAAAGATTTCAGCTCCAGCTTAATTTGTTCTTAATAGAGCGTATTTTTAAAGTGACGATGTGCCAGGTGGTTTCTAAAGAGTAATCAAATGCAATGTATGCCACTTAAACCGTACTCTCTTAATTGACTTGACTTGACACCCACCAACAACTATATATGAATACTATATGTACATATGTATGTAGGTATTTCTCTCAGAGATACGAAGCTTGGAACGTAACTTGTTTATTGTTTATGGCAAATACTCACAACAAGCTTTGATTAGACATTTGTTTTAAAAAATTACTGAATGTGTTTCTGGATTAAAATAGTGAAAGATTAACATTGAATCACAGTGCTTTTGGGGGTTATCGCAATTAATGAAATGCTTAAGCAACAGTTCCATACGTCATTTATAAACCAAAAAATTTAAAATATATATAATGTTATTTGACTTTACGATGTGTTAATACTGTACTGATAAGGATCTCTGATAAATATCGCAGCTTATCGAGCTCTATAAATATTTGGCTTATTTCGTTCGACTTGCCAGATACAACAAAAAAGGTGACGAAAACTCACCTACTATTTACAGTATTTAAAAAAAAATTAAAACATTAAACTGATTTGCACATACATAAGTATTCACATATGTATGTATGTACATATGTATATATGTATATGCATATGCTCTTTGGAGTGTGTATTACATTTCATGTCTTCTTCTGTCATGCGTGCAAAGTGTATGCGTAATGAGCCGAGTCATCGTGATGTGACTGTGAGTTTTGTATAGGCTGGATTGAGTAGATTAACAATCTGCTGTGTAAGTGCACCCTGAAGCGCATCTGTATCTACAAATGTATCTATATGCATTGCGCATGAATGTAGACAAAGCAGGAAGAAATCAAGCATGAGGTGCTGCGGTTTTAACTGAACTTTTCGTTTACTTGTAGGGGCATTGACATTCTGATATCTTATACATATGTATGTACATATGTATGCACTTGTGTATCTGTGGTCTTCAATTTAACAAGTCCAATAAGGGACATTGGAAGTTCAGCAACACTCATGCACGCTTTAATGTTACGTACTTGTTTAAAATGCACTAAATAAACTTTTTTCTGATGTACTTTTATGCAATTAATGGATGCACATGGTCAGCTAATTACACCGGCAAACCGGTCAGCGATTTTACAGTGAGAACTGCGTTTCAGGTAAAGTAGGTCAGTAATGCAATGTCAGATGAGACTGCGATAGGCATTTTATCAGTTTATTACCAGATAGAAGTATGTAGTACATTTCCATCCAGACATGTCTGTGGGCATTCCAATGCCCGATTACATTGTAAGCGGATGCTCAACTACGAAAATATAGTATTGCGGCTTATCAGCTACTGGTCGCTGTCTAGCATGAAAATGTTATCAGCTATGGTCTGACATTTGCCCGATAAACTCTCGCAGTATGCATTATTTGGTAATTGTCTAATTCGAATTTAGGGTTCCCAATTGGCGAAGCCTAAAAAAGTCATTTTTCGGTCTCCCATTCTCTCTCTTTCTCTCTCTGTGTCTTTTTAATTCTGCCTATTCTCTGTTTGTGTTTTTCACTGCGGATCCCTCAACCTGTTTTGGGCTTTAAAAGTTTGTTTGGTTAGTTTTTGTTGTTGTTTGACGAGACGCCACTGCCGAAAATTGTATTTGTGTATTTCAAATATTTTTTATAACAAGTCTTTAGCAGACAAATCAAGGTTATTCTAACAAACACTCGCAGACGTATGTATGTATACACAGACGCACGCACTTTACGTCTGACTGATCAGTATTTCACATTTAGTCACACTATCAAAGTCCAAAAAAAGCGGGTGAGTTGCATACTTGAATTCTTTTTATCACTATTATCTTTAAACAGAAGCTGAGTCATAAAATAGGGGCAAATGCAACACGTGTTTTTTGCATTTGTTTGTTGTTGCATTCGCAAATAAAGCATAAAAAAGAAGTAAAAGCGAAAACTGCAACATTTTACACTTCAGTGCTTTTAACGTGCGCTTTGACTTCACACGCTCTCTTGAATGTTTCTCTCTTTCTTACTGGCAAACAAAAGCGAAACCAAAGCGAACAACAAAATACGAAAGCAGTAACAACTTTTTTTAACCGTTAGTTTGATATAGTAAACAAACACAAATTAAAAATAATTATTTGACTAAATTACTAGTAAGTTGACTGGAATTTGATCTTTTAATATTTAATCTATACACTTCACATACAATTTAATTTAATGCTTGTGATTTGTCACCCACGACGACGCGCATGGATCTTCTTCCAGAGAACGCAATTTTAATTTTACCGTCCGATTCGACGACAAGTTCTCAACTGTTTGCTACTGGGAAAATCGAAACAGAAATAAACAATGCGAGAAATTGCGGAGCATTAATAATTTACTACTCGTACATCGAAGCATATGTCCAATCAGTTGAGAACCAAAAGAGAGGGAGCGCAGAGCGCGCTTAAAAATATCCAGTTTGATATCTACAAAAAAGAGCGAAGAACACGCAAAGAGAGCAATGCTTGTGATCCGTTGTGAGGTATTTGTCCATGCTAAAGTAGCTTTTGCTTTCTTTTAGTAAATTTCAAAACCAAAAAAGCTCAAATTGTAGAGGCCAAAGACTTGTTAATTTTCATTTATTGTCAATTATTGCACACTTAATAACTAAAAAACAATAAATCGGTAATAATTTAAATTAAATTACAATACGAACAAGACTAACAACTAACTGATGCTAGATCCAAGCTGATCCACTCGTTAAAGCTTATGTATTTACATGTAAACAATTAAATGTTTTTGAAAATGTTGCTGATAGATTTGGTATAGAGCGCAGTTTAAAGAAAATAATTTATAACTAATATTAATGCTTATGTTGTTGTTGCTGCTGTCTCTCCGCTGCCTGCTGATCGTCTTCATCGTTGCCATCGTCATCAACGTCGTCGTCGTCGTCCGGCGATAGACCCTCAATCAAATCGTCCAAGTCATCGTCTCCATCATCGACATCATCGACAAATTTATCGATGCGTTTGAGTAAATTATGTTCGCCATCTGACGTTTCATCTTCACTCACATCCAGTTCGCCATCCAACAGCTCTCCCCCGGTCTCCGTTTCTGGTTCGCCAACATACTCCTCTCCCTCCTCTCCATCGTCTTCGTAGTCAAGCTCGTCTTGGACTGCTTCGCCTTTAATGCGGGACTCAGGCAATTGATCATAGTCAAAGACTTGGCGAGTGGCACGCGGCGGTTGTTCAGGTTCCGTGCTGGTCGCGATCTCTGAACCATTCTTGACCTGCTCCTCCTTCCTCTCCTCCAGCAGACTCTCTATGCTGCCGGCATGGCTTCCAATGCGCGGTTCCGGCTGCTGTGGCATCAACACCGGTTTCAGTTTGGTGCTGCCCGCCATCGGAGGCGCCTCCGAGCTGGTGACTATCTCGTGCGCATCGGCAAACATGTTATCCAGCAGACTAAGCAGATCATGCACGCCACTGGGCGGTGTATTTGTTGTCAAGCTGCTGGCGAGACTAATGGGAGTGGCACTTGGACGGGGACTGGGTGTCGTTGACGTTGTCGTTGTCGTTGACGGTGGCATTGGCGTCTTCGGGGTCGTCTTGGGCATCGTCGTGGTCTTAGGGGTCGTCGGCTTAGGCGTCGTCATGGTTGTCGTTGTAGTCTGAGGCGTCGTCGACGTTGATGTCGTTAGCGGCATGGTCTTGGTATGCAAATGCTTGACCTGGTAGGTCTCCACAGTGCCTCGTTTCTCGTTCGGATCCGCAACGCGCACCACAGGCTCACGCTTCGAGATCACCGGCACTATCTTCGGACTGTGCGGATCCAGTTCGTTCTGGCCATAGGTCTTCACCTTGGAATGACCCTCAATGATCAGGTACATGGGACCCAGAAGTGGCTTTGGTGGCTGCTTGTAATGCGAGAAGAGCGCATCTGTGGTTAGTTCCGGTGCCGGAGCCACCGTGGGACGCTGTGCCAGATTGCTGGTCTGCGGTATCATCAGCCGGGAGCTGCTCATCGTCGTTGTGGTGGTCAGGGATCGCGGAGTGGTGCTTGATGTTGTTGTGGACATCAGCATGGGTCGAAAGCCGGCTGTGGCAGTGGGCAACAACGTGGTGGGTGTGATGTAGATCTCGGCAGGCGGGCTGCTCGTGGTAGGCGTCTCTATGGTGGGCGGACCTGGTACAAAAGTTATCGGTGCATAGCTCAAGGGAGCATAGGTCGAACTGGGCAGCTGCAGCTGCTGTGGCTTCGTTGTGCCCATCAGATACTTGGTGGCCGGCATGGTGGGTTTCATTCGTTGTTTCATTGGCGGCTTGACCAGCTCCTTCTGCAGCAGCTCGTGGAGCCAGGGCTTGCGGGGAGCTGCTATTGCGGCCGCCTGTTTGTTGCCCGCGGCATGCGGATGTATTGCATTGGGGGAGTAGCTTATGCTCTGCGGCCTGGAGAAGCTGTAGTGCTGCATGGATTCCTGATGATGAACATCGCCATGACTCATTCGCTGCGGCATCGATACCGAGACGCTGGCAGGAGCGTGCGATGAGTACCAGCTGGAGGTGGCCATGGAAGAGGGACTGCTGTAGTAGGATTTGCTCGGGGAGGAGGCAACGGAGGAGGGGGGAGAGCTGTATCCGCTGCCCATGTTGACGCTCATATAGGAGTTGCTGCTGGGCGAGTTCATCACGCTGTGGCGATACTCTACATGGCCCATGCCCTTCATCATCATTGGCGGCGGCATGAGATGAGTGTGCGGCATGTGCTGCGACTGCTGTGCATGCGGTGTCTGCTGTGGTTGCTGCGGTGGAGGTGCATAGTAGCTGCGCCTGATGCCTGCGTACTTGGACTGTTGATGGCCATAAGGATGCGATGAGGGATGCGGCGACGGATACGAAGCGGAGTGTGAGGCATGCGAGGAGTGCGTTGGCTTCAGGTGCGCTGTCCTCAAGCGATCCCGCTCGTTGGCCACGCCCAGCAGCAGTATCTCACTCTTTGTCTTATTCCTCAAGAGATCCGCTGGCAGCTTCTGTCTGGCATCCTGGTTTGTACCATTATTCTCTGCCCAGTAGCGCACACGTTCCAATGCCGGCGGACTGTAGTCATAGGTGGGATCCTTTTGCAGGGGATCGCCATGGCCGAGTGGTCGCCACTCGTTGTTGTTGTTGGGATCCACGCGCAACGCTGCTGCAACAAATGAGAAGAAGTTGCATCAATTAACTGTGTACAGCTTTAATTGCCTCACCACACTCCATCAGTTGCCCCAAGGCGGACACTTGAATGCAGATGCAGAAGGAGATGAAGGCTGAGCGGGGAGAGCGTTACAAATCATAACTCGTTAAAGTGTTAACAAATGTTTTTACACCGTCACCTCGACCAAGATGAGTGTGTCGAGTTGGCTAGACGTCTGGTTGGGTCGAAGAGGAAGTCGATAGAATTTGCTTACAGCCATTTTTATACTCTTTGGTATCTGGGTGCAAATCAGGTGCAGGTTAGTTTTTCTATCAGCCCAAGCATGGATAGCTGGTATCGCAGAGTCGAGCATACTGAGTTTGCTATTCATTTGTCGATTGAAAATACAATAACTGTTAACTATTCGTTCTATTATCCTTTCTGTAACTAAGAAACGTATTCTGTGCTTAATGACTCAGCTCCCAGTTAAAAATATTACTCGCATATCTTTAACAAAACAAAAGTTTATGGCCTCTTTAAGGAATCGTTAATATTAGAATACAAATTTATATTTATAGTCATTTGTCATTTTGTACTATAATTAAAATATTTTAAAAATTATTTCATCATTTTGTTTTATTTAGATAAAACAAGTAAAAAAATAACAGTTGAGTTTGCTTTTTCTCAAAGCAACAAAAATATTATATTTTTCGAAAACATACTAGACAATAGACTAAAAAATCTACTAAATATATACCAAATAATATATCGAAATTACACGCATTCAAAATTATGTCCTTTATTTGGTTTATTGAACAACCCTAGTATGTCACTGAGTGAGCAGGTGCAATTGCACCTGATTTCACCCTATAAAAGTATTTCTTGCAATTCGGTTTATTTCGATTTGCGGAGATGGTTAGATGAGTGGCCAAAATCTGAAACAAAATTGATCTGCTTTTAAGAGTAAGATTATATTGTCCCCGAATTTTGGTCGCGCTAGCTCTTTTACTAGCCTCTGAGATCTAGGTGTAGAATATATATACTTTGTGGGATCGGAGATGCCTCTTTTTGCCTCATACATATATTTTCGAATTTATAATACCCGTCTACTCTATTAAGTTTGATTTTGTTCAACTTATAAGTCTCTTATTTGCGATCCCTGATCTTTGATCTTTTCGAGCTACCCAGTCAATTGTCTGTAAACTATAATTGATTTGACTGCCGCCGGCAATTGCCAGCGAGCTCAGCTGGATCAGTAACAGAGGAGCATATGGTTTGCAAGTGTGGGCCAAGACTAATGCCAGATCAGAGTGGGAGTCGTAAGTTGCGAATCAATGAAGCTGAAGTCATAGTTCAAGCCTCAGACCGCGGGCGCCCACCTGCAACTGGCTGGCGCGAGTAGAGTAGAAAATCTCACTTGGCAGATCAGCTGACAATGGCTATAACAAACAGCAATGCTTGATTGACTGATCAGCAGAGTCTGAGGTGGGATGGTGAATGGGCGTGGCATTGGCAGCTGGCCAAAGTTATTAGCTGAAAGCAGACAAATCGCTTTCCTTTCGAAATGATGGTGGACGTGACCAGGAACATGCACCAGGAACTAATTTTCCACAAATACCAGATCTTGTCGGGGAGGGAGTTGCTGCCAGCTGCCAGACTCCGGCCTCCCCATCTCGGGCAATTTTCAATGTTATCCTTGCATAATTGCCAAATCGTTTTCACTTTCAGTTTTCTGCACCACATTAAAATAGCGCGCATGATTGCGTTAAAATTGTTTGCATCTCCTAATGTTGGTCATTAAAATATCCCCTTCCCCCTCTCCCCTCTCTTAGTATGCTGAGCAAACAGGTGAAGCAACTGAACAACTGGATCTTTGTGGTCTCGTGTCAATTATGTCGGCATTTGGCGGTTACAACAAAATCAAAGTGCAAATCTTTCATATTTGCGGCATTTCATGCAGTTCATTGCCACGCTTCACCTCTTCCCCCCTCCTTGGCTCAGGCTCCAGCTCCATTTACAACTCCCCCTTGTCTTTCTCACCTGTTGTTGCATTGGGCGTCACAATGGCCAAGACATTCACTTTATCCTGACGATTGGCAGTCTTCATGGTCGCAGTCACCGTTTGGGGCAAGACCTCAAACACCTCATCAGCGAATGCGAAACAATTGTTGGGGTATGCCACATGGAGTTGGAGCAGCAACACGCAGAGTAGCCAACAAAATATTGTTACCAAATTGTTGGTTTTTTTGCGCCGTTCGCTAATCATCATGCGGAGCGGTGCGGCTTATCTGTAAAATGAAAATGGAAATGGAAATTATGCCTTTAGTTTGATGTCGATGTGTACCGATTTCCCGATTCCCGATTACCAATTACAAACAAAAGACTTAGGCAACAAACTCGATTTGCACTCCTCTTAAACAAGTCTTTAAATTGCCACTCTAAGTGAATAATTCCATGTTATTAGTGGCGCTTTTCAACAAATCCTTGTGTTAAGCTCTATTTAGTAAAATTTGTGAGCATTTCCTACATAGTTAAAGCACTATTGGAGGCAATGCTCACTCTATAGTGATTGGGTTGAAGATTGAATTGGAATTTTGAATTGGACATCGATTTTGATTAACTTGCTTATAAAATAAGTAAGTTTACTATCTGTGAAATATGTTTTTTTTTAATAAAAGCATAAAATAAGGTGTTTCTAGTGTTTACATCTACTAAGTAAGTTTTGGTGAGTTTTTCAAATAGCAAATGTAAACCAAATAAATAAATCTAACTAATAGAATTTCTCGACGATTAAATTAAAATGATCACAATATAAACATGTGCAGTCATAAATGTAAGTAAATATATTTTGATATATTCATTTACTTTCAATGTTTGAATAAATAAGAAGTCAAGTGAGAGGAGAGTGCAGGGAGAAAGAGGTACAGAAAGACTTTAAGAAAGAGATAGGGGCAAAGCAAGAGCTTTTGGCACCACCTTTAACTGACAACTTAATTAAAAGTAAACTCGAGCGGACCGAGACTCTTGGATCTCTTCAGTCCGCTTTGGGTGGTCGCATTTCAAGGCGGCTCAGCTGTTTTCGGAAACATGTCCTTAGGGTTACGTATGGCCATCAACGTAATGAAATGGTGCGTTGTCATCGTCGGTCGTCAAATGAAAGTGAAATTTGTGCGCAATGTTTCGGTTTTTCGAATATAAAAATCAACGGTAACAAAATTTGCATTTATTTTGCAGTGGCTCCACAGGTTGTCGTTGTTGTTGTTCGGTTGCACAGTTGTTGTTGTGGCTGCTGCACGACAGCCAGTTGGCGGCAATCGTAAAAATTAACTTGATTACTACACGCATAAATAAAGCCATTAAATGGCAAACATCTTTGCACGGCCGGGCAATTAAAATCAAATAAAATTCACCGACAGCATCGAAATGAAGCCACCAAATTAGTCGCATTATTTTTGGGAGCGTGCGCAAATTTAACTAGGAATGGACAACAATTACATGAATTTGCAGCAAGATAGCTTATAAAGATAATCAGTGCCTATCGCCTTATATATCACAAAAAAAGGCCTATTTTATTATCTTATAATTGTCACACGTTCCCTCGTCTAGTTATTCACGCTGATCTCGTTACAATGTATTTTACATAATCCATTTAATTGTGCATAATGTATGTTATTTAATTTTGTATTTTAGTATGCTTACATTACTAAACTCTATGTTGCCCACATTAAACGGGTTTCCAGTCAGCATGAAGTTGGTTATGCGCTAATGTTATTTGTAATTGTTTGCTCTTTGGATGATCTAACTAATATGTTGATGGATAACTATGTATGTAACTCTTGCTATAATATCGATAATAACAAATAAACAATTGTTAACACGGTGTGACCTGAAGTGCAGTGGAATTATACTCGTATATAATTGAAAGCACAACATTTTTGTTATATAAATTGAACACATTCTTACTTCGTACGCCATTGTTTTCCCGTTGTTAGCTGGACAGAGAGAGTTCTATAGCTGTCAACTAATAGACACGATCATGAGGTGAATTATGTGTGTTGAATATTAATAGGTGAGTTGTGCGTGTATCGTAGAAAGTAAGGGGGAAAAGAGTGAGAGAGAGTGCAAGTGAAGCGAGCATAATCTAGCTTTGAATAATTAATGTAATTGTCCTGTCAGTTGACACATTTACACCGAGTGTTGGATCACATAAGCATAAATGTAAACACGATTACAACGCTGTGTGCGGTATTTAGTGGCTGTTTACTGTTTTATATTGGCAATACTCATACTTTCGATACTTAAAGATATCAGCAAGTTAATCTTTTAATGCATAAAAGCACAAGACCGTCGCAAGGCACTGCTCTTCAGCTAGGCAAATGGCCCGACCCAATGCATCGAAACGAATCCGCTAGCAACGGCGTCTCTTAAGTGAACGCTTAAGCCAATGAGGCGGCTGTGAATGCATTGGAGATCGTAAGAAAAAAAACAAACAGACCAATAAAAATACAAACAAGCGCAACATCAGCAACAACTTCGAAAACAACACCAACAACTACTACACTAAGTGACAAGGTAAAACCGAAAGATTCATTCAAGTGTGCGACACTTTTTATGCGTGAAATAAAAAGCGACCACAACGACAACAACAGCAAGCTGGGATGCATACCAACATGGCAGCGTATTAGCAAAGACAAATACTAATTGCAGCCGAAGCAGCAACAGCAGCAGCATTAACGTGCAGCAGTTTTGTGTTGTGTTTTCTGCCGTCAGTTAATTTCATTTAAAGAATGTCATCTTCACTTTAAGTGAAAGATAAATACACATACAACAATAAAAACAACAACATAAACAACAACAAACGCACACACAACTTGTAATGAAAATCGACAGATGCAAGTGTTTGGCATTGTCTCCTTTTCCTTCAACTTCAACTCGTACAGTTGGCGCTTGCTGCTGTCAACGCTGCGTATGAGTGATGTTTGTATATTGTTGTTGCTGTTGACGAAGCTGTAGATGCTGCTGCTGCTGCAACTGCGTTGTTAGCTTACGAGGAGCGTCTTAATTCTTTGCGCAAATAGCGTTTGCACATTCGATTTCGCTGAGAGTGCAACATCCGCAGCGAAAACTGCCAAACAGCAAACAGTCGCCAGATGCGTTTTTGTGCGTTGTTCACAAACGGCCACATTAATTATCGATAAGTTTGATAGTTAGTCTCAATGCTACGAAACTTCCGAGCTTAAAAACTTTCGGTTTGAGTCTAATTGTGCTTTAAATGAATACTTGGCGTTCAAACTGCAAATATTTTGACTTTATATGTTTAACACTATTTTACTATACTTTAATGAATTTGATCAATTTATTACTATTCCTTGCTTTCAATATGTTAACATCTTATCTTCTATGCTCCACAATCTCACATTTATTATCAAACTTTTTCGTATTGTTCCCTCGAAATTTGTACTGGATCTTGCATCATCTTAAATTGCTATACCTACCATACAACGCGGGAACAGAGAGTTGAGCACAAATTGAAATTGAGAGTCAATGCCTTGATGTAGACTGTTGATATTATCCTTTTTGGGTATCTTTGTTATTCACTTTAAACGTTTAACAAGAATACATTGCAGTCATTGCTTGATTAATTTGACTGCTATTGTCACACTTTAGCGTTGGCTTACGATCACTTCCATACGCAAATTCAATTTCAATTCGAATTGCAATGCCGAACATTTCATTTCATTTCATTCAGTAAATTTCACTTTTAAACGACGACGACGACGGCTAGTCACACTTTGTGCCCGGGACCAGAGACAGAGACCGGAGAGTCAGTCAGTCATTCGCACCGTTTTGTCGAGAGGAGCAGGAAACTCGATTGTTGTCGTTGTCGTTTGTCTTTTCGGTTGCTGCGTTGCATCCGTTTCAAAACGCGTCCGTTTGTTAACTGATTTCGCGTTGTGTTGGCCAAAACTCAAATTCGAAACTGTTTAAGAAGCGACGTGACGCTACGGCGACGCCACAACACGCTGCAAACGACGGCAGCAACGTCGCTGCCAGTACAACGAACCAGACAACTGGCCAGACTGTGGCCAGACCACCAAATACCCCGTCTCTGCCAACCATCCCAGCCCCCCCCTCTCCAAAACCTCACCGGCGAGACTGCGCAATTGGCAGCTGCACTTGTCACAGTCGCAGTCGCTGCCGCAGTTAACGTCGCTGCCTCTGTTGCTGCCACTTGCTGACTGACCACAGCGAATCAATAAACATGCGTTGACGTTGACGACGCCGTCGCTGCTGCCGTCGCCGCTGCGATCGCAGTCGCAGTCAGCTCTGGCGTACCTGTTAGCCGGCAAAGTTGTCGTCTTTTCGCTTTTGTTGCTACCTTTGGCTGTAGCTTTGATTTTGGCTCTGTCTCTGGCTTCGACTTTGGCATTGCTTTTGCTTAGTTGTTGCTCTGCCTATGCTGCTGCTGCTCCTGCTCCTTCCACATCCACTTCTCCCGCAAACAGACTCACTTTTCACTGCAACATGTTGCTGACTAACTGACTGACTGACTGACTAACTGATTGACTGGCCAACTTGACCATGAAGTTGTCTCCAGCTTGGAATATCAAACACAACAAACCGGAGATGGTATATCGCTTTAAATCGTCGATTTACAAGAGATGGTGCTTAATAAATTAAGTAAATATAAGCAAAGCACTTATTATATCTGATATAACAAAATTATTCAGTTCAGTCTTTATTTTATTTTATATAAAATACATTATTTTTGTAAGATATTTAATCTTTAAAATTATATATTATATTATTATTATAAAATTAACTTTTATATTAGAACTTGATAAATGCATTTAGTTTTAATTATTACAGAATTATTAGTTTAAGATACATAAACCATAAACTGCCGAAATTAAATCTCAAGTTAAAATTAAAGTGATGTGTAGTATAGATAGATATTTACTACATTTCTATTTATTTAATAATGTTTAGGTATGGTAGAGTTTATTATTCAATATGACTTTATTTAAATTAACATTTTGCTTTATAATATTTATTTAATTAAAAAAGAAGAACAATTAATTTAATGTAAATGTCATACATATTATTAAAACGCAGTGGTTTTCAAAAAGTCTTGGCGGGAAATTTGTTCTGTAGCAATTGCTTTTGATGCTGCTGCAGCTGTTATTTTTGTGTTTGCCATTGTTACTAGCTCCCTAGGCGTTCCACGCTTGATTAACTTTCGCTTTTGTTGCAGAGACACCAACAACAATTGGCATGTTTTGTGTGTTGCATAAAGCAAAAAAAAAATAAAACGGGGATCTTTTGGCGCTTGACTGAGAAAACATTTCTTTGGCACTGAAATTGAAAAATATGTTAAAAGCTTAAGGCGGGCAACAACAACAACAAACGCAACAACAAGAAAAGTAACAGCAGTAGTGACAACAACAACAAAAGTAGCAGCAGCAACAACAACACTTGACAGTCAGTGTGACAGTCGAGTCATGATGCCGATGCCAGGGTTGCGACTATTGTTGAATTGTTGATCTGTTGCTGTTGGGCGTGTGCGTATTTGCGAAGAGTTTCTTGGACGCCGAGACATGCATAAAACTTGTAAAGCCATTAAAAGCGCTTACAGTGACAACAACAAGAAACAGCGGCAACAACAAGCAAAACAATCAACCAATATTGTTGTTAGTTCCCCGTTTGATATGATTGTTGTTATTTTTGTTGTTGTGCGCGGCTCATTAGCTTGATGTCTTAATTAAAGCGAATATTGCAAAAATTTCGAATAACAACATTAAAAAAAAACGACAACGATGTCGGCTGCAAGGCGCCCCCAAAACAAATGACTTAGGCAACAAACTTGCCACAATGACTTTCACAAAAGAATGCAAAGCTGTCGCATTAAATATGACATTGACTGACTGACACGCCCACACAGCAGCTGCTGGTCCCGCCTCTGCCCGCTTGCCCTCTTTGTCGCTACTGATCTGTCTCTTTCTCTACATAACAAGTGCTCTCTCTCTGACATCTCCTGCCTCCTCTTTGTCGGCTTTTGCCTTTGTTGTATGACACAAAAATTTATGCAGCTAGCAACTTGGTCACTTTGCTTAAGTTAGCTTGCAACACGGCGCGGCACCCCTCTCTAATTAGTGCTTGCGTGTTGCATGTTGCCCGTTGTAGATTGTTGCCTGTTGCCTGTTGCGCAGTCCGTCCTGCATCGCGTATATAAATTGTATCAATAAATTTATTGATTTCAACTGTTGCCGCTGACTTGTTAAATATTTAGCCAAAGCGATCGATTTATGTGGCCTGCATGCAAATTTGTTGTTGCTATAATGAACATGTCGCCATGTGGAAAGAGTCATCACACACGCACGCACACACCACACACAAATTGTTTGTCTGCTGCCTCTTACCCCCCCCCTCTCTCTCTCGCTCCCTCTCTCTCTGCCTTGCACATTTGTTAGCCAGCAACCTTTCACTTGGCCACAGACAGTTTCACCCACAAAAAGCAAAACAACAAAACACAACATTAAACATATTTCCGGCATTATAGAACACTTTCATATTGATTGACTTGCATTTGGGTTAGGGACAGTTTCGGCCACATACGGAGTGCCACATGTGCTGCATCTATAAGCAGGCGAAAATCCAAAGTGAAATGTTGTTGCCGTCCGTGGTGCATGGCTAATTAGATAAACAAATTTTGTTTGGCAACTTCGTTTGCACCGAGGAGGCTACATTGTTGCACGAATTCGAAATTCGAATTATTGAAAAGTGAAATAAACAAACAACAACAAATAACAACTGCTACAACAACAACAATATTGCGCACAGTTTCTAAAAGAAAGTGAAAACCCAAGCGCGCGGACAGAACGCAGAGTTAGCGTAAAGCGTAGAGCGTAAAGTGCGCCGCCTAATGGCCGTCAACGTGCAACGTGCAGCGCCTTAGTTGGCCAGGACCAGACGCAGTTCAGATGACAGTGAGCTGGGCGCGTGACACGACTCAAGTCACTTGAATTAGATTATGGAAACCTACTCTAAAGCTTTTCAATTGCGTAGGCTTCGCTAAATAGCAATGAAGGCTCTATTAATACTTTACAGCTTTACTAAACTAAATTTGCCAAATTATTCAAGTGCCTTAAAATCAATTAGCTGCATATACATATACTGAAAGCTGTTTCAACAAAAAAATGTTCCCTTTAAATAAGTTAATCAAACAAACTAAAGCAGCAGATTCTATCAACATTGTTGAAATCATTTTAAATATGGATCATTTAAATTACTGCAAACACCAATAAAGTCGTGAGCGATAACTCTGAGGGCAAAAATGACTTACTACCATATTTGATCTTTTTTTTCATTGCTACTCTATTTAATAAATATTAAATTAAATTATCTTTTTTGATTAAGTCAACTTATTAAATATTTTTTGATAATTAAGAACATTTAAAACTTATTGACATTAATAGTGTTTTAAAAAGCTTAAACATCCAAGTACTCCAGCAACTCGGATGTTTATTAGGCTAATTGTTGAGTTTTCTAATTAACATAAGCTAAAGCTCAATGTGCTGTTTGAAATAAACGTAGTTTAAAGTCCGTGCCTGTTGATGGACACGAGCTCATCTCCGACAGTGCCGCTGATCCACAGCTAGCCTGAAATGCTGCGGCAGAGGCAAAGACAGAGCGCCGAGCAGAGCCACAGTCATTCACAAGTTTTGATGCTAAACAAATATGACTAATTATGGAGGAACTGTGACTAAGGCTGGGACACGAGGCTCGAGACCGAGACTAGCGCTGCCACTAAACAGTGTCACATAATGCTATCGTCGTCTTCGTTTCGACGTAAATGGTCAGAGACCGAGAGATTGCGACTTCGACTGAGGAGCGACTTGTAACCAGTTGGGTATAAAAACAGCATCAGCCTCAGCAATATCAACAACAACACCCGCAATTTCGCCAATTCGTGGAAAAAAAGAAATACAAATAGAAATAGAAATAAAAATAAAATGCAATTGCAATTGCTTGAATGAAATGCGTTTTACGCGCAGTTTTCACTCCAACGCTAATCTCCACTTCCCTCCATTCATCTCGATCTTCATCTCCATCTGCAACCATTTAAGTTCAGCGCTTACCAACTGTCAATAAATGAGCTTTTTTCAACAGACTTGAGTTGGGCGTGGATGTTACTGTTTACATTAAGTTTACATGAACACTAGCAAATACATATGTTACATGGTTAATGACATTATTTTACCAGACAACCTCGAAAAGTTTCTTGTGTAATCTAGTGCTTTGTTACAAACAATTAAATTGCACATAGCAGTAGAATTGAAAAAAAATCAATTGTAATTGCAATAACCATTAATGAAATGCATTTTACGCGCAGTTTATCGCGCTAAATCCTAGCATCCCCATTGATTTCGATCTTTATCTCCATGTCCAAAAACCTAAATTTAGCGTATACTCAAACCGCTGTCAATAGATGAGCTTTTTTAAAAGCTTAAAAAGAATAAAAGCACTAAGCAATGAACATAATAGAGTCCGCATATCCAAAAAATACGGGCACTTTTCGTTTTTGGTTTTCAGAACCCTCGTGGCAGAGGCCGGGCAGAGGCGCAGCGCTCTCTCGCGCTCGGCTCTCTCTCGAGAACTCGAGCTAGCCGTCGTGTCTTGAACTTTGAAAACAAAACCCCTGAGCATGATGCAATTATATAAGGTGGTCTCGTCGGCAAAAGTTGGTGCTTATTGTATGCTAGCCGTGAGTGTGAATGAAAGGGCCGTGTGTAGTAAGTGTGAGTGAAAGAACACTAGACTATGCTTTCTTATCCCTTAGGTGACGCATGGGGTTAGAATGAGCATATCATAATAAAAACGAGAAGAAGTTATTTTATTATTATAATTTTATTTTTAATAGCTTATGTTTAGGCAATTATCAGAATTATCCTCTTGAACATTGCCACTGTTAAATAATATATCTGAATTCTTGGCCGTTTAAAATGTTCGCCTACTATGTGTTTGCAGCAAAAGAACCCATACGGTCTTTTAGCGAACACGAAGGTTAATGATTTCGAAAAAGAGCGTCCGCATACAACCTTCCTCTTCAACAAGCAAAAGTGCACTGAACAATAAGCGCCACGAAGCTTAACGCATTTTGAGCCGACGAGACCACCTTATATAATTGCATCATGCCCCTGAGGCAGAGACGCAGCGCTCTGGCACGAAGAAGTGAACAGAGAAAACTCGAGCATCAATTCAGTCGTAGAACTACGCTGTTTTGATATGTGTGTATGTGTGTTTAGTGCACATACATATGAAGAAACATAATGTGTATGTTGCTGCTTGTACGATTGCTTCAATTTTAATTTTTCAGATTTCAAACTGAGTTTCATTTCAGAAGTGTTTTGCTTGGATAGGGAAAAGTGAATACTCTTCTTTATTTGCATATATTATTGCTCTATCACTAATAACTAAGGAATTTTAGTCTAGGACATCAACGATGCGGTGCGTGCATCACGAATTGAATTGTTGGTTTCTGCCTGTGACCTTGTTGTTATTCTCTTCTGTTCCGCTCGTTTGTTTCAATTGATTTTGTCGTCTTTGCGTTGATGTTGCTGTTTTTGATTTGCTTACTTTTTACTTTTGATTGCATGCAGAGACTCCACCTGTTGATCGACTTTTCATTATGTTATTATGTTTAAATAATTAGTATAGACATATTATATTTAAATTTCAGCATTTTTTATTGCAAGTTAATATAGACATATATAAAAGGAGTATTTTGATTTTTATTTACATTCATATTTTTATTAATTTTCAGCATAGTTTAAGCAAATTCATATATACATATTTTCATACATATGTACACACATATGTGAGATAGTATCAATTTGCTAAATTTTAAACACTGCTGAAAATACATACATAAATAAATAAATAATAAAGTTTGAAATCTGAAAAATTAAAATTGAAGCAATCGTACAAGCAGCAACATACACATTATGTTTCTTCATATGTATGTGCACTAAACACACATACACACATATCAAAACAGCGTAGTTCTACGACTGAATTGATACTCGAGTTCTCTCTGTTCACTTCTTCGTGCCAGAGCGCTGCGTCTCTGCCTCAGGGGTTTTGTTTTCAAAGTTCAAGACACGACGGCTAGCTCGAGTTCTCGGGAGAGAGCCGAACGCGGGAGAGCGCTGCGCCTCTGCCCGGCCTCTGCCACGAGGGTTCTGAAAACCAAAAACGAAAAGTGCCCGTATTTTTTGGATATGCGGACTCTATTATGTTCATTGCTTAGTGATAAAAGTGCAGTTGCAATTGCAAGATGAATGAACAGCTTATTTCCATCATCAAATCCATCTGGTCTGTTACAGATTTCCAGAGTGCTACTACAACTCCAAAGACGCTTCTATTGCAAGGCGGCAAGCAGTGTAAGCCTCACAAGAGGCATACCCTGCGCTGGGGCATCGCGCCGGTAACGCTGATGGCCGAAGATTTTGTGACCGCATTGAGTGTGCTGCCACCGGATCATCACAGCGTTACGTGCTGCGTGGACCCTTATCGATCAAAAGCCTTAGAATTTGCCGATCGCCATAAAGTATCTCATGTATTTACTAGCTTCGAACAGCTCGCCAGCTGTCCTCACGTGGGTAAGTCGCCGTGTTCCTAATTCTTCCACACTCTTTTTCTAACCCTCAAGTCACCTTTGTAGATGCTGTCTACATATCACCAGCGAATCCCATGCACTGTGAGCTCTGCCACCTGATGCTCAACCATGACAAGCACGTGCTGTGCGAGCAGCCGTTGTGCATGACTGAGGAGCAGGTGGTAGCGCTGGTGAAGAAGGCACAGACGCGTGGTCTATTCCTGATGGAGGGACTCTGGTCACGTTGTACGCCCGCCTATCGCACGCTGCAACATGAGCTGAACAACGGCAAACTGGGCATGGTCTATCATGTGGAGTGCAACTTAGGCTGGAAGCTAACTTCTCAATTAATCAATTTCTTGGGTTATAGTGGCGTCACAAGGGATTTAGCACCATTCGCCTTGCAACTAGCTCTCTGGATATATCAGGAGGTACCGCTCTTAATTCGGGTAGAGGGCAAACTCAACAAGGAGGGCGTGGATGTGTCGAATGTCATTGAGCTGCTCTTCAGCAGAAAGCGCACTGCTCGTTTGGTGTTAAGCACGGAGGAGATGATGAGCAACATAGTCTCCATATATGGCACCAACGGCAATGCCACGGTGAGCCTACAGTCCTGCAGCTTGATTCACGTGATTTTTATTTATTCTTTTCCTTCAGATGAATAACATTTGGTGTCCCGAATTGTTGGTTTTCAATAATGTGGACTACTCGTTTATTTTGCCAAAGTCCAGCCAACCCACCATCTACCACAATCGCATTGCCCTCTGTTTTGAGGCGGAGGAAGTGCGACGATGCATTCTAGCGGGACATACTCAAAGTGAACTCTTCAGCCATAATGAGAGCCGTTTGATGGCCAACTTGACGAACCAAATACAAACGATGGTTTGTGAGAACAATCAAGAGGTTCGGCAAATAAAAGTAAATGAAGGCTGAGTTTATTCTAAAATAATGTGTAATTGTTTAAAAATGTTAACAATTACAAAGAGTCAAGACACACAGCAAACGTTTACTTTATCCGATGCAACAACCTACGTTGCGCGCGTACTTCAAGCAGCTTTCAGTGGTTGAGCTTTATTTTCAACAGCCTTGAGTTATTCGAGGGTGGTATGCTGCTCACAGTAAATTTCCCATACCTTACCTGCCTATCTTGCAAAGCTTCTTGAACAATCTATTGCGCGTTGGCTGTGCATGCGAAATCATACGGAGCACGTCGAACTTTTAAACTCGACCAATACAAGAAAGCCCAAAACTGGTGACTAATACGGCGGTTTCCAAAGCAATAATAATTTTTCGAGAAGATAACAACGGACAAAGCTTATCACCGGCATGAGTAGTAAACAAATGGGCAAACAATCAAAGTAAGAGCTTTTCCACATGCATAAGAGCATATACAAACATAGATCGAGGGAAAATTGGGTCGGCGGACAGGGGCAACAAATCGGACACACAGGCGGGCCTTCATTTATAGATACATATGTATGTACATATATATGGACATGCACATATTCATATGTATATATACATAGATATTCGTATGAATTTTCACATATTTACATAAATATAGAGATACACATGTACATACATACAAGCATACATATGTATGTATGTATGTATGTGAACCCAATCACGTCTGCACCGTTGTCATTATAGTAGTTTGTCATTTGATTGTTAACGGAAAATTTGTGGCATGAGACGGGGAGTGAGATGGAAATGCAACATGTGTTAGATACATACTGGTGATGCAATTCGAAATGCACTCCCAGGGCCAAATGCTCTGCCACCCAAGGATTGGAAACGTGACCTTATATAAGAACAAGAGCAAGCATAACTACAGTTGGTTAGTCATTTATTCATTTACTTGCATTTTTAAAAAACGTGTATTATATAAAAGCCAAATTGAAATTATTTAAAATGTCTAGGCGAAAATATGTTTGACGTTGTCATTGCGTTTTTGTTTTTTGTTTACCGCGCATTTTGTAAACACAACAAAAATAAATTGCGCAGCAAATTTTGCTAAAAGCTTCATGTTGGCTCTCTAAAGAACTCCCAGCGAGTGATTTAAAATAAGAGAAAGAGAGAGAGACTTTTATACAACAACTGACAACCCAATGGTGAAGTCAGTTCGAAAATTCTAGAGCTAAAAGCAATCATTGTAAATGTAATCAAAGGAGGCCATACAACAAACAGCTTGTTTGAATGGCATAGAATTTCAAAAAATAGAATCAAGAAAAATATTAGGATTCTAATCAAGGTATTTCATTTTCTTTTGCTTCAAAAATTAAATAATCTATCAAATTTCTCACAGGGTTTACGTTTGGGAGAGCGACATAGTGTCTGAGAGTGCCGGCCTGCCGTCTTTCTAGCTCATAAAAACAACAGCGCGAGAAAAAGCTCGTGGTTGGTATAAAAGCAGGTGTCGACTGGGGATAGAAAGTTTAATTATTATTCGTGTTTTGCAGTGAGGACGTCGAGGACTAGTGGAACTTACACACATACAATAACACAACTTGCAACACAAAAGCAGAATCAACAAAAAAGACAAAACTCTTAATTGCAATACATAAAAAAGATCTCAACAAAACCAACATGTCTGAGGCACACTTTGATGAATACGAGCACTACAACTTTGACCATGGAAAACACATCTTTTCGGGCCACAGCGGCAAACAACGCTCCAAAAAGGAGGCCAGCGAGCACACTAACCACTTCGATCCGTCGGGCCATTCAAGAAAGATTTTGACCAAGCTCATGAACACCAATAACAACAAGAAGACTGTGAAAAACTGATGCCCAAGTCACGGCAAAGAGCAGACACAGGCACATAAAAAAACTCAAGCAGAAGAGTGCAAAAAGAAAAAAAGCGAATATTAAAGAAGATACAAATGAAAAAAAAAAACGCAGCGAATGAAATTGAAAATCAAAGCAAATCAAAGGTGGCCAGAGAAAGGAAGGTGAAAGAAAAGAGAGCAGAGGTTAGTGCGGCGGCAGCTGGCACTGTCGGCTCTCGCTGGAAAATTAAGAAAATAACGCTGGAATTACTTATTAAATAGTTCTAGTTATACAAATTTCCTAAACTTAATACACTTACAGACTTATAATTATAATTTTAAGCTTAGTTCGATTCAAATTATGAAGTTTTCATTAAGTATAACTTTTAAAATAAAAAGAAAACTACAACTAACGCTGCGATATTTTAATGCGAACATTTGCAGCGCTCTTGCATTGGAATTGGAACCTGAACCTACACAAAAGCAAAAGCTTTATGCGACGTACACGTATTACGTACTCTGTCGCACCTCCCTCCCCCACTGAAGTTTAGTATGTATGTATGTGAGACTGAGTGCATATTTATAGCCGTTTAGTTGAACTCATTTGCACTCAGCTCAGCGCCTTGCGATCATCAACCACGTTTTCCTTTGTTTTCGTTATCTACAAACTTCATTGTAAATGATGTAAATGTGTGCATGCAATCACAAGATCGACGCGGAAATCTTCCATTGACCTTCCATAAACAGTTCAAACTACTCGCGCGCTCAATTAATTACAAAATATTTATCTTCCGTACGCAACGTAAATATCCGCTAAATAAATACAGGGCGACTTTTATAGATATTGAACAAAGCTTAAGTACTTGTTTACATACAAACATACATATGTATATTAAGCATTTAATATATGTATATATATAGTGGCTTATATAGATTAAATAAGGCTTAATAACTTTGAATATAGCGTGACCGCAAGTTGAATTTAAAAATATACTATTTTACCTCAAAAAATTTACCGGGATATACAATACTATAATTATGAGGAAAAGGTATGGGATAATTTATGAGAAAAGCATGTAGATTTTTAACAAAAGTTAATGTTTTGGAACAAATAAATAAATGGAAACTAAAAATGATATAATATATGTACATGTAATGGTCACTCTGAGCGTGAGTTTGTTAATGGTGAGTAACTCAAGGCGATGATTGTATAGCAGTGAGGTTTTTAAGGGGTACGTCATCGCCAGCTGTCACATGTACTCAACAGTTGTGCAACTGTTTCGTTCAGTGTGTTCTATTTGCTAAGCAGGCTAGTTGTAATATAAAATATAAATTTCTATTTACTTTTAACTAAAAAGCATTCAAGTAACAGTTCATATTTGCAAAATTCGTTGCAGTGTTAAATTACTAGATAAAACGTGAGTAATACCAAGTCTGCACACAACAGACTATGTTATAAAAATCAATAAGTGGTATGGGTAGTGAGAAGGTGACAAGTCGCGCACCCCGGCATTTAGCGATTTGGCGTTAGCGGGCGGTCGGTTTTAGTAGATCCGCTGCTCCGCTACGCCATTGAACAGAGTGCGTTTGATAAGGTTTCGAACTATTACACAATGTGCTGCTCTATTTGCAGATTTTACATACACGCTGCACACATTGGAAATACTTTAAGATGGCAACTTTCCTTAACATGAGTTCGGTTAAGCTTAACAAATGGCAGGTGGCGCTCTTATTGGGCACACCCTTGGTAATTGGTCTGGGCATATATGTGATTCGCAAGAGCAGCAAGTCAGACGAAACAGATGGCGGCAAGCAGCAGACCAAGTCAAAGGGTTCGGACTCGACGCGATCCAAAGGAAAAATTGAATCAAAGACGCTGTCTATTGATGGCACCGCACCCGATTCTGAACTGGAGCGCAAAAAAAAGTCTGCGGAACTGGGCGAGAAAATGTCGCCTTTAAAGGAGGCCAACAATTACAAGACGGAGGGCAACATTTGCTATCGCAATGGCAAATATGATGAGGCAATTAAATTCTATGATAAAGCCATCGACAAATGCCCCACGGAGCATCGCACAGACCTGGCGATCTTCTATCAGAATCGCGCTGCCTCATACGAGATGCTTAAGAAGTGGAACAAGGTGAAGGAAGATTGCTCACTCTCGCTGGAGTACAATCCGCGCTATGTCAAGGCCTATTTTAGGCGTGCACGAGCCCATGAGGCTACCAAAGATATGTCGGAGTGCCTGGATGATGTGACTGCCACCTGCATACTGGAAATGTTCCAGAACAACAACACGATCGTGTTCGCGGATCGTGTGCTCAAAGAGACGGGTCGCCTGGATGCCGAGAAGGGCATGCGGGATCATGTGCCTGTGGTGCCCTCAGCTGCCTTTGTCAACACTTATATGCGCTCTTTCATAGCCGATCCACTGCAGATTATGGATCTTCCATCAACAACGCCAGAGGATGCTCCACTGCGTGGCTTCCTGCGTGCGCGAAAGGCATTTGATGAACAGAAATTCGATGACATTGTAGGGGCATGCACGGAGGAGATTGAATCCTCTGAATCGGAATCACAATATAAAGTCGAGGCGCTACTAATGCGCGGCACATTCCATCTGCTGGGCGGATCGTATGCCGACAGCAAAAGCGACTTTGATGCCATTCTGGCGAACGGTAAGTCACCATTATTAACTGACTTCAAGTGCTAATGCTGTTCGTTTTCACAGAGGATGCGGAGCCCATAATGCGCGTCTATGCCTACATTAAACGCGCCGCGCTCTTTATACAGACGGACGAGCGCGAAAAGGGACTAGCCGACTTTCTGGAGGCCGAGAAACTGAAGCCCGACAATGCCGATGTATATCATCAGCGGGCGCAGATACTTCTGTTGCTGGAGCAGATTGACGAGGCGCTGGTGGAGTTTGACAAAGCAGTGCGATTGGCGCCTAAGCATGCCATTGCTTATGTGCAAAAATGCTATGCCGAATATCGTTTGGCCCTACTGACCAATGACCAGAATCGCCTAGGAAGTGTTATACGTGACTTTGAGCAGGCCATCGAAAAGTTTCCCGATTGCGTCGAATGCTACAGTTTGATGGCTCAAGTGCTGGCCGATCAGCAGCAGTTCCCGCAGGCACAACAGTACTACGAAAAGGCCATGAAATTGGCGCCCACAAATCCATCATTGCTAGTGCATCAGGCTATAATGATGTTGCAGTGGCGTGGCGATATCGACGTCGCTGTTACGCTACTCAATCGCGCCATCGAAGTGGATCCTAAGTGTGAGCTGGCCTACGAGACTCTGGGCACCGTGGAGGTACAGCGTGCACAGCTACAGCGGGCCGTCGATCTGTTTGAGAAGGCGCTGCTCTATGCCAAGAGTCAGGCTGAGCTAGTGCATGTCTACTCCTTGCGTAATGCGGCGTTGGCTCAAATCAATGTCACACGCAAGCTCGGCATCGACATGAACACTATTACCGCAATGGCACAGTCCGGCCTGCTTGCCCAATAGGGGATGTAGGATGTTATCACAGGACGAAGCCATCAGGCATTTAAGGAGTATCCAGTGCTAATTAAGTAAAAAAAAATCGACAACCTCTCCATAAAAAAATACCCACGTCAAACATTGTTATACATATAAAGATATGGCAAATCTTTGTTTTAGTTATTCTGTGCTCCTAGTTTTAGCAAATGAAAAGTCGATCGATCATCGGTCTGTTAAGCATATTCACCTATTATTATTAATTAATAGTTAATGTTAGCCTAGCTTTAAACAAAACAATATAAACCACATTTGTAATTAATCAACAACGCCCTGTTGTTGCCTATGCTGTCTCTGCATTTGATTGTAGGACTGCACATCCCCAGAGATAGTGACGGCACAGATTACCCATAGTGCCGCCCGTATGCTGCCCACAATGGCATACTCAGACTCCAACTGCTGCAAGAGTGGCATAATCAGTCCTGGCAACGAGCCCAACCCATTCGAGATGCCCATTAGAGTGCCCGCAAAATTGGGACTCATGTCTAGCGGCAGCAACTTGATGCCTGCGTAGAATGCGCCAAAGGCCACCACACTCCAGGCACGCGCTCCATCCTTTTTGTCGCAGAAAAGATACATGGAGATACTCGCAAACACCAACCAGGACATCAAGCGACGTGTCTGCGTGCGACTCAGTATGCCATTCGCTATGAGGTAATCGCTGAACGATCCTGAGGTAAGGGAGGCCAGCCAGCTCCAGAGATGAGGTGCTGTTACTCTTAGACGTGACTCCAGTTCATGTAAGAGTGTGTCGCCTTTTGATTGCAGATCCTGCAGCACACTCTGCATCTCCTGCGCCATCTCCTGTTCGTTCCAATCGTGCTGCATGTTCGCGGCAATCAGTGCCCAGATGGGCGCATTCGTCAGCATTTTGGTCCAAGGAGCTGTTTCATTTTCAACTTCATCTTCCTCTGTTTCTGTGAGCAGCGAGGCGCTCACCTGGCTGTTGATGTAATATCGCTCCGGGATTTGAATGTACGGCGAAGCATCCGGTTTGCTATAGCAGACCAGTACCTGAGGAACAAGACAAGGCGGATAGTAATAGAAGTTTTGAAGAACTTTCAAAGCCTTGAAGCAAGCAAATTTGTAAATGGGAGGTATGAAGAGTCTCCTCTCCAGAGTATTAAATTGAAGCTTTATAATTTGTTGGAATAATTTGTTGGCCACTTGCATTAGTATAGGATAAAAAGGAAAATATTAATTTCCGAAAGTGTTTATGGCTATTAAAGATGCTAAGTAATTCACTTAGCAAGAAGATTATAATTATTGAGAGGAAACCAAAAAGGCTTGTTATCAAGAATGATCTTTGGATAACACAAAAAAGTAGGTCACCATTAAGCCATTTGGATATCACATGAAGAACAAGTTCATGGAATAATAGTCAACTCATTAGGACATCGTTAATGGGCTTTGAACAATGTTGCACCTATAATGATATGTCTATTTAATCAAATATCGTGGCATACTTACAAAGCCCACAAACCAGAGTAGTGCTCCGCTACCAACTACATAGAATGCCACCGGCCAGTCCTCATCCTGTAGGGCTAGTCCATTAACTAGATGCACGAAGATGACGCCAATCTCGCCTCCACTCAGCACGCAGCTGCAAAGCAGGCCACGCTCGTTCTCCGGCACCCATTGGGCCAACAAGGCGCTGACAGCTGGAAAGGTGGGACCCTCGCTAAATCCGATGAGCAGCCGAAGGACCATTAAGGCTTGAGGACCGCCACTGCGAACTATGGTGGGTGTCAGCAGAGTAAGAATGGCCGAGCAGAGTATCGAAGCACCTAGGATCCATTTGCCGCCATATCGCTCCGCCAGTCGTCCACCCGGAATGTGGGTGATCATGTAGCCAGCGTAGAAGGACACGCTGACTAGGATCTGCACCTGCTTCGTCCACACATCGGAGCAGTTCGACGTGGTGATTACAGGAGTGTGGAGCTGCTTGTGTTGGAGTTGCTGTTGGCCCAGTTTAATCTGTTCTCTGCCTGCTCTTTGTCTCGGTCTTGGTCGTGGTGTCCGTGCTCTGTTCCAATTGCTCTTTGTCCTCGACTTTACAACTAGAGGGGCTTTTGAGGGTATCGCCTTGACCAATTCCTTGGACGCCCTCACTATGCGATTTAACGAAAAGTCCAAGCAGTAGCGTATTGTATAAGCATTGAAAATGGCTAAAAAGCTGAAGTAGCAAAGCACCCTGCGCTGCTTCACCTGCAGATCTGCTCCTATTAGTTCTCATCCTCATTTACCATCCCTTATACTTACAGTCAAAAATAGCTCTTAACTTCTCCTGGAATCGCAACATCTTAAACAAAACAAATTCTATTAAAATTGTGAAATATTTGCGGTAACCTCAAATGTCACTTTTTGATTTATAGAGAAAATTACTATACTTCTAATGGGGATTTCCCTGAAACAAGTTTAAGATACCAGTAAAAAATAGTAAACAATATATTTTTTTATTTTGATTTTCCAAAAACACTCATAAAAATATCAGAGTTTATGGCTTGACAGCCCTTACTGTGAGTTGACATTTGTTTAGCTTCTAGTTTCTATATAGTTATATTATATAATCGTATACCAATATTTTGTTTCGTAAATGGTTGCTAGTTTATAGCCTCAAATTTAAGTGGTTACGCTGTTTCAAGGCTCAAAAAATCCGTTTTGTATACAGACTGCGGATTTTAATTATATATTATATATAATTTATATATAATAGTATATATATAATATATGCATATATAATAGATTAGAAAAAATCTCAATTAATAAATAGAAAAGATAGAGTTTATCTATTCGTCCTACGAGTATCTATCAAAGGGTATAAGGGTATTATAACTTTGTGCCAACCGAAATTGTAAGTAACAGGCAGAAGGACCCATCTCCCCACATAGTATATATATTCTTGATCAGCGTCAACAGCCAATACGATATTGCCATGTTCATCTGTGCGACCGTCCGTATGAACACGTAGATCTCAGAGATTATAAGAGCTAGGGCAAATAAATGATCGGGATAGTATGATTTATTTTTGAATGCAGATTAATTTTGTTTTAGATTTTGGACACGTTCCCTTCCACCCCCGCAAATCGAAAAATCCAAATTGCAAGCGTCATTTTAAATCTATAACATTGAACGTTGGTACCCAAACACAATACAATAATCACCATCTTTATGATCGCTACAAAATTTTAAAGGGCGAAATCAAATGCAGCTGCTCCAGTTCAGTTGGTATGACATGTGGGTGGCGGGTAACTATATTGTTTGCTTTTTATTTTGACGTTAGAATACGCCAACTTTTTTTTAAAGGCCTCATTTTAGTAAATAACTTGCAGACACTTGTTCTCTTTTCTATTTAGTTATCCCATATAAAAACATCAAGAGGTTCAATTAGTTTATGCACTTTATTTGGACTAACATTATAAAAACAGTTATGCTTTAACAGATTGGTGTTAAATAAACACATGCAAGTACACATTGATCAACAATTAAAATATTCACGTAAAATAATTAATAATTGATAATTTCATCTGCATCTTTTTACATTGCGCAATACAAATTAAGGTACATACATTCATCGTTTCATTATTTTCACTAGCCTAAAATTGAATTTCGTTTTCGATTAAATACTAAATAATAATTAAGAGAGTACATTGCTGCAGACAGGAGTGGGGGAAAACACAGGCAATGTACATAACTAAATTCGCTTAGATGCGGCTGCTGTTGTGGAGAAGAGAGTTGCAGTGGGATTTAAGGAGGGATCTGCAGCTGGAAGCTTATAGATGACTATATATAGATAATATGTTTACTTGGTAAGGAGTGGGGAAAGTGGGGCCGGCATACTATAAAACTAGCAATAGCAAGTGATCGATCGCAGCATGATGTACGTTTGACATACATTATTAAATTACATTTACATAATTGTACATTAACAAATTTCTTCTTGAGCTTCGTTAACAAAAATTCACAAAAATTCTCTACAGCAAATTCAACAGGTGCACATAAAGAATACACTAATGGTATAGTACTACGTGAGTGTACGATAGGATACAATAGCGATAGTATACAATAGTATATAAACTAGTTCTGAACAGTTATGGCACTTTGGATCGTTTGCGTCTCTAGGAGCTACGCTCCATTGGCTTCATCTTGAGCTCTGGCTTGCGCTCCTGTGCCTCAAAGTCAACGGTGCGTGGCTGAATGGTTGAGGGGCCATTGAATGGCTGCACTTCACCCGAGGCCCAGATGCAGTAAATGACGGCTGTCACAAAGAGCACGCCGAAGGCCACCCAGAACACTGTGCGCCACTCAAGCAGCGAGGCATTTGGCGTCATCACACCCACAAGATAGGGCGTCACCACGCCTGTAATCGCACCGATGCCATTCGTAATGGCCATCAGTGTGCCAGCGTAGTTAGGACTCATGTCCAGTGGACTGAGCTTCATGCCTGCATAGTAGGCGCCCATCAGACCCATACAAATGGTGAAAAGCACTACGACTAGGACACGATCACAGCCAGCATAAGAGGCGCCCACCATGAATATGGCCGGCCCAAAGGCAGCCAATCCAGTCATCAGCTTGCGTGTATTTGTCGTATTCATAATGCCACGACGAATCATCCAATCGGCAACAAAGCCGCTGCCCACCGATACGATCCACATCATCACGTAGGGCAGGGAGGAGTACAGACCGTTGGCCTTGATCGAGAACTGCAGCACGTCGGACATGTATTTGGGCAAATCTGTGACCATGATGTAGAAGCCCCAATCATGACCAATCTGAGCAGAAACCAAGGCAAACATGGGCAGGCTCGTGAGGATCGCCTTCCAGGGAGTGGGTGGCAAGTTCTCGTTGCGTCCAATTGTGCCGATCTCCTTGATTAGATACTCGCGCTCTGAGGGCTTGATAAAGGGATGGCTGCTGGGATCGCTGAAGCACAGGAAGATCTACAATGAGAGATAAAAAAAATAGATACTGAAAAGGTCTGGCTTTAAAGTGTTAACAACGCTTCGACATATATATAATTTATTCTTAAGTAATTGAAAAGACTTTGAGCTTTGGGAATACTTACAAAGATGACGAACCAAACAACGCCAAGACCGCCAAAGAAGTAGAACACAAAGGACCAATCGTAGGACTCGAGAAACACGCCAGACAGCAGATTGCCCATGATGGTGCCTACTTGACCGCCGCCAAGGACCAAAGCGCCAAGTTTGCCACGTTCATTGGCCGGTACCCAAGCTGCGAGCAGGACACTTAAGGCAGGGAATGTTGTACCTTCGCCGAGACCCATAAGGACACGGGTGACAATCAGCCAATCGGAACCGCCCAAGTTGATGGCCAACGGTGTGAGCATGGTGAAGACAGCAGTCGAGAGGATGCCCAGACCCAGAGTCCATTTGCCGCCAAACTTTTCGGCTAGAAGACCGCCAGGCACATGGGTGACAATGTAACCAATGTAGAAGGAGGAGAGAATCAATCCCTGCAGCTCCTCGGACCATTCATAGTCGCCACCGCTGGCCGCCGCACCATCGCCATCCAGGTCATCTGGCTCACAGATCGCTTGGTCGTTGTCATCATCAGTGGTGAGATTCTTCTTGGCCACCAGCACGGTGATTGCCTGCGAGAGGCAGACACGCATCGTGTAGGCATTGAGGATGGCCAGAAAGCCCATGATGGCCAATATCACACGTTGTGGTAGTATAAAATCTAAAGTGAAAGTTAGATTTAAAGTTCAAGTTAATCAATCAATTAACACGGACCCAATAAATTACCAAAATACTACGCAAATGATCATAAAATACTTAAAATATTGACGTCAATTGTGAACGGCTAATTTAAATATTCAAATATTCGCAGTGTCTATCAAATAATTTCATTGACTTTGTTTAACATGCGAATAAATAAATTGCCCCAAAAACTCGGTTAAAAGTTATTCAATTAGTGCGACAAATCAAGCACTGATAAAGTACAAATTGAATTTGATTGCACGATGCTTAAATATATAGTCATATATATTTATATTTTTTATTATTTATCACAAATTGCTATATCAATTAGTTCGAAACGGATCTGTAAAACGTTCAGAACACGCCAGCATTTGTTGTCGGCCACATTGACTTGTAGATCCCCTTGTGAGTAAAGCACAAATTCCAGCATATTGCAAATCACACAAATTACCCAACTCCGGAAACTTTCCAGATCGGGGGCAGATTGATGTGCCAATGCCTTTGTAATCTACATACAAAACAATTACCAGGTGTGCCTCAATTGCATAGAAGTTAAGCACAGCTAATTTTGGAATACGAGTACACTGTGATTTGCAGTATCTTTAAGTTTAAGTGTATGTAAATTATTAGCTCATGTTAAATAACTTTTACACTTATTCTTAATTTAGAAAAATACAAATATCAAATTCGATTGGAACTGGAATGTGGGTATTACACAGTGATACACACAATGTATATTATAAGAGATTTAAATAAGAGATTTAATTTCTATGTATATTGTAGCTTTCTGAATATATTTATTTGACTTCAAATGTAGTTATTAAGTTGAAATTAATTACTAATATTACAAGCATTCTATGCACATAGTTGCCATTCTCCTGGGATTATTCAACTTCCAGGAAACATATCCTATTGTACCCGACTATATTGGTTCATAGATTAAAACCAGTTTTCATTGAGTTGATTTTAAATTATGAGAAAAACTTTTCATGAGCATAATTAAAGTTCTCTTGGGATTACTCGACTTCTACGAATTATTTAGATCTCGTGATATTCAACGTTTATGGCACACTTCGATAGCATTTGATAGAAGTACACTTGGGTTATTATGGCCCAATGTTTATGGTGGCATTTGAAATAGTGCTTTTCGTCGATAGTCGGAGGGAGCCGTTTATAGCACAAAGTACACATAATAATGCGTTAAATGGCCTTATGTCTTGATAAGTTCGAGTGGTATAGATCCGCGATAAGTTCTGGCTTTGTGTTGAAGTATGATGATGGATCATAAAGCGCCAGTTGCCTGGCAGTTGGAATTGTACGCAATTGCAATTGTTTTTCTTTCTTATTTTTTCTTTGGTATGCCACCTAATTGTAGGCCCTAAAATATTAACAACAAATTGATTATGTTGATATTTCAATATCGTAATAAAATTGAAGCAATTAAATACTCTTTTGGAATGTCTTGCGCTGAAGGTTAAATTAATATAAACAACTTGTTTTATAAATAATATTAACATTGACCCAACTTCTTCTATCAAATTAAAGAATCGTCGACAACAACACATTTGTTAACACATTCCCAATAGAGTTTATGTATTGTACTTATAAAGTAATCAAAGAGTTCACATTGTATTCCATGCATGACAATTTTATTAGAGCAAAAAATTGAGAATGTATTTATATAAATAACCACAATAATGATGTTGATGTTCCGATTCTCACAGCTATAATTAAATATACTTCACTCCCAGCCCCACATTCAGTTCGAGCTCTCTGGACATTTGAATGATCTGTTAGTTTTTGTTGTTGCTGGAATTTCAATTATAATTGAAGATATTATTATCAAATGAGAGGGGCAGTCCAACTACGTCATTGTGGGACAGCTTTATTTAAACAATAAATTAACGTTCATAAATAAAATATATTTACGTGGTTGCAGTGGAGCTGACAATTTAATGATGTCTCAATATTTGTCATATTATTTAACAAATACTTCAAGTCGATAGCCGACTAAAATTTATAAGCAACACGATTCTCAAATAAACCAAACGATATCGATAAGGTGTAAGCGTATTGGTGTACGGCATACCTCACTTCTCAGTATTTATATGTAAATGGGGTGATAATCGCACGAGTGTGGTCATAATTCACTCCTATCTGATAGCCAGTTCATGATTAGACGACATAATAGAAGTATATACGTATCCGAATCTAAATCATGTGCTGATACCTGGATCCATTAGGATTTATGATAAGCTACAGAATTATAGCCATATTAACCGATTAATGAACGTTTACTCAGCTCCGGTGTTTGATTTCCGGGAATAAACGTACCTATTTCAGTGCACTAGTCATACCACGTGACTACATGTGAGGCTACAACATATGCATTTATGTACATATATTTTGTAGTTATATTATTATTAAGCGGATAAACTTTGTTTATTATGAGCTTAAGCGTTAACGTTAACTATAATGATTATTGTTTCGAAGCGCGCATTATTCATGATACTGAGATTCGAGATAGCTGCTGACTCTTTTGGTTATATTATCACCTCATTTTTTATTTCAACGCTACCGATTACTTAGTATATATGTATGTACTACATGACTGGTAATCAACGTCATATTGCACAACATTTTCAATTCGATAAAGCCATAAAGTTTTGCAAAAACAAGTATTGGAAGTAAGTGTACGTCGATTCATTCCGACTTCGGATGTGGATAAGCCATGTGCCCGGAGAGTTCAATGTGTCCGAGCATACATATCAATGATACTAAGTTCTTCAACAACAGACTATATATAGGCATTGGTTCAACAGAATCCACAAGAACAAAGAGACAAAGAAGAAGACAAGACCACCACTAGCCTAATGATAGGTTGTTCTGACTATTGATGGATTGTCAGTAATAAGTGTCAAGAGTCAAGAGACTCAAACTCATTGAGTCCCCACACACACACTTAAGTACCTAACTCACGTTTACAACAAAAAAATAAAATAAAAAAATAACTAAAAGCTATAATGAATATATTTTTGTCAATAATAACATTTGCATGACAAATAAAAACGCGTAGAAAACAAATAAACAATCTCGTAAAATGAATTCCAGCCCGCGACATTACAACATTTTTTCTTTTCTCTTTTTTATATTCCGCTTTTTTGTCGACTTTAATTTATATACATATGTATATTTGTTCTACAGTATTTTTATGAGAGAGAAATGTGGAGAATTATTATGAAATCATTGAAAACAAAAGAAGAATTCTTTTATTACATTGACCTTGCCCAAATACAATAAAAAGGAAATGGTTTTCGTTGGCTCTCTATAAGGAGGTCAAGCTACCGCCAGCCTTAAAAGAAGCATTGTTTTATTGCCGGCTTTTTCATGATAGTTGAAAATTATATGATATTAAGAGATAAGCAAAACTTTCTTACCAACCTAAAAACATTATCTATGCCAAGCTTATGTTTCTGATTATTTCAGAAATATATATATCTGTAACAAATGAATTCTTTGTATACCTACATGTATACATATGAATGTACATATGTACATCTGTAATATTTTAGATTTTGGAATGAGGTCTCAAAACTATTTTTAAATTCAGTTTCTTAGTTTGTGATAAACATTTAAAATGATATCGCATTCGTCGGGGACATCTCGGCAGAAATGTTTCACATGAATAAAAAAGACTATCTCGTTTTATTCCATTGTCACATTAAACACGAAGAATTCCTCACACATTTTGCTTAAGAAATCCCATACACACTTCTTAGAAAGCATAGCTAGTATAGCTAAAAGATGTCTAGACTGTAAGGCACATGCCATTAGGGCTTCTACCGACTTTAAAAATAGTTTTTTAGTATAACATATATAATGCTCGTGTTAAATGTTTTTTCATTTAATATTGTTGTACACACTGATAAAATTATTTTTGCAAATCCAAAACAACTGTAGGAATGCATAGACCCTACTTAAGTAAATCAGATCACTCTACGATTATGCGTAGAGAGCCACAGAATAGCAAAAATTCTCAAAGTTGAGCTTTGTATTTATGTTTTTGTGAACCTGTTGCAAATCTTTCGTCATCGTCTCGTGCCTTTCTTTATTCTCATGCAAATGATTCTTGGAGACGGCGTCATTTGTACATAGAAATTGACAAATTAAAAAGCGATAGACTGCAAGATTATTGATGATTATGTTGACGCGTGCCTGGCATGATATTGCTAAACAAAAGGTATCAACAGAATGTATAATATAAAAAAAATATATAATGTTTGTACGCAAAACATACACGAAAAACAAAAAAAAAAAATGGAATCGGAAGTGCAAAATGCAAAGAAATAAAAAAACGTTTTGTCATTGTTATTATACTACATTGTATATACTATACATACACATGTATACAGCTACATATGTATACTTTATACTTAAGTTTTGCATTCAGTGCTGGTGTTGTTGTTGTCGGTCAATGTCGGTTAAACAATAATTAAAGCATTTCAAGAATGTTGAGCCAGAGTTCAACGAATTTGAAATCTGATTTGAATTTGAATTCACAATTCAACGCATAACACAACACTCACACACACAGGCTCACACACTCTTTCACATTCGTTATTCATATTGCACTTACACTTTGATAAGCTTATGCCCCATTGCGGTTGTTGTGTCATTTCGGCTCTGTTCTCCTGCAACGTTAACAAATTGACTAATTCTTTCGCCACGACTGCGATTTACGCTAAACGATGCGTAACAAAATAATATATGGCAGTTGCCACACACACAGCTATCCTTGTCTCACACGCTCACACTTTTCAACACTTTTCACTTTGACGCATGCGCAACAGAACAAACACCGAAAGCGAAATGCAAACGGAGAAATGAACAAAGTGAAGGCGAGAGAAAGACAGAAAGGATAGTGAAAAGAACCGCACGCAACGGCAGCTTAAATCGTACTGCGCACGAGACTGGAATATGCAATGGAATTCGAAATCGAACTGTCGTCCAACGAGCACTGGAACACGCACTTCTGGCTTTTAGGCTTCGTTTTTCAGTTCTCTTTCTTATTTGTTGTTGTTGCTGTCATTAATTTTTGTTTTATTGTTTTAGCAATTTTCACACAACACGATCTTCACGCTTTTGTTCTGCCTTCCGCGCACGTTGACTGTTAAATTTCAAATGAGAAATTATTTCCACAGACTTTAGTTTATATGCGAACAGATAAGCACTGTTGCTCTGCTGCGCCAGCTGCTGCTGCTGCGACTACTTTGCTGCTGTCGCTGGAGTTGACGCTGTTGGCGCCGCTGTCCGCGTCGTTTACTGATCGTTCAAGCACTGCCGGCGCTGCGTCAAGGAGTCGAAAGCTTTATATACTCTAATGCAAACACACACACGCTCATAAGTAGTACACACATATACAAAATATATAGGTACTTTTGTAGTTGTACCACTCGAAAACCACGCTATCTGACTAAATAACCCACCACCCCCTTTCTGCCTACACATGCTTAAAACGTTCCCGTTCCCGTTCCGATTTCGGTTTCGTTTCCAATATTTTCGATATTTAACGGTTTTCGTTAGATAATCATGCACGCGCACCAGATACTAGAGACATACTTAAGCATGTGCTGTTCGTATCCCAGGCCCTGAAGTACAAACTTCCAAATATATATAGTATACGTATTGCCCTAAAGACTAACGTCGATCGGTTTATATACTGAGTAAAGAGCTCTAATAATAGATAATCATATAAAAGTAATAAATAAATAAATTTAAAATTTCTTTTCTATCAACCTTTAAATTAAAGCAATCTATGATAGATGAAAGATTCAATAAATTAATTAGGTCGTAAAATATGTCACATAAATCTTTGATAGACTCAACGCCACTTAAAACAATAAATACTTAATAAATGAACTAATTTGAATTCCAAACATGTCGATAAGCATTTGTAAACTACCTGAATGAATGCGGCCTATCAGAAATGGAACTATTCCTATTTGATTTAGGGTAGTAATTATGATTAGTATTTTGAATGAAAAGGAGAGCTTAGTTATCGAATAAAACTGTTTGTGACCTTACATTCGCAGCCAACTTAACAACCCCAGTGCAGAGCATCAAATTGAGCAGAGCAGAGCACGTGCAACAATTACTTGCAATACGAATACAAACATTCTTGTTTATTTGTTTATTTTTCTAGAAACTGTGACTAAAAACAGTTACTAGTTCGAGGTAGTTTGTCTATGCACAATTACAATATACAGGCGGGGCTCCAGAGGGGGGTTCTAACATAAAGCTTGAGCTGGTTCTAGACGGGTGCTAAAGTGAATGGTTTTCTATTAGTCGGGCACGCTATATTTGAACACGCAAAAGTATACATATTGTTCGAGTATGAAGATTGTTATAATACTAGCTAAAATTGGAGTAGTTTTCTGCATTTGCATGGTGCAAAATTGTGGGCTAAATAATTGCGGTTTATTGCGGTTAAGCAATGATAAATATAACTATGTACATATATAGTCAGATATATATACCTTCATATGTATATATGTACATATGTAAAAGCATATATGAAACAGTCAAGTATGTAGTTCATAGTTGATTAACGTAACATGAGCTTTTTGTTCTGACACTTAATAAATGATCATTGCCAGTGGTTAATTTTTATATTGGAAACGTGATATGTTAGATATTCTATTGATGTAGTTTTCCCAGTATAAACATACATACATATGTACATAACATTTCAAAAAGACTTATCTCATGCCATTTTTATTGTCTACTAAATATTCTCGCTATATAAAATGTAAATATTGACAATGTAAGATTGCATGATGATGTAAGGTATCGATAAGATGGAAACCCTCTAATTAAATACTAGTTAATATTATGCTTATCCGATTATTCTGAAACTTTCAGATACTTAACACTGTACTGTAAGTGTATTATCAAAATTATTCTTTTAATTGAGGGCAAATCCACTTGCGTTTTCTCATTCGATACTAGGTATAATTAATCGCGTCTAGATTACTGTATCTCTATCTACGAAAGTCATCTGGCTACATGCAATCAAGCTAGTAACCAAGCGGTGACATTTTAATCATATACTTGTATTCTTCATACACATGCATATAAATATATGTTTGTATGATGGGCATTCCAGGTTTATCAGCCAAGTTTTTTATTTTATTTTATTGTTTTTGTTTTTTTGCTATTATCAATGGCACACTTTGTCCAGACTGCAGAGCAAGTGAACGATTGAACTCGAAAACTCTGATAATCAAGAGCATGCACTCATACTTATGTTTGTAGTTAATACATATATAGACTTGAGTATGCCTATATAGTCCATGTTTTTTTTTTTAAACTCGAGAGCAAAAAGGAAATGGCAGATTAATTGATAGTAAAGGCCGTTAATTCCACATATTTATTAATTATTTATGCTATCAATAGCAATTTTGTGTTTGTGAACATCATTGCGAATAATAAAATGTTGTCAGTTTTAATTAATGGGTACCCCAATCATATCAGATGTCACTTCTCATCCCATCAGATCCTCGCCTTTTGCACTCACAATTGACCACGCATAAGATCCAATCCGATCCGACACTATCTAAAGAATCATTTTGGAAACTGCAAAATTTTGTTTTTTGTAGTATATGAATTTGTCATGATCTTCAGTTCATTGTAAGTGTGATTGCTTTGCCGTCGTCTCTTTAATTGGTCCATAAGTCAGCGAACCATATCATGCTCCATGGTATGGCCTGTAATTGAAATTGAAACTGAAATTGAAATGTTTGTACAACATTTCAATAATAAATGATGCCAAATAATACCAAGAAATAAACTGTATATTTAAAAGAGTAGATACTTAAATACTCTAACTATAATTGATAGTTAAAATAACGAAAAAAACCAATATACAAATTTGCAATAGTTGTTCTTTTTACTTGTTAAAGACTAAGAAGATTATGCAGAAAATGAAACTCCATAGCAAACTATTTATAGTTTTAAACTATTCTTTATAATTCAATTTTAAATTCATCCTTTTTTGTTATGAAGGAACTAAGGATTCAATATTTGAAATAAATTATAAACAAAATTCTTGTAGAAAATATGCAAGAAATAATTAACATTATTACTTAACAAGTGCCAATTTATTTATACTCATGATAAGTGTATACAAATGGCAAGCCAGTAATGCCCAAAATCCGGCTCAAACCGAATCCCGAGTGTCCCTGACCGAAAATATTTCCGGCGCGAGCTGGTATAGGAATACACTGTCGTATATAGACTATGACTGGTCAGAGCTTCTCCAATATCTAACTTGCATTCGAGTGCGAGCATTTTGCGTTTTATTTCATACAAGTTAATTGAATCGTTCAAAATGAAGCGATTCTGTGGATGTCTATTTATGGTATGCGATGCGATTGGACGGGAGAGTGTTGTCAATCAGTAGAGTGGGGACTGTGACCTTTGAATTGATGGAACTGAAACTGAAACTGGCTGCTACAATTTTGCGTGTCGGTCAATTAAAAACGAACTCAAAAGCATCTTTCTGCCGAGCAGAAGGCAAATGAAACCATGGAGTCATTCTCCCTGCTGGCAATGTGAACGCCTCTGCACTTATCAGATGATATATGTATACCAGCTAAAGAACTGCAGAGCATCTTTGCCAGCACTTGATTAGCTTATAAAAGCGAAAAGTATGCCTCATTGCGCTCCCAAGTCCCGAGACATTTCAAAATCACATGTCCAAGTGTCAAGAACGGAACGCACTTCCATTTGTTCAACACAGGATTAGGGGTGATGGGGAGCTTGTCCAGCAGCTGCAACACATCTTGTTCCATGTGTCAACTGCTTTGTAAATAATGGTGATCTTAATTAGGGGACGATGCCAGAATGTGGAGGCTGTTGCAAGGCCAAAGATGAACTCAATTCTGAGATCAACGAAATATATAACCTTGAGAATGAATTTACTTAGTCATAAAATAGTTCGAAACTATTAAAACTGGTTAATTGTGCTTTGGCATCTTTCAGAGCCTTTTAGATTTGTAAGATACCTTTATATCTTTCAGATACATTTGTATTTCTTACAAGTACTATACCTTTGTAACGGCAACTGCTCTAACAATAAATTAGTAAAATATCTTGGGAAATAACTATCTAAATAAAATAACGACAGTTACTTGACAGATTTTAAATGAATTAATTAGGTTTCCAACTGCCGGCAGTTTTTAGTTGGCCTCGTAGTCATATAATTGTAGTCATATAATCTGAAAACTACAGAAGTGTCTTGCTTAATAAAATTTTATAATTATTCTCAAAGAAACATTTGTTTATTTTTGAGATTTCCAATTACATGAGCATTAAAACGATCCGACTTTAATCAAAGTTGTATTTAGTTGATATTTATAGGCATCTAATTAATATAATATAAAATTATGTCACTAAGTCACTTGAATTTCATTCATATACGATTATCTTATATATATAACATATGATCTGTAGCAAGTTTGATTAAGAAAGCTTCTAACCTAAAAGAGTAAAACAAACAATCAAGAATATACCAGGCATGCCACCTTGAATATAGTACGTCACTCAACTCTAAACGAAATTAAAACACCCTCTGCTAGCGTAAAACAACAAATACATACCTGCTAAATAAATACTTAAATAATTAAACTAGCTAGTAAAATAGTTAGTCTACTTTAGTTATTGCGAGGGTCATTCCTTAGACTGAAAAACCCGCAACTACAAGTTCTTCTGTTAATGTTGCTTTTGTTTTTGTTTTTGATATTGTTGTGAGATATCGTCACGAGACTTGAGCAATATACTTTGGCTGGAGTGCAGCAAGTACATGGCAGTGGCGGGGTCTGAATCTCTAGAGAATTGAGTTGAGTGATCTCAACGGGTGCTGGAAAAAAAACGAAGGCTGTCAAGTCGCACCAACTGTCGATTGGAATCGGCCAGCCCGTTTTGATCTTTACCCTACACACCTTTATATTGGGTTTTTTATTTTGTATCACCTTGTTTTAGGTAATATTCCTCTAGAGACATTATCTTAGTTATGCACATGTTATAAACGTAGCTATCTTAAATATAGCATTTACAATGGTACTAACAATAATATTGTACATTCTAATCTTTATAGCGACGACAACAACCCAGCTTTATAATCATTCTGCGAAACTTTCAATGACTTTTGTACCAGAGTCGCAAGAGTTACTTACATATACATATATGTATGTACATACCTTTCTGCAATTCTCGACCTGACACCCCTTGCAGATAAGATTTGAGATTTCTATTTATGCCCGGATTGTTATAGGATAGCATACTTTAATTTCATAAATCCATAAATACGACTTGGCGTGTGATCCAATTTATTGATGTCGCCCGCTAGCCAAGAGTTACCTTTGTATATACATACATATTTTTCTGCATTTCTCTACCTCAAACCCCCTGCAGATAAGATTTGAGATTTCTATTTATGCCCGGATTGTTATAGAATAGCATACTTTAATATCCAATCCCATAAATCTGAATTGGCATGTGACTCAATTTATTGAAGTCGCACGCTTACAATCTATAGCTTTCGACAATAGTATGTGTCATTCCAGGTGATTATACCCAATATCTTAATTGCTTGAGCAGCTCATTAGAGCCTCGCGAGTGCCGCCGCCTTTGATAATTATAAGTAATCGAACCAGTACGAGTACTCGTATATGGCAAATTTCCAATTATTTCCGAAACCTGTTAAATGCCCTAATTATATGTACTCCATCGGTATCCTGTCCACATGCTTAAAAATAATTCAAAGAGCTGATTAATAAAATTTAATAAAAAAAACACTTGCGATCGGTGTGGAGGCTTGCTTATATACAAGTAATATATTTTTATTTCGAATATAAACATTTTACGTCAAGTTTGTGCACAGTATGTGCACAGCTTGTTCAAAGTGAGAAACTCTGTAAGAACCTTTAGCATGCAAATATGTAAAGTTGCAATTGAATTAAAGAATTTAATTGTCACATTTTTAAATATTTGCTCGAGTGTTTCCTAATAAACACAGCCGGGTCTCGAGACGTCTGGAGGCGGGCCTTTATTAAAGTCAAAGCCGAAGCCGTGAGACACATGTGTGAAGTGCAAAACGTTTATAAATAATATATTGAGCTGATAATTTATAAGGAGCGGAAGTAAAGAACATTTATTATTGCAATTATTGACAGCTTCTGATCATCTTGCAGTTGGGCTTTCCTGTAGCGTCTTTGAAAAGTTGGTAAGGCTGGAGAACAAGTATTATAGCCTGCAACGAGTCTTAACGACTTTTTACTTGGTAGCTGACCTACTCTCTCCATATGCTGACCATAATCACGACGGCAATAATCTCCAGTCTCAGGCGGCTACAAAAAATATGTGGAAAACTAACAAAACTACTGCTCAAACACACACGCTCACATACACACAGACACCCAGTAAACATATTATATGCCTTGACCTTAGAGGCAGGTGTAACAAACTATATTGCTCTTTCAGCTGCCGACAAGACAAAATAAATAATTACTAATACAATTACAATAATGACAGCGGCAGCATAGACTCCAAACGAGTCTGGGTTTACAGACCCCATTGATAAGATTAGATTTACACACACACACAAAGACTGTGGCATGAGAATAAATAATATGAATTGTGTAGTGGAAGCTGTAGAAATTTTGTTATCCAATATCTTCATTTTCGATTTTGAACGCTTCTAATGATTCATATAACTGCTCAGAATATGCGCATATTAATGCAATAGTGAGATTTATATGTAAAGACACGTTTAAATGTTGAGACGCAAATTAAATAAAACTGGTTCCAGTCTTCATTCCTCCGAAATCTGTTCTGTTATATAATTGGACTATTGGATCAAAAATACTAGTTACTGTATGTATTCTATTTGATATTTAAAACAAAGTTAACCGGGCTTTGCGCTTATGTTTTCCTTAATCTTCTTTATTATCGCTTTCGTATACTTTTGCATAAATAAATAAATTTTTAAATTAGCTGATAACGTCAATGAAAGTGAAAACACGCCTATCGGGGCGTATGGCTGATCAGTAAATATACTTTGCACGCAGTTATGTCTCGTTGTTCCATTGTGTAGCAAGTGGTGCAAGTTCAAGACCTATGTATGTACATTTTTATTGTATGCTATTAAAATAATTTACTTATTTTCAGCAGTTCTTTAAAATAACAATTGTTTGACATTGGTATATGTGACCAGTCAACGAGCCTTCGTCGAGTGTTTCTTTTGCAGCATTTTTTCATTGTTTTTGCCATTGTTGTTTTTCATCTTTTGCTAAGGTCACCGGCGGCCTTTTGAACTCGACACACATAAATGGCATATTGTTTGGCCGTTGACCCAACGGCTAACGGTTTTCTAAGAGCCCGACGTGTCTTACCTTTAACATTCGGTTCACTTGTGAAAGTTACACAGAGTACAAGCATTGTATATATGCAAAATAACAATATAGTACGAGTATTTGAACATAAGCTAAATTGAAAATTTGAAATGTTATCGAAAATGCTTTTAATGGCGCTGCGCAAGGTTATCGATATAAACAAAGCAAGTATATTTCGAGTATATTTCAGCATTGGTGATACACAGCTGATAGTGTTGTGAAATAACCAATGAATGTGTTAAGCTAGGGATGTGCCTGTGATTGCCTGCCAAACGATGAGCAATAGTAAATGTAGTTTTAATAAAATAAATACATTAAATAAACTATGAAAATTATAATGAATCGCACAAAATTGCAGTCACTAGATGCAATATAAAAGTAATTTCAAGTCACATACGTGTTTAAAGCACATACTTGTATTTAAATACATCGCTTGGTAAAGCGTGATTGTCGTGTAATGTAAATGTGACCCGTGTCCATCGCTACATTTGCACACAAAGTTTTGTTTTTGTACCCAAAAGACCCCAACTTGCTTAATTTAGTTGGTGGCGGATGTTGATGGCTTAGACATGGGTGATAGCGACGACACGATATGGCTGGAAATCGGTATTAATCCGCAACATGTTGTGTGTGAGTCAGATGAGGGCGTTTACAAGCTGATATGCGATAAGGCCTGGCTACAATCGCTGGAGCGCCACCGCAAACTTTCCCCATTCACAAACTGGCCGAGGCTGGACAGACGGGCGCATCCCACAGGACCACTCGAGCATCCCTGGACGCGCATCTTGGTGCAAACCTACCGTAAGCAGCCGCAACGTAAAGTCTATCCATTGCCTGCGAAATCTGTAGGCGATGAAAACTCACAGTTGCCACTGAGCTATTCCCAGGCAGTGGCCAATGTAGCCACCATCAACTTCAAGCAACTATGGGAAGCGGCTTACAAGCAGTACGCTGGTGCACATGTCAAACAGTGCAGACCTACTGCTGCAGCGCAGGCCAAGCAACCCATACAGATCTCAGGTGGACTCCAGCCACACGACGTGGTGCTCAGGGAGTTGATACAACGCATTTACAACTGCCCTGTGCTGTCCTGTCAGAAGGAGGCCGATGGTGCGGCAGGGTTCAGTCCCACTGATGTAGACATGGCTGGCGATTGTCATGCGAATGTGCTGCCCGCTCTGGTTGCTATTGAGACTAGCACGCACTACTGCGTCTTCCACTATCCACCAGCTCTGGAATGCAGTCTCTACGACTGCATCACCTACAGTCCCGCACTTCTGGGCCGAGGCTACAACAAGACGCTATTCATTATCTATCAGCTGCTGCAGCTGTCTCGTCATTTGCAGGCTCAGGGGCTGTTCCTGGGTGATCTGCGACTGCAGCATGTGATGCTACGCGAGAATCTCTGGCTGCAGGTGTTACCACGCCTGCAATGCAATCTGCTGTTGGGTGAATCGTTGACCACGGTGGACATGTCGCCACTGAGCTGTCCCGAATTACCTGAATCCCCCGAGCAGTTGGCCTCCAGCAGCACCATCGATCTCAAGCTGGCTTACGATCCGGCACAATTCAATTTGCGGGAATACTGCGAAATGTGGTGCAACGGGCAGTTGTCCAACTTTGACTATCTGACAATACTGAACGATGCCTGTGGTCGCAGTCTGACGGATGCCGCGCATCATCACATCATGCCCTGGGTGACGGACTTTGCGGGACGCAACGGTGTCAACTGGCGTGATCTGACCAAAAGCAAATATCGCCTCAATAAGGGCGACATCCATTTGGATCTCATGTACACTCATGCCACACAACATGCCACCGCAGAGACTGTGTCGCCTGTGGAGCAGGTGCAGGTACCGCATCATGTATCTGATTTCCTCTCTGAGATTACATATTTCGTGTACATGGCACGACGCACACCACAGTCCATACTCTGCGCACACGTGCGACCCATTTGGGTGCCCGCCGAGTATCCAGGGTCCATGCAGCGCCTGCAGGAGTGGACGCCCGACGAGTGCATACCCGAGTTCTATTCGGATCCCATGATATTCAAGAGCATACACGAGGACTTGCCTGATCTGGAGCTGCCTGCCTGGGCCAGCTGCCCAGAGGACTTCATTTGCAAGCATCGCGAGGCACTGGAGTCGCAGTACGTCAGCGAGCGATTGCATCATTGGATCGATCTGAACTTTGGGTGAGTTTCCATTGGAATGTGAAGCAACTTGAACTAATCACTTGTGAATTACAGCTACAAATTGAGCGGTAAGGCGGCTATCAAGTCGAAAAATGTCTGCCTTAGCCTGGTTGATCAGCACTGTAATCTCAGCCAGCGTGGCATTGTGCAGCTGTTTAGCCAACCGCATCCGCCACGTCGCTATGCTTCGCCCTGGTTCAACAAAACAGCGCCACGACTGGCACAGCTCTATGGGAATAATGGTGGTCACAGCAGCAGCAGAAAGCGTCTAGCCAGGAGCACGGAGAACCTGCAAACAGCCACGAACGTCAGCGTGGAGAACAGCTCCCCCCGCATGTCGCTGCGTCCGCATGATGAGCAGTCAGCATCGGGCTCCAGTTTCTACAATATGACCAACTTTATAGAGATGCCAGCGCAGTTTAATCCCGCGATGCTGCTCCAGCAACTGGAGACATTGGAGACATTCTATGCGCGCACCTTTCCGCAACAGCGTGCCGTTGTCAATCCCGAGGAGAAGATGATCAGCAGCGACCTGCTGTTCGAGCACAACTCGGCGGAGCATTCCTTTACCAATCAGCTGTTTGCCTTCGAGGCAGCGATTCAGACCAAAACGAAGAATCTGCTGGTGCCAGCGGCAACAATGCGGCGTCAGCAGAGTCTGCAGCAGTTGCTCGGCGAGCGACGCGAGCGGGAGCTGCAAGTGCTGGGCTGCCTTATTGTGGAAGTGTTTGCCATGCAACGGTTGCGTCCGCTCCTAACGAGCAATGGACCCAGCGCCAGCTTCGAGTGTCGTCTGGCTGCTTGTCGCACGCTCGCCCAATGCCATGTGCAAGAGCTGCCCAAGGCAGTGCGTCATGTAGTGCATTTGCTGCTGCAGTTGGATAGGAAGACGACGGGCGAGCAACTGGGCTTGCCACTGCCTACAAATGCTGGGCAGCTGCTAGAGCCAATGTTTGCCAATACACTGCTTCCCTTTCCCAGCCACTACATTGCCGTGTATGCCTTTGTGCGCTCCCTTCACGCCTTCCAGCTCAACTTTGAGCTGCTCGAGCTGCACACGCATCTCAATTGCAACGGCGGCAGCGAGTGCGCTCGCTACACGGAACTGGATCGCCAGCGAGTGCTCTTCGAGCGCAAGATTGCCGAGTGCAAGGTGATGTCGTGCTGTGCACATGTGCGACGCTTGCTGGAACCGGTGGCATTTGCCTACGAGCAGTTCCCGCCCGTGGAGCTACTGCTGCCGCACATCATTGATCTGTTGCGGGATGAACGCACCTCAATACTGACAGCCTGGCATCTCTTCGATTGTATTGCCCAGGCACTGGGTATAGCACAGACACAGCAGCAGCTGCTACAGCCTTTGCTCAAGCTCTACGATGTGGAGACCAATACGCTGATGGATGAGACGAACAGCAGCAACAACAATGCTGGCGGCCACTTGCGCTTCTCCTCGAGCAGCTCCTTCAAGTCGCGCAAGTCCGTCAAGCTGTATCATCACAGCTTCCTGCTACGCCTTATTGTGCGCTTTGGATTGCGCTGCTTTCTGCAACATTTCATTGCGCCGCTCATCGAAGCTGTCGGTGGCTACAAGGAGCCAGAGCAAGGTAATGGCTATCACTATCACAGTGGCGGCAGTCGACGAACTAGCAAGAATCTCAGCTTCGCTGTCGAAGAGCCTCCGCAGCAGCAGCATCAGCAGCAGCTAGACTCGAAGCCGGATATTGAGGAGCTGTTCACCTTCGAGGAGGATCAAGAGAACAAGTCAATTGATTCCTTTGACATGCGTCCCTCGTCGACGGCCATTGCGGAGGAGGCGCGTGAATCCGATGGCGGTTCACCCGACAAGCTGGCCATCAATGAATTGATGTATGGCGCCAAGCTGTCGCCGGATAAGCTCTCGCTGCAGAGCCAAGGCCAGACACCACCATCCAGTCTGCCTGCGCCACCAATTGGACCACGATCACCCACCATTGAGATACCAGCAAGCGGCATACGTCGTAGTTTCCAGCTGAGCGCTATCGATTGCGACATTGGCTCCCGCAAGAGTGTCGACAGCTTCGAGCTGATCAGCCAGGTGTCCAGTGCGGCTGCCAATGAGTCCACCGAATCGGCCGAAGCTCAGCCGGAGAGCGAGGGCTGTGACTCATTGCAGGCCTCGGTCATATCCCGCATCTCGGAGGCTAAAGCATTGCAGAATAATCGCATCAGCGAGATGAGTGCCGAGAGTTTGGTTTGGTTATCGCATCGCTTGGGACCCGTGCTCACTGCCCGCCACATCACCCGTAATCTGCTCAAGCTGCTCTCGCTCTGCTATGTCGGCCAGGAGAATCTTCTGCCGGAAGTTGATGCTGGCAGCGGCACTGATCTCTCAGCAGATGCCTCCAATCTCAACTACTTCAGCATCGCCAATGCCCGCGTCGTCGGCGATCGCAGTGCCGCTCGTGTTCTCGAGTGCCTCATGTCCATAGCGGGTGAGTCCACCTATAATTAATGATGCCATTACGTGTAGCGAGGGCTCTATAGCCTTAAAATAAGCATTAGTTTCGTTGTCGAAACTGTCGTTTCAAATATGGGAAATCTGAAAAATACAGCAATTTCGATTTAAAATATGCAGATACAGAGTATAGTCATGCTCAATACCACTGACTTTATTATAGAGAATAAGGCTTCGGAATCTAGCTAACTAACAACAATAGCTGAATCACATTCATCTAATAGGGTATAGTATAACACACAAGAATGGACTGACTCTTAGTGAGCTAAAGTGGAATATAAGAGTGCGCTCACAAACAAATTAAAGTTAAATATAAATTGACATTTTGCCCTTTATAAAATTATTTCTTGATTGATTGTATATATATTTTGGATCGAATTTTACCCGCATAAGCTTGAATTATTTTTTACGCAAATAATCACAAACACTTTTAATTTTAAGCATTCTACAATATAAAACCAATGCATCTGAAATTTTAAAGTGAACTTTTACGTTTAAAATTCAATGCACTTAAATCTGCTCTCATTTACTTGATATCATATAAATTACTGACGAATTAAAATGGTCTAAAATGAATTGAAAATTGGACAGAAAAACCATTTTTTAAATGATCAGCTGGAATTACAGACTCTTTCAATATTTCAACTTTTCAAAATTGCCAGACTGCTTATTTCGTTGTACTTGCAGATTTATGTGCTTAACAAACTGAAGAATAAATGATATATGTATTCATAAATTAAATCTCCAATTAATTCAAATTAATTTTTGATGACTTTCTGAATTTTCGTTCTTGTTTTTCAGCACTCTACGGTGAAAACTTCTTGCTATTGCAGTATTTTCCGCACATAAGTGAGCTGATTGGGCTCTGCTCAAAGCGCATGACGGGCAGCTTGGAGGGGGCCATCATCAGTTCGCTGCAGCTGGTGAAGTACATGCTGCCCTGCCTGATGGATGCCAGCATCATGGAGCACCTGCAGCACATACTGCTCGATGCAATACTGCTGCCCATACTACGACTGCTGAGCTCCACAAATTTGTTGATGCCCAGCGGCTACTTGGGTCGCTCTTTGCTGGCACGAAAATTCCTAGACGCCTGCTATGCGCTAAGTGTGCGCCTGGGATCGGATATGACGCGGGAGCATCTCTGCCAGTCGCTGTTGACGCCCTTCTTTCTGATCTTCAACAAGGCCTATGGTTTGCCCAATGATTTTAGCTCCAATCTGGCAAATCTCACGCTGAGCGGCGGTGCTGGGCAGCAACAGCGTGCGCTAGAAGAACTGCGGGATGTGTTTGGACCGGAGCTAGCGCACACCGCCTACTTGGCCTTTCTGCGCTTTCTGGGCGAGGCCATCATGCAGCGCACCTTGAGCAATCTGGAATTTGTGCTCACGCTCTGCCACGAGCACGAGCAGCCTAATGCATCGCGGGACAAGACGGAGCGCAATCCGTCAGCAATCGTTAGTCAAGTGGATGTGGTGGACGCAACGACAGCGCCCTGCGAGACCGCAGCGAATAGCTTTGGCACACAGATCGTGGGCAATCGCCTGCAGGTGGCCAGTAGCAGCATGGAGCTGCTGGACATGGTCGCCTACAAGCTGGATCATATGCCCAGTACACGGCATCTAAAGGGCAATTGGTTGGCCTACTGGCGACACGAGACTACTCGCAGCGACAAAGACAACCAGGCGCTGAATCTCAAGCAGATACGTCTGCAATCCTTTGTGGGCCACACGAACTCGGTGCGTGCAATTTATGCTCTGGAGAACGAGAATAGCTTTGTGTCCGCCTCCAAGGATAAGACGGTCAAGCTATGGTCGCTGCGTAGCGAGGGCGATGGTCGCAAGAGCACCACCTGTCAGTTCACCTACACAGCACACAAGAAGTCCATACACTCCCTTAGCTTCCTCGAGTCGTTGCGCTACGTTGTCTCCTGCGATGCGGGCGTGCATCTCTGGGATCCCTTCATTGGTCGTCCACTGGGCATCCTGGATGCACCGCGACACAGTGCTGTCACAGTGGTCAAGTGCTTGCCTTCGCACTCGCCACTGGTTGCAGCTGGCACCGCCGAGTCCACGGTGAGGATTATCGATGCCCGTACCATGCAGTATGTGAATGAGTGGCGGGTTTGTCATGCCGCCTTGCCTAATGCCACAGTGCGTTGCCTCGCTGTGGCTCCATCTGGCAATTGGCTGGCAGCTGGCCTCTCCTCGGGCGCCATCGTGCAGCTGGACACGCGTACCGGCATCGTGCTCAACTCCTGGCGACCAATGGAATGCGATTTGCTGCAGTTGACGGCGCCCAGCGATCAGCTGCTCATTAGCTCCGCGCTGGACCACAGTCTGGCCGTGTGGCATGCCCTAGATGGGATTCTACACTACCAGCTCAAGTAGGTTTCAATTGAAGCACAATTTAATTCTCAATTCTAATCCTTATCTTAATGCAATACTCCCACAGGCCACCGCCGGAGCCAGCACACTTTTTGCAATGCGTGGGCTCCTCGCTCGTCTATGCTACCACTGGAAATCGCGTAGGCGTCTATGCGGATGTAGGCAACTCGCACGCCTTGAACACCATCACCAAACTGCGGCCGGAAACATTCCGTGGCGTGCTCACATCCCTTGCCGTCTTGCCCCTCAATCGCGCTTTTCTTGCCGGCAACGAGAGCGGAAACATAGCACTACTTTGCTAGCCTATGATATTATATGACATTTCTATGGAAGAGACAGGATTCATCCCTCAATGGCACCAAATATTAAACTAATACAATTAAGCAATTTACCTTATATACTCTATCGGAACAATATGTTTTAGTTTAAATCTAGATCTAAATCCAAATAATGGACGTATTATATTCCAACTTTATGATATAATTTAATTATTTGTTAGTTTACCATATAGGCAATATTGTTTTTATTTCTGAGTTAAGGCAAAGGTAAAAGGCAACAATATAGAAGTTTTGTATAATATGAATTACAAAACTATTAAAACTTTAACTATTCGTATTCTTCAAAATAATAGCCTTGAGAGAACCTTGACTGCTATATGATCATCTTATTAACATTAAACCCAGAGTTTATGAAAATATAAAATGATCAAATTACTTGTAAAGCTATCTGAAAATCAGTTATTGACTTTAACTGCGCAAACCAATGGGATACGGTCAAGACCAGAACGACAAATGTATTTTTAGCAGCATTTTAAATGAAGTTGTATCTGCTATGGTTCCAAGGATCAAGACTATCAATTCATATATATTCATAAAATCATGGGTTAATTTAAAGATTTAAAAAGACGAAATTTGCATTTCCCTGGATAACTTCGCATCTACAAGGTCGATTTGAATGTCATTTGTCAAGGTGATAGAACTCAGTGAGACTCTTTGCTTGAAACAGGATACGAAAGGACAAAATAAAATATGTTTTTTTTTACGGAAAAGTCTTTGACTTTCTTGTTTCAACTGCTTCGGTCCTTTTATTACTTAGCTTGTATTGGTTAGGCCTATCCATGTGCGAAACAACAACCCAATTGTCCTTCATATGCCTGACATACGGATAAGTTTGATTTTTGCATTTTTTTATATAGTCACCCTTTTAAAACCGTTGGGTCAATTTTTTTGCAAGTCCTTCAAATCCCTGAATGCCTGATCTCAGGTATTACAAATATGTACATATATCCTTGCCTGACCCTTAAGCATTTGGCCAAGTTGTAGTTAGAAATCAAAATAATAGGAGAAGGGATACAATAATCATAAAATGGGCGCTGCATTGCTCGAGTGTACTCGACATCAAGTAAATCAAAGGCTTATGCATGCATTCAAAGGTTCATGTTTAATGTAACTGACCGCTTAATTTAAATATGGGATAACATCTTTGTAGATACCAGTTTCGTTCCAAGCATTCTTACTTTACTACAATACTTTTATATCCTATAACAAGCAATTTTAATTTTATTTTTTCTTGTTTCCCTTTTGAATTTGTTTTTTTTTTGATTTGTCGTTGTTTTTTCTCCTTTTCCTCTTTCATATAGCATTGACTTCGGGCAATGAACTTGGAGCAGACGAGTTAATCAACGAGTTTCGATCTTACAGGCAACTTCTGGATGTGAGTGTATACGAATGTGTGCGTATATGTATGTATGTGAATGTGTGTGCGGAGGATGTATACTAAGTATAAGGGGAGAGCACTGCATTTATTTTGGGCGACGCGACATTTCGCGTGGCTTCTTTTTATGGAAACTTTTTGCATTGGCATGTTGTTGTTGTTGCTGCTGTTGATTTTATTGTCGTCGCTTTATGCAGTTTATGGCAGAGTCTGGGGCGACGTATGCGTAAGACAATGATTCTGGGCGCTTGTTACAATGAGGATTTACAGAGGACAATAGTGCGTCTAACTCATTGAACGGAGTAGCTTCACCCAGAGTGTGCATCGCTCTCCCAAGCGCAGTTGATGACTCCCGTTGCATCTGCCTTTGTGGCTCACACCCTATCATGGATGTCTCATGTTTCACCTTAAAGGAGCCGATTGGGAACACCTCACCATGCGTAAATTGCATTTTTGACCAGTGTGAACTCAACTGGAACCAGTTCGCTAAGACTTGAGATATGTTGCATGTTTCAAGACGGGCACTGATTGTAATAGATGTTAAGAATGGCATGACATGAAAGCAAGTCAAAATAGCAATAAATCTTAGATAAAGTAATAGCTACAAAAATACGGAGTACAGTTGACAACATTATCAACAAATCATAATAAATTAAAATAAATAAAAACACAAAGCAAGCAAAAAACAAATGCGTCCGACCCACTGATACACACACACTTAGCATACACGTATCAAACCTCAAACAAACGTCATGATCACGCAATCCAAAAAATATCTCGTGCGACACACAAGTATGCGGGGAATTTGAAATTTCCGAAGAATGGTTTTGCATGAAATTTCACTTACTTGCCCGAACAGGCTAGCAGCGTAAAGCAGACGGCATTGTTATGCTTGGAATGCTTTGGCATTGAAGTGAACACACCGACTATATAAACGCAAGCATGTATTTGTGTTAAGTTTACGTATATGTGCTTGGTTGCCAGAGCGCATACCAGGCCCAAACATACCGCAGCGTGGCGTCCAGCGATCGAATCTGGCAGCCCGACAACACTGCCACGAGACCACAAGAATGTTAAGGTTGTGAGGTTGAGGCTGACGTTAGGGTTGAGGCTGCCAACACAAAATATGTGTGTACACATGTTGAAACTGCAGCACCACTCATTTGTGTTGTTCTTAACATAGCGCGCAGCAGGTGCGAACGGTAAGGCAACAGCGGCGTTGCCAGAGTAGCAGCAGCAGAAACAGCAATCAGCCCCATTCGCAAGAAGCAGCACTCTAATTTGTCAATGTTACCAACATACAGGCAAAAACCGGCATCAGGGGAGCAGAAATTGATAGTTGGTGGCCCCATGTTTGCGCCAGTGTGGCCCACTCATATTTATAAATTCATGACAGTTTATGCCATCAATTTTATAACTCACACCCGTTGCCGGGGGCGGCGAGACAATAAATTCTCAGAGGCCGGCTACGTATTTTATAGTCGCGCATTGCAGATCTGACATAATAACTAAGAGGCGCGCAGAATGTGTAGCTGCTGGTCTGTTAACCCACAGAGACGGACAAGACGCCACTGAGCGGCGCTGTTACCTACCGTCACATAAAGTTTGTGGGTTGGGGAGCAACAGGCGCAATCATTCTCTATCTCGCTTTGTGCGCTTTGTTTACAAATTAGCTTAAAGATTGTGGCCGCTGATGCGAGCAACCCGCCGACGGCAAGCGGTCTGGGTCTTCGTGGGCGTTGCTGCATTCTATAAAATCGAATTTTTAACGTTCAAATGATAACAGAGCCACAGCATTGGGCATAGGCATGCACCTTCGATAGCAGTCGATCGATTTTTCGACATGTTAATTTTAAGCGCGCTCGTTGCCTGCTATTTAACAGGCGCCCACCCCATGAATTGGCATTACATATTAGGATTGCCAAAATAATAGCAAGACGATTAATAGTCCACAATATACAGAGTGAGAGCGAAAGAGAGTACTAGCGAGCAATATCCGCTGCTAGTGAAAGTGACGCGTGCAAGTGAAAAAGCAATATTTCTTCAAAACAATTGTGCCCCTGTTGCGAATGGACATGCGCAAACAATATGTCAACTTGTACGATATTAGAAATTCGAACGAGTTATGTGGCTGGAACGAGCACTCTGTAAGAGTGTAAAAACGTCATGCTATTAACTTCTATGGGCAGCAACCCCGAAAATGTAGATAAAAACACCACTGCAAATTGGCAACTGGCTCGCCCCGAGTGCAAGCGAGACGACAGTTGTGTGCGTGCATTGCTTTTCTATAGGCAATTTGAAATCGTTTTAATTTCGAATAAACGTCGCCAGTAAACGCGTTGCGTCGTGTTGGCGAACGCTGTGCGCCTGTTCGCAAACGATTAAATTCAGTTTAATCATCCACTAAACAGCTACGAGATACCGTTTCGTTCGTTATTATTATTATTACATGCAACAAGTCGTCTGTATCTCCACACACAATAAGGGACACGCCGAACACAGCCCGTCGGAAAGCAGCGCCGCTGTACGATATGGAGAAGTGTTATTTTTTCTTCCAATTCAATTTAGTGCGCAAATTGGATTATCCAACGGCGAGGAGGAGCTCAGACTCAGAGCAATCAAATGATTGCAGCAGCCCCAGCGCAGCCCCACATCAGCAACATCTCTCTAATCCCATACACACACAATCACTATTGCATACCAACACTCGCTCTATAAAGTCCTATATTTATCTCGCTCCCACCTGCGGCAAGGTTTCTAACATCATTTCTATTGAGTTTTCATTGAAAATCTAATCGTGCTGTGTGTGGAGAGTATGCTGCTAAATCTCATGCAGACCTAGTAAAAATGTTTGTTGTTTCTTAAAGAGCAAGAAGAAGCCCCAGCCCCAGCCTGTGGTGCTGCGCCAGTCAACCAGTCGGTAAGTGTGTGTGGTGTGGTGTCTATTGAGCAATGTTGCTGGCAGTGGTTCGACTTCTCCTACTACCGTCGTGTCGCTCCTCCTCTGCCCGCTTCCACTACTTATAGTCGCACTCAGTCGAGACACAGATACACACGCATACAGGCACACACCAATCACTCGCTGCGCTTTCTCAGCCAATCACGCTTTCAACTTTGTGTAGAAATGTTGTAAACGGCTGCTGAAAACTCTGTTCACCTGTTACCGTGTGGAACATTCGCTGAATTGAAACGCTGCTGTTGGCCACGCGGATTGGTTGGATGTGCGCAAGCAACAAAGAAGCGCAACTTTTTCAACTTCATCGCTCGCTCGGCCAGTTGGTCGCAGTGCGCCCATGTTGGGCCCCAGGGCAACGCATCGCAACGTTTCCGAACGTAGCGCAGTCGCGATGTTATTGTCGAATGAGAAATGAGTATTTGAATTGCCTTTTCGACATGCCTGCATGAGAGTGTTGGTTGTTTGCTCTGTTGGTTGGTTGGAACGCTGTTCACTCATTGGACATGTTTTAAACTGGTATGGACAGTGCCCAATGTTGCTATCAACCCATGAAATGCATCAAACATGTAAGAACATTCGAGTTTGCTGTAATATGCAAGACTTTGTTGAACGTAATTTTGGTTGCTCTTATGCATTTTTCGTCATCTTAGATTGATTATGAAGACCAATAAGAAACACGATAAATTACTGATACTAATAATGTTGCTAAGGAAATGTGCATCAAGTAAAATATAGTATAATATGTAATGCTTGAATGGTCTTCTCTTAGAATATTATCTTTCCTACAACTTTTATAAGTGTTTCGGCGTTTTTTACTGGCAACATATACCACTTATATATACGTGTACCACTCACATACATATGTGATTTTCTAAATACATTATAGATATTCAATGATATACATATCTTCTAAAGAAAATACAATGTAGTTTTTGTATAACCTACTCGTACCACCAGATAAACTTAATTATTTTATTTTCTGACCCACTGAAAGCCAAGGAAAGTACTTGCGATCACTATGTCGACATTCCGTTATCTCTATAATAAATATATTAATTTTGTGTTTTTCAATGCCATCTTTTTTTGCTTTGTATTTTTGGAACTCATTTAGTTCATTGCTTAATGATCTATAGATCAAGTACATCTATTATTATTTTGAAATTCAGATATCAATGTTGATTGCTCAGATTGCTCAGTTCTGGACGCTCATAGCCAGAGTATCCCCGCTCACGCTGCCCACACTTTCTTGGCCTCCTGTCGTACCAGATCCAGTTTGTTTCTCACGTATACCTAGCCAGGGTAGTCGACGCTCCAGTTCCAGGCGATATTTTGGATGACTCGTAGCATATACCCAAGGATCGAGGCAAGAAACAGATTTACAAGCCAGCATGGGTAACATGGAGACAAAAGGAGTTATAAGCTGCTGCTCTCCAAAACAGCCTATCAATGCAACCACTGAGTAAGGGGTCCACGCTAGTACAAAGAGCATATAGATTATGAGAGCTGCCTTGGCAATCTTCAGTTCCACACTCATGGAATCATTACTGGCATTGGCCGAGAGCGACTTCACATTCATTTTCTTTGCCTGTTCCGCCAGCATCTTCTCATGGGTCCTAACGTGAGTGAAGAGTTTGTAATAGGAGACGATTATCACGGTCATTGGTATGGCATACGACCAAACAAATATGGTGCGGACAAAGAGGCGATTCTCATCGGTATTGGTAAGATAATCGAATGTGCAAGTGGTTAGAAAGCCCTCTAAAAATGTTGTTACAAATTACAAATGATGGAAATTAGTTATCAATCAACTCACCTGGTATATAACGTCCCCAGATTTGGAAGAGGGGCAGTACCGAGAAGGGAGTTGCCCATAGCCAGGTGAATATGATGCACATAAGGATCTGCCCATAGCTCAAGCGTCCGTCAATAGGGTTCGAAATGGTCTTATAGCGATCGAAAGCTATAAAAGCATTTGTAATTGATGCGCCCATGCCAGAGATGCCACCATTTAGAGCGTAGATCTCGCATCCCAATTCTCCTCCAGCAATATATCCCAGGGCGGCGTTAATCAGGTAATGCGGCATATTCGTGCACATAAACAAATCGAAGACAGCCAGATTCAGGATCAACAAATTGGATGGCGTGCGCAGGGACTTAGAGCTGAGATAGTCAAATATTTCTTGGGTGGGATTTTAGGATTTCAAATGTATTAAACTTACGTGGAGAATATCCAGATGACCAAACCATTGCCGAAGATGTTCAGACACATGAGGATACAGAAAGCGATGTAGATGCCGGCGCGATAGTAAATGGGAGGAGATCGAAAACCTCGCCAATGAGCGTGCACCATGTGCTGGAACTCCATTGGATAATCATGGCCCAGGGGCACCACTGAACCGCTTGCATCGCCTAGGCTGTCGTTCAGGAAGCTCGCAAAAGGTTGAGGCCCGGCCAATTCGTCGGGTCCGTTGAGATACATTGCACTTGGGATTCCTTGCGTTTGAACTTTATTCACTAGCTCAAGTGGAGGCACATGCTCTCCATTGACGTCTTGCCTTTTGGCTGACCTCTGGCCTGCTAGCCGATGTCATTTTTATAGTGTCCACACTGGGTTGAGGTGTGGAATTTAATTAAGGAGATTAGAAGCTTCTTCCCTATGTCTTATCCCAGATTAAATGTGGCTAATCCGAAACTTAAGACATTTTTGTGCGGCTCAAATTACGTAGCGACATTGTTGGAATTCAAATTCCAACGTCTTCTGCAAGCGTGGCGGCAACAGCAAAAAACGGTTCGTTCACGTTCACTCGCTCGTGGTCTCGCTCGCTCTCTCGTCTAAATCGTAAATTGTAGCAGAAAATACGAACGAACACTTTTGTGCGAAATATGACACTAAGTAACGGGTGCCCAGCATTGCATAGCAGGCAGCTTGTTGTTGTCTCTAGCGTCGATTGACTGCTGCGGCACGTGCGTCTTTCCATTTCCGCGGGTCTTTTGCGTGCTTCGACCTGTTTCTTTCAAACGCAAAAATGCGCACCGGCGCCCAGCAACGAGTGTCAGAGTCCGCATTAAAGCGAGACAACAATAGCAACATTCGTCACGTAAACATATGCCCATCTCGCTCTGGCACGCTCGTTGCATTTAAAGCGATACAGGCCCCAGCTGGAGAGCGCTGCACGCCTGGTTGGTTCGGCGCTGTCATTTCACAATGACCCACCTTCACGACGAAGCGTTGACGACTGACAGGATTTTGCTGTGTTGGTTGTTTGTACAACAAACGTGTATTGTAGCAACAAAAAACAAGAACAGCAACATTTTCATTAGGCGGACAGAAAACAACGTACACATAACAGCGGAAACAGACAGAAGCAGACAGACCCAGAACAAGAACAACAATAATGTACATATCGTTGTTATTTTGTGTTTGTTTGTTTTGCTTGTATACTATTGGCATGTTGTGTGTATCCGTAACCAACCAACCTTGTGGCCCGCCCTACTTCAAAATATACAAACGATATGTAGCATGTACAAACTGTGGAGACTGTAAAAGTCTCCTACCATTCATATATGTACATACTATGTACATTTGTATGGAGATTTATCGAAATTAGCAATGAATGTATTTTGCAGATTTAATAAGCTTAAATTTTTCTTGAAACATTCTTGTTGTTAATTTGCGGAATTAATAAATTTTTATACCAGAAATGATAATATAGATTCTTGAAGTAACTCAAACTATAAAATTAAATAATTATAAGTAGGACATAATCTATTAACTTTTCTAATACAATTATTTTTAATTTATATGTGCATATGTATGTGTATTATGTCTCAGTCCGTAGTCCCATAAGGTCTATAACTCTATCTTATTTGTTATATACCTTATCTCAGACTGTGTAGCGCATTTTCAGAACACAAGGCTAACGACGCGTCAACTCATACTCGTTCTCGTTCGGTTGACTTGAATTCGCCTTGACCGTAATTTGAGGCCGTTCCCATTGCCAAATGAAGGACGCACCTTGAAACTCAAGGATTTTGCGCTTTTTGCGAAAATTCGCAAACTAAGTCTCTCAGTGGGTCAAAGCAACCATTTTTGCGAATGTTATTTTTTGGCGGTTCAAGTGGATGACATAAGCAGTTCGCTGATATACTTGAACGTATATGTATACAACTACAACAATTTCGGGTGGCATTGAAATGTCATGGAACAAGTTTGCTGTGTTTGTATGACAAGGGGAATAAGAGTATGTGTTGTGCGATACACTCGACGAGATGCGTGGCGGCCAATTCAAATGAACTCTGGCTGTGGCCGCTTGTTTGGGGGATACGGGGCGTATGGCGGGTTGTGGATGTGGGGTAGACAACGCATTTTGGCAGCCGCAGACACTTGCTCTAAATTTTGGGCGCCTCATAGCACAGGTTGTGATTTGAGCTTTTTTGGAAGCTAAGGTTAAGGTTACTCGCTAATTGCAGCACCGCCTAACGGTAACTAACCATAGTCAATACGTGTTGACAGTGGTGGTGGCACTCTTGGTGGTTTGTTGCGCATTGTTGGTGGTGCGCGACAGAAGCAGACTCGCGTTTATTGAAATATGCATGTCCGTCCCGTTTGAGTTGTGCGGTCAGTCAGGCCCCAAAATCCAGTTTGTGGAACAGGCGCACACAACCAAGCAACAAGTTGGCCCGTGGCCCCAATGCCATCATCACACGAGAACGACTAACACGACGCCAGCCAGTGTAAATCATAAACCTACTGCCCCTCGCTCCAATCGGACGTGGAGCGTCTTTACGTGATGATTATTGATGTTGATTACGGAACGGACAATAAACTGATTATGTATGTACATATGTATATACATGTATATTAGCTTTTATCTCTTAATACTCCGAATTAATGGACCTTGGTAGCGGAATTACACTACGATAAATATTCTATTCTTTACTGCTATTCTGATATATTCCCATTGAAAATAATTAAAAATGATTAGCTTCTCTTCTATTAACTAAGTTCTAGCAATTACATAAATTTTTCACAATTTCAAATAAGTTATGGTTTTACATATGTACATATATATGAATATTGTATTACTATTACTATTACCCTATTTGATCAGAAAATCTATTAATATTTACTAGCAAACGATGTGTAAACTTAAATTCCGATATAATACGAGTATAATATTTCCGTGAAGCGGAATATTTGTAATTTAAAAATTAGTGCTTTTTCTAAAAGTGTTGAGATATTTTTGTTATAACACAATTAGTTCCTCTAATCAAATGCCATAAGAATTTTACAATAATAAATATTTTAATTATTTTATTACAACTTATAGTACTTATAAGCTTTGCGCCTGGTAGTTGACTCCACTGTTAGCAGTAGGGTTGCTTATACAAAAAAAAGCCAAGGCAATCATCAAATGCTGACCGCGCGCTGACCACTCTCGGCAGAAGCACCAGCAACAACAAGTGCGGCAGCAGCAACACGCACACAAACTGGTTCTGTTGTTGGCAGCTTCTTCACAAGCACGCACATTCACACATGTACACACATATAGTTGCAAGTATGTGTAGTGTGGTTGCTTTTATCTTTTGGCGACATTAATCCCCATCTGGAGGTGCTGCTAGCCTGTTAGTATGCATGTGGGAAAACGTTGAACGCCCACAATAATAGATGTTTTTTTCTTTATATACACAGAGTCAGTCAAGCTGATTTGTTTGTTTGTTAGTTGTTGCTGTGTAGTTAATAGTTGTAGTTGTCGGCGTTGCGAGTAGTCGCTGCCTTGAGGCAGCAATTTGGCTACCTGTACACTGCTTACATTTTATGCGAGCCTAGCTAACTTTCGCGCAATAAGCAAAATGACGGGCACAAAACAAAATGTCCGGGCGATCCGATATGTCTCGCTTCCGCTGCCGGGGGCCATGATTGCGCAAGTATAAAAAACGCCATTGCAATCAATTTAATTTTCTAGCCATCCCCACATTCGCACTATAGCACAGCTCGACACCACAATAACACAGCCATCTTATCATGTCCGTCAATAGTTTTGTAGTCGCAATTGTTGGCGCCTTTTCTGTTAGCCTGTGATGTGAGCAAACAAAATGACTACTCAAATTTGCGCAAAATGTTCGTGCGACGACTGCAACTTGTGTGCTTGTGTACCATCCAAGGGGGAACAGCACTGCGCTATGTTGTTTGCGTTAGAAATTCAAACAAACATGTTGCTGTTGCTTTTCTACCAAGTAGTACACTCCTATACACACACACAGTTATATATGTACGCTATCATTGTTGTTTTTTCTTTTGTGACGCTTGGCAAGTCACTGGGGGCATGTCCGGGCGCATTTGGGGGCGTATTCAGCAATGTGTGTTCAATGTAATTGACGGGCTTGGCTAGGGAAATTCGCAATTTGCCAGTACGCCATCTGTGGGCCATTGCTGCAGACTAGCAAATGACTGCCGCTTTTCTGAGTCAAGCCCCCAATTAATAACTTACAACATACAATCAGCATACACATAATTACAAACATCTGTTAAAGGGCAACAACCTGTATGAGTAGCCCTGCAACAACTGGCCGCACAGTGACAATACAGTGGGTTGCCATTTCAATTCAAAATTCAACCCTGCAAGTAATATGTTTCACAACTACGGTAATTTACTTAACAGAAAGAGCAAACAGAGTGCGCTTAGTCAATACACACATACAACCGCTGCTCACTCACTCAACAAACACTCACTTACATAGTCATTCTCACTCTCGCACGCACACAAGCACAAGCGACCAGTCGCATGGCAATTGAACCAAACCCCTGCCACTGTAACAGTTGCCATCTCTCTCGCACACACGACTTGGCCGCACCTTCTCCACCAGTGTTGAATGTGCCAAGTTATCATTTAGCTATTTTTTCTGCGCGCTTGGTAAAAAAGAGGGAATTCACTTTTGGCGGGGTCTCGTTTTTCCTGCTTTGTCCAATCGGCCTTTTTGTGGGCGCTGTCTAAACTAGTCCAATTGTATAGACCGTCACCACGTCGCAACCCTCGGTCGACCATTCGATGCCAGTTGTTGATAAGGCAGCCAGCCACTGATGATAACGACCAAAGTGCTGGCCCTGGAGAACTCTTCTTGCAAATTAATTTGTATGGTAGGCGTGGTTGCTAGGCCTCCGCCCACACGGCACGTGCTGATTACTAAAATGCCATTGCGCATAAGCCAGGCATGCAGGGGGCAAACACTCAACCTTCGCTTTTAAACTGTTCTTGCAGCATTTAATTCGAATTAGCTTTGTGCGACAAAAAGCCAACTAGAAGCTTAAAATTGTGGCCGAGCAAAAAGCAACCGTCTGCTGTGGGAAATTTTGCATGGCTTGCAATAGCTGTGATCAGCATACTAGTCAGAAGCACCAAGACCGCCCGACGCAACCGACGTCAAAATTGGGGAAAGAATTGCCCCACATGTGCTGGCAGGTGTGCGTCCGACCCATGTGCACAGACCGTGCCAGACTTTTCAGACACGTTCGGTTTTCGGTTCGGTTTTTACCAGGCGAACAGCAAGCGGATAAGGGGCTTGCGCAAAGCATAAAATGTTCGAATGAGCCACCGCGCTGTACAGCCAAGGCAGTGCTGCCAACTCTGGCGAATAAAAGAGGGGAAAGCATAGCCGATTTGGCAACACTGCAGCAATCGAAAATACGAATAACCAGACTGGTTATTTAGACAATTCTTCAATGATTTGTACATTTCCTATCGGTTTGAAGAGCACATTCAAAAAGCGGCTTCTTTTTAAGTATATATTTTAGTTATAATATTAAAGTGGTATATTTCTTTAGTATTATTTTTTAAAGTAAAATAGATATTTGGAAATACAACTTACGGCCACGCTGTAACCGACAGGTGAAAGCAGGGCTATCAGTTGGTCGAAGCTACAGACCCACATATCGCGCGCTTTGTGATTAGTCAATGAAAAGCATATGTAATAAGGTGACAAGGTGAAAGTTCATAGTTAGCTTAAAATGTCCGCAAAAACAGCAGCCAAATCAAACAAATCGCCTGCTACGCCTGGAAAAGAGTCGTCAGTACTGACCAAAGTTTATCTGTTTGGGTACAATGCTGTACAGGTGGGCGGCTGGAGCTACATCCTGTATCAGCTGGTCAACTACTATGTGTTTCAGGGCCCCGAATTTCGTGCGCAGATCACACTGTGGGACTATACGCGTCTCGCTGTTATCATTTTTCAGAACGCCGCGTTCGTAGAGATTCTTAATTCAGTCTTTGGATTGGTCAAATCGAATCCTGCAGTGACCACCTTACAGGTGCTTAGTCGCATGATGGTCGTTGTTGGCGTTGTGATGGCTACTCCTACAGCCAAAGTATCCCCCGGCCTGCCAATTGCCCTGTTGGCTTGGGCTATCACGGAAATCATACGCTATGGGTTCTACGCCTTAAATATCATTAAGGTAGTGCCGCAGTTTATGGTCTTTCTACGCTACACCACTTTTATTGTCCTCTATCCAATTGGCGTGACTGGTGAGCTGCTGTGCTTCTGGTGGGCTCAGCGTTATGCAAGGGAAAACAGTGTCTGGAGTTTGGCTATGCCCAACAAATGGAATGCCACCTTCTCGTACTATGCTCTACTCTGGATCACTATGCTGACCTACATTCCAGTCTTTCCGCAGCTCTACATGCACATGCTTACGTTGCGACGTAAGATTCTCGGAGGCGGCAGCAAGAAGAAGGCAAATTAAACTTTCCACCTTTGTAGCTCAAGCAGCAACAAAGTCAATGCAATTAAAATTCGCGCTTTTCGCACTTTGGAGTGGACAGCAAATTTGAGCTAATATTTAGTGGGTTTTTGTGTACAAAATAAAATTAACCAATCACTTAACATTTTATTCAATTATATTGCGTAAACTAAGCGCGACTACAATAACAGATCGAGAGTACGGAGTTTAGTGCTGTGACCATTGTATGGTCTTCAGGTCAATGCCTTCCTGCACCATTTCCCAAAGCGGTGACATTTCACGTAGTCGCTCCACATGCTTGATGCATTTTTCGGCCGTGTAGTCCACCTCTTCGACGGTGGTAAAACGCCCGATGCCAAAGCGTATAGAACTATGTGCCAAATCCTCATCTGTGCCAATGGCACGCAGCACATACGATGGCTCCAGTGAAGCTGAAGTGCAAGCTGATCCACTGCTCAGTGCCACATCCTTCAATGCCATCAGCAGCGACTCTCCTTCGACGTAGGCGAAGGATAAATTTAAGCAACCATTGTAGGTGCGCTCAGGATCACCATTGCGTATCACATGGGGTAGGACACTTGTTATCTTGTCCATCAAGCGTTTGGACAGAAAATCGACCCACTTCTTGTCGTAGTCCATCTCCTGCAGTGACAGCTCAGCTGCTGTGCCCAGACCTACAGCCAATGGTGCGGGCACGGTTCCACTGCGCAGACCACGCTCCTGGCCCCCACCACTTTGAATGGGTTCAAGGCGCACACGAGGCCGACGTCGCACGTACAAGGCGCCAACTCCCTTGGGTCCATAAATCTTATGTCCCGAGATGGACAACAAATCAACATTCATGGCATTTACATCGATCGGTATTTTACCCACTGCTTGCGCTGCATCGGTATGGAAAAACACTTTTCTCGAGCGACACAATTTACCAATCTCCTGGATAGGCTGCTGTACACCAATTTCGTTATTCACAGTCATAATCGAGACTAGGGAAGTGTCAGGCGTCAATGCTGTCTCAAGTTGCTCCATATTAATGATGCCATTGGCCTCGACCGGCAAATAGGTTACCCTGTAACCTTCGTTCTCCAGTGCTCGACATGAGTCCAGCACACACTTGTGCTCCGTCTGTGTGGTTATCACATGTTTCTTGTTGGTGCCGTAGAAGCGTGCAACGCCCTTAACTGCGATGTTGTTCGACTCAGTCGCGCCCGAAGTAAAGATAATTTCCTTTGGATCAGCACCAATTAATTGTGCTACTTGGTCGCGTGCCCTCTCCACAGCTTGTTCGGTTTCCCAGCCGTAGGCATGCGTGCGCGAATGTGGATTGCCATAATAGTTTGTTAGAAAAGGCAACATTGCGTCCAGAACTCGAGGATCCATAGGCGTTGTTGCCTGCGCATCCAAATACAAGGGCCGGCCTTCTATATGTTCATTCTTTATGTTGAAACGTACCTGGCGCTCACGAAATTCTAATTACGAAATTTAACAGATAAACATATGTAACATTGTCGCTATTATGGGTTAATACCTTTAGATGTGGCCGCCAATTTTGTTGTTGCGGCAGCGGCGACGGTAGATTCCTGCCGCATAATATACGCCAATGCTTTGGAATTGGGCCACAGCATATGCGTCTGTAATCGGCCCAGCACTTTATGCATATTTCTACTTCAAGTGGGGGTTTTGCTTGCCTTAAATAATGTATTTTCTTTTATTCTTATTTCACAATCTAATCAGAAGCTTCTGTTCAGCGTGACCGTGGGTTAAGACAAATATATTTATTCATTTAAATACCCTTTTCGCAACACTGGCTTTTTTTATCGAAATTTGGAAAGTGCTGCCATTTACACAGATTTTAGTATTTTAATACTGTTGTGTTTCGTAAATCGCGAGCGCGATTTTTTATTCAAAAAAGGTTTTGCCTTTTGTGCTAATTTCTTTAATTTTACCCCCAACTTTTTACATTTATAATGTATTTTTAATTTTAGGTTTCTTCATATGATTCGTGATAAAATGCAAGCTTGGCCTTTGGCCTTTTCAGGACCACCACTTTATATGACAAAATTTTAATTTTTTTTATATTTTTAACCCAAATTTCTTGCACTTATACATTTTTCTTGAAAACAAATCTATGGTGTCTTTTGTAGCAGCACACCAAGGTAAAGAGTGTCAAACCGGTATATACTGAACATATTGTGATACCTACAACAAAATATGTTAAATTAATTTAAAAACAATACGACTTTTTCCAAAATAAGATTGTCACTAACATTCATGCTAAAGCGAGATTTATCCAAAAAAATTTATATAAATGATGATATTCTATAAAATTTAATGAATATCATGTTGATACTTAAATTTACAATTTAATAAGTAAGGTTGATTTGGGACAATAATTCAATTTAAAAATAATTTTCAATAACAAATCGGTGGTTTTCGTAAACACTGGTTTTAGCGAAACCAAGAAAAATATTTCTTATTATCTCTAAAAATATACCTAAAAATTATTGCCTTTTTTGTAAATAAAGCATAAATAATTTTGCACGGAACATTTTTCCATCATATTTTGTTTAATTATTTTGAAAACTTTTATATACATTTTTGTTTTTCATATTTAACAAATTTACAGAAAGTGTAATATGATATTGATAGAAAAAAATAAAATGGAAAACGTTACATTAATAGCGACAAATATGACAAAAAGTAAAACAATTTTTAATGTATTTTATAAAAATTTGGATGTAACTTAAATTTTCAGTTCAGGTATACGATGCCTGTTATATAATATATTATCATATTAGCACAAAACTAATACCCTCTTTTGAATATTGTAAATGGGCACAGGATTTAAATTTTTTTTTTTTAAATATTCGACTTTTTTGCCAAATTTATTTTTTGTAAAAAATAATTAATTAATTAATTGGTTTGATGAGGACATCCGAATGTTCTAGTAGAGGGTCTAAAGTTTCTGAGAAAAACATCGTTGCAGTACTGATGCATACTGTAAAATAAAAATGCTTTATTAATTATGTGTGCGCAGTGTTTAATAAAATGGACCAATTTAATACTTTCACGTTATTTAAAAACATTTTTGTAATTCCAGGATGGATATATGTACATAAAAGCATAAAGTATATATTGCAAAAATAGATATATGTATACATATTTAAATAGTATGCTGTGGTGTAAAACTTTCTTATCTTTTCTCTAACTTCTATACATATATATGTAATATTTATATGCCTATTGCTTGTAATTAGAATAATTTTTTACATTTGAACACTTAAAAATTGTTGGTTTTGTCAGCTAGCAACATATTGTTTTGATTACATTTTTAAAATTACAACTTAATAGATTGTTTTAAGAATTATTCTGTTCAAAAGTGCTATTTTGTTCGTAAGAAATATAGACTAATACAAATTTGATAATTTAACAGCAAGATAATAAGGTATCATTACAAAATAATTGAACTGGTTAAATAAATTAACGTCAACAAATCCGATAACCATTGTGCGTTCTCCGTTGTCAAAGCAGTTGCTCGGTGACCAAAACCACACTCTGCTCCAGCGCAATTGCTGCCAGCTCCTTGAGCCATTCATCCAGCAGCACGGCACAGAGGGCCAGATCACGAGAACGTTCTGTACCGCTGGTATTGGCTATAATTCCCATGGATGCAACTGAGTCCAGTGATACAGGTTCCGAGTTAAAGCTACTTGGGCCATTCTCGCCGATAAGCGGCGTACTCGAGTGCGTGGCGGTCAACGTTAGCGTGGAGCTGTTGTTGCTGCCAATAGCTGCTCCAGTTGCTGGTGATTCATGACGTGGCGTAGTGCTCAAACTTGTTTCACAGGTGTTGCCTCTAGATGTATCATGTGCTGCGCCGCGTGAACTCACCTCCGTGCTGCCTCCTCCGCCCACCAGTGTGGAAGCGGCGCCTGTAAAATGCAATCTTCAATTAGTGGTGAACTTTTCTAAATGATGCAGTTTTAACTGGGGTTAAGCGAGTAACAAGAAATGGAAAACAAATGTTCGATTAGTGGGAAAGATATTAAAGGGCAGCAAATATGTACAAAGCAACAGGAGGCGGCAAACTACTCAACAATTTCAACAGCTAACACATTACGACAACGAGGCATAAAGGCATATAAAACTAGTTAATATAATCAATTTATCAATATTTTAGTTTTAGTTTTTTTTTTTACTTAAGCGTGAAATATTTACCGGTGAAGAATGCGTAAATTTGTGATAAGCCAGATGAAGCTAAGATTTTCGTAGTAGAAAATTTGTCATATCGATAAAAAAATAAACAATAAAAAAGAGAGACAAATTCATTATAAGCAACGACATCTGCAGACATTGTACAAAATCTAAATGTGTGTTGTGATTGCACTGATCAATCAATCAGAGCAACCGATCTGTGAGGTGTAGTGCATGTGTGTGTGTGAATATTTTGTGGTTAAAATCCCGCAACCGACTTTGTTCCAACATCCACTGCTGCGTTTTTGTTTTTCTCTTGTGAATTTGTTGTAAAAAGAATAATTGTGCAATGTCCATAATTGATGGCATTGGTTGCACTTACTCGAATTCGTTGTTGTTGGCGGCGGTGGCTGCGCTGCTGACGATGCTGATCTTCTGCTGAACATGCTCGTTATTGACTTGCTGATGCTGCGTCGCTTGTTGTCGCTGCGCCTGAACGGATCATATGCGCTGCTGGGGGAAGCCTGCACTGGCGTCGCTGCTGAGAGCGTTGCATAGGTGGAACGTGACTGGCCCTGCTGTTGTGTGTTGTTGTTGGTTTGCGACTGGTGCTGATGCTGATTCAGCGGTGAATTGTCGCTCACTTTGCGTGCATTGACCAACCGGAACTCGCGATCTATCAGATTCGAGCGTGCCACATCGATAATCTCCAGCGAATTTTCAGCCACTGGCAACTCAGCATCAATTTGCTGCTTGAGCATGCGCAGCACTTGATGAAACGAGGGCGTGTCTGAGGTGATGGCAATGTCCGAGCGCAGCAGCAGCGAGTGAATCAATGGCAAAGGATACCATGCGAGTCGTGTTATCAGGCCAGTCAAATGCAGATTAACGTACAGTGAATTGCTCGTAAAGGTTTGCAGTTTGCCCCAAATGGCATTGAGAAAGGGACCTGAGAGTTAAGTAGGTATTAAATATATCAACTTGCAGAATCACTACTATGACTCACCTAAGCTTACGGTGCCTTGCGCAAACAAATCCTCCGAGAAATCCAAGTCGGTGAGCAATAGTTCATTCCGTGAGCTGTGTGAAACGCGCCAAGAATCGCGTCTTCCACTGCTAATGCTGGTGCTGTTGTGATTGCCGCTGCTGCTGTGCTCCAGATCCATATCGCTGGTAACGGTCGTGTTAGTCACGTCGTTGGCATCGGCATCATCGTCAGCGGGTCGCCACTTGAACGACTCATAACCGCTGGATTCGCCAATAGATTGTAGGCTATCCAGCTGCTTCTCGCCCAACTCACTGATCGCTGGCACTGCCATTGGCGTTGCTGTGCTAAATTCGGCGAAGAACTGTTTGGCCAGCTCCAGGGCATGCGCCGTAGTGCGTATCTGTCCTTGACGTGGCCACTTTTGATAGCGATAGTTGTTTGCCCACTTAACGCAGTCACGTTGGCATTGTGCAATTCTGGCATGCGCCTCGAAGAGATACGCCTGGATATTGGCATACAAACTGTCATTTGCATAGTGGCCATAGTAGTTCCAGTTGGCGCCAATAGTCTTGCTCATCACTGGCGACGGCAGGTTGGGCAGCAGTGCTGTACCAGCCGGCTCTGCCAGCTCCACACTCTTCGGACGCGCCAGATCACGTGCACGTTTCATCACATCAGGCGTAAGCTCAAGAAAGAACTCTGTAGTATTCAGATATGGATCGATTTTGTTGATTTTGTGGCGATGTGAGATGGGAACATGCTTGCCAGGCAGCATGTACTTCAGTAGCAGCTCCAGCATCAGATCCTCACAGTGCAATCCCAGCAAAGTGTCAAACAGCGCCATTGTAACCATGCACAGATTGGCATCCGGCGAATGCAGCCGCTCGACTAGCGCATCTAAAATGCGTTCGCCATCAAACTTCTCGGTGTCGAGCAGAAACTTTACAAAGGCACGCATCAGACCCGGCTCGGTAATGGAGCGCAGTATCAGATCCAGATAGGACATGGCCGAGATTTGTGACTCGATATTCGTCTGAAAATGTTTGCCCTTCAGTGTCTGCGAATTGAACGCGCAAAAAGTTGTTTCGACATTTCGAGGCGAGGTGTTTTTTTTCGGTTAGCTTTGGGGTGGGCCCATAAAGAGATAGGATAACACACATACATGTACATATATGGATGCTACGTTTATGCCTTCACTTATCGAGATATCTGTCGAACTTTGTATTGAAAACCTTCACCCTTATTCTTGATTAGTAGCCTTTTTGCAACAAGGCGTTGCGCATAAACGTAGCATTATAAATCAATAGAAGCAAAAAACGCACACAGAAAGTGGACAGGGACAAGAGACAATTTTGCAACCAACACCACAAGAAATGCATCGAAGACAAGTTTTTACGTGAGAGCCAAGCGCGACAAGCAAACTTACCTGAAGTATGGCTGGTCCCAACACCGGCACAATGAATCCTTGGTACATAAAATCCAGTAGCTGCTGTTTAATCATCTCGTGCGCCACCTGCACCACTGCATTGCAGAACTCCAGCGCATTCATAAACAAAGTGAGCTCAGGTATCTCGGTGACATCGTCAGGCGTGATACGATGCCAATCAATGGAGCTGATTTCGATGCTGTTGGGGAGGCGCGAATACAGACCACCTAGGCCAGTGACGAGCAGCGGGCAAATGGACGAATATTGTGCAATGTAGTGGCCAATGTTGGAGTTCTTTTGCGATAGCGCCATGCAGAGTAGCAGAGCATCGCGAGCCTGGTGACCAAGGCTGCCCTCCCGATGCACGTACGGAATGAGCAGGGAGAAGATGATGAAGCTGCAATGAAATAAGATTAGATATTGATATTGCAAATTGAATGACAGCTTTACTCACTTGGTGGTGGTGCCACTTTTCGGCTCAGGTAGGCTGCCGTTTTGTATTTGCTCCTGCACTTGGGTCTGGGCAGAGAAGAAGAACAGATCGAGCAGATGGACATTCTGCATGAGCACCACACAAAGTTGATTTAGAAGAATAACCAGACGTTTCTCCAGATCTGGTGGAAATATCTCGCCCTGACTGGAAGCCAGTATCTTGAGAAGCGGCCGCAGAAACGGTTCGTGACAAAGCAGCTGATGGCGCGAGTGACTGACAAGCAGCTCGTAAAGCTTAAGTTGTTCCAGTCGCACTGCGTTCGCATAACGACCCGTAGTGCTCGCCCATTCGTATAGCTTGTCCAGCAGATTTTCGCTTAGTAGATACTCTAGACAGGGTGCGGCAGGGGGTGCAGCATCCGTTGTGGGCAGTGACACTTTATTGCAATGATGCAATTCAACCAGAAGCAGCGTTACCATATAGTCCAGATGTGACACCACACCCAGCACATCGTCGTGCGTGGGCGGACCTGCCGAATGCTGGATGATTTCATGTGCCTGCTGCCAGTGCTTGCAGAAGCTATCGTAGCAGGCGCGCGGATCACAGTCCGTGGCAGCGTCTATGGGTCGATGACGCAGTGTCGTTGTTGCCCCAGAGTTGCTACTGCCAGAGCTGCCACTGTTTCGAGTGAGACTCTGACGCAATGGACTCGTACGTAGCCAACTCATTTTGTTGAGCTTGTTCCCTTTAGTTCAAGAGCTTTGGCGAAGGCGTTGCGATTGTTAATTGTATTTTGGCATGTGTAATTATTCTTATCTTGCAATTTTGTGCTTTGTCTGAGCGTTTTGTGTGAGTATTCTCGTTTCTAGTTTCCGTTTCAACTACATATATGTATGTATTTGTATGTGTATGTATTTCAAAACTGAAACATATAAAAGTGAATGTATAGATAAGCTTTGTCCATTGCATCTTTTTCAGCCAATAACGCAAGCAGAGAGATTGTGAGAGAGAGGCAGATTGCATGCGCTCACTATCGCATAATACATATTTGGACAACCGAGCGGGCAAGTGGCGTTTTTTATAGTCACTGAAGCGCTGCAAATTGTTGTTGCTGGCACTTTACACACACTGTGTTTGCTGCTCACCTGATGTATTTTCATAGTCGTCTTCGTCATCGTCTTGGCGTCCGTGTTGTTGAATGATCTTGCACCAGGTGTTCCTTTTTAATGCGCTTAGTGCCAGGTACTCATTGACAGCAATCGGTGCTGCAGCGCTATTTAACTAGCTTTTTTGGCACTGGGAAAATTACAATGAAAAGATGATGTCGACGACGACACAGCACTGACCCGTCCTTGTGAGCACACTTGGCAGGTGGAAAAAACTGATTTGTGCTATACTTCGCGGCAAACAACATGTAAAAAGCCTAGATTACACTTTTATGCCTCATATTGGACTATTTTGAGTACGATTTACGCGCAAATTACTGAACTTTTAAAAAATATTTACAACAAATAATAGAAAGTAATGAATGAATTAGTAGACGAGCGATAGATTGTGGCGGTCGCCCAATAAATATAACAAACACACTTTTGACTGTACGCTTACCAACACTAATTCACATGATACCGATGTCTGGCTATTCCACCTATCGATTACAACGATTATTTATTTTCAAATTTAATTCAAATTAAAGTCTAAAGACTATGAACCGTCGCGACGGAAGCATCCATCAGAGAAATGGCCAATTCTGCATCACGATCCTTAAAAAAGCGCACCACCCCGACGTCATTGTATTGAATCTCAGCAAACTTTATAAACATGTCTCGGAATTTGTCACGCAACGTTTGCCATAGCAGCTCAATAGACAATTCTTGATGATGCTCAGTATTTCTTACTAGAGCAGTCAAAGTATTTCAAATTATTGAGATTAAAGCCGCCACCACCACTTCCGGAGTTGCTGCCCATTCCACATCATGTTAAAATTATATATACATATACATATCCCTATCGTCCATATGCTCTAGGCCGACACCTCCACCACCATTGTTGATAGCGACATAATTAATATTACATTTTTGAAGCTTTCCAAAAACAGAATTAAATGTCTCAAGAAAAAATGTATTCGACAGGATAATAATAAAACAGAATTCAATTTTGTGTGCTGATATTGCATTTTATTATTTAATAATGTTGGACATACACTTTATTTTTAGCATACGGTCATAAAAGTTACAAAGTCATATTATAAACGCAATTTTACAAAAAGAACAACAGCACATAGTATATATGCAGTTAGTATTATAGTGTACACATACATAAATATTTTTATCGTTTATAGACTGTTTGTAAAGCTCTTTTGAACATTGTTTGCTGACAATGCAAGACTTCTCAATTTGATAAAACCATTAACCAAGTTAGAGTTGCACATATTAAAAATTCTTTGTATGATTTTGCTAACAAATAACATTGTTAAATAAATTGTCACTAAAGTTTTGTAATAATAAGATGTAATATACGATAACGAGCTACAACAGTGTGTGTGTCTGTCCAAAATAGCTAACTCACATCGGCAACAGCGACTGACTAACACTGTTTGTCCGTGAGCTGGGCCTCTCAATGGTCATGGATTGCTGCGGTACTTGGCTATCGGTGCTAATACCTAATCCAGCATAGATCTCCTTCATCACAAACAGAATGGTGTCCTCAGAGGCCCTGTGTGAATGAGTATTCATCAGCTGTTTTATATGAAATACGTATACGGGTCTTACCAGTAGCAGACGTGGCTGCTTAGGGCAAATATATACTCGTTGATAAACTCCAGCGGTGCCTCCTGCAGCACATAGTCTACGCGTTTCGAGTCGTTTAATTTACCCAGCGGAAAATCTAATTCAATGAATTCAGGATCTGAGGTTGTGGTTGACTCAGAATCGGTGCGATTTCGCGCATGCATGGATGTGGTGGCAACTGATGAATCGTCTTGGTCCTCAGTGTGGGTTTGGAATACCTGCGAAGAAGAACTCTATGGAAATAATTTGTATTTTAATATAAAAAGATTAGTTTATGAGGTTTACCTCCTTTTCCAGAGACTCCTCAGCCTCCTTTTTAACTTTAGTAACTGTGGCCAGGAAATTAACACTGTCCAGCGTGGTTTTGAATGTGTCCATAAAGCGTTGCTTAATATCCGCACCAACGCGCGTCATTGTTTCCTTCAGCTCCAGATGCATGCGCTTGCGTCCCTTGTGATGTGGTATCAACACCGGGCGTATACCTTTCATATCTGGATTGACCAATGCTTCAATACGATACGCAACCGGATCGAATGGATGGAATATGTTGTAAAAGCCCGGGCATGTGGGTAGACGAAAGTCGAGGCCAAGCTTATCGATGCCTCGTATGGTAACAAACATACCAATGGGTGAGCCCAAGGCAAAGAACTTCTTGGGATGGAAAATCAGCTGTGTGTAGTTGATGACAGGCTGGCCAGTTCCAGCGACACCCATTCCCATAGCATAGCTAACCTGCTTGGGCAGCATTTCATCATTGTTGGGCAGCTGCACTTGCTTGGGATCAGCGCCCTGATGATGTTTGCGCGGCAACTGATCAGGATTCTCTTTATTCTCCTCTTCGCTCTCCTTGAGCGGCTCCTGATGACACAACAGATCGAAAAGTATCAAGGAGCCCAGGCTATGACCAGCCAGCGACACGCCACCATTGAATTCGGGATGTCTCATGCGATACTTCAGATAGACTTCATTCAATGCATCGGCTACGGTGTTCATGATCTTCTGGCAATACTTGGGACTCGTATAGAAGAGCACATCGAGCAGTGTATCGTTTGTGAAGTTTCGCAATCGTGGTATGGATTCTAGTGTGATAGACTTGAGCTTCTCATCGATGCCCAGTTCCTCGGAGTGCAGGTGGCCATGCCATTCAATAGGCAGGACTTCAACGCGACCAACCAAACCCATGTCCGTGGAATTCTTATAGTGTGACTGCACCAGCTGCTGAGCAATGTTGCGGAAATCGTCGACTATAAGCAATTTTATAAATTAGTAAGTGATCTAGACGATTTATAAATTATTGTACACCTACCAACTTCCTCGACATTGCGCATTTTTAAATCGCAGGCAGAGCCAATGCCATGGACCATAAACAACAAATGATCTACGCGCTGAGATTCACCTTGCTGTATTTTGAAATCGTTCAGGTCTCGCTTGACGACCAAGGGGCGCGATGAACTCTGTACTGTGCCGCCCCAGGTGTCTGCATTTGATGGCGGCATAAAGTGCACAATAACGTTGGGACCATGCATTGTTACTTGCTCGCCATTGGCGAGTGGAATCTTCTTGAGCCATTCACCAGTTTCCGTGGCGCGCTTGTACTCGACCTCGAGTGCTGCGGCAGTCTCCTCGGCATAGGGCACGTACTTGGAGTCCACGCCTTTGTAGAACCAGGAGCAGCGGCGTACTTCGATGGCCTTTCCCTCCCAGAAGACGGGTGTCTTGGTGCGCTCCTTGATATTGACATCGTAACGACCGCCCTCCACAGGCACAATGCATGTGGAGTCTGATTCGTCTGTAGGAAAAACAGGTTAATTAAAATGAGCTTAGGCTTTAAACAGATTTTGACTGATAAATGCATTAATTGGAGCAACATGAACAGGCTAGTTGATATTGTCATGTTTGCCTAGTATCCATCTTTCTGTCCGTTTGACTGTCCGATGTGTGCCCGCCTGTTCTTTTATCTGTCGGTCCATCTATCCGTCTGCCTCTTCAACACCCTGTCTGTCCTCTTTAACTGCATGTCTGACTTTTTTCGCCGCTTGTCATATAAACCCCTTAATCTTACAAACTTACCGCTGGTCAAGCTTGTTTCCAGTAGAGCTGAATCGTAATGACTGAATGGAGTCCATACAAATTTGGCATCGACGCTGCGTTTGTAAAACCAATGGAGCAGCACGGGAGAGTAAACCTAGCGTATAATAAAGCAGTTCAATCAGCGATCTCAATAAAAGAGAATTAAATATTTACCACTGTTTCGGCTGGTGGCACAATGGCCTGACCCTTTTCGTTGGCCATTTGTAGCTGTTTTAACATCTCCTCGGGCAGAACACCCTGGTAAAGTTGCAGTAGATCTGCGGCTTGATTAGAGTCGGGCTGCTGCTGTTGCTGGAGTAGTTGTTGTTGCTGCGGCACAGCTCCCTTTGTTGCCGTGGAGAAATCGGAGCAGGCTGAGGAAGGTGGCTCAACTTGATTCGAGACGGATGCTTGGGAGTGCCCCTCAAAGTGTTTCCTAGGCAAGCCGCTGTGAACGAGGTCGTACTTAAGTTCACCAGGAGCGGACGGTTGATCCTGCAGTGGTGGGTTGTTGAAGAAGTTCGATATGCGTTGATCTTCCTGACGCTCTGCAGCGCCAGCAAAGTGATCAAAGAAATTGACAGAAGGCTGTGCCGGTGCTGATGCGAACACCGCAGCCTGCGTCTGTGGTTGATTGATTGGCAAGACTTCCGTGGTGGCTCCAAAAAAGCCAGCGAATGAATTTACACTTGAATTTGGATAGACGTTTTCGTTGGAATTTACAATTTGCTGTGCTGCTTGCTGAGAGTCTCCAACCAATTGCTCAAAGCCAAGTATTTGCGTTGCCTGGGCGTTGTTATCAAGTGTGTTTGGTGGTTCCTGTGCCAGCGGCGGCGGTGCCACATTCAACTGTGGGGGTAAGTCAGGGAACTGTCCTGCTTCTGGCGCTGTAGGTGCAGCAAAGAAATTGAAATCGCTGCCGCCGTTTCCTGCCGGCGTAAAGAAGCTCTGCAAGGGCGAGGGAGCAGCAGCTGGATGTGAAATGGCGTCGCTACTTCTGCGGAATGGATTCGCCTGAGCCGATGAGATGTCTGTTGACTTGGCTGCTGCGAGAGGTGGTGGTGGTAGTGCAAGAGTTGCTACTTGCTCCGTTTGCAGCACTGGTTCGATGGTTTGCGTCTCGAAGAATTGTTTTGCATCAGGGGCCACAAATCCTATGGGTGCTGGCAGCGATTCCTGCGGCAGTGGCGTCGTTATGGTTTGTGCAAAGGGATTAAAAAATGTAGTTGTTGTTTGGGTGGTAAGCGCAGCGCTGGTAGCTTCAAAAGTTTGACTTTGAGCTGACGGAGCAAATAAATCGCTTGAAGATGACGGAACAGGTATTCCGACTGATGTTGGCTTTTGAGTTGGTACAGGTGCTCCAAAGAGACTTTCAGCAGTTAGGCTAGGTACTGATGAATCTGTTGCAGTTCCTAGACTGACCTCAGCGGGTGCAGTTATTCTTGTTGTTGCGGGTGGATAAAGAGCAACTCCTTGAACAGCTTCAGCTGTAGGTACGGGCACAAATAATGGCGTGCTTTGATTAAATTCAGATGGCGGTTGCACGGAAAGCCCAGTTGCTGATTCCGCGTCAAGTTTGGTTATTGGTTGCTTTTCTTCAGCCTGAGGTGTGACCGATGTTTCTATTTCTGAAGCAGTGAAGAGTGCACTTGGTGCATGCAAGGAAACTGCTTCAGCTCCGGAGCTTTGAAACGGGCCAACTTCGTGCACAGAAGTTGCTGTGGGCGCGTTCTGTTCTTGTGCTGCTTCTGGAGGTGCCTGTGGCGTGAAAAATCCTGATACAGGTGGATAAAACGGCAATCCTTGTGATGTATCTGTAGAGGAGTTTGGATAGATCGGAACTCCTTGGAATGCTGCAGTCGTTGGGGGTGCCGCAAAGAGTGGAACTTCCTGAGTAGACTCAGGGCCGGTTGGTTGTATGAGCGACTGTGTGACAGCTGGTGGATAGAGTCCTGATGCTGTTTCAGCTGCTGAGAGAGAAACCTCTTGAGCTACCGAAAAGAGCGCATCGCTGGTTCCAGGAACTACCTGAATTGGTTCCGATTTAGAAGAAGGTAAGTCTGTGAATATTTGGGAAATAGATGGTGGACAAAGGGGAAGCCCTGATTCAGCTGCTGAGCTTGGGAAGAGAGGAACCTCTTGAGCTGCAAATGGTGCAAAGACCGAAGCGCTGGTTGCAGGAACTTCCTGAATTGGCTCCGGCTTATCAGGGGTTGCCTCTAGTTTGGGAACAACTTTCTCAGCGATTGTCTCAGCGATAGTCTCAGTGATTGCAACTGGCGCATACAAAGGAACTCCTTGTGTCCCCTCCGCTGCTGAGCTGGCAAATAGCTGCACTTCCTGAGTAGCAACTGGTGTAAACAGCGACGCACTATTGGGTTGCAATTCCTGTCTAGTAACAGTTGCTGATGGGAATAGTGAAGGTGCAGCAGGAACTAGCTCAACTTCCTGACTTGTTGCTGGTGGCGCAAATAAAGCAACTTCTGTGGTCGGTGATCCGAAAGGATTAAAGATGGCCGCTGATGTTGCTGCTGATGTTGGCGCAAAGGGAGTGGCTGTAAAGCTACTTTGTTGGCCAAAGGCTGAAGTTGCAGTTTCTTGTGCTGTCAAAGGGCTCTTGTAGAGACGTGTGCCCTTTTGCAGGCGATACGAAGTTTGTCCAGAAGCTGGCGGTGGAACAGCAGACGATGCTCCTAGTGGTGGTGCCAGGGATGGGATGCTCTCCCCGTGGGTTGGTAGTTGAGCTGCAACTGATGGTGGAGGAGCTAATGGGAATGATTGATTAACAGCTAGAGGTGGAGTTGCTACCGTTGGCTCCCAAAGAGCTGGTGGTGGAACGCCGAAGGCTTGCTGAGCAAAGACTGGAGAAGCAACTACAGCTGGCACAGGGGCTACTGCCGAGAAAGGTGTTGATACTGGTGGTAGACCTGCAGTTGGCGGCGGAGCAGCTGCGAATTGTGGCGCTGCGACGGGTGGTAGAGCTGCAGCTGGGGGTGCAACAGCTGGCGTAAAGAAACTGCCTACAGCAGGTGCTTCAACGGCGTCTGGGACTGCAGCAACTGGCAGAGGATTAAAGTAGCCTCCAACAGGCGGAGCAAGTGCTTCACTAGCCGAAGCTGCAGCAAGAGAATTAACGACGTTGCCAACTGGTGGCGCAGGAGCTGCACTTACAGCTGTAGGATTAAAGAAACCACCGACCGTGGGTGGCGCAAAGTAGCTAGCTCCAGAGGATGTGCTTATGTCAAAGTAACCAGGATTAGGCGCGTTATAAGTGGTAGGTGCTGGCGGATCTGGCTCCGCGGCGCGACCAGTGGCTGATTGCACAAGTCCCGAAATGTTCTGCAGCACTCCAGTGGGCACTAGGTTGGTCAGGGAGAAGAGACCGCCCGACTTGCGTTCCTCTTGCAGAGGTGGAGGAACTGCAGCTACAGGTGGTTCAAATCTAGCTGCAGCTGCTGGCTGTGATGGATATGGTGGTGTTTGAAAGGGTGCAGTGGCTAGTTGATGAGCTGCTGGCTGTTGCTGCTGCTCGGAGAGACCTGGTATAGGTGCGTAGAGCTTCTTTTTGGCGCTAATGCGATAGGTGTTCTGTCCAGTTGATGCCGGCGGCAAGGCGGAACCGGCGCTTAGAGTGGGCAGCTCAGTGGGCGCATAAAGTTTCGGTGGTTCCGGCGCAGCTTCGCCAACGACAGTTGGTGGGGCGGCGTAGAAGGGGGCGGGAGCAGCTGCCACTGGTGGCAATTGTCCTGCTTGCTGTATGTAAGTAGGTTGTATGTCCAATTGAGGCTGCCTATCGTCTGGCTCCCGGCTCCCTGGGTAGATGCGTTTTGAGAAGGTAGAGAAAACGTTGGATGCCACCGAAGGCAGCGCTCCGAAAGAAGAAGCAGCCTGACTAAGCAATGAATCTGTATTGGTTGGTGGATCTAGCAATGGATTGGCATTAGCATCTCTCGGATTCAGATATGGATTGTTAGAGGCGGTGGCGGCTGAGTCGTCGCTACTGCTGGCGTTTAAGTTGATCTCGTCAAGCGATTCGTTGTCATCAATACTTGAGGGTTGTCCTACAGTCACCAGCGTTTTGGGCTCTGTAATAGAAAGAAGAGAACTCGTTTAGGTAAAGTTAAGGAAGTTGCAAATGAAAACACCTTTAACTGGTTGTCCGCAATTATTCATTGTTTTCTCACAGTGCATTGGGCTACGAGTTTCATAAAAAGCCAAAAATTGGCATTAGCTGTGAGCTGAGAAATGTCATGACATTTGAGTAGCAGATGTTGCTGCAACGTCTTGTTTGAAGAAAGTCATTGCAAGTGCAGCCAACGAGTTGGATCTGACTCCAACTGTTGCTGTGGGCCAAGTAAACGTGCCATTTTGGCTTGAGTCAACAATTCACTTCGCTCTTGAAAAGCTCTGCAGACGAGGCGATGGGGGACGGATAACGACCTCTGAGGTTTTTAACACCATGTTGCAGTGGCTGTTACCTACATTCGTACATATGTATGTATGTTCAAGTATTCGAAGCATGACAATTTGTACTCGTAACAATTTATGCTCGCAGTTTTTGACCAGCTGCTTGCCATACATAGCTCACAAACGAACAGACAGACATTAGCCAAGATAACAGTCTTAGAATTCTTGCTGGCACAACGATAAAGTCAGCGCCACAAGACAGCGATAGAGCAGGTACAAGAAACCATGTTCCAAGACGACGTACTTATCCAAATAGTCACGAATCACAGCATTATGGATTCTACTTTAAATCACCATGAAGGGGAATTTTGAACAGGCACAAAGCGCTTTATTGAATTCTTTTATGTCGCCACTTGACGATTTTACAAAGTTATCGTCCACTTAAAATATCACAGACCGTAACAGTTATAAGTTTTACACATAAATATTATTTTTAACGATTATTTTTGATTATTATTATTATAAAAAATTTAAAATAATGATTAATTTTGTTTTTTATTATAAAAGTTTGAAATAATCATAACATTTTATTTGTATTTCTTAAAGTTTTCAATAACTGTTATCAAAGACTTTATTTTATTCAAAAGACTTTAACAAAATACTTTTTTAAGAAAGTCGTTTTAAAAATAAAAGTCTCAAATAATAATAATAAGTCTCATTAATTTTTTTTTTTTTAAATTCAAAAGTTTTGAAAATTTTCTATTATTTTTATCTGTGTAGCATTTTCCCCAATAAAATTGGTTTTGTCCGACTTAAGATATAATCTTTCTGCCAATATGCTTAAAATATTGTATTTCTCAAATTGAATAAGCATTAAAAAAAAATCAAAAATTTATTTGTTTGATTCTACCTTTCAAGATGTGTGGGAACTTACTAAGGACTTTTATTACAATTCTTAAGACTTTTCATTCAGAAAATGTATATTTTTAATTGTCTTTCATTGATTTTAATTTTTAAAATTCTCTGATAACCATTAGTAATGATTATTAAAATAAAAGTTAATAATAATAATAGCAATTATTTTTAACTTTTATTTTTAAAAATCAATTGTAACAGTTATCAAATACTTTTTTATAATAAAAATGTTGGTGTCCTTGAACAATTTTAAAAATGATCGTAAGGATATTCATATCACCCATTACAGTTATTTGCGGTTTCTGTAAAATATAGACTTTAAAGAAATGTACATTTGGAAACCTCAGTTAGTGAAGACTTTAATATTAATTAAATATAAACAAGAATTGTGATTAATATTAATATTTCTTATGATATAAATAAATTTACTCCGAAATGAATTCCTTAACATTATTTTGGCATTTGTAATTATATCTGACTACCTAAAGGGTAGAAGGGTATTATAACTTTGTGCCAACAGAAAATGTATGTAACAGGCAGAAAGAAGCATCTCCGACCCCATAAAGTATATATATTCTTGGTCAGCGTCATATATTCTTGGTCTGTCCTTATGAACACCTAAGCCTCAGAGACTATAAGAGATAGAGCTACCAAGCTAATCATTTTAAACATATATTTAATTAGTATATTTTCCAGTATATTCTATATTATTCATTCTTTAAAATTGTTTGGTGGATATCTCACAGTCGAGCAAAGACCACTATAGCTTTCTTTCTTATTTTTTTTAACCCTTGAAATGTAAATAAAAATTCACGATTATTTAAAAGTTCAGATCGATAATAAAATGATTGCATATATTTTCACTTTATACTAATATTTAGAGTATACGTATACCCTATAGTATTACGTTTTTTGGTTTTTATTTACAATGAGTGCATCTTTTGAACATAAACAATGACTTGCAAACTTTTCCGTAAAGCAAAAGAAATGAAAATACCATTTTGGGCTGGTATAAAGCAGATATACATAACTTGAGCAAATCAAAAGCTTGTAATTACAATTGTAATTACATTAGCTGCTAAATATGGTTATTTTCCGAAATTGCTAAATAGGCCTCGCACTATTTCTGATTGTATGTTAGATAAAAAACTAAAAGCAAGTTCCCAAAAATATAAATAAATGTATGTATTAGCCTAACAATTATGATTCAGAATAAACAACACCCTTTTTTATTACCCATTCCTTAATTATACAGCACGATGAATCAGAAATAATGCTAATTTATTCTACTGATATCTGCGCAATAAATAATGTCAAACAATTTAAGCCAGACAAGCAACGGGCAGCGCAAAATAATAAAATTGTAAAGCTTAAAAATGTGAGTAGTTTTGTTTTTTTTTGTTCCTATATTTTATCTTTTTAGCACATTTTAGTGATGCGGTAATTGTGAACGAGTATATTAAGCCATGCACCGTAAACGGTAACTCATATTCCTATTGTGAAGCACTTGACATTGTCATGTTTTTTGCCTCGTTATTTTCTTAGTTTTTTTTCGGGTTTCTTGCTGCGTATTGCAAAGCGTTGGCACATTTTTCGACGTCAGCATTTGTTTGGCAAATGTAACAGCCATAAAGTCGAGCAAAAGCAAACAAATAGAACAAATAACAATGAAAATAACAAATAAATGGCTTAAAACAAAGATTATTTAGTTGAAAACCGATTTGTAAAAGGGGACGCGGCGCTATTAATTGTCTAACGAAAATTTCCAGTTTTGTTAAAGAGGTGTTTTGTTTTTTAATTTTTTTTCGTTGAGTAAATATTTAAAAAAGGCCGCAATGACAATGACGCATTTTTAACAAATTGCTAAAGCAAATAATAGGCGATTGTCTAGTCACATAAGAAAAGTAGAACAACGTATTTCATATATGGCTCGAGCCGCACAGAAACTAAAAAAATACAACAACAAAAAAGCAGTACAAAAATGAAGAGGAATTTGCTTTGGCATGACATCATAACGATCATAAACGAATTGAGGCAGCATAAGCACTTAAGAAAAAGAAAAAAAAAAATATACGAAAAAAGCTTGTCGTCCGTCCGAGAACATAATGCACATAATGGCACTCAAATAAAACAATTAAGGCCCACATAAGCACGTCAAGAAAGAGAGAGACGATGAAATCATTTGCAGGATACACACAGCACACACCACGACGCAACTATAAAGATGCCCCAAAAGATTGGCGGCAATTTGGTCGTCTGTAAGGCTCGTGCAGGTCGCATGCCAAAAATGAGGGGCACCAAAAAAGGAAAAAAATAAAGCAGCCTAAAAAACAAAATAAACAGCAGCTTGGCATTTTTGGCATTGAACCCTCCGGCAAACCAAAAAAATTAAAATAACTATAAAACGAAATAAGAAATAAGAAGAGCGAAATGAAATCAAAATAAATCTCAATAAAAATGCGTGCTCGGAACTGCTTTGGAGACGCTGCTCGAGACGGTTTGTCTGCCAACGGCAAAACGACGATATAAATAAAATGCACGATTTTTCTATAGCCACTTCACACAACAACAACAACAACAAAGCCAACCACAACAGCGTACAAAAAGAAAATGGGCAATGGTGTTTTGATTACTTATTATTATTTTATAGAGTTGCCGAATATCTTGTACACTTACTTTTAATTCAATTTAAAGCTCAATTCCGTTGGCATTAATTAATTAAATATTATTATTTCTATTAACCGGATTACCACTTACTGACATTCTATTCATATTAAATTTAACTCTAATATGTGATTGCAATTTGCCAGTTACTTAAGAGCATTTAGCAATGACCTTGTATGGCATACGGATAATATTAGGATTATAAGTAGACTTTACTTCTAACATTTAATAGACTACTGATGATTACTAAATACTGCGTTCATATGCATTTTATGCATTTAATCGATTTATTGCTCTTAACATTTGTTGAAAATTGTTCGACAATGGCTGCCTATATTTTATATTTTATTAAAAAAACTTCTGCAAATTGTTTTGATTGGTACCTTTGGCCCATGCCACAACACATTCATTCAGTTGAACTTGGTGATACAGTGCTTATACCCGAAAAAACCATCGCAGGGCAAGGCAAAACAAAAGACTTAGACGACGAACTCAGGTAGCAGTGAGTTCAAGTGAAATGTTGAATTTGAGGGCTTCATTTGTTTGAAGTCCTCGCACTGTCATCCGGGTAATTCCAACAAATGCTCATCATGTGAGCTCAGCCAGAGCTAGAGCAAAGCCAAGTGTCCACTCCCAGTTTCAGCACAACTCCCAACATGTGGCCTTGTGACGAATTTTTAAATGAATGGTAATTCCAATGTAGATTCTTATGAACAAGCATTGCGACTATAATCTTATCAATATGAAGTCGTATTATGTCAGTGGGGGTGCGCCATGTTTGCACCATAAAAACGCATTGTCTCAACGTCCGTTTGCAACCAATTGTTAAATATTTAAACAATTCATAAGCCCAAGTTCAAGCGGCTAGAAAGTACAAAAGGGCATGCAATGTGGAACTTTGTTTTAGTTGTTCATCGATCTGAACTGTGTCGAGCTAATTGCGAATGCCCACGAGAGGATATTAACCGGATATATCATATACTTATTATAATCAAGACTTGCACGGACTTGCACCAGTTTCAAGTAGTAAATTCATATAATTTTATTGGCCGCAAAAAAACGCAACAAATTGGTAATTTTTTATTGATTAGCACTTCAAATCGAACGTGAATTGAACCCTCTAAGTGAATGAGTGAGTGTGAGTGCGTGTCTTCAAAACAGATTTATACTCTCGAAAGACACGACTCGATTGCTAAATCTTGTGAATTTACTCCCCAGTTGGGTTTTCCATATCAAGAAACAAGCAACGAATTGTGCAAATAAAATGAAAACAAAAACAAAACAATAACAACAAAATTAATTGCATAATTATAACGAAAGCGCGAAATGCATGAAAATTGCGTGAGCCGCATAAATTCTCAACGCAAAATGTGCAATAAATAAATTTATTGAAAGTTGGAAATTTACATAAAGGAAAAAAAATAATGAATAATAGAGCGTGAAATTTTAATACTGAAATACATTATATAAGTTCGAAAACAGTACGAAAAGGAGGAGAGCAAAGGCTACTTTAGGGTGCCGAAATTTCTCTACCCTGGATATAAGGATATATATGGATAATAAATTATTAATATATTTTCTTAACCATTTCTATTCAGATCTGCTTTGTTTATTTCCAAATCTGGTTTCAAATGCCAAATCTCATTTATAACAACGATTACTAAAGCGAGTCCTTCAGCCGAAATAGGTCTAGACTGTGTAGCCCAACATGCCATAAATACATTACAAACAGACAGTAAAAAGCATAATGATAAAAAAGTAAATTTTGCAATTAAAAATTCAACGAACCACAATTCCAAAGCCAGCAAAGCAACCGCTGAATCGCATTTGAGGAAGAGCCGAGCAACGCACGTAGGTCATAACGCACACGATTTTATGTGGAAAAGACAATTTGGACAAAAAACAGCAATAGCAACAACTGCGACAACAATAACAATAGCAACTGTTTCCTAAAAAACAGATGAGACCGAGACACATTTGTTGCTGTCATTAAATCACCGACAACTTCATTCAAAGAACGCGCAATCCCAAAAAAGGCTTACCAAACCCAACAATAACATTAGCTACTACAAAGAGAAAAGGTGAACGACTTTGGAATACCTTGGCACTTATTTTATTTAAAGCAGTTCTCTTTTACTTTCCCACTTGTTACACTTTCCCAGTATGTGATTATACCTCTTCTTTGCTCACTTGAATAGCACAGGGTATGCAAAAAAATGTTGTGTTAACTTTTTTTGCGGGCACCGTACGACAGAATGTCTCATGAAATTTATAAAAACATAAAAAGAACAAAAGCAACTTATAAAAAATGTCTCGCATCAGTTTTGCTAACGTTTAAGTTTTAACAACATTGAACAAACCTTGAGACGCCAACACAATCATTAACAAGCTACAAATACAATTTAAATGGTAGAGAAATGCTTCAAGAAAGAAAGAAAATAAACAAAAATTTACTAACCAAAGAACTAAAATGAACATTATTCTGAAAACATGAACAAACTTTCAAGTCGCTCTTTGTGAATCAGTTCCGCATGTTTTGTAATTTTATTAATATTAAGTTTTAGTTGTTAGGTCATGGATTGTAAAAAATTCATGGGCTTTTGCATTTGTCCGAATATGTGTAACAGGCAGAAGGAGACGTCTGCGATAAAGTATATATATTCCTGATCAGCATCAACAGCCGAGTCGATATAGCCCTGTCCGTCTGTATGAACATCGAGATCTCAGAGACTATAAACGCTAGAGCTACCAAATTTGGAGACAACATGTAAAAACTCGGTAGGCAGATGAAGTTTATTTCATATGTTGGCCACGCCACTTTCCGCATCTTTGAAACAATAAAAATTCACAGCCACAATTATAGACATACAGCGTTTGTTTTACGACCCACATGTGAAGAATCCTAGCGCGGACGATTGTTGAAATTTCGTTAAGATCGGACGGTAAACATGGAAGATATAGAAGTAGGCAAGGTCAGTAGAAGGGTCCCGAATTCAAATACCGGACAGTTCAGCTCATAATTTTTTTCACAAATATTATTTTAATGTGTTTTATTTCTCGTAATTAGAATTGTGTCATAATGCATTTTTACCCACGTTCATCAAAATTAGATAGTGGTTGAGTAGCGGAGAGTTGATCGAATGTTGGCGGTTCGAACCCCGCTCGGGCAAATTTAAGACTCTAAATTTTTTAAATAGCTCCAAATATTTTAATATATACATAAATATATACATAATATACATTTTTAAAAGTGTGTTGTTGTACAATACATAATAGCATAACATTTAAATGTGTTATGTTTTTCCATACGAATATGACAATTTGACTTAATAACACAATTTGTGCGGTCATTGATAATGATGTTTGAGTGCGATGTCAAAATTCAATTTTCTTACCCAATAATTATTATAATTTTGTTCATTTAATATCTTCTTTTACGCTCTAACTTGCATGTACACTTAAAATCCATGACCTCGTACAGTCAAAGCTTGACAGTAGCCGTTCCTACTTGTTTTTGTTTTGTATATGTTTTATTTTTTATTGATAGGCTAATCGATGGCATCGGGCTTGTTTATGAGGTTTTATGAGCCAGCTTGACCAGAGAAGAGCAGAGCAACAATATTAAATTCGCCACACGCTCCATTTTGGCGACTTTGGGTAGACGAACTTCCTTCTATATGTATAAACATACTAAATGTGAGTAGAGAGAAGTGACAGACCTCAGGTTGCCTTGCATTATTATTTCGGCATGAATTTTGATGACGGCAGCAGAGTATTATTTATATTGGTTTATTTCTTTTTTGTTTTGATCGCGCTTTAAAACACAAAAACAAACAAAAAGGTCAACATGCAAAGAACTTAAAAAAAAGTGATACAAATAAAGCAAATCAGGGTAATAAATTTAGTTTAGTGGTGTCTAAAATCGTAGAAATCATTGCACTAGGAACCAGAAGTAGCTTTTCTAGTTAAAGTTATGTGTACGAGTATTAAGTATTAGAAGAAGGAATATCCGGTAGTTTCGTAGTAAGATTATTACTTTTTAACTCTCTTTTAAACCAAAAAGTTTTGGAATAAGCAAGGAATATAATATATTGGCAGAATTTTCAAGATTATTATTGTCAATCATCAATCAATATTAAATGTGAACAGTCAAGTTATCAAGCACTTTTTAATCTGCCCAACTAATTTGGTAATAATTTAATAATAAATGCTTTATCATTTTTATAAATTATAATCATGAATTTATATCATTGCATATCTAGAAGAATAGCACTTTAGGGTGTAACCAAATAAACAGCACTCTCATGTATTTTTGTATAATATTCCTTATTTTATCCTTATTTTATTTACCACAACAATTGATCAGTAGATGCCTGAGTTACCTGTGGCAGGTATTGAGTATTCATCAGTTGATCTCGCTGTCTATTGCCAAGTTCTTGAGCTGTTTTAGCTTAAAAATGCCGATACGTACTAAATTGAATTCAAACACATATTATGCGTATGTGCATGGCGCCTAGTCAGATTTGGGGGCCAGCACGTTGTCACTTTATCAGCATCACGCTCTTAAGATTCCAACTAAACAGAGCGAACGAAACTGAGGCGCTGACGTCGCGTCGTCGTTGTCCGCTGTTCAGCTGAGCTGAGTTTGGTGTTGCTCGTGCTGTGCTGAGCTGAGCTGAGCTGTGTGCTTGCTGTTTGAAGTTGAGTCAAGTTAAAATTGAGCTGAACTGAGTATGTTTCGGTTGATGGTTGGTCGCAGTTTCTGTTTCTGCTTTCAGTTTCATTTGAGACGTTGTCGCGGCCGCAAGTGTTGAACACAGCTTAACAACACAACACAATAACACGCAACGTGTGTGTCGCTACTAAATGAACAGCACAAGCAACAAAAACAACAGAGAAGTGAACATTTAAACGGGTTAATCAATACAATACAACAACAAGCCATCACGCTGCTAAAAAGACTGCACAAAGTGCAAGTGATTACATTTTTGTTGTTAAATTATTGGCGTTGTTGTTGCTTTTGCTTTGCATAACCGTAACGGTCGATTCATAAACAATGCAAAGAAGTGCGCAAAAAGCATAAATAAAGTGCAATCGTTTTACATATTTTAAATTCAATATATACATGATAAAAAAAAAACGTATATAAAAAATTGTATATACTACAAAAAGTCCGGCCGCAAAAACAAGTTCGTTGCCTAAGTCATTTGTTTGCCAGACGATCGTCTGGCCGCCGTTTCGCGTTCCACCAACTATCTACCACATACCCATATCCATACTTTCAAAAACTTAATTATTTATAATACTCGCTATTTATTGCTAATATATGCAATAAATACAATAAACGTCCAGTTCGCCAGTCCGCCACGTCAACAAGAAGTCGCCATAAGAAGCAAACCAAAGTCACCGAGGCAAGTGGTATAAGAAATTCGAGAGAGCGAAGAAGAAATACACAAAGAATTCTTTTTTTTCGAATTGAGTTTGTGCTCAAAATGCCAAAAGTCAAACCAAAAATCGAATACAATAAAATATGCATAATATATAAATCAAAAGACGAAAATAATTTAAACAAATGAGGCATCGATAAACCAAAACCAAATAAATCATTTACAAAATTGCTGCCATTTCAATGTCAGGCAAAAATAAAACACCAACAACTACAATGCTCGAGTAAAACAACAACAATACGCCAACGGCGCGTGGGTTTAATCTGAAGGGTCAATGAGAGACTCCTATAGAACACAACTGCCACAATTTGAGTGCATTTTTGTTTTACAAATTGCAATTTTGTGTTGTGTTTGCGTTTCAAATAGACGTAATTTTGGTACATGCCAAGTGAGAACGACTGTTGAACACCCTTAAGCCAAAGTGAAAAAGCTCAAATAAACTATTAAAAACTTCTCTGTCTTGAGTTTAGTATATTATTCTAAATACAACATTAAACGAACCAAAAAACGATTGCGCAAAATTCCCAATAGAAAATCTTTAAACAATTTAAATTACGCTGAAGACTGAAAATTTTCATTAATTATTTCTATTTAATTTTAAATAAAAATCAAGTCTGATTTTTTGCAATTGGAAAATTACATAAAAATTCTTCACAATTCAAAGTTTACGTTACACCCCACCGCCTGTCGCCACAGCATTAGGGTATTTTAAAAATAAACAACAACAAAAAATGCACAGAAACGCAATTTGAATTTATAATTTTTGCAATTATTTTTCATTAATTTGTCGAGCCATATAAAAAAGCGTCAGGCAAGTGATATAAAAAACCATAGCGCATATCTCAATTGCTTACGCGCTGTGTGAGTTATAAAGCGCCCCTCCCCAGTCAATACCATCACCACCCCCGCAACGCTGGGAACTCGTATAATTGCAAATGGCAACGCGTTTCTAATTTGTTTATAGAATTTAAAATATCAGCTGCCGTTTGTTGATTGATGAACTGACACAGCCTGTTATCCCCTCTCTGTATTATGCCGCTTGCTGTATTTTGTTTTATTAACGACAAATTGCCTATAAAGAATAATAAACAAATTAACAAATTACCGACTGAGCCAACAATTTTTTAAGCTTCAATTTGCTCACTTTCAGTTTGTTGTGTGTACTCTCAGAATTAACAATCTCACGTCAGCTGAACCCATCGAACAGTGATATATTAAGATCTGTGATTGATGTCAGTGAGTTAAGATCTTAATGAAGATATTTTTTATTTCTTGATGGTTGTTGTTTGGTTGACTAAGCCGAGCACGTTCATTTCACAATTATGAAAATATTCCAAGATCTGACGCTTGGCCTCTGCTAATGGCACGTAAGCATTTTTGAAAGTTATTTAATAAAGCATTGTTTAAGATCATTTAAGACATACATAGATAACAATCACTTCATACAGGAACTACGAATCTCAATTAATTACCCGTTATGCGCTTAATCATATGGAAATTATCGTAGCAAATTAAAGACAAGCATGGCTTTTTTAAGTAGATATATAATTGTGACAAGTGTCGAGAAATAGGTGAAAAATATATAACAATAATATAAATTTAACTATTTATATTATATCTACTTAGAAGTTGTACCTCATAAAAATATTTATTATTTGCTTTTTTAATTGTCAGCTTGAAACTTTGTGACAACTTAGCAATTCTAATTTTTATAGGAATTTCCACAGAGAATTTAGTGTTTTCTAACTATAATATCTGATTTATACTAGATAAAAAATTGCAGCATTTGGCTTATGTAAGAGCTGAGTTTGCAACTGTTAAGTTGTATCCAATTGACGGAGATTATTATAATTATTTTGTGGCCATAAAATTGATTACAAGTGTCAAAATGAGTTGCATGACCGACAATTAGCTATGTGATCAACTGATTTCACGCTTCAACGAAACGGACTTGACTGAACACCATTAAATATATATACATAGTATAGTATATAATATATATTAGCTAAGTAGAATCCGTTAATCATCTGAGGGATGGAAGCCTGAACACCACATAGATCGTCTCGCAGCAAGAGAACTACGTGCTAATCTCGAGGAATGTTTTGAGCATTTGGCTGTGCATTTATGAACGAATATTCGATAAAAATCGATAACAGATAAATCGACACACGTACGTGCCAATTGAAAGCGGAACTGCATTTCACTTGGTTCCGTTCGACTTCAACTCTTTTTAGAGACTCATGAAGATTCTTCAAGTGGGGCATTTGACATCGGGGCAATTCTATGCCAAGTTGCGGCCTCTAGCCTCTATGCTACGATCTTCCATCTTTCGTCGAACCGGCTACACGACATGCGCATTGACCTTGCAACGCCTCCATAATGTAAAAATCAATTTTCGAATTCGAATAAAAATAAAAGAGAAGAAAAGAGAAGAGGAAAAAAGAAGAAGAAAAACGAGAAAAACGAACGCAGAATATTTTAACTTAATTTATTTCCACATGTTGTTGTATATGCGTAAATAACAACACAAACAACAGCAGCAGCAAGAAATAAAAAATCGGCTGAACGTTTCAGTTTTTTGCTGTGGATATATTTATTATACATTTGTATTTGATTGCTTTTGTTTTTGCATGTGGCTAATTAATGGCAACTGTTAGGAGGAGGAGCAGTTGACCACGTTGTTGCACACCACGCATCACGAGACAAAAAACCGCCAAGCAGCAGAAGCAACAACAATGAAATTAACAACAACTGAAGAGCCAAGAAATCAATCATTCAATTTGATTTGTTGCTAATTTGTTATTCAAACAAGACGCCATCCAACTCAAGTCAAACCAATTAACGAAAAAATGCATTTATAAAGTAATAATAAAAATAAATAAAAGAAATAAATATGAGATTTACACACACGCACATACGAACTCCAATGTACGTCTGTATTAGTGTTGGCATGACGTGCAATCAAAGTGCTAATTGCATTTAGTTAATTAAATGTTAAAAGTTGAGCAAATTGAGCGAAACAACATTGGTAATGCGAGGGCAAGTGAGAATCGCGAATTAAGGACGCTCGACTAGCAAATACCTTGTCCACTGCAGCCTACTACATTTATTATCTTCTGCTTTGTTTTGAATATAGAAATAATAAAGTAATTTCTGCTTACATAATTTTCAACTACTTTTAATAGCGAACGGGCATCAAATTCATTTGCAAATTGATTTTTTCCTTATTTACTCCGACAATTGCCGTTTTACAATAAACTGTATTGGTTACCGATATTTAAATTGCACTTTCATCATGCTTTGTCTATGTGTTGTTTAGTTATATTAAAACATATATTAACACAAGAACTCTGTAGATGAGAGTGCTAGTCTGCACATAAATATATAGGGCCAGGATGCCTCCTTCTGCCTGTTACACATTTTTGCACAAAACTGTAATACCCTTTTTCGGAAAGTTTCTACCGGCGCAGGGTATAAATAGGTCATCAAATTGGTCAATATTTACTTTCAATTTGCTATAAAATCAGTCAGGAAGGCTTGTAAATAGGTTATAAAGTGAATAGAAATTTTCTATTGCATTAAGCAATTTTTTTAAATAATCGCAATGATAACAATTCACCTCAAACAATTTATTGTATATGAGAATTTATTTATTCGCTCTTACAAGAGTCCAGGTAAGAGCGAATAAATAAATTCTCATATAAATTGCTCTCCTATTATACATTTAAGATAAATGTATGAGCTTACAGTGTATTCAAACATCAATTTTACTTAGTTATTTTATATTATAGCTTTGTTATGTCTCTTTGCGGCCCAACAAAATTCCACATGCTTGTGGCTTCATAAAGAAGCTGACAGTGTTGTTGTTGTAGTTGTTAGTGCTGTCCATTTCGTTGTTGTTTTTGCTGCATTTTGTGCGTCTCACGCTTTGGTCATTTGCTAATGTCAACGGCTTAAAAGCAGCCGCCTGCTCTTCGTTTTCCTCAGCTGCAGCAGGTTTCAAAAAAAAAAAAAAAAAAAACTGTCGAAAACCTTGACCATATCGTTGTTTGTTTTTTTTTCTACAATCAATTTATACATGTTTCTAATGCGCTACTCGATTTATTGAGGGGATTTTCGATTGCCTTAGCTGAAGTTGTCATTTATTATCAATTTTTTTGTAATTGGAAACTTTTCACCAACAACTATTTTCAATTTTGGCACATACAACATTTTTGTATATTTACAAATTTTTTTTTTAATTTCACATTTTGAGTTGTTTACGTATTTAACGCTCGTTTGCTTTTCATGTTTTACATTGAGTCAAGTCTACATATGCACATGACTTTTGTTAAATATTTGTTTTGCAGTTCATCAAATTTCAAGCGTGGTAAGCGCATTTTTCCCACTTAATAAACTTTCAATAGCAGAACCTACAAGCATTATCAATTGATGCCTTCAAAATTACCCTGTAACGAATCTCTAGTACCATAAATAATGCTTTTCGGTTTGGGTTTCCAAATACTTTTACTTATTTCCAAAGTCTAGAGAACCTCCCCATTTTCAAAGTATTTTTTGTAAGGTGAATCTTTAGCAGGTGTGAAATATTCCCACAATTTATATTTAAAACTTCATAAAGTCTTTATTAACTTTTTTGCTTTACGCTTACAAATGATATTTTAATATTGTCAGCATTTGTTAAGATGGAATTTCGAAAGTCCACAAATGATTTAAATATATTCCTTCACTGGCAGTGTTTTTCTACAAATAAGTTAATTTTTTTTAAATATTTATGTATTTGAAGTGCGAGTATTTTATAAAAAATGCATACATAACGATCAGGAAAATAAGCGATGTTAATAATAACAATCAGATGATTACAAACAACTATCTGAAAAGTGTATATAATCTTCGCCTATAAAATATCTGTCTGTCCTTTTTTGCTTTTTGGGGTCCATTATCGATAATTATTGAAAATTTTTTTAATAACAAAATAATCAAATAATTGTAAACACATTTCACTTTTTCGCATTGCGAAAGTGTCAAAACTACTTAAGAAAATAACGGCAATTTCAACGTAATAACAAACAAAAATTATAGCAACAACAACAAAATGTCATAGTAATGATAATAGTAACAATAATAGATGATAATTGCGTCAACTTAAAGAGAGGCAATCAATCAAATCTATCATTGATTTGCTTTCAAAAAACTGCTTGATTAATTGTTATTTGTTATTGTTGTTTGCAGATACGACTGGAGTGAGCGAGAAGGCACTAGAAGAAGACCTCATACAGATTCCATTTCAATGATACTGCGAACGAATCTTTTGCTGCTTGGACTGCTGCTGCTGGCGTTGCTGCAGTTGCAAGTGGAGGCCAAAGACGAGGATTACGGCGGGGACCTGAGTGGAGGCGGCGGTGATGATATCTATGATCCTGCTCAACAGCTGGCGACTGTGGAAGATGAGGAGCAGCGCAATAGTGTAGAGGGGGAAGACACCTCTCTTCAGTCTAACCAAACAGACAATGCGTTGTCTGCCGAAGAACAGCTAGAGACAACCACAGTCAAACAGCAAACAGTTGCTACGGAGATGCCTCCACCAAAACCACAGGCAAGTACTGATCAGGATGAGAATACCGCCGCTGAGGTTATGGAGGATGCACCCACACAGAAGCAAGAAACAAAAGTGGAGAAACTTAGCAACCAATCACAGGAGTACTACTATGATGAGATGCACGACGAGAAACACCACGAGCAGGAGCAGGCAGCACAACCACAAGCGGAGCAGCACAAGGAGCCTCATGAGGAGCTAGCCACGGCCACCACAACAACAGTGCCCGAGTATCTGCGCAAGGCCAAGGCAGAAAGATATCCCCAATCGCAAAACAATGATTATACCGAAGAAGATGCAGCAGTGGAGCAGCAAACGCAACCAATGGAGCGCGACGAGGAGATCATTTATCACGACGAGCCGGGTCAGCCTCAGGCGCATATTCAACAGCTGCCCACGCACAATAAAGCGAAGACCTTCAAGCCCAGCTCCGTTGAGTACTACTACGATGAGCAGGCCGACAATGTGGAAACAGACAACCCACAGCAAACAACATTACGCAGCGTGAAGATCAGCCCGACAACCTCGACGGAGGCGCCGTATCCAGTGCTACAGTCACGTTTTGGTGGATTCCCTGCTTGGCCCTCATTAACGCCCAATTATGCTCCACCCCCTCAGGTTGTTAGTCCTTCGACTACAACGACGACGACGACAACCACTACGACAACAACAACTCCGGCGCCACGCAAACAATCAAAGCACATTCACCTTGCCAAACCGGAGCTTTTGCCGGCGGATCAGTTGCGCAACTATATCAAGGATGTGTACATACGTATGCCGCTAGCGGTCATAGTGGATCCATCAGCTGCCTCGCTGGATCACGCCAAACGCCTGTATATAGACGCGTTACAGGAAAAGGATATCAACATTAAGATTGTGCTGGTCACGCTGAATGCTTCGGGTAAGTCAAATAAATAGTTTATATCGTTGGACACCTATCAATAACACCTTGTGCTCGGCAGGTGCGCCATCTGCCTTCAGTTTCAACAACACGCGCGAGTTCATTGCGGGCCTGAACAGCACCAAGGTTCATGAGGGCGGCAATGCCTTTGTGGGTGTGCTTCAGGCTGCCGAACTTGTACCCTACGATAGTGCCATTTTCATCTCCACAGCTGTAATACCGCCGCACACTGAAATTGTGCAGGATGCAGCCATAACGCTGCTAAAGAAGCGTATACGCGTGAGTAGACAGCTTGAGCTTGAAAGCTTTGAAAGCACCCCGCTCAGTGAAGCTAAGCTTAACTTATTGGCAATATGTTTGTTTCACTCTAACCAGCATTTTTTCTGACCTTTCCAGCTGTTTATGTTGTGGTACGGTGAGCACGCAGCAAGTGAGAACGAAACTGAAGAGGCTTTGGGCGGCATACTTGGCGAGGTGGCCATACGCTCTGGCGGCGAAATCATACACATTGTGAGCACCGAGCATGGACAGCATATAGCAGGCAATACGGTAAACAAAAGCAACAAGTAACAACAATCGTAATTAGTGTAATTAAAAGGCTGTTCGAGCTGAGCTCAGTTGAGCTCAGTTAACAAGTGTTGAAATTGAAAGTGGCGACAACAACAGCAACAACAAGAGCGATTGTTGCCCAAGCAGCCAAGTGAGACGCAAATATCAGCTTGGATTACCTTTCAGGCAGGTGCTCAAGAGCACGACGCGACTTGGAGCTGCTTTTTGTTGTTGATGATGTTGCATCTTTGTGCAAAACTAGGTTATGGAAAGAAAAGTGAAGGGCAAATTTGTTTATAGAAAGGAAACTACACATTCCAGGCAACACCAACATCAATAACAACAAAAACTTTAACTAAATCTCTTCTCTAATTTTTCATTTGCAGTTAACGCTGGTCTCAGATGAGTATCAGGGCTCACAGGAGTTGGAGCTGCCGGTTGACACGACGCTCTCCAGTCTGCATGTGCGCATTGATGCCGACATGCGACGTGCCACACTGGAAACACCCAATGGTGGTTAGTTCAACCGTTAACCCACACAGTCACACACACACACACACTCACATACTACAATAGCAGTTATTTCACTCTTTAATACTAACCGGCAAATTAGTTAAAAAGATGTTGCAAGTAGTTTTAAAGAAATCAAGAGCAGGGTTGTCTACTACTTCATTGTAGTGATGTATAAGTTCATCGTGTACGGGTTTCAACAATAAGGGATCTTCAATGTTGTGGCTCGCATATGTACGGCCACGTTTAGACTAGCATCGAATTAAGTCGATTTTGTGTAGCTAACTATATAAATACTATACTTGTATATTAATTTAACTCCATCACACTCCATTTTCCCTCTCTCTCTTTCTACTCTCTAATTCTGTTCTGTCTAACTAAAGCCAGTGTTGTCAAATATCTCAAATGTCAACTGTACTTATTTATATGTGCTTAGCTGTAAGTTCCCGACATTAACAAAATATTTCTCCCAACTTTTATGTATATAGTCAAAAGCAATAAGAAATTTAAATTTCTCCCTTTCCCATCGCTATCCCTAACCAAAACGCTAGCTTAATGCTCAAAACCTAACATTTAACGTGTAGTACAAAAGAATTTCTTCAAATATATACCATACAGAGATACATATATGTTTAATGTTTTACACAAAAGTAATAAATGTTTAGCTTTAAGGGTCTACAATAAAAACAACAACAAAAAAGTGTCAAGCCAGTTGGCAAATAACAAACAATTTTTTCGGTATACCTTTGCGTAGTTTCAGCACAAGTTTAACTCGATCATGCACTTTGATTGTCTTTTGTTTTTGTCCTTCGCGTAAGTATTTCACTATTTCTCACTTTTTCTAACCGAGCACAAAATGTAACTGCTTTCTAACCAGTAGGTACTGTTGTACTTATTAACTAATTGCTATCAAATTGGCCTTATAGCCGGTTCGGAGTCTCGCATTAATCACTCTACTAAGTCCACGTAGCAGTGATCAAAGTACATGTTATGAATATAAATAGATTAAATGGCCAGACAATTCATAAATTATGAGTCAAGAATTCAACTCAGCTGAGCTGAGATTCCAATTGGAATGACGACTTATCGCAAAAGCTTTCGTAAACCAACATGTTAAAGCTCAACAGATATTCTCGATTAGAAATGCTGGCCAACTTGTTTACTTGTGATGTGCTATTTTTGCCTCATAAGTAAACGCTATTTATAATATAATATTGAACTAATTTCTGCAGCCAATCTCAATTATAAATATTGCACAAACACAGCAGAGCTTTGAGAAATAAACGACTGATAACAGGAGAGAGCGACAACAAACCCGATGAAAGCCCACGCTCTCATTCACGCCCTCATACACAGCGCAAACATTGCAGCTATTTTTTGTACAAATCAATTCAGCTACTTCAATGCCTACCGCAACACTTAAGAAATTGCAGCGCGCAATTTGTTAAACCTAAATATAAAACCATTAGCGCAAAAAGTGTAACACTCGAAACCCTAATGAATCACAAACAAAAACACACTTGTTAGGCATATGTGTGCAAAACGTTGTTTAATATTTGCCAAAACATTACCAAAATTTTAAAGTTCATTATAAATATAAATATACATAAACAAATACATACAAATTATTTGGTCAGCATGCATCCATTGCCATGGCCAAGTTCAAAAGTGGCCTGACCAAAATCGACAACCGTCAACCGATGCGACACACGAATTAAAATTAATTTTCTGACGCGCGGACTATGTCAAATGGCAAGCATATAATGTGGCTTGCCTAATAGGTTAGTGGCCACTAATTGTTTAATAATTTGTTTAATTTCACAACAAGAAACAATTGTTTTCATGCCATTTAGATTTCGCTAAAGTGTTTTCCTTTCACAACAACAACAATAATAACACACGAAAAACAGACCAGCTGCTGCATAACATACACAACAGCAAAAGAGTTGCCAGCTCGCCAATAGCCGCTCTAGCCTCAAATATAATAATAATAATACTACTAATTTTAACTTGCACAAATTGTTGAATGTTAAACTGCTGCAATTGACAGCTAATATATTGGGGTTCGCACTTTAGTTAATTAAGTTACAATTTAACTAAATGGCATATATGTACGTAACCGAGTGGCAACGTCTTCCGAAATCAGCTGTGCACGCGTGCGCAGTGAATGGCAAAATAACACCTGTTAAATTGTTTTTACAAATATTTTGCATTTAGACATCAATTTAAAAAAACTGGTCAAATTCAAGTCAACAAATGATACACGAAGTGCCAACAATAATGAACTAGACGCTTACATACCTCTCAACAAGTTGCGCAAAGCGGCAATCCTCAAATTGCAGCTGACACCACAATTGCCCAATGCCGAATACAATGTCTTCGTACGTGCCGAACGAAAAGCGGATGTTTTCTTAGGTGAGTAGCGAATCGAATCAATACGAAAGTAATGAAGCAGCTGAACTGAATTCTTAATTATGAGATGCGTTAATTGTATCAGCATCACAAGCTGCTACTCTGTTGTGGTGATAACAAGGCGCTCATCCGCTGACTTGATAACCGTATCAACCTTTTCGGCGTCGTCTCAACGATTGATTGTTTACGCCATCCAATTTTTTAACAACAACAAACACGTGTACATTTCGTTCAAGTTTATCTTTGTCAATTGCAGGTGACATCATTAAACGCATTGATAGTTACTATTCACATGGACAGATCGAGCAAAAATGGTCGTCGCTGGCCCGCGTGGCCAAGCTAAAGTTTCCCGAAACACAAGAAAAGTTGGAGAATGATATTGATTCGCCCAAGAGCGAAGTGGAAACATTCTCGGAAACAGAGCTAGTGCGTCCTAAGGGCACAAGCATCAATCAGACACAGTTTGCTGCAGCGACAGGTGAACCGCAACGTGCCAGTCTCAGTGCAATGTTGCTGCAACGTTGCGGCACGAAAATTGAACTGAATACACAATCACAGCTGCTGGTAACTGCGGGACAAATGTCCACACTGCTCTTCGAGGTGACCAATATGCGCACAGAACGGGTTTATCAAACCGTGCAGGTAACAGACGAACGTCGCTTTCTCGTGCAGCTCAGTCCAACGAGGTAAGTCTGGTGAGGAGATACCTTTAATTAGTGGATGTTTTATGCATTTCTGCTTGCAGTCTCAATCTGCGAGCGGGCGAAACGGGCACTGTGCGTCTGACAGTTCTGGTACCGTCGGGCACACCAGCAGGTACCACCGATAGAATTACTTTCACTAGCTATGGACGTGAAACGGCCACAATGGCGCTTAGCCTGAAGGTTTCATCCAGTATTGATGCGCAGGTGAGTTGCAAGCAAGACTCAAGCAGGTTTCAGTCTGACTATAGTGTCCTTTCAGGACATAACTGGTCCCACGTTGTCCTGGGAGTTTGGCAATCGTTGTGACTACATCGCCAGTGATGGACAGAGTTGTGGAGATCGTTTTTGGACGCTGGACATCACCGCACAGGACTGGCAGTCGGGCATACTCCGTTTACAGACAACGCCGTCGGATGGACTGTTCTATCGAAACTATTACACGGCCGGTACAACGGAGCCACTAAAGGCGACATATATGGCCTCGTGCTGTGAGCCCAAGGTGGCCATTACCGCTTTCGATGCGACCGGAAATCAACGTAGCATCAACATCGATGTACGGGACATTGTACTAACGGAGGCAGCCATAGCGGCCATTTGTCTTGGCACAATACTGTTGCTGCTGCTTATTGTGCTGCTGATTTGGAGCATTGTCTGGTGTTGCAAGCGACGCAAGGTGTCACTGGAGCTGCCCACTTATCGATCACACTCCACGCGCAGCATGGAATAGTTTTACTAACAATTTTGCCAAAAACACGTTAACAAAAATAACAACGAACTTTATATAATGCCTAATAAAAATACCAGAAAACTGTTAAAACCTTATCAGCATAATCAACTAAGCAACAAGTGACCTGCGGCACATTGGTCATTCGCATTTCTCTCTCCCTCTCTCTCTCTCTGTCACTCATTTTCTCAATCTCTGTCGAACTCTCTCTTGCTCTCGCGCGTTTGCTGTTGACACACTTACCACGATTGAGAATGCCAGCTATGAGAGCGGTCGTTGGTTGCGGAGGAGGTGCATGCACCACGGGCGGCGCTGCTGGCAAAAGGAGCGGCTTGTTGGGAAAGTCGTCAAAACTAAGCCCCGTCACGGATGCACTTAGCAGTGAGTTTTTGACAATTCGGCTTGCATTGTTGTTGACGCGCGACGTCGACGACACGTCACCTTTGGAACGTTCGGACATGTTCAGGACCGCGATATTACTGTGTAGCGGTCAGACAATGCGCGTACGATCCGCAATGTAAGCTGCTATATAATAGAAATGTCTTTTAAGTTCACAGATGGAAGCAAAATTAAAAAAATTAAGGCAATCAAAATTTTACTTGCAACGCGCACAGTACCTCGACCAGGGCTGCAGCCCAACAGTTAAGGCTACAGCTCGTTAAGTGAGGAGCAACTTTCGTTCAATGGCTAGTCGAGCAAACATGCGAATGACAAAACTTCTATAGCAGTTTTCCTTAAAAAATGATTTCCTTAGAAAGAAGTTATTTTTAAAAACAAATTTGGCGTTCAAAAATGTAAAAAAAAAAACAACCTATAGGTAAATAATTGTATGTGTTGGTTGGTATTTGTCGTTGTCAGTATCAATCGAAAGCGAGTAATGTTACTTTTTGCCGCTAGTCTTTTAAGTCGCTGTGAATTACAGTGTAAACTAATTTTGTTTTGTTCTAAAAGCGCAACAGCTGTACGCTAGGTGACCAGTAATGGTATTTTCAAATTTTTTGGTACTGACATTTTTTAAAGAACTTTCGAGCTCTGACTTGGTGTTGCTTCGAATCATCACCTCCGTTCGTATTAAATAAAATGCCGTTACTTCTCTTTTGAGTCCACGTTTTAGATATTAGTATAAAACAGTTTTGTAGGGAAGCAAACAAACATCGTTTCTAAAACGTTTGCCTTTTTACGTGTAATTTATTTTCCTTTGTCTATTATATATTTTACTCTAATCAAAGCCTTTTAATTGAATTGTATTTCCCGATATATTTTATACATATGTAAATTATATTCAAAAGCTTTCGAATGTTAACAGCATTTCAACTACGTTACCATGTATGTGTGTATGTAAAATTGTATATTTTTGTTTTGTTCTAAAAGCGCACAGCTGAGTGGTTTGCAGCCCAATGGAAACTTTTTAGTTAATTTACGTTCTCACTTCTAATTTTACTTCATACTGGAGTGGTGTAGCACGGTAAGTTTCAATAATAATGAATAGTTTGTTCAAAAAGTAAGTAATTTGTGGAACTTTTGTAATTATAAAAGTTATCTGACTGCTCAAGGTCACATTATTCGACCCTATAACGTAAGCTGTGTTTTAGCAAATTATTAATAAAAAAATATAATATAGGTAAATTAATTAAGTACGTATACATGCAGTACATATTATTTATATGTATGTATATACACAGAACTCAATTTAAATTCGCTATTATAATATATGTAAGACAAATAGAACTGAGAGTGTACCTGTTGCATTATGTATGCAAAGGCTATTGAATGTAAAGTGCTATTTGCGTTAACAGAATAACAATTATAAACGTTTAAATTATAAGTATATATGTACATATATATGTATGCATATAAATATATGTAGATATTTGTATTTCCTGATTTATTGAAGGGACTCGCTTAATAAATTTTCAGATAGCAAATAATTTAAAAAGTCCTAAACGCTGTTAACAAAACTAATTCATAATGGCTGTTTTTAGCCAAAGGTTAATTTCAATAACATTATGAAATTCGATTTATTTTGAATCGCTCGTAATTAAATCCAACTTCGATTATATATAAACATTGGGAACTAGTAATACCCTTTGCAAAGGGCATTGTGATAAACACTAAAGTGCTTACCTATGCTGCCTTATCGGAGTTCCACCCCACTATCTATCTCCCTACCATTCCTACTCTCTCCATATCGCTGATAAGACGTGCCAGTTTCGCTGCCGGCGACAACATTTTTGATATTTAACTAACAAGGCATCTTATGGATCCAATCAGTCGTACAGAAACGTTTCAACATGTCAAACAAACTCATCCGTTGGGGCATCGCATCCGCTGGCAAGATCAGCGAGGATTTCGTCATTGCCTTGAGCACACTGCCGACTAGCGATCACAAGGTTGTGGCGGTGGCTGCGCGCGCCCAGGATCGTGCTGCGGAATTTGCCAAGAAGCACGAGATTCCCATTGCCTATGGCAGCTACGATGAGCTAGCGAAAAGCAAGGATGTTGGTAAGTGAATGGAAGGTCATCTATTTACACTGCTAACTGAATTGCTGTTTACAGATATCGTCTACATTGGAGTGCTGAATCCACAGCATTATGAGGTCTCGCTCCTCATGTTGAACAACGGCAAGCATGTGCTCTGCGAAAAGCCGCTGGCTATGAACCAAAAGCAGGTGCAGGGCATTCTGGCCGCTGCCAAGGCGAACAAACGCTTCTTCATGGAGGCCGTCTGGTCACGCTTCTTTCCTTCTTATCAGCATGTGCGTCAGCTCATCCAGACCGGTGCCCTTGGCCAGGTCAAGGAAGTGGATGTCAACTTTGGCTTTCCCCTGGCCAATGTGGATCGTCTGCAGAAACGTGAGTTGGGCGGCGGCGTCGTCTACGATTTGGGCATCTACACCATTCAAGCAGCACAGTGGGCCTTCCAAGAGGCACCGCAAAAAATTGAATCTACTGGTACCACCAATGCCGAGGGCATCGATGATGATGTGAGCGCTACTCTGACTTACAGCGGCGGTCGCAAGGCCCGCATGCGTTTCTCCTCTAAGGAGAAGCTGAACAACTTGGCCGTGATCAAGGGCACCAAAGGACAAGTGACGGTAAGCAAACAACGACCTCGTCGCATCCCCTCGATGAACAGGCACATTCCAACCCGCTGATAGCTGGTGTTCACGTTCTCAACGAGTGCTCGAGTGCCAGGCCATGACGTAGCACCTGCTTATCAGCTTTACGTGGCTGCTTATCTTCCTCCTTCCTTGATTATCCATTCTTCTAATGAGTTTTTCCCACTCCTGTTGCAGTTGGTTGACTTCTGGTCGCCCAACAAACTGATCGATATCGATGGCAAAGAGAAGGAGTGGCTGCCACCCAAGGGCAAGCATGCCACCAACTATGCCAACTCGGAGGCCATGCGTTACGAGGCGGAGGCAGTGCGTCAATCCTTACTCGCTGGAGATGTGGAGAACAAGAATGTCAGCTATGCGGACAGTTTGCTCTTTGCTCAAATCGAGGACACGATCCGCACACAGATTGGCGTCCTCAACAAGTTCGATGAGGAATAAATGAAGTATATATAATAATTATTATAAACTTTAAACAAAATTATTAAATTTGTATATTATATTAACAAATAGATTTTTTTTATTATTTTATAAACATGTAGTTCTTTTTTTGCGAAAAATATCACTTTATGTTGTAGAATCATTGATATAATATTGGTACTTCAAAATCTAAATCAGAAGTACGAAAACCACATTAGAGTCTGTTCGACTGTGAGATACCTGCCAAAGCAACCAAAATGTAGAGTGAGAATCAAAATATGTATATTCCTAGAATATACAAAAAATATACCGCATATACTTGGTTGCATTTTTTTAGGTTTATGGAATATCATTATTATATCACTGTGTAACATAGCAACTGAGCAGGTGCAGATGCCGCACAATTTTATCCATTAAAAAAGTTTCTTGAATAACTTTTGTTTTTATTGTCCGATCGCGACTAAAATTTCAGAATTCTGTCAGATGGCAATTATTATTATGACGAGCATTTTTTTCGATTAACACAAAGTTGATCTAATAATAGTACATCTTTCACAAAATCTAGTTAATTTAGTCATTGACCAGATTTTTGTAAAGACAGGCAGCCAGACATGGCTATATCTATTCGAACGTTGAGAGAATATTTATGGATCGGATATGCCGCCTTCTGCATATTACATACACTTTTGGTTATCACGTAATACCCTTCCACCCAATACATAGATAAGCTCAAGACTCTTGAATGGTGCAAAGCTGCTATTTTATGACTTAGTCAGGTCACAAAACACTTGTAAATCAGATTTGCTAACTAATCTTAAAGTACAGCACCCAAAGAACTTACCATAGAACGAACATTTTTGCTTATTCTCGTATTGATATCGTTCTATTTGTTAAGGAAAAGAGGGGCTGGTCTCTGAACTGATAAGCTTGACTAGACATCTGACTAAAGCTATAGATTGTGATATGTTTATAACTACACGCCAGTGTGCAAGGGTTTAAAAAAAACAAGTATGAAAGCTACTGTCGAGTGTACTCGACCGTGAGATACCCGCCACCCAATTTTACCATCGAAATATATTTTTCAAAAATATACTGAAAAAATACTTTTAAAAAATATACTAAAAATACCAAAATAATATATTAACATTTTCATTGTTCGAAATTATTAACTTGGCGGCACATTAATTGGTTTATTGGACACCATTATTATGTCACGGAGTGTCATAGCAACTAACTAGGCAGCACTAGCAGTTCCACGTGGTAACGCCTTATAAAAGTAATTTCTTAATAACTTCTGTGTTTTTTATCCGATTGTAAATAAATTTTCAGAGATCATTAATATGGTGATTAGTATTGTGCATACCAAAATCGAACGTTCTAGGTTTAAAATGACGCTTGCAATTCAGTTTTTTTCAATTTGCATGATAAACTTGATCTGCGTGCAACAATAAGACATACTGTCCCGAAAATTTGGTTACTCTATCTCTTATAGTCTCTACCCTTTGGGTAGGCGGGTATAAAAACAAGTAAGAAAGTCGAGTTTGCTTGACCGTGAGATACCCGCCACTCAATTTTAACATCGATATTACATATATTTAAAAAATATACTGGAAAATATACTAAAAATATACCAAAATTGTCTTGACGAAATTATTGGCTTGACGGCACTTTATTAGGTTCATTGAACACCATTATTATATCACTGAGTGACATAGAAACTAACCAGGTGCAGCTGCACGTTATTACGCCTTATAAAAATAATTCTTTAATAACTGTGTTTTTTATCCGATTGTAACCAAATTTTCAGAGATCATTAAGATGGTGATTGGTATTGTGCGTACCAAAATTGAATGTTCTAGGTTGAAAATTCGGTTTTATTTGATTTACGGGGGTGGAAGGGGGCGTAGCCAGTTTAGTTGCTCTAGCTCTTATAGTCTCTGAGATCTATGTATGTAGGTGTTCCATACGTACAGACTGACAGACGGACATGGCTACATCGTCTCGGCTGTTGACGCTGACCAAGAATATATGGGGTCGGAGATGCTTCCTTCTGCCTGTTACATACATTTTCGATTGGCACAAAGTTATAATACCCTTCTACCCTTCGGGTAGGTGGGGACAATTATCATTTTATAAGCTGATATCTGGTGGAGCTCACATTTTTATTTTCTGTATTTACATATTAATACATACATATGTATGTAGTATATGAATGTATGTATATTATTTCTGAAACTTTATAATTTATCATATAACATTTTCTTCCGTACCACTTGTAAAAACATATTAAGCTTAATGCATTATTTCGGCCTTCAATATCAAAGCCAAAGCAGTACACTCCCAAAAGAATAAGGAGCTAATTTTGTAGTTGCGGAAGACCGCTTGCAGGGCAGCTAAAAATGCAAGGTATACAGGCAGGTGGCGGGCAAGCGCGATAGCTCGACCGAGAGCTCCGCTAAAGATGCTCCGGCGGGGATGAGACAGACTAATCCCACCAACACAACGGAATAACATGCTAAGCTACTTGCCTGGATCGAGGACACACCGGAAGCTCCCGAGACCACCTTTGATGGCGCCGAATTGCTTAGCAGAATCAAAATATTGCCATGCAAGGATGATTCCGCGCTAAGCTGGCTGACAAATTTCATGGGCATGGGACATCTTCAGTTGGTGAGGTTGAACGAAAGCTCAGTTTGGACGGACGTCACTCTCAACCTTACAATAAATCAACCCCCTTAATAAATAGTAAGCCACCGATGAGTGTTACGACTGAGCTTCTTCTGACCATTAAGAAAGGTCGCTTCTGTGCGGGCTTAGTACAGGTACCACGGATTGAGACCAGGGATTACAACCCCTTTGTTCCCAAAAAGTAAGCAAGTAACCATACCGTCTGGGCTGATACAATCACCCAAAGTTCATGTAGGACATCTGGAGTTGTGTCAGTTAACAGTCTTAAAATTAAAATCGATGTGCAATCTTTGGCCAATTCTGACAGTAGAGGTTACATGCAGAATGACCATAACGATGACTTCCTAGGAAGAACTATTGATCAATGCAATCATTGCAAAGAATCGGGAATCCTTGAGACACTTACTTTGTAGGTGTCCAGCAATCGTCAGATACTGATTTCTACATCACAATACCTCTCTACAGCTAAGGATCACCCCATTCTATGCTCAGACCCTTTCGGTAGGGCAGCAGGATTAGCCTAACATTGTGGCTTATTTACGACTACTAACCTAGACCTACCACTTGGACAAACAAAAACAATTTGTTTTGCTAATTTTGTATTCAATATTTATTTAAATAATTGCAATTACTTTTTAATTTTGTTTATTTCACTTTACGTTTTGTTTTCTTTATCTTTCTTATTTCTTTTAGTTTTTTTTTTTTTTGCTTATTATGTTGCATATACATACAATAAGTATTACTACTTAATCCATGCCTAATGAATATTTGTTTCGGTTGTTGCTGTCGTCGCTGCTGCCATTGGGGTTCATTAAGGCTTAACATGCTAGGGTCAAAATAATAGCGATCTTACAGAACTAACTAAATACTTAAGAACAACATCGTCAGGCGGTTCTCCAAAGGGTAAAAAACATTTCAAATTGAATTTGCAGACAACAAAAATAAAAAGATAATTGGTAAATTTAAAGACAATAAATTAATTGAGAAATGCGAAAAACAAATTGGCTCAGCTCTGTTTAAATTCGTTGCAACAACGCTAGACGTGAGTTTGAGTTGGAGGTGGAGTTGGAACTTGGAAGCGGGTGATCCAAAGGAAGGCAGAGTACGAGAGTAGTTCAAAGAGTTGATTAAGGATTCAAACCTAAGCAACAAATTAGTGACTAAATTACATGATTACAATCTTAAGGCTAATTAACAATTAAAACTGATTTATACAAAGGCGCGAGCTAGCTCTGCTTATCGAGCCCGATCTCGAGGAAGTAGCAGCGGGGATTTTAGGAGTAGGGGAAAGTAAATAAAATTCTAGACACGCATTTTTTGCATTTTTGATTCCGACACCGCCCACTTAAAACATAATTAAGTCTTCTGCTGTGTAAAATTGCTATAAAAACTATCCCAGGATGTGTCCCCTCTAGATGCCGCCCTCTCCGGCGCCCACGCTCGCCGAAGATGGCGCCAAATTGCCGCCAGTATCCAGCGGCTGCCGCGGATGTGGCGTTGTGCTTAGCGTTAGCAGTTGCTTCCGCTCTGGATGCTCCACCACAGCCACAATGGGCGTTGGGTTGATCAGCGGTGGTGGCAGCTCCTCAAAGGTCATGCAGCTGTGCTGCGCCTCCTCTACAATGGGCGGCGTGTCAATGGAGTCGACGGTGCTGTTGCTTTGGCTACTGCTGCTCCGCACACCGGCATAGCCTTCGGAGACGGCCACTAAGGCGGCCGTTGTGCTGCGATTGTGTTGCAGCAGATCGTTAATCTGCGAGAGTCGTGACGAACTGCCAATGGGTGCATTGAGGCTAATAAAATCAGCGGGCACTGTGCCACTTAGGCGACCCAATCCTGTCGAGCAACTGCTAGAGGTGACCACCGATATACTGCTGCTGCTCGCATTCATCGATGCTGCGGTGGTTTCCAATGCATTGGTATGCTGATATTGTGTCGTATTGGAGGCGGTGGTGGTGGCATTGCCATATGGCGGCACCGATGGCACCGCACATGAGCTGTACGGTCCTGGCGACGAATTGCCGCCGGACGCTGACGTCGTTTGCTGGTAGCCGCTGTAGGAGTTGAGCTGTAAGGTAAAAAAAGCGAGTTGAATATATATTAATCACTGTCAGTTGCTCTGGTCTCGCTTTTATACTGGAAGTGCTTCTTAAAATTTAATGTCATCCTTTTGGGAGGACCATACTCCAGTGGCTTATTTTCGGATTTGCTATTGGGGCATGCTGTTTACAGCAATTCAGTGCCGTACAATAGGAAGTCATTCTTTTTATGGAGGTTTAACGTCTTCTAATGATCTTAGCACGAGGAATGGTCACTGAACCAGGCTATTCTTGATGTGCACTCACCTGGGTGCTGCCATAGCTGAGGGTTGGATGATAAGTGGGCGTCAGCAGTTCACCATACGAGGGCGTAGCATTGCTGCCGCTCGCAAAAAGACCCGAATCGAGGCTGTCTAGCTGAGGATAGCTGGTCGCATAGCTGGCCTGCTGCGAGGCGCTACTGGTCGTGGAACCAGGCGAGACGTTGACCTGTGGTGTCTGCTGCTGCTGCTGATAGTAGCTAACGCTCGTCTCCGGTGTGTAAGCTGGCGAGGCATAGCCGGAGCTGTAATTCGACGGCGGCTGCATGAAGTAGCAGTGGGAGGAAACGGAGGCAGCAGAGGCAGTGGATGCGACGACACCACCGCCAACACTGCTGCCACTAGGGCTGTTGCCATAGACCAGACTTTGGCTGCCGCTCGCTACCGGCGGTCCTTGGCTCTGACGCTGCTCCATGTCCAGTCGCATGACCGTATGAATGTAGTGGGTGCGCACTCGCGTCGGATTGAACTCCACGCGGCCAACGGTATTGCCACAGGCCTCGCGTGTGCAGCCGCAGGGGAACATGGCGCGATCCACTTGGCACTTGATGCCCGCCTGACTGCAGGCGCACGTCTCCGGATCGCAGAATTCGCGACATGAACAGCCGCACACCTCGCGCGAATTGCGTATGTCACGGCAGTCAATCTTCTCGCTAGCATCAATCTTGCGCACGCCGGCAGCCTTCAATAGGGCCCGTCGTTGCTTTGGCGTGACTGGTTGCAGGAAGCCATTGGAGCCATCGTCAGCGTCGGAGCCGCTGCCCTCGCTTAGATAATCCTCCTCGGACTCCTCGCTATCATCGCTGCTAGAGCCGCCCACACGCAGTTGCTGTTGCTCCTGATTCTGGTTGCGATGTGCACGCCTCAGTTCGGCTGCATGCTCTGCTAGTGTCATGGTCTTGAAAGCAACATGCATCGCGCCCATGCCCAGCGTGCAACCACCCACGGTGGGTACACAGTTAAATCCCTGCTGGCGAGGAAAATAATACACTTTGACGCTGTCAAAATTGATGGAGCGCTTAGAACGCTTCTGCGCGCTGGACAGGCAACCGGTCGAAGAGGAGCTGCTGTTGAGGTCGGGCGCCAACGCCAACTCGATGGCATCATCTTCCAAACGACGCTTCAAGTTGGAGCGCAGCGGCTTCTGTGGCACTGTAGCGGGTGAGTTGCTTGAGTTGGCTTCTAGAGCAGCTGATGCTGGCGTCGTTTCTGCGGCTGCTGCTGTGGTGTTGTGTCTATCGTTTTCGCTACCCAAGCCCGAGTCGGAGCCACCGTCGCTGCGCAGTTCCTCCTCTTTGGTCTTTGTGGGCGTGTTGCCAGTTGCACTGACTCCTGCAGCGGGTACAACAATGCCATCGACATGGCAAGTGCCACTGCTTGTCGCTGGCATAGGCGTGTCCAGCTTTAGCCAGAGTAATTCACCATTGTTCTCAATGCCTTCCTCCTCGTTATCCTCCTCGCGTGCCATCGGCTGCGTAAAGTCATCGATGGCCAACGGATCCTCCGATATGTTGTCCGAGGTGAGCGATGAATTGAGCTCAGTATCACTGAGTACAATAATCTCATTGTTGGGAAAACTGTCCAGTTCCAGATACTGTTCGTCCAGCTCCTCGTCTTCCCCGTCTGTCAGCACCACCGGCTCATGTGCAAAGTCTGCCAGCTCATCGTCAAGTTGCAGTTGCAGTGGCAACACAATTTTCGCCTTTGTCGTATGCACCTTTGTGGCATCGATTATTGAGGTTTTAATTTGACGTTCAATGTCATCATCATCCAGATGCTGCGACATTGATAAGTCCTGCTGCCGATACCTTCCCAGCGGCTGCTCTTCTTCATCATTAAGCCTAGACGCGCTGTTACCTCTACTGCTGCTGCTTGCGACTTCAATATCCGTGTTTACGCTATTTGTGCTGCCAAACATGGTCCCGTTGCTGGCATTTTTCTGTATGTACGTGAAAATTTTCTTTATCGGACGGAACATGCTCCTCATGACCGCCCAAGAGGCGCACGCTCAGATCAGCTCAACTTCAGTTCTTCAGCCTTCCAGTCAAAAGCTTCAGCTTCTGTGCCATCTACCAAGTAGAGAAAGAGACAGAGTTTTGTAAGCAAAAACATTCAATCGATCTATGTATGTAGTCACAGAAGTTAAGAGTGAAGCTTTTTAAAAAGCAAAGCTTCGTAGTCGAGGGATAGAAAAAAGCTTGCCCCCGGCTTCAGATCACCAGCAAACAGCTTTTTATTTTGCATTGGAAATGCAATTGAAAGTTGCAATTATCAAACACATACATCAATTTTATTTTGTCTACCTAAATGACACTCGGTTTTTAATAAGTCGACTAGAAGTTTCAGCACAAATCATTGTTTTGAATATTGCATTGATAAAAGGATATGTTCCTGATATTGAATGATCCACATCGCTTTATCCATACAACTCAATAATAGTGAATGAACAAAACTCCACAACAAGAATATATAGACTTTAATATGCGTATGTATGCAAAGGGCACACCTAGTTGTTGGACCACGCCACGTGCAAAATGAGCTAGGATTAAGGCAAACTATATAAAAATACTAATTTGCAACATATGCAACAGCTTGTGTGAAGTAAAATTGATAGGCCATATATAATGTAAGAATTAACACGAATTAAGCTAAACCAATATTTTGCGCACCTTTGATTTGTATATTTTGTAATATGCGCTTTAATTTCCTTTTTCCGAAACACTGAATGTAAATGCACAAACTCCTTTTTGGAATTTGCGTTGCAGCTGTGAAAACTGCGACGAAGACAACGAAACGGGGAGACCACAATGTATGTTAGTGTATGTGTGTGTACGACAGCAAAGGAGCCGCAGCACAGATCACAAAATCGTTGCCGTTGTATGTGTGCGAATGTGCGTATGCATGTGTGTGTAGGCAGTTCGCGACAGGACGCAACTGATATTTTGCAAACTTTTCGAATCACTGATATTAACGTTCACTTCATCATTAAATAAAACACTTGGTTTTAAAGAATAATTTTTTAATCATACATATGCAACGTTTTTACAATTTATGCTTGACGTTTTCACTTCTCGACTCAAATGTTATTATTAAGAGTGTGACCACAATTACAATTTCAAAACATACGACTTGTCTTTACAAAAAATACTAAAGTGACGTTTTCGCAATTAAATATATAGGCGAGAGGCACAAAACTATTCTTGCGAAATGAACAACAAAGAACATTAAAGTTTATAATGCTTTGTAATGCATTACAAAAAACTTGTGAGATAGCTACAGTTGATTCTGCGTGTGATACTACATCCTCATTTTTACCCATATAGTTCAAAATATACCAAAAATATACCGAAATTTTCCACATCCAAAATGATTAGCTTGGTTCCACTTTCTTACAATTATTATATCGATTAGGGACATTGCATCTGAATAGATGGTAAATTAATAAATCGATCAATATCAATAAAACCAATTATCCTTAACATCATATACTATTTAACAATTACCGGATACTCTTAATACATATTCGTGAAAATTGATGGTTTGTACATTTATTTATAAATATTTTATATGTATCTTTTTACTTAAAAAACAATATTCAACCAAGGACAATAATCCCATCGTATAAATAGCAAACAATCGATCAAAATGAACGAAACTATATATTTGTTCAAAAGCGAGTCATTCAATTAATGAACGATTTGAAGAAATCCGTGTAACCATTTTTTCGAGATTATATACTTTATATTATAATTGTAAGCACTGTAACAATTTACTAAGGCTTTAATACTGAATATACCGAAAATGTTTTTTGGTATCTTTCGAGTCTAGACTTGCGCCATTATAAACAAATGCCAATATTCTGTTTATTCTTTTTCTTTTAATTTTATTATTTTGTTAAAAGTCTAATCTGTTTATAAAGGATAAACGGTGATTGAAAAACTTGCGCCTTGAAATACATTTTTCTAAGAAAAAGTTTTTAAGAAAAATTTATCCAAACTCGTAAAACTATGGAATTGTATATTCTAGTATTTTTTAAGTAAAAAAGTATATTTTTAAATTTATCTTGCGGTCACACTGATGTAAGTGGATTCCTTGGAAATTGTTAAGTTTTCTATTTAATTGAAGATTTGCAGATAAAGAAATTGGTAATTGTAATTAAAATCGTGAACTACTCTCTGAAAAAAATAGAGAATAAAAATGTGCAAGTCACTTTTGACATTTCATCCAACGCCTCGAAATTGACAAAAACAAAAGCCGTGAGTCGTAAAGACATAGTCAGTCGCTGTCTATCTCTGTCTGCGTGCGTTTGTTTCAAAGTGTCCGTGGCTGCGCTACGTTCGAAAACGCAAATAAGAAATCGTAAATCACAGACAAATACAAACAAAGAGAGTGTGGCATCGAAAAAGTGTGCAAAACTTGCAGCTACAATTAAAGTGCGTAACGTCAAATGGGATCTGACAAGTGCTTGCCAGCAGGGCGCATTGTTTTTCCATTAATTAAGAAAGTTGTGTAAAATTTTTCATGTCCACCATTAAAATCGTCATCAATAGCAGTCGCTGAGCAGCGAGAAAGAGAGCGCGAGCGCAATCAATTCGCCCCACAAAACAATACATATAAACTGCGAGAGTGAGTAAGCGAGTGCGATATATGCCCATGAATTTGGGTGCGTTGGATGCTAAAGCATGCGTTCGAGTAGGACAACAGTATTTTTCTTGTTGGTTTAGTGTTGAACTGCAGCGCACAGTGGTAACAAATCATGCAAAAAATGTGCGTTTGTTTTCACATGATAACCGAAGGGCCATAATTAAATAATAGAACAGCAGGTTTTTAACAGTGAGAGGCCCAGACAAATAATCAGCTCAGTTCTTGTGAGTTTCAACCGATTCATTGTTCTCTTGTTTTTTTGCGTCTTAAAATGCGAAGCTTCTGAATGTCTCTCTGACTGTGAGAGTGTGTGTGTACTTCGAATTTATCTACAATCGTCGCTTATCGTCGACGCCCCCGCTTCTTGACTATTTCGTCTGATATTTCCACCCTCTCAAGTATAAGAAAAATTGCTGAAAGCAAATGTAAACAATGTCACATATTTAATTCTCTTTGTTTATGCATTCGTCTTCATGCGCTTTTATTATCGCTGACTCTGCTAAAAATCCGCCAAAAGTGTCGACGTGTTAGAAGCAAAAGCTCATATTCAGATCCCTTTAATCCCGATCTAAAATAATTACTCACTTGTTGAATTTCTTCACAACATTATATATAAGAGCAGTTTGGTTATAAGAAAACAGGTACAATCCGATGAAAAATATCGATAAAGAATGAATGTTACTATGTTATTGCTTTGGTATGATGTGCGTATTGTTACGTTCTCTCTGTACCGTTTGCCACTTGTTCTCTTTGTGCCCATGAATGTGTGCGAGTATGTGTACCAGCCGTTCAGTTTTCTGTGTGAATGACGCATCGTCAGCTGTTTAAGTGTTGGCTTCGGTAAATTAACAGGCTGATGTACCATTGTTTTATATTTTATTGAATTTTCTACGAACGGGTCGCCCGCCGCAGATATATTCCGTTTTGGCCACAGTGTTTATTTGTTTTTCCGATTGGTATGATCGTAATGAAATTGAACTATAATTCAATATATTGTTTTGCATAGTTTGTCACAGCTGTGTTGTGGCTTTTACTGTTTGCTAAAGCAATTATCAATTTTCTGGTTTTATTTTTTATTATTTGCCTTCTTAAATCATGTGATCGTTTAAGTTCAATTTGAATCAGTGTTACAGCTTCGAGAGTGGAAATAAAGTCTTGAAAAAAGGGTATAGTACAATTGCAATAAAATGCAACGACGTCATTGCGAAATGAGAGAGGCAGAAAACAAGAAATAACAATTGAAGTGAAAATATTTTAACTTTGAACTGAGAGCGAAAGAGGAGTGACACTCTCTAATTCAGATAATGTTCATGCACGTGTGTGTAAGTCGAGTTTAGCGATTCGATTTTTTCAACGGTGTGAGAGTGTGTAAGAGTATGCTCTGGAGCGAAAGCTCAAACGAGTCTGGAATGGCAAACAATAGGAAACGTCAACTGTCAATGCTGGCAGGTTTTTTTTTCCCGTGTTTGTTGCTTTTGTCGCTTGCATATCTGTTGTGATGTTGGTGCTTAATTTAATAACGTAACACAACCAACCACAAAAACTATCTACAATATGCGGCGCATTCCACTTTCTCTCTATACGACTTCTTCCTGCGGTCGTCTTTCTGTTTAGATTGCCCGGTGCTCTCCTTCTTTCAACCATATAATTCATTTTGCATTGATTTTCATCGCTTTGTCTTGTTGTTTAATATCAGTACCCGCCCCGCATCTGCCCTTATATCTATTTCCGCTTTAAGCTCGTTTTTTTTTTAGTTGCGTCGAGATCCCTGCTTGTGCTCTTTCTCTTTCGCCCCCATATTGTAATTGCTGACTGTCAGAAACTCTCGCAACAGATTTCTCTGTACAGTTTAACATCGGGATGTTAATTAATTTTGAAGATGTATACGTACGTATAATTATAAGTACGCTTGTTGGAGGCAATATATAGATATTTGGATGTATTCCGAGTGTATGGATTACAGAAGCGAAACCATTAGACAATTAGAACATTAAATTTAATAATGTGTAAAATGTGATTCACGCATGTACGAATTGATAAGAGTTTTGTTAGGGCTGCTCTAAAGTCGCTCTCTTCCCACTCTCACATGACTAACTGTAGCTGAGAATTATGCTTAGGAACTGGAGCTTTGTGAACTGACGCACTCTTAAAGTAAATTTACTGATCCTTTAACAAATAAATGATGTTAGTTTAATTTTAGATTACACCCAAGTTTTCAAATCGTTCATGGACCCGATGCGAAATCAATTAAACGTTTTTTTATATACAATTCTTCGTTGTTGACTAAGTAAAACGGTCGCTATGTAGATAAGATAGAACAAGTTATCGATAACAGTGTACAGTTTTGTGAGTATGCATGTATGTATGTATGTTTTGTTTACTGAGTGTTTCTGATGGAAGAAAAACTAAACAGATGAGCAAACCATAAAACCCTTTTAGTGTTTGTTCATAGAACACAAACACAAACTACTGCACTTACACAGAGACTACAATATTTGCGCCTAAACATTTTTAGGGCTTCGTCTGGTAGTGCGCGTGTTTGAAGTATTTTTAGTTGTTTTTCGCTTGCTTGTGTTGTGATTAGCGCAATTTGCAATTAACAATGTTTTAGTTTGCGCTTGGGCCTGTGTGTGTAAATGTTTGACGCTGACACGCAATCATTTCTCCTCAACACATTCTTGACATTGAACTTTGTCGCTCAATTAGCATAGAGTAGACCAGACTGGCCAGCAGTGCGATATAAATGTTTTTTTTTTTTTAATTGTAAGTAAATATATATTTTGTACATATGTATATGTACATATTTGCAATATGACCATTGACGATAAGATTTCGGCCTTGCCCTGACCTTGCCAGAGTGAACGATATAAGAGAGAATTAACCGGTTTGTAAATGCACATGTATAGAACTATTTGTATATGGGAGAATTTCTTTAATAATCATAGAAGATAACCTGTAAGGCTTACATTGACCTTCTCAGCGAGAAGTAAAGTAGCTATGTAGTGGTTTTCTGAATGTACCATTTTTATATGAATGAATTTCTTTAATAATCATAGAAGATAACCTGTAAGGCTTACATTGACCTCAGCGAGAAGTAGACATGTAGTGGTTTTCTGAATGTATTCAGAGTACTTCCGTATTAGTAAGCCTTTGCTGGAAGGCCAGGTGTCCAAGCGCGAAAAAGACTTTACATATCTGTGATAAAATGGAAAGATAACAAATGTAGTTTTTATATTTTGACCGTACAAAGCGCATCAAATACCAAAACCATATTTTTGTTGTGTTTACTGTTACACTCCAAAACTTTTAGTGGGGCGTTTCTGAGGCATTATGTCGAATAAATCGCTTACTGTTACTTTAATCTCCACTCACACACGCTTCTCTGAAACCACAAAGATAACTCGAATGTATGTACATATGTATGTGCGAAGTAATGCGTGTATGCGACATGAATAATGAATTTCGATTAGCAGCGATGCAAATAACGGCGCCATGCGGCCAATGACGCGAACATCTTTTTATTTTGTTTTTGAGCATATTCCGAATTTTCCCATTTATATTCTCTTTTTCTCTCATTTATAGATCCTACAGACAGAGACAGAGAGAGGAAGAGATAAAGAGAACAAAGTTTTTGACCGTCCGTAACACTTTATTGAATATTCTTAGTAAGTTTTAAGCGCAGTAATAGTAACTGCATCAGCAGCACCAACAACAACCACTTCACAAAAATGGCAACAACACCACGCAGCGGGGGGTCTGGCTCTGGAGCCGCACAACGCCCCAACGGTACCTCGCAAAATAAAAGTTGCCAATTTAAATTGGTGCTACTTGGCGAATCGGCTGTGGGCAAATCATCGCTGGTGCTGCGCTTCGTGAAGGGCCAGTTCCATGAGTACCAAGAGAGCACGATAGGTGCTGCCTTTCTGACACAAACCATTTGCATAGAGGATACAGTGGTCAAGTTCGAGATTTGGGATACAGCCGGTCAGGAGCGGTAAGTGTAAATGCGAATTGTGTAGCTGCTACTCCCTTAGCGTTATTATGAATGTGAGCAAATGTTAATATCAGTATTACTAAACCATGCCAACGTTCTATTTTACAGGTATCACAGCTTAGCTCCCATGTATTATAGAGGTGCGCAGGCCGCCATCGTTGTCTATGACATACAAAATCAGGACAGTTTTCAACGTGCAAAAACTTGGGTCAAGGAACTACATAAACAAGTGAGTAATACATTCAATCAAGCAGACTCGGCTAACTGCTCTGCGCTCTTGCTCTTGTATACGGTCTTCGCACTGTTTTCTGCGCATTTTATTCATAAGTATGTACATATTTATAGGATTGAAACATTGGCTCGTCCATTGAACTTATTTATCATTGCCGGTTTTGTTTACGCATCATTGCATTCACGCTAAATCATGGCCAGTCTAAAGTGTTTCATTAATACTTATTAATTATATATATTGAACAGATTGTCTTCATAAACTAAAGTTGTTTCAATTTAGTATATTTCCATCTTACAATTCTTTGAAATCTGATTACTTTACGGAAACCCTGGCAAATCCAGGGATGATGTAATTGATTCTCAATTGTTTGAAATACCTTTTCTAAACTAAAACTGAAAATTAATATTTTTTTACAGGCCTCACCTAACATTGTCATTGCGTTGGCTGGCAATAAGGCGGACTTGTCCAATATTCGCGTCGTAGAGTTTGACGAGGCGAAGCAATATGCAGATGAGAATGGTTTGTTGTTCATGGAGACGTCCGCGAAGACAGGCATGAATGTCAATGATATCTTTTTGGCTATTGGTGAGCGCAATACAATTAATATACTGAATTAGTATGTACAATTAAATTGTTTACTTTGTTTTTCAGCCAAGAAACTACCGAAGAACGACAATAATCAGGGATCTGTTATAAAACCAAATGGGAATGAGCCGACTCAAACGACGAACAACTGTTGCAAGTGATGTCTTTTTGTAGGTGTGTGTGTGCCCCTATAAAATTGCATGGATCATAGATAATTTTACATTTACATCGGTTGCTTTTGTCATTACAGAAAATGAAATTTCCAACGAGAGATTTGAAAAGTTTATGCTGATAATTATAAATAAAAAATTATTTAAAATTTAAAACTAATGTCGGCTCGCAGGGGCAAACAATTTAATTTTCATAATTGATAATGATGATAAAAAACCAGAAGATAATATTAATTATAAATTAAATTAAATAATAACGAAAAGGAAACAACCAACAACAAATCGTAAAAGCAAAAACTTAGTGTAAATCAAAATTAAAAACAAAGCATAGTCCCGTTCAAATCAAGCGTAAACAGTTATAAAATAAAGAAAACAACGCTGCTAACATACTTCTAACTCTGGCCCCTCTCCACCCCTACCCATAGTTCATAACCGCCACTTAGAGAGCTCCCTTCTACAATTTCATCTCAATCAGATGCAAAACTTCTAAATAACGCATCCTGAACAAAATAACATAAAATAAACAAGATAGATATGAAAGCGAAAGTTCACGTCGTGTCGTAGTAAAGTTAAAATTTGCATTGTAAAAAAAAAAAACAAAAGGAAAGAAACACGCTAATATTCTTTGTAAATGGGAGATGAAGAAACCAGAGAAATTCCAGTTGCAGTTGTTCTCAGCAGCGTTCCAGAAGAAAAGAAATAACATAAAAAATAAAATATAAAAAAGATGAAGATAAAACCGATGATAAGTTCAGTTTTGTTCAGTTCAGATCAGATCAGCAGCTGAAGATTCGCTCGTCCTCGATCTGTGGCAATGTGTGTGTCTATCCATTCGTCAAGTTGCGATGGACACGTGTGATAGTTGCAATTTATATAAATTATATATATACACATATGAAAAAATAAGATGAAAATCCAAAAAAAAAAAAACAAAATTACATAAAATGAAAAAACATACATAGAAAATTAATGAAATTATTCATAGTTTATGCATTTTTGGTTTAACTTTCAGTTTTACTTTTTATTATTTCACATTCTTTAGCTACAATCGAAGATTTAATGCTACCCTATAAATGATCGTAATATAATACATTCAAAACAACAATTAACATGACGATTAAGCAAATAAAGTGAAATCTAAAGAAGAAAATAAAATCCTATTTATACACAATTGTTTCAATCGATTCACAAATGCAATTTGATTTTTAATCCAATTTCTATGTATATCAACCAGCGATCAACCAAGCAAAGCAACAAAAAAATAAAAAGTAAAAATCAACCAATAAAATACAGATAAAACAATGCGAAAACAAAAGCAAAAACAACAAAGATAACAGCATAAGATAAGGGAAGCGATCCGATTCCTAACAGCTGTGTGTGTATTTTTCCAATTTATAATTTTTATGTTGTATGTATGTATTTAAATTTAACATTTATAATAAAAATCTTATATATATCTCTATATATATAAAAACTGAACTACCCTATCTTTAGTCGGCCTACAATGAAATTTTTTTTCAATTTTTCCAAAATTACATTTGGTATTTTTTAATTTTTTTTGTTTGTTAGGTAGTAAGTTACGGATTCTAACACTGCTTTTTCATATTTCAAAAACATACGGGAAAATAAAACAAAACAGGCACCTAAAAAATTAGGAAATTAAAATTGTTTAGTTTCTTCAATTCTGTTATTTTTCTTTTTTTTTTTTTAAATAAAGTATTTTGCATGCACATATTTTATTGGACAAAAAATAGTTTGTGGCCGGTGTACTAATTAAGAGAATGGAGAGTGTCGACAACCGGGCGACACGTAAATAAATTATTACGAAGCCAACAAAAAAATATGTGAAATATAATTTTAAAAAATCATATCACTAGGAGCTATTGGACAATTATCTAAAATGGTTTCCGTTTTCTATAAATTTATTTAATATAAAGAATAAATATTATGATTTTACTTTTGCCATGTGTTGTTTCTAAAAATTTCAAATAAATATCAAGTGAGGAAGCTACAGTCGGGTAGGTACGACTTTGAGAAACCCGCCACCCATTTTTAGTTAATACACAAAATACAGTATTTGATGAGAATATACCAGAAATATACCATCTTCAAAATGATTAGATTGGTTGCATCCTATTATTATATCTCTTCGAGTCATGTTTGTATTAGCATACCTATTAATTATAAGTCTTGAATGGAAAAAGAAGTCTCTAAGAATCTGCAATATTAAACTAAGAGAGTATTGTCTACATTACTACTGCAAATCTGGATATTTTCATTCGTCTTTTCCAAATTATTATATTAGATCTTGACGTACCTGTGTATAGTATGTATATACATAAACTTCCCGTATAAGTAAAAATTACTGATTCAGAGTTTGCCGTCCAGTAGAAGATTCATTATGTATATTTAGTTGAAAAGAACAAAGAGTACTGGAATAAAATGAAAAATAATATGAAATAAAAAATAGGTTTCAGTAAGAGTTAATTACTCAAAGCATAGAGACTACGAGCCGCTATGGGAAGGCAGACGCTGAGAGCTGAGACTGAAATGCCTTTGTTGATGCAACGTTATAAACTTGTGATCTTAGGAGCAGCTGCTGTGGGTAAGTCATCGCTGGTTGCTCATTATACACAAGGCAGGGATTTAAGCTATAAAGAAACCACACTGGTTGCTTCATACTCGGCTATCTATCCAGAGAAAAACATTAGGTTCGATGCTTGGGAAGTGGCTGGAATGGAGCGGTGAGTAGATGAATAAAGAGTGAAAGGATTATGAATTACTCTGAGTATTTTAAATAGTTGGCACAAATGGGCACACTTGTATTATAAAGCTGCCCAGGCAGCGCTAATAGTTTATGATGTGCAGGATCCAGAGAGTCTAGTCATTGCTAAAGGGTGGATTGAGAAGATGCAGAAAGAGGTAAAGCTTTCAAATTAATTAAAACTTTGCATATACGAGTAAGTAAAGGGTATTTTATTTAGGTCTCACCAGATATGGTGATAGCTTTAGTTGGCAACAAAGCGGATATGGCGGATAGTTATTCCATCGATTCCATAGATGTGCAAAATTTTGCATTCGAGCATGGTTTCATATTCACAGAGTCATCGGTTAAAACAGGTCAAAATATAAATGAAATCTTTTCGGCATTAGGTGAGTAAATACGCATACATATAGAATTTCCGAGTATTAATAGTTCCAGAGTTTCAGCTAAAGAATTGCAAAAGAAGCAAGGTCTAGATACTCATTGCAAAGCAGACGCAAGTGACGGATGTGGATGTATAATTCAATAAACCAAGTCAATATATGAAAAGATAAATAATGGCTGTGCATGTTAATAGCGCTATCTTAAGGGTCGACGTACATATGATCTCGACAGCAGATATGCATTAAAACAAAGACATCATTTTAGTATACATATATAGATAGAGAGTTTTAAGAGATTAAATCAGTATATCTCAAGTGCATCTGAAAATGATTGAATTTAATAAGTAAAAATGTTCTGGTTGAGAGTGTTCGACTACGAATTACTCTCTTTTACTAGGTCTTCTGAGTAGAATTGTTTCGGAAATAACTTATTTTATCTATGCATACATCGAAGGAGACTTGGCATTTAAAGTTTAAAATATACTTGAACTACGTGTTGAACCTGCTTACCAAATTTGGAGTGTCTAGTCCCTGTGCACTAAGTGTACAAGACGGATAAGGGACATACGATCAGTCAGATATGACTTTATCGACCCTGACGCTGATCATTATTCTTTGCCTTCTGTCCTTGCATTTGTATAAAATCCATGACCTAAACACAAAGTTAACATAAGTGAATAAAAATTGTGTATTCTATATAAAAATTAATGTAGCACAGAAGTACTTTTAATATTTATTTATTACTAAATATGTCAAATTATATTAGGAATTCTATTTGTTATGGTTGCTCAATCTAGAAGAATGTTCCTACGTAAGACAAACTTCCTAGTTTTTGCGCTGCCTTTAATCAAATTTTGCACAAGCTGGATTTTTTTCAACTGAATATCTGTTGACATGGAAACGATTGATCAAAAATTAATTTCCAGTGTGATGAAAAATTAAATTTTCAAGATATTCATATTAATCGAACAAGTAAGAAGTTTATGCGATAACAAAAAAAGCAAATTCTATAATTAACTCTTTTAGAGCAAAACATTTCACAGATGGCTTCTCCTCTCATTAAAAGGAAATTTTCTGCAGTCGGGTTCAATCATTATCGTCTGGTGAAAAATCGACATAAATATAAATATAGGTCGGTAAGTTGAATCACAGTCCACTTTCTATAAAAATAACTATACATAAATTTCTGTTCTGGATTGATTTACTTGCATCTAATTACAAGTTCAGTTTGCCGCATAAGCTCGACGAGTTCGGATCGGAAAGTAGCCATGAGACGATTCACATTATCGAAGAAGAGAAGCACGTTCGATGTCATATTGCTAGGTGACTCAGCTGTGGGCAAATCATCATTACTAATGAGAATAATGGACAAAAATGTCCCAATAATTGAGCCATCGGCTACCGTAGGAGCTGAGTATAAAGTTAAGACAATTGTGCTGCCCAATGCCTATATAAAGTTAAATATCTGCGACTCTTCTGGTCAAGAACGGTGAGTTATCCAACTAATCAGACCTAGCTATTTATTGATGGTTGATTTTTAGTTTCAAGCAACTGCTACGTACATATTACCAGAGTTGCCAAGGAGCTGTTCTAGTGTATGATATACAAAATCGGGAGAGCTTCGAGCAGGCAAAGGAATGGGTAACAGAGCTCAGAGAGCAGGTGAATAACAGTTGAACTGATAAACGAAGTACTTATGTATGTGTAACTATTACGGTATCCACATGTTTTCCAAAGGTATCGGCCGATGTGGTGATTGTTTTGGCTGGAAATAAAAAGGATATGGAGGCCAATCGAGATGTAACGAGAGCTGAAGCAGATGAATTTGCTGAGGCTAACAATCTACTATTTGTGGAAACATCTACTGTGAATTCGGTGAATGTGACAATGCTATTTAAAGGTCTTGGTGAGTTTTATTAGAATGCGTTTTATTAGTTAATTATTAGTTAACACATTGTCAACTTTTTACAGCCATGGCTCTACATAACCAGAAAGAACAGCGAGAAAAAGACCTGAAACATGCAAGTCCCATCAAGCAGACGAATACTCTTAAAGTCAAGGATAAGAAAAAGCACTGTTGTTTATGTGCCTGCTTGTGAAATTTCAAAAAACTTTATTTGGCTGGTGTGAATTAAGTTATCTGCGCCAAATCTCAGCTTAAACTAAGCATTAATAAGTAGTTAAGTAAGAACATTTTGTTCCTATTAAATCATTCTAGCTTATTCTGAATTATAAAGCAAAACTAATAGTACTTACTTAATGTTGTTGTCGTATATTTTAATTTACTTGTATAATAAGGTGTTGTATATATACATATTAATTTGTCAATGAATGCAGAGGATCTGGTGGCGGTTCCAATGGAATCAACTTGATGTTACCGTTCGCACAACATAATCCAGATGCTAAATGTTTAATCTTAAATGCATTAGTTTATTAACATACAAGGGTACGTTCCTTCTACATATATCTTTGACTTAAAGCATTGCGAGTTCTGCGACCTTTATTTACACGTAACCTTTCAGGCTTTTATTGAAATGAACAAAAAATATATGAAGTCAATCAAATCACTGGCAATTATATTGTTGTCGGGTACAGATATTGTTCTTGCATTTATTTGTATATATCAACATATATAGAAATATATATACATATATCTCAGGTCTGTCCCTCTATCTGTGTCTGTCCGTTTGTATGATAATCAGGACTTATTATTTATTAATAAGATTCGACCATATAGTTTTGATTCGATAACTTCTGTGATTACAATAAATAAATTGCAAATCCAATAGTTGTCTATGGGATTAATCGAATATTCCTGTTTTCTGCACGGCCAACTGCAACTGTAAGTTGCCATATCCCTCTCTATTGTTTTCGGCTCTATTCAAATAAATCAGTCAGAAGTTTAAGTAAATTTAATTTAATAAGTAAATTTTATTCAACCTTTTTTGTCTCTTTTTGTCCGTCTCTTGGTTTAAAGTTTATTGCTACAAGTTAATCTCAAATCAAATATTTGCTGTCTTTTGTCTATGTGAAATCCATTCCGCTGCAATTCGGTTAGAAATCGAATTCTAATACAAATTCCACTGGCCAGAGATGCAGCTGACAATGCCTCAAAAACCAACCAGTGGCTAAAGATAAGGCTTGTTTGATAACTGGTACTGCCTCTGGAATTGCGTGTTTCTACTTACAATTTAGTTTGCGGCATAAGCTTAAAGTCTACGGATCGGAAAGTAGCCATGAGACAATTCACATTTTCAAAGAAGACAAGCAAATTCGATGTTATGTTGCTTGGTGATTCAGATGTTGGAAAATCATCATTACTAATGAGGATATTAGACACGAATGCGGCAGTAATTGAACCGCCGAGTACCATAGGAGTTTACTATAAAGTTAAGACAATTATGCTGCCCAATGCCTATATAAAGCTCAATATCTGCGATTCTTCTGGAAAAAAACGGTGAGGTTTCCAACTAATCAATCCAAGCTATTTATTGATGAAATATATTTAGTTTTAGGCAACTGCTACGTACATATTACCAGAGTTGCCAAGGAGCTGTTCTAGTGTATGATATACAAAATCGGGAGAGCTTCGAGCAGGCAAAGGAATGGGTAACAGAGCTCCGAGAGCAGGTGGGTAAGACTCGAAATAGAAAACATAGTTTATCTATTACAATATCCAATTGTTTTCCAAAGGTCTCGCCTGATATAGTGATTGTCTTGGCTGGAAATAAAATGGAATTGGAGGCGAATCGAAATGTAACGAGAGCTGAAGCGGATGATTTTGCTGAGGCCAACAATCTGGTATTTGTGGAAACATCTACAGTGAATTTGGTGAATGTGAAAATGCTATTTAAAGGTCTTGGTGAGTTTTATTAGAATGCGTTTTATAATTATTAGTTAATACATTGTCAACTTTTTACAGCCATGGCTCTACATAACCAGAAAGAACAGCGAGAAAAAGACTTCAAACACCTTAACATCAAGGAAAAGAAAAGGGGCGGTTGTTTATGTCTTTGTATGTAAAACTTCGGCACTTCCAAGTGGCTGTCGCGAATTGAGTTGTATTCGCCTGATCCCAGCTTCAACTTAGCATTAATAAATAGCAAGAACATAAATTCTTAATAACTCATTCTAGTTTTTTATTCTGAAATTATAACGCGAAATAAATAGTACATACTTAATGTAGTTTTCGGTTACACTTTTTCCATTTTAATTTTTAATTTAATTTACTCTTGCATTTTACTTGTATAATAAAGTATTGTATATGTGTATGTATATATATTTGTTTTTATCATTTTTTTTTTGGTTTACTACTTGTTTCATTTTATAAGAATAATATTTGGTGTATTGTATAAATTTCATAATTTTTTGTATGAAGAGTCAAAGTTTTTGAGTAGTTTCGTTTTTTTTTTGTTTTTGAAAAAAAAAAACCATAAATCATTGCGAGAGTATTACACTAACTTACTACAAGGCAACTAAACGGCTTCAATTTGAGTAGCGTTCTGATATTTTAACAAATAGAAAATTAACAGAGAAAACATTGAATTTAACCTAACTAAATTTGAGTTTAATCTTAAATTAATCAAATTAAAGTGGCAGAGAAATTGTATTAAGGGCAGTTTTTATACGAGTATTGTTGGTAGAGAACACATAGATCATAAAGTTGTATAACAGTTGTTTAACAAAAATGGTTTAACAAAACGATATGCACTTATGTCAGTTAAAAATATAGGTAAAGAGAAGTTATTTATTTTTTGTCATATGCATTTTATGTTTATCGTTATTCCACATTAAATATCACTTACGTAAGAGAAGTATCTGGTATATTCTTTTTTCTAGACTTAGATCCTAAACTACAATTTTGTTCAAGTGTTTCTTAGTTTTTGTTTGATTTATTGATAAACCACATTTTCTCTTTTATTATAACATCATTTCTGATCCATTGTTTTCATTTTATGTCTTTTTAATCTAAACTTTTTGTTTTTTCTGCTTTTTTGTCAGTTATTTCTATAAAATTTACAAAATTACGTTCCGTTTCGTTTGTTTCTAATAACTTGTCTCCATCTGTATACTTTCAATTTAATTTTTTGGATGGGGGCTTTTGAGATATATAAACTCCCTTAACATTTAGCTTATGTACTATATTTATCGTGATTTTTGTTTTCAGTTTTACTTGAAATTTCGTCCACAATTAGTTAATTGCAATTCACATAAATATATGAATAATTCTATATATGTTATACAATCTTTTGTCTACTGCATATTTGATTCAATCTTCGATTTATACAATAATCGGCTCATCGCCATGCAAATCACAAGAGCCAATATTCTCGCCCTGATACGCCGAGAAATCGCTTATAACGGCTCTCGGTTCTGCGCCGAATTGTATGTCCTGCAGGCAGCCCTTAAATGGCTCAAAGTAGCGGCCTTGTGTCCGTTTGCTTACTGATTCCTGGTTGGGGAAGCCACCTGTAAAACGAATATTTCAAATATCAGTTACAACATGCGTAGCATTGCCAGATCACCAAAAAACTAAGCTATTTTGTGATAACAGCACCATGTTATTGAGCTCCTATTACCGATCATATATGGTCGATGCCCAAATATTAACATAAAAAATACCAACAAACCAATAGAGCTCAGCTTGAAGTAATCCCTGTTAAAGATAGTAAAACCTTTTTTTACTTAGTGATTTATAACACGATCAAATAATAACTGTTAGCAGTGTCATTTGAGCACAACAGCATGTTTAAAGTCGATATACATATGTGTAAGTCGATAACACCATTGTTTGCAGCCGCTGTGCATCTCTAATTAACTCTGCTTTAGTATTTCGCTAAAGCTTCTCCCGACGCGGAGGTCGGTTGGAGATTTCGTGCGTTTTTTTGTGAACAGAAAGTTACATTATAATGTTGGTGGCGACATGATCAATCTACATATTATTTTGTTAATGTAAACATTGAAATTTGAATAACGCAAACGTTGGGCTGCAGATACAGAAACCATTCACGTTTGTTTGTGCACTTTAATTCATCTCATGTGCAGTGGGTACCCTACGGTGTTCGCAACGCTCTTGCTTTCGCTTATTGTTTTTCGGTCTTTCTATTTCTGTTGCGCACACGTACGCTTTTGTCAATACGGCGGCGGGCCGGCAATTTCGTACGAGTTGAGTTTGGTGAAGCGAAAATCGTTATTGCAGTGGGAGAATCGAAAGTCACACAACAAAAAATAATAACAAGCAGTATTAATTAATTACACGGCGGTAAGTTTGAAATTGCATTACCAATTAATGGAGCAAATGCACGAATGTCGAAAAGTGCATCAAAGTTGCAGTTTGTGCATTTTTGGCGCAATGTGATGTCATAAGCCAACATTTCATTCTTTGCTCGTAAAGATGAGCGACTTACCTAAATAGAATATATCCTCATAGCTAATCGTGGGCTCTTTGCCCGATCTTCGCTGTAATGATGTAGTTGGTATTGTGGTTGTTCGCCGCATAAGCTCCGGCAGCCGTTCTGTGAATATTATTTCACCATCCAGCTGTAGTTCCAATCGTGTACGATCCAAAAGTATACTGGTGCCATGCCAGGCGCCATCTGCAATAAAGCCACTGGCTGGTGCCTGCACAGTGTCATTGTTGCTGCCCAAGAGATTGCTGGCCAGCTTGAGGTGACCATTCTCTAGACCTAGACCCAAGAATTTCATTTGATTATGCTCGCTCCAGAGCAGCAGACCGTCCGGTTCGATGGTGGAGAAGTTCAGTGAGATTTGTATGGCTTCGCGAGGTCGTGCATAAAGCGAAGGGCCGCGGCGCTTGTCTTTCATAGGTATGCGAGGGGGCGGCAAGATCAGGTAACTGTTGCCTCGGAAGCTCGGCGTGGTCGGCTTACTCAGAGCTTTGGAGGGAGAGAGCGAATGGAGAGCGGGAAGTGGAGTTAATGCATAAAATATATATTGCATATGCCTATTCATAAGTGTGAGTGTGTTTGTGTTTGTGTTTGTGCGAGTGCATAATTTAATTACGGCATCGGCGTCTTAGTAATGCAATCAACATCATTATGATGCTTATGTGATTATCATTATCATCGGCTGTGTCTCATTATGCCATTCACTGGGTCCCTGATCTCGTTTGCCGCCTCTTCTTTCGCTTTTGTCTAATTGGTTATCTACATCTTTTGCTTCTTTCACTCGATTCTTATGTTTCTGCTCGTATTCGACTCGTTTTGTTTCTGTTGTGTATTCACTTTGCCCAACTGCCTGACAGTCACCAAGCTAGCACTTCAACTTGATTGCACTTGTTGTTTCGTGTTTTCTCCAGCTTGTTTATTGCTTATTGTTAATAGTGGCATGTTAATTCACTTTGCTAATAAGTGAAAGGCAGACGGCAGACGTCGACAGCTGATTGTTTGACAGATCGGTTGTATAACTAAAAGGCTAACAAACTTCTAAGCTAATATGCTCATAGTTGAACTTCAGAACTAGCTCATACATATTTAAAAGCTATTAAACTAGAGTTATAAAGAAATAAAACAGTTTGTTTTTTAAATGCTGATAAGCTTACTGAAGAAGCAATCTTGACTGGGAAAGATAAAGAATCTGAGACTCTTTCTAATATAACAAAGAAAAACAAGTAAGAAAGCTACAGTCGAGTTTGCTCGACTGTGAGATACCCGCCACCCAATTTTACCATCAAAATATTATATTTTTCAAAAATATACTGAAAAAATACTTTACAAAATATACTAAAAAATACCGAAATAATATATCAAAATTTTTATTGTTCGAAATTATTAGCTTGCCAGCACTTTAGTTGGTTTATTGAACACCATTATTATATCGCGGAGTGTCATAGCAACTAACTAGGCAGCACTAGCAGTTGCATGTGGTAACGCCTTATAAAAGTAATTTCTTAATAACTTCTGTGTTTTTTAACCGATTGTAACCAAATTTTCCCAGATCATTAAGATGGTGATTAGTATTGTGCGTACCAAAATTGAACGTTCTAGGTTTAAAATTACGCTTGAAATTTGTTTTTTTTTATTTACGTGGGCGGAAGGGGGCGTGGCAAAAATCTAAAACAAACTTGATCTGCGTGCAACAATAAGACACACTGTCCCGAAAAATTTGTTGCTCTATCTCTTATAGTCTCTGAGATCTAGGTGTTCATACGGACAGACAGACGGACGGACAGACGTACATGGCTATATCGTCTCGGCTGTTGACGCTGATCAAGAATATATATACTTTATGGGGTCGGAGATGCTTCCTTCTGCCTGTTACATACATTTTCGGTCGGCACAAAGCCATAATAGCCTTCTACCCTTTGGGTAGGCGGGTATAAATAGATTGTTCATATCGAATGAAGATTCTTAGTTCATTAATTTATACCCTACTCGAATATACCTATGTATATGCATATTATTTAATCCATATCCACATACAGATATAATCTTCACATAACATTTTGATACAAAAAAGGTTGCAATTAACACCAGAATGTTCTATTGTTCGTACAGTTTCGTTACCTGTCTATGAAAATATGTTGAGTTTCCAATTTTTTCGCTATTATCTCAGCACGTTCAACTCTCTGACTCAGAGTATACCAATTTTGTACCCGATTCTGTTTTGTTCTTATTTCAGTTCACTAATTTTAGTGCGATTTAGTTAGGGTTTTTTTTTGCGAAAACAACTTCCTGACCCCGCTGTGCACCGAACCGTAAGATTCATGGTGCTGTTAATGGCTTTGTGTTCGGCTCTCTGCAAGCCCTCCCCGTCTCACTGTAGATCTCTAATTATAATAATAATATTGTTTTGTTGGGTTTTATTTTTTGTCGTTTGCTTTTAGCATTCGAAAATGAAAACTTGTTTTGGCGATGATAAAAAAAAATATATATATATATAAATGAAAAGTAAAGGAAAGAGAGAAGGAGATTAACATGAAGTACAGGCAATTTCTGAACACAATAATGTCAAATATCCGACGTTTTAAGATCTACTCGGGTAGCTTCTGTATAAAAAACAAACTTTTACTTCGCACTGACACATTGAACTTTTAACTTGGCTGTTTTTAGCCTTTTTGTTGTAGATTTATGAAACTCGTTTTCAAGATTTTTCAAGTGAAATGATTTATGTCTTTTGTTGTTGGTGTTGCGCAGTTAGTGTGCAGCTTCTGAAGTTGTTTTTGCTATGGATATTAACGCGCTAACTAAACATCTGGCGCTTGACTAATTCGATGACGAATTGCGGCATCCCTCACACTTCCCCTCTTTAAAACGGAGCCAGGAAGTTGAAACACGAGTTGGCAATTAAAAACAGTAACAGTAGCTCATCCACAGACTTTCAATTAGAGGCGGAGGTCACCGAACCAGAGTTTCGTACTTACCAATCTCACAGTAGAAACCGCCCCAGCCATTGGGACAGGAGCAGCGTCCACTGCGTAGACAGCGCCCATTGTTCTTGCAGGGAATCAGCTTGCAGGTCTCCGAGTACTCACAGCGATCGCCCTTGGCATAATCCGGGCAGATGCAGTGCGGCTGCAGTTTCTCATCCAGCCAGCAATGACCTCCTGACTCACAGGAGTCGCCACCGCAGGCGGTGCCATCGCAATCTCTTATATTACGGGATTCTGGAAGGAACAGTAGTGTTAAGAGTGGAAAGAAATAACCTCCTCTTCAACTCTCTCAACTGACCCACAATATTCGTCTCATTAAGCACAATGCGAGTGCCGCTCACGACCAGGCCACGAACGCAGCCGCGGAATGGGATCGGGAAGCCGGAGATGGCATTGTGTGGTAACTTGGACACATCCTTGAGGCCACCAATGTACAGCAGCGAATCGGGTTCAACCAGCACCTCGGCGGATGGCGCCAATGCTGAGGAGGCACTGCCCTCCACCCACAATGTGAGCCAGCGTCCACGCTGTGCCATCTTGATCTTGTGCCACTCTCCGATAGCTAGCATGCGCACACTGCGCACCACGGTGACATGATTGGTGGGTCCCGAAATCCTGAATTCCACAACGCCGCCTTGTAGCGACAACGAAACGAATCCAATCTTCTTGTCCTGGTTGTTGTTGAGCGTGCCGAAGTAGAGCAGCAGTCCACGCTCGGAGAGTGGGCGCAGCTGGAACTCGATGAAGAAGAACTGCACACGATGATGCTCCTCGAAGGTCTTGGAGCCCATCAGAGGCACAGGCGAGAAGCTGCGCTGTTTCTCCACTTCGTTGAGCAGCTTCATTACAAAGTGTGTGCTGGGCGTCGAGATGGGCTTGGGCGGCATAAGTTTCTTGGTAAAGTTGCGGTAGCTAACCATTTGGGAACGCTTTGAGCCCATTTTATCGCCACCATCATAGAGATATGGCCAACGCACGGCCAGATACGAACGTCGTCCGGTCAGTGAGACGTCGCTAAGCGAGCGTATCTCTGCAAGGCAAATGGAGAGAAGATTAAGCGAGGATTTCGTTTAGTCTGCAGCTTAGAGTGACACTTACCTTCCTCACAATTCTTGCCCGTGCGTCCCACAGGACAGTCGCATTCGTAGCCATTGACCAGCGGCACACAAGTTGCCTCCTCGTAGCATTTGTTGTTGAAGGAATCGCAGGGATTCGAGGGTTGTGCACAAAGTGGACCATACCAGCCTTCCTGGCATATGCAGCTGTGTATGATTGGGAAACAGGTGCAAAGTAGGTTAAAAGTTTCGTTTTAATCAGAAATAATTAAAAAGAGATTAATAACTATACACTCTCTATATTCTTAAATTTCGTGTGGATTGGATAAAAAGTTATTAATCCTAACAGGATGTTCTTGTAAGTTGTGTGTACTTCTTAAACAAAACATGTATCATATTTAAAATGTGAAATACAAGAAACTTGTATGTGTTTTTGTGTTCATGTATCAATAGTCGCAGGGTATATCATATTCGATCAATCTCGACTACAGCTTTTTACTTGATCTCTAATATCTTTCAATGCAATCATTCTTAATATATGGTAATGCTTTGTGTGAGACTCTTGTAAGAGAAGTTTAATTCTTTTGAATTAGCCTTTCTAAATATGAGTTAAAAGGTGTATTGAGACTATAGCAATTGACAATATTTAAGAACGTTATTTAAGTTGCCTTTCTAAGCATCATTAGAGATAAGGCAGGGAATCGGGCAGAAATTGCTTTATATTTTTTGGAATCATAATTACAAGTCGCAGCACAAAGTTGACAGTCGTTTCTTTAATATCCCTTGACAACCCAGCACTTGCATCTTACTTTCTATACTTACGTGAAGGTTGCACCATGCTGCAGGCAGGCGCCATCATGCTGGCAGGCGTGTCGATGGCACTCCCGTGTGCCACATTGTCCCACGCCACGGCCACGCACACCACGAGTCTCCTGCAGCGGCACTGTGACCTGTCCGGCCTTGAGATTCACATCGTAGATGCAGCCCTGGAAGCCAGAGTGCAGCGGCAGATCATGCGGCAGTGTGTTGAAGTTGGTAATCTCATGGCCGCCCAGATAGAGAATGGGCAGCACATCCATGCGACTGACGCTGCCGGGCGAACGGCCCGTAATGTTGAACTTGCCATCGACGGATAGCCAGGCTTGGCGACCAATGCGACCAACCTTAATCTCGTAGGGTACACGTGGCGCATCCAGCCGGAAATCGATGGGCTTCTGTGTGAAAATGCGACGTGGTCCGGCACCCAGATTCCACGTTAGCATAATGTAGCCCTGTATGAAGCTCACAGCCAGATGATCGCTCTTCTCGTCATGATAACCGGATTGCCCGAGGAAGGCGAGCAGCGAGATTTGTGACATGGTCTGTGGCAATATTTTGAAGCTTAACTCAAGCGAATACTCCAATGGCACCGGCACTGTGTAGGCCACAAATGAGGATAGTCCGTTTACGCTGCCCGAGAAGGATGGCAGTGCCACCTCGAGATCTGGAAGCGCAGCAAATTAGCCTGTTAATATACGGACCCAATGTAATGCATGATGATGATTACTCACTGTGTTCGCAGTAGTGGCCGTGCTTGCCCAACGGACAGAGGCAGAGGTAACCGCTGCCCGGAAATTGTACACAAGTGCCACCGTATTGACATGGGTTGTCCTCGCAAACGGATATCTCACAGGTGGGACCCATGTAGCCGGTGGGGCATTTGCATTTCCATTTCTCTGCCTTGTCACCGTTCTCGTCCAGCTCATTTGATTCGATCTTAATGCAGGCGGCGCCATTGCGGCAAGGACTCGACAGGCAGGCCAAAGAGCCGCATTCCGTAATGCCAAAGCCATCCAGCGCATCGCTAGCATATTGAAAGGGGGGCGAGAGAAGAGAGGGCTGCTTAGTGTCATCTCTAATTTCATGACCTCGCTAATTCGCATGTCAATATTCGTTTTTGCCTTCTCCCCAGGCTGCGGCATTTCGCCGACAGCTGTTAGCGTGTCATTTTCGCCAACAGTTTCCCCCTCGCTCCCGTTGTCAGTGTCCATTTGCCTAGCCTTGCCACTCAGCCCATCTGTTTGTGAGCTTCCATTAATCCGCCCCTTACCGTCTAGCACTTTTCCTTGAATCGTTTTCATTTCTATCGCTTTCACTTGTTAAATTGGTTAAACTCATAATGTCCTTGTAAGATTGACATTTTCTCTGGCATCTTTTCTCTTTATCAAAGAGTTAATCTGCCAAAGGTTGTTATAGAATTTATTGTGGTTGGATAATGTTGTGGTAATGCGTTTGACTTCTTTAAGTATTATTAGCGTAAATGCAATGTCTATTCCGAATTATAGTTGTTGCTATCTTATCGTATTTAACATCTAATTATGTGTATTGAAAGTCAACAAGATTTGTTAGCTCGAAATGGCAATTAAGTTGCTGCTTTGATGCTTTAACTTTTGTGTTAACATAGTATATTATTTAAGAAGGAGGATTGTTTGTGTTTAATATAACCATTCAATTACAAATACATAAAATAAATTGTGCTGAACTTGTTTACACGAAACATTTGAAACTAACAAAGTCTTATTGAAAAGTTTGCTGAATAAAATTATTGCTGAATCCGATTGTTGCTAGATTCTACTACTATTGCATTTAGTTAGAGCAGGTACTCCTCATATTATTCACAAACTATAAATGCTTATAGAATATTAATGATATTCTTTAGAGCAGTTTCAGTTCAACTTATTCGCATTTGGACTTATGGTGTTTAACTTGATATAACGAATAGGTTTTTTATGACATAATTTTCCTCGTCCCAGCAGAATGAATCATTTGCTCCTATCCAATTTTTTTTTCGGTAAATTTTCATAGAACGCCCGTAAAATTTCGATAAATGACACATTGATTACTTGAACCATTGTTAATTTCCTGTTTTCCTCATTTGCACATTAATTTAAATAAATTGTTCCAATTTTATTTCGTTTACAAACAATAACAAAAAAAATTAGCAAATCGCACTGAGAATCATTTTAATATACTGTGGAATGGCTTATCATTCTAAATCTGCCTTTGGAAAATGCTATTCACAAACTCCGAGTTACCTACAAAGTTGTTGACTACTTTTACAAACACTTAAAACGTCTTGTTGACGATAATGATTGAGGCATTACGAGCATTTGGCCATTCAACATTTACCCAATTTGGGCGGCTTTGACAGCTTATTTCTTTTTATTTTACCAACTTTTTTGGCCATGTTTGTGCTCGGTTCACTGGCTTACTGACCATTGATGTCTGCTGGCGACTTTACTGCATTTCCACGTACAGGCCCACCTGCAACTTTGTGGGGCAGTCGACACGCTCTTAGCCCCAAGACGAAAGCGCAACGCAGCATGTGGCGTGGACATTAAAGCGTGTCAGCGCCATTACTACGCGTGCTCTTCATTAGGCCTGGAGTAGTTGCCCGAAGGCCTCTGCTTCTGTGGAAGGGGAACACTTACCCAAATATTTCGCGCGCTTGTCCATTGATGCGAAGAGTATGAAGGCAGCCGGTGAAACCGGTGCCGCTTTGGGCTGGCGGCAGTTCGATAATGAGGCCAATTGGCGCCTGGGGAGCGCCGCCCAAATGCAGCCAAGTGTTCAATATGACCTCCGGCGTGTGCAGGCGTGGGGGCAACAGTTTCAGCCATGTCGGCTGATCCCCGGACATGGCCAACGTGTCGTTGACGAGCAACGAGGCATTGCAGTGCGTGTAATTGCGGCTGAAGTCCAATCTGAAAGCACAAGCACAGAAACGTAGTTCCGAGGATGAGCAGCGATAAAAGTTTCGTTATCCCCTCCTTTTCCTTCTCCTCCTTCCCCCTATAGGCAACAACAGCACGCTTCGGGGTGTCCTGTTGGTCCCGGTTTGTAGTGCACATATAAAATATTTAATATGCCGCATAGTGCGGGCAACTTTTGCTCTTCCTTTCAATGGACATAAAAAAAAGCCAAACCAAAGAGCAAAAGTAAAAATAAAAGAAGAGAAAGTTATATTCGTATAAGCGTGCAAATATTTATGACGCCCGCACAAAGATGCCTCATAAACCCCCGCATTGGGGCAGATTTTTTTCTCAACTGACCTTTTATGCGTCGCAACAAAGCTGAACTACAGTGGGAAAATGTGGCAATAAAATGTATGTTCTACATAATTACCGGATTCGGTTTTGTTTTATTCTCCCTCTTAGTTATTGCTATTGTTAAAACTAATTTTATTGCATGCTAACTTTTATTCCAATATTTGCCTACTCATATGTATTTCAATTATTTAAAAATGTAATGTAAATACAATATCTCAAAACTCTACCCCACTGTAAATTGTGAATCACCAATTGCTTGTTCTGTCAATCGAGTGTCAAATTTGTTTCTGCCCGTCCCGATGCGTCGTCGACCCACAAATAACCGATTCGAAATTTTTCCGACCCTTTAAAAGTGTGTAAAAATTGTGAAGATTTTTTGTTGGGAAATTTTTTGCCTGATTGTTTCATAGGGTAAATGTCACCTGTCTTTATTTGAATGCCTTTTGTTCAAATGTTTCGAATTTTATTTAATAGTCCGTTTTTTGTTGTCAGACTATATCCTGTCTGATGTTCGAGCTGGGGATTCATCGCTCTATCTCTCCCCAACCCCCAAGCCTCACTGCTCATTCATTTTTTGGTTTTCGAAAACTGGTCTTTGCGACATCAATAACACAACCAATTTGATTGTTACATCGTTTTTTCAAGATAAGTACTAGAGAAAAAATGAGTTTCAGTTTTTGCATAAGGGTGCATATAAAGATATAAGACAGGGTTAACGCTGCAAAAAAGGTACTTAATTATGTTATTCAATAGTTTACACAAAAGGATAATGAAGAGTTAAAGTTGTAGTGGAAAAAAGAGAACTGAAGAATATTGTTTTGGTTTGCTTTAATAAAACGAAATAGTACTCAAAATTTGAATTTAAAAAATATTAAAATTCTAGCGCTTTTTATAATTGTAGCCACAATATCATTAGCTTAGAACCTATTCAAGACCTTACTAAAATCACAATCTCAACTTAATGCCAATGTACAAAAATATAAAGCATAATTTTGAAAATACTCGATGATATTCACGGACCTTGAAATGCTTTACAGATTGTTCTACTTAGTCCAATTAGCTATAGTTGATTAAACAATAATTTAAATTTGCATTGTTGATTCGCTCAATTTAATTTCCCAGCGGAAAAAACTTTTCTGGGTTTTTTATTTTATTTTTTTGCAATGAGCTTTTAAGATGGCGGCAAAGTTGTGGCAATTATTGCACTTAATTTGATTTGCATAATGCGAAATGCCAAATAATTAAGCGCAAGAGGCGTAACACTTGGAGGGTAATGGTTATTGCTTTCTAATTACACGAAATTGTGCAAAATCCCTAAGTAAAATGTCAATTGTGTAGAGCATTAGGCTCATTAGACGACGCCAAATCCTCGCCAGAAGGCAACTAAGCGGGACAAAAAGCGCTCAAATTGGAAGCAGCACTTTCGCCGCAGGACAATCATAATTGTATGTAGAAAGTATGTGTGCGTGTGTGTGTGTGGACAAAGAACTAGTTCACTAAATGTTCGTGTGGTTGTGTTCAATGCCAGTGTCGCTAAATCGCCTTAGGGCGAATGAAGTCCCATATATACGGGGAGGTGTGGGCGTAGGTGTTGCACCCCCGCCCCGTGGGCCTGGCGCTTGTGCATGGCCATTAAGCACGCAAGGCAAATAAAAATAGGCAACAAACATAAATTTGTTGGTCGTAAATCCACTGTTTGGGCCCAGTTTTGTGGCAAGAACATGCCTCCGAGCGGGGACCAAGTGCTAAAAAGTAAATTTGTGGTCGATTCGATAGTCATAAAAAACCAGAAAGAGATATCAAATGACCGACACTAGTGCTAACTCGGTTCCACACTCTCACTTGGCTCAATTATTTATATAGGCCAGTCTGTTCTTGTCTGGTTTTTGAGGCCAACAGACAACAACCTATTTGGTTGATATATTTATTCCTTAATGTCCTGTTTATGCTATTCATCGTAGTCGTTGTCGTCGTACTGCCTTGTCCCTAAGCCGCGTTCGGGGAATTTCATTTGCTGTAGCTTGTTGATTTTATAAAATGATTATTTGGTAATTTTCCATCAAACCGATGGTGTGTCCTAAGTAATTGCACTCGACTGAATTGTAAACTTGCCAATTGCTGCATAAATGATACGATCACGTGTCCAGCCAACAGTTTGCACTAGCTCTTTTAGCACAATCGACCTTTGCTCGCCACATTTCTGTTGCAAGTTGGTTTTGTGTGTGAACTTGATGATAATGAGTGGTCAGTAAGTCAGTCAGCCAGAAAGGCAGTTAGCTTAAGGAGTTGCACTAATGAGAAAGCTGCACACTTTGATATGGCTTTTGACAAGCAGATGACCTACTGAGGACTACTGATTTTGTTAACTTTGAGGTGACGATACTAGTTATAATTAATTTGTGATATGCGGTAGCTTCGAACCAAATAAAGCGCTAAACTTGAGTTCCAAATATTAATTATATGCTGTAGATTTTGCACTTCAAGATGCTGGCTGTTTGCTTTCACTAAGCCATGCTTAACTATTTGATGTAAGTTATTGATGTGTAACAAATAATTCGCAATAATAAAGTACACATTATTTCCCTTGAATCAATTAAAGACTTATTGACAAAATACATTTGTTGTTTAAATTGTAGGAATGTTTGAATGGAGAAGGCCAACGAATGAAACTGACTTTATCAGTTGAACACTTAACAAGTTACTTGTGTATAAACAACAATTGCCAAATAATAATATGAAAACTATTTCCATGTAATCGACTAATTGTGTTGCTGATTCGAGAGATACCGCTACTTCTACAATAAAGTCTTATTTTGGAATTATATTTTCTGTTAAAATTGTAGGAATGTTCGCAATAATTCTCACAAGATTCATACATGTTCATCCTTAAAATCGCCCGAAAACATTTTCGTACAGCTTATTCGTGGCATAAATTGTCAAAGAGGTTTTAGTGTGGCTTCCGGCTACTTGGATCATTTAAGTTGTATGCCTTTGTTATCACAATTGTCTTTTCCACCATTACATTTCTCAGTTGAAAGTGCTGCAATTTCCAGGAACTGTTAGTTAAACGATTAATTACGCACAAGCCCGCATTACTCTTGCTGTGGCCAGGACTATGGTATACTCTTCGTCCCTCTCTCTCTCTCTCTTTTGCTATCTCGTTTTTTGTTAGGGAAAGCAGCGCAGCCATTGAACTTCCGCTTCCGTTACGAACGCAGCAAATGCGCAAATTAAATTTGAGCCAAAAACCAACTACGCCAACTAATTACGCATGAATGCGAAGCCAAGGATCGTCGAATACCGCTTACGTTGCGGCCACAGGAAGCAGTGAGATGGCATGGGACATGAAGCAGGGGGTAGAATGTGTTCCCTGGTAATGCTGGAAAAATGGAGGCAACAGGGCAATTTATTCTACACTTGAAGCATTATAATTTGTGGCGGCCAAACGGCATGGAAATCGACATAAGGCAACTTTAATGGCCATCCTCCTAGTCGTCATCGCCATCGTCCTCCGCATACTTCATGCTTTCAATGACAGTGACCCACATGCTGAACCTTCGCCAGCTGACCCCCACCCTGCAGCACTCGTGTCAGGCGCAGTTTAAAAAGTTAATTAACGTGCCGACCTCCCTTCCATCAAAGTTGGCTTGCACGACCCTTGGCCTCAACCCACTTTGCCTCTGGTTCACAGACTCCATCCAACTCATCGCCCACATCGCTCCTGGGCACCACATAATTGCATTCCGCGGCGGGGTGTTTCACTTACTCAGCTCGAATGGTAATTTCATGTCCGGTATTCACAGGCGTTTCCAGCTCGCTCAACAGCATCGTTTGCAGACCGCACGAGAACTGGAACTGCATTAGACCCTTTTGCAGAAATAGTGCCATATAGTGTCCACCTTTCGTGCCCTGTGCAGCGGCCAGCATGATCAATCCATTGGTCGCCCGAGTGCGCACCTTGAGTTGTATGTGCATCGGCAGCACGGCATCTAGTACTTCATGCGCTGGTATATCCTTGTAGATGCGATGGGAGACATATGAATCACCAGAGAAGGCGGCATTCCTTATGATTATTGGTAGCTCACAAAGCGGCCCCTGGCGGTCAAAGCGGCAAACACACTGAGGAGAAAGAAAGAGAGAGAAGGAGAATATAATTTGATTGAAAGGGTCAATACAAAAAGATTTTTGTTACGATTTAAATAAATATTCACTCGAATGGTTCTGATTGGAGTGTGATTGATGCAGAAAAATAAAATGCTTTCGAGTTATTACTAATTAATTTCTATAACCTCTTTCCTGCTTTTATCTCTTTTTAAATTCCCTCTGTTAAGCTCTTTTTCTCCTTCTTTTAGTTAATAAGATTTTCTTTTTCGCATTTCTATTATAATTGTTCTCATTATCACTCATTATTATCTTTTGTCTTTTTATATTTTGTATTTTTTTCTTTTCAATCAACTAATAATAAAGTTTTATATCTAAAGTTGGATAGTTATAAAGTACCTACATATATTTAACTGTTCTTTTCAGTTATTTTTCTTCGTCTAATAATTAAACGATAAATTAAACCAATTAAATAGCCCTGGGGTATTGGCTGAATATAAACACATGACAAAAAATGTTGAAAGTTTTGTACTTCTACAATAGAAGTTTAACATAACTTGTTTTCAGTCCCGTTTCATGGTTACTTTACTTAATCAATTATTTATAATCTTTTCTCCTGTGACTGAATTGTTGTTAGGCTTTTCATTATGTTTTTATTTAACAATCAGCTCCAATTTGAAAAGTTCTCTTCTTTTTTTAAATATTTTATTCCATGATTCAATTATAATTGAATAATTCAATAACTATTCATGATATCCTTTATATAAAACAATTGTACTTATTATAGCATGAATATTATTTCACTTTTCTAGCGTACTGAGTGAACAGCTGTTAATTTAAATATTCTTTAAATAGAAAGCAAGAAGCAAATCTGCAGCATCTGCATATTAAAAGTGTGTTCAACGAGAACATGCGTAACTTTTTTATATTTCTTATTTACTATTTGTACAAACATATGACCAAGTTCTATTAGCTGGTTGGCTTGCTGGCAGTCTGTAGGCCCCAATGCTGTTGCCAGCAAATAGTTAACAGTTTTCCACAGTCCTCAGTAATGCAGTCTCCTCTGACTCCGCAACTCTCCAGTTGCCTTGCACTTCATTTGTTCAATTTGATGGGGTCGTCTCTGGGTGCGGGTTGTTAAAGTAAAAGTTACAATAAAAGTTTTTCGGTGCCGTTGCAAGGTCCTTGTGTTGCAGTTGCGTTTGCACTTTAAGTGTCCCTTCGATGGGACATAAATTATTAAATTCAGGACAATGGCGGAACACGACGACGAGGAAGTGGAAGTAGCGAGCGAAAAAGTTAATTCATATTGCTTTTCAATTTATTGGAGTTTTCGGCCACGCTTTTACTTATTGAAAGGACTCCCAGGCCGGACTTTCCCAGGACTTTTCCAGAAAAGTTTGCTTTTACCGTACCAAAAAGATCTTATAATTACTCTCAATGCTCATGAATTTTGACGTATTTTTCTTATTTTTGCCTTATTGATATGCGCAGAATTTATTACAAGTTCATAGCCATTATGCTGAGCAAAAGACTGTGCCCTATGAGTTATTTGTAGAGACTGTCCTTGGAATAACCATGAAAATGTCATTGTTAATAAAATTCAAAAATGATTTTAGCCGTCGGGACTTTTAGAGTTGTCGTTCCGTACTTATTATTTTTGACAACAATAAATTGCATGAGTTTTGAACACACACTACAAATAATTATATATTTTTAGACGACAGAAAATTATCGGAATATATGTATACATACTTAGAGATAGCTGAATCTCCCTACAACATGTAAAATGCACTATCATCGGATTATAAACATTTGTATGCTATGTTGGTATGTTAGATCTGAGCAAAAACATAATACTCATTTTTAGTGGGCACGGTGTACGAGAACAATAACAATTCGCACAACTTTCAATTTCTTTGGAGCTCTGCTGGCAGTGCTGAATAGTAGTCATAATGAGCATCCGAAAATCCGAACTCGTGCCCAGATGTAGCTCAAATATTAATGGCCTGTGTGCCATAATCCCCCATAACACGCATATGCCTCAGTCTAAAAGGTAGTCAAAGGATTGAACGTAACTTTGTTTTGGCATCCTTTTATTTTCATTTTGAAAGTGTGTGTGTGTGTGTGTATGTTTTCGTGCTCAGGAAAAGCATGACACAAAAATTAACGCCCGGGAGATGCGTATCATCAGTGTGTGTCGAGATGCAGCTCAATGTTGTGTCGGCTGCATCGGTACAGGGTCAGGTTGTGTTGTGTGTATGTGTGCTATAGCAACACCCCAAGGGATAACGAATTCTATAGCATGCTACACGTACGAGTACGATTATTTTCCATACTGCGATATTTTCACATGTATTCCGTTATGTAAAAACTTTTCATACATCAGTTTTTACCCGTTTTTCCGGCCTGCAAAAAAAATAATCCCATTGCTTCGTGCTCGTCTCACTCTCCCATAACAATTATTTGAAGTGTATGATGCAAGTATGGCGCCAGCTATGAGTTTAAATTAGATTTATGAGATTTAAGACCGGCTTCCGGTAGCATCCCTATATAATTATGACTATAAGCGTGTTACGTACGCGAGAGAATTTGAACTTAATTTTGAGTGCTGAAATTTGAATGACGTGTGCTTATCAAAGTCTTCCTTCTATGAATATTTCACTATGATAGTATTCACAGCGACAATGCTAGAAGTTGTATATGCTTAGTCAATTCTACAGAGCCACATTTGCTTAAACGTATACAGATATCATTGTCAAGCTGAAACAATGGCAATCTAATATAAAATTGATAGTAACATCAAATCCTGACAACTCCAGTGTGATGGCACAGTGTGATCTCAGCTAGTGCAATTATTTAGATTCATTCGACAGCTGCATTAGGGAGAAAACTAATTGTGAGACGCTTGTGAATGTCAACAGAGGAGAATGTTGAAAGGCTTTGGAAATGAGTGAAGTGCACTCATTGGGAACAGATGCTCGGCACAAAGACGACACTCAGGATGTATTACGATGCGAGACCATGGTGGAGCAATCACTGATACCTAGAAGCAATGTAGACAGAATGGAGGATGAAGCGATAGAGGATGGAGACATGGAGGGGGACACGGACATGGACACGCCGACATGTGGTGAGCGTCTAAAAGGGCTCAACAAACTTTTCATTAGTGGCGCCGGCTTTTGGTGCACAGCGAGCACGCGAAAGACGTAGGTACTAAAAGGGGGCGAAAAGCCAGGCAAACATTTGCAAAACCCCAAACTCGGCGGCTGGCACTTGAAATGTGCTTAATGCCACTTTACGAGTGACTTTCGCTGAGTGCGAGTGCCACTTTGCGTACACACACGTATAATCTATCTCTCTCTAACCATCTATCTCCTTCGCTCTGCTGCTGTGTCTCTCTCTTTCGTGTCCTGTGTCTTTTTGACTAGACACGTTAAAAATATGCTTTTTCATAAGCTTTTCCTTCCACCAAACCCGTCATTGCCCACTTGGGTAAACGAAATGACAGCTGACATATGTAAGTGTCTGTCTAACTGTCTGACTCTGCGTCTCGTCCTCAATCCCTACATCCATCTCCTACGCTCATACATATGTATTTGCACTGCTTTGTGTGTGTGCGTGCATGTGACTTCAGTTAAATTACTTGGCAACAATAAAGTGGCATATGCTCTATGAAATAATTTCCACTAGCTGCTATCTCACTTCCACTAAGCTACACAAATAGCCGTCATTTATTTTATTCAGTTCTCTATCTCTATCTCTATCTCTTTCGCCACCATAACTAAGTCATTCTGCGGTGTTATGCCACTTGCTCAACCGGTAAATTTGTTATGAAAATTAAATTTTTTTTCGTCTTGTTAGCATGTTGGCCAGCACAGGTGTTGCCGCGTGTAAATCTGCGTGTTGATGTACAGCAAGAGCGAGAAGGCAATAGAAAGTTTTCTTGAACGAGTCCTAGGTGCACTTAGGAGAGCAGAAAGTCTTGGGCTGTAACTAAATTAAATGCTTTGATTCAAATTTCAGTAAGAAATTACAATTTAAAGTTTTGTAAAGTTGACAACAATAAACATAAATGAAAGAGTGCGGTCTCCTTTTTGGTCGAGTATTAGTAGGATTCGGGAATTAAAGCTACAGTGTCGGTGAATAATTATTTATATAACCAATAGTTTAAAAGAAATGTTGAGAAACTTTTCAGAATTCGACTTTAAAATATAAATAGGAAAATCGAAACTTGGAGTTTCCCTATCATTAATTTCTGATTTCACAATCTTTCAGCTCAATTTTAAACTGTTGAAAATAGTCCGTTAGCATGTGCCAGTTTTCCCATAAAAATCAAGCAAACTTTGTTTGAAAATTGTCGATTTGCCAGTTAACTGTATTGTAAAATTGTTACCCTTCTTGTGTGCCTCGCCTCGTGTTTAATTTTTCAGACACAAATTTCGTATGCCTTCCTAAAACTCTAGATGTAGTATGTGTGTGTGAGAGTGTTCGAGTGTGTCAGTTGTGTGTGCCGTTTGCTAAAATGTCTGGCTTCAAACTTTTTTTGTTTTTGTGTGTAAAATTTCCACAAGTATTTTCATAAATAGTTGAATAGGCATACTTTACTGGTTGCCTACCCGAACACGTCACCCGTGTCCTGTGCCTGGCCCTTGTCATTTGCCTCTTATGCTAGTGTGGTAAAATGGGGAAACGCTTTGTGGCTTTTTGTTGTTCAACAACATTTTAGAGCTTTGCTATTTTGTCTGATTTTACCTGTACTCTTAATGTGAGCATGAGAAAAAAAAAACAGTTTATTGTGCAGTTGCCACTGCAATAGGCATTTAATGATGGCATTTAAGAGACAACTATTTCTGTTGGAGAACTTTCGTTTTGATTTTTGATATAGTTAAAGATGTGCCAAGCAAGTGTGGAAACAAAATATACAATGTAGCTTTTCAAAGGCATCAATGTACATTTTCAAGCCCACAACTTGGCTTTCTGTAGCTGTGGTTTGTATTGTGAATTGTTTGATATTTGGTAACATTTTTAAATCAATAATAATATGCTGTGCTGACAATTTAATGAAAATCTTTGGACAACTCGTGGGTTATGTGAATTGTTGTCGAACATTACTTGGACTTGACTTGCACCATCTCAACTGTTAGTATTTCTAGGTCTCTGTGTTCGTGAGCTTAAGCCTGAAGCTACTTGTACTCGGCTGCGAAGCAACCTAAAGTAAGCAGCTTACAAATGTTGCAAGCTCAATGTGTAGTTGACTCTGCCACCTCCCTTGTGCCTCTGCTTCAGAAGCTGCTCGACAAGCAACATGATTATTTATGCATTGGTCTAAGTATTCGGCATCTCCATATGTGCTTCTCTAGCCAATCTCTGCATGTACCAGTGTGTGTGTAAGTGTATAAATGTGTTTACCATTTTGCCTTGTCAGTTTGTGTGTTTCCGTACATTGTACCACGACTTGTTTCCCCATTTAATGCTGTGATTACAGTTTCTCCCTGTAGTCCAAATGAAGGAATTTATTTATGAACTGCAACCATTAAACACACAACTAACCAAAGCTTCCCATATGCATGCATATGACTATTATTTGGAATGCAGCTTGATATTATTATTATTAATAATAATTATGCATTGTATTCGGAATTAAAGAGTATAACGAACAGTGTTGAATTGAAGTAGGGTTGAAATGAACCGTAAGGTGAAATGATTGAAGAGTTAAGTGGTAGTGTGGTATTTAAAGCTCATTTCACGTACTTCAAAATTATTTAGGGGAACAGAAAACTTCATTAAACAGAATAACACTGGATTATTATACAAGTAAGCTTTAAATAGTATTATAAACTCTTGGGATACCACATAAGTCGAGCACTGATGGCTAGTTAAAGAGTAGCTTACATTTAAATTATCCTGTTTATTTAAATTGTTTCGATGTTTCGATTGTTTTGTACTTATATTCAAATATTTGTTATTACACTGTGGTTACGCTTGTTCGCCTATTGCCAAGGTAATTTAAGTATTCTCGCTCATTGGATGACGCCACAATGAGGCAAACTGGGTCCTAGCTAGAAGGGGGGAATCGACTGCAACAAGGGTTGTGCCGTGGCCAATTAACAACTCAATGGGGTTGAAAATTGGGTAGCTAGCATTGCTTTTTGAATGCCTTCGGTTTTTTGGGGGACACATCGAACAAACAAATCAGTTTTGGGAGTGTATCGATTGGTCTGGCCTGACCTACAAAACTTACCCGGGATCCCTCTGATGTGGTCACACAGGTGCCGCCGTTGTAGCAACCCAGCTTAATGCAATCCACGTCAGCAGCCTTTTCCTCTACACCACCGCCTCCAACAGCACCACCTGCACCACCCTGGGACACTGTATTGGCGCCGTCTATTTCCTCGCTGCTTTCAGTTACCGGTGCCTTTGTCTGGGCTGGCAACTCTGGCAGGCCAGCAGTGCTGTACACGTACAGCGGGGATGTGGGTGGTGGCAGTGTCTGTGCGGATTGCGTGGATGGCGGTGTCGGTGGCACCGTCACGGCTGGCAGACTGGTCATTGGTGGCTCAGTGGGCATGGGCGTGGGTGGCAGAGTTACCACCGTTATGGGTGGCAGCGTCATCACCGTTATGGGCGCCATAGTAGTCTCGCGTGGTGGCTCCATGGTGGTCAATAGTGGTGCGATGGGCACATGCAGATCCTCAGTGACCATGGGCTGCGGTGTGGTCATTTCCACTGACGTGGGCACCGTTATAACTGGCGGCAATAGCGTGGTGGTGGGCTCTCGCTCATAGGGTATGCCAGTGGTTGGGTGGACTGTCTGCACCACTGGACGTTGTGTGGTCAGCGGTGGCATCAAGGTACTGATTGCCGGTGTTGCATTTGCCTCCTCTATGGTAACAACAATGTGTGGCGTCTGCGCCGTGGTTGCCACCACTATTGGTGGTTCATAGTCGACTGGCGCTGTGGTGCTTTCTTGATGAATTGGTGGTTGCAACGTGGTAAATCGTCCAGCACTTGTGCGATGCGTGGTGATCAGCACCTCGGCCGGGTAGTCGGTGAAGAATGGAGCTGCTGTGGTTGGCACTTCGCTCCATAAGCGATGAGTGGTTTCTTCTACAGATGCTGCTGTGGTTTCCGGCGGGAAGTAGGGTGTTGGTGTCGGCGGAGCGTAATCCACCGAGATGCTTGTATCGATTGTGGTCACGTGATGCACCAAGATGCTGCCTGGAGTGGTCAACGGCATGGTTGGCTGCTCCACCGACTCGGAGCTGCTTGACGATGCATAATCGACGGCTATGGTTATGCTCGGTGGTGCGGGCGGTGCAGTGGGACGCGGCGTGGTTGCGCCCTCTTCGCTGGAGCCGCTGCCGCTGCCACTGCTGCCGCTGCCGCTACCGATGTCGAAGCGTCGCACTGTGGTGTACTCTTCGGAGGTGACCACCTCGGAGGAGGATTCCGCTGATGAGGAGGTTACTCCGGGAGCGGGTACGGGTGGGATCGTAGTATAGATGCTATGACTTTCCTCAGATGAAGAGGAGCTGGAGGTGACGCTAGCTGGTGGTTGTGTGGTGGGCACAGCTGCTGCCTGCGGCTCTGCTGTCTGCCCCGGTGGTGGTGCTGGTGGTCTGAAGGTGGTCGGCTCTTTGTCAACAACGTGACTATCGCTCTCCGGCGGCGGCGCCGTGGCTCTAATCTCCACGGAGCTCTCTTCGGATGAAGAGGAAGCAGAGGAGGCTGCTGTGGTTTGCATAGCAGGTGTTGCTGTGGTGGTTTCCACAGCCGCATGTGGTGCGGTTGGTTCGCTTGGCGGCAAGGTCGTCTCTGGTGGTGTAACTGGCCGCACTGTGGGTTGCGGCAAAGTCGTTGGAGTCGTGCCAGGCGTCACGGGCATCACAGGTGGTGCAGAGGTGGCTGGTGCCGTGTAGTTGCAGTCGAGCGACTCTTCGCCCACCACCAGGCATTCGCAGAGCATACCCGTCAGCAGCGGAGGGCAGGAGCAAGAGAAGGTGTCGACGCCATCAATGCAGACGCCTCCGTTCATGCAGCGTGGCCCAAGCTGGCATTCGTCGTATTGGAATTCGCACTTCTCGCCGTGATAGTCGGGCACACAATAGCAGGTGGGCACGTTCTCCTCCATCAAGCACAGTGCATTGTTCTGGCAGGGATTGTCCGCACAGATAAGGATCTCCTCCTCGCAGTTAACGCCCGTATAGCCCATAGGACAGGCACAGGCATAGGCCGCCAATTTGTCCACGCAAACGCCGCCATTTTGGCATGGCGACGAAGCGCATTCATTGATCTCCTCCTGGCAGATGCGACCATGCCAACCGGCCGGACATTCGCAAGTGAACTCCAGTCCCCGACCCTCAATGCACTCGCCACCATGTTGACAACGTGCGCCGGTGCCTAATGTAGATCAAGTGAAGAGGTGGCAGGTGTTAACAAAAACTGATTTCATTATTTGGATTGCAGCTTGGACTTACCTGTGTCACAGACGGCCACGTCCAGCTCGCAGTGATCTCCCAAATAGCCAGGCTGGCAGGTGCAGGTGTAGCCATTGTTACGGTCGCGGCACAGTCCGCCATTTTGACATGGATTTGACATGCATTCGTCCACATTTTCCTCACAATTTGACCCTGCTCGTTGGCGTTGACATTCGCATGATATGCCAGGGAAAACAAAGAGCAGGAGAAAGCCAATGCGAATGCGAGAAAGACAGAGATAGAAGGACGAGAAAGTGACATTAATTGATGGCACCACAATGGTCTGGGCTTGTATTCTGTTTCTTTCAGTTTTGTACAGTTCGCTTTGGTCGCTGGTCGGTCATGTCATCCTGTCGAGCTGCGTTGGCCTTTTAATTAAAAATTTATGTTTGTGGGTTAAAGCTGGCGCTTTGAGCGTGGCGTGCGAATGGCTCATAAATAAAACTTTCAATATTTATTCGCCTCAAAGCAATATTTGTTGTTCAATATTATGATAGTTCTGCTGAAACATTGACGTTTCAGAAATATCGCAAATATTATGTATTCATATATAGTGTATAATATTTTTGTTTTATTTGTTTTGGAGTTAGCTTATTGCGTTCGAAATACAATTGCTTTTCAAAAGCTATGCAGTGTTTCAATTTTAACTCGACTTTCCATTTGTCTATTATAATTAGAATAACTATACAATTTCCGTATTCAAAAGAAACATTCTTAATTGCTGTCTCGCTATGAAAACAAGCAATTGGTAATCCATTTACCATTTTGTACATCAATATAGTATGCTATTCAAAGAGTTGCAATTCTGTTTCAGTAACCTTTCTGCCCTCTTTTTTATCTTGACTTCCCTTTGAATTCTTGAAACAAGTGTACACAATCGAAGTGCAATTGAATGACTTTTCATTATATTAAGCATTGAAAGAGTTTTCTCCGTCTCACTGCTTTTTCTCACTCACTTTTGCCTCTGCTTTTGCTCTGCATCTTTCTCTGACAACTTGTTCGATACAAGCGCATCAGTGGCAATCAAAACAATCCTTCAAGGGCTGATTTTGGTGCATGCAATATAAACAATTCAAAAGTGTACACATGCAATACACACAATACACAAAGCACACACTCATCATGCGCTTACACACACTCAGACTCTGACTGCTGATCATTGTCAAGCCTATCAAGTCGACGTTGTAATGCCCTTGATGATATTTATTTTGGTCTTAGTTTAATGCTATATTAATAAAAATAATTTCATTATAAGTAATATTGATTTAATTTTTACCTAAAACACCAAATATTACAACTTGAATAAGAGATTGTTTTAACTAGTTTTAAATGATGTTGTATTTGCGACCTTTTTTTAAGCTTGATTCCAATCATATTCAATAATTAATTTTTCTATTTAAATTAAGTCGGTTTGCAATATACGAAAATAAAGTGCTCTGTTTCTACGTAAACCACACACAATTTATAGAATTTGAAGTCGATTATCGAATCAGGTCTAGACAAAGGTGTCCAAATTGATTAGTCGCGTGCTGTTGATCAAATATTTATATGTGTTTGCATAATAAACGTATACTTGATGGGTGCTCGATAGTGCTACTATGGCTGCATAACATGACACAGTTGTTAGACTCTTCAAGTTGCTTGGGGCAACAACAGCAACAAAAACAATGCTACAAAATACTTTTCAATTTTGTGCTCAACAAATACAATGACGAAGAAGGCTAGAAGTCTCAGTCGGTGGTTGCCAGCGGCAGTAACTGACGGGTAAACTCAAATGCACAAAGTGAGAGACATAGAAAGAGAAAGGAAAGAAAAGCGAGGCAGTAAGGCTGACGTGTCGAACAAACAGACAGACAGACGCACAGGAAGGAAGGCATTCAGAGCTGGTTGAGCTGCTTGAGAGGAGAGCGAGCGTCCCATTGTGTATGCTATAGAGTTATTGTGTTGTTTGTGGCACTGGCAACAGTGCGTATGAGTGATTTTTTGCGCTTCTTCCATGTGTTTGTGCTGCAAATTTATTGCCAGCGAAATGTTTTGTCTGAACTTTTTGGAAATTTATTTGCCTGCCTGCCTGCATGCCGACTGCCTGCATTTTAGTTATATTACGTACTATATAGTTTTTTTTTTGGCAACAAGTTGCCCAAGAAATGCCAGAAAAAGACGAAAGAATACGAAAATATGCTTGAAAGTTTCTTTTTGAACGCAAAAGTTTCGCCGGCCTCGTTCGTATATCTCCCAAGTGTCTGTGCATCTGTCTATCTGGCGTAAAAAACTTGCGAAGCTCCGCAACAAAGTCCAAAAGCACTTCAAAGTGTCGAAACAAAAGTGTCAAAAAGCCTGTACCGCGAGCACACTTTTGTCTAAATTAATGCGTTTAACTTTTTAATTTAATGCAGAGAATAGCGTTGCATTTCAACATGTTCACAATCGAAACACGGCGAACAGCTCTTAGCTCTCAGGTGTTGCTGAAGGGGCATTTATCATTCGTGTCTGCCGTAAATAACACAAAAATTTACAAGCTGATGGACATAAAAATGTAACTATAATATATGCAAATTTCGACTCACTCTCATAAATGCTCAAGCTCAAAGATAAATGTGTCTCTCTCTCTCTTTTTGTGTGTGTATTTCTGTGCTTTGTTTATAATGCAACTGTAATATAAGTCTATGTAAATGGGTAGAAGGTCGCCCACCAGGTGAACGAATATTAAATTTGCATAAACACTAAATCAACACAATGAACAACCGAAGCTGGAGTCACTAAGAACAGTAACAATATTTGCTTGTATAGACTATGAGATGTCCTGTTGAAAAAACCATACAATGCATTACATTTATATCCATTGTAAAGCATAAAATTAAACTTAACATATAGAAATTAGCTTTTACTTGAAATTGTTCTGTTATCAATTCAGTTATATTTTTCGACCATTCTTGAAACATGCTTTAAAGTCTTATTGTAGCTTTAATTCTACTAACAGCTTTTCTTAAATGTCGTAAATTCTTTAAATACGTTTTATTCAGATCTATTCGCTTGAATGCTTTTTTAAAGCATAAGTTAAATGGTAAATTTATTTATTCATTATTTGCTATATTTGCAATAGTCTTTATTGGCTGTCTGCATATTAGTTCTGATTGAATAGCTTGGAAAGTATAACATAAAGCATTGGAATATTAATGACCTTTGGCTAACTGAATTTATTTACTTTACTTGCGTCATGCTATGGCCCATTCCAATATCCACTGGTGCTCATTCCCTCTTCATTTGACCTACCTCCTCGTCAGGATATGAGTAAGTCAACATTATGAATAGCTACTTCTGCTCCTTATCGGATGTCAGGTGATGCCACTCACTTGCCCAATGATGTGGCAGTTCTGTACTTACAAATGTAAGCAGGTGTGTTGGTTCTAGGTATGTGTGAGGAGCAGGAATAGACTCGTAAAACCGCAGTTCTTATGATGTTCGATCAGGCCACAAGAGTCGGCATTCGATTGCAAAGATGTGTGTTAAATTTATGTTGCATACTTTGAGGCTGCAATGTTTCACGTTTTACTTTGGTAAAGACTATACATTGCTTGCCAGAGTGAGACACATTGTATTGCATTTCTACAGGCGAGAGGAAATTGTATATTGAAATTCATGCCAGGCTTGATAAAATTGAAGCGACTGGGCCTTGTGGAACAGCCGCCAATAACAAAACATGTTATCTTATTTATAAGCTCTGAGTAATGAATGTTATAGTCCAGTCTCGTTTTTCATTGAGCCAACAGCTACCCTCAACTGGATTTGCCTCTGATTGTGTCTCTGGCTCATCCATTAAGCCAGCGAGCATTTGTTGATGTTGTTGGTGGCATTGCAATTCAATTTGTTTATGTGCTGTCCGTTGCTTTATGATTTGATGGAGCCATACTTGAAATGTTGCGATGCTCGTATTTCAATTTTATTTATTGTCGTTGTTAAATTTAACGGCTTTCGAAGTGCTGCAATTGATGGTTGCATTAAAATAAAAATAGCTTACGGTATGACGGTCAATGAAGATTGAGAAAGAGAAACACAGAGATGGAGAGTAAGAGTTCACAAAAGTTTTGGAGTGTTTTTTAAATTAATTTATATAATTATATATAAATATAGTTCATTTCGAAAGCACTTAATATTACTTACAACAACATATGTTCATATCGTTTATGATCCCAAAATCTTTGCTATGCATTTAACCCAACTTCCCTTTTACAACTAACTTCAGACTACGCATTAGCATTGATTATCACTCTAATCCTGATATTCATAAATAAAATCATTTCGGTTTATGACTTAATTTTTTTCCCATTACCAAGTTATATTTTTTAACATTATGCACCCCACTTTTCAGCGTACCTTTGAGCTGCGATTTTTTGAGCATACGCTTTGAAAAGAATTTACTTTGTGTTATGTATACGACACGTTGCACAAGAGGAGTGCTCTTTGGGCCAAAGACCGCATTGCAAACGCAGCGCAACATGAAAATTTACCTTTGTTGCCAAAGGTACAACATAAAATGTCACATTACGCTCCAATTCGGATGGAAAATGCAGGAAGTGGTCAGTCAATGGGTGAGGAAAGGAGAAAGAATGCATTGGGAGAGAGGGAGATAGATCTGTGGTGTATTTAACAAGCTGTCCCCCTTGTTGTCGTAGTTTCTTTTCTGGCACTCCATTGCTTACACTGTTTCCCTTTCTCTGCCACCACATCGTGTCCCCTTCAACCTCGTTGTCACCTACAATTCTTAACCCAGTTCCGATGCTACTTGCAGTATTGGATTGGGCAGAATGTCAGGTGGTAGCTATTGACTTGTCAATGGTCACCTTTTCTTCATGTAACGCCATTACAGTTTTTCTATTTTTGCTCTGTTTGTGGTTTCAGCGACTGTCCCGAGGCCTTTTCAACTTTTTTTCACCCTGTTTTTATTTTTTGTGTTTTTTTTTTGTTATGTGTGAAGTCGTTAAAGTGAAAATCGATTTTCATTTTATTGCTGCATGTGCGTGAACAGGAGCTAGCAATGGGGTTGCGGGGGTTTGGGTCTGTGGCCAAAGGCCGTTAGTTCGGTCTGGCAAATGGTCAGTTCAATGGCGACGAGGGTGGAGCGGAGGTGCCTCGGAAATGTTCACTCTCAGCACTCGGCCGTGCCGCAATCTCCGGCATGTTTTATGAATGAATTTTTCGAATTGGACGCACACATTTTTGGTGGTTAATGGACAACACTGGTTGCCTACTCAAAGCCATTTCGTCTCCTCTCTCCCCCTACCCGTCACAATTGTTCTCCATTTCGTCGATTTGTTCCCGCCGTATATTTTATTTATGTTTTTTTCGGATTCGTTTTATGCTACAAATGTGAATTTACAACACAATTCTTGACCGGACTTTGCTTTCAGTATTTGTTTCCCCACTCGGAGAGACTGTCTAAATATTTGAAAATGCAACATTAATCAAAATGTTATGCAACATAAAAAATAAAAACCAATAGCCAAAGAGCACTTTGCGATTGAATAAAAAGTGTGGGTTCGTGTTTCAGACATGCATAAATATTGATAAATGCTCAATGGATTTGTTAAGTGACAAGTGCGGGGCTATAACTGGATTAAGCTTAAGTTAGCAGCTTATGCAAAATTTAAAGAAATTATTGGATGTTTGTAAGAGGGCTTAAAGAGCCAATAATGTTAAAGTTTAGTTGTAATGTTAGATTTTAGTGAACAAATCATAACAACTGCAAGCTAACATTTTACTTTCAGTTTTACTTTTAGTATTAATAATAGCTGACATTTTATTTTGAAATGTATCGAAAATCTAGAAACATTTTCAATTATTATCATAAATATGTTGCTGAGCATTAGCTTAGAAACTTTTTCCTCTCTGGATTAATATCAGTTTCACGAACTTGTCTTCCTACTTTTCCCCCTTTCTCCTCTGACACATATCTACGACTTACCCCCTAACATTTTGCACATCTGTTTTTTAACTACTTTCAGCTGTATTTTTCTTTGCTTTGACTAAACTTTTTTCTGTCACTTTTATGCATCCTGTGCTTCAACATATTATACCCTTCAAGTTCGAACTATAGCTGCTGCTTCCTCTCAGTCCCTCCCTTTCTTGCCTTGATCTGCTCCGTGCCCTTCGGTCTTGCAACAAACTGTAAACATTTGTGCAACAAGGTAGGAACATTTGTTTTGGCATCGAATCACAATAAGCATGAATTCCCAAACTGTTCATATCCATATACTATAGTGGAGTATGTTTGGTTCTTTTTTGAATTCCCCCTTCGAGTGTCTATAGTCGATGCACAAATTGAAATTTGAATTTTATCTGCACACATTTTGTGCTTCTTATTTGCTCATGTTATGGATGCAATACAAGGGGGTACATTGAAGGGGGTTCCTTGGTTATGTATTCCGAATCTGGTATCGTTTATAATAAAAAAAAAATAATAAAACTGCTTGAGTTGAATATATTGCACATTTCGTTTGCATTTTAAGTTTTTGCTCGGTGCTTTGTTCACGACTTGTATGAGTGAGTGCTTGAGTGTGTTGCAAGAGCAAACGAATAACGAATAAATGCATATATAGAATAAATGAATGAGTGCACAGCACGGCATAATTTGAATGCAAATGCATTTTCATTCTAATTAAGAAATTCCATTTTGTAAACAGCACAACTTTGTAAAAGTCTCGAAGTTAGTTAACAAAATAAACTTAAAGTAAAATGTGATTATGTTTAAATGCACTCCAAATCTATACTGAATGCATTGCTTAAAAACCTAACAAATAATAAATGTAACTATTTAAATTTCAAGAGTTTTAAATTTCAATCCAATTAAACCCAAATTGATTTCAAAAAGTTTGGTATGTGCAAGTAATTGTTATTGAGATGAGAACAAGCTGTGTATAAATTATTAGTTTAATAAACAATTTTACAATACGCGTTCTGTGACGTCCCCAGGTGCTAATAATGTTTAGGGCTTAGAATTGCAGCTGGGTTTTCCAAGCTGTTTTCCAGCAATTTGTTGCGCATTTAATCCAGGGAATCGTGGCACTGGCAATCTATTTTGGCTGGGTTTAAATGCGCTGCGACAGTGAGCAATGAAATGCACTTTAGCTCATCTGTGAATGGCTGTGGGAAACTAATCACAGCATGCCCCCAAAACTCCAATCCCAACCTCAGCGAATCGCAATGCAGCCCGGGACCCCATTAAACCAATTCAAGTATGTCACTCAGTCAGTTCAGCTCAGCGGCAAGCAATTCGAATTCGCATATCTTTTGGTGGGTTGATGGACTGCTGGGAAGGGAGGATGGTGGCTGAACTCGTTCACCACTTGAATGTCTTGTGGTGCGCATTGTTGCGCTTTCAATTGCAATTTTTCGCTGCGCCATCGTATGGCATCAGCAGGAAGTTCCCGAGGCGATGCCAGGACAATGTCAAGCCAGGCCAAAGAATCCTGCCAAGCTCATTTTCACGGCAATTGACGCAACGGCATGGTTTGCAGCATATGGGCGAAAACTCACACACATGTGACATTTAACCTACATACATATGAGTGTGTATGTGTGTCTTTTACAGTTTTTAATTAATTGAATTTTGTTCTCTATTTTCGTATTTCCTTGGGATTCCTTTTATTTATTTGCTGTCTTTCTTTCTATATCTTCTCTTTTTTTCTGCCTGTCAATTTCTATTGAATTTGTCAGTAGCATAGCTTTTCCGCATTTTCCTATTGAAGTCTATGTGAACACTTTTCTGCCGCCTGAGTCTTTGCAACGTTGCGAAAAATTAGAAAGTATTGTGCCGGAGTTCAATGGATAAATTTATGAGTAAGAAAATTGTATTTATCCAGACAAAGCTTTTCTTACTTTATCTAGCTTTTCCAGGATTTTAAGATGGACTTTGCGGCCAATATGTAGAATGCACTTAATGTGCTACGGAACGAGCTGTGAGAAACTATTGAACTCATAATTCATGTGCACTTTTAGGCTAATACACCTATTTATGCCAATATTTTAAAATATTCAATATTCAATATTTAAAAATATTCAAATTGTTTTCCAATCTATGTATGCTGAATATATTTAAGTAAGTTATAGACTTAATGATGATTAATATTATTAAATATCTCGATAAACTGATAAGGCAGTTCTGAATACAACAGCACTGAATTTAACACCACTAAAGAGAGTAGAGAAAAAGAGCTTGATCAAACCAGTTGTAAGAGTAAAGTGAGAAAAGGCGTAGATGTTTGAAATATTTAATTTCAAGTTCTTAAAGATTTAGCTAAATATACGTGCATATGTATAAGAATTCGTTATATAAATAAATGGAATATTGCGTACGAGTATTAACAGAAAATACCACATATGTACATATGTAATGTCAAGTTATATTTAAAGTATAACGGCATGTATTGCAACATTTCCACAGTAATTAGCCCACTTTCACGTTATTTACACTGAACTTTTAACCCAATTTGGTCAAGAGATAATAGGTTGCAATAAAATATGACTATGCTACACTGAAATCTGACAATATTTGATTATCAAGCTAATTTCAAAACCGACAATAAATTACACACAAAAAAGCCTTTCTCTCTATCGCACGAAGCCTGTCAAAAGCAGGCGTATAAAGGTTCAACGAACTCGAAAAGGTTCATTGCAAAATCAATATGCAATATTATGAATATTTTATTGCATGCCACACACACTCTAAAATTACAGCAACAACATGCTGAACAGCTTAAATTGAATGAACCAAAACAAAATCCCCAAAAGGCAATTGATTAACTTAAAAAATGGGGACAGTTGGGTGGCTGCAAATCTGTTTTAATGTGCACTAACGTATTACGGTTTCTATCGCTTTCTATTTCCTCCTTTCTCATGTATGCACTATCTCTATCCAACCAATTGAGCAAATGAAATAAAAAATTTATGTAAATCGCCGAGACACATGAAATTCAATGAAATTGGATTTGTTTTTTCTCGAGTCCCTCGATAAATAACCACTTAGTTTTAAAGTTTCTTTAACAAATTGAAGCTATTAAAAAGTCACAAATATCTTTCTCGTTGTAATGATTAATGGCAAAAACGGGCTTGCGAATTGTGAATGCAGTATGCGATTTTATTTTGCGCAATCGCTTCAAACAATTTTCCGAAAGTAAAAAATTGCACAAAGGAAAATTTGTATTGGTGAAAAACAAAATATCTGTCGGTGCACAAATGAGGCTATGAATGAATGAGCAGCTGAACGGAATGCATGTTTGATTGAACGAATACGCATTGAATACCTGAAAATACATATTTATTATACTCATAGTCATTTTCATAGTCAGATTCATATGCAACTGCTGATAAAGCAGGAAACACACACACAAACACTACGAAAGCAGTAATCGGAAAATTACGCTAATAACACGCAAATGAACAAGTATGAAAGTGAAGATAGAGAGAACAATTGTAGTGAGAACAATTGCAATGATGCAATTTAAACGCATTTCTGTTTATATTCTGCACGGATAAAATTTAGAATGGGCGTATTGAATATTTTGATGGCAAATTGTAAAAGATTATTTTGAAATTCGTTTAAAAAGTTTAAGGAAATAACTTATATTATTCATTATATTAAATAAAAAAGTGTTAGAACGCTGTAGTCCAGAGTACTCTACTACTAGATACTGTGCCCTTTGGGCCACGACACAAGCGCTTGCACTTACATATACATACAATACAAACATATGTCGTTAATTAAAAATTATAGAAGAAATCAAAGCTAATCAAACCAAGTAAAATTACTGGATGCCCCGAATGGAGTGCTATAAACAGTTATTCATGATGCATTACCAAGGATGTTCGCTGTATAGACTCACATAAACGTGGTGAATGAGTTTTTGTTTTGAAAGCTAATTAAATTGAAGGAATAATATTTTTAAATAACATATTTCACACTATTTAAATTATTTATGAAGTGATTGAATAGTTTAAACTTGCTACTACCCAAAGATTCCGAGCATAATTTAGTCGAGCTCTTTTTAGGCATATTTTTACTTATAGTTTTTTTTTTTTACTTGAATATGAAATACGAATTTCAATGTGCATGGGCCTGGCAATGGCTTCAACAGCAATTTGCATTGTTTTAACGCTGAATGCCTCTCTTTGACCCTTCTAGGCTCCCAGTATTAACGGTGGCGCAACTGCAATGATTGTGTAAAGCCAGCCTTTGCTCAGGATAAAGGGCATTGTTGTTGGGTTTTACAGTTGGATTGTGGGTCTGGTCTCTTACTCTTGTTCCGCAGTATGTGTAAGTGAGTTTGTGTGTGTGAGTGCGTATGCTTGTGTATGCCAAGGGGAGCAAGGTTATGCCGTTGAGAATTGCAGCATTTCTAAATTGTTTGATAAAATGTATGCCATTAGAGCGGAGAATTTAAAGAAAGCATTGTTTTTAGGCGAAGATATAAGAGTTTGAGCCGCAGGTGCAATAAAGCAAACCCTTTTCAAGGCTCGTAAACATTAGTACTCTACTTTTATCTTGATTTTCAATTATAAATAATATATTCTTTCCTTAATCTACTTACAGATATTAGACCATCAACATTAGCTCAAGTTAACTATGAAGTAAAGGAAAACCCAATTCAAAGGAAATACGGTAAATGCTGCTAAGCTTAATGCCACTTTTGGTGTGTGATAGAAAACCGGAAATACGGTAAGAGGGACACACAAAATAAAGCGAGTACATGATCTACTTTTTGGGGTATGACGCACGGCTTTTATCTTCTGCACGCAGATACCTTCGTTGACCACCTCAAAGAGCACAAACATCAAAAGGCGAAATACAGCTGAAAGGCCATATACACCCATGAAACCCAATACGAGCAACTAAAATATTAATTAGAGTGTTGGCAGACTGCAGCTGCTTTTGCACCATGCGCCATTTTCATTTCCATTTGCATTTTCAAATTTTTTAATGCGAAAGCGAAAAATGTGCAATTTTTTCTGTTTTTTTTTTTGTTTTCTTTGCATCACAAGGTAAAAGGCGTTTCAGAAACTCAATGCGCGGTTTAATAGTGTGCGAGAAGCACTCATTCAGACCTTCTGCATACCCTATACTGCATAGTCTAAAAGGGTGAATTATTTGAGAATTTGTTATTTTGAAAAAATTGTAAAGTTTAAAAAACATACTATCTTGAGCTATCTAGGATATTAATTAAGTCTTATTTGTGTATGCCTATCAGAATTGCAGTACAGGGTATCTTACATTTTTCCACCTCGAACTGAGTACTCCTCGTGCATGTTTCTATATTTTTCATCATCCACTATTTTCGCTTTGTTTCCTTTTTCTACTTTTTTGTAGCTCTTTTTGAGGCCCATTCATTCGACGCTTTTCATTTCCAAATATATAAAATTTTTGCACCCCCCTTTTTTTTTTGCAAAACGAATTTTTTCTATTTTTTAGACTTTTTCATAGTTTATTGCTTCATTTCCGTCGCTTTGCTCGTCGGCATAAAATCTATTTATTATATAATTTTTTTTTTGTAAATTGTGGGATTTACGGATGGATAGCATATTTTTGTATTTTGTTTGCCAATTTTTATTGTCTTTTTGTAGAATCTGTTTAGCATTTTTGCTTTATTTACATTTCAATGTGGCGCTGCTTTCAAAGCTGTCGCTTAGTTTCTGGTTTTGTTGTATCTTTTCCGCGTGATCCACTTAAAATCTCTGACAAACGCAACACCGTGCATAATTTCATTTGTTTTGTCTACTCTACTAAGGGGTATTGTCGCTACATTGTTAAATATGCTGCATATTCAGCTGGAATGATTAAGTTATGAAGTTTAATATTTATTCCAGAGAAGTCATGTTTTCTCACTAAACAGAATTTGGCAAATTTTATGCTTTAATAGTTTTTATTGCAGCCAATATTGTGTAAATTTTGATTTAGATCTGTTGTTTTCTTTTTTAATCACAATAAAACACCAACATCTATGAGCCATGTCAGTTTCACTAGATCGAAATTTACTCTTTTTTGTTACAAATAACGTGTTTTTGTTACCATTTTTTCGGTTAAAAATATTTTATTTATGCAAATTTATTGCAATTGTTTTTCTGTTGCCAAAATTAAATAATTCAAATAGTTGCGTAAAGTGGGTCGAATGAGTAATATACAAGAATAGATATTTGTAGACATAACTATAATAATAACAATTACTGTTGATTAATTTGCTTGCTTCTTTGTTCGTCGTAAATAATCCTTACCACAAATCTCACTTAACTGGGCTTAATTGACACGTGTTTTGTCTAATTCGACAACTATTCGAATTGTTAAGCTTACATTTATTTTCATAGCACACGTTAGACTGCTAATCCCATCTGTATGTCAATTACTCAATCCCCCTACGTTCCAACCTACCCCGCCTCTTAATAAACTTTTGGCAACGATTTCTAGACCACAAATTTGTAGCAATTTGTATGCGGTATTAGTTGGCGTTGATGGGTAATGCATATAGCACCTACACGATGGCTATAAATTTCACTAAATTTTATAAAGTCAACTCTTGTATACACACACCCACACATTGAAACCTACGAAGAGATGGAGAGCATTGCTAAGTGCTCCTCACACGTAGCAAAAGTAAATGTGTTTATATGTACGTAACGAACGGAAAGTACACGAAGCCAAAAGGATGAACATTAGATACATTCATGCTGAGACTTCCGCACGGGGCCAACACACAATCACCGACACACATACACACCCAAACGGCTTCGTACATGGTTGGTCACACAGTCGGAGACTCATGCTACCATTCACACGTAGCAAGTGGCAAGTTAAGCACCCAACATTGACTACCACAATAGACAACATTAAAGTTAGTTTACCAGCCTCTCTCTCTTTTCTCATACTGCTCGAGTGTCCCTTGAGATATTCCCCAAACATTGCTCGATGCACTTTTTAGTAATTTTCTTCGTGTTGGGCATCATGTTTAGGTCGTGAAGCTTGTTAGTCTCAAAATTTTGAATTGTGATTACATTAAGTACAGCTTCTTATTAAATTTAACTGTTTAATATAATAAATAGCTTTTTTCTCATTCCAAAGATTTTGAAAGCTCTGAATTTAAAAATATTTATTATGAGTTAAGCCAGTATATTTCAATTTATTTTGATGTTTTATAGTCTTTAAATTTAGATCGCTAATTGTATTTAAGCATCTACCAATCGCAATTTCAGAGCTGCTTTAATTAATTTTAAATGCCATTCTTGGGTATCAAAAAATGGCTTGGCAAACTAATTTCGCAAGGGTAACTAGCTCTTCGGCTCTTCATATGTATGTTTAAGTTTTTGTTCAAATTCTTTGGGTTTATGTTTTCTTATTTGGTTTTCTTGTTCAGGCGTTGCAAAGAAGAATAGACACATGTGAGCGAATGTAGAAAATAAGTAAAAATATGGAGAGGAAGAGAAAGCATTGTCCATTATTCTTCTTTGTTCCCTGACTTGCCGCAAATTTTACAAATACGTTTGGCGTGCATTGTAGCTTTTGGAGCCTGGGTAAATGTAAGTAGTATGAGTACTCGTGCTCGTACTCGTACGAATGAGTCAGTGTTCTATGCTCAGTAGGTGGCATCCCTATTTGTGTGCACTCTGTGTTGGAGTGGCTGCTGTGGGCGTAGCTTTTTCTCCACTTGCTTCTGTTTATTTTTTTTTTTGTTTGCTTAATAAAAATACACTTTGCACGTGGTGTGAGCTGTACCCCCTGTCCCCCTTTCACTTTAACAGTGGCTGCTCAGCGGGCTGTGCAACTTTTATTACTTACTAGTATTTGTTGGACCAGCGAGTATCAGCTGTATATCTCTGTGTATAGTATATAGCTGTATCTGTCTGTCTGTCTGCCTGTTTGGTGTCTGTGTTGGCACAAGAGCAAAAATAAACCGCACACACTTACCAGAAAATCCTTCCGGACACGTACAATTGAAGTAGGCAACGCCATCTACACATGTGCCACCGTTTTGACAGGGTCCCGACCAGCATTCGTCCCAATTCGTTTGGCACTGGATCCCTGTGTAGCCGTCAATGCAGTAACACGAATAGGAGCTGTACTCATTGTTGTTGGCATAGTTGTAGTCGCAATTGTTGTTGTTGTTATCATGACACATGCGGGACAACGGACGGGAGGCATGTCATAGGTGGTGTGGGCGCAACGGTGTGTCAATGATGCATCAAACGTTCAGCAAAAAAATTTTTGTTGTAGGCAAACACATAAAAAGAAAATAGTACAAAAAATATGAATAAAAAAGAAAATACATATAAGAAGAAAACGTTTTAGATAAAAATAGTTTCTCAAATAGCACAATATGGCGTCACACATAGGAAGTAACGAGTACACTGAGAGAAACACAGCCCACAAGTGTCATCTCAACTACAAAGCTAGTTGAAATTGGCATTGCGTCAGTAAAGATGAAGAATGTTGTAAAAATTGTTATCAATTATTATTGATGCTTAACAAGAAAAGTCTGAAGTATTAATATCTCACCTAACTAACTTAATACAATTTATAACTTTTAATGTGCTGATGGATATTTTGAAGTTAGACAATCTTTTTGTAAATCATATCATATCATGACATTGGTCGAGCCCTAGTACATTTATTTCAGCTTATTTCATTGTATCTATATACATATATATTGCTTGGATAGTTGACGGTCAAGCTTTAGCTTAAATAATTTCAACAAAAAGCTAGTGAAATTGTCCTTAAATCAATTGTCAAGTATGATAGTATCAGATTTTTTAAATCTTCAAATTTCTTTAAATCGAATTAAAATAATGGATGTCATAGAATATCTAACTATTTTTTTGGTAAGTATATTTCTTGCGATTCATATCATCTAATTCGAAGCCGATTGTTTTACGCTATCCATATGTCAGTACAACAAATGCAATCAGCTTAAAGCTCTCAATGTGCTTGTAAAGCTCTGGGCATATAATATTAATATTCAAGGTCTCGCAAGAAACTTTTTATCAGTGTGGAGCAGTGTGACTGTAACACCAGTTGGTAGTAATTGAAGTGGGCCACATGGAACATATTTGGCCATACAAATATGTGCATACACTCATTTATCTAATAGAAGAATGTGTTCATGTTCTATATGAACACACATATGTATATGGATTGAGCTTAGCTCAGTGCCTTAGGAAGTGCTATAAACTTGGGAAACGTACTCGAAACATTACGCTTGAGTAGTGGAAATAAATATTTGGTAGCAATTTGGGATTGGTTTTTCGTACTAAGAGTGAATTGAAATTGAAACGGAAATGGCATCAGCGACGGTGTCGGTGACGGTGATGGCAACTGTAGCGGTAACGGTAACTGTAACGGGAGCTGTAACTATAGCTATAGCTGTAGCTGTGACGGTAACTGTAACGGAACTGGAAAAGTGTCAGGGGATTGTCACCGACATGGCTCAACATGGCAGCTATTTCCTGACTTGGTCTTCTCCAGTTGCCTCAAATAAGTTTTTCAGGTACACAGCTTAATTAAGGAACTTTTGTAGTCGGTTGGGCTTAGGCGCATTGCATAGATGGCCATTTGAGTGTAGGTTCTCTATCTCCCTCTTTCGTGTATAATGGATTGCATTGGGATGCATTTGTAGTGCTTTGTTCTGCTTTGCTCGGATGTTGTCTGTCTATTTGTTGTTGGACATGCTGAAGCTCATGAGAGCCCATTGAAAGGGTAAAGAAAAACACTTTTGTTAGTGGCTTTGACTTGACTTCTACACCCCGGAGGCCTGTTGATTTGTTGTCCTGCCAAAAACAATTGCAGTGAGTAGATAAATGGCCTTGGGCTCGCATTATCTACTACTGGTACATGTACATGTCCATGTCATGTTTATCAGTTGATGGCAGCTGCATCACTGAAATAATGTATGACGGTTTAGAGCTTGTCTATCAGTCAATCAGAAGCTGGAAATGTGTTTCAGTTTAATTAATTTGCTTAAAATCCCTCGCTCTTTACCTTTTACGTACGGAATATTGCAAAGCGTGTTAGTCGAAATCAGGTAATGCGAAAAAATCTTAAAGGAGCGTGCAAAAAGCTTTATCAATTATAATTTAAACGCTTTTAGCTAGTTACTCAACTGTCCTTACTGAAAGTTCAGCTCTCATTAATTGCAATTTGTATGTTAAATATAAGTATGTTAATTTAGTGAGAATGTAATGAATACTTTAAGATGCTTCCTAATTTTCTGTTAATACAATGACTTGTACTTTAGATGGTCAATTGAAACTTCTGTATTTATTTTGTCACTGATCTTCTCCCATTGCCAATTTCGAGAAATGTTTTTTATGGAGTCCAAGCTGCAATCTTTAGTTAGTTGTTTGGATGTTAGCTGTTACCAAGTTCTAAATTTCACGCCACGCTGTAAAATGTGAGCTGTTTGATATGGCTTTCTTCAAAAGATCTAATATTTTATTTACGATACGACGATATTAAATTTGCGTTAACCTTTTCAATCATAAACTTTAGCTGTTGTCATCACATTAATTCGATTTTATGAAAAACCCTCTCATCCATTGTTATGTTGACTCTGTAAACAATTTGCTAAACATTTCGCTTTGGACATTTCGTGCCAGTTTTATGGCAATCATTAAACTTTGGTTCATCGTTGATATGAGCCATAAATACTGATATTTCCGCAAACTAGTCGAACATAAACCACGATAAGCCTATAAAATATCAATGTACTCTCTCCTTACTCATCCATAATCGAATGCGCCTCCTCTTTTTGCCCTAAGGGCAACTTTAAGATGAGCAAAACTATTTATTTAATCCGTTTAAATCTCATGGAATCGTGTTAAATTTAATTGCAGCTATAAATTTTTCTTGGCAACGCATAAACTCCTTCTGCTGTTTTTCGACCAGACTGAACTGGCGGTTATGTCAAGAAATTCGCGCTAGAGAACATTTCAACCATTCCAAGTTCTGAGACTAGCATTTGACTTGCAGCTTTGCGCGAAGTTATCGTAAAAAATATCGTAAACGCTTTTTATGGAGCAAATTCGCTAGCAGTGCGAGTTGGGAGTTGCCCTCTACCCACAGGGGGCTTGGATTGGGTGTTAGGAGGGTCATGGGATATTTTTTAGGACTTAGAGGTTTGAGCTAGCCACATATAGCGGTCGTACATATCGCGAAGACGAACAAAATAAAATGCCAGTTACTTAGTTGTACAAATGTTGGTCAGAGCTCCAGAGTGAGTAAAACGAGACAGGCAGACAAGTGCAATGGCAGCTATTCCCCTGCTCAGCTGATTTCAGCAACTCTCTTGTTTTTGCAAATGGCGTTGAGCAATTGCCTTCATATGGCATTCCCGCTAAGGATACGTTACTCGTATATCCTTAAGTGGCAGTGGCAGTGGCAGTGAGCACTACGTTGCACTGCGTTACTGATGGCTCTTGCAACATTGTGCATTGATAAACTGTCTGAGATATAACTGAGCACAAGAGTAATGCCTTTGCGAATAGTGACATAATGACAGCGCATAAGCAAGGCACAGAAAAGCTGTATGCGGCAAGATTACGGTAGTATGACCCATAGAAAACAGTGCTTAACATAAATGGTGTTTGTTCACAAGCAGTAGCGGAAGCACAAGAAAAGTTGAACATTTTTTAGAATTGCAGGCTTGAACCAAAACTAGCTGTTCATATTTTATATTGTTTTTTTTAAAGCTTGTGAGAATTGTAAATTTTCCGAAAGCCTATGGCTATCTTTGTATAAATGTCTATAGCAAAACATTAGAAAGTATACAGGATGACATTATAACAATCTAAGCTATACACTAAACAACAATTCTTATTTGAGCCTACAAAGCATTAATTTCAATTTTTCAAGTTATGCACTGCAACATATTCTTTTTCTATCCTAAAAATGGAATAACGATCGGATAAAAGTACTTTTCAATTAATTTTGTATTCCTTTAAATGAAATACAATTATCTTCAGGAAATTGATCTGAACTAAGCATAATGTTAATAATAATTAATTGTTTATCTCACATTAAATACAATGTATAAATGACACTTTTGGTAAAAATGAATCAATCAGATGTACTATAAAAATTGTTTTCGTTTATTAATTTAAATGATTTCCCGCAGCTTACTAAGATGGATGTTGTATTAATTAGTTATATACTTGTGAATAATTCAAGTTCTTTAAACTTTTATTATTGCACACTCTATAATTAGAAATGTTTTTTTTATAAAATGTTCATTTTAATAATATGCAGCATTAACACTATACGGTACATTAAATGCTTTTGCTAATACAAAAATCTTTGCATAAGCTAGATTAGCTGCATAATTAACTGTGTGTGCATTGGACTTTGGACTTGGACCTATTGTAAGTTAATAATGTGGAGCTTATTGGGGTAATCGAAACCACTTGTTAATGGCCAATCCACTCAACTGGCTCTCGATACAGCCAACGAGAGCAGCGGGCACAACTTGGCCTCATTTGAAATGGGCATTCATAAAAAGGCAAACCGGGCAAGATAAAAGAGCAAATGAGGGAGGCGGATGGCAGCTTCAATATGTTTGTCATGCATACACGTATGTGTGGATCGTGTGCTTTGGGAATGGGCAATTTATGCCTAGTGGAGAAGCAAACAGAAGGCGACCCTTGAGCTGCTGCATGCAACTGCCACTGCAACTGCTGCTGGCGCTCAAGTGGAGCAAGTTTATTGCCACTTGAAATGTGTTGAGCGGAGTTTATTGGCTTGGTGATAATAAGCGAAAAATGCGCCTTGTTTGCAAAGGGGCAAAACGGATGCAGCTAAGTTACATGTGCTGTGCTGTGTGCCATATGGCATGGGGCATGGGGCATGTGGCACACTCACCTGTTCAGGCCATCGATGCAGACGCCAAATACACAGGGATTGCTGAGGCAGGCAAAACCCGCTTGGCTGCCGCAGACTAGCAGGCTGAGGCAGACCGTCAATAACACTGCACCCGACTGTCCAGTCCAGCTCTTTGCTAACGCTCTTAATGTCCTGCCGATGCCGTTGCAATGTGTTTTTGTTACACCTGCTGAAGTTGCTGCTAAGTTTGCACAATTTGTTGTTGGATTTTCTATTGTTTTTGTTGTTGTCGTTGTTGCTGTGGCTCTTGTTGTCGTTGCTGTTGCTGATTTTGTTGTAGTTGTTGTTGGCATCTTTAGCAGGTGGTTTCGTTGCAAGTCCGTTAATGGCTTAGTGGTTGCCAACTCCAGAGTGGGTCCAGTGGTTGTTGTACCATTTGCCGTCAGTGGAGTGGTTGCTGTTTCTGCTGCTACAGCTCCTGCTCCTGCATCTGCTCCTGTCACTGATGTAGCTGCTATTATTGTTGTTGTTGTTGTCTTCACATATTTAATGCATTTATTAATTAAATCACGTCTGCGGCACATTTCACTTTGCAATTTCTCCCGCTCCATTTTGCAAAAAATTTCCCCCGCTTGCATTAAACTTTGTTAATCATACGCCCCGTGGCGCGTCTGATTGATGTTACTGCTGATGCCGTCTTCTTGATGCTGTTGTGTGTCTTTTGCTTTCGTTGTTACGGTTGCTATTTGCGTAAAGAATTCGCTCCAGTGCTTTATTAGTTTGCATTGTTTGCTCTGCAATTGTTCATTTCATCTTCCCTTCTCATTTCATTCTTTACATTTGAGTGCTTCTTCAGTTGTTTTTATTGTCCGACATTATTGAGGATGCAGTTGGTGCTTTGCATCGGAATCGCATTGCACTGGCCACTGGCCAACTGGGAGGTTGTCCTTGCTGCCCCTCACTTATTATTATTATGTATTATTATTAGGTTTTATTTCTTTTCTTTTCCTCTTTCCGTATCCGTTTCGTTCTTCTACTGCTGCTATTTGTTGCTTCTTTCCCTTGCTGTGCTCTTACATTTTTTCAGCTGCAATTTCGTGTTGCATGTTTTCAATTTGTAAACTGCAAAAGAAAAAAGCAAGAAAAACATAATATAAAGTATGGAATTGTTTTTAACAATATCTCTATTGTTCGCTGAACAAGTTGAACAGGTGTTAATGTCATGGCAACTGTCTTATGATGATGAACAGCTCTAATTACTTGCATTAAGTATAAAGATGAAAAGGCAATTGATATTTTTAGGTGTAAAATATAAACTAATGCGAAATATTTGGTACCTAAAGAAATTATATTTTTGGTGATTGGCACAACCGACTAAGGGCTATTAATTGTCGTTACAATCGAACTTAAATCTTTTTTTGGTTCAGCAATTTGAGCATTGAGTTCTGAAGAGTTAATCATGGCGTTATCATATAATTTATTTCCTAAAACTTATGCAGAGTTTTATTTTGGTTAGCCCATTAAGGTAAATCAAAAAAATATAGTTATTCCTCATACAAGAAAAGTTTGTTGACGATTATTTAATTAATATTCGAAACCATCAGAGATTTTCATTATTGCACGAAAATAAAGTTCAACCTAACTTTACTTGAGAGTTTTATACGAAACCAATATATAACAATATTAACTTTAAAATGAAATAAAAACCGGTAGTAAATAATTTTCTTGAGTACTCTAACGTTTAATTTTCTCTCATGGTTTGTCTCTTCGTATTTCACAACATTTCATTAATTTAGCCGGTCCGCTGGCATTGCATCATGTGTCAAAATAGAAAGTCAACTTGTTCGCATATCAAATGCTCGCCATATGTGTGTGAGGTACTTAGTTTTGGCCATTAGAACGAAATGGCTAGACGAAATGACCAGACCAAAGCACAGAGCTCACAATAGAGTGTATTGGGGTACTGACAATGACGAGAAGAAGAAGGAACACAGGGGAAAGGGGATGGAACATGTGCTGAGATAAGCTGCAGCATAAAGTTAACAACTTTTTGTTTTCGTACTGTATGCTCCAACTAAATATTTTGTATCTGTATAGCAAAAATCGCGACCGAGAAAGAGATAGACAAGTGGTCAACGCAGGGAGATAGAGAGGGAGAGAAAGAGAAAATGGAAGAGAATTTGGGGTTGGGGAATGATAAGTTCAAAATTGAAATCGACGAGAAACTGTGCATGTCACTTAAAGCACAAGTAGCCAAAAATCAAATGTCCAAGGCAATAAACTGGCTAAAGAGAGACAACAAAAAGAAATTCAAAGCAGACACACAGCGTGGGGGAGAGCTTGGAGTGGAGACAGGATCAGCATAAATCCGACTTAACGTTTCCAGAAGGCAATAAAAGTTTGCAGCCAACAGGACGTATGTGCAATGTTGCATTTGGTTGCCAACAACGGCGAGTGGGTAATAATGCTTGGATTATGGCAATGAGTGCAATTGCAACAGCGTAAGGATGTGGTCAACAGCAGTAGGAGCAGCATGTGGAAGCAGCAAGACATTAAGAGAGGCAAACACGCAATCATAAAGTTAACACAATGATAAGAGAGGGGGTGACTATGCGGCATGTGGCGTGCGGCATGTAGCATGCTACATATGTGGCAATAGATCATCAGCATGACGATAAGCCTGATATCCTTGTTAGCCGCAGTCCAGTTGACACACTTGCTGTTCCTCTCATCACGTAGCCTGGGACCAAGGCAATCTATTAAGGACAACTAGAGGGGGAGACGGGACGAGAATAAGGTTTTGCCCCTGTCAGAATGCTGTTGACGTCCTATAACTTTTGTGTGTCATTTTCGAGTGCTTCCTCCTGCTGTGAGTGGAAAGCGGAGTGCGGACTGCGGACTGTCGTGTGTCGAGTGCTATGCTTGCTCTGGAATGGCAACAAATTGGTTACACCTGCAGCGGCAAATTTTCGGAAATTTTAACTAGCGTAGAGTTTGTGCGAATGTGTGTAAGAGTGCCCCATAAAAACAGTTGCGTTGTCGTCAACTTCAACATCTACAGCAGCAGAAGAATCAGAAGCACGTCCTGCCTTGGTTGCTCTCCATTTCTGTTTTGTGTTTATTTTTGTTGGCTTCCTTCTTTTCTCTTTTTTATGGCATTTGCACAACTGCAACTTTGTGGAGGGAGGTAGCAAAGTAGCGGGCGAGGGATGTCATTAACGTGGTCCGTTTGGCTGTCCGTTGGGTGTGTCAACAAAATGTTGCAGATTTTCAGACGTTGCTGTTTCGGCCTCAGTTTCAGCTTCAGCTTCAACTTGTGCTTCTGTTGCTCTTTTTCATGACATTAATGAATGGGCCTTGTTAGGCAAAATGTGTAATCTAGAGGGTAATTATAAGCAGGTTTATACTTCTAAGAGCAGCAATAAACGTCTGCATGTGTGTGTTGTGTTGAGTGACAGCTTTGAGGAGGTCTACAAGATGGTAGAGCACACACAGCAGCGAAATGTGAAATGCTAAAGGCAAAATGCAACTGGCAACTGCCAGTTGGCTGCTGGCTGCTGGAAAGGTGATGATAATGATGAATGGCGAAATGATGCCTTTTGTGACATGATGAAGGGCTTTCTTGCTTTCTTGCCAGCATCAAAAGCAAACATATTTAAAATTTAAGTATGGCTTTAAGTCAAGCTTCTTTTAAGATCAAAGAGCTAAGGTCATAAAATAGAGTTATTATAGAAGCAGACATATATTTAAATAAGAAACTATTTTTAGGCCATGCACTTTTAAAAATCTGCATCAGCAGTCGAATCTTTATGGCCATGTCTTTCTGTCTGCCTTCATTTGTCTGCATGAATGCCTATAATTCAGGGGCTATAAAAGCCACAGCCTTTAAAACATTGTGTGTCATAAGCGGGTCAATTTGAATTTCGTTAAAAATGAATTTCGGCTCATCGGTTCAGTTGTTTAATGTCACTAGTGAGACTTGAAGTATGTAATAATGGTACATATGTTCCAAGAAAAAGCAATCAAGGCAAGGTATGTATAAATGTTGTATATTTGAGTATATTTTTGATGTAGATATTCACAAAGGATTTCCATTCCAGATTGCAGGATATACGTTATTATTTAAAATACGTATTTAATCCAGTGTTGTGAAGCTGGAAGCCTCCCATATGCATATCAATGTCAGATTTACTTTCTGATGTACAACGTAGCTCTGCAGCCATATGTAGTTTCAAACCGGTTGTTATAAATATTTAGTATTCATATTTTAAGAGACAGAAAAATCTGCAGGCACTTGAATAGCTTTTTGTCAACTTTTGTCTTAGCCAATACAGCAAACTGTCAACTCCCATTGATATGTCGTGAACAGAAATGCAATTCCACAAAGTCTTGTTCTTTGTTCTTATGTAGGCAATTTGTGTATATAAATTTAATTAAAATGTCATTGTTTATTATTCCGGATTCACTTTTAGACGCTTTTGTTTAGTCAGTTTTGCATTTGGTGTCTTAGAATTTATGCAAAGCGTCGGCCGGCAAACAAAGCTAAAAAAAGTCAGAAAAGAAACAACTCGAAATATGCTGAGGCCAAAGAATGCAAATTAGCTAAAGTCTTACTCTTTTAAATTTGCAGAAGCACTTGAAAACGTTGTTAATTAATTCAGACAAACATTGTGCAAATATTTGAGAGAACTGTAAAGGCAAACACAGCGAGCTGGCCGTGCGCTGCTAAGTTTTATTGTTTGAATACGCCACTACGCCGGAAAGTAGGCAACACATATTACAAATGAATTGTGCCGCACCATAGAGAATGTGTGTTGCGCGTGGAAATCGATTTGCCAAAAATAAACACGCACACCACAAAATAATTAACTTGTCTGTGCAAGACATATGAGTAAATACATTTTACCACTCTATGCCATCCCCCTCTGCCTGGCACAACACAAATACAATTACAGTCCAGTCGTGGCGCTACTCGTCTGAACCCCTAAGTAACCACTACACGTACACTACCTTCCTCACTCCTTGGTTTGGCCTGATAACACGTGTCTGGCAACCACTTCCGCTTGCCTTATTACTACTCGTTCTCTCCCCAATAAGTAGACTACAAATATGCCAGCCATCTCTCTTATAAGCGTGTCCAACTTGTAGCTTGGGGCATGCGGCATGGGGCACCGGGCGTGGCTGTGTTCTGTTTTTGTTGTGGCTCGTTTAAATTAATTGACTTAAATCAATTTCTGACTTTGACGTATTATGCGCAATTTCTGGAGCACAGCACAGTTGCCGCAAATAATTTTCATAACTCATACGCTGCATTGGACAGCAACAGCAGCTGTAATAGAAGCGAAGGTCCAGAGACCCCGGGTCTAAGCTGACTTTGAGATACCAAACAATTGAATAATGAATGTTTTTTTTTTTGTTTTTGGTATGACGAAGTGCGTTATGAGTGCTGGATAAATTGACAAAAGTTTGCTTGTGCCTTATGCCGAATTCAATCAAATTACTAAGAAAAATGCTTTGGGATTTGCTAGGATGTAATTGGAGACTCTACATAATGTTTACGATTTTTGTGAAAAATATTAAAGAAAGAATATAATTTAATGTCTAATATGTGTGCAGTTTTCCGTTGAAAGGAATGACTTAAAGTATTAAACAACACTTATATTACGGCATACTTGTGTCAGTTAATTCATTAATTTTTATTGAATGGAATATTTATTTTAATATTATAAAGAAACAATTTAAATTACCTTCAGTTACTACTAATGACAACAAAAGAAGAAAGAGCAATATAATATTGCAATTACGAATATACGCATTGCGCATCAGAAATTCTTCGTAAAATTTGGGACAGCAACATTCTGTGAAATTGGAAATTTAATAACATTTCTCAAATAATCGATCTATGTTGTCGACTATCCGAACAATAACAATAACAAGAATAACACATAATATATAAATATTTGCTCAAAATATTATCGAAAGTATGTTGTATGGCGACACCTGAATTGGAGGATCTACAAGAAAACTTCTTTATGCACGAAAATACTATTATACATTGTTGTTATTCTCAATACACTTTTTTCAGTTTTCAATAATATTTTAATGGATACGGCGAAGTTTCATGTTGGGGCTAATGCCGGTGCATCACCTACATTTTGCACTTATATTTGTGAGCCTGCTCTGCTGTTGCAGCAAGAGCATTTCTTTGTCTGCTATATTTTTGGGAGGTGGCAAGCAGGACATTCGAGATTCTTGAGCAGCAGATATATGACCGGCATATCCTGGCACTGCATCTGTGCCAGCTGGAAGATTAAGTGCCAGCACGCGCGCTTCACACAGGACACGCTGCGACTCGAAACAACCAAACATTCTCATACACATGGACATACATGCATACATGGTACAAGAAGAATATTGCGTATACGCCGCATGGCGCAAGCGAGTCATATTGCCTGGTCTGCAACTTGTGCTCTGCTCACTTAATGCGCCCATAACTGCGAGTGGCTTTCTACACTCCCTTCCCTAGCATCCTTATCCCCGGTATCGCCGCCTGCTGCTTCCCACCAGCCTCGCTGCCTTGATGGCTGACCTAACGTTTGCCTTTCGGCATTAGCATTGTTTTTGCTCTCTTTTTATTTGGCCATTCTTTCGTTTGCCGTCGCCATTTTCTAAATGTGTTTTAAAAGTGTTTTGAAAATTGCCGTTGATTTTCTTTGCTCCTCTTGATATTCTGTTTGTTGTTGCGCTTCGTTTCGGGTTTTGGGTTTTGGCTTTTTGCTCTTTTGTACACAAATGCTATTGTACTACACATTTAACGTTGAGTGGTTGTTCGGTTTTGCCAACAACATCACAGACGCTAAATAAACACGTTTATGTCGTATACTTGTCCAATATTTATTAAAGCAATCTGTTTCTTTGGATTTATACAACAATATTTATCTTGCAATTTATTCTCTCGCATACAGATAAACGCTACTTGTCGTCGAGTTTGTCTAGGGGACAGCTGTTAGCAGAAATTTTGTTTAGTTATACTCGTATTGGGATTACACTGCAATTGATTTGTTGCAGAGGTAACTAAGGTCTTAGTCGCACAAATTGATGGATCTCATATTATGGAAATCGAAACACTTGAGGCTGACCGACAGGTCATTAAATGATTGATCGATCGCATCAATTGCTTTGATTGTGAATAGTTACAACGAAGGTGAGCGAGATAGTTTTTAATCAAGATGCATATGAAATTAATATAATATAATATAAGAGTATTAGTTTCCATAGAAGGTTAATAATGATTAACCTAGTTCTCTTTAAACTCTTTTCAACTCTTCTTAAATTCTATTCAAAATTACTTTAATACGTATCTCACTATTTTAATTAATATTTGCAGTACAATTATTTATCGTGAGTTTGCCAGTTCTGAAAATATTTATGCTTATGAAAAGTAGAATTTGATAAATGTCTTTGATAAGTTTTCTGTTTACTCGATTCCTGTTTTCGTTTAAAGGAATTTTCATTGTTTGTCTTTCGCAAATGCGCAAACAATCGTTAATCTTCGAAGACGCAAAGAAAACGAGAGAGGACGATAATAATACGAGTACTTACAGTAAAGATTCGTTGGCATTACCCAATTGTTTTCTATGCTCGTATTTCACTGCCATTTCTGATATTTTTCTCTCTCTTATTTTCGTTTTCTGCTTTGCTTGTTGGGTTGTAAAGATGGCCAAGCACTTTAACGAATTGTATGAGGCTCTTTATTTATCAAAAATCAATAACTGCACAGTGTTCTTATATATGCTGAGTAGGGAGTGGATGAATGTATGCTACGTGGAAAATGTTGTAGCAACAATGTTTGGGGAAAGTCTACTCGTACCGCAAAATCATGCCGCAAAACACAATAAAATGCCAACGCAACCGCACAAAATGTAGCATAAAACAGCATAAAGTATGGCTTCGGCCTAGCTACAGGCAATTCTGTGGCAGTGGAGGGGCAAGTGGCCACAATGGTTAGGGATAGGCACAAGGCGATATGGTAACGGATACGGCATGGATACATCGATTATACAAGGCACAGCAACTGGGCGCCGATTACAGCGAGTCCTCCAGTTTCAGTTGGGCTGTGTGCTATGCTGTGTGCTATATGTGGGTGCGTGCCGTTATGCGAAAATGTTGCCTCAACTTGATGTCAGATAATTTTTTGCAGTTTCGTGTTGGTTTTTATCACTTAAAATGAATATTTTGGGCAGGATGTTCTCCCGCTGCTCTCTCCTGTTTATTATTGTTTGCATATTTCTGTGCATGTTGCCGCTTTTGTTGTTGCTGCTGCTGTTGTCAGACCTGTCCACATATTTTTGTGGCGTGCTGTGTGGGATTGCAATTTGCTATTGACAAAGTAAATTAGCTTTATTTATATGCAGCTTTATAATTTCCAATTTAGCTTAACGTAACGAGCTCTTGCACATTTCGCGTTGATTTTAATGACTTGGAGTTATTTTAGTTAACCAATTCCCATTAAATGAATATGCAAGTGTACATTGGAAAAGTAGTAAATAATTATAAATAATAAATATTATTATACTATAATTATAATTACAATTAGCAAATATTATGTATCCTATAATGCATACCATTGTAGCGTTAGTTAGGACTGTTACAAACGATATTTCAAAATCAATAAACTCTTAATGCCGCAGGGTATTGAAGCTTTATAAGGTAATATGTTATTCGCACACAGTTTTGTTTGCTCAAAATGCAGTTAGCAAATTCAACTATGATATTAAACAAATTAGAGAAAAAAGCGTGGAATTTAAATTTAGAATTTTGTTTAACTATAATTTCAGAGTTGATGGATAATATGAAATATTGAAAATATGTGACGAGAAAAGCCGCAATTAAGTTTCTTTTTAATAACATTTTAAATGAGAGCTCTAAATATTTTTAATTACTCGATTATTTCCAATAAGCTCCAAATTAATGTGTGTTTTAGCTCGCCTTCCTTTTGTTGGGCGTGGTCGAAGGCCGACGAGAAGGTCCAAAAGCTGGTCGGGAAAGGACGTTAGTGCCACGCCCTAATTGCAATATTTTCAACTGATTAAGCGACATCACGTAGCTGCAATTAAATTAGCTTACAAAGTGCGCACTGCGCTGATGAAAAACCATTTTGGGGAAAGTCAAGCATTTAACTTGTTGTCGCTTTTCACGTTGTCCTCGTTGTTGTTGTTGTGAAGCAAACAACATAAAAATAAAATGCGCTCAAAGGAATTGGCTGGCGAGTAACGCGATGAGGCAAGTTAATTAAGAGTTGGCCAAAAGCAAAGATGGCTGAGGGACGCAACTTCAGTGACTGCGACATAAAACCGCCAACCATGGTGTTGTTGTTGCTACTAGTGGCTGCTGTCAGCAGCTGACCAAATGAAGAGCTGACCGGACAAACGTTCTTGTGTGTGTCTGTGGCTCAGCTTCAGTTAAGGACAGGCCAATACAGCATAGCACAACACATCACTGAGAAGCAGTCGCTGAGAATCCTCGTCCCAATCGCCGTGTAGGCAAGTGTAACCGCATGTACTGGTCTGCTCTTGCATGGCGGGAATTGTGGTTTGGGTGTGTGACAGTTGTTGTTGTTGCTGCTGTTACCAGTGGCTGCTTTTGACTTTGATGATGTTGGCAGTTGGTTCGCGGCTTGTTGCAGTCCCTGTCAATTGGCAATGGTCTTGTTATAGTAAAGTGCCAATTGAACAGGCCTTCACATATGCATACTCGTATACATTGTTTATGTACTTTGAGCCATTACGGTTCGTTTAATGCAATTTAATGCAATACATCAAATTCAAGTAGATCTGCGCTTAAATAGAGTCCTTAAGTACTTAGAGCTAAGCAATATAATAGAATATGCAAAATTCATAGCATAACTCTAGGAGAAAACTGGATGAATTGCCAGAATTTATACAAGACGTGTTCCTAAACCGTATTATTACTCACATTTTAGTTCTTATATTAAATTAATTTAAAAAAATTAACAAACCGCCATTCCTGATTGAAGAAATCTCAATAACTAAGATATAAATTTGAGCTTCTATTTTGCAGTGTGTGGATTTGGTAATGACAAGGTTTAAGAGTGTTCTAGAAAACTTTTCTAAAGATATACAATTCAATACACAGGTTACGCTTGACACTTGGGCACTTGGCACAATCAAAAGCGGTTGCCTCTTTTACGATTATTTAATAAAGTCATATAACTGGTGGCTGGACCTCATGCGGTGCTGGTCATAAATAACGAGAACTTTATGCGTTTTTATTATACGTACCATTTTATGAGATACAAATACATGCGAGATATACAAGATACAAATGTATCTCGTCGAAGGCAACAAAGTTAGTTGGTAACTTGATACACTTTCACTTCTCTGTGCTGTGCCCATTTAAGGTCGCTGGCAATAAATAAGCGACTTATGTGTGCTTCACAGACACATACACACACAAACACATACATACACCTGCTCACAATTGCTACAGTTGCCAATAGCAAGTATTTGGGTTAGTAATGCCATTTACGAGCCAAAATCGCCGCATAAAAAGAAATGCATAAAAAACGAGCTTTGTTTACATTTCTCTTTATTTTGTTGCTGCTTTTTATTTCTTTGTTTTGTTTGTTGTTGTTGTTGCTTTCAAGCAAATCCGTCTCCAATGTAAGCCGCAGCAAGCCAGAGAAATATGGTCTGGAATACGAGTATGAATTCGCAGTACTCTGGGTATCTTACAAAAGAAAAGAACATCAGCAATGGACAGAGTGACAGACCGAGCGAAGGTCTATTTAACTAACTGTGCATAATTCATAATTTAATTAAGAATCCAGCGAAATGAAAAAAGTTACACGAGGGACACATAGACAAATGCTCTATGCGTGTGAGTGTGTGAGTGTGCGAATGTGTGTTTATTGGCAGAGAAGCCCTGCACAGCTGTTGGCCATGTTTGGTTTACGTTTTACCCTTGTGTAAGGAGGGAGAGAGTGCGATAGAGTGAGCAGCTTGCACAGCTGAGCAAAGAGGGAGGCAGGGGGGCTAAGAATTGTGTGTGGCAAATTCTGAAATAGCCAATGTTGCTACAGGGCCGTAAGTCAAGCGACGCGTCAAGCAAATCTGGCCACCCAAGTGCCAAGATTGTGTGTGTGATGTGCGTGTGCACTAAATACGAGAAGTCGAAGTAAACTCACAGATTTAATGGCAGGTGCCAGAAATCTTGAGGGCGTTTCAATTTCAGCTGAATTAATGGCAGCTATACTAGTCAAGAGAAAGGGACGTCAACGCTGGGGGAAGGATAAGTAATTGCTTGGGGTATTAGTGCATTTAAAGTGGAGATGATGTTCTTGCCTTACGTAAGTTATGAGGGGGTTTTTGTGGCAGCTTATACAGCTGCTGCTGCCGGTAATACTTTGTGGAAGGCGGTGAAATATATCCATAAATGGAATACAAACATACACTGTACAAATTAAAAGCCTTAATCTACTTATAAGAAAAGTTCTAAGTCTGAGGTGAAATCAGGCACTGCTTAGTGATTTATGTAGATGCAAATAGTTTGGTTTCTTCCCTCCATCCCTTTCAGTGCTTGAAATAATTGTCTTGAAAAGGCCATTTAATTAACAAATCCTTGATAAATACTCATAAATAAAATGATATTGAAAGCATTATTATTCTTTTACACTCATTCTTTCAATTCTGCGCTGTTTGAAAACTAAATCTTATCGAATCTTATCTAAAATGCTTAATACTCTATGTTTCATTTATGTATAAATGTATTATAAATTCAACTAAAGAGAAACTTTTATCTCATCGTACTATATTTCAATTTAATCAACTTCTTTAAATAGGTCTTCTTATAAGACTTGAAATTCTCGGATTACATTGTAGTAAGAACACGTACTTCACTCACGAATATTTTTTTTAGTATGTGTCGAGTAAGTTTAACATTGCTATTGAAGTGTCCAAAAAGTTTGTGCAACTTTAATAAAATTACGTATAATTTTATGCACTCTTCTTTGTGCACCCTTAAAGCTCTAAAGTTTCACATGAAAGGTTCACGGTGTGGGCTGCTGGGGTAAGAAAGGATCCTGTCTGTCCCCTCTTGAAGATTCGCACAAGTGCTAACTCAATGACAACAAGGCCTAAACTAAATTAGGTGTGTGCCAAGATGCAGAAGAGGTCGACAACTTGGGAGGGAGAGGGCAGAAGATAATGTGAGCTTTAAATTTGAAATTTAACATGATTTAAGCAACAGGAGCGACAACAAAAACAAAGCAATGGGGACTCTAAGCTCGCTGAGTGGCTAAGTGTGTCTATGTGTTTCTACGTAGTGTGTTTGTTTGTGTGCAAATGTGCGACCAACTTGAAATGAGTGTGCCGCCGCAGAAACAACAATAACAACAACAACAGCAACAACACGAACGACAACAATGCGTTGTTCAGTGCGGAAACGTAAACTTCAAAGCGTTCACACACTTTGGTTTTGTGGCGTGTAGCCGCCCAGCTTATGGGCGAGGCAAAGCACAGTCCCCTCAGTAAGTATTCTCTCTGGTCATGTGTGCCTGTGTGTTGCATACATTTAGGCGCACCTGAGCGAGTTTGTGTCTCTGAATTAATTCGTATTTCAGCCTCTCTGCTCAAGCAGTTGCTAAGGGACTCGACAGGAGTGGAGCAATTCACCGACAACTTTGTTGTCAATTTGGCTTATTTCATTTACGCTTGGCCGTCTTTACTCCCCCTTCATCCCCCTGTCGCCTCAGTTTGTTTTTGTTGTAATTTATTTGTGCGCACCAAGCTGCAGACACCTGCAGCCAAAAAGAAAGTACGGCAATACACAAAAGGAAGCGACAACAAAAAACGCGGAAGACAATAAAAATTTTTAACAATTTTAGCTGCCGGTTATTGTTGACATCGCAGCACTGAACCCAACAGTACACCGCACAACGCAATGTCCTTAAAGTGCTTTGCGTTCCTGATGCGTTGGCTTGGCAGCCAATTGCTCTTGAGCTTTTACTTTTGTCATTTACCGTTTTCAATTTTCAAAGTATTAATACTTAGTCATCGGACTTCCACTCTAATTACAAATATGTTGAATATACTTTTCTAACATTTTTAATAAAGATCTCTTGAAGAGATTGTAATAAAATTATATTATATACTCATACTATATATGAGATACTATAGTTGCTAGAGAGCTCTTTGTCTTTGTTTTAAATTTTGATATGCTAAATTTAGTAATTAAATAAACAATAAAATATGTGAAAGCCATTATAACAAAAACAAAAACAAATTGTTTTATATTGAATAAAGTTTTCAATAAATAAAAAAAATTATTGAGTTTAAAACCCAAACCTAAATTGCTTCGATGTAATTTTTTGTAATAATATTTAACATTTAATACTTTAGTTCAGCTATATGGCAAATTGATCCCAATTAATTTATATACCTATCAAGTTACCGTTTGCGCAAAATAGAAAGAAACTTATTCAAATCAATTTACAATTGATATTAAATTTAAATTTAAAAATATAAAGTGTAAAAGGAAGCCAAACAAAGTTGATTAAGGTTAATGTAACCAGTTCAGTCTATGAACTTGTCTTTTTAAATGTTGATTCCACTAATGAAAAAAAAGCCTTTTGATTCTAATAGATTTTGCCATTTCAGGGCATTTCAACTTCGTTGTGCTCCAGCAAAGGTTTAGTGCCTTTGTTGTGCCGTGTTTAGTGTCTGACTTTTGGCGCAGCATGTGTCAAAGGGGTTTCAGCCATATTGTCAGTTCCTGTTGCTCCTCCTGTGCTACTGCTTCTTATTTCGTTTTTATCTTTATTTTTATATATGCTTTGCATTTTTTATATGCGTCTGCTCTTTTGGTTGAATGTTTCATCAGGTTTTTCTCTGCCAATGTATATAAATATTTGATTTTAGAATTTGGCGTACTTCTTCTTGACTTCTTCTTTAGTTCTTTTTTTAATTTTGTCCAAAATGGTATTCTTGTAGATCTCAAATTGTGCGTTTGTGTGTGTGTGTGTGTTACGAACACTCATTAAATTCACTAAGATGCGTAAGTGTTTTTTTTTTCTGAAGTCTTTTCTTTATACTAGCTGCCCTTTTCATGTTTTCACTGGGCAAACAATTCCCATTTTTATAAAGAAATTCTTCGCCAAAACGGATGCAAGTTGTAATTTCATTTCTGAGAACTGTTCCTGCATTCACCGAGTGTGTGTGCGGATAGGAGCGGGGTGTGTTTGATTCGCAAGTCTCAAACAACATTGAGATAAAGTTTGTTTGGATTTCTTAGCTCTGATCCTTAAGATTGTTGTTTTGTTATTCCTGTTGCTGTAGTTGTAACAGCAACCGGGCAAAGGAGAAGAAAAACCGAACAAAAAAATTAAGGTTGCAGTGTCCTTGTCATATCCTTTATTGCATTTGTTTTGCTGCATGTTTGCTTCACTTCGTATACCTTTGTACTCTTACAAGGATCACTTTTGCAATGCGAGGCAGATTGAATTGGAAATTATTGAGAAAATAAGTTTGATAAAAACTGAACCACTTTTCTTGTGTGAACATTTCAAAATGTGTAGTGAAAGGTGCTGCAGAATATTTTTATATATTAAATATTATTGAAGTCTAGATAGCTACTAACTAGAGTCCCTGACAATCTATTTAAAATTTAATCCATTCCCTACTAATATAAGAGTGTATAATCTTCGGTATTCCACAAATAAATGTGGAATTTATTCCGCTTTTTATTGTCACAATTGCTGCTCGCAAGGAGTCGAGTGTGTCAAGTGCTCTAAATGAAATTTCTCAAATATATATTTGTCGTTGTTATAGTTATTGTTGTCGTTGTTGTTGCTGTGCTGTTTGCTTTACTTTTTACCTCCTTTATGAAAGTACGTCTGAGTTTTCCGCATTTGCCTAAAGTAAAACAAATTGAACTTTTCACTTTGCATTTGTCATGAAGTAGCGACAGAGCAGCAGCTGTTGGAAATCTTAAAATTTTAGCATAAAAACAAATTTAATTTGCAAAATCAACAGAACAATTTATTGACTGAAACCAAATTTTCGAATACAAACAAGTGCATATTTTATGTTATTTATTTCCCTCAACTCTAAACAACATAAACAAATATCTAAATATTTTTATTTGCTTCAGGCAGTTAGTTTATCGAATTTACAATTTAGTATTTCAATATTTTAAATAAACAAATTTATGTAGTACAAAAAATGTTGTATGAAATTTGATAAGGAAATAAAAACTTATAGTTGAAATTTTGTTTGTACTAAACAAGTTACAAACGGAAAATAAAATGAATATAGATGAATTAAATAAGGTTGACTAATATACCATGCATATTTGTATACTAAAAACAAATGATTACAAAAAGTTGCATTTTCAAATATTTAATTTTTTCGTTAATTAAATTTTGGAATTGCAATTTTTGAAAACATAATAATTAATTCACAATGTAAACTAATTAAATAAACATTAAGTATAAAATTATTATAAAATTTCAGAATTTTTATTAACGAATAAATAATAGCTTTTTGATGGTTTAAAAACAAGCAATTTTTATATACTCTACTAACTCAATAAATATTTCCATACAAATTTTTACAAGACTGTCACATCAATGGACTGTTCTTCATTTTATACCCTGTGATAAGGTAAAATAGTAAAATAGGAGGCAGGTGCCTCCTACAGTTATGTAGTTGACATAGCGTTATAATAATAGTATAATAATGATTTAAAACCTAATAAAAAGAAACCAAGCTAAAAATGCATGGCGGGTATCTCAAAGTCAAGCAAACTCACTTATAGCTTGTTTACTTGCTATGAATTTATTTTATTTTATTATTTTACTTTAGTAAGCTTTCGAGCTTTCTCACTTATTATTATTTTGTTACCGAAATCGAAACAAACTGGAATTGGAAGATAATCCATCTTAAAGTATTATCTTCATTTGCTCTTTAAACCGGCACAATCTGATTTCTTTGCTCTCATTCTTTTGCGTCTCTCAAGTTGCCCACTTAATTTGCATTTAAAATAAATATATCTTGTGGCAAACTTTCAAGCACCCTTGTGCTCCTTCAACTGGCGAGCGTTTTGGAATTTGTTTTTGTCTCTTGTCTGGAAACTAACAAATTTGTTAAGCATTTTCTATCGACTTGTTACCCATATCAAAAACTGTTCACTTAATCTGTCATCTTTTGCGTGGGGATAAATTACCACATACAATGAGACGCATTAATTGGCATGGAGAATGGGAGGGATACAAAGTCGACGAGAGAGATAAAGCAAGTCAAAGCCGTAAACTTATTCAACCAATTTTTTGGCAATTTCTTTAATTTAATTCTTGGATATTTTCGTAAATTTGTGATGCTACTTTTTGTTGTTTGTTTCTTGTTTTTGTTACGGCTGCTGTCCAAGTTTTGATATCTTTTTGTGATAAAAACAAGAATGTCGCATTTAACTTTTCTGACAACATTGACAAGAAACAAATGGAAAAAGCAAATGCGAAACATCAACCACAATAACAAAGAAGCTACCGCAAAAGTTTGTAGAAAATCAGTTAACGCCTTTTACATTACTGTTGACTTGGCCTATTAAAAATGAGTTTTCTCTTTATCAGCTGATATGAAATAGTGTCTGTGTGGTTGTACCTACCAAATCGTTTTGGGTCATTATCCTTGTGTTATCCTTGTGGGTGTGTGTCCGTTTTTTCGGCACCTCATCGATTAGCCAAGTGTTGCCATGCAACAAAGGAGGCCACTTGCCAGCAGCAACGACACACACAAATGCCCAGAGAGACAGCGACCCGGAGGGTGCGGGGATGAGGACAACGCAAACCGCATAAGCTACACACACATACACAAGTACACACACACACTGGCGCGTACGCGGAACCGGTGGAGGGTTTTGATAACTCTTGCCAGGAACCGCGAAAGACCACAACGTGGTGACACACACTAACACACGAGCGTCCACTACAATTAAATGTTGCACGTCACTTGGCGACCAGGGAAACGGCGACGACGACGGCGATGACGACAACAGAAGAACGGGTAACGAAGGGAGGAAGCCGTGAATTAAGTTCAAGTCCGAGTTGTGTTTATGTTTGCGTTTTGGCAGGATAATGCGGCATGTATCCTGATAAGCAACGTTATTCTTGGTTGACAGTTTCGACAGTCAAATGTAAGATGCTGCAGTTGGTGCTGCACTCAAATCCTTTGTCTAGTTGTTGGTGTTTTCCTTCATGCGACACACGCGTTGCACACTTTCTACTCAACTGCAGTTTTGTTGCCATACAAATGATTATGATGATAATTATGATTAGGGCGATGTCAACGCTGTCTTGATGTTCACAATGCGACAGTGTTTGCCAACAGTTAGTTGCCACTTGCGACAACAACACGACCGTCTGCTCGCACGGCTCGCCGTTAACTGGTTCCGCCTCGAGCTTCGGGATACACGTTGTTGCACGAGGCACGCAGTGGCAGCAGCAGCAGCGGCAAACGTTTTGGGAAATTGCTCGATGTTAGCAAGTTTTCACCACGATGCACTCGAGGGCTGCTCTCTCGTGCTTACTTTCTCTCACTCGCTCTCTTTCTCTATCGCTTGAAATGGTGAGTTTGCGCCTAGGGTGAGTTTATATTTCGTTATGAGGTTTGTTTTCATTTTGCCGGTTTGTTTACGTTTTTCTGCTTTCCACCTTTAGCCGGCTTTTGATGTGGCAAAAACATATGATATTTTGGCCATGCGCCTCCCAAAAATGCTCTTAGCTTGCCTTAAAGGCATGCCAATCATTTTGAAGGGCTTAAAAAGGTACTTTATTAATATTTGTGAGAGCAGTCAAACATTTGAGCGCCATTTTAAATGAAACGTAAATTTTGATTGTATGTGAAATGGTTATATCAAATATTAAAGAATAAACATCTTATTGATGCAATTTTTCTAAGCATACTTCAGATTGTATTTAACCACTAAATTACTCTCGAAATAAAGCAATATTGTTTATTGAGCTCATTGCTCATAAGAAGATTATTAACATATTTTTTTTTATTAAGCAATTTCGATAATGAATATAATATATAAGATTTAATTCATCATGACAATTATAATATTTCCATCTTTTATTGCATACTTTTTAGCATATGCCAACTTTTATATTCACTATAAACCAGTAATATTATGATGTACGGATTCTTTACTTAATAAAATAAATAAAAGATCATATAAATACTATAAACCAGTCTCCTTTAATGCTATATTTTACCAAGCTATGTCGTAAAGCAAACATTTTGCGTTTATATGCTAAATCTTTAATTACCATCATTCATTTAAAAGTAATTCTTACAAACTAAATCACTTTTAATCATATCATCTTCTGCTCGATTAAAGCTAAAGAGCTGACCCCATTTGTTAGTTCAAAACTGTGTTCATTTTGTGCACAATAAAATGCTTAATGTCACATTAAAGTGTCTCTTCGCTTTCCAACAATGGAACAATAAACAACAAGCCGAGTTACAATCTGAGTCCTTCTGAGGCTAATCATGGTTCGAAACGAAATTTTTTTCGTTGGTATTTCAATAATGGTCTTAAGCTCTGGGGGTGTGTCTGACACTCGTACTATGAGGTGAAGACCATGTCGACCGCAAAAGCTGTTTGGTCGGAATAGTCAGCGGTCGCTTCATAGTTCTTGCAAACAGCTTTGGTCAAATTTCTGACCGGCAACGGCTCGGTTTATTTACAAGAAATGTTCGTTTTATTGCAGGCCTGCGTAACCACAGGAGCCAAAGGAACACAAGCAGATTGAAGCAACAACAACAGGACTAAAAGAAACAACTACAACAGAAGCAGGACACAAAGTGTATCAATTATAATACGGGTGCACGGCAAACGAGGGCTCAAAGCAGAACCAGAAACAACTACCATGACAACAACAGCTACAACCACAATTACCTCAGATCCGGGCATTCTGTGTTTTCATCACTGCAACGTGAAAGTTTTCTGCTTCACTTTGCCACACACTTGCCCCCATTGCAACGCGCAACTGGATGCGGATGCAAATGCTGCTCCAGACGCAACTAGAGATGCGACCTTAACGAGGCTGCTGCCCTTTCGTTTACCCTATCCTTTCGTCCGTGCCACGCAACATCCTTGTGCAATTGTCCTGCGACCCTCGACCGGTGATTTTCTCAAGTGAGTATATCAAAAGGGGTCCACAAATGGGGGAAACACAAATGGAACGGAGTATTAATGATTGTACCTCGGACTCTATAGAATTGAATTAAATTATTTAAAAATGTTATATTTACTTTTTAATTAATTTATTTAAAAATGTTATATTTACTTTTTAATTAATAACTTCCAATTTCTACTTCTCTTTAAGTGGAATTGTAGATTTTATGATTATTATCACATTAACGTGCAGCTATAATTTTGTACTTTGAATGAAATTATCTTTCAAAGACTATTCATTTCTAGGTATTTTTCGTATTCAAAGTTATTTCTTAGTTTACAAATATGATTTTAATTTCACAGAAAGTTTATAAGAACAGCTTTTTTATTGAATTTTTTGTCTTACAAATTTATATATCGTAATAAATCGCTAAATGGTACAAAGACATGCAAGCAAAATTTTGACAATATGCCTAAAAGATGTTTTTCGATAGTTTTGGCATCTAGAAGTGTTTCCAAAGAACTTCAGTGTTTATGCCAACTCTAGATATTGGACTGTCACTTTAATTTTACATTAAGACTGGATAACTTTAGTTCCAATATTTTGTAGCATACTTTTAGTTTTTTGATCGTAGAGGATAACGCAACCAACTGATTGGTTTCCGTCTGTGGAATCCAGTTTAATAAATGCAGCTATGCTATTGTAAGGGCCTCTCAGTTTTTGCCAGCATCTAGATAACTTTTTTTATTATACAAACTTAAATGCAGTAGAGAATTTGTTTGTCTGTCGAGTTGGGGCAGCTTCCGTTCGCAACCCACAAATATCAGGTTTTCGCTTTTGCATTTTAGTTTAGTTGTTTTTGGTAGAGCCTGAAATATGCAAAATATGTGTAAGTCTGATGCCATTTGTGTGTGTGCTTCTATTTCTGTTCCGCAGCGATTACAGCAACGCGACAGATTTGCATATCGCGGTGACCACATCCGCCGGCGACATTGTCGAATTCGATAGGTATGGGCTGCGGCGGCATCGGCGTGATGATAATCCCCGTGACTGGAGGCAATCGCTTCTCGTCGGAGATTTGCCCGAGCCCTGGCACGACTACTGGGATGAAATCCTCGAGCAGGTGAGTCATTTTGTTTCCTCTCTGTTTCACCGAAACGACTAATTCTTTGTTAGATATGCGGCCAGTCGTCGCGTTGGTCCATTGCCTGCTATGAGGAGACAAGCCACAATTGTTACACATTTGTTCTGGCCTTCCTGCAAGCGCTGGGCCATGCCCAGCTCAGCGATGCAGCCCGCACAAAGACTAGCTTCTGTGAGAAGTACATTGTGCCCCGCACTACCACCGCCGGCAAATATATTTCGCTCTATCGCAGACTGCGACAAGCGGGCATCCATGTGCATCGCCAGCAACCCAAGCACCGCTCCCTCAAAGTGGATATCTGCGATGGCTTAGACAACAGCAAACTGCCAACAAACAAAACAAAGTTGGCCAACAATTTGACAGCACGCTCGCATGTGCGTCAAAAGCTTTGTACAATCGAGGAGTGACCCATAGTTCAGCTACTATTTAAAAGGAGAGTTTGTGCTCTCGACGAAATATAATCTCAAACGTTCTGAATAGAATTAGAGTCTAAGATCGGATAGGATTTCTAACAGTCCTAGGTAGTTACTTGTTCCTACGGTTTTCTAAACATTTGTATTATACATAAGCACGGCCTGATTTTGGTTATTGTATTCTTCTTAAGCACGGCCTGATTTTGGTTATTGTATTCTTCTTTACACTTGTACACTGCGTATACATCTTTGTTAAGCTTTGATCGATGTTAATTAGAAAACAACTTAAACAATCTTATGTTTAATGTGATTTTAAATAGTGATTTGTCGAATAAATTAAATATACATATAAAATAATACTGTGTTCTAATAAACATTATTATATTTATTTTTACAGAATTAAAAACAATCAATATTCAGCGACCATGACCGACATTCCTAAAACCTATGAATCCCTTAACATTTAAGAAGTTTCTAATTTTAAAATATTATGTTAAAACTATATTGTCAGCTATTGTTTTTACAAAAAACCTTACTTGGATTTCGTAAAACGGTTTCCGATCTCGAATAAGGCCCTCTACCAGTTCACTTTCACCTATACATGTACACCTATGCTGTCTCAAAATAACATATTCGTAAGACATCAAAAAAAGCCCTGACGAATGTGATATCTGAATTTCTAATTTTCTGAATATTATAAGCAAAAAATATATTCAGTTTCTTTCAAAATGTTTCTTGAAATTTTTTTATACCCGCCGATCCGTAGGATAGAAGGGAATTATAACTTTGTGCCAAAATGTACATAGCAGGCGTGAAGCATACTTAACCCCACAATGTATATATAATACATATATTCTTGATCAGAGTCATAAGCCGAGTCGTCATGTTCACCTGTCTGCCCGTCCGTATGAACACTTTATTCTCGGATATTAAAAGAGCTAGGGCATTATTTATTATTTTATTATTTGCACACAGATCAAGATTATTTTAGATTTTGGTCATGTAAGCATATTTTTACTTTATACTCGTACCTAGAATGATCGTTTTTGATATACATAATCATAATCACCATCTTAATGGTCTCTGATTTGGGTTTGGTTACAATCGGACGCATAAGTTATTCAAGAAATAATTTTATAGGTGAAAACAGGTGCAGCTTCACCTGGTTAGTTGCTACGTTGCTTTGTGATATAAAATATAAGTAAAACCAAGCTAAACATTTTTGGACATGTTTCCCTTTTTCTATACCTTTTAATAGTTCATAAAGAATTAATCATGAAGTTGTGCTTTATCCATAAACATGAAATCTATTATATTTGATTATATTAAAAGACATAATAATTATTATAAATGGAATACATTAAAATAGGAACTGCTGTATATTCGATTCACTTATTGTGGTGGACTGACGTTTTCCTCGAGCATGTTCATGTAGTTGCCAGGTGGATCATAGTTGCAGACAACGTAAATGGTATTTCCACTGCAAAAGGGAAATCATCAATTTTTGTCTTTCAAAATTTAGTCTATTTGCTAACCGCTTTGCAAATCCCACACCCAGGTGACGCGAACTTTTCCAAATGACTTGGGTAAAGTGGCCAGTATCCATTTGAAATGATGGACTACTCCAGTCGTATAGCTCGATCTCATTATACCAGGACCTAACAGCATCGGCCCCAGCAAGATTTGCACCAGATGCCATATAAATGTTCTCTCCATAATTATTATTCTGACGATGCTCAAAGCGATTGTTGGCCAGTAGATACTAATAATAAGAATGGGTAATCGTAATTTTACAAATATGGTAATATAATATGCTGGTATTTTTGGTTACGTTTGCCCATTCACTAGCTAGTTCTGATAGTTGACCGTCAAGCACTAAAGGAGGAGCATCGTGCCGAGCTCTATATGAATTGTGGGCATCAAGCACCTCCTGTTCAAACTGCAATTGTGTAAAATAATATGGATTAAAATTAGTTTATTTTCACTAAGCTATTACACTTTTTACGGAAGCTGCCGAAATGTTGTCGAGGAGCAATAAACAAAGCAATATCACAAACGAAGCTCGAACTTTCATTGTTGTTTTATGGAGCTGCAAAAATATTATATCAACTTTTATCTTTTTCACTAGATTACATTTTACATCATCAGAACATTGTTCATTGTTCTGTTAATTTTTCTCATAAAATATGCAATGTGATAAGTATATGAGCTAATTATACTTTTATTTGGAAGTTCGCTTACTGCCTGAACACTCATTTCGTTGATGGCAATTTAAGGAATTCTTGTTGATTTTTATAATTTTAAATGGAAAAAAGCACGTAATGCGCTTGCACTTTCAAGTCTGATATTGAAATGAGAACTGAGTGGCTTGAGACGGCAACGTTTGGCTTTTATGTGTTTTTTTTTTGCGTAATGGTGATAAACCTCGGCGTCCATACTACTAGTCATAACTAGAGCAACTTCACTTGTCGGCGCCGCTGACTAATCTTCCTTATCAGTTCGATGTGAGCTATATGGCAAACAATTTCTCAGCTGTTCAGATTTAACGTAGCATTTTTATTTGTTGGTGCAGACTTTAATTATATGGGATTTCATAAGAACTTTTTTTGACTACATACAATTATTGGCAGTATAGTTAAATGATCTGAATTAAGTGCATTTAAATATTTATTGTAAAACGTTTTTTCCATTACTCGAAAAAGGCAGTTCTTTCCAGATTTTTATTAAATTACTAGTGAACCGGCGAACTTTGTTCCGCCTTAATGGCAATATTCATTATACCCGCCTACCCAAAGGGTAGAAGGGTATTATGGCTTTGTGCCGACCGAAAATGTATGTAACAGGCAGAAGGAAGCATCTCCGACCCCATAAAGTATATATATTCTTGATCAGCGTCAACAGCCGAGACGATATAGCCATGTCCGTCTGTCCGTCTGTCCGTCTGTCCGTCCGTATGAACACCTAGATCTCAGAGACTATAAGAGATAGAGCAACAAATTTTTCGCGACAGTATGTCTTATTGTTGCACGCAGATCAAGTTTGTTTTTGATTTTGGCCACGCCCCCTCCCGCCCCCGTAAATCGAATAAAACCGAATTGCAAGCGTCGTTTTAAACCTAGAACGTTCAATTTTGGTACGCACAATACTAATCACCATCTTAATGATCTCTGCGAATTTGGTTACAATCGGATAAAAAAAACAGAAGTTATTAAGATATGACTTTTATAAGACGTTACCACGTGCAACTGCTAGTGCTGCCTAGCTAGTTGCTATGACACTCCGCGACATAATAATGGTGTTCAATAAACCAACTAAAGTGCCGCCAAGCTAATAACTTCGAACAAAGAAAATTTTGATATATTATTTTGGTATTTATACCCGCCTACCCAAAGGGTAGAAGGGTATTATGGCTTTGTGCCGACCGAAAATGTATGTAACAGGCAGAAGGAAGCATCTCCGACCCCATAAAGTATATATATTCTTGATCAGCGTCAACAGCCGAGACGATATAGCCATGTCCGTCTGTCCGTCTGTCCGTCTGTCCGTCCGTATGAACACCTAGATCTCAGAGACTATAAGAGATAGAGCAACAAATTTTTCGCGACAGTATGTCTTATTGTTGCACGCAGATCAAGTTTGTTTTTGATTTTGGCCACGCCCCCTCCCGCCCCCGTAAATCGAATAAAACCGAATTGCAAGCGTCGTTTTAAACCTAGAACGTTCAATTTTGGTACGCACAATACTAATCACCATCTTAATGATCTCTGCGAATTTGGTTACAATCGGATAAAAAAAACAGAAGTTATTAAGATATGACTTTTATAAGACGTTACCACGTGCAACTGCTAGTGCTGCCTAGCTAGTTGCTATGACACTCCGCGACATAATAATGGTGTTCAATAAACCAACTAAAGTGCCGCCAAGCTAATAACTTCGAACAAAGAAAATTTTGATATATTATTTTGGTATTTTTAGTATATTTTTTTTAAGTATATTTTTATACTATTATATAAATATAATATTTTGATGGTAAAATTGGGTGGCGGGTATCTCACAGTCGAGCAAACTCGACTGTAGCTTTCTTACTTGTTTTTTTTTTAATTGGAAAAAATACAAAAAAAATTAAATACATAGCGTCATATGCGTTTTATTATTCCAAGTCTGATTCATTTTTGTTATATCACGTTTGTTTTTTTTTTTTTTTTATCTATCTATCTATCTATTTATATTTTTTTATTATTTATCTATCTATCTATTTATCTATTAATTATTTATCTATCTATCTATTTATTTATTAATTATTAATCTATCTATCTATTGTATTTATTAATTATTAATCTATCTGTCTATTGTATTTATTTATTTATTTATTTATTGAAAAAATTCTAACAATCACTCAATGAACGATGCACAGCGAATGAAAAAACATACACATATAATTTCGATTTCGGCCTTCAGAACCTCCTTTGGTGTTGGCGTTTGTTGCTAAAAATGATTTTTTCTATTTAAATTCAGAGCCTCCTTTGGTGTTGGCTTTTTTTCTATTTTCCGGTTTTTGCAAAGATTTTCAATGGGATAAAAAGTATCCTATGTCCTTCTCCTGGCTCTAAACTACCTCCCTGCCAATTTTCAGCTAAATCGGTTCAGCAATTCTTGAGCTATAAGCGAAGTCACACAAACACGACTTCCTTTTATATATATAGATGTCAAGTTTTTCTACACTCACTCACCTTTATTGGCTTACCGGTTAGGCATTTGTCCATCAGGGCTTAAGCCTACACATGTCAGAGCTAAAGTCATGGGAGATGTCATCCTTTGGCTTCAGCCTTTTGTGGTGCTGGCGCCTGCCTCATTAATAATCGCCATATCCGTGGCACGAGTCGGTTTCGTTATGCAAAACTGTCATGAATCAGGGCGAAAATGTAATTATATTCTCTCCTTGATGAGCTCATCATCTTCCTCTCTGCTGCCTTGCAACAAGGCTGTCTCTTCTCTTCTCGGTTTTCAGTCGTCTGGTGGCTTTGGTCCTCGCAGCGGTCGGGCCACATTTCATCTTGGATAGCACGCAATACGTGCATATAAATTGTATAATGCCCCGCTCGTTGTCAACTTAGAAGACACGTAATCTAAAAGTAAATAAGTTTTGTCTCCTGTCTCGGCTGCATAAACTTTTCCTTATGAGTTTTGAGTCCACAAACTTTGCATGTTGTTTGTTGTCCCATCAGACCGTAATGATGATGTTGTTATTGAATTTAACCATTTAGGATATTTAGTCCGATCGTTCAAGTGGAATGACTTGTAAATATTCAGATAGAGTTACGAACATAAATAAAGTGAATTTGAAGTACCGCTCAGACAACTTTAATAAATAAATATGAATAACGAGTGTAAGCTGTAAATGCAAATTTAAAACAAATTTGCATATAGTTTTAAAATTTATATGCAACTTTTTCTTTGAATCATGTTTTTGTTTTCTTTTTTTAAGTGTTTTTAAAACTTCTTAAATATTAGCAGTAAAAATTCTGAGTACATTTCGTATCTATTTATTTCTTTTAACAATCTTCAGAAAGAAAATTGATACTTATGCCACTCAGAGTCTGCATTTATCTAGTACATCTTTCTTTTAATTAAAATTAAAAAAAACGCCTAAATATGCAACTCATTTCGTACAATTTTGAACTTTAGCATAACATCTCAAAATTTCATCAATTTAAATTTGTTTTGAATATACGTAAGCTTTTGTTTTCAAAATTTTAATATTATCTGATGAGCACACGCATAAATTTTAACAACTTCCGCTCATTAATAATTACAACAGATCACAAAGCGTATACACATTACAAGTTATCAAGTAATCTGATCTGGGAGTCATACATTTATGAGACACAATCAGATTGGCAGTTGACTCACAAAGTAGCTAATGGTAAGCGGCAAATAGGGAAAACTGGGGCAATGTCATGCCATAATTTTACAGCCCTCTTTTATCAGGTTGAATACTCAACTGAATATAGCTGAAGGTCGTGGCCACACCCCGCCATTATGCCATGCCATACATACATAACGGTGTAAAATTAGGTGTGCCTTATCGGGAAACGTGAGTCAAATTCAGCTTCAGAAACGAGAACAAGTGCTCAGCACAAGCTAACCCATTTGTCTTGCTAATTGTTGTTATTCAATTAAAAATGTGGCAACTGTTTAACATAAATGCGTAACACAAATTGAAAAGAAAGGCAGAAAAGGCAAACAGAGGGGAGGAGGTTCGCATTTTGACCAGGCTCAGTTGGTATTTATTGGCAATAGAATAGAAAATGGAAAAGAAATAGAAATGAAATGGGCAAATCAGCACAGACCTTGAGCAGCACTTAGAACCAATTCTTTTGTATCCATTCGTTGGACGGGTTCGAACTTTGTACCTAAGCCCGCACATTGTCCGCACTGCCCCACCGCAATGCAGCCACGCTGTTGGTAATCATGTCGGATGACAAGCAAGCCGTTGTATGGCTGCAATCCCTGCCCAGTCCCCAATCGTCAACCCCCTTTCGACACGTTTTCGACGCATTGAAAAATCTCGACTAATGTCAAACGCTTTGTCGTCATCGTCGACACTCTGGAGAATGGTTCGCTTGACAGTTTTAATTTAGTAGCTGCATATTTCTCAATGCATTCAAGTGGTATTATAGTCTTTTTTCCTTCTCCCATTTTATAAGAGCTCTGGCAGTTTGAAAAGGATAAATGCATTGCCCACTCTGATAGATGACAAAGATTCGAAGCAACATTCAAAAATAAACAACTTCCGATTATTCATCATAGTAGATTTGATTCATGCGCCATCAACCCGTTTCTTGGTGTATTCATCGCATTAAATGTACTTACAAACTGCTCTAGTTGTCTGTCGAGTATAAGCTATGCAAACAATTCACATTCAAATTAATTTGTCCGTCTCAGTCCCAAATTGAATAGGGTAAATACAGTAGTAACAACGGCGTCTCTTGAGCTCGCAAGTGTTTTACAAATATTTGCAATTGCTCATCTCTAAAATTTCAATTGACTTTGATAAGCTCAGTCATTTCCAGAGATAACAACAGATCTTGTTAGGAAAACGAACTGTAAAATCAACCAACTCTCGATAGTCAAAGACGATTCTGTAATGCACTTTTCATGGCTCCTATTTGTATTATTTGAAAGACGTTTACATCTCATATTACAATCTTACAGACTATGTTTATTAACATGTATTAATAGCTCTGTTCAAGCTCAAAATAATTTTGTATAACTCATATTGGACACTGCATAAACTTATACTTTTGAATTATAAATCTATTTATGTTGCATTGGCCACAAAACGTTAAAATATTTAATCTAGGTCTGGCAAAGTAATGCAAATTAAAGCTAATTCTTTCGCTTGTCTATTTTTATATGGTGATTTCCTTCTTTCTTTTTCTTCGTTTAATATATTCCTTGTCTGACTGCAGCTCTGGATGCTGCTCTAAAGAAGCATATAAAAATGTATTCACACAAATTTCTTATGTCAACTTTAAAGTTGTTGAGCGAATTAGCAATTTGCGCAAAGCTCGTTGTGACAACTCAAACCAAATTGCCGATTCGTGTTGACTTTCGTTTGTTTTTCTTTTACTTTTCCGAGTTTTTGCCTTTGGGAAATGCTTTTTCTTGACACTTGCCCTTTTGTTGGCAGTGGCCGCATTTGTTGGCTGTGGTAAAATGTAAATAAAAGTCTGCAACTGATACGGTTGGTTTCGCCATAATTTAATGGATTTTCCTCGCATTTTGCGTTTGTTAATGCAGTTGGGCATTTGATAAATCCGCATTTAAACCATGGCTAGCTGAATTTCACGCATAATTTGTGTGCATTTCAATTATTGGATCATCTGTTTTCATTTTCCGCTTTATGACTTTTTCAACCCACACATCAAATCTATGTCAAAATAATTTGCTGGAATGTTAGGAAAATTCTGTTTATGCATCATTTAATTATGATAATTGATGATGACAGCGGTATTAATATGCAGGCAGACCCGACCTCGCCTGATGCACTCATTTTACATTAAACTGGCCTAGTCAATGATTATTGCACATACGCAGCGTGTGCATGCAATGAGGGAAAGGAAACGAGGTTGTAAATCTATTTAAATATTTGTGGAAAATCACCTCAGCAATCAACAAAATGTTTCATTATGCAAATTACAGTGGAGGATTATTGTCATGTAATTTTTTTTGTGTATAATATTTTCAGAGATTAGTATACCTAACTTTAATTGCAATAGATAAAAATTAGAATTTTCTATTGAAATTTAAGACTAGCACTTTATTGGAAACCAAACTTCAACTATATTATACAATCACAATATATAATGCAATCTTACAGCATTTGCATTTAGAAGGTCCCTCCATTGCGTTTGTCGGAGTCAAGAGACATTATTGTTTTTGCCGCTAAGCATTTTGCTCTTCTACTTATCGTCTGAACTGCATTCAAAGTCATCTCATCTGCATCTCATCCTGTCTTATGCCAGCACAACATATCATTGCATCTCTGGCTAACCGCAACAGTTTCTACTATCATTTGCATGCTGTTTTATTTCACAATTTATATGCTTACCAAATGGATATCCAATACATTTACCAATATATTCAAGCGCACTTGGAATTCACACACACGTTGCATCATTGCACTTACATGGACAAACACATGTCCGGTTCCGGCTACCAAAGTGCTGTGGAACAGCAGCATCAAACTATCCTCATATAGACTCAAATCCCTTCGTATTTCTTTCAGCTTCTGAGTCTATCAGATGTGTGTATTCCTAGCGAAATTTTGCAATAAAACTAAATCGAATTCAAACAGAAACTTCATTTACAGTTCATCAAGTCGATTCTCCCTCCAGTGCAAGTAAAATACTTCTACCTCAATATGTCCCCCCACTCGAAATGAGCTCTTTGGCAAGTCTGGTAAGTTTCTTGATTGTTGTTGGCCAACAAAAACTTGGAGCATGGCTTTTATGCTAAATTAAATGGGGCTAGCAAAGCATACGTTATGCATATGTGCTACATTCCTTGCGAGAGAGTAAAAAGGAGGAGGTTTTGCTGGAACAGCCCCTTTAGTTCTTTGTGCTCTATACGGCGTATCTTTTAGTTGTTCATCTCTTGCACAATCGCGTCGATACCATGTTCGATTGGCCTCAACATTTGTCGAGAAAGTTTTGGGGTTTATATGCTAAATTGGTTATTGCCAATTTATGTGTGGACTTTTGCACCCATATTACAAACTTTGCAGCAGGTGTAAGGTGCTGGCCTTAATATAATTATCTAAACTAGTGCATAATTGTTGGAAATTAACACAATTTCCATTGCTATTTGAACATATTTAGTGTTTTGCGGCTTGCACGCAATTCCCACAATTTTCACAATGGCAAAAACCAAATTCGAAAATGTATTTCTAATTGTGTGCTGGAAATGTTCAGTGTTGATTGTGCGGTTGGCATTGGAATGCACTAACTGCCCAATAATTTGATAAAAAGCTTTGCCACGTGCCAACAAAAAAGCTGGGAGCTTATTTTTCTCGGCATTTTCTGCCTTTTGCATTGAGATCTTGGCACAGCATACAGAGCCTTGTCAGCTCATTTTTGAACAAAATGCAAAATAAACAGTTTATGCGATTTTCGTATCGTTGCATATTTGCCTAGTTATTTTCCTCACTTTCTCGTACACTTTTCTTTTTCTAAAAGGTCACAATCGTTGACTTATTTGCGCTCGAACGCGTTGCTTAAATCTCCTGAAAAGAAACGGAATGGCCAACCCATTGAACCGCTCAAATATTCTTGACGCTGCTTTTGAAACTTTCAATACACAAATGTACAAACAACTACTTATATACAAGCTGAGGTTGAGGGAAAATTAAATTGTAAAAATAAGTTCGACTATTTTAAAACCCTTTCAACAATTGAACGTTCGATTATCAGCCATGCTTTCTAGTGTATGTTTTAGAAAATATGTGCACACATATATACTAAAATACATACTATACATAAAAGCTTAAAGTCAAATAAAATCATTTGCCATCAATTTTCCTCCTCTTTAAAATGCCGTAATTAATGATAATATTTCAACTAGACTAGCAAGTGTAAAAGTGCATGAGGTGGTTATGGTGCACTTTAATGACATGGAAAATTTAATAAATTTATTAAAATGGAAATGTTCGCACGTTTCTAGGCAATAAGTTGGCAAGTAGGGGTTGCGCAGGGGTCGGGCTAAAGTTCTGGTTTGGTTGTTGTAATTTGCGTGCTAATTTCCTGAAGCACAAAACTAGTTGCAAACTGTGCAAACATTTCAAGTCATTCCGTAAACATTCAGCTAACGCAGATAGAAGATGCAAAAAGTCAGACGTACAGACGGATAGACAGACAGAATCAAGAAGCCATATCTTTTGATGCTGAGCCAAAGGCATGTTTAAAGCAGCTTGGCAACCACTTTGAGGTCCTTGACGAGTCTTCATGCCACATCTATAGAACGAGTCAGCCACAATCATGTGTCTGACTGACTGCCTGGGAACTGCTTGCATCTTACACTTTGCAGTTCTGCATAAGTTTGTATGTACGATGCTGCTGCGGTTGCAGTTTAAATTTGCCAACGGCAGAAAGCCAAAAGCTGCTCTTGTTCCCCACCAACAATTTGGCATATCTAATTGACAGGAAACATATTTCCGTGAATCCTTTAATATTTATCACTTAATTGACATGCCTCTCAGACATCAAATACGAGTAGAAAATAATCGCATTTCATTCATTTAATGATCCATGGAATTGAAGAACTAATCTCAATTTTGGCAAAATAAAATAAAAATGGTACAATTCGCCTTTCATTTCAATGGCAATGGCAACCTGCAAAATGAGAAAAGTTGGCAAAATGGCCAAAATTTGATTGTCTTTATGTGAAAGTCTAACCTAACAGCACAATTCAGAACGAAGCTGGAACAGGCCTATACAAGGCAGCTTCAACAATATATGCAAATAAAATTTAACAGGTGCCCGAAAGACGACTATCAGATACCCTGTCAAACAATTATTATTGACTTAACTTACAGAGGGTATGTTTAGCATGCAACAATGCAAAAGTAAAAGCAATAACTGTTGAGAATACGCACTTTGAGCTATTTTAAAGATGGTCATGAGACTAACGAGCTGGGACTACTATAAACCAGAAGGGCTTATATACAATTGGACCAAATGTTTGTTTGAGGATGATATTTGCTGCTCTGCTAGTCTCTAGTAAGTCGCACAATTGTAAATTGCAGCATGTGGCCAAATTTAGTCATCTATGTAGCTTACACTGGAAAATATCTAGGATAATGAGCACAAAAAACAAAGTAAATAAAGAAAAGAAAAATAGCATACATGTTTATAAAGCAAATAGGAATGAAGTATTGATTTAATACTTTAGTCTAAAACAAATGAATACTCATATTGGAAAAACACAAGTCAAAAATACAAAGTACTATACTTTAGGATTCATCTAGGTAGTTTCTTAAGTTGTAGAAATGTACAGTTCGACATTAAAAAATAATTAAAGTAAACTTAAGCCAGCAACCAAGGATATTACAATTATTTATTTAACAACTAAGAATATGGTAAAAAAAAAAAAAACAACTTACATCGAGAAAATTGGTCAAATGTAGAGGTTATGACTTTGTTTTAAATAAAAATTAAATTCTTGAATGAATAAAAAAACTAAGTTATTGAATACTACTTCAAAGTTCCCATCAAACAAACCAAATTTCAATTTCTATCATATATGTATGTATGTTATACTTTTCTCAGTGCATTTCCATATTTGACTATGGCCACATTTACCTGCTGGTCAAAAGGCGTAAAAGTGGCAGATGAGAACAACTGCATATGAAATGACTGCTGATTATTGTAGCTCGTCCAAGCTGCTGCTGTACTGCTGATGTTGCTCCAGCTAGTACTAGTCTTGCTACTGTAATGGCACTTGAGTGATGGCGTTTGTTCCATTGGGTGTGTGTTGTGTGTGCAGCTGCCAATTAGATGCTGGCAGAAAGGTACAGGATAGACAGAAAAAGGAAGAGTGCAACTACATTTCTATTGACGGCAGCTTGCCGGAGCTCTTCTACGTTGTCATGGCAGCCATGGTACATGGCACAGTGCAGCCATTGTGGCTGTCTATGATGCTTCACGTGCTTTTATTCCACAGCTTCTGTTGCTGCTTCTGCCTGCAGTTGGCAGGCCTTAGAAGTGCGTTATAAGCGGGTTACGGTATTTTCATCATTTTTCCAGGCCATTCAAAGCACAAAAAAATAAGAGTCAAAGACTCAAAGGAGCAACATGAGCACAGCTGCCACTTGAAGATTTATGATTGTACACTGTCAGAATGTCTGCCTCAAACCCGAGCAGATTCAAAGACGAAAGTAGAATTGAATTGATGAGACAATGTCTGTTTGTCAGTCACTTGTCAACATTTCAGCTCAGCCTTGATATTATATAAACGAGGCTTTCTAGTTTCTCTAATCTGTATAACAAACCTACGAAGATCCTTTCACCTTTTACTGCTGATTTATCGCCTTGTCCAGCCTCAAGGCATGGGCCAATGCCAGCACCTAGCTATAACTATCCTCCATATGCACACCAAAACTCAGCTCAACTCAAGTTGCGTTTCTCGGCCCTTTTTGACATTCAATTAATATGTAAATTAAGCTCGACTTCTCAACTGGCAACCGACTGACTAACTTGCTGGGAAAACCATTTCACATGCGATAAGCCAAATTTAACCCTCTTACACTTTGGCATCGCGAGTTGAGGAGAGGCAAAGTATAAACATCATGGAGTGCAGTATGGGAATTGTCCAGAATTGTAGATATAGAGAAAGACAGAAAAAGAGTGAGAGTGGCAGAAGCAGGGATAGAAATTAGAAAACCAGCTTAGTAATTCAGGCAACGTTCGCAGATTTCGTGCATAGTTTCAATTGCTTGCCACGGCCACAGGCAACATTGGGTGGCATATCCTGGTCTTGGTCTTGGTGTCGGTCTCAGTCTGGGGTCTGGGGAATGACCCCTTGGAATTTACGAGACCCTCGAGATTAGTTTGCGCTCTTGTTTGCCTTAATTGCAAGTAGGGGCGTGGTCGGGGCCGTGTCGCCAAGTCAGCGGATTGCGGATTGTGCCCTCTCGCACAAACACAAACAAAGAACCAACAACAAACAAAACATGGCACAAAGCAAAAAACTGATACACCAGCCAGACACAAACTCGCCAACATTTTACATTCCACATACGCCGCGTGTGCCGTCTGTACATACGAGTACATACAACGTATTGGCAATTGGTGTTGCTGGGCTGTACAGTAAATACTCGCAGTTCAGCGCCAAGTTCCAAATAAATACACTTATCGAGTCGCAAGGCATTCGCAAATATCTCACATGCATAAATTGTGCTCAAGAGCTGAGCAATGGCCTAGCGAGAGACAAAGATAGACAAAGACAGAGAAAGCGAATGACAGGCAGAGTCAAGCATTTTTGTTTATTTGTTACAATTTTATATCTTATTTATTTCAATTTTTTGCCCATTCGTTTGCGACGTGTTTGTCGATGTGGCACATTTTATTGCAATGCTCTCGTATCCTCTGGGATGCAATTTTAAAATATTGCACACTCTTCTCGTATGGTCGTTCAGTCGAGTCAAAAAGAACTCCATTTATATTTCATGCATTACGTTTTCCTTTCCATTTTCTTTTATTTTTGTCGCCATCGGCATCGCCACTGACTTGAGTGATTGTAATAAATTATTGGCAAGTTTATCAGGACCAACATTCAGTCAGCTTAAAGTGTCAATTGAATCGTTTGCTCAATTGTATAGCTCTAAACTATTAATAACCCACGGCAATTCTCCAATACCATGTTCCCAGCTAATCGGCAGATCTTTTCTTAGCTTTTCACAGAATGTTATTAAAGTTGTGTATATTAGTGTGATTTTCCAATAAAAACTTTCAAATCCAATTTGCTACACTAAGCTTTACTTTATACTCGCCAAGTAACAGAGTCTCTGTGTCTAAGTGTAAAATACTTGTGAAAAACATTATGTAAAAACTTTGAAGGCAACTTTTAATGAACTTGTGTTTTTTAACGATTTACATTATGAAAATGCAACATACGTGTATGTTTAGTTATAGTTTACACAATGAAAGGGTGTTATGAATGCATCACGGTATAATACTTAATTGGTGAAATAAAAACAAACCAATGAAAAAGGTTTTCAGTAACAAAATAAACTGAAGCAGGTAAAAAAGTTGTGGTCAAGAAAGCAAAAATCGTGGAAGCTCAAATGTAGCAACCTTTAAACCAAAATTTAAAGAACAACTTTTATATATGGACACACAGATGGACGGATGGTTAATTCTACTCTGCTGTTAATGCTGACCAATACGTTATAGTATGGAGATGCTCTGCCCCCTTTTTTTATCCATTCTTTTATTGTAGCAAAGTACTAAAAGCGTCTGGTATTGAATATGCACTAATACGTACAATACTGTATCCCATGTAAGGTTTTTCAAAACACTTACTTACGACAATGCTGGCATCGATTTAAGTAACTGATGGGACCACAGCGAAAAGTCCAGGCGCATGCAACCGTTTTACATCCGATACGACAGCCAGTACTCACAAAAAGTGCCTGCAATACTTCCGACGAGTTTGACGCACAACGACCAAGGGACAGGGGTATCACATTAACCACTCACAGCCGTTGAGTGATAATATTATTAACATCTATTAAAAACATCTATTTAACACAGTTCGACTGTGTCACCAGAGATCCATCAATGAACACAGCTGGCAGCGTTTTCCATTTAAGAGTGTAGCACACGTTGATCGACTTGCCGCAATTAATGCCAATGTCCACACTGCAAATCTTATTGCAAATACCTGGATGCCGTTGGCAGCATTGTGTTTGTATCTACTCCTGTAGGTGACACCCACGACATCAAGCAAAAACTGCTTTGTACAAACGAATTCGTAATGCTGTATCTTAAATACAAAAAAGACCCATTATCATAACTGGAGGACAAATGTTATGCAATCAGTTTCCATTGACGTAAGCTCACTTTCAATGAAGGTGGCATGCTTGCTGTTGCCAAGTACATTCAGTTGATCCATATAAGGGATTAACTTTGGCTACAAATGTTTTAAGTCGCAATTAATATGAGAAAGATCGACAAAATTTTCGAATATCGAGAAAAACTATTCAAAGTAATTTTTATTTAACAATGTCCATTATGTGAACTGCATTTTGGAAGAAGCCAACCCCAAAGATATTGAACAACTACAAGATGAAATGCATTATGTTCCCATTTATCCAATTATTGATTGATTGTAGAATATCGACTATAAGCTATGAATATAAAATATTTATATAATTTGTGATATTTTTAAAAAACTAGAGCTTCTGATCCACCTACGGAAAGCACATGTTCGTAACAAGCTTTGTGAAAACAGCTTGTATAGGGTAAGCCATATATTATATCAATCAGCTTATGGCAAGCAGCGTTATGGGAGAATAGCTAGCCTTCTTTGTAGGCCATAAATTGAAAGTATTAAGATGAAGTGAAAAAACCATTCAACTACATTTATATGTATATTTATATACACGTATGTATATTTATTCGGCAAACAAAAATGAAACGCATTTGTTTTATATTTTGTAGTTTGTTTTGTGAGTTGCTTGCATAAAGTTGTTTAATTTGTTATCGCAAAGTGCACCTGAGCCTGAGCTCTTGACTGAATAAGGATGGCCAGAAGGAGGAGATATACGGAGAAAAGCCAACTGGTGGAGCCCCAGAGGCAAATGAATAAACCAAAATGAAGCAACAAAAAATATAGTGGCGACAAAAAAATTGCAAAACGTTGTTGCATATTAATCCGACAGAGTATTTCACTCAGCGGGTGCCTCAACCGCAGTCATGCAGACAGACAGAGAATGAGAGACAGTGGGAGTGTAGGAGGCAGCCAGACGAGCGAGTCCTGGCCAGGATATGATGCGCGGAGCGACCACGAAAGACATTTATTGTATCCTTAGCGCGCTTGACAGACGCGTGCTGAGACGATGATGAATTTGCTGACGTTGTCGTGTTAAAACTTGGCCCGCGTTTTCGACAAGCTGGCGTTGAAAGAGTGTGGGAAGGGAAAGAAGCTGCGCAAACTGTTGGGAATTGGGCAAGCAGCCAAGCAGACATCAAGTGACGAAAAAATGCAAATAAAATGCCAGCTTATTGAGTGAAGTGAGACAGAGTTGAGGGCGGACACGGGTAGCTGCTTTTTAGTTGATTGAAAAAGGTGATGCCAAGGTTCTTTACACCCTGCACGAAATAGGGTATGCAACTCAAATATAAATCTTAGGCAACTGCTGTACCCATTCCTGCGAATGGTTTTATAAACTGGGTATTTTACAGTCGAGCAATTTATTGTGGTAATCCTTTGAGGCTTCGCTTTTACTCGTGTTGTCAACATTTCGGTCCCCTTGTTGAGTTAAACTTAAAAGCAGGTTGCATTTTCGAGTACTTTGCTATAAGTTGTTTATTTATATTCTCGATATTTATTTGTCAATCAATCGGAAATTCTCATAAAGCTATCCAGTAGATGAGGATATAATAATTGCTTAGAATCAAAAATGAATGAAATTATTTTTGAATTGATTTGAAATTGAATGGAAGCTAAATCAATAGGGGAAGAGGACACAATGAAAAGGTGTCATGTGCAAACACACACATACACACTTACGCACATTTGTTGTTGTTCAGAAGACATTTATCACGCCTTTCGGGGTGTTTGCATAAAGCTAACGCTATAATATTTAATTTAAATTGTATCCTCGGGCATTTAGCTTATGACTGAAGCGACTAAAGCGACTCAAGCGAGCGGCAAATGAAAAGCTCTGCCCTGTTGTGGAGTGTAAATATCTGAGAGTAACTGTATCTCGAAATTGCAATTGTATTAAGGTAAAGCCAGACAAAAAGGAAGAGAATGATTTCAGCAGATTTGTGTGTCACATGTGAGCCTGTTATATTATCCTGGCTAAGCAAAGACACTCGCATTGCATGATAAAGCAAGCCTACAAAGCATGTTCAAAATTTAATTAAAATTCAATTAAAACTGAGTACGCACGTGTGCCGCCCAGCATTCACTCAATCATCATTTTAATTTATACTAATTTAAATTATGAGTAGATCCTCAAGCCAGATTTTCTTACATTGGACTCCCGCTCCTAATTGGCAATGTATGCTCGCACTCGACTGAGAACTTTACAACTAATTGCTAATTGTAAACCAGTTTTGAATTAACATTTAATGGACCCACACCACTTTTGCATTTTGTCATTGCAATTCTGTTTGTTTTCCATTGATTAAATTCATTACTGATTAATGCATATGAAACAATAAAGTGAAGTACAAGAGCAAAGGTACATCTCATTGTTAGTCTTGCATATAAAATATTTAATATATTTTTAATATATTTTTTTTAAATTTATGCCACCCTCTTTATATTTAATTACTTCACAATCAAACCACAGCGATATGTGCTCAAAATCAATTAAATAACAATTAATCAGAACGTCAAAAGTCAGAAATATGCAGTAAAAATAATACATTGATAATTAATTTGATAGACGCAATGGGAAAAGCTGTCACATTAATTTTAAAAGAAAATTAAACACATATTTCAAAAGGCCGAGCCTACTATAGGACTAATTATTTTATAGGAAAAACAGAAACAGACATGCAAATATAGAAGCTTTTGAGAGTTAATTATTAAAATTTCTGATAAATTTTCATTATGCTTATGACATAATAAATAGACAAATGTCATAATAAAAAAAACAAAGACACTGCTTTAAACTTTGAGACCTAATCCTACAAAGGTTACTAAAGGACCTAGAAAAACACTTTTTCAGTATCTAGGAAACTTCTTTTTTTACTTATCCAAATAAAACAATTAAAATTGGATAGAAGATAACACAACCAAATACCAAAATGTAATTTTAATAATAGTCAGTCTTGTTACAATATGTCGTGTCAACTGTTTGCATATCGCCATAAATTGCCAACATTAGTTTAAGCAAACAAGACCATTTGTAAATATTTTGGGTTTGCTTGTTCCATATCCATTCAGCAAAACTCATGCGATATTTTGTAGTGTGAACGCATGTCCGTCTGGTGCAACATTTTGCTGACTCTTTGGCTTTTGCACCATTTATCAAATACGTATCTATATTTATTTAAGAAATATATAATGAAAATAACTCTCAACTCATGTCCGCCTTGCAATATAATATGGTAAATTTTGTGATTAGTTTGTTTGACATGGGATGACAAATTTTCAGTCTCATCGTTGATTTAATTATAAAATGAAATTTTCGCCCAACCTTGACTTGACGTTGCATGTGTTGCGTATCTTAATGGCTGTGGCACTTGTCTCCCACACCGATGTATGTCTACTTACAGTCTATGTTTCTGTCTGCCAGGATCGATTCCTGTGTCTCTTTCTGCGACTGTTGTCTGACTGCTGGGTAATTTCATTATGAGTTTTATGACTTTTAATTAATTTTGAAAAGTGCACATTTTTACACCCTTTCTACTGAGAGAAGTTTTGGGAGCTGTTGGCTGACCGGAAAAGCGCCATAATTTCCGCATAAAACTTGATGCAAGGCAGTTCATCTGCAATTCGAATGGCAAAGGACTGAATACCAGAACTCGGCTGGACTCGTTCGTCGACTTCTGGACTCGAGGACAAGTCGTTTGCAGCTGTGTAACAAGCGTCAACAACATTCAATTAATTTTCCGTACTTTTCGGTCACACACATACACACACACACATATATATATTCATACAAAAGGCAAACTTTTCAATTTCCAACTTACAGTAGCCGAGCTGAGTCCAAATGTTCAACCGGCTTTTGATATAAACTTTATGCTTATTTACAGACAACAATGCATAAAACTTGCTATGAAATGAGTACAACGGATATGACAAACAAGTTACCCTGTAAATAACGACTAAAAAAAAGTTGATACAATTATGTTAAGTCCCTTGAGTATGTATGCAATTGTGATGCATTTTTTTTTATTTTGTTCAAAATAAAGCAGGATGACATCGGAAAAACGTAAATTAATTATGCATTCTTAATTTTCATTTTATTAGTTCACCAAAATTTTAATTAGAGGGTATCTGCAAGTGGTGCACCCTTTCGAGAAATTATTGCATCAAATAATAAGATAGCAAGTGCTTTGAATTTTAAGTTTTCAGATTGTCATTATTTTAGGCATTGAAAATAATTCAGTTGTTGACAAAACACACTCTCGACAGCTTATTTTGACATTCCTGAAAACTATCCTCTCAAGATCTACGCAAGACTTTTACGATGTCCGCCGAAGTCGAGGAGATGCTGAAACGCTTTTCGCTCATGAAGAACATTGTGGGCATCATTGTGGTCGATTATGATGGCATTGCCATTAAGTCAACGTTGGAAAACACACAAACTGTGCATTATGCGACCCACATGCACACTTTGACAGAGAAGGCACGTCAGGTGGTTCTAGACTTGGATGCCACAAACGAGTTCACATCTATGCGAATGCGAACCAAATATTTTGAGATTATGCTCATGCCCCTAGAGAATTACTTTATAGTTGTCCTACAAAATCCCTGTGATTAACTCATTTGCTCACTTTAATTACTTGTTTCATGTTTTATTATTTTCCAAATTATAAAACTAAAGAAAAATTTGAAAGTACACATCTTTAAATTTTATTCAAATAAATGTCCAAATCAACTAATATAATTGAATGTACTAATATCAAGTAAAAGACTCTAAAGGGTTGAATAATTTAATGTGCCTTTATGAAAATATTCAATTAGTAACTTGATGAAAACTCCATACACCATTGATTAATCAACAATGAGTAATATGAATAGTGTATGCCACAGACACACAGAATTCCATTATTACAAATTAGTTGCAGTGGGAATTATATTGAATTGAATTAAAATGCAAATATCTCTTCCCAGCTAGAGCTTTTGCTCCTGCCGATGATGCTCCAGCTTCGGTGTCATCTTCCTGGCTGTCGAAATTCATTTACAATAAATGAAGACTGACTGTTGCAATCGCGGAATCAAATAAACCATCTGAGATGGGAGTTCTCCCATAAGAGCAGGTATTTCAACATTTAATGAAATATTTCATTAAGCATAATCATACAAAAATGTAAACGAGAACTTTCATCATAAATTAATCAGTAAGTCAAATGCTGAGCAACCACATATGCCATATTACTAAGTGTATTCTCATATCCAATGAATTAATGGCCTGTGCTATAAATTCTCACCTTGCTCTCGGATTCAGATTCAAACAGTTCCTGATTTCAATACCAACTATTTGTGCGACTGTAAAACTGGTGAGCCGTGATAACTTTATTAAGTGCGAATTGCATGAATTGCGCTAGGAATCAACCAAGCAAAGTGGGAGAATTGATGCAAATACTGTTAAAATGTGTCACAGGACCAGAGTTCATCTAGCCGTGAGGGAAAAAAAGAGAAATCGATAAAGTAATTTCCAGCACAACGCAAAAAAGTAAGCTGAGATTGCTATCCTGTGGAATGGATATGGATATCAATAAATCTGTCATTAAGAGCACTGATTAGTTTACATAAACTCAACTGTTTGCCAGCAAGCTCTGTAGAGTAGATTGCAAAGTGTTTGTGCGACTATGTTGAACTTGTATTTTCATTTCGTAATTTAAGCTGTCAACATGTCAAAATTAATAATAGATTTGTTTTTTCAAATCACATAAACCTCACAATTATTGGTATTACTTTTCTCTGTGCGGTTGCCGGCAACTGTGCGGAAAATGCGTATCCAATAAGCTCACACTACGACGCATAATTGCTCACACTCTGTCGTCAATCAATCAATCAATAATCATTGAATCAGTAGCAGCAGCAATATGGCCAACAAACTACCAACAGACCATCAGCTCCAACGGATGCGTCGCGAATTCCTACAGCATTCTGAACGAGGGGATGCTAAAATTGGACTCTCGCAGCTGGGCGACTGTCTGCGTGTCCTGGGCCTCAATCCCAGCGAGACAAGCATACGTCAGCACATCCGACAGTTGCATGCGAGGCACATTGAACGCATATCCTTTGACGAGTTCATGTCAATCTACAAGAGCATCCAGTCAGTGGCTATAGCTTCTCCAATGGCCGAACAATTCATAACCACTTTACGCTTTTTTGATGAGCAGCATACTGGTCATTTACCTGTGAACAGGCTAAAATACATTCTGGCTAAATGTGGTGAGCATTTAAGCGAAACTGAATTGGACGAACTATTTGAGAATCGCGTGAATGACCAGGGCTTGGTCAATTATGAAGAGCTAGTTAGTGCCATCATGGACCAATCGTAGACTCGATCGAACAAATATAATACGTTTTTGAAAACCCATCAACAAAATGAATTATTGTACAAAGAACCATGAGTCATAATCAAAGATTTTGATATTTTTTTATTGCTTGATATGATATTATTTTAAAGAAATGTATTTACGAAATGACTATCGAGTGCTTCCCTTAATTAACCGGCAATGTCTTTCAAAAAATAGTTAGCAATTTGAATTCCCGCTAGTTGCATTTCCATTTTGAATGTGACATTTCAATTTTAGACACAAATGACGAGTGTCAATATAGTTGTGTGGCAGCCGTTGCATGCAACCAAAATGGCTTTTTCAACTGCCGAAGGCCGCTCGCAAATACTCATATTAATTCAGTTCATCGTCTGTGTTGACTTGTGTGTGTATCACAATAGCACGTCTGCTGCGCATTTTAACAGTTCCCAAAAATTGTCAACATTTCACAATTGTGGCCTAATAAAGTGGGACATAGGGGCGGGGCAGTCATCGTCATCGTCATTTTTAGTTTGCCAACCTGAGCTTACTGTCTAAAATACGGACGGCAAATAATTTGAATTGCATAAGCCTAATTCGAATGCCTCGATGATGATTCCCATGATCTAGCCGTGTCCCTCCCTTTTGGACTCATGCCACGTTTTGGCAACTGTTGCAGGAGGAAGCTGCTCAAATATTTAACTGTCAGTTTCTCTCCTGCGAGCAGGATAGGGAAATATTGTCAAAACTATTCCAAATGCTGTCATATTTTGAAAGCGTTGCAACTTCCGAATCACTTGTAAAAACACTAACAACTTTTATATATATTTTGAAAAAAAAAATAATAATAAGAAGACTGAAGAGCAGACTACATGGATTTGCCTGAATTGAATCGTGAACTCATCAGCGTTAGCCCACAAACGATGATATTCTATGCGCCCTACGATCGTACCCAAAACCGCATTATAACAATTATGAATCCCTCTGCAAACGCATTGCTTTTTAAGATCCGTTCGAACGCTGCATTAAAATATACAGTTATACCAAATTGTGGCTACATAGGACCCTATGACATCAGCGAAGTATCAGTTTCATTAAATTACTTTGATTTTCACAAGGATCAAAGATATAATCATCGTTTTGTCATTCTATACATACGATCGCCAAACAAAGAGTATGAGGATATGCCATCTGAGAAGATTTTATGTACCTTCAAGCTAGTCCCTGATCAATCAAAGATCAATTATGTACGAGTATCCATTGAGCTGCAACCAAATCCCATTACCATACCGGAAGCAGAGCTGGACAAGCTCTTGCCTGCAACTATTCGCAAAATGCTATTGAATAATTTGCCAACGTTGAGAGTCGATCTTAAACTTTTGTCTATGCCGCTAAGACCAAAAAAACGCTGTAGCTGGCGAAGGACCATAACGACATTACTCTTAATTCTATCTTCTTTAGTTGGAGGTAAGCTGAAAATGACACTTGCTGAAAGTATTCTCAGCAATTGTTTTTCTAAGTATCAGCTAAATCAACTATTGTGCTATCAAAGTTGTGCGGCTTTAATAGTTTCAATTAACTATATTTTAATATTGTAATTCAGCGTTCAAGCTGTATTTTAGTCAAATTTTTATAATGCGCTTTGTTCACAGCATTTACCCAACGCCACTTCATTGAGGAGCTAATATACGTACACTTGAAAATGGATGAAGTTCAGTTTTAGATTTCAGAACAGCTGCGCACAGACCATGTTAAATGTTGTTTGCACAAATTAAATCAACCGCAGCTGTTCAATTAATTCGCAACAATTAATCAATAAATATGTCAACCTTTTAGCCTGTTTAAATTGCCTTTTTGCCTCTGTTAAGACTTACATTACTGTCAAATTAAAAGTGAAGAGAATGTGGTTATTAAAGACACCGAAATGGACAACAAATTGGAAAAAGGTCAGTATCCTCTTGGGGGCGTGGTTTTCCGATATTCGGACGTTGTTTAATTGTTGGGCAGCACTTCATTAGCTTGCACAAGCATATACTGATTAGGCTGTTTAACTGCGGTTGGAATTTAGTGTTGCCCACCAATACTAGAAGATAAATACGACTATGACAACCACATACACGACCACAACATAGCCACAACAATAGCAATAACAATTACAATGACAATGCAAGTGCACGTTGATTAACGCGGCTCTTTGCAAATTACGTGATTAGCCTTTATACAATCATTCGATAATGCACCTAAATTGCCTTTCAGATAAGTATAATGCAACTGCAAAGTAAACATTGGGAATGTGAATTTCTGGATGGTAAAACTTTAGGACTTTTAGTAAAAATAGAAAATAAATTCTTATAAAGTATCAACAAATCTGTGTAATTCCCAAAGTGTCACAATCGGAAATACTTAAATTTCAAACTTTGTGTTTCTTACTTTATCACAATTTAAGACTTTTTGTAGCCAACAGAAGTGTTCTTCACCGACTACAACAAAATATACATATATTATTACCAAGTAAGCCATTGATTACCGATAGTGGTAACAAGAAAAATATTCAATTATTTTTTTTTTTAATTAAAACAAATATATTCGATTAAATTATTAGGGCAAATTCATTAACGTGCTTACCAACACGCTTAAGTATTCTACAAACGTGGTAGAGTTTTATGCTTAGGATTTTATTTGCTTAATGGTAATCGAAATTTGAATAAATTGAGGATAGTTTTTGAATAAAATAAACAAATTACACATTAAAAGTCATCTCTATGGTCAAACAAAATAATGGTCGGTTGCAATGTCTTTCAAGTTCTTTTTTACGATGAAGATGAGAGGAAAAATTAATAGTAATTACATTTTGATGATGGAGAAGTGGTTGGCTGTCGTTTAACTGCCCCTCTTAACGTTTCATTTTGGCCAAAAACAAAATTTTAATTTCTCCATACTTACCAAAACGCCATATATTTGTTTCTTTTACATCATCACTTCTGACTTTTTCAATTTATCTTCTATCGAGTGTGCTAGTAACAAGCAGAAGTAGTTGAAAGGAAATATTTCACTTAGTTTTTAATTAAGAAGCAAATATTTTCAAATGGGTTACGCGATGATAAGACAGTAATATGTTAACTATTTAAAGACCTTGTCAATTTTCTTTCCTATAAATGCTGAAATGCTTAGCATTTGCAATTGCAAAGAACATGAACATGTTCACTAGAGTGTTTGTACTGCTTTTGACGGCAACTTTACACTCCTTAATCGAAACGCGTATCCAGCAAGTGCCGGATAAGTCGTTGTTATCCGAGCAGTTAAAATTCTTCAAGAGGATAGGAAACGATGGACGCATAATTGGAGGAGTGAATACACCGATTGAAAAATTAGCTTACCAAGTATCATTACAAAATAGAGGAAACCATTTCTGCGGAGGCGCCATCTACAGCAGCTGCATCATTGTGACCGCCGCCCACTGTGTACATGACTTATATCCCACATATATTTCCGTGCGTGCTGGCACCAATGGGTACAATAGCGGTGGATCGATTGTTGAAGTGTGTAACAAGTTGGTGCACGAAAATTACTTGGATGATCTTGTAATAAATGATGTTGCTTTGCTTAAACTGTGTCCTTGCCTCGAGATGAGTACCAATGTTAGGGCCATCCCTTTGGCATCGTCAGAACCTAAAGGCGGTGCTGTAGCTTGTGTCTCGGGATGGGGAACGACGGAAAATGAATTCACTCCAATAAATCTAAAAAGTGTCAGTGTAAATATTGTGGATCGCAACAAGTGCGTTGAAGTGTACGGTTCGTTAATTACAAGCGCGTCAATCTGTGCTGCATCCCCAGGGAAGGATGCATGTCAAGGTGACTCTGGTGGCCCGTTGACCTACAATGGCCAGCTAGTTGGCATTGTTTCCTGGGGTAATGGCTGCGCTGAACCCAATTATCCAGGTGTCTATTCAAATGTTGCTAAGCTTCGCCTATGGATTATAAATGGAGCCAAAAAGCTGCAATCCCTAGAGAAAATCACAACAGAAAAACAACTTTATGATGAATATGAATATGAATATGATTATATTATAAGCAATTAAGAACAGTCACATGAAAGTTTTGGCTACATGAAACAAGAACTAATAAAAGTTTAACAAGAATGTATATGGTATTTTTGATTAACCCTGCTTTTTCGAATGAAAGCTCCCGAAATTACTGCATCCTTTGGATTCGTGGTTTGTTTGGCTAACTTAAAACTTCATTCCAATAAGAAAAATGTTAATTTAGTGGGTGCACGGCACACAATAAAATGTATTTATAACAATGCGGTTGTTAGTCGAGTTTCACATCTTTAAGTAATAGTGTAAAATAAGAGTAAATGGGTGTCCAATGGAAGATGAAAAATTCGTTATTGCTGAAATCACATATTTTTAAATTATTTTAAAATCAATCAAATGAAGAGACAAAAATTAATAAATAAAGGAAGATGAGGAAGAATGGGTGAAAGAGGTGTGTGAGAGCAAATGAGAATGCGAGCATATAAATAGCTATTCATAACTAATAAAGGACTCTGTTTGTTGGATGTACAAAACGTTTTTTTCGGTGCTCGCTCGTATGTAATGTTCGTTACATATAGTAAGAATAGGTGGTGGGTATCCCACACTCTACAAGAAAGGGCAAGAAGAAAAGAGGCAAATCTATTTTACTATGTTCCCTGTTATGTACAATGTTATATTATGGTTTGCAATGATTATATTCATAATTAATAACTTATCAAGAAGAATCATTCTTGATATGTAAATAACCCGATGAACAGAACATTTATTTTACCCGCCTACCCATAAAGTAAAAGGGTATTACAACTTTGAGCCTTTCAAAAATGTATGTAACGGGCAGACGGATTAAAAAAAAAAAGATTGTTGATCCAAAATGGTAAAAACAATTCGTTAAACAATGCCTAACAATTTTGTTTGTCATTTTCTGTTCTGCTCGTTCTTTCAGTCTTTTTCAAACTTGTATTTCTAAAGTAGGCCAAACATTATTTTGAAACTCGAACCAAATATTCAATAATTTATCCATAATTTGCACTAAATTATTAGATTTGAGATGTGCTTTTGCAATGCGTGCAAGTGTATTGACGATCTCTGTTGTCCGCTTGATAAAAAAGCCGAATTCTTTGCATGTTGGACTTTTATTCATGGTTTTGTTATGGTCAGTGTCAGTCTTCAATATCAATTCTGTAAGAATTAAATTTATACACATTTTCATAAAACATATGTAGAATAACAATACATTCTCATCGATTAGGGGATGAGCAATTGGGATATGCTGGATTAGTTTTGGGAGTTCCTCACTTTTTTTCTGGAATGTTAATGATATATAGCATTTACAAGGTAGGTCAAAGTGTACTTTAAAAATAAATTGGTATGTAACAAATATATATTTTTTTATTTACGTAGTCTGCAGCTTCTCTTTATCTATTGTCTATAATTTCCTCTTCTTTTGCTCCCTTTATGATATTCTTAAGTATATATTTGCCAAGTAAGTTGCAAAGTTTCAGTTCAAACATTGAATTATTATTATTACGAATATTTTGTCTGTTTTCCAGTAGTGCAAATATTTGTTATAATAGTTGGTTGCAGATTTTATAGTACTGTCTTGTTATGAGCGGATGGCTGGGTATATAAATTCGTAGTACATCCTCAATTGACATCTGAAAATTGTAAGTGTAAGTGTAAGCATACTATATGCTTGTGTTGCCATGTTTGAGTATTTTAAACGGTTAGTAATTTTGAACTTATTTGGAAATTGAAATTAATAACATCTAACGTCCACAGGGTTATGGAAAAGTGTCGAAGTCGTCTATATTATTTCTGTAATTATGTAATTCTAATAGTAATCAGCCTTTATTTTGTACCTACGAAGGATATTATATTTTAGTGCGAAAAACGCAGCAATTCTATCAATCTGTCTCTATTAACACCTACATCCTATAGACTATGAGAGCTGGATTGTCATTACTAATTTTTTATTATATTATCTAAATATTGGCATGGTGTATTATTATAATACAAAATTACTAAAACAATCGAAGCCAGCATTCTAAATATTCGCAGCTCAAAAACAATTAAACATTTATAAACGAGCTGGACCAAAACGAGAATAATTATTTAAAATAATTTTTTTCCTGTACTTTCTTTTAAATTTATTATGTGTATATGGTGTTTGCCAGTGAAGAAGAAGATTTGGTCTTTGCATTTTGAACTTTAATACATGCTATTATTAGCTATATATCATTAGCATTATTATTTTATTTATAATGGATCTGGTGTTTTTCATATGTAAGCAATTTTGAATTTTGTTGTGGAATCAGAAGAAATTAATTTTTAGTTTATAAGTCTCACTCAAAGAACCCTATCTTGACTTGGTATTTATAATCGCTATCCCTCATGTGATTGTTTCAATTCTAATGATTTTTAATATTATTAAAGTAAATAAATAAATTTAACAAGAATTATCGGTTTATCAGAGGCAACTAATAAATTTCTTCGTTGATTTAGTCTAAGGCATACCTTTTTATGACAAGCATTATTTTTAGTTCAATTCTTCCCTTTGGTTACTGCATTTTGATCTATTTGCCATGTAGGTATGAAAAATTAATCTTTTCTTCATATTTACCAGTAATGCAAATCATCTTTATAATCATTGGATGCCAATAGTACCAAATTGTATAGAGGTAATATATGAAAAGAATAAATTCATTTTTGATTGGGAAAATTACTAAACAAGTTTAAATATTTAGTCTGAATAAAAATTCCATTATTGATTTAAATTGAGTCCTCCTGTTAAGATGGCATAGCAAAATTTTACCAAGTAAAATAAATGCCTATAAGATTATTTAATCAAATGAGTGTTAATTATATCTGCGTTAGGTATGTGCTATATTTAGAACTTTAAAGATTTAATAATATATTCCATGTTGGCAATAATAACAATACTTCTGGTTATACATATATACTCAAAACGTAAGCTTTCATTTTGATTATAAAGTCGTTTTCAAAATCACTTAACTTGTTTTCATATCTGCGTACAATTGTATTATTAGTTTCTCAGACAAATTTAAATCAAAATCAAGACTTGATTGTTTACGGGTAGAAGGTCGATAATGTTGATTACGTTCATATAGCTTCAGAAACATATTTTTATCAAAATAAATGTATAAATTATTATTCCATACTTAGGACTCAATCGATTCAGAGATAAAAATGAAACACATACACAGTACTTACGAGTATAATTAGAAGAACGAGAAGAATATCGTGTCATGGGTTGAGCTAACAGATTTTTAACACTTTCATAAGCTAGAATATATGATGAGCGATAGGACTATTCTTTCATAAAAGCAATTGATAGAATATATAATAATTTAAAAGGGGAAAAGAATATATATAATATAATACCATAAATGGCAACACGGATTAAAAACAAGTAAGAAAGCTACTGTCGAGTTTGCTCGACTATGAGATACCCGCCACCCAATTAACCATCGAAATAGTATATTTTTAAAAACTATACTAAACAAAATATACTAAGAACATACCAAAATAATATACCCAAATTTTCTCTTTTCGAAATTATTAGTTTGGCGGCACTTAAGTAGGTTTATTGAACACCATTATTATGCCATGGAGTGACATAGCAACTAACTAGGTGCAGCTGCACCTGATTACGCCCTATAAAAGTAATTCTTTAGTAACTTCTGTGTTTTTATCCGATTGTAACCAAATTTTTAGAGATCATTAAGATGATAATTAATATTTTGCGTGCCAAAATTTAACTTTCTAGGTTCAAAATGACGCTCGAAATTCAATTTTTTTGATTTAATATTATAGGAATTACTCGATGGCAACCTTATGATTTCTATAATTCTAATAGTAATTAGCTTGTACAAAATGTGAGCAATTGTATACCCTGTGCACATTTAAAATGGGTAAAGTCGGGTATATCACATTAGTGCAAATGTATGTCACAGGCAGTAAGATGCATTGTTAATCTTATAAAGTATATATTATATATTCTTGGTAAGCATCAACAGCCAAATTGATTTAACCTTTTTGGGTCTGACTATGAATTTCAGAGACTTTAACAACTTGAAGAGACACTCCCAGTTTGGTATTTAAGCTACTAAATATAATTTTCAAAGCATGTGTAATAATTTCAGATCTCATGGCCCCTCGAATACAAATCATAAAATTCTGCAACTAGTAAAATTTTTAGAAGCGTTATTACATGTTAGTTTTAAAAATGCAATTTTGAATTTTATTCCATTTACTGGGATTTTTATTAATGATTAGTCTTATTTTTAGTACAAATTTCATGACCTTGCCGGAAAGTACTCTTCATCCATTTAAAGATTTCGGCATTAATTTCTATTTTCGATACTAATAGAAGAATAACAAATTTTAAATCGAAGTAAGCATTTTAATACATATATTTCTAAGACTTTAAATTTGGTATTTAGATTTACACTGACAACAAGCTTGTAACGAGCTACACTTAAATTTACAAAATTTTTACACAATTTTTTTTTTTTTGCAAATTTAACATGTGTCTGTGTGAAGCATGTAGTAGTCTGGATAATTGCTGTTGTTCCATCAAGGAAAAGGCTTGGTTTTTCGCATTTTGGACGTTAGGACACGGTATTTTTGGGCTAATTGGTTCGTTGGTGTTTTATTTAGGTAAGTTATTTTATATTTTGTTTTGAATCTAAATATATTTCTCCACATTTTTATTCATAAAACAAGTAATCGTTAAAAGTAGTGAATGTCTAGCATATACTATATTTGATTTTGTGCATTTGCTAAGCGGAATTCTAATGATATGGAGCGTTAAAAAGGTAAATAAACAAATTAACTTGATTTCTAGAGTTTTCAGATTCAACATATATATATTTCCATTTATTTAGTCTATGGGAGGCCTTTATTTAACTAGCATTATTATGAGTTGTATGTGGCCCTTTATTTCCTTTCTTGCCATATATTTGCCAAGTAAGTTTCAAATACAGACTTTCTATAAAAACTACACTCCCCTTTTGTTTTTTCAGTAGTGCAAGTCATATTCGTAATCAATGGATGTCGGTATTATACTACTGTATTGACGAAATAAATAAATTTGTGAAAATCACTTGTCCGTCAAAGGCTGAATAATTTCGAGAATAGCTGTCATGTCTCAATGTTTCTTTCATGTTTAAAATATGCAATAAAATTTCCCATAAATGGGCACCAGAATACTGTCTCAAAAGATCAAGCATTTTCGGTCCTTGTCCTTATTTTGCTTACAGGAGCGTCATTTTCTCGCACACGAGCCCGTCGCAACCACGTCATAGGGCTACCCCTTCCACTGCTTTTGTCGCGACTCGCGAATAAAGGATCGTAGCGGTAAAATGTTATTGCATATTAAATATCGTGCCTACTTTATTTCAGACACAATACACACGTATATGTATATTTGGCAACTACCTCGTAACACGCTACGATGGGGCATCTCCAGTACGTGGAAAACACATCTCCAACAGAGATGGAATAAACAAGTCTTGGTAGTCAACATGAACATTATTCAAAGTACAAAAATAAATTCATTATTCTTCATGTACTATTATTTCATTATTTATTTTGTTACATGTTACGAAAGGCAAACAAAAATAGTGAAAGAAATAGCAGAAGTGAAAGTTAAACAAATAAATATTATAGCTACAGTCAATATTTGAGTGTATGAGGCCGTGTATTTTCGTAGGACGCGTGTAACTCATAATTCACAATAAAACCGAGAAAGCTGTTTTCCGAAAGATGGAATGCCGATGAAAAATCAAGTCGATTGTTCAATCAAGGCACCAAAGGACAATTTATTTCAAATGCTACTGTTAAAAATGGCTTCTCATATGCTGACGGGCTAAGACCGAATGGAGATAGGCCCACAAATTTGCCATCAAAACCAAAACCGGGCGAATCTGCTGCATATTCCATTGTGGGATATTCCAAGATCGTGCAGTCGATGGAAGAGTCTGCAAGAGGCATTAGCATTTACCCCATCTGGACTAGACTTTTTCATTATAAATGAAATTGCTCCACGTAAGTTTTCTGTTCTTACAAAATATGAACTCTCTTCAAACCACTTACCGATAGCAACGATAGACTATGCTCCTCCAATTAGGCCCAAAAGGCAAGGTATTTTTCCTTCAGTCACTTGTGTGGCAAGTTCAGAGATGAATTGAAAAAAACAATCAACCTCAATACCGAAATCTATAGCCTAGACCATATCGAAGAGGCCATCTCCTTGCTCTTACGCAATATCTCACAGGTTGCTGCTTTCCAGCTACATGACAACAGAGGCCGTCTGATATACTACCAAATACTGTTGAAACTCTTGTGTATTAAAAGACGATTAAGAAGAGAATATGCTAGACCAGGAGATCCTCGTATTCACAAAATCTACAGAAGCTTGGCCAATCGTCTACAAAAACTACTTTTGAAATGTAAACAAGAGAAGATAGACGAAATGCTCGATAATGCAGTCCCAGATACAACCTTTAATTATTCGCTATGGAGACTCACAAATCGCTTTAAGAGAATGGAGATTCCTAAGTCTCGAATTAAGGATCAATCTGGGGACTTGTTCTACTCTAGTCAACAGAAGGCTAAATCTTTTGCGGGCAACTTAGAGGAACAATTTAAGTTTTTTAATTTCACATCGGACCTCATCAAGAGGGCTGGGGATTTGCAACTGGAGATGCCGTTTTAAATGCAAAAAGCTTAAAATTAACAATGACCTTGGAGAGGACCTATTGGACAATGCCGAAATTACTCCCTAAAAAAACTCTGCTGTTCATAGTCCAAGAACCTAGCAGTATTTACTCCTTGTATACATAGGACATGACTTCCCACTGGGACATTACAAGCCTAGATATGGAGTATGTGTTGATAGCAACATATGATGATACTGCTACGAATGCTCTACAGCAGTATGCAAGCAACTTTGAACTCTGGGCGAGTAAATGGAATATTGGCATAAACATTAGCATGTGTGCGAAAGTCACATTTACCACGAGACCACTCTTTTACTTTATATGCATGCATGGCACCGTGGTACCGCTAAAGGCTTCGTACCACCATGTTCAAAAAATCAAGGTAACCATATACAAGTCCATATTAAGGCCGATCTAGAAGAATGCCCTCCCAATATATACATAACAATGCAGCCAAAAGCAATATAAAAACAAGTAAGAAAGCTACTGCCGAGTTCGCTCGACTGTGAGATACCTGCCACCCAATTTTACCATCGAAATAATATATTATTCAAAAATATACTGAAAAAATACTTTTAAAAATATACTAAAATAATACCAAAATAATATATCAAAATTTTCCTTGTTCTAAATTATTAGCTTGGCGGCTGTTAAGTAGGTTTATTGAACACCATTATTATGTCACGGAGTGACATAGCAACTAACTACGTGCAGCTGCACCTGGTTACGCCCTATAAAAGTAATTCTTTAATAACTTCTGTGTTTTTTATCCGATTGTAACCAAATTATCAGAGATTATTAAGATGATTAGTATTATGTGTGTCAATTGAACGCTCTAGGTTTAAAATGACGCTTGTAATTCGTTTTTTCGATTTACGATTTACTTGATCTGCGTGCAATAATAAGACACACTGTCCCGAAAAATTTGTTGCTCTATCTCTTATAGTCTCCGAGATCTAGGAGTTCATACGGACAGATAGACGGATAGACGGACATGGCTATATCGTCTCGGCTGTTGACGCTGATCAAGAATATATATACTTTATGGGGTCGGAGATGCTTCCTTCTGCCTGTTACATACATTTTCTGCCGGCACAAAGTTATAATACCCTTCTACCCTTTGGGGAGACTTGGAATTCATCCCAATGCATTGGCTATACGGTTGACAAAAAAGAATATAAAAAGAAGACTCCGGAAGATTCACCGAGTAGATCTACCCACGAAATCGCTTGTCTAGTTATCCAGTTCGTCCTATGTACCTTTACAACTTGCAAACAATTGGTACTATAAATTTTGGTTATTTTCAATAGATATTAGGTGTTATACTGTATTGCAAATGTACCACGTATAACCAGATAAAGCTATAGATAGAAGAATACTTGTTTAAATAAAAACGAATAAGCATTTTTAACCAAAAATAAATAGCTAGTCATTCCAAGTTTGGTATGTAAGTTTCTACATTCAATACACAGTGCCTATTTACTTTTATACCCGTCTATCCAAAGGGAATAAGGACATTATACCTTTGTGCCAACCGAAAATGTATTTAATAGGCAGAAGGAAGCATTTCCGACCCCACAAATGATATAAATTCTTGGTCAGCGTCAACAGCCAAGACGACAGAGCCATGTCCGTCTGTATGTCTGTCCTTATGAACACCCATATCTTTTTAACGCAGTTAATTTCGGTATATTTTTTGGTATATTTTCCAGTGTTCTGCTTATTTGATAATTTTGGATCTCATCCCCCCTCCGCCAACAAATCATGAAATGCTGCAACTAGTCAAATTTTTAAAGGAAAATACATATAACTTGGTTAGTATTTACCAAAGCAAAAATGTTAAAATAGGCATATGTTAATCGGCCATTACCATACCCTGTAAGTTTCGGTTCTGATATGCAAAACATAATATGTATTTGTATATGCTTGCGTTTTGATATTTATGTAAATGTTGGTGTATAAGTTGGCACAGGGTATCTCATAGTCGAGTATTCTCTACTAGTGTTTTTACCTCTTAGTTTTCAAAATTAAATTTTAAATTTTTTTCCATTAACTGGGATTTTTATTAATGATTAGTCTAATTTTTAGTACAAATTTTATGCCTTCGCTGGAAAGTGCTCTTCAGGCATTTAAAGCTTTTGGCATTAATTTCTATTTTCGATACTAATAAAAGAATCTTAAATCGAAGTAAGCATTTTAATAAATATATTTCTAAAAATGTTAAGATAGTAAATAGTTTTACATTTACAAGCTTGTACAAAGCTACACTTAATTTTATAAAATTTAAAGTAGATTTGAAATACTTGCAAATTCATCATGTGTCTGTGTGAACCATGTAGTGGTCTGGATGAATGCTGTTGCCCGCTCGAGGAAAAAGTTTGGTTTTTCGCATTTTGGACTTTATGGCACGGTATTGCTTCGTTGATAGTACAGTATGTATGTATTGTAGGTAAGTAATTTTATAATTTGTTGTTGGGAATCTGAAGATATTTTTTCGCGATTTCAGCCAATCCGCTTGGGATTTATGATTATGTAGGATTTGTTGCTGGTACCATTCACCTGTTAAGCGGAATTCTAATGATGTGCAGCCTTAAAAAGGTAATTAAATAAATCTATTATGAATTTCAGAGTTTTCAGATGCAACTAATATATTTTTATTTAATTTAGTCGAAGAAAGAACTTTATTTAGCTAGCATTATTATTAGTTCAATATGTCCCTTTATTGGTGTAATTACGATATATTGGCCAAGTAAGTTTGAAATACATAAAGTTTCCATAAAAACTACACTCACGTTTTGTGTTTTCAGTAATGCAATTTATCTTCATAATTGTTGGATGTCGGTATTATAGTAATGAAATGGATAAATAATATCGAGGGCAGAAAAGTAGCTATGTCATGTACTAATGTTCATATCGCCTTTAAAATATTCAAAAAAATACATATATATAAATATATATACATATGTAAGGTGACAAAATACCTCGTAGCATGATGGGTCATCTTTAGTACGTGGAAAAAAAATCTACAGTACAGACAGAGTGGAATAATCAAGCCGAAAAGTCGTATTACAGCAGCAGTTTAATATTTAGCATCAGCCTATATTCCGTGCTTCTTTTATTTGTTATTAACCGATCAGAAGATAAATCGTATTATAAGTTGAATGTTCTTTAAAACACTAAACTAAATTCATTATTCTTGAACTATTATTTTGCATTGTAAACAATTACTTGATTAATATAATCCTTACATGGTACTAAATATAAAACAAAGATAATTCCGAAATTACCCGTGTTAAAATTAATAAGCTTGGTTGCACTTTCTTTGGTTTATTGAAAACCATTATTATGTCAATTAATGCAGCTGCACCTGATTTCGCCTTATAAAAGTAATTCTTTAATAACTTCTCTTTTTTTTTTGTCCGATTGTAACCAAATTTCAGATTTCAGAAATCATTAGTTTAGTATTGATGATGATTTGTATTGTGTGTGCCAAAACGTTCAAACTTTAACATGAACATGATGCTTGGAATTCGGTTTTTTTTTTTAATTACGGGTGCGGAAGGGGGCTTGGCCAAAATCTAAAACAAACTTGATCTATCTCTTATAGTCTCTGAGATCTAGGTGTTCATAGGGGCGGACAGACGGACATGGCTATATCGTCTCGGCTGTTGACGCTGATCAAGAATATATATACTGTATGGGGTCTGAGATGCTTTCTTCTGCCTGTTACATACATTTTCGGTTGGCACAAAGTTATAATACCCTTTTACCCTTTGGGTAGGGGGGTATAAAAATTCAAAAATTACAAATGAGAAAATTGGATCGCTTGGTAAAGTTGTATCGTCCATAGCTGATGGAATTGATGTATACGAAAGCAGAAAATATCCCATCTTCAGTGCACCAGCCTACAAAGAAATAATTAAGATTTACCACACGAGTTGATTAAGTCGCAAAAAACAGTGTACAAAGTAATTGTGTAAAATTAGATGTGCGTGGTCTACAAAACAAAAGAAATACACCAAACAACGAGCGCAAGTCGCAGCATTATTTTAATTGTGGATCAAATACGCACAAGAGTTAATGCAAGTGAAGCATAAAATACAAAAACTTACCATTTTTATTTATCTTGACTCAAAATGCAATGATGCAATACTTGGATTCGATTTTCTTCAGAAGTTCAAAGTGACTCCAAGCGCAGGCAATTACAATGTCGCAAACACCACTTTGGAGTTAGATGTGGAGCCGAAATACAGATGTACAATTGAGAATATTCTTTAAAATCATAAGCCGTCAAAAGCTCAGGTTAACTGAACAATAAAGCTGACAATTGTACCAAGATAAAATAAAATAGTATTTCGCAAGAACCCAAATCAATTGTCAGCAGCAGAGCGAGAGTCTGTGCAGAAGTAAGTTATCGAATGGTTACAGCAGGCTATCATTCGTGAGTCATTTTCGAACGAGCGAATAAGAAAGCAAGTCTATAAAATATATAATATATATATTATATATAAATATATATAATAGTTACGGGAATAATACGAAAACTAAAATCAAAGTAAGCATTCTAACAAACATATATATTTTAGATATTCGCAGCTCAAAAACAATTCAACATTTATAGAGCTGGTACAAAACGAGATTAAAATCCAAAATTTGTATGCTATTTTTAAAATTTATTATGTGTATTTGTGAGTCGTGTAAATTTCTGGACGAATGGTGTTGGCCACTGAAGAAGAAGGTTTGGTTTTTTGCATTTTGGACTTTAATACATGCTATGATAATATTTGTAATAGAGCTGGTGTTTTTCATATGTAAGTAACTTTGAATTTTATTGTGGAATCGGAATACATTCAATTTTGGTTTATAAGTCTCACTCAAAGAACCCTATCTTGACTTGGTATTTATAATCGCTATCCCTCATGTGATTGCTTCAATTCTAATGATTTTTAGCATTATTAAAGTAAATAAATAAATTTAACAAGAATTATCGATTTTCCAGAGGCAACTAATAAATTTCTTCGTTTATTTAGTCTAAGGCATACCTTTTTATGACAAGCATTATATTTAGTTCAATTCTTCCCTTTGGTTACTGCATTTTAATCTATTTGCCATGTAGGTATCAAATAAACCAACGGAATTAAAATTAATCTTTTCTTCATATTTACCAGTAATGCAAATCATCTTTATAATCATTGGATGTCGATATTATAGTACTGAATTGTCTAAAGGCAAAATATAAACAAGTAAGAAAGCTTGAATGACATATTAGCTCATCAAGTACAGCTGCACCTGATTACACAAATAATTCTTTAATAACTTCTGTGTTTTGTACCCGATTGTAACCAAATTTTCAGAAATTATTAAGATAATTATTAGTGTGTGCCAAAACTGAACGTTCTATGTTTAAAATGACGCTTGCAATTCAGTTTTTTTCGATTAACGGAGGCGTAAGGGGGATTGGCCAAAATCTAAAACAAACTGCGTGCAACAACAACAACAAGACACACTATCCCGAATTTATTGCTCAATCTCATTTGAGTTAGTTTTAAAAACATTTGTGTGTGAAAATTGAACTTGAATTGAGTAGACGCCTGTTTTATAGTGTAACCCTACAAAAAGATAATTACAGTCCACTTTAATTGCACGCATATTCGCCACCATTTTTAGTTTGTTTTTAATAATGCCTAGACGACAAAATATTGGACGGCGTACGCGTCATGCAAGCACAGTGCAGAATATTTGAAACAACCAAATGCAATTGGAACGTGTAGCAGCTAATGAAAGGAGGGGTGCCCAAGCTCGACCTAGAAGATCAGTTGCAAATATTAACTTGAATCGCGCTGCATATGAATATTATTCCGCAATTGCCCACAAAGATCTTCGCTGCGTTCTTATAGGTTCATTGTCTGTCCTATGTCAGCATTGCAATGCACTGAAGTTTCCATTGGAATCACAGGGCCTATGCTGCGCTGGTGGCAAGGTGAAATTGCTACTTTTGACTCATCCGCCAGAGCCATTGTATTCGTTTCTCTATGGAAATTCAAACGAATCTAAACATTTCCTGGCGAATATTCAAAAATATAACGGATGCTTTCAAATGACATCATTTGGAGCTGAAGTTGTTGATCAACGCGGCTACAATCCTAGCTATAAGGTAACGGCATGTCTTCATCAATTCTTCTTATTTTTTCTAAACATTCAGATTTAAGTTCAAATTCACCATCGAGCGGGCTCTTTGTTACCACCACCGAACGAAGATCATAAGTTCCTTCAGATCTATTTCGTTGGTGATTCTGCAATAGAACTCGATCAACTCGAACAATTGCAACATCTTCTGCACAATCAAAATGATTTGGTTAGATTGTTCAAAACAGCGTTGGATATGATGCATTCTGATACCACAAAATCATTATTAGAGCAGACAAAAGACCAGCTGGAGGTCATGCAAGACTCCGACTATAAATGAACAGACATTTACCGTGTTTTGTTATCATTGTAGTTTATATAAAGTCATTAAATAGAGGCGAGACAACGTTCGCCGGGTCCGGCAGCCAGCGTGACCGACGAGAATGAAGCGACTAATTATCCGACTGAATTTTTGAACTCACTTGGTGTGCCAGGAACTCCACAGCATAATTTACAGCTGAAGGTTGGATCAATCATAATCATGTTGCGAAATTTGAATCACCCAAACCTTTGAAACGGCACACGGTTGTCCGTTAAAAAACTGATGACCAATTTGATTCAAGCACGATCAAGGTCAAATTTAAAGGAGAAGAAGTTCTTATCCCTCGAATTCCGATCATTCCAACAGATCTACCATTCCAATTCAAGATGATTCAATTCCCCGTTCGATTGGCTTTTGCGATGACAATTAATAAATCGCAAGGACAATCGTTAGAAGTCTGTGGGATTAAACAAAACAAATCAAAAAACAATGTATATCATATCACTCTTTTCTGATTTCCATTACAAATTTAATATATGTGTTTCATCTAAAGAAAAAATTTGAGTAAACAGACATTTACCGTGTTTTGATATCATTGTAGTTTATATAAAGTCATTAAATAGAGGTGAGACAACGTTCGCCGGGTCCGCTAGTTATATACAATGTACAAGCTAAATCGAGATGTTTTAAGATTTCGATTATTTTTATGTATCTACATATATTCAACGAGAAAAGAATATATATAATACCGTAATTGACAATACTAATTAAAAAAAATTATAAAGTCGAGCATTTAGAAAATGTGTTCTGCTCAACGCTGAGGAAACGTACCTGTATACGCGATAGCAACCTTATGATTTCTATAATTCTAATGAATACCCTGTGCACATTTAAAATGGGCAAACACGGGTGTATCAGTTTAGTGCAAATGTATGTTACAGGCAGTAAGAGGCATGGCTAATCCTATAAAGTATATATTATATATTCTTGGTAAGCATCAACAGCCAAATTGATCTAACTTTTTGGGCCTGACTGTCCGTCCTCCTTGTAAGTGCGTGAATTTCAGAGACTTTAACAAACTTCAACAGACACTCCCAGTTTGGTATTTAAGCTACTAAATATAATTTTCAAAGCATGTGTAATAATTTCATATCTCATGGCCCCTCGAATACAAATCATAAAATGCTGCAACTAGTCAAATTTTTAAAGATACGTTAGTTTTAAAAATGCAATTTTAAATTTTATTCCATTTACTGGGATTTTTATTAATGATTTGTCTTATTTTTAGTACAAATTTCATGACCTTGCCGGAAAGTACTCTTCATTCCTTTACAGCTTTCGCCGTTAATTTCTATTTTCGATACTAATAGAAGAATAACAATTTTTAAATCAAAGTAAGCATTTTAATACATATATTTCATAAAATATTAAGTTGGTAAATAGTTTCACTCTTAATGTTATAAAATTTTATGTGGATTCATTATACCTAATACTTTGCAAACTCACCATGTGTCTGTGTGAATCATGTAGTACTCTTGATGAATGCTTTTGCCCGCTCGAGGAAAAGGTTTGGTTTTTCGTATATTGGACTTTAGGGCATGGTTTTCTTGCGATTATAATTGATTTGATGCGATATATGAGTAAGTAATTCTGTATTTTGTCGTTTGAAATCTCCACATTTTCGTTCATAAGTGCATCGCAATGAAATGTCAGTGTTTAATTTCCATTTTTTACTACTTGTAATTGGTACTTTACATTTGACAAGCGGAATTCTTATGATATCCGGCCTTAAAAGGGTATATAAATAAATTTATTAACAATTCCAGAGTTTTCAGATGCAACTAATATATTTTTTCATTTATTTAGTCCATGGGAGGCCTTTATTTAATTAGCATTATTATGAGTTGTATATTTCCCTTTATAGCCCTAGTTACGATATATTTACCAAGTAAGTTTGAAATATAGACTTTCCATAAAAACTACAATTCCTTTTTGTTTTTTCAGCAGTGCAAGTCATTTTCACAATCGTTGGATGTCGGTATTATAGTACCGTATTAAAGAAATAACAAAAGGGAAAAATAGTAAGGAAGCTCAACGAGTTTGCAGATATGTGCCATCCATTTTGACTTTTTTATGAATATACTAAATATTATACCAAACAAGAAATATACAGCATTATACAACTGTCAAAATTATATACCTTTATTATTATTATAGAGTGGCATAGCCACTGAACAGGTGCAGCTATACCTAATTTCACCCTTTAAATGTATTTCTTGAATAACCTCCGATGTTTTATCCTTTCATAGCTAAACTTAAATCATTAAGTAACTCATAATTTTGTGTACCAGAAATTGATATTCTATCTTGAAAAACATGCTTTAAATTCGATTTTATCGATTACAGCATCACGCTGTAATCCGAGTGCTATAAAAAGCTATTCTAGATTTTCTTAATTTTCAGACAAGACGAATTCGACAGCATTCACAAAGCTTTCATTTCGTCGTAATCTCCTTGCATAAATCATAAATTTGAATTAAAATAATTGTTATAGAATTACGAATTTCAATAAAAAAAATAAAATTTTTGATATTGTTAATGGAAAAGACATCAAAAAACTATAATAAAAGCGGTTGGCCATCAATTGTTTTCGTGCTGTGGAACTCATATTAGCGGCTTAGGTACGTCGCATTTGTACTAATTAGGAATCAAGTTGAAATTGTGCATATTTACTGGGGCTTGAGATTCGCCAAACTTCGCGCCGCTTTCTTTGCACAATTGTTAACTCGTGTATAAATTATAATTATTAAGTGCGCCAGCGGAGGTTGCGGTGTCAACAGCAGTCTTAGCAGTGGTCACAAAACACAAATTTAATTTTGCAGTATTTTGTGTGGCTGTTGACAACACATTGTTGCTGCCACTGAAACTGGCGTTGCAGTTGTTGTGGCAATTTGGTGTGCCCCAAGGTATGTGCAACATTTTAATGCAGATTGTGTGGCGCGTATGTACTACCCTCCAATAGCAACAACAAAACCGGCAATTAACAATTGCTTTTGTCGGCAGCAAATCGAAATCTGTACACTCTTCTTTAATATTTATACTATCTGTTTAAAACCTTCTAATTGTATATCTACAAATACATTTGAAATTAAATATACTCAAATAAAAGTTTGACATTCCGCATGACAAAATCAAGTGCTCATAATATTCTTCCTCAAAAGTGAGAACAAATAAATAGAAGAAAACAGGTGCAACGATGCGAGCATTGAACGAACACACCTACAAATGCACACCAGCTATTCGTGTGCGTGTGTCCCCCTTTCTTGTTTTGTATAATCGATGTTGCCAAGCGCACTTACAGCCTGTGCCTTTCACTTCTACATTTTACCTACATTAATAATGCGCTTTAAACTTGTTGTTTGCAAATGAGGATTGTGTAAAATAAAAGCAATTCAGAAAAAATTCCGAAAATTATGTGATGACCTATAAAACAAAAGAAACAATATTGGGAATGATATTTACCAAACCCTTTACTTAATCTATACTCGAATAGAGATATGTATCTTATCTATTAGACAATTATGATAATTAATCAATTAAAACAAGCAGTCAAATGACACTAAGGTTCGTTAGGACGAATATTTAAAGTATTTCAAACTATAGAAAAAAAATTCAATTTTATTGTTGGGCTCGTTACTAAATATTGCGGGAAATTTGGTGAGTTTTTCTTGAGCTCAGAGCATGGAATGTAAATGTGTGCGCTTCCTTGTGTGAGTGTGCGAGTGGGTATGTTACTCTTTGCCGGTTTCTTTGTTTTATATTTGAATTGATTCGCGCATTTTTGAAGATGCTTTTGGCTACATTGTTCAATTGATTATTATCTGAGAATGAAAAAAATGAGAATTGAAATTGGTAAACCACAGAAACAAATATTTACAGAAACATTTGTTTTACCGGACAGATTTAAATACTTATGACTGCAAGTGTGCCTTAATTAAAATCGTTCTCTGGCGTTCGCCTCATTCTCAGCTTCACATGCCGTATTCAACTGGTGGCACAATTGGCCAGTTTGCAATCGTTACACACAATGGAACCAGAGTTCAGAACATGTCCAAATGTGGGCCATGTGTTTAGGCAAGGGAAGTGAATAAGCGGAGAATAGAGCGCTAGATTGGCGGTAGGCAGCCATATAAATGAAATGCCAGTCTCTGCAAAACCCCAACAAATGCGGCTGGCAAGATATTTAGAAAACCACAGAATGCAAATGTAGCAAATGTGCCGAAAGGGAGCAAAAGCCAAACAAGTCGACGAGTGCAATTAAAAATCGGTGTCAAAATGCTAATGTTAAGAATTTTAAACACATTTCAAGGTTTACACCGGACCGTATGCAATGTAGCACACTATTGCGAATGATAGATAAAAATAAATAAAATTAAGGAATTGCCTTTTCAGCAAATCCGATTTATTCTTTTGTATTATTTAATTATTATTTAATGAACCACATTACACTAATGTTTAAAATGTACGACGTCCTGACGATTGCCCGTTGTTGCAGTTATCATTGCCTGTACTATTGTCATCCAGAGAGCGATCAAATTCATCCTATATATAACAATAAAAATTTACAAATAATATATAATACTAATTTTACATTACTATTACGTTTTGTTTTTAACTTACCGCATCGTTTTGATCTGAAATACAGATATAAATATAAATTAAGAATTAATCCAAAAATATATATAATTAAGTACCTTGAAAAACGATAAACGGGGCACTGTCGCTGCGATCATCATAATCACAAATACCTCCAAAACCATGTGACCTGTCCATCTTAATACGCCTAAATGTTCCATCCCGATTTAAAGTCGATTCTGGCATTTGAAACTGGTGTCGAATCAAAGCAGACCTCTCAATTAAATTCATCTGCTGCAATTTGCGACGCTCATCTGCTGCCTCACGTCTCTTTAATTCTACAAAATAATTGTTCAATAAATGTCCAGTACAGATTGCAAGTTTGTGCTGACCTTTACGCAACTCTTCGGTTTCACGTGCATGCCGATCGTATTCCATGTCTGCCTCCAATTTTGCCTCTTCGAGTTTTAATTCATGCCGAAGTGCAATTAGCTTGTTCTCATAAACCATTTGTATATATTTCCACTCACTGCCATACTTGTGTTCAATTGAGTCAAGTTCAGCGAAACGTGGTCCAATGCTTCGTTCGTTGTTATAAGCAGCGGATTTGACTATTGTCTTTTCAGGCAGCCCATCGTGGTCATCGTTAATATCCATTAGCTCGACAATGCACGGTCGCAGTGATGCCGTTAGAAAATAGCATCTCTCTTGGCACATACGCAAACAGGTTTCAGCCGATGATCGCTTCACATACTCAACAATTCCCTCGCCCATATTATTGCCACGATTGTCAACCAGCACGGCAGCATGTTCAATGTCCCCAAAGATTTCAAATGCCTTGTGAAGCAATTCATTTGATACAAGCTGCGTCAAATTGGTAACACGCACAATCGATTGGTTTGGACTGAAGCGAACGCGCAGAGTTCGTCCGTTAACAACTGATCCGTCTAATTCACGTTTGGCCCGCTCAGCATTAGCATGAAGATCGACTTTAAGAAATGCAAAGTTCCTATCAGCTTTTATATAGGTATCACTTATTTGTCCATATACTTTGAAAATCTCTTGTAACTTATCTTCCTTGCATATTTCATTTGGAATATTACCCATATACAGGCGATTGCGATTAGAAAATGGAAATTCTTTAAATTCAATGGGGTCCAGGTCAAGGGTCGGACCTGCAATCTTTTTGAGCTTCTGATCAATAAAGAACTCATCATTGACCTGTTGGCTATTCTTTATATATCCACGATTCCTACCGACGTTGCCAGCTACGCGATTGCGAAAGACTTTTTTCGAAACCGTAGAGTCCCATTCAGACTTTAAAAGTACTTTATCTGCATCATTTGTCTCTTCCATCATCGGAGACATTTGCTAAAGGAAAAAGAACATATTTACAACCAAGTTGTACAAAATTCAAATATTCTAACTAATTTTTATTTATTTTACTCACATCCTTAGTGAAAACACACTCTTCAGCTGCAATTCGCGCTTTCTTAACGGGCAATAGCAATTCCTCTAAATGGTGCTTACCAAAAAACTTTTCGTCTACGTTTGACATAATATTTTTATCTTCGGAAAAAACATGAAACTGAAATAGAAATTAAATGTAATAAAAATGATATAAAATAAAAATATCAACAATATTAAATTCATAAAAAAAAACTATTTAAATATACATTAAGAAGAAAAACTGATAGGATGTTATCAGATTCAAAGTTAGACTACAACTGACCACTTCATAGAGCAGTGCTGAAGCTGGTAAATTCTTTACTCCCTTAAATCGATGTTAACTACGATTTAAAATGATACTTTCTAATCAATATACGCTTTGTTACCCAATGAAATGGAACAGTATATTCTAACTTTTCGGGTCGATCCTTTTCGTTTCATTTGCAGTTATTGTAAGAACTCTAAAACAAAATTAAAAAGTTATCGATAATTGAATCTACACTAAACTCTGATTTATACGTAATCATCTCAAAATATTGTTCAGTATATCCAGATTGGGAATCTGTTGCATTTCAATAACGCTTGTAAAACCACACCGATTGAAAAACATGCCAGTCATCAAGTTGCAGACTTCAGACAATGAAATTTTTGAAACGGAATTGGAAGTAGCCATGTGTTCGGAAACAATCAAGGTGGCAATTTGGACATTTTACATTTTATATTCTTAATGGTTTATTTTTAAGGGAATGCTAGAGAGCTGTAGCGCAGAGGATGAGATTGTACCATTGTCAAATGTGAGGTCGGATATTCTACGTAAAATTCTTGAATGGGCCGAACATCATCGGAAAGATTTTTATGATTCAACCATCGAGGATGATGAAAAAGATACGGATGAAATATCACTATGGGATTGCGAATTTATTAACGTTGACCAGAGTACACTTGTCGAACTTATCATGGCCTCCAACTTTCTAAACATTCAAGGTTTACTTCAGCTCGCCTGCAAGACTATGGCCAATATGATCAAGGGCAAGACTACAGATGAAATACGCACAACCTTCAACATACAAAATGATTTGACCAGCCCTGAAGATAGTCTCTTTCGCAAAGAGAACGAATAACTTGACGAAAATTTAGAGAATTCCCAATCTGACTATAATAATCATCAAATCAAAAGAACACATTGAATAAATTCTAATAAATATATATTAACGAACGAAAGATATAAGTATTAATTTATGCATATTAATCTCTCAAAAGATTGCTTTGAGTTTGAACTGAGGTTGCTCTTAACAAATTATTAATTGATAACATCATAGCTGACCTTGAACAACATTTCCTTGAACCAAATTTCATTGACAAGACAGTATTTAAAAACTTTAAAATACACATCTGAGATAAGTTTGTCATTGACATGACGCTTAGTTGGCAAGCACGTTTTTAATAATATAATTAATTCGATATCTTTTAGAGTAAAATCGTCAATATTCAAAATAGCAAAATGGCTTTGCAAAGCGCGCATGATCGGATCCTGAACTTCATCTGCAAGGTGACACCAAATGGGCAGATGTGTCGCAACCATATGATGTCCAAATATCCAGGTTGCTTCAAGAGTAACAAGAGCTATGTACGTGTGTTTTTTGAAATCCCACAACATATGTGGAATCGTTTATTTTCAAGCGATAACGTGCTGGTTCCTGATCCTACAAAATGTCCCATATGCCAAGAAGAAGAAAATGAGAGCACCATAATTGCCAATGCATTCAAAATTCTATTCTTGCTTGCGGCTGCCGTGGCAATTCTATATGGTCTTCTCAAAACCGTGGCTAATCGACGTTCTGTGGCCCAGTAGAGTGAAGTACCTACCATCCCAGACTTTGTGGAATTAAAATAACTTGCTTTTACCAATTTTGTGAAAGAATTCCAGACGCCAACGCTCCACTGCATACTTATTTGCATATACTATGAAAGGCATTCCTCATTAATTGTCAAATTACCAGCGCTTATATATTCTCTGTTACTGTTCAGAAGAGCTATATAATACATGTGTAATAAATTTCCAGCCCTATACCATTAATACTGTCACTATGTACGCATTCTATGCGACTGCTAATGGTCGCAACGAAATCACATAATTTAAAAATATTAAAACATTAAAATAGAGGTCGGACAACCCAACAAATGGTTTTAATCAATAGGCGATTACGAGTATGTACTGTATGGTATGTATCACCTAAGAGATACCCTATAAGATTGTAGGAGAGTTATTAAATAAGGAAAGTCTCATTTATTATCGATCCTTGATACATAGATGTATTAAATATCGCTTCTCTCTTATTCTTGTGATTCTATGACTGAGAGGACGAGCTTTTATAGACGACTAGTTTGAATTTGAAAACAGTAATATGCCAATGAAATATAAATACAGAAAAGAATATTGGAACATTTCAATTTAAATGACCTGTGTTTTATTTCTGAACAAAGAGAAATATTATTAAACTGGAAAATAACGGAAATGCCAAATACACTTCAATATTGTAACATATTGCCGAATGGAATTATACAAAAAACGATTCTTTACGTAGCAAAGATTGATTGTTAAAATAAGAAAATTGAATACTGACAAATCATATCAATTATTGAAGGATCATGCAAAAAAACGTACCAGGTAATATGTACTCGTATGTATACAATTGTGTTGATATATTAAAGGAAACAATTAGATACAGGAAATTAAAAGTACACAGTGGGAAGCTATTGCACAATAATAATTAATTTTAATGCTTACTATGAAATATGTTAGCACATTTAAAACGTAAATAATTTGGTTTCAGCCACATACTATTTATATATTGGCAAATATTAACGAGCAAGAATAATGTAGAAATGAAAGGTAATTTAGAATCTAGAATTATGAAACTTTATTGAAAACTTGAACTTATTTTATGTGGTAAATTAAAATTAAATTAAAGTGCTAATATACTCGTAAGCTATGCATTTGAAGTACCCGTCTTTATCCTGCAGGGTATCTCATATACTAACTCTTTCATCATTTCGATTTGTGACCTATCCCCTGTGGTGTTGATACTGTGTCAGCAATTACATAACTAGAGTCATTTGGAAGTCGTGTTTACACATGTTTGTTGACCCGCAAGTATAAACGGAATTATTTGCTTTCAGATTCGCTTCGTTTGCAATTGTTGGCTTCAAATGTGGCCAAACAAGTTGGGCAAAACAATGCACAAATTTCGCAAAAAGCCAACATCAATTTTGTAAATACGTAGTTTAATCTCACCCCACCGTTCCCGACCGTCCCGACCGCCCGTCTTGGGAGGACAAATAACAAATATTTAAACAACTTTTGATTTGGCCGCATTTGTTGCGTCATTCGAAATATGCGCAAATATTGGCTCGCCAGCTAGTATTCGCATGGATTTAATTTGAATTGATTTAATAAACCGCAAGATTTTCCAGGAAAATTTCAAATTTATGAATAAATATGAAATATGCATTTGCATCTGCTGTTCAGTAAGTGCTGTGAATTTGCAATTATTTCAATTATTGTACCATTAAAACGTTAATCAATCTTAGTCTGCGTCTTGGTTTGTGCTTGCACTAACTTGCCATTTGTTATTTGTTCACAACTCAAAAACTCGTTGCATAAATCACAACACAACTTTTGCATTTAATTTGGCTCATTGTCAAAATAAATACGAAGACTCCAGACTATAGAACGCGCGACTATGAGTTACCCTGAGTTCAGTTCAAACTCTGTTATGAACTTCAAAATGGCGTGCTAAATTTCGTTCTCTGCAGTATGCATAATAAGAGTCATAACTTTTTTTGAATTGATCTAACTATTATAATATCTGCTCAAGAAATCGATAAAGAAATTTATTTGTAAACTACAATTCATATTTCATATGATATTACTATCTAATTATACCGCTTTTGCAAGGATAACAAATGCTGTTTTCCTTAGATTGCTCACAGCTTGAACAACAACAATAGTTGCATATAGGTCAGGCCGACACTATTTTAATTTGGCCAAAGCTCGGCAGCTCGCCAGGCACAGTCATAGACATAGACACAGACACTGGCGTAGCAGAGCCAAAAGCCATCCGGCAGTTTCTGCTGCGCCTGCTCTTGTGCCAGCTTCTGCAATGTCCTGTCCTGTCTACGCTGCCTGTGTTGTCTGTTAACCGCAATAATTTATGCCTTTGAGCCGTGTTTGAGTCAAAGCCTTTTCTGTGGGTGCGCCAGTGGGTTTGTATGTGTGTTTGTGTGTGTGCATGGGAGTATGCGTGGGCCCATAATTTTGCCTATTAAAGTAAAACACTAACAGCGCTTATCATTACAAACATCGCCATGCCAAGCAACAACCACAGCAACAGCTACAACAAACAACAGCTTTGCGTTGCGCATCCTTTCGTCGACGCCATTTTGTTTAGTTTATGCTGCGAGTGGGTATGTATGTATGTACGTATGTGTGTGCGCATCTTCGCCTCGCACATCTCTAATGCAAAAAAGAGACTTTTCAGCACAAATTTTTAGCAAAATTAAAATATTTATGTTGCCGACGTGCTTAATGCCCCGCGCTGCTGCCGCTGACATCGTTGTCGACGTACATGATGCGCTGCCCCCTTTAGACCATTCCCCCCGCAAGTTCCGCATCAACTCAGCAACTCTCTGCCAACCACTCACTTTAGTTACTCCTCTCAGTATGCGGGGTGTGCTTGCGTGTATTGGTACATACGTGATTATAAGCTACGTCGTCTGTGTGGGTTTATAAATACCCTGCTATAGGCTGGCTATAACACTTTGTTGTTTTTGTTAAATGGGTGAACGCTTTTGGATAGTGTTAGATAGATTTACTTTTCCTAATGTTAATTTCATAAAATTATAGTTTTAACGAATTCGTACTTTTCGATCAAATCAAATCGGTTTAGGGACGTTGGGACGACACTCTGAGAATGATCATTTTTTAAAGCCTACATCAAATTATTGTATTTAATTTTTATTATATTTAATTTGTATATTTTAATTATATTTATTTGTAGTTGAGAACACTTTTTGATTTAATTCAAAAGCTACAATATAACCCTTGGGAAGATAATAGTATCCCCTAAACCCATGCTAAGTCAAACACTTTCCACAAAGGAATAAACTAAAAAAGTATCTTCTGCTTTCTCTTAAACCATTACCCAAGTTTTTAATTTTTTTATATTTAAACTGCTAGAAAATCTGCCGTCTGAAGCGTATCTGCTAGTTACGTTTACACTTTAAGACTCCTCCTTGCCATTTTAATGCAACTCTTAAACAAAAGACAACGGTTTGCTGTGAAACAAGCGCTTTTCTTCCCTCATGCAACACTCTTCCACATGGTGTGCTTCTACCCCTATTCTCACCCTTGTCGTGGCTCCAAAGACAACATCATGATGTTGTCACTTACTATTCGTGCTTTAGCAACATCATTTTGCTGCAAGTGCATATTGCAAATAATTCCATCTTACACCCCACTGCACCCTTTTGCTGATGCAAAGTGGAGCTTATTGAAAAGAATATATTAAGTTATTAAGTTATCCCGGCCATGCTTATAGACAGTCCTTGCCATTGTACCAATATGAATATTTTCACAAATTCCTAAGCTTAAAGTCGTTGAGATTAAGGACATTGTAATCTGCTTGTCATTTAGCAAATTAATTACATTAAACTCGAGTTGATGTATATTTTTATGTGTAAATTAAATGAATTTTTTAAAGTGTCATTAGGGCCGCTGTTTAAGCACAAGGAAACCACAAAAAAACGCTGAAAATGAAAATGAAGAGCCAGAAGAAACTGAAAAGAAGTGAAGGATATACTCGTAGAAATGGTAGAAGTGATTGTCCTGCAAAAGGGAAGCAAAAGTAAATTAAGCACAATTCCTCGGGCGTAACTTGGCCAAGTTGTTTGGGCCTCTTTCATTTGGCCCTTTTCCATTTCATTCTCACACTTTTTCGCTCTGTCCTTTTCTATAGTTCATTTCTGCCTTCTACCGTCTGCTTTTTGTTAAAAACGCTCAAATTTATGACCATTTTGGGACCTGCCACAGCTTGCGGCTCCAGTGTCCTTAGATTTTTGTTCTGCTTTGGGATTGTTTTTGTTGTTTGTGGAGCATAAATTTAAAGCTTAAAACATTGTTTTCAGTCGCCATTGACCCTGATCGATTAGGGATTCTTTCAACAAATCGTAGTTAACAATTAGTGTGATCTTTAATTTGTCATTACACGCCATAAAGTTTGACATATTCCTTTATAAAAGTCATCATATGATCAATCTTAATATTTTCTACCTGTCAAAAAATGACCTCTTCTCAAAGGAATTTCAAACTGTCGGACCAGTACATCCGATGTAAGCACAATCCATTATGTTGAACATTTGACTCTGCTTCCTTTTGGTATAATTTTGCAACTCTTTGCAATTTTACACTCGGATGCATTTAATTTCATTTTTCGTATCGTTTCATATGATACATGGCAAAAAAGTTGCGCATTCGCCATGTAGTGCCGTCAAATATGGAAAAGAAAAACTGCCAAGTGAAATTCAATTCCATAACAAATGAACTGCAAAACAGATGTCCATCTCTGACTGAAGAAAAACAGAGAGAGAGAGAGAGGGCAAAGGAGGGAAGGGAATATTGTTTGAAAGGGTGAAGCATACGAAAATATAAAAACGGAAATTAAGCAGAAGCAGCCATGTAGAACTCTTACCAAGCGGAAATAGTTGAAATATTCAATAGGAAGTTCACAAAAAAAAAAGTTACATGATGGAAAAGAAGTCGTGTATGGATGGGCATTTTCATGTCCGAGTACGGTTTCAAGACACTTTTGTTTTGTTTTAGAGACTGCATGATGCAACTTAAATTTAAACAACTAAAAGCTTGCCTTTTGCCAACAGTCGGAGAGACAAAGCAAACCCTGTAGAAATTCCCCAAAAACTAAACCATTGCAAAAAACAGCAACGACAACAAATTCGAACCAAAAACCTCAAACCCCAAACCAATGCGTTGCCCGGAATGATGGAGAGTGTTTTGTGCCGAGGAGACTGCAACCGCATTTCGCACAAATATTGACACATGTGCGGCTGCAAGGACGGTGGCAGTTAGGGGAACTGGCTGAAATCCAAGCCGAGCCAAACCAAACCAAATGCTGTGGCCATTAGATGATTTATAGGTCAGTTCGCGGACCCCCGACCCCAACCCCCTGTAGCTGCAATTGCTGTCTCTAGTCTGGGGCATACAAAACAAAAGCGAAATAGAAATCGAAAACGACAGCGAAATTGAACAAGCGCTGCATCGATTGACAGGCCAGGGGCGAGGGCAAGACAAAAGCGCCCTGTAAAACCTCCCGCCTCATCGTATTCTGCTTAGCAGCGGGGCTTCAATTTTGAGGCGTTGTATTTTGCGATTGAAACGAACACTTTATAGACATCCAGCGGACCTTTGTAATTAACAACAACAGCAGCAACAACTCTCAAAAAATTCACTAATGAAAAATACTCAAAAATGGCGTGCTGCGTTGACAGTTAAACCTCGATATGAAAGAGAATGACTTAACTAAAAACCGCATTGTTATTAGAGATATTCTCTTCTAGTTTAACAATGGCATGAGTAGCTTTGAAGGTCTTAACTCTTGAAATATGTTTTGAAACACAATGACCAGAATCTAGTTGCATTTATTTCAAAAATTTATACTATATTAAATGAGTATTTTAGATATGTATATACAATTTAAAAAAATCAATTTATATATTACATTATTTTATTTATCTCAAATCAAAAGACAACTTTCCCTTTATAAATACAAATTGCTTTTTTATCTTTCTCAGATAGAGTTGTTAGAATCTATATGAATCGCAAAGATAAAAACTCTTGCCTAATTATCTGCACTGTTAAAAACTGATGTTCTGTTGTTATTATACGATTTACAGTTAGTCACTTGAGGGGGAAACTTCAAAATCTCTGACAAATATTTAAACATTTCATAGTGCTAAAGTAATTCGATTGGTGCCAAGAGACCAGGACCTGTCGTCACAGGTGCTGGCAACAGATAAATTCAAATATTTTATAAATTAAAAAGCTGAAATTAAATTAAAAATTTTGTTGATTGCAAAATTTGTTATCGCCACTTGTAGCCCCAGTGGATGCAACCCATTCCCACAATGTTGTTTTGTGTTGTGTTGTATAGTGATGTGTCCATACATTAGACTTTGGCCTCATGCATTGTTGTATTTGTGCATGTCCTTGTAATGTCCTAAACTACCTTTACTTATTGTTGGGGGCATTGTCGTGTATGAATATTCGTGTTTCACTTGCTCGTTTATTTGCTCGCATTACAATTACCAAAGGACGATAGAGGTAAAAGGACCAACTGGACCAAAGGACAACATACACGTACGCAATTTGTTTGAACAGCACCTGGCTTAAAACACGCCAAGTGTTCAGACCTGGAATGGACCAGACCAACACCAGTCCAAATGTGTCACGATGTAGAATAGAATTGCTATTCTTGTTGTTGTTGCTGTTAGTTTATCCTGCTACACAAACAAATTAATTTCGGACCAGACGCTCGAAATGTTTAGCACATTTCAGCAAATGCTTGTAATTGAATATGGTCTGTCAAGTGTTGCACCATCAAGTATGGGAGCCTAGGTAATTGACCTGTGAGAGATGGGACGGGCAGTGTGAATAATGTAACATTTGTCCAGAGTAGGTCAAATTATGCAAATTATAATTATGCAATTGATGCATTGTACAAGTACCATATCATAACATTACGATTACAGATGTGGCACACACAAAACTCCACATGGCTTTAGGTCGAACATTCTGCCTATGTTGTATTGGTTTTAGTAATAATAAAAACAAGTCAGAAAGCTACTGCCGAATTTTCTCGCTTGTGAGATACCCGCCACTCTTTATCTACTGAATGTAACAAACATTAAAAAAGTGCTCCGAAATATGGTATTTTTTTGAGAATATACTAAACAACGTACCAAAAAATATGCCGCAATATACCATTGTCAAAATTATTAGTTTTACAGTATTTTACTAGGTATATTGAATACGTTTATTACATCATAGAATGGCTGAACAGGTGCAGCTGCACCTGATTTCACCCTTTAAAGGAATAACTTTTTCGATGGTAACTAAACTGTAATTCAGTGTGCTGAATGAAGTCATTCCCTCCGAAATATTAGTATATAATAAATTTCAATTATATGCAAAAAAAATTATGATAATATTTGATAAATTGAATATAGTACATTGATTAGACCTAGACAATGTTGCTTTCTATATTTGCAAGTTAATTTAAAGAAGTTGTTTTTCTCAGAGTGAGTGGCAAGTGGCAATGAGAATCATTCTAAAGCTGAATGAAGGCGTCATTCGTTGTCTATGAAAAAACCTTACAAAAAACGTAAACAGAGCCGTGAAATGTTCATTAATTTGGTACATAAAATAACTTGCTGAAAAAAACATTTGTTGAATACCAAAGTGTACTCGTACTCTGCTCTATATTGCGTTATTTGTATGCAAAAAAATGTTGAGTGTGTTCATTTATCATTGTATTTTTATTTATTTATTTGTGACAACGGAAGTTTTGAAGCGTCGCGGCGCACACACAGGATATTAAAAGGACACGTAGTCATGCATGTAAAGTGCTAACGGCAGCGCCACCCAGCGGCCACATATGGAAACTGTCGTCGTGAGGACAATGCTCTTTCAAATTTTTATCAACTTTATTTTGTATCTTCTTTATTTGGTATGAATTATGTGTGCTCGAGGGCAATGACCACCGAAAAGTTGGCATAAGGCACATGAAAGTAATTCTTATCTTCTAGTTTTATATTTTGTCAAATTTTAATTAAAACTCTTAATGCATTTTTAAACGCCTGCCAGCCGTCAAGGAAAAACCTTCTGTCGTAAATTTGCAAAGCAGACAAACAAAAGTTGAATTAATTAAAGTATGCGCCAAATGCAAGCAAGACTCGTGCCATTTTCTTTCTTTAGCGCTCCTTTTTTGCCACATATGATTCGTTTTTTCTTTATGGAAATTATGTGCTGAGTTTTTAAAAGAAATTCTAACCACCAGGGGATGCGGTCGCTGCTAAAAAGTCATCACGTGACCACACAATTGTGGTCACCCTCTACCTCCAACTCTTAGATGTGCCCCTGGCGTTGTGCCCATTGCGTTGTTCAGCAGATTGTGCTAATGGCGTTTCAACCATTTTGATCCTTTGCATTTAAACTGTGGCCTTGCTTTTGAGCAGCTAATTGTAAATGCTATTTGACTTTTTATTCAGCTTAGGTGTGTGTAATTAAGGGATTATTTATCCTCTTATAACAAATGATGAGAATGTTCAATTCGAAGTGCTTTAATTATTTTGTGCCTTCTTTGAGCATACATTTAATTGCTTACTGGCCGTTAATAAGTTTAAATAAATTAATCACTATAATAGAGGTAGGTAAATTGACTGGAAGCAGCGCAATAGTTTTCAGTTATTATGCACATTGCGTATACACAACTTTGATAAACGCAAACAGAAAGATCAGCAGGTGGCAAGACAATTCCTGTGGCAGTTTATCAGCAGCAACTCAGCAGGCAACGTCTTTTACTTGGCTGTTGATTTTTATGGCCAAGAAAAGCATCTAACAGACAGCAAGAGAGCGTTGCAACAAAAGGGCTTCCTGCGGCTACTTGCACATACCCCTTCCTCCTCCCTTCTGGAGTTGCTGGTGGTGCATGTACATATAATATATTTTGTGCAAATTGTAATTTAAACATTTTGGAGCCGAGCCAAGTAATAATTTGTGTCCTGACTGCCGCTTGTCCTGCCACGCGGATTTGTAAATTTTATTTTCCTTTTATATTTTTGCAATTGATGCGCATCGCTGCACAGAGCACAGAGCAGAGAAGCCAAAGGAAGAGCCATTCTTATCGCATACTTTGGCTCAGACTCCGATTCCGATTCCGACTTGAGAATAGCATTTTGTTGCAACATGAAAGTCAAGTGTTGCAGCAGCACATAGATTCGTTACGCCTACCCTCAACCCCCTATGAATCGGATACTGTTGTGGAAATTTCCTTTCGAGGCGTTTGGCGCAATAAATTCTATTAAAATACAATTTGAAAGGTTTTCCGATTTTAAATAATGCTAAGATAGCTTTCGGGTTAATGCAGCGGGTAGTTCTTTCTTTTCATCCATGCTTTCTTTACTCTTTTCATTCGTTTGTTTGTTTGCCTGTTTGTTGCATTCCCCCCAGTGATTTCGACTGTGCCACCAATTCGATTAAGTTTCACGCCGAGATGCACATTGGGATTTATGCAACGCTACTTCTTGAGTGCCTCCTTGCTTTGTACGAGTATCTAAGTGTGAGTGAGCTGCCAGGATATGGACAATATTTATGGCTCAAGAAGCCAACGAGTCAGTCTAATTTGGCTATCGTTTAAATGTGATTTCAATGGAAAAATTCTTGAATAAGTTAGCTGAAGATGCCAATTGGGACGATTAGCCATACAGTTTTGATCTCGCACGCTTTTAAACAAGCTAAGCTAAAACTGTCCTTTTACTATACCTTCAATATACGATTAAACTATCAACTTTTACACTTATATATCTACTAGTTCATTTATCAATATGCACAGGAAATTTTTACCTGTTTAACCAATGCCAATTTGCATTACCTTATTTTTGTTCTATCAAAAAGTAATACATTTATCATTTAGCAAACGGCATTTTTCCACAGAAGCCAAAAAAATATATAAAACTATTATTTAAAATCTCATTGCTGGATTATGGCAAACTGCCAAAAATTGGACGCATCTTAGCTGAACATGGAATAACAGCAAAATAACTTCAAATTATGCGCACAAAAAAGCAGAAAAACTATTTGAATGTAATTTTTAGGCAAATTGTAATGCTTTTTTATTTATTGTAAAACAATTTATTGGAAGATCGTGTTCAAATTGAAATTTAATTCATTGCTTTGTGCGACTTAAGGGGCGTGTAGTGTTGGCAAAGGCCATACAGTTGAATATTATTAATACGCCCCATAAGCCCAATAAATGCGAATCATTATTGTTGTCATTGTCTGTGTAAAGGCGTATGCGTATGTGTGTAGCTGTGCATTTTTTATGATTATGGCCTTATTGTAATGACCATTAAAATTGGCATTGTTATGTCCAATGCTGTTGTTGTTGTTGTTGTTGTTGATGCTGCTGCTGTTGACCTACTGAAATTGAATGAAAAGTGCATCAGCAGGCGGCAGTCGGCACGCGGCGCCCAGTTGCAATGTCAGCTTAATAATTACACCATACGAACACACACATGAGTTGCAGCTGCATCTGCAAGCAATTTTTAAATGAAAAAGCCAGAAGAAAAAGCGGCAAAAACAGTATACTATATGCAACTGAAAGCCGTGGCCCTGGTCCTGGCAAACTGGCAGCCATTTGCACGTCGTCAGCGTTGAACGCATTAAAATAAATGAGAACTTTGCCGTAAGCAGATGCCAACAGTGTTGTTGTTGTTGTTGGTTGCCCCCCGATGCTGAGGTTGTTGTTGGAAAAATGGCAGAGCATTTTCACGTTTTCCATGTGAAATTACGCGCAAATTACAATGCATAAAAGCATCGAGCGGTCTTCAGCCCCGTTCAGTTTGTTTCCTTAAGCGGATCATTCGTCGCGTCTGTCCCTCCCCCTCTCGTCTGTCTGTTGACCTTTTACACATTTGCATTGCATGAATAAAAGTTGACGCTTGCAAAGGTTGCAAGAGTCGTATATAAGAATAAAAAAAAAAAATAGCATGATCTGATTGTCAGGTTTGTCTGGTTTAATTACATTGTATAACAGCATTGGAGATCCTGACAACGCTGATGAAAGAGTCCTACTTTGTATGTTGCCATTCCTTTAATATCTTGTTCAAATTGCACATTCAATGTTGGCGCAATTGAAATGAAACATTAAATAAAGTGTGAACTGTGCACAGGCCATTTGCTTTGGCATGCGGGTAAAGAAAAAACAAGCTTTGATAAATTGCAATCGCTTCGAAACTCTGCAAATTGTCGTTAATGTACATAAGGCAGCAGTATTCGCAATTTAAAGTTGATAAACAATATTTTGCTAGTCTTTTAGATAGTTCGAAGCAGAAACCCATTTATAGAGTATCTATAAAATTTTACAATTGAATTCAAGTATCTGGAACTTTGAAGAAAAAGCTGCTTTTCGGCTTTCCTTTAAATGTGCAAAACATTTCTGACAAATTAACAATTTCATTAAACGCCAGAAATGTTTGATCGGATCCGCAAACAGCCAAAATGACCAAATGCACCAACCTTTGATATAGCAAATTTGGTAACATATAATGTTCACACCATTTGAAAATCTGCCTTTTGTTTACAAATTCAAATCACGCAGCGTTGCATTCATTTGCGAAAAGATTAATTTTGTAATTAAATGCAATAAATTTATGTGGAAAATTACTCGTTTTAATTATACCCCAACACACTTTTTCATGCCCATTTAATTGCGACTTGGTCAAAATAATTATTATTTGCGATATTCCCCAAATACAGCTTCATTTTTACAGGCTTCAATTAAGCCGACATAAATTCAGAATCCTATTTTAATGATTGTGTCCTCCTTTACTTACATTATTGCCAAGAATGATGAAATATCATTGTTTAACTATAAGAACAGCTGCATATTTTTGTTGTGCTCAGAAATGAGTTGAACAAAAAGCAGCCAGATAGTTTTTGGCGGCTATTTTTTTATGGTCGCCCAAGAAATATCCCAATCCGCGCTTTCCGGGACTTTTTTAACTTTGGTTTCTAAATGTCGAAATATATTACAAAGCTGTATTTAAAAGTAAATGCCTTTGAGCTCAATCCTAAAAGTATGCAATAAAAATAGATATGACAATATTGGCAATAAATTTATAGCAAATCTCTTATATCGTCTTCTTCCGCTTCTGTTTAAGACTCGTCTTGGCAGATAATCGCCTTAAATTTCCATCTTCAGAGCATCTCGAAATCGCCGACTTCCAGCAAGAACAACTTTAAACAACTTGCACATGAACCGTAACCCTAACCCAATAAACCACTTTCAGAGGGTGTTGGTGACATTGACTGTTGCTGCCGCTGCTGCCACTGCTGGCTTCAATTTCACACCACCAACAAGTGACAAGTAAACGAACACTCACACTGACACCCACACCTACACACACATACACATACAGCCAGGGTGCTGGCAACGCATCAAAGTTGGCAGCATGCCGCAAAAATGCTGCTGGCTACAACAAGAATAACAACAACAATGGCAGCGATAGCAAACGAAAGTCAACAAAAGGCGCAATAGCAATATGTGAGCGACAACAACAAGTGCAGCAAATATATGGGAAAGTGGGAAGGGAAGAGGTAGCGAAAGAGCGAGAAGTCGACGCCTCGAGAGCTAGACTATGAATTTTTATGGTGAATTTCCCGTTTTTAATTTCGACACGGCTCCAAAAAAAAATAAATAACAAAAATGGCTAACACAAACTGTTAGCCATGTCAGAGAAAAAGGTCATATTTTGTACTCCAGGCAGCACTGACACCTTTCTGAACCATAGAGTCAAGGGCGATGGCGGGAATCAGAATCAGCAGCATGTCCACGTCATCATCATGTATTCTCCCCATCTCCGCCCCCCTCACTGGATATTTATGGCAAAAATGCAAAATTAATGACGTGTGACGCGAAATTGTCGCAAAAAATGTGCCAAATTAAATTTTGGCCTCACTGGAGCTCAGTGCTCAGCCGAAAAAAGCAAGCGAAGCGTTAAATTCCACAACCGCAGCATAAAATTCAATAAAATATTTCGGGCCAACAGCTTCAAGTTTCATGGTGCCTGATGTGAAAAACAATTCCCAAAAACTGAACGGAAAGTATTCTCCTCGGAGTAGTCTAAATCCATAATCTTTGCCAGCGCACTCGCTCGAGTTATCCAAATTACGTTGCTCAGTTGACAAAGAAATTGGCAACGACTTTAGAAGGCAACCAGCCTCGCTCCTTACTTTCAGATGGAAGACAGAAATATACTCGTAATTAATATTATGGCAAGGATATTTTATACTTTAGTCAGGCTTTACAATACTATGAAAACTATGCATCAAGCAAATCAGCTATACATTTCTTACTTCAGTACAAGGTATTATAACAAGCAGCAAAATCTACAGTCCAGTCTCGACTTAACTTACTAAATTAAAGCATTAAAAAAGACAGCGTGAATGCAAGTTGATTTTAGAAAATACTATTTTACAAAACATTTAGAATATTTTGATGACACTTTAAAAGAATATGTATCATTATTCATTTGAATATTTTCATGGCCTAAAAAGATTTCGATAATAATTATGTACTATAGGCTGTATAGTCCCTTCATCCTTCCCTTAAGAAAATACATTGGCTGCCAATTCCTTTCCTACTATTTTATCACAATTCACTGAAAAACCTAACTTAGCCTAAATTATTAAATTAGTGCGCTTTAATTTCTGGACCTATGTATATTGTATAATCTTAAACGGCTGTACTTCAAAGGGCTACAAAATTATGAATTTCCTTGTTTTTTTGGCACATTCTCCTTGAATTGTCCCATCACATTGCCGGGTGGATTGTAATTGCAGACAACCCAAGTGCGATCCGCCCTAAAAGATAATTGCACATCATTTCAACCGCAATCGACAAAACAACCTAAATCTCATGGATCGAACCTGCGAGCCACGCCAGCTCCCATTTCCGTGCATGATTTCCAGATGAGCTGCGTAAAGTGTCCCGAGGTGGGCGAAAAGTCCGGCTTGTCGAAATTGAAGGCATTGATCTCGCGATACCACATATCCACAGGCAAGTCGCCAGTGACATCCATGCCGCCAGAGAGAAAGATATTCTCGCCATACTTTGGTTTCGGCCTATGCTGCATTATGTTCTTGTCTCGCAGGTGCTGCGGGTTAGCTTCAGATATTATCAAATTAAACATACCATTAAATAAATCTAAGGATATTCTTATCCCGTCATACATTGGCCCATTCCTGGGCGTGTTTGCTGAGACCAGCATCGACCTTTAACTCTGGACAACCGTGCATCTGTCGATATTTATTTGTGGTGGCATACACGTCTTTCAGGAAGTTATCATTGTTGACCTTTGTATCCTTGCCCAACGGACCGGGGGTCCGCTCAGCCGTCTTCGGTATCTGTGCTGGTCTTCCGGCCATCAATTAATCATCGGATGCACCCAGGTCCAGAAATCAAATCAACAGAGAATTTTAACAAAATACTTTACTTTCTTGACATTATTTTCTTATTTAATCATTGTAATATAAGTGACATCAACTGCTAGGGAAGCTAAATGATGAATATAAATACTATTTTGGATATTTTGTACACTATCTATCGAGATATCTATTTAACAACAACAAACAAACTCAACTTCTACCATTCAAATAAAATGAATAAATCGAATCAGAAAACTGTATTCTAACAATTACCCACTTTATTGAATTTGAATCGACTTTTTCTGCTCCCATTTAGTTGACACCATTTGCACAACTTTACTAACAACTAATTGGCGAGTTAGAAACTTTAGTTAATGCAATCCACTTAATTATTTAAGTGGACAGCTTAGCAAGGTGTTTGTTGCGAAAGCATTTGCAACTGATGCTCCCAGCAGATGACCCAGCGTAAAGCACGATAAGGAAATGGAACAACGAAGGAGCCTAACATTTTGATTGATATGCATATGGTGTAATTGAGGCCCATACAGATATAGCCGTCAACCATAGATTAGACATTTAACCGTCGCCGAGTGACGGGTGATGAGCTGTCAGTGGCGTATGCGAAAGCATATTCAACTTGGATCCCAGTCACTCACAGGAGCAGGCATCTAATGATTGGATTAACCCACATGACGTATGAGTGATGTATGAACATTTGCATTGAGTTTGCCGGGGCTAAGATTATTAATGAGATGCCGTTTTCTTTCTATCGCTTCAAATGGCTACATCGACTACTCCGCACAGCCACAGCTGGAACGACATTAATTGTCAATTGAGTCAAGTGGCGTTGGCAGAAATACCAGAAATGTGACATGTGTAAGTTCTCTCTTCTATGTGCACATTATGAACATCAATTATTTAACCTCAGAATGAAGCAACGTGTGACAAGTGCACATGCAAATCAATCCAGACAAGGATTTAACAACTACATTCCCACTGAATGGTGGCCTGGTTTATGTAGCTACAGTATTTATGTCCCTTGACCAGGTGAGAAAGTGATAAATGATATATTACAGACTTCACTGGGCAACATAAGCAAGCTATGTTCTTAATTACAGTTGATGAAAGCCCTAGAAAAAGGCTACCAATTAAAATCTTACATATACAAATAGATACATTGCTTTATTTCATATGTAATATGCTTGTTCCAATAAGTACTCTTACATTGAGTTCACGAAGTTCGTGGTCCAGTGTGGCATTCATTAAGTTGATCAGTTTATTTGCATTATCCGTTTGACAGAGAAGTATTCATTTTGAGCTCACACCTGTCAATCGTTGCAGTTTAAAGTTATTCAATGGATTTTACGCTTCGATGGCGACGCTACAGACGTGATTCACAATGTTATTCACAAATCGCATTCGCATTTGCATTCACATTCACGGAATGCCACAGTCAAAAGCGTAAACCGAAAATGTGCGTTACTTTCTGTCGATTTAATTAATTTCGCAAATTCGGTTTATCGTTTATTTGAATGATATTATATGGTATATAGAATATATTTATAAGCACACCCATACATACATGTTAGCACTCACACATACTCGAATGTTGGCAAACATTTCGCTCGACCGACGTGTTTTAATGACAACCGCAGCATCTGTTGCCGGATACGCTCGATTGCACATTGTACGGCAATTGTGTATGTCGATTGTATGCCGATTGTACGGGCGTGTTCGGGCATTAAAAATGCCCAACAATTAAAGCACACGACCGCTCCCACTCAAATACACACACCCGCAACATATTCCATTTGGTTTTTTAATGAATTACCAAATGGAGTGGTGGAACACGGACACTAAAGCGGCATAAATAAATCAATAAGGAATTCCTCTGCAATCCTTGTGCATTATTTGACTTAAATGACAAAGTTCAATTTAAACTTAAATAAATACATTCGTCAACTGAAATTGCATTCACCTGCAGCATACAAGTAGATCCCAAGGTTAAATTCACAACCTCTCTTATAGAGGTTAATTTCCAATCTCTTGTTTTCTCATTATCTTAATATTAAATACTGAAATTTAAATCTATAAGCCTCCTTTAACTGTACATCTCTTTATCTTGGTCAACTTTTACATCCTTTAAGCATATTCATATCACATCGTATTAGATTCAGACCCACTATCCATTCCTTTCACACGCTAATCGAATGAAAAAACTTTTACAAATTCATTCCAACGCCTGTGTCTGTGTGTGTCAATAAAGAACTTTAAACTCACAGCGATTGACGGGACGCGAACCTTTATGCAAGTTTATTGCATCAGAACTCAAAGCTAATAAAACTGGCCCAGCCACTTAGACCCAGACGTTGGCGTTTGAGCCGGATATTGAGCTGAGCTTGGCTCGTAGACTTGCGTACCGTACGATGCACTTGCTAACCAACTTAATTGAATAGACAAAGAGGTGCACTCAGGTCAGGCCAGGACCCATTACCACCAGTATCAGCACAGGCTGGCCCCCATTTCGAAAGGCATCCGCATAGAGCATATCAAGCGTCGTAACAGGTAGACCAACACCTTTTAAAGTGGTCATAGTGGAGGCGGGAGGGAGCTGCAAAAAGGGCGTGTCAGCAGCAGCAGCCGGTACGGTAGATTGCAATCCACTTTAGCGCCATTCGCTTCTTGCCCCGTTTTGGTTTAGAGCCACCAAACATTTTAGCTTTTACAGCCCAAATGTGCAAAAATATGGCAACATACACACACTCACAATCACACAGTGGCGGCCTCTTTCCCTCCTCATACTAAGCCTCTTCCACCCAAGCGCGCAAATGCAATTTTCAAAAATATTCTGTGCAACGCCAAAAAGTCGTCTATGGAAACGTCGAACATGGCACATGAAAATTTGTTGTAGTTTTTAGGCGGCGGCTTTTCCGATTTCTTTTTAATTTTTTTTTTTTTTTGAGACCTAACTCGTTGGAAAAACTCTTCGAATACATTGCATTTATTTTTTTCTTTATGTGCAAATGGAAAACGCAGAGCTAAATACATTCACAACCAGTTTTAGTTTTTTGGTTGGCCCAAAAACTTTTAGTTGTCGTAAACGTTTTGGAACAAGTTTATTCCGTTTTTAGATATCGCTAAAAGCAAGTTGGCAATTCCATTCGCTTTCCCAATTCGAGTACGCCACATTTGTGTTCTATTATTTTGCCACATCATTGCAGCAGGAGGTACTAAAATAACTTTAGCCACAAGTTAAATATGTGAAAACCAAATATGCTGCATATTGTACAATTGCAATGATAACTGAACTATCAGTGTGAATTTCAACAAATTATTGCGGTTTTTCATAAATTAGGCATGCATAAGCAATTTAGATTTTGAAGTTGAATGTAGATTCTATTCGTGGAAAACATTGACATTAAAACAGTTAACATTTAAATAGTTAAGAGCACTTACAAAAAATATAAGTGACGTGTTCTGAAAAAGTATTTATTTATTTAATGTCAGATGACAAAAATATAATCTAAATGTAAGATACAATAAAATACAAGATTTATAAATCTGCAAATTAAATTTCATAAGTTTAACATTTAGTTATAGTTCTAACTATCCTGCACTACTTATTTATTTATTATTACCTGTTACTTTGCGTAGTGAAAGTACTCCAATTCATTTATATTCATATAAATCATTTATATATAGTTAGAATAATTTGTATTATTCTTTCCCAATGGTAAAATGAGCATGCAAATTAAATATAATAAATATTATTCAATTTAAATATTTACACCACCCATCAAATTGCGAAAAAGAATTCCACACTTTGTCTTTCTCTCTCTCTCACTCTCTCTCTATCTCTTACTTTATGTGGTAACTACTGTTTGCAACGCCCCAATGCATCTGCCACTTTTTATTATGTTCATCAAAATTATATAATTCAATTTTTCCAATCGAACAAATCGCTGCACGCTGTGAAATGAAATCAAACCGAAACCAAAAAAAAAAGTGCGCATACGTTAAATAAATGGCAGGCCATAAGCACCCCCCAAAACCCTCAAGCTCTTGCCACGCCACACCCATTTGCCCGCCCCTGCCCCAACTATGCATGTGTTCAGGGAATTGGTCATAAATCATGTCATTGCATTTTGTGGCTCGCAAGTTTTTGGTTTCTGTTTCTGTTTGGAGTTCAGTTTTGGCCTGGCCACAAAGGAGTTTTGCAAGTTTTATGCAGTCGTTGGTTGCATTTCGTTTGTTTGACAGCCGACATTAATCATACGCAATGTGTGCGGTGGCACACGCTGCAGGCTGCTGTTGCATGCAACAGAGCCAACTGCCGAGCGTGTCTTTAATTGCCGGCAATTGCAGACTGTTGACATTTATTAAAACAATAAACAAATTTACACGCACTCTCCTTCTTCCGCAAGCAATCAAAATGTTGCCATGTGCCATTGCCTAAAAGACTTGCCACAACGTGATGCAACATAAACATGTGTCTCACGTACAATGCATAAATATTTTAATTCAGCCTGCATTTCGTTGATAGTTATATGTATCCCAAGGACTCGACGTTGCCTTAGCTGATGTCTGAAGTATTTGGATTACCCGCAAAATATGGAGACAGAAGTATTTATATAGAAAGAGACAGACAAAGAGAGAGAGAGAGTGATAAAGGGAGGACTTACATGAAATATGTGGCGAATGATAAATGCCCGTCTCATATTTCAATTTATTTTACAATTTCCTAAGCTGACAAAATCGTAACTAAGTTGTGCACAAGAAATGAGAACTACAAATTTGACATAAATGCGAAATGAATACATTTTTATTAAGCTCAACTTGAGAAATAAATGTAACAACAAAATGATGAAGAAATCAAGTTGACAGAGATAAAATTCAGAAAGATTAATTTCAACTAAAATATGTGCGAATTTTACTAAGCTTGAGTAAGTAAAAAGTAGATCGCAGAATGCCAAAAGAAATGTTTTCCAAATTCAATAGACGAATATAGACAGAGTGCACAGAGTATTTTAAGTTTCATTTGTAATCTTTAATTAAATACATTTTATAAAGTGTATATAATTTCTTTTATGAGTATTGCTATTTTCCTGCCCATAAGCCAAATTTGAACGCTACTGCTGTGGATGCATTGTTCATATCATATCAATGTAAGTTCATATCAATGTAAGTGAACTCATCTTTTTAGTTACTAGTTACATTTGCACCCCTTAAATAGACTTGAATAAAAATGCTCATATTGCACCAGAGGGAAATTCAAAAAAAGTTCATCTACATTCAGTTTTCTCTAATTTGGCCAATGAATAATTTGCAGCACAAAAATCACCAAAGTTAAACTCAGCCAAGTATGCGAATGTAAGCAAGCTCATGAAAATATTTGTTAACCGATTGGCAAGCAATTTTTACCCAAGGAGCAATGCAAGATGTTACCTGGCACTCAGATGCCTTTGAGTTCCTGTTCCGCCCTCAGAGACCTGTAGAGAAAGTCAGACAACTCGTCAACTCTTTTGGCAGGTTCTTACTTTCATTGCCCATGGTAAAAGCAAAAGAAAAACATTTCGATAAACTTTTATTTTTCTCCCATTGCTGTTTGTTGTTGCAGTTGTTGAATGTGCTCCATTGGGATGCAATTAAATACATGCAGTAAAAGTATCCACGTTTCCTTTTCCTTTGACTGAGGATACGTTCGATGTTTGAAAGGGGAACACCGTGGACGAGGGCAGGGGGAACAGCAAGGGAAGTAAACATACAATTTGATTGAATTCGCTTTGTGAGCGCATTCATTTTGTTTGTTTGCATTTAACGTATTAATTGCAATGAAGAACTGCACGGAATCAACTCCCAGCCACATTTCCATTTTCGAATCTGCCCATCCCGTTGCTTGCACTTAATTAAAAATCAAAAGTTTGACCCAAACAAATTTGTGATTGACCAAACAAAGTGCCAACAACTTTTATGAACATTAAATTTTAAGCACGTTTTACCAAGTCTGCTCCGTAGGTTTGTAATTAGTTAATAACTTGATTAAAAGCATCAACAGGTCTCAGTGAATAGACAATACTCGAGTGCACTTTAATGTATTCAAAACGTTAATTGTAAAACTGCATCGACATTAAATGTAAACACACTTGAGTTCACTTTAAGTCATGCAGTTTGAAAATCACATTCAATTACGAGCACATTTAAATAGAGTTTTAATTCTTTGCTGAGTCTATCAACCATTACAATTTGCTTTAGTTTGTTGATCTTTAATACCAATTATCTAATTGAAAAAACCATTTTAAATGCTTAGCTCAATTCCAAGCACGTTCTACGCTTATAGTTGTCGTTAAGTTATTTCATTTTACAGCCCAACTATTTGCTGCATTACCAAGTGCTTTACCCATTCGAATGGCCCTGACTAAGGGAAAGAACTGCAGACTGCATTAATCATACGCCACGTAGCTTGTTTGATGTGCACCTGAGAACGAACACTTCAATTTACACGAATGCCAAACAAACGATGAACATGCATCGAAATAATGGAATTTCATATTTGCCAAGACACACACATAGCTCAACACTCACAGACATGAATTTGTGTATGAAGCTAAAATGTTATCGACTCTTGGTTGTTGTTCTTGTTATGCTGTTTGTTTCAATAGAATTACTTTCCAGACTTGTGAACAACAAACTGCAAAATGGCCGCTGGCTCATGGCTGTTACAAGTGCGGCTGCTGTTGCTGCCTCTTTTATAAAGTGCGGCACAAAAGCAATTTAAAATGCCAACAGAAAATGATGCTGACTCATAACCGACTACTCCTACACCCTTCCGACAACGGATCCTTGCACACTCGACTAAACAACATTGTTGATGATTTTATTGAATTAAGCCAATTTGGTATGCATGTGAACACCACGCCCCCCTTTTGCCACTGCCTCTCATGATGATGCTGCACTAAAAATTATTCCAAACACGTAGGAAAGGCCCTGATCCCTGGCCACGCTTTAAACTGTTTTCAATCCACAGAATGCAATCAGATAGCTATGCAGCTGACCCGAGGCCACGTCACATGGTTGGTCAACAGCTCCACAAGCCCAATCCCAATTCATTTCACCACAACCGTTCCCTCTCACACCGTTCAACCGTTGTCCTTGTCAACACGAGTGTCCGCTAGGTGACAATGTTCTTTGGTCGCCTGGATGACAGTGTCAGGCTTTGTAGCCAGAGGCTTGTTAAGCTAATTTTGCTGGCGTCCCTCGTTCAAGAGATTGCTGGCGACAAGAGATTGCTGCTCTGGTCTTAGCTCAAAGCGGACATTGCGTGCGCCCAATTAAACCAGAAACCAGAACCAAGAGGCAGCCAGTCTGCCAGCTATGAGGAGCATCATTCAATGTACTCGTACTCGTACTTGGCATTCAAAATGTTCAAGTGGGCGTGGCGGCAATTGAATGATAACAGCAGCTGCTGCCGCCTCCTCCCCTCTTGCCATCGGTATCAGCAGCCAAAGCCACGTTAAACTAAATTGGCCAAATGCCTGAATGTCTACGCGCAGTCTGCCAATCCAATCTGTGCAATGATCTCTCGTTACCTTCCCCCCCCCCTCTCTCTCTCTCTCTCTCTATCTCTCTCTATCCCTTCTATCCTCTGATTTGCGAAGCCGACGGCAATTCACTTGGAAATTGAAATGAAAAAACCACCGCGGTTTGTTCGCTTTGTTCGATGGCTAGCAAAGTTGCCAGATTGCTGATAAAGATATGACCGTAATATGCAAACCACGTAGAAACCCACGTTCCCAAAACCGTTGTCATTTTTAGAAATTATAGATTGATAGCAATAAAAATCCAAGAGATTATAATCAAAAAGCATTTAGCATTACAACAGAAGAGAATTTATTAATTTATTTAACCTCAGCTAAATAACTAAATAATTAAATTGAGCCAATTTGAAAATAAGCAAGCGAATAAAACATTATACATAAAACAATTTTAAAAATCTGATATTTGTACAGTCTTGTTTCAAAATAGCTTAACAATTTTAGAAATTGCATTATCTCATTTAAATAGAGAATAATATAAAATTGGCAAATTTAAAACGTTCAATATACCTAGAAATACCTCAGAATTCCGAACTGCTGAAAAGAAAGAACTTCATAAATTTTCATTTGAAATAAAGATAAATACTCAATAGTATTTGTGATTTATTACCAATAGCTTCAAGCGCTTTGACTATTTAAGACTTCCCAGGCAGAAAAACCACTCAAAAGAGTTACAATGTTTCACAAGAGTTGGCTTCTAATGTCTGTAATCACTTTAACAATTGCTAAGCAAGTGACTTCTTTGCCAGAAAGTTATTACAAGGAGAGCCGTATAATTGGTGGCAAGGATGGGGATATTGAAAACGCGCCTTGGCAGATTGCATTGCTATATAACAATTATTTAAGATGCGGTGGTAGCATCTATAGTGAATATATCATTCTATCGGCAGCTCATTGTGTTTCTGGAAAATCCCCTGATGAATTCCAAATACGAGCGGGTTCCTCAAAGTACGCCGAGGGAGGCACGTTGGTGAAGGTAGCTAAAATCCAATGCCACGAGAGATTCAATGACCCGAGTTACTCAAATGATATTGCCGTGCTGCTTCTAGTGAAATCTCTAAGTTTCAGCACCAACATTAAACCAATACCTCTAACTATACACACTCCCACAACGCCTCAAAAGGCAACGGCGACTGGTTGGGGGCTCGTTTCGATTTGGACTTGGAGTTATCCGTCCTGTAAATTGCAATCTACTGAACTTGACATTATGCCCAAAGATAGGTGCATGGTAGAATTCTTTCCAATCTCATTCACAGAAAAGATTTGTACTTACAATAAGAAGAGCAATGTTTACCTTGGGGACTCTGGTGGACCGTTGGTTGTTAATGGAACGCTTGTGGGCATCACTTCTTTTGGCAAGCTCGATTTCCTAGCTAGTGCCTATGTCGATGTGGCGAAAATGCACAATTGGATTGTGGAAACAGTTAAACATATATCCTCTCAGAGTACCTCCGAGGAAACAGCCACTACACTGACGACTAAAGCAACTGGAACCTTAAATATGTGAACTTCATTTAAATATTCTTTGTAGTAGGCAACCTCTTTAGATGCAGCACGTGGGAACTCTGTGAATTGAAGGGCATAGCTAATCAATCAAGAAATCAATTCCTAAGCGCCAAACATCAAATTATAAATTCAACCAGGCAAAATGTGAAACATTAAATGAACATTTCTGCTTTTAAATAAACATTTTTCTCATATCTTTTGGCGAAATGCCACAGAATGTCATAGTCAGAACACATTGCGACTGCAATATTAAGAGAAAATGTGATTTCAGGAGCACATTGAAATCCATTCATTTCGCAAAACGCAAATGCAACGCATTCAAAGCACCACAAACTATTGGGATGCCCCTGGATCTGGATATATAAAGCCGTTTCCGTCGCTATGTTGCCTGCAACATCCGTCCGTAGAGGCGGCCACAGCTGACGGTTTATGGACTGGTCTGTACATTTATCCGCCTCCCCATCACCAGTTATCTCACTCCCTCCACCTCTCTCTTTCTCGCTGCCTGTGCATTTGCGGGGATTCAAATGGAGCTCCTCGTTGACTTTAAGCGTTGGTTGAGAAAATTTTAATGCGCCAATGCGCAATTTATGACTATTTCATGCTATTTTAATTTGCACAGTCAGCGGTTGCCAGTCCACTTTAAACTGAGAACTCGTAATAGTTTTCCGAGAAGGGAATGAAATTGGGTTTGGGATTGGGATTGCGGAATGGAAATGGCTTTTGGTTTGTGAGACAACGGGTAGCTCATTAATGCCACGCACGTTGCTGTTGGGCAGAGAGATGAAAGATACGAAACGCTAATAAAACAAAAATGGAAAACATATAAATCAGTGTCCTTGGCACGTGTCGCCAACGCCGTCGATGCCATTTTCCCCCAAGGCTGGCAAAGCCAGGCAAAAAGGCAATCGCTACTAGCTGCAGGTGTGCCTCGAGCCCGTTCCCGGGTCAACCTGCATCTGGCTTGTGCGCTGTCACGTTGTAAATCTCGTGAGAGCAAACACAGAAGACAACAAGCGCGACAGACGGCGACACAACACGCGTGCTTAGCCATATTCCCATATCCATTTACATACGGCTTCTCTGTCTGTATGTACTTACTTATGTGTGATTGAAAGAAGGAGAGCGAGAAAGATGTGACACTTTGCCGGAAATGCGGGCCGCAGGGGCTTCAAAAGGCGATAAGCTGGGCGATTGCATTATAAATTAAATGCCTTCAACGCAACGAATCAACAGCTGTCCCCAGGAAGAAAGCTTTCCAAACTGCAAGCAAGCTGAAATGGAGGAAAACATAAGAAAACGGCGAGACACCTGAACTGAAGGCAAAGTAGAAATGAAAAATAATCAATCAACTTTCAATTGCAATGATTCCTTATTCAATGCCGTAAAAGGATACCCTTTAAATAGCATGAAATATATGACAAATTTATGAAACTTAATTAAAGTTTTAGATGTGAAAACATCTTGCAATTTCATCTATTCCTTGCCCAATAATCCATTTCTGCAAGTTATGCAGAGTCTAGAGCCCTCTGGCGGTCCAAAAACAAAGTTTTGCATCGTCTGGCCAACTATTTGCATGGCTTTTGTCTGTTAAACTGTCCGAGCTAAGCCGAGGCAGAAACAGAGCTTAACGTCAGTTTGGACTAAAAAGATTTCCAAGCCATTGGATAATGCAAACTATGCAATATAATCATAATCGCATGATATATGCTCCATCTCTGCAGCAAAGTTTTCAAAATTGCTTCAATTTCACCACGGCCCAATCCCTTCTTGGTCCCTAGAAGTAGGCAGCAGACGAGACTCGCTAAGCCCTGTTAGCATCGCACTCTGGAGAGTCAATTTCCAGCGATTAAATTAAGAATGCATAACTTGCAGGGTTAACAACGTCCGACAGCAGACAGCCAATTGCCATGACTGGGCTAGGCACCCTGCTCAGCTATTTAACTTAGCCAAGGACGGTCCTGATTTTTATTTGCCATTCTTTTTTCGCCTCTGATGAGGCGAACGACTGTCCTATGGGTGAAGTGGTAGAGCGCAGACTGCGCAGCTACTAATGTTACTTATCTGATTTTGTTTCATACCCTTACACAAAAAATTCTACTGGCAATAACTAAATTGTCTTCAAACTTCTAAGTTAACAAGCTCTTAACAGAAACATTAACAGAGTGCACAAACGATCGTTTCAAGCAGCTTTTGAACATTGTGAATGATCCTTGGAAAAGCTGCTTGTTATGAACCTGTTGTCTAATTAGAGTCTGTATAAATATATGTAAGTCTGGTTGCTTTATATACAGGGTGTTTGTCAGACGCGAACTTGATACTTTGCGCTCTTGTTTCAATTTTCGATTTGTTTGCTGTTTTTCTTTTTGCAATGTTCTAACCTGGCCTGCAGTTGCTATCCTTGGAGTAATATCCACTGCCATTTCTGTTGTTGTTTGCGTAGTATGCATACATGCAAGTTAAAATGTTTATGTGTGCACATATATGTATAGTATACATGGCATAACAGAAAGCGTGCTCACAATTTCCGTTTGCTGTTGGGCGGTGGCTCCAGCAGCATCTTAAGTGTGTCCAGTTTTGTATTTTCTTTTTGATGCCGTTTGCATTTGGAAATATCTACATAGTTTTCATAAAATTGGTTGCTACTTGTGAGTCTGCAGTATCCTTGGTAACATTTTGTGGTAGCATAAAGCAGAAGTGACATCAGCAGCATTGGCGACAATGATAATGGGATTGGGATTCCGACAACATATAGTACCGCGCAATGCCAATGGAGACTCAGGAGTAGATGTTGCCATCGGTTTTAATTTGCACAAATGCGCGAAAAAAAATGTGTAGAACAATGTGATAACCAAGTAAAGCCTGGGCAATTGTTGGACAGAGGCGCCGGGCCGAGCCAGGCGTTGCATTTATTGTTGTTCACATTTGCACGTCTGGCCAGTGTGTACACTGTACACCATACATAATTGAATTAAGGCAAAGCTTTTGGTCTCGCACTCTCTTGGGTTTTTTGCTTTTACTTTTTGTGTTTATTTGCAGCGCTGCGTTGGCTTTTGTTATGAGCTTAACGCTATTTTGAGTGCAATGCAAAGTAACACACTCCAACGTGCAAGCATGCATATACGAACGCACGCATAAAGCTTACATAAAAGTTACACTAATACAAAGAAGAAGAATAGCGACCACTACAGCAGCCATTTGCAGCAGGCGCCGTTCGTTTTATTGCTGGCTTTATGTTGTATTCGTATGTTAACAAAGTGCGTACTTTGTTATGTGCTTAAAGAGGATTACGATCGAAAGCAGAATATGCTAAAGAGATAAACTTATTTAATATCACATTAACTTAGCTTGTGAGTATTTAAGTACACACATTCTCATAACTGGTCTTTCATTATATTCATTGTTTTATTATATTAATTATGAATTTCACTATACAAATTACCAAAAAAAAAAAAACAAAACAATTAACACGACAATAAAAACTAGGATTATTATCTAATAGCTGCCGTGTTAATAGATTTTTTTGATTTATCATAAGTTTATGTTTATGAAAAATGTTTGTATAAATTAGGAACTATTAGACAAACCCGTTAACGGAAATCAACTTAACGTACGCGGAAATCGAACAAACTCAAAAGAACTTCCTGTTAAAGCTGGAAGAAACATCGACGATGTATCGATACATCGATGTTCGATTTTAAGATATCGAGATTTTCCAGAATCGATGTTCGATGTTTATTTAAAATTCAGATTTACATTTTTTGTCCTGTTGAATTCGAATTTTTTAAGTTTCATTTTAAATTTATATTTTATATTGTTAGTTTTTTCTAAAAAAAAAACATCGAAACATCAATGTCCGTAAGCATCGATAATTTTCCAGCTCTTCTTCTTTATTATTATTGCGAAATTTAAAAAACAAAAATAACTGTAACCGACAATCTCTCTCTCTTTAAACGTTTATTGAGTGATAGTCCAACGAGTTTTCGAGTCTTTAAAATAGACATTTTTTCTACTCTAGACAGTCGACTGAAGAAGCCTTGAGTCATGAGTTTGAGTGATTTGAAATTTGAAAAGTCAAATGCGTATGTATTGAAGTGTCTACCATCTGATTGATCCGTCTGTAGAATAACCTATGCAAAATAAATGTAATTAAAAGCTGAAATGCTTCAAATGGAAAATCTTCTGAAATTGATAGACAGCGCACTAGAAAATAAAACCAAAATATCTGGGTTTCCACTACAGTAGCAACAGGCCATATACAATCCTTGCAACCGCATGACACGCTCAACTTGTCAACACATTCAAGTGTGCGAGTGTATTTTGTGTGCGTGTTCTTAATTCGAAGAAAACTTGTCTGGGATGGTCAAGAGTGGGTGTGTATGTACATAAATATGTATGTGTGTGCTTATATTATGCATGCAACCCAAGCAATGGCCAGAAGAATATTCAAAGCATTTAGCAACTCATTGTCCCTTTCGGCACTAGCAGCAACAGCAAAGATGAGGACTGAAAATGTATTCATGGCCCTCAAATTGTATAATTTAAGTTTGCACATAAAATCACACCGCAAAAGTAGACAGGACCCAAAGCACCGGGACATATTACAACTGAACTTTCTATTTTCACACACACACCCACATACATACATGTATACTTTCGCAGGCTGGGTCAGCAGGGATCTATCTAGAGCCAGGGCTGCACAATCATGTCAGATCAGAAATAGATCAGAATCTAACTGTGACATTTCAAAAAACTATTGCAACGGTAACTGTAAAAATATTCACATTTCTTACATACCTTCAAACAGCACTTTGTTATGCGCAGCCCTGGCATATACCTTGCTATACGCCAGCAAGACATCACATTACACAGCTGAGCACACATGAAACCCGAAGTTGCATTCGACAAAGAAAGCGAAACCCTTCTGCTCAGTGTAGACATCGAATTTAAATATTTTAAAGCAATGGCAGTCAAGGGGGCCGAGGGACGATGCCAAACTTTTGCGCCATAAAAATGCTATAAAATTGTGCAAATAGCATAGATACAATATATACAACTTACGGATACAGGCAAGATGCATAAGTATCTAAGTATCTGCTGACCTAAGTGCGTGTTCACATGAACTTTTATGAGTCTGTGGGCGCATTGTCAATCCGAAAACTTTAAGTGTTCCTCCGACTAAGCCAAAAACTGAATGAGAACTCATTGTCATTGTCCTTGTTTTACCCCGAGTCTTATTTGTAAGGCAAGCACATTTTTTTTTTTTTTCGTATTTTACAGATTTTATTTGAGTTTTTCCCCCTTTTCTTCTTTGGACTTTTGTGAAACCCTTTTGAGGAGCAATCTCAACGCACACATAAAGTGAGTTATGTTGACGCCACACGGAGCGTTTTGGGGGCGACAAATTGGTCTTTAAGTTGTATCTAAAGGTTTCACCAGCTCAAAGTGTAAATTGCATTGGGCGACGCCAGACTCCATGCGAAGTCAACTGAGCAGAGAAGCATACGGAGAGAGGGTCCTTGTAGTCATACGAGTATAATAATGACCATTAGTTTGCCTGTGGCTAGTGCTTACTGGGGAGACATTTGCAGAATTATGTTCATGTCTTAATTAGAATGCCACAGCCCAGGTCCAGGTTCAGATCCATGCCTCATAAATTATTTATACGCAATGAGCATTTAATTTAAATAATCAAATTCTCTGCTGAGTTCTCGCACAATTGTCCTCGTCCCATGCATAATCGAATTGCCAAAAACTAGAATCCAAGTCCTTTAACTTAACTCGAAACTGTTAAATCATTTTACATAAATTGAGCCGACATTTTTGGTATTTCTATCTGAATGTAGTAAGCCACTTGGGTCATTTATTTTGTATGGTTCTCAAAGTGTCACTTTAACTACTTTGATCGAATTGACATTAGCAAACTGCCAATACTTGGCTTACTTACTCACTTGAAAGGTATGCAATATTTTAATAGGATTTGCTGTATTGCAAAGTGCACAATAAATAGATATCTTGGGAATATTTACTGACTTATATAAATTGCAAAACAGTCGATTGTTGTAGTAACAAAATACATAAATATTTTTATACATATTATTATGTAATATATTAAATTGTATAGGCCATTTTAATGCCTGCCTACCCAATGGGTAGAAGAAGTCGCGCAAACTCGCTTGTAGCTTTTTTACTTGTTTTCTTATTATTTTGCAGACATTGCGGACCACATTATGATATGCTTTTTATCCTGCCAAACTATTTTAAAAAGGACGATCATCAGAGTGTGCGATGGACTACTGACCTCTGATACAGTCGATGCTATCTTTATTTTGCAGTCAAACTACATGGAGCCTTGCTCCACCTGTAGCTCGGCGTGCTGCACCTCATGCATTACCGTTGGATGTCGTGGCATCTAACCTCATCATGTAAACGACAACTTTAATTATGTATGTGAAAATTATGATGGGGGGACGGGGAGCCAAGACCTGAGTACCAGTACCAGTCTATCCTGGCTGGTACGGGCACACGTGGCGTATGAATAATGCCAAATTTAAACTAATTAAGCCGAGTAAATGCATTAACAACTTGTCCGACTTGCCATGCCGGACAACGTAGTGCAACACTTTTCGTCCACTATTTTATGTTGGTCCACATATTGTTTGTTTTAATTAAAATGTCCACAACCTTCGCTGGCAGGAAAACATAAATTTCGAAGTTCAGAAAGTGTAAAAGTCCTCAGACTTTGTATAGCGTTTCAGCATTGCCTCATATTGCCAATCGTCCAGTACGTCCGGAAAGTCCATGTCATCATCCAGATACTCAGGACTCCACGGTGGTATAGGCCATGCTCCGATGGGGAGCAACATATATAGCAACCATATACCCAGCCAGATAAACGCCATGTTGGATCTCAATCTTTGCTTTAAATATTTCGTTAGACTTGAGTTTTCAATGTATGTTTCGTTGATTGTTGTAGATTTACTGAATTCAATTTAAATAATTCAATCTTTAATTTAGTAGTTCCGAATTAATTAACCCTTCAATGTATTTATAATATAAATCGCTTATTCAATTATTGTACTTCATGTAGTGTCCTGTCCATTTACATATGTACGTATGTAAGTATGTTGAAAATCATCCAGTTTAGAATTTTATAAATTAAATACATTTTTAAATAAAAAATGTTGATTAAAATTTCTTTATTCTACTGCTTTTTGATTTCTATTGTATTATATTTAATATGCATCAAAATAAGAATTTAAAATAACTTTTCAAATATAAATATATACATATTTCTGACATTCACACTTATTACTCAATTAATAATACACTTCTTTAGTGATATACCATCGTAGTTGTTTCTTGCTTGGGGGGCTCCTCTGCCAGCCGCTGTCTTGGGCCCATGGCATAGGGAGGCTTATCGTAGGTCTTCACATAGAAGGTACCATTCTTAGGATCAGAGGGTTCACCACCCATGCGAAACTCCCCATCATTATCAAGGAGTATCCAAGTCTTCCTGGACATGCGCTCACAGCGTATGCCCCAAAATCCCTTGGTGCTATTGATAGATTCGGCAAAGTAGTCGTGGGCACGCTTATGGGAGCAACCATACATATAGCACTTTTTCTGATCCTTGCCAAAGTTGGGATAGAAAGTGGCATGTCCCACAGGCTGCTCAAAGCCCAGTCCGGTGCTCGTCTGTATCGATTCCACATAGTGTGCGTCACTCGCATCGATGCGATATTCATCGCTCTGTTCTCGAAACGCGGGTCCAGCCGGATCAAGCGCATATATCGTATTGAAGCGATAGGGTTGTATCTGTTTCCCGGCACTACCGGCGATTTGTGCGCCCAGCGAATGCCCGATCAGATAGACATCGTCAAAGTGGAGTCCCGCTTTCATATGCAGATGACGCACAAATTCGACCAGCAGATAACCCAGATCTTCTACCAAATCGGCAACCCCAAAATAATTCACATTCGACGAAATTTTACTCCAATCGCAGACAATTATATTGAAGTCCTCATATAGGGGGGGATCCATTTCGTTGTCATTATCAACTCCTGTTTTGAATCGGGGCTTTGTGAGGCTCAGATAAGCAGTCTTCACGTCCCGATTCAACGAACCTTTGCCTTGACTCATCCAGCCGTGTATAATGATTCTGAGATATCGGAAATGGATCAGTTTCTTATCTTATCTTTAAATTATTTAAATTTTGCATGCTAAATTGTTAGGCAAATATTTGGTAAGATCGTAACATTGACTCTGTATTTATTGGCGTATGACTCATTGATAAAGCGAACTAAGAGCACAGCGAAAACCACTTAGAAGCAAGCTGTATGACTTATCAACCTAAGAACACCCTGTAAATAATATTCATAGGAATAGTAAAGACAAACATTTTGTTAAAATTAGCATTGATTTCTAAATAAAATTTTGTTACATTCTGTATCTAAGCAACAATATACCCAACAGCCAATATCTCGAAAACAGGGTGTTGACTGCTGATAAAACAAAAATTAAACAAAACCAGTTTTCGCATGTGAATTGACATTAAAAAAACCAACTAAGACTTTACTTTAATTTTACAATAGCTAAAATGCTGCAAATATTTTCTAAGTTATATTAAAAAATTGTATTAGGGGAAATTTAATTATACAATATAGCTGAATTGTATTTTTCACGGTCGTAAATCAGAAATACTCATTACGCCCTGATTAAGATTTCTAATCTTTAGAATTGCTCTGGGAATAAACAAACCCCAAGTACATACCGTGTGGGATGACGTGCATCGAAGCCGGAACGCTCCAAGGTTTCATCATCACCTGGAAAGAGTTCACGGCCGCAGTCGGGAAATTCCTTTTTGAAGAGATAAAATTGCATTTTGACTCGGGAGCTACTGGTGAATGGCACCCAATGCTTGAAGAACTTCTTCCAGAATGGATAATCCAAGTACTTGTGCGACTTGGTTAATTTGTGATCGCATTTGTTGAGCTGCTCCGCTGAGGAAGTAGAAACTTCACTTGAAGGGGCCGCTGGTAGTAAACTAAATTTTAAACAAATTTCGAACAAAGACATGATGATAGACTTACCTATAGCAACGCTAAGCGTCGCTAAGATGATATATGTAATTCGCATCTCGACGTTATATCAAACTAATTAATAGGCTCTCAATCATCCGTTGCTCCAAAGATCGCACTCGCTAACAGACGCATACATACAACGAGCAGCCGCCAATTTCGACACTCCACCTCGCGCAATGGTGCGTGCTCAACTGACAAGCTGCCAGCAATGAAACGATCAAAGCGCACTCAACTGAAATTGACGCTTCTAGCAGATCTACCAGTGGCGACATTTTGTCTGCGTTCTCTCAGTCTCCTTCAGCTCTCTCTTTCTGGCAGCGATAACAAGAGTCGTTAATTGCGGGCGCCGGTTGTTAGAGCGAGTGGTGTTAATTATTCAATGTCCGTCATTACGGCATAGTACTAACTGTTAATATGCTGTTTTTAAGTGTTTAGAGTAGGCGGGAAAGTAAGAGAGACCGAGAGAATCACTCAATGTCAGAAATATCGCTCATATATTAAATGAACTTGAGTGTTGTTGGGTCATTTGCGAATGTGAATCAAATGAAAGCATGTTAAATATGTGTTTATTGCTTATCTAATTTGAAGTGATATAGAAAACAGTTGTAGAACGTCACAAAATAATTAAAAAGTAACTACCAGTCAATTGTTAAAACTTCCATTATAATTTAATTTTTTTTAATTTTTGCAATTCAGTTTATTGATACCATTTTAATGAGTCGGGAGATGCTTTTTTAAGCACTTTTTAAGTCGCACATTAATTACTAGAACTAACTAGAAGCTGTGTTATTTCTCGACTCTCAAACAAATGAGCAAATATATTATTATTTTATTAATCGACCCCTGCATAAATAACTCTGTTAATCGTGGATGCTTCACAAAATGGGTTTTTTATTTATGCAATTCTTAACCGATACAGCCATGCTCTTTGCAGTGTCGGAAAGCTTGAACAAATTAAAATTTACCTGTTAGGATCCGAAGGATTTTTAGCTTAAGGCTAAGCAATAATTAGGGCGAAAAGTCTGTTTTGGCGCTCAGTTATCGGCTAATTGCTTGGCTCAAATCAGATTTGTAGCTTGAGTTAATTATGCAGACCGAAACACATAATTTATTTATGAGTTACCAAATGAAGCGACAAATTTCTGGCACTTAGCAAGTCAATCGCTCAGCACAGCCAGTCAGCAGGATGCCAGTTTGCCTCGATGCCAGAACAAGCTTCATGCCTCATACCGGGCCGCGGCAAGTTTCCAGCACTTTCGTCACGGACACACACCACGCCCGTTTTCCAGTTTACCAGGCACACCTGCCGGAACGTGAGGCGGTATTTCAATTATGCAAATTTCGTGAGGCTCGTTGATTAGAAAATCCGCAAAAACCCTTGAGCACAGCGGGGACAACCTCAAGTTGTCGCAGCCGCTGTAGGCGTCAATCAATAAACAAAAGATAAAGGGGGGTTAGGGGGCTAGCCACGCCTACACACTAATGAATTGGCAAAACCACAAATTAGAGTTGAGAAATTAATTGGCAGGCCCTTGCCTGATACTCAGAGGTCTTTCTCTAAACAACAAAGCGAAAACTCGCTCGAGCCTCCTTAAATGCCCCTCCACTATTTCCTATTTTTTGAACTACGAATTAAAATATTTGTTTCGTTCGCAAAATTTACTGCACTTTTGGCGCATTTTGCTCGAGAACTCGTAACTTTGTTCGTTCGAGTGTCAGAAAACTTTTTCCACAGTTCCTTTGTGCCAGTGACAAGTACGCTAGGACGACAGTGGGGTTAGGGGTGATAAAGGTAAAGGTTTCTGAATTAACTGTTGAGGACTTTCGCATGTTTTAAGCCCTAGCTTAATCCCATCTGTTTTGTTCTAAAAGAAAGCAATTTTGCATTTTATTATAAATTGTATTTCAAACATAAAGTCGCGAGAAACGGTGTAGTGAAAATTGAGTTTTACAAATTATGGCCTTACTGAAATGTAATTAACATTTTAAAAGTTAGTACCAACAATAGTATTGCGTGGGGAGGGCAAAACACGACAACAGTTGAACAGAACTTTACAAGTTTTATATTCGAGCCAATAGAAAGTTATTAAAAGTTTTTTTTTTAACAAACTATCGATAAAAATAATGCCGCTATCGATATGTTTTCAGTTCACACATCCTCCGTCCAGGCAACGTTTTATGTCCACTTTCAACTGCTACACTTTCAATGACTGAACTTTCATGACAAGACCCAGCCAGGCTCGAGACCCAATGGGCACTAAACTTTTGACTTGAAAAGCGGAAAACTGTAAATCCGCAACTAACATTTTTAAGCATAACAAAGTGCGACGAGCTTCTGCGAATAAATCTTAACGCCGTTTTTTTGTTTAGTCAGCCGTTGGACTAGTTCACTTATTATAAACTTGTGTCTGGTCAGTTGGCGTGTAGAGTGGTGTAGGAAGCTAGGGAAGGGAGGAGTTTTGCGATGACTGCAACTTTTCCTATTGACTTAATGCAGTTGGCAAGTCCGCTCAAGTGCTTAGAGGGATAGGAGAGGTGCGGGGCACTTGCCACAAGACACGAAAACTTTCCAAAAGGGATAGCGTTTTGTGTACCGAGTCGCCAGCAACAGACTCAATTAATGCAAACAATAGCGAGACTTTATGATGTTTAATCACTTTAAGCTCTGTGAAAGCCTCAGAAAGTGACGAAAAATCATCGTCGAGATTTATGGGATTAATTTTAAATTTAAAAACTTTTGACGTTCACAAGAAATTATGCAGTTAAGAATGACATAATTTATAAAAGAAAAAAAAACATTGCATGATTAATTAATTTCTTACTTTTCGAAAGCTCGTAAAAAGGGATCATTATATGATTCTCTACTGACTTTTCAATCTGCTCAATTTGACATATATATAACAGATAAGTCCATTAATAATTAATTAAATTCAAACTTACTTTTTTTTGTTACTGAATCAATCAATAATAATAAAATCTAAAATATCAAGGTCATTATGTTTTCATATTGAATCCAATAATCCCTTAGTTATTGCAAAACAATTATTGCAAATTTAATGTGCAATAATGTGCTGCCAAATTAATCGTTAAAATGATCATAACCACATTAATCCAACATATAGAATTAATTTATAAATAAACTAATTTACAAGATTTCCTTGACTAAGCTCTCAGAATAAAAACGACTATCCCAAACAACAACTATACATCTTTATAAATTTTAGCTGTTAAAATTTCGTGTGTTTATTGGAAAATTACAAAGTGATCCTCGCTGTGGACATGTGGACATGGACTTACCACTGAGTGGTAAACTGGCGATTGTAGCTGCCACTGCAGGAACCTTCTTCGCCCTAGGGGCCTACTACCAGCACCAGAATGTGATGCGCAACATAAGGAAGCTGGAACAGCGCAATCCCCATGCTTATTTCATCAGGCGGAAGCTCTACGCGCTGGTAAGTGGTTAACTTTTCTTAACATACTGAATATTTGAGAGAGTCTTTTCCAGCTGGATATATTCTATGTGCAATTCGGCAATGAACTGAATCAATATGATGACGAGGAGCCAGAGTCCCATAGAATGGGCAGCATTATGAAATACGGTTTCCCAAGCATGAATGAGATAAACCTAAACGAGACGTATAATTTTGTTACCTCGTTCGATCGTCGCAATTCAGCCATACAATGGATGTGTGAACGTGTCGAACCCTCCAGCTATACGAACAATCCTCTGCGACAATCCACACGACTGTCGGTACGACCGAGATCGTTAAACACGTTGGATGTGTCATTTCAGCATTCGGAGGCAGCGCGTGTCTTCTTCATGTCGAACATCAAGCCATTCTTGAATCGCGGCTTCAATGCGACTGTGTGGGAGAAATTGCTGCACTATATCCATGACATGACCCAGATCTATGGCGATGTTTTTGTGTACACCGGTTCCATCTATCTTCCACGCGAGATGCGAAGCAACAATTGGTACCTGGAATTTCAGCCAGAGGATAACACTATTATTGCGGTGCCCACGCACTTCTTTAAGATCGTAATTATCGACCCCAAGCAATCGAGTAGCACACCTTATGCCGAGGCCTATGTTGTGCCCAATTCATCGATAAGCGATAACACCGAGCTGCGTTCGCTGCTCAGCGATGTGCGCGATATCGAAAATGCAACTGCTCTCAAATTCTTCGAAGGTCTCGATCGCAACTTCGTCGATACCCAAGTGGGTCACCAGGAAATTCAGTCAAACCTCACTCCCATCGCTGATTAGTCTATAATAATTGTTGCACAAGAGAGCTCAAAGATGGATCTAGTTAGTCGCCATGCTATTTGCTTTTATATTTGGAATGTTTTTAGCAATACTTTTTGGTTCCTGTTTCCTGCGTTTTCACTTTCTTTGCTTATTTATTTCTGAAATTATTATGAATATTGTTATTTTGGCATTTGTTAAATGCATTTGGTCATTGAGTCGGTTTTTTGAACACTTAAGTAATAAATATCCGAAAATGAATAATACAATTATTCTTTATATTTTCTCAATATTTTTTAGAAAAACATCATTTGAAAATTAAAAAATTTATCTTCAATGATAGCTCAATACCCATTTTATTTAGGTATGTTGCTCAGAATAAGGTAAAAGAGAATTCATTAATAAATGTTTAAGAGGTTCCAAATTGCGGTATGTAGGTTATATAACAAGTTGTCTTTCTATTCTACAAATTGCATTATGAACAGATAGCGAACTTTAATAAAAGTGAAACATTATTTCACTAATTGCATAATGATCAAATTAAACAGTTATAGATCATAAGTATGTTGTGTGTATATTTGCCAGCAAATTCTAACACTGGCGCCATCTAGCGCTCGTTTGCCCTGTCAAAAGTGTACACTTTAATTCGACAGTTTTCAAAAAATATTTTAAATGTAACTTATTGTTCGTTTTTATGAGCCGCACTTGGTTGTCACTGGGTTGGGCGATCTCCTTGCTGGGATGCTTTGTGGCAGGCGTTTACTTTCAACATCGGCATGCCACACGTCAGCTGCAACAGCTCGTGCAACAAGATCCATATGCCCACTACATTAGTCCCAAAATCTTCAATGCCGTAAGCCAAAAAGGCACACAAATAATGTATCAAAAATAAACGAAATCTCCATTTCACAGTTCTGCTTCTTTTCCACAAATACTGAGGAATTGCATCATGTGCACAGGATCATGAAATATGGCTTTCCGGGCCTGGACGATTTGAGAATCTACAGTGACTTTGTGCTCTCCTACGATCGTCGCAATCGCATCGCACATTGGGTCTGCGAGCATTTGCAGCAGTCGAATTTGCAGGGCCTACCGGGCGTAAGTCGATCCAGCGCCACCTATCGGCCGGATCTGAGTGTACCGTCTACATTCCGCGCATCTCTCGCCGACTATCGTCACTCGGGGTTCGATCGGGGCCATCTGGCGGCAGCTGGAAACCACCGCGGCCAGCAGCTCCACTGCGACGAGACCTTCTTCCTGACTAACATTGCACCTCAAATTGGCCAGGGCTTTAACAGCGGTGCCTGGAACAAGCTGGAGAACTATGTGCGACAGTTGACAGAGCGTTTCGGTTCAGTCTATGTGTGCACAGGACCGCTGTACAAGCCCCGAGCGCAGCAGGCTAACAAGTGGAGCCTGGAATACCAGATGATTGGTTCCAATATGGTGGCCGTACCCACGCACTTCTTCAAGGTCATTACGATAGAGTCGAGGCTGCCGTTGGGTAAACCTTATATGGAGGCCTATGTGCTGCCCAATGCACCCATTCCAGGGAATCTCACAATACGCGCCTTTCTCTGCGACATCCGGGAGATCGAGCACTACGCGGGGCTCAAGTTCTTCGATGGACTGCGGCGGAGCATGATCTTCGGCAGCAACTATCCTAGTAAATCGCAGGTCTTTCGAGACTTTGCCTAAAATTGTGTCGTTTAAATAAATAATAATTGATAAAAGTGGCGACATACTTATATATATGTATATTGTTTAATCAAGGTGAGTTGTACCTCTAAAACTATTGTAAACAAAATCTTGCATCTGCAGTCTTCGGATACTGGGTTTAAGGTCTGAAGTTTATTTTCTTCTGTGAGGGATGATAATTCATTGCATGCCACATAAGGTTGCCACCCTTTGTATTTTCCCCAGGATCTTTCAGCTCCTCAAAGTAGGCGCCGATTTTAGCAGACTCTAATTTAAAGGAAATTTGAAGTGTTTGAGCAGATAATCTTTAAACGACAGTTAAAAACAAAATTAATAGTTAATAGGTGTCTATAAATTTAATATTAGCATACATACATATAGACAATAGATTTGTACTATTTTAGTAGATTTATGTTTCATTATCATAATGGCATTGATAGACGAGAGTGCCCAGCGTTGTTTGTATTATGCCTTGGCAGGTTTGACGGGTTTTATGTGCGGCGCTTACTGTCAGCAGGAAATATCGATACGTCAGCTATTCGGCATGATCAGAAGCGATCCCTATATCTTTCATCAACGTCAAAAGCTCTACCCAATTGTAAGTACTGCCAAATAGTTCTAAATTGTATTTAATTGCTAAGTTCGCTATTCTGTTTAATAGTTATCCACGTTTCGCACCGATCATGAGGCGAGACTGTGGAAGCGTTCAACAAGTGTGTCGGATAGAATACGAAATTGTCTATTGTTTTCCCTATGTGATAGCCTAAGCTCATTGCTATTTGACATGAAGCCACCAGTCTATTCTCCGGATTTGATAGATCTGCTCAAATATGGACTCCCCAGTACAGAGAATCTGTATTTGCACAAGGATTACATTGTATCGCAAGATCTGCGAACAAATGCCCCAAAGTGGATTTGTGAGCATATGAAGGGAAATTTTCGAAGGTTTACCACAGACAATGACGAGGAATCATTGCACCTGCGTTACAATGACGTATTTGTGCTAAGCTGTGGAGGCACACGTGCTTGCAAGGCTTTTCAGCGTAAGATTTGGCGCAAACTGGAACAACATGTGACCGAAATGACAGAGAAATATGGCTCAGTATATGTCTATACTGGTCCAATGTATTTACCAACAAAGCATCCCGGCAAAAATTGGTCATTGGAATATCAGATTGTTGACTGGATACCGCTGCCAGTACCATCGCATTACTTTAAAGTCCTGATCATTGACTCTAAAATACCGGAAAGCAAACCCTACATGGAGGGCTATATCATTGATAATAAAAACAGCAGTACGAGTAACAGCTGTGAGCTGACAAAACAACTGAGTGACATTGCCGAAATAGAGCGACATACGGGCCTCCGATTTTTTGATGGCATGAAGTCAGTTGTGCGGTTCGATGTAGAAAAATATAAAATTGATAGGGTAAATAGATTTCAGTCTCTAAGTGAATCCTTTGACTCGCTGCACGATGCCTCATTTTCAAATTGAAACTATTTTTTCAATTAACAGCATTAACTTAACAGTGTGCTGTTAATTTTCACTCTGCTGCTTCTACGCGGGATTGGATAGATGTGTCTAAAAATATAGGTTTATTAATAATAAACTTCAATTGGAATGAAAATTTTAATACACAAGTCATGGCGTTTAAAAATTGCTTAATATGTGAAATGAATGTTATTTTATTGTTGGCACCCAAACTAAAAATATCAGGCTTTTTTTTATCTGTTGAGTTTTGATCACCAATTTTTATTTTCCCTCCATTTACTTATTGATTGTTGGTTTATGAACTTACTAAAAAATTGGATTTAAGTGGGCATTCCATAATTTTGTAAATGGATGGCGTATATATTTTCTAAGAAAACCAATGAAACACAAAGCTTTTCAAAAAGGTGCGCGTAATTATTGAAGTTGTTATAATGGTATATTTTTCGACGTAATGTAGTATATTTAGGAAATCAACTTACGGTCACACTAAAGACGACAACTTTACGTGGCAAACTGTCAAATGCAACAAAAATAAGAAGCAGAGAAAAATCGAATTAGCGAACTGACGTGGAGGTTCGTTTTTAGATTGGAATTTGCGTAAATAAACTGCGTTACCTGTGCGTCCTGCCCAGCAATAAATTGCACAAGAGCAGCTAGCCCCCACAACAACGTATTGCATCGTCTAAATTCGTTGCAAGGGGATCGGGAACGGTAACGCGAACTTTGAGCTGAAATTTGAGTGTGTTGTGTGAAAGTTGTTGCTAAATTTTTTTATGAACTCAATTTGAGTCCAAGTACACAAAAGTTATGAATCCGAACATGTATGGCCCACCGCCTACACAATTTCAGCAACAGCAACCACAATATGCACCACCGCCGCAGCAGGCTGCAACGGGTTGGCCACCACAACAGCAGCAACCGCCAGCGCAACACCAACCACAACAGCCAGCAGCGCCACCACAGCAGCAGCTGCAGCCGTCGTCGCTGCAACAACAACAACAATATGGCGCTCCAGTGACGTCCGCTCAACAGGCATACGTGAATGGCAACTATCAGCAGGTGAGAACATAAGCCTAAATGAATAGTGAATCGGCGAATGAAAGTACACGTTGAGCAACAACACAATGTGCTGCTCAAAATGCATCCTTGCAGCAGTCCATTTTTTCTCTAGTAATGAATGGCTTATCAGCTTCTGCTGCAAAGAATGGGTTTAACTTTGGAGCATTGATAATAGTTTTTTTTATGTTCTTGATACGAAAGAGGTCAACTGACAACTCGTAATGAATGCTGTCTGATAAGAACTCATACATTATTAAATTGATTTAGCATGTACTTATGCGTAACTCTCTCTTTCTCGATGCCTAGTTGGCCACGTCGATGAGCGGCCTGAGTGTGAGTGGAAACCCCTTGAAACCCGCCCAGCCGCCTTTACCTATGGTCCCAGCTGGCGTTGGAGCAGTATCTGCACCACCACCGGCCGCATATAATCAAATCAACTCGAACACGCCGCCAACATCGCAGCCAAACTTCAACAACAATGCCTACGCGGCAACCTATGCAAATGGCTCAGCAGCACCCTCGCCGGCACCTGTTCAGGCTCCACCTGTGTCTGCAGCTGGTGCGCCGCCACCTTCGCTGTATCCGCCCACGTCAGCGGCACCCGCACTAGAGCCAGGACTCCAACCTCAGAGTGTGCCTGGAGGCATTAGCCAGATGACACTGAACAGTGCCAGCTTGGCAGGTTTGCCACATATGCCACCACCAATATCCTCGACACCTGGACAACAGTTTCCACCCAGATCCACAGCAGGTGGACAACAGGGACCAGGAGTACCAGCAACAGGCCAGCCAGCTCCAAATACATTTGGAAGACCTGCTCAGCCGCCTGTTAGCGCCGCTCCGACTGCATTCGCTTCACCCGGCATGCCACCGCAGCCTGGCATGCCACCCCAGCCAGGAATGCCTTCGCAGCCTGGGATGCCACCTCAGCATCAGCCTGGCATGCCACCACAGCCTGGAATGCCTCCGCAGCCTGGGATGCCACCTCAGCATCAGCCTGGCATGCCACCACAGCCTGGAATGCCTCCGCAGCCAGGGATGCCGTCTCAGCCTGGCATGCCGTCTCAGCCTGGCATGCCGTCTCAGCCGGGAATGCCTCCTCTGCCTAGCATGCCTCCTCAGCCAGGCATGCCTCATCAGCCAGGCATGCCTCCTCAGCCAGGCATGCCTCATCAGCCAGGCATGCCTCCTCAGCCAGGCATGCTTCCTCAACCTGGCATGCCTCCACAGCCCGGTATGCCTCCACAGCCTGGCATGCCTCCTCAACCTGGGATGCCTCCCCAGTCGTTGCAGTTTGGCGCCGCACCACCAACAGCGCACGGTTTTCCACCACAGCCGATACAGCAGCCTGGATATGGAGCTCCGCCAATGCCCGGCTATCCACCACAGCCTGGGCAGCAACAGCCAATGCCCGGCTATCCGCCCCAACCTGGCAGCTATCCCGGACAACCTGGACCAGGACGTCCTGGTTACAATGTAAGTAGTAATCTTATGCAAGCAAAAACAAGTGTTAAATCTCCTTTCTGCGTAGCAACCTCCTATGGCAGGCGCATATCAACAAGCACCGGCACAGCGTCGCCTGGATCCCGATCAAATGCCCAATCCCATACAAGTAATGATCGAAAATCAACAAACAGCCGGCGGTCCATTTGTGACAAATCAGCCAGGTCTATTGCCACCGTTGGTCACTACCAAGTTCACGGTGCACGATCAAGGTAATTCGTCGCCTCGCTATATGCGCTCGTCGCTCTACTGCATCCCTAACACGGGTGATCTTCTCAAGACGACGGCTTTGCCCTTGACCCTCAACATTTCTCCCCTCGCCTCCATCGCTCAGGGCGAGATGGAGCCTCCGATTGTCAACTTCGGCGACATGGGTCCCATTCGTTGCAACCGCTGTAAAGCCTACATGTCGCCTAACATGCAATTTGTGGATGCGGGACGGCGGTTCCAGTGCCTTATGTGCAAGGTGACAACTGAGGGTGAGTTTTCAATACATCTGATACATCTGATATTTTCAAAAATTTGTTTTTATTATGTATTTAAAAAGTTTTGTTCATTTATTTATTTAAAAAATTTTTTAATAACCTTTAATGATCCCAGTTTTCTTTTTGTTTATATTTTTATGAAAAAATGTCCTTATATGGAATTTTTTGTATTTCTTTAAATATGTAAATTTCATTTTAAAGTAACTATCCTGTTGAACTGAAGTATTTATATATATGTATATCAATTAGAGGTTTCCATTTATCGATTAATATTTTGTTGAATATATTTCTTAAAATAATTCTTTACTTATTCAAATTGTTTTTAATCTAAAATTTGCTGCAGTGCATCCGGACTATTATCAGCATTTGGATCACACTGGTCAGCGTGTGGACAAGCATGAGCGTCCGGAGTTGCTGCTGGGCACTTACGAGTTCCTAGCTACAAAGGATTACTGCCGCGTAGGTTCTTTTAATAACACTCAACGATAACTCTTGTTAATCTATTCATTTACCCCACAGAACAATGTGCCACCTGAGGTGCCGGCTTTCATCTTTGTCATAGATGTATCATACAACACGATCAAATCGGGATTAGTGCATTTGTTATGCTCACAGATCAAGAATATACTCAAACATTTGCCGGTAGATCAGGGACAGGACAAGTCAAAGGTTCGCGTCGGTTTCATCACCTACAACAGCACTGTGCATTTTTATAACATTAAGAGTACCTTGGCACAGCCACAAATGATGGTTGTGGGTGATGTGCAAGAGATGTTTATGCCGTTGCTCGATGGGTTCCTTTGTCATCCAGAGGAATCTGCAGCGGTGATCGATGCACTCATGGAAGAAATACCACGCATGTTTGTAGACACAAAGGAGACGGAAACCATACTCTATCCGGCCATACAGGCTGGCCTCGAAGCGCTCAAGGCGTCCAATACTTCGGGCAAACTGTTGGTATTCAATTCAACACTGCCGATTGCCGAGGCACCAGGAAAGCTTAAGAATCGCGATGATCGCAAACTGTTGGGCACGGACAAGGAGAAAACGGTGCTGACCCCGCAGACGACGGCCTACAATACGCTGGGTCAGGAGTGTGTGCAACAGGGATGTTCCGTGGATCTGTTTCTGTTTAATAACGCCTACATTGACATTGCCACAATTGGTCAAGTGTCGCGGCTGACTGGAGGCGAGGTCTTTAAGTACACCTACTTCCAGGCGGAGCTTGATGGCAAGCGCCTGATTGAGGACATCATCAAGAACGTCTCGCGTCCCATTGCCTTCGATGCGGTTATGCGAGTGCGCACCTCGACTGGCGTTAGACCCACCGAGTTCTACGGCCACTTCTTTATGTCCAACACAACGGACGTTGAACTAGCCAGCATTGGTAAGCTTCAAACAAATAGCTGTCTATGGTATTACATTACACTTATCAAATTTCTTTGTGCCCCACAGATGCCAGCAAGTCGGTTTGCATTGAAATTAAGCATGACGACAAGCTCCCGCCAGAGGAGAATGTCTATGTTCAGGTTGCCTTGCTGTACACCTCTTGCAGTGGTCAGCGCAGGCTGCGCGTACTAAATCTGGCGCTGCGCGTGACCGTGACCATTGCGGATGTGTTTAAGAGCTGCGATCTGGATGCCATGATGTTGTTCTTTGCCAAGCAAGCTTGCTTCAAGCTGATGGAGCACTCACCCAAACAGGTCAAGGACAATCTGATACAGCGCGCGGCTCAGATTTTGGCTTGCTACCGCAAGCATTGCACATCGCCCACATCAGCCGGCCAGCTGATTCTCCCCGAGTGCCTCAAACTGTTGCCTCTCTACTCATCCTGTTTGCTGAAAAACGACGCTATCTCAGGTGGCTCCGATATGACACTCGACGATCGCTCCTATGTCATACAATTCGTGCTGGCGATGGATCTAAACATGTCCGTCAACTATCTGTATCCACGCTTCATTCCCATCCACAATGTGGAGCCCGACGAAACGTCATTGCCGACGCCAGTGCGTTGCACACATGAAAAGATCACCGAAGATGGCGCCTACATACTGGAGAATGGAGTGCATCTCTTCATCTGGCTGGGACAATCACTGTCGCCCACTGTGGTGCAAGCGCTATTTGGTGTGCAGTGCACGCAGCAGGTGAATGCCGAGCGATTTGCTATCACTGGGGATACCCCTCTGGCGCGCCGCATTAGCGATATTATCGATCAGATTATGGAGGAGCGCACTCGCTACATGAGAGTAAGTTGCGAATTGAAGAGAATCTGTGAAAGTTTGACTATCTTTACTTTGTTTGCAGATTACCTGTGTGCGGCAAAACGATAAACTGGAGAGTGTATTCCGTCACTTCCTTATTGAGGATCGCGGCACAGATGGCTCGGCTAGCTATGTGGATTTCCTGTGCCACATGCACAAGGAAATCAAGGACCTGTTAAGTTAGCACGTAGGCTTTACGTACAAACTGCCGGCAACCGCAGCGACAGCAGCCACTGAGGAGCGCTGGTCCAGAAGCTACTCGCAAAATCGGGCGCGCATGCGTCGTCTTTCGCTGAGCAGCCGGCGGTTCAGATGAGCATATTTCTTAGCATAAAAGAGAGAGAGTAGAGAAGAAGGCGAGATAGTAGAGAGAGAGCACTTCAATTAATTATATACACATATATACATATAAAGATATACATAGCTGCGACTTCATTTCGAGCGTTTCAAATCTTCCATTAATTTTTATTCAAGTTTCCATATTTTGCATGTTTTCTTTTTTATCTGTCGTTCTATGTATTCGATCGATCGATATGATATCACCTAATCTATAACATGTTTTTTGTGTGTGTACTGTGTGTATTCCTCCGCTTCGAAAACATTTGTTAAACGAGCAACCGCAATTAGACCAATATTAATTATGTTTACATCATTATTTTTTGGCTTCAAATTCCGTATATATTTTTAATAAAATTAAAATAAAAAGAAGTTGAAAAAACCCCTTAGTTAAAAACAAAGTGAATTAAGCCTGAGGCAATAAAGTTTGTAAACACTGTAAAAGGTGTCAAAGTATATTTATCTGTATCAACACCCATTTACGATAACTAGCAAAGTTTCCATCATTATAATAAAATTGAAAAGAAAGAACAACAAACTATATTTAATTGAACTTTAAGTTAACCATGTGAATTAACTCTACTTTTGTGTAACCTGTTTTCTTGTATTTGGTATATGCAATCCTTTTCCCCACTACCCCCAGGTGCAAAATTATTTAATTATGATAATAAAAATCTTTTTAAAAAAAATTTTAAGTTTTTCGTTTTCAATTTTTTGCCTCTGGTTTTATATTACTCAAGATTGAATATGTCTGAATCGTAAATTAAATTCAGCTTATTATGACTATTATACAGGTATATTCGATCTTGAAAATAAAGGCGATAGGAAAATTTTAATTTATGCTTCAACAAAAATCCAATTAAGAGATTTTGTAATTATAGTAGATAGAAATAAATAAGAATGAACATGGGGAATTGATTTCTAAATTTAGTAAGTTTGTTATTATAAAAAGTATTAATGATTCGTTAAGAATTAATCTTTTGAAATTGTGTTGACGTAGACTATTTCATATTAGAAATTTGTTGATATCGGTGATACAACGATTTTAGCTCAGGAACATAATGTAAACTTGAATGCATAATGAGGATACGAGAGCGGGGGTTATTAAGTATAAAAATCCGATTTACAACGAACTCAAGAAGCGTTGAATAAATATCAAATGAATTTCAATTGGAACACAGTTATTTATAATGTATTTGTATATATATTGTATTGTATTTATTAGGCCTTTAAATATCTAGAATTATTATTATTTGACGTGCACATTTTACATTTACATAAATTTGTAGATTGTTTTCATTATCTGTTTTACTTTTTTGTATGATTAAAAAAGTTTTTTTTTTTCGATTTTCAATGTTCCCGAAATTTATAACAATTAAATAAACATTGCCTAAGATGCCCCCACTCTTGTTCTATCTATCTGCCACTGTGTGTGTGTGTAGGTATATTTATTGTTATTAGTATAATTATTTATGCAAATCACAAGGAATTAAATCGAAAAGTGATACTATAGAACTTGGGCTGAGCAGATGGCACTGCACACAGATTACAGATCAACAAATTCAACAGAGATATTTGTAACAGATTTATAAACATTATTGTGGATGCATCAGAGTTTTGCTGTTTGACTCTTATAATTAATGTTAAATTTATATAATTACAAAAAACCTGTCGCAGTTCAAAATATCTAATATAGTTTCCGTTTTTTCGTTTGCTTTACCACTTAATTTAACATTGATTTTTCTTTTTATTAATTTTATATTGTTTTGACATCGACAAATCGGATTTAATTTTGATTTATTATTTTATTCGTTTGCCGAAATTGCTGTAAATTACGCAGAACACAATTAATGGAATAATACGGCAATTAGTTGTATGATTGTTAAAATTGAACTATTTGCTAACATTTCGTTTATTTAAAATAAATTGCGAATTGAAATCGAAAGAATAAAATAACGAAGTAGAACGAATGATTTATCATTTGCTTGACATCAGGCGGCATTTCAGAATATCATATAGAAACATATCTATCCATATATATATCCAAGACCTCAATAATGCGCTTCTATACACACTGTCATTTTGAAAGTTATACTGAAAGGAGTTTTTAAACTGCCCGCTTTTGTTTAAAAAACAAGCATCGACGTTATCTATATATGTGTGTGTGTGTGTGGGGTTTGCGAGTGTCTTTATGTATGTGTGTGTGGTGTATGCTGCTAGCCTGCTTTTTTAGTATGTGTGCGTGTGTGTGGAGAGGGGGAGGGGAGGGGGGGTATGATGTACTGAGCTATCGCCCTATTTCGTAAACGCCATAAACACAGCCCAAAGTATCTCATTCGCATTCGGCTTGGCCGCTTCCGTTTCAAAGTCGAGATCGAGCAGTTCCCGTACTCGCTTCATTGCTACCTCATAATCATCGTCGTTGAGTGGTGCAAAAGCATTCTCGATGACATCACTGGCATGCGCCAAAAATATAAGTGCCAACATACGCTTGTCCATACGCTGCGGATCGTTTACCCACTTGGAAAGCACCGAATCCTGAATCTGCATGTTAATAAATATAAAATGAGAAATTTATAACAGATTTTTAAGTTAACTTCCTTACCTTCTTGACCAGACGGCACTTGACCACATTGTCGCTGAGCGGATGTGTCGTCATGTCGAAGAGCAGAAAGTTTTGCTTTTCCGTTGTGAGCACACCCTTCTCTACAAGGTTCTTGGCCAGACGCTCACGCACGTTTTTCAGCTGGTAGCGCAATTTCAATGGATTCCAAGTCTCTCCTACAAAACGCAGCAAATTAATATCATAGTTAGGGCTGAAACTGGACATATATACCGCTCAGATATTCAATCCAACTCTGCACCGTCTCTGGGGGATCTGTTTCCTTAATGTGTTTCAACGCCTCATCCAACAACACATCTCCAGTCTGCTGATCCGATTTCAATATCAGTTTTCTATAATTTAATTTTATATTAAATACTTTTGAAATTCTTCAAAACTATTTCAAATTTACCTTGTACACAAGCCTCGGCGTCGCATGCCCGACTTTTCAATCATCACTCGTCCACGCAGGCCGAGCTCAATGAGGATGCAACCCCGCAAGCCGCTTGATATGCAGTCATTCCAGAAAGATGTGTATCCCTGTTAAGAATACATTTTCCGTATTATAATTGAATTATTTAATAAATTTATGTATTATTAAAATATCCTCTTTTGACTGAATCTTTTAAACAATTCAGCAAATATTTGAATTCAAGAGTTATGACTTAGAAAAAATATAATTAAAAAAAGTTTGTGTTTTAGTAAAAGGACATTACAATAGAAAAGCAACTAAAACGTTTAACTTTTCCTGTTCTACTTAACCATACATTGGTTTTTGAAAAGTATAAAACATCTAAAAATAATTTGAATAGTTTAGTTTATTCAATGTATGTCAAAATTTTGCTTTAAGAATAGTACGCAAGACCGAGAAAAATAGTATAACTCTTTACAGCTAACTCTGGCAACTGTTCAAAGTTTGAACATCTGTATTTGTTTAAGCTAAAAAGAATTCGTTACGCTTATCTAAGATGGAGACTTTGAAACTTTAGAAAATTATTGTTAATGTAAGTGTATGTTTTCGGTTTATAACAATGTTAAACTATTTTTAAATAAGGAAATGTCCATAATCCAATTGGAAACAGTATGAATCACGATAAGTAGAAACCAATTGCTTTTTTCTTATCATTTCGGTTCGATTTTTTTTTTTTTGAGATTGCGAACCAATTTTTTTAATGACGTTATGTGAGATAAAGAAAAGGGGAAGAATCATGCAAGGGAATGAACGGAACAACTTCCTTAAATAATTAGCTAAATGAGAAAAATGTTGCTGATAAGAAAAAACAAAAACCGCAAAGCACATAGCAGAAGAATGAAGAAAGCAACCAAATGATCGTAGCGAGAAGTGGAAAAAGACACGTTTAAGTTACAAGGCGGCAGCTGTGTGTGGGGGTGCTGAGGTTGGGTGCGATGTGTTGGTGCAGTCGCGAGACTGCGGGCAAAAATAAAAACAAATAAGTACACACACATACATGCATGACTAGCAAAGTGAGAGTAGATAAAGCACAGAGGCGAATACAACACAATCGCATTTCATGAGCGAAATTACAGAGACGTGAAACAAAAAATATACTATTTGCAATCCCTATACGGGCACGTATGTATATGTGGCTTATGGAGTCATCGCAATCGGTAGTTGTCCCAAACATGTGCTAGATTTATGAGCATCTCAATATTATGTAAATGAGGCAGCCACTTGGCAAGCAAAAAGCGTTCAAAGAGCTGCCAAAACTTGTTTTAATGTAAGCATATCTCTTGTTTTCACTGGAAGCAGGAGTTACATCTTCAAAAGCTCTGTCGATCTTGCAAAAGTAAAGCTTCCAAGTTCTGGGGAGCCTAATCATAAGTTGAGTATGTTTGAGGCTTTTTTCGAGTGTGCCACTTAAAATCTACATTTTTGTACTTGACACAACAAATTTGATGTGTGCCATGTTGTGACAACAAAAAGCGATAAACTCAAAGTAACGAAGAAGACAAAAGCAAAAATATATGACAGCAACAAAGATAAACTCGTTCTCCATTGGCTGAACCTGATGGAGTGAGTTTTAAGTTTATTGCACAAGCACAATAGCACCATAAGGTGAAGTTGAAGTTGATGTTAGCAGCGTCGAAGCGTCAATGCACTTCAACAACTAGCAACATTAATATGTAGTAGCAAGGGTTAAGCTTGGTTGGGTCATTTGATGCTTCCCCAAGGCGAATAAGCGATAGAGAGAGATGGCAAGAGAAGAGTCAAAACAGAAAACAATAACGGAAGCTCCTTATTAAATGTTAAAAGCTTGGCTTGTGTAGCTGCTGTCATTATTAAAGTGTGAAGACTCAGTAAACCAGGCATTTGTTCATACATAGAAACATATAATGTACGTACATGTACATACGATGTATAATAATAATTAAAGATAAAACAATAAATGTTAACTGGAAACTGGCTGCTGATAAAAGTGTCGTTATCAGTCGGCAGGCATTGAATAGGCACGAACCTCTTTATCCTTGAGGCCCAGCAGCAGCACTTCCTCCATGAGCGTTAGTCGTGTCTCCTTTGAGTCGCCATCATCGATGTTATCCTCATGATCCTTGTTATTGTCGTGCGTGTCCTGATTGTCATCCGGCGTGTTGGCATTTAGGCCACCAGCGCCACCGCCCTCGGCTCCATTCTCGCGTGGCTTGACAGCGCGCCTAACCAAGCCGTCGGTGCGGTTCATTATGTTATGATTATTTTTTTTTTAGAATTTTGTATGTGTGGCACAATTGCTGACTGAGCTGCCACCTGCCTCCTCACTGTTGCCCGTTGTGACACTGTATGTATTTTAGTTGTGTGCGTGCGTATGTATATGCTGCTGATGTGATGTTACTTCGTGTTATATTATTACACTGCCTACACTGCTGCTTCTTGTTTCTTTTGTGTTCGTTTCTTTTCTCGCACTTTTCCCCACTTCTTGTTTTTTGCACTGGAGATGCACCAAAAAACTGCGTCGTCTTCGTTGTTGTTTATCTATTTCGTTAAAAACTTTACAATTTACGTTTACAATTTTATCAAACTAATTAGAAGCACAGACTAAATACACAATTGCATATTCTTAAATTATTTTTTGTATCGTTTTAAATACTTGCGCATAATGAGCTTTTATAATTTATTTTTTGTGTCTTTTCTGTTTCTCCGACGTGACATTTTCCGTCTAGTGTTGAGCAACGTCGTGCAGACCGCTCTGAATCATAAGCCACGATTGAGGTATCATCAACATTTAACTTGAAGCCAAGATTTAGAACTGATAAATAATTATATTATTTACGATAGAATTTTTCTTTAAAGCTTATACACTTGTGCTGGACGAATTGCATATAACAGAGAAGAAGAACAGCTGTTAACAGACGACACATTATACAACACTATAGACTAGTAATTGTGAATGGCTATTTCCACGTGAATGCCGTTGAGTAAAGGGAGTGTGTTCGTGTATTTGTGTATGTGGTAGATATAAGCATTTTGTTGCTGCGTTTGTTTGACTAAAGAGAAAAAGCAATTAACTTGTTGGACATGTCCTATCTGGCCAATTTTAATAATGAAAGCGCCAAGCAAATACTTATGGACATTATACGCACGGTGAATCAGCCAGAGAATTCAAAGAAGCTGTCCGAGGCAAAAGCATCAGCTGGCAAGGAAATGATCCTTATGATGCAGCATGTCTTCCCACTTGTCATGCAACTGCAGCTAGAGGTAATCAAACTGCACGGGTTCCCAGGCAATCGCGAAGGCCTCGTCCAGTTCTCCCAGTTAATACGTGAAATGGAGCGTGACGATATGGAAATCGGGCGCCTGCGCAGCCAAATACGTGCCATCTACTTACCTCCTATAGCTATAAATACTACCAACGATATACTCATCTGAGAGTCCCAAGAGTGTGACTCCGGACCAATTGAGACTGCAATAGATTTAGGAACTCAATCATTTTTAAATGTGTATGTTTTTTCTGTATTTTCGGGTTTGATACACAACTAACAATAAAGCGGAGTTCATACCCGATGTGGGGGGTTAAAAAAAATGTGAATTGAAATTCTTGAACTCAGCTTAAGTAACATGGCATATCTCTTAAGTTAACAAGAAAATAAACTATTATGGTGAATTCATAAAGTTATATGTAAATTATGTGCTTTGTTCATCATTTTAAGGGCATGATATGTTTACAATTAAACAGCCAATTTTAAGTAGATAAATTAAACAAAATATTTCAAGAAATACCTAAAAGTAAATAGTAAATCGCTTACAGACTACGCTTCTATATGCATATTTACATATATATGTCAAGTGGTGAGCTGCCATACAATTAATCGGTAGGGCGAGAGCGCAAGTAAGATTGACATTGAGTGAACAGTACATGGATGAGGATGATGGTAACAGTCTCTAGCGAGGCCCAATATCATGTGAGCTGCTGGACTGCACATTACTATTCTGCAAGTCTGCGCAAGAGGTTAGCTTGATTGGATCGATACTAGCCAAGTCATTGCCATTCAGTTTGTGCTGCAGATGATGTAGCTGGTCGGCAAAGTGTGAATCCTCAACGCTTTCCACATCATTTGTAATTGACATTGACATGGGAGAGTGGGGTGTCAGCGGCGTGGTTGTGGCACACAACTCCTCAATTGTTGAATCACTCTGATTCGACGGCGTGTTCGAACGTGAGCGAACGGGATACGAATCATCCAATGGCAGGGCAAATCCCTGTGTGATTAATAAATCCGCAATATTAAGCTCGACTCCTTCGGTGGGATCGAAAAGTTCCACGCCGGGTAGCGGTGTGCCCTCCCGTGTGGCGACATTAGCAGCTTTGCTTGTGATCTTTGGGCGCTCCTTGTAGGTAACAACACGTGCGATCAGCTTTCGCCAATGTGCAACTACAAAAATATATAAAATGGAATATATTAGTAAATTTGAAGAGTAAAGTGAAAAATAAGAACATACCCTCTGTTAGTTCTTCGAACTTGGATATGGATGTCTTTTGCCAGGTATTTGGCTCATTGGTTAGGGTTGACTTAACGTTGGCCAAGAAGCATTCAACTGCTTGGAATCTGAGAAAGGAAAACATTTAATATAGAATATATAGATGTGGCATTGAATACACACCTGAGTGTAAGGAAATCGGTGCGCAGTTCACATATATCGGCCGGCGATATATACTCGCTGTCGCCATAGTCTACAAAATATAGATCAATGACCAGCTCCTTTGGATTGTACTGATTGGGCATGATATCAACGATCTCGGCACGATACCATTTCTCATCAAACTTGAATACAGCTGCCACAATTTGGCCAATGTATGGTGTGGTGAGTTGATGCTTGGCGCGATTCTCGGCGCTGCTGTAGTAGCTGGTCATCTCTTTGACCATATCATCTAGTTTCTTTGACTGTGGTCCCACCAATTGTACCCAGAACTTTGTGGGCGATGCCACTGCAGAGACGTACACCTCCATGGGCTTGTCATCGCCACGGGCAGCCATCAGCTTATCACGAGGTGGCTGCGAGCTAAGCGATGTCTGCGATGAGTACATGCTAGATGTAATGCTCATGCTGGTGGGCGATCTTCGTGGCTCGCGACTCTGTTCGACTTCGTCGACAGCCAGACGCAGTTGCTCATCTTCCTCGATTTGATCGTCTAGAAGTTTGTGGGCAATGTTCACTTGCTTCTGGTTTCCAACGATGCTAATTTTCGCTTTGCCATTGCGCCCATTCGGGTCGATGCTGATCTTTGCCAGCGAAGTGCGACTAATATCTTGTATAATCTCGCCCCCGCGTCCATTGACCTTATTGGCCAGTCGCTGAGGCACCAGCAATTCCACCTTCACTATCGGTGCACGCTCGATCTCCTTGATGAGCATCACTCGAGCTGCTTTCACAGCATCTGGAAGCCCGCTAATGTCGCAGAATTTTTGCGAGGTATCCTTATCCCTGCAGGGTGAAATAGTAAGGAAATTAATAAGCACTTTTAAATGCATTTCCATTGCTGCTTGTTTTATTACCGTAATCTTATCTTTGCGCCGGTTTTCTCCTCAATTAGCTTAATGTTAGCCCCGCCGCGTCCAATTATCAATGGCACATGGTCGTTGTCCACAACGATTTTGAGGCAGATTTCTTTTTGCTGCGGTTTTTGCTGTTGTTGCTGCTGCCCATTTGATAATCGTTTTTTGTTGTCGTCTTCTTCTTTATCATCATTTCGCGACTTGAAGTATGCATAGAGCATGGCGCTGCCCAGTGAGCAGAGACCAAAGCCCAGGAGTAGTTTGTATGTGGGCGTGCCGGCAAAAGGTGAATTGCGCAACATTCTGAATGTGTTTGTTTTTGTATGTCTTTGAGAGTGTGACTAAATCACCGTCTTGCTGTTTCCTTGATTCCTTTAGTTTGTGTGCTGCAGCTTTATGTCAAACTGCAAGTAAAATGAGATCACAATGAAAGCTTTTATATTTGACATGCATGCATGCTCAGAAGAGCGCACTTTAGTGGATTGATTAACCGCTGCTTTTCTTACGATTGACGAATATCCCCCCCCTCCCTTCATCGCATAGATTAACGACAAGAACGCAGTTTCGTTAAATGGAGCGTGTCATGCTTCTGCTGGTTGGCTGCTTATATAATACTTCTTATCATAGTTCGAAAAAAAGTATTATTGAAAATTTGCAAATCAAATAAAATATTTGAAATTATTTGGTCTTGTTCGGCAGCCAGATATGCAGAATGATGACAACAGCAGAAAACAAATAGAAGTGTGATGTTTACACTTTACACTGTGCTGCAAACTTTGAATACTCACTACAAATACAAATTGCACTCATTAAGCTCTGTAAGTGTTGTTTTCATGTGTTGACTTTTATGACTGTAAGTTCAGCAATTGCTTTAGAATTGTTTGTTATACAGTGTCACAAAACTCATTCAATTTTTTTACAGCTTCTATATTATGGACCACGTAATGTCAAAAGTAAAACGCACTAAGAAAATATATCGGATCTCTTCGAGAAGTTTGCTCTGCTCCCTGATAAATCACAGTTCGTTTGAAGCAGTTGCACTTGTCCTTCGACAAGTCAAACAAGTTTATGCGCTACAATGGAGACCGGTTTATAATCCAGATTCTCTTGGTTTATGCGCTTCCGCTGCATGCAAAATAACTCACAACGTCTTTTATCTTTATTTATTGTTCAATAACAACTGATAAAAAAAACCATTATAAATAGTTAAACCACAAAAAAACTGTCACAAACTGCTGACCTTGATATTGGTACTTGATAACTGTTCGGTTCGATTCACTTGTTTTTTTTTTTTTTTTTTTTTTGTATAAACAAATAAAAAAGACTCAATCAAGCATTAAATTTTTTTTTACTTGCATCGTTCGAAATAGCTTCGTTTATTTAATTTATAATGAAATCGAAAGACAGCCTACGACTCGTCTGGTTCGCGTCGCTCGATATGCATAACTGTTGCAATAATTTGAATTTTCCCCAAACGAGAAACGTTCATTAAATTGCGTCAGCTGTTTACGCTCTCGCACGAGAGAGACCCCTCGCGGGACATAAGAAAGCTCTTTTGTGCTCTCACGCGCATCAAGTTGTCTTTCGATTTCTTTTGTTTATTTTGCCGGCTCTTTTGAATGAACAACATAAGGATGAATTGGCATAAGCAATAATGGATTATGAATAAAACAATGCAAAAAAAGTGACAACGGCAATTAAAGGCATGCGACTATGAGCGGACCGAGGCAGCCAGAGCGCTTGCTTTATGTGTGCGTTAAACGCTAAATTTAGTTAAATGACATAATAGGCGGTTCGTTCACTGCTTACTTTTCAAGTTGTAGTTGGTGGTCATTGAAAGCCAGTTAACGGACTGTAAAGCAAACAAAAATATCTCACACATTTTCCGCATATTCAATGAGCAGCAACAATTTGAGGGGTCACGCGGTGAAAATATGTAAAAGCGAGTTTGAATTGTTGGCAAAGTTTCAATTTTCTCAATTTGCATTGTTGTTGCCCATCGACTGCGTGCCGCAAAAATAAAAAATAAGTCAACAACAAATAGATTTCGACGTCATTCTAAGGCAGTTTTGGCAGGTATTGTGTATTTGGAGAACATCAAACGTTCTCATCTATAATTATTATTCATATATTCGTCCAAAGATGTGTGTATTTTTGGCAATAGTTGACCATGAACTAAAATTCAGTAGTATATTGCATGTTGCACGCACGTTTCAATTGTTATGAGCGAAAACCAGCTTACATTTTATGACATCAAATTCCCGAACAGACACAGAGTCTAAACAAAACGAGAACTGATAGTAAAAGTGGTGCAAAGCATGGGTCGTTTTTTTTTATTTGTCTCCCGTCTATTTCACATATTTTTTTTACACACTCGCGGACACACATTCTCTCACTTACTTGGTTTGTTGTTATACACGTTTTGTGACTTTGTGTTATACATTAAATCTTTTATTATTAAGTAAAATGTTCCTTGTAGGCACACAATTGGAAGCACTGTCCTTATAATTAATAATAGACAATTAAGTAAATTCTTATTTAGCTTGCGCTGTGCTGCTCTCCGAATCTTATTTTAACAACGTGTGTAGTGTGAGCTGAAGGAACGAACTAAATCTGGATTGTTCATCTAATCTAGCTCTCGTTCATTAAATCAATAAACATTAATATTATTTTATTATATTTTAAGTTTGTTTAATTAATTTATTTTATTGGGTTAATGCCATAAGTTAATATCAATCAGATATAATAATATTCTATTAAAGTCAAAATCAAAAGAGTACGTGATGAGCATTTGAACGCAACAGCTGTTTACCAGTTCTATTTTTTAGAACTATCGGAACTGTTACCGACGTTTACAATGCCGGCAGACAGATTTTGAATTTTAAAACAAATGGAGTTTGTTTAATTTCGTATCTCGTCATGTATTTTGTTATTGTAAGTATAAAATGCAATTGAGCAGCTAACAGCTGTAGGTCATAATGAACTAAATCTATGGGCACATTAACCGTTGTCTAAGTACAATGAACACTTTTCAGTTTAAGGCGAACCATATGGCATGGGCTTTTCTATATGTAGGATGTCTGTAGTTGCAGTTAAAGGCATGCCGGAGCAGCTAGGAAATATCACGCAAAGCGTTTAGTTTAGTGCCGTCCATGTCAAAGCAGCGGCAGTTGCAGGACGACACTGGACACTCGGAATTTTGCCTGTAACGAAAAGATATGAACAAGGTTAAGCTAAAAATCTTTTAGGCAGATTAAGACCGGAATCCCACTTGAACCACTGCATAATGTGTTCCGTGTGGCCACCGTGGCGACACGTCTGGCACCAGGAGAACCACTTGGAGAACGGCTTCATTTGCCAGCCACCAGTCAGATCCGTAGAGCTCCCCGACTCTCCGTTGCTGGCGTTGCTGTTCATCATTGTGCCCATGTGCATCAGGCAGAGGGAGCAGCGTGGCAAGGGCTTTCTACAGCTAGGACATGATGATAGGCGGTTTGTGCTCGTGCTTGTGCTTCGCGGACGCGGCTCATCCAGCAGTGCATTTGATACGGATTTGCCACAGAAATTACACGATAAATAGACGGTGCGGGAGCTGCGAGATGAGACACGTATATTCTCTATTTTAATGTCCAGCTCTGCACGCTTCTCCCACAGACCCCAGCTGTTAAGATAGTCCAAATAGCTGGAGATCCAGTATTGAATGCGATTGTCGGTAAAGTGCTCATTGCGGAAGTAATTGATGGCCACCAGGGCGATGGTCTGCACATCAAAACTGGCATCCATGTAGGCCTGCAGTATGTTAATGCCATCAAGGGATTCGCCGGTGAGCAGCAGCCCGTTGAGATCGCCACGTTCAATGGACAGTTGTATGCGTTGCTTCACATATTCCGCTAACTTTGTCTCAGAGAGATATTTGCAGGCAAAGGCCACACGATCCGCCAACGAAACACCTTCCTCCTTGAGCACGGCATCAAAGTTATCCTTCTCCATAGTGAGGAATGAGAAAATGGCACGCAAATGCGGATCCTGGATCTGCATATTGGCCGTGGACCGCTGATTACGCCACGTTGAGCTGCAGCGATCCGCATTGAAGCTGGACAAGGCAATGGCAGTGATGCGATACATGCTCGGATCACGCATCTTATCTGCCGCCTGCGAGAGAATATTGCATGCAGCCAGCACCTTCAGATGGAACACACATATCATGGCCGCTCGACTGAACTCCTTGTTGGCATAGAGCTCCTCAATAAAACGGTCCAGCTCCTGCTCAAAGTACCAGCCGCACAGCTGCAGCGCCAGATCCCGCTGTTCACTGCTGCAGGTCATAAAAAAAGATATTGTGAGGATTGAGCAAGTGCATTCAGATAGTAGTCTTCACTTACCGGTAACAAATTAGCTTGTTAGAGTTGTTGATGCCATCGGGCCATTGCAGCACTTGGGCTTCAATGCGGGAGCTGGCCATTAGCGCCTCCGAAGTGTGACCCAGATTAATACCCAGCGTGGACTTTAATCCCGTCAGGCGTTCCTCACAAAACACATTGCTAAGCGTAATCCACACGTTGCGTAGATATGGCGTGAGATGGACATCTGCGAAGCGCTTGTTGTCCGGCTTCATGCCGTAATCTTGAAGAGCACGCTGTCGCGTCTCTTCCAACAGATCCTCCTCGAGCAGTTCCCGCTCCAGAAAGTCAAAACTCAGTGAGTTCCCCACCTGGTAATCGTTGTACGAGCTTCCAGCGCTGTGCGTGCTGCAGCTGCTCGTAGTGGGCGGCTGCGTGGCTGTGGGCGAGGTGGCCACCGCCGCTGCGGCAGCCGGAGCATAGAGTGGACGTTGCATGAGCAGCGGCAGCTTGCTCCGATTACTGTACGATGTGTGTAAACTGGCGGGTAGACGAAAGTCGAGTATGTTGAGAGCATCCGCCAGGAGCAGCATCCTCTCGAAGTCACGCGGATGCCAGGAGAGGCAGTTAACGGCGGCGAACTTGCCACTGTGCTGATACTTTGCCAGGAATGGGCTAATCTGTCGCTTCACATGGTACACCTCACGACTGGACTCGTTGTCCACACTGCGTATGTCGTATAGCGTGATGTATGGCGAATCCCGCTGCAGCGAGGAGAGTAATGAGGTGCGCGTTGGACACCAGGCAATCTGCATGTGGTTCCTGGAGGATGATATCTGGCGCAGCGGACGCTCTATGGCGCGCAGGTCCCACAATGTGATCACCGAGTCAATGTAGCTGCACAGATAGTTGCCATTGGGCGCCACCGCCAGGCCCTGAACCGCCTTAGTCTTGATGGACTGGCAAGTGGCATTACTCTCTGCAAGTTGGAGTAAAGTTAGATCGGGATAAAGTACTAGCAGTCTTACTTACGGCGTAAATCGAAAAGCTTGATCAGATTCTGACTCATGCCCGCAATGAGAACTCGATGATTGTGATCCCAGCAGAGCGAATTCGAGGACTCCGACAGCCCAAAGAAACTGGCTGTCTCCTTGGGAACGCCACGCTCAATGTCCCAGATGGTTATGCAGGAATCCGAGCGATGTTTATCGTGCCCGATGGCCAAGATATTAGCGTCCATCTCGTTCCAGGCCAGGCAAGTGCACATGCGCTGCTGTCGTGGTGCTGTAACAAGGCGAATTACAATAATCCAAGAGAAGGAAAAGTGGGAGCAGGAACTTACTGTACTCCCAGCTGCTGTCGTAGGTGTCGCGAAAGTTACAGATGCCAATTTTGCCATCGGCCAGGCCAACGGCTATAATGGGTTGATCACTGTGGTAGGAGGCGGCCACACAGCGGGCATATTGATAGCGCGTTTCGTTGGACAGATAGTTGACGGGTATGTAGGGCAGACGACTCTTTTGCACCATTTCATCTTTGTTGCGCACTTCGTACAAATTGATTTCTTGTCCCCACGAAACGAATTTGTCCGGGAAGTTGGGAAACCAACTAATGCCGTGTATGTTGCCGCTCATTTTGAGCTACAATATGCGTTTAATTCCAACAATCTAATTGCGTCGCTTCTTATCAGTCGGTAAAAACAGCAAACAACAAAACATCTGATAGACAGTGTGACCGTAAGTTGAATTCCAAAATATTCCATTTTACCTTAAAAATATATACTAAAACATTAAGTTCTTTAATTACTTGTTTGGGTACACTTATTTGATTAAAGATAGTGTTAGAAAAATTCATATAAAAAGGCGCATGTTTTAAATAGGTTTTTGTTTCCTTATTTTTATTTATTGATATAAAAATGCAATGAAATGTTAAAGATGTGCATTTTTACAATGGAAGTGATTATGAAAATCGAGAAAGTGCTTTTCAAAATTCGCAGTATTAATTTTAATTCTTTATTGAAATTTAAGAGTTCGGAGTGGTTAAATTAACAAAAAAAAAACTTTTTATAATAGTTGCCGTCTGTTAGCAGTATTTCATACTCAAATGTTTGTAGTGGTAATTCTAAAATTCTAATTCGTACTATGTTTTGAATTGAAGTCTGAGGTATTTTTGGTGGAAATTTCGTTATTTTAATTAATTTTAAATATTACGAAAAATTCATGTATTTTGTTGTTTTTGTCGCAATATATGTTTTTGGGCGCTCTGTCTTTATACTTTGGATTGGTACAATGGCCATCGATAATCGATTTTACGTCAAAAAAATGTTGTATTATTTTTTGTCTTGTTTAAAAAAATTCTAACCTAATACTAATATTTATGAATAAAATAAATAACATTAAAAGGATCACTTAATGCTTAACATTTTAAAATTACTCACTTAAAATATGGATTTATATTTCGCAACAACCCGGCTTGATTTGTTTGCTTTAAAAGCGAAATTAATTATATTAAAGACCAACAATTGATAAAAATCAAGAAATATTGTTATGGCATATGTTTTCATATTAAATCCATACGAATGTCGCATTTGACATTATGAAAATGACCACATGTCAATTAAGATATGAGAAAATCATTTACAATGGATTTGTCATCATTTCAAGTTCGATATTACAATTATAATATTTAAATAATACATTATTACATAAATTTAAGTAAACTATGGCTAACCTGGCTGTTAAATCTTATATTTACTTTCATAGCAATTAGCTTTTACACGTTGCTAACTAGTTGTCTTACTGTCTGAAAGATGGCGCTAAGCCAAAATGTACAAACGGAAATTTAAAAGTTTGGTTTTCCTTAAGTCTTGCTTAAGTCTTGCAACCATCTGCTTCGATGTTGCGTCACCAATGGTTCCAGCTGAACGCACACACATGTACCAGATAAGAACCAGCATAATAGATGCTATATTATCGAATTTCTTTTGCTTATTTTCAGCTACTTTATAAGGTGCGCTTTAGTAACTACTCAAGTGAATCGACGTCATAAATGCATAATTGGCATTTTGGAACCTTTTAATGGTATCATTTTGCGCAACTGTCGATTCAAATGATAACTCACTTCAGTCTTCAGTTAAATGTTGTTAAAGTCGCGATTAAAACCCATATTTATTGAAGTTCGTTGGTTGTAATCATAAATTAACAATTAAATGGAATCTTTTGTGCTGTGTATTTATATAACGAATACATATTCTCTTAAATTCAATTGCAAAAATTATTAAGCAACAACAACAAAAACAAAAGTGATTGCTTTGTGTGTATAAAAAAATGAAACGTGCAGATGTCATGCGGTGCTCAGCGGAAACGGAAACAAAGCAGCATCAAAAATGTCTGCCAATAATCTCCACAATCATGCCCAGGCCCGCAACATTCATTCAGGTCATAATCTATATGGTATATATAGCTGGTCAGTAATGTCATATCCTCATACGCGCACACGTCAAATATTCATCACAATAATCATCATCACCATCATCCTCATTATGCGCTTATTTTGCGAGTGGGTTTAATTGATTTGCATTTTCGTTTACAAAAATTGCAATATAAGAACAATTGCGAATGCCATGGGACTTCTCTTTGGATGAATACTCTGAAAACAATTCGGAGATTATCGGACAATAATAAAACTAGTGGTAAGCTGTACTTCAGCTGTTTCACACTAAACTTATATCTTCTAAACTTATTTCTTCAGTTCTTTCTTGTCGATCATTATTTAATTTTAAAGGTGTCTAAGGATACGTTAATATTTTATAATTTATAATGTGTATTCTGCAAGACTTTTACTCTATAAGTTTAAGCTTGAGAAATCATAACTGGGAATACCTTTTTTTCAATATTCACAAATATTTGCAAAACAGTTTATTTCCCAAGTGCAGAGTATTCCTAAACAAAATAAATATGATCCGAATTTCGTCAACTACTAATTACCATTCAAATATTCAGCTAATTGCAATTGTGCGTTTTACAGTGAATGTAAAGTATGTTCGTAATATTATTTGAAACGAATTCCTCTTTCCCATTATATGCTATGATTTATGTGTTACAGTCCAAAACAACAAAAATGCATGGTATTGTATAAATCAATTTTGTGCCAGGATACAAGCTACAAATCAGCGTAAATCATATTTGATTAATTTACAGAAATATTCAAACGAATTATGCAAAAATATGAAATTGAATTTTATTAAGTATCTACATCCGAGATACTTTATTGATATAATGTTCAATTTTGTGATTATTCAGATTTTTAAAAATGTTGAGTGAATTTCACTCTTATTGTACTCTTATAGATAAAGGTATTAATGAAAAGAATTTATATCATGCTTACAATATAAATTTAATATATTTTGAATTATATTTTCCGAAACTTTTTTAGTTGTCTCTGAAATGCACAATTATTAAAATAGTTTCACTCATTTCTCGAATAAACAAAGACAGATGGACAAACGGACCACACCACATCGAATCGGATTTAAATACTGTATGGCCTAAAAATAATAAAATAAAAATTGTACTTGTGAAGATTTGCTGCATTATACTACATGCATTACAATTGTATAAAATGCATTAATCCAATGCATACAGTGAGATATAAAATTGTGGCAATATACTATTTAGTAACAGCTTAGTCCATTTCCAACACAATTGATGGTACGGATTGCCGTTTGTTGCATATTCATACAACCGAGATGGAGGAGTGTCGTATATCAATTTTGAATCGTTTAGCCATATATATACATGCAAAAAATATACAAGCAAAGTGAGAACATAATAGATAGCGAAAAGACTGGGGGGAATGATAATAATAACGAGCGCCAATGAAATTGCAAAATTAATGCCTCTCATGTAAATGTGTGGCATGCATATTTCATGACAACGCGACAAAGCTGTACAAAAAACAACAACAGAGGTATGCCTTGGAAGAAGGGTATGATCGACTAGAAGTTTCCCTGTAAGTCGTTGTATATGAAATATGAACTAAAAGTTGATAAATGAAAACGATTATTTATCAAGTTAAGTTAATGACAGATTTCCAATATTTTATCTATCTTTTGCTTGACCGAATAATGTACATTTGGTGTTCATTTTTGGTTGTGTCCTAGTGTTTTTTTGTTACTAGTGTTTTCATAAAAAAAAACTTTCCTATTCGGAGTCTAGTATAATTATTCAGACAGCGACAGAATTGGCTATCAGTTTGCTCAACTTCTCAATTTCCTGTGGTATTTGTCTATGTTAACGAGGGATGACAACAAGAGCAGCAACAAATGCGCCCCCAGTGCGCGTTTAACTTAAATGGGTCGTGTCTTTATGTCTCGCTTTGGCGTTCGTCATTGTTTTTTTGTTGCATTACATATTTATATTTGTTTTCAAAAAGCTCGGCTTTTATGACCGTGTGTGTGCGTGCATCCGTAAGTGTATGTGTGATTTTTGTTTTTCGCTCGTTTCGCTCTTATTTTGTTTATGCCATTTATGAACATATTAAAAAATATTTATTTATATTTATTCACAAGTTCGCAGCGGAAAATTGCACAGAAGACACACACACAAGGGAAACAAAACGAATGAAAAAATGATTACGTGGTGTCCGTGTATATGCAACAATTTTTTAAGAGTCATACGCCATGTTGTCATTACGTGCGAGCGTGCGCGAAAAGCAAATGCATCTACAAAGTTAAATGGAGCACTTCAATTTGTATTTTACTATTTCCATTGTTTACCGCAATGTTTATTTAGCGCTTACTCGATACTCGTCGCGGGCGACATAAAACGCTTGTATCAATTTGCATGGCAATTAAACCTAATATTTTTGTAGCACATTTCGAAAAATACTCGTTGTTAAACGATTGCTCTTCATCGTATTTAGCTTTTGCTTTTTAATTGTTATTATTATTTACTCTCATTGATTCTCATAGTACACGTGTAACTGACATATTCAATACACAGTAAAAGTTAAAATAAGTATGAAATTCTTTCAATTGAAATAAAAAAAAATGTCTCAGTTCCACATTCTGATCGATAATACTGGAACGTTTTGAACGACGTCCGCTAAATTGTACTGTAAAGTTAAATTGTCTTTTTTGGGTAACAAAAACAGATGATATATTTATTATTATATGGAACAAACACACTATTAAAATGACCTGCACTTAAAAATTTAAAAGAGTACGAGGGACAGCTATGGCTATGCGTTAATTTAAGGCAAAATTATATGTGGAAATTGGAATATGTAAGTAAATTACATGTCTATGCATTTCTATAAGAGAAACCCAATCAAGTGATCTTCCAAATTTTTTTTGCATAGGTCCACTATGCGAATATGCGCTATTGTTTTTAGGTCATGGATTTTAAAAAGTTGATGACTTTTTGCGTTTGTCCGAATGTGCGTAACAGGCAGAAGGAGACGTCTGCGACCCCATAAAGTATGTATATTCTTGATCAGCTGTCTGTCTGTCCGTCTGTCTATATGAACATCGAGATCTCAGAGACTATAAAAGCTAGAGCTACTAAATTTGGAGACAACCCAGTGGGTAGGCAGATGAAGTTTATTTTAGATGTTGGCCACGCCTCTTTCCACTCGAATTTTTTTTACTTGCTCAAAATATTTATAATGTACATAAAAGTGAGTTGTAGTACAACACATAAAAACATAACATTTAAATGTATTATGTTTTTTCATACGAATATGACAATTTGTCTTAATAACACATTTTGTGCGGTCATCGATCAAGCTGTTTGAGTGGTTGAAAGAGGAGTTGGGCTATCCGCTGTTCGGTAGACCACGGGTTTGATGCCTGGCGATGTCAAAAATCAACTTTTTTGCCAATAATTATTATAATTTTTGTTCATTCAATATCATCTTTAATGCTCTAACATACGCATGTCCACTTAAAATCCATGACCTCGTACAGTCTAAGCTTGACTTCAGCCGTTCCTACTTATTATAATTCATAATTAACTTAACTGAGTGAAATGCATGTGCGTATTGAATAAGCAAAAAAAAAATACAAAAAAATAAATTGGTTTAAAATTAATCTGGAGTTGCTGGCATTGCGACGGGTTTATTTGATAGTTCAATAATAAATTTCGAGCTGTTGCAGATACAAAGCGACAATGATAGTCGATTGTAGTCTATTTATAGTAGGTGAGCTGTTCGCGTAGAATGGAATATTTTTATTCTCTTTTGCCACACAATAAGAGTCAAAACAACCAAATCTAAGTTTTAACCAACAACTTCGGCTTTAATTAACAACAAATTCTACATTTTTTAATAATTTTCTCCGCTTTTTCAATCCGCTCCACATGGTCTACATTCATTTCCTTTATATTTGCTGCACTTAAAACTCCACTACAATCGAGGGAACTACCCACGTAACATTGCTGCCTCCGCAGTACTGGTGCTGGTGTTGTTATTGTTATTGTTGATGCTCCACAACGTTGCCGTCGACACTTCCTGTTTTTGTTTTGTCCTTTGCTGCGCTCGAGTCGCGACTGCTGTATCGCGTTTTAAAGTGCAATTTTATGAGCCGTTAACAGCACATTACGTATACGTATTGCATGCAGTCAGTGCACATACACCCCCATTCGTATTCACAGTGCACTGGCAGCGTTATAGATTAAGTTATTGTTGATTTGCAGATTTGACAATTTATTGAAGCAGAAAATTCGCAATTTCACAAATTTATTACAGAGACGCTTTGAAAGTGGGTGGGGTAAGGGCGGGTGCAGAGTCTCGCTCTAGCATCCGCTGCATAATTTTTATTTTCATTTATTTATACTTTTTGTTTAAGACACTTGACAGCTGCATATGCGCACACTGTTGTACAATACTGGACGACAGCAAAATTAATTGGAAAACATATCAAGAAAACGCTGAAAAAATCTGCAAATGGTAGCTCGAAGTTGGTCGAGCAGCTGCTCACACCACCCTCCCAAAACCAAACAAAAAATGAACAATCTGATAATTTGTGCATTTGGTGCTGGGCAACGGAAATACTCGAAATAATTGCTTTTTTGCACATTATTTGCATAATTAGAGTTTGATAAAAGCGCCAGAGATGCTGAATAAAATGGAATCGCTAGTGCAGATCATGTTTTATTAATTAAAGAAGTACTTTTGTTTTATGCCACTACCCTATGTTGTATACATATTTTCATTAAATTTTCACTTTGTGTGTAATATGGATTTAAGTGTTTGGGACACGACTTTGACTCATCTCTAGTGACAGTAAAGCAACGCCAGCTGCTTCAATATGCGTGCAGTGCAAATTCGATTTTAATAATTGGATTTATCTGGCTGTAAAATTTAGTTGCACTCAAATGTGTAGCATACTTTTCGGCTTGCGTGAGTATTTTAGTAAATGAAATTGCTTTTTAATGGGCAATAGCACGTTGGGGGCGAGGTGCAATGCGTTTTTGCAAACATGATTTGGGCTCGATTGATTTGGCAGTTAACATACTCGTCAAATATGGGCGATAAACAAATTTGTGAGAAATAATTTCCAGCAATTGCAAATTGGTTGCTGTCAACGCCTTCGAATGGATGTGGCAATGGAATGGAATGGAGGCGTGCTACATTCAGACATGTTGAGTCTGTCGTTCACTGTCGCTGATCGCCTGTTAAGCTGACGTTCTACATGACAACGGCAGCAGTCGAAGTCAGAGTTGACGTAGAGACAGAACGCAGCATGCAGCACATCCTTGGTTAACATTGACTTGTGTGTCTGTATGTGTGTATGTCATTGATGTGCGTGTTGGCAATTCCTTTTTGCAATTGTATTGACATGCCATTGGAATTGTATCTTGAGCCTTCATTCCTTTTGGGCGTCATCCTTTGCTGATGCGACAAATTGACAGACGCATCGAAATGGATCTGACACACTTATTAATAATCTTAGATACAATCTACAAAGTCTTCTGTCTTGACTCAAAGTGTCATGTGTCGGTTTACAAAATAAATTAAATTAATTATGCCTTCTTGAGAATTGAAGTTGGTTGGTTTTCAAGACTTCAAACCTATGTGTCAGCAGGAAGTTTTTAAAATGTTCTGTTTGTGTTTTATACTCAAATTTTAATTTTGCCAGCCTCGTAGTTGTTTATTGGTTTTTCTCGTAGTTGCTTTTAAAAAGTAAAGATTACAAATTCAATTTCGCATATGAAAATCGATATGTGTTTTGATAACTCTGTGGTATTTTTATTAATGATGTATGATTGATATGTATATAAATAATTGGAGCTTCTTTATTAAATTATTTTACTTTTAATTAATTACGCATATGAATTTGTATGAAAAACAAAAAGTGGAACATTTCTTTTGTCGACCATAACGAAATATTTGATCGCTTTCTACATTTACATATTCTTAATTAAATAAAACTCTTTTACAATATGCTCGTTAAAACTGCAATCAATTGCATTATAAAAAATAGCTTGAATAGATGCAACATATACATGTGTATATATATGGATAGATATTTTTCATATTTTTAATGAAATTGAATCCCAAAATGTAATGAAGAAATAAAAACAAATCCAAATTTCAGTTTTTTGCGGTGTTTCTTTGAGTTTAATTTTACAAAAATATTTGAAATGCAGCTTAAACCAATGTGAATATTGTGCTAAGTGAGAGTAGACGACTAGCATACACCTAATATTTGTAAAATGAAGTGGAGTATGCTAATAATGTGAGTCTGCGGTATCGTGAATTCTTTTACTGCAGAATCGATTATTAAATCCATGTAAGAGTTTAGAGTTTCAAAGCTTTGTGCAACCCATTTATGAATTCACCGCTTATAGGGTATAATGAAATGCCCGCCGGGAGCTGAAAAGTAAAAAATATGTTGGCCATATTTTGTTTGAATACAACTTTTACATAAAAAGGGCAATGTGGTTGAATTCAACTGATACGGCTGGCACTGCCATGCCCACATTTCAAATGAATATGACATGTTTATTATTTGCTTGCTCCATATTTGCTTCCCTCGTAGGGCAAACACCACATCACCACATGGGGCCCACGTTGAAGTCCTTGTAGATGCCGGAATTGTGCTGGTAAATTATAATTCAATTAATGAATTTGCGCTGTGAACTAATTTGCGCACCCCAAGGATGTGACCTGCAAGCAGGCAGGTGTGAGGGGAGGTGACGTTCATCAGCAAGTCGCTACGCGTGTTTTGCGAACGTGTAAAAAAAAATGATTAAGCTGATGCGTTGAAAATTCTTAAAAAAATAGCAAGAGAACAGCAATAAAGCTCCACAAAAATCTTATGTGGTTGTTAAAATTTTGCGGAGCATTGCATAAAATTCAGCTGACAGCAGTGTGGTAGAAAGGAGAGACGGGCTTGTATTTCATTTTTTATGTTTATTGTCGCTTATCGCCCGCCGTCGCCCTTGCCGGCTTGCAACAGGGGCCCTGTCATTAGAGTCCTGGCGCCAAGATGAAAAAGAGTAAACACTGCGATGAAAAAAGCTTAACAACTCTCTTGGGCATTTGCATGAGTGTGTGTGTGGAGTTGGTAGATGTTGTGTTGGTTCATAACAAAACGCGTTAGACACACAATCTGTGTGTAACCCTCTCCTCTCTCACCCTCTTTCAGTTAGTCTATCTGTTTCTGGGTGTGTGTGTGTGTAACTACGTGTAACTTTATTAGCAGTCTCCTGGCTCTGTGTGTTACCTTGTCAAAGTTATGAGGACGACTGGGGACCGCCTACTGTCTCTTCTGTCTCCTTCCCTATGTTACACGCCACATGCCACATGCCACATGCCATGCCAACTACCAGCTTTGCCTTGATCTAGCCGTGTGTGAAATTAGTTAAGGGTACGTGAACAAAGCTAACCCAAACTACGCATGCCTTAAGTCTTTAATTTACAATTTTAATAAAATAAATAAACGCTTTACTTGCTTCAAAGACAACTGGGACTGACTTCTAAATGATATAGGAGCTTAGGTTAAGTAATCATTGTATTGCAGACAATAGGTTTCGCTTTAATTCGAGAATTAGTAGACTCTAGTCGATAGATTTTCTGTAATTAAATAACATGTATGTGTATCAATAAATTATTTTTAAGCCATTTCCTTTATTTTTCTTTCCTATAAGTATATTAAAATTTAGTTTAATAAAACTATTTATTTTGTGGGGTTTCTTTTGCTATAAATTGATATTGTTAAAATGCAGCAATAGTTTATCAAACTTTTATTCAATTACCGTAAATCAAAAACACTTTTGCAGCATCTATTGCAGAATAAAATCAGACCGTAAACATTCTTTAATAGTTTACTCAATTTGAATATTGATTTGCTTATATCTACCATATTTATAAGTGAATTCCTTCGTTATTTGTATTTTCAAAGCGCTTGGCAATCAATCAAAAGAGCATTTGACTGGACACAGACTTGAAGTTTGCTGCCTGCTGGATGTCAAAGAAGTCTTGGAATTTCAATAATCAAACGAAAATCTCATTTCACTGTTCCAGACACGCACCTAAATGAGGTACCACCTGGGGCGGAACGAGGTCCTCGAAAGCTTGCATAACTTACAGGTGCCGAAGAGATGGTGAGAAAACTCGTATATTTTATACATTTAATAATTTTGCAAATGATGCGACAAGGTGATGGTGCTGTGAAATCTCAGCTTGAGTCATTTGAATGCAGATTGCAATGAGCTGCGGAATGTGCTGGACCCTGAGAATTGCAGGGAGCCAGAGTGGGTGTTGGGAAGGGGCAGCATTTGCATAATGGCGGCAACACATTGCAGCGGAAACGGAAACCCAAAGCTCGCTCGCTCACTTGCAGGTGTCCAAGAGTCGTGCTTATGACTGCTTGAGCTGCCTGTGCGTCCAGGCGTGGCCACATTGTCAACTCCTCACCCTCATTCGCATCGTCATGCTCAGTCCTGTTTATACTTACTGCCTGCTGTCGCCTTACTTATGGCTCATACTGCTGCTCATTGTCGTTAGTAAACGGAAGCTGGTTGCATTGTCGGAACATTGGGTCTATCGTCCACTGGGCCTTGTCGTTCTGTGACTCTCTCCAGAAATGAACATGAACTGAGCCCAGCTTCGACCAGCGCAAACGTTTTTCATTTTAATTCAACTGCAATAAATAAGCTGGCTACTGAGCAAATGTAGCGCCAGGTGATAGCGCTGCATTACAATGCGCATTGCCCGTCCTCCCCTCACACCACCTTACACCAGGCACAACAAAGGGCACAACAAAAGCAGCTCAGATCCATGCGGACACTCATATGACCAGTGCCCAATTTGGCAATTCAATAATCGTATGTCGGTGAACCTTTACTTGAAGGAGTATTCTTTCTTTTATCATTATTGTCTGGATTGGTCTTCATTTGATGATATAAAATGAGAATAAAATATATATAGGATATAAAATGAAGAATTCTATATAAAAAAAAGCTGTTTTGAATATTCCGACTGCTTTAATTTTTTTTCGCCTCTCAGATGACATATGGTGGATCTCATATGCAGCCGTTCTTTGAATCAAAATAATAAAGTCTTCATTAGTTTAAACTACTAGAAAAGCTGGTTAAAAAAAATGTGCAACTCAAGAGAGTGGAAAATTGTATTCGGGGAAAATAAATGGAACTAATAAAACCTGTAGAAGTGAAGCAGGACTAGTGGAGCATCATAGAAGTAATAAATATGGTCTCCATGACGCACTTAGTTTATCACAAGAGGTTTTAGAAAAAGCCTAGCTGACTAAATATAATATGAAAATATTAACTTTATTACATTAACAACCAGCTGGAAATACACTTCGTAAGAGCTGATATTGCTGGTTGACTATGTAATATTGTTCTTAACAAGCTTTTATTCTCGAAGGTATATTAAAGATTGTGTTGAGCTTAAGCAGGACTGGTTTAAAGCTCCGCTTGAGCCAGAGATTGCCAATTGGGCATGCAACTCGGCCTGGTGTTTTTGGGTGTTGCAAGTGGTTGTTGGTTTTATGTTTATGTTGCCACATCGTAGCCGGGCACGCATGAAGCCGCGACGTCGAGAACGGCAAGGACGACGACGACGACGATGGCGGTGGCGATGGCGACGTCGGCGTCGACTCTTCGACTCCAACTCATATGCGATGCTGGTGAAAGACACGGCAGCAAAAGCAAGTGCAATGGCAGCTGCGGCTGCGGATGCGGGCGGGCGGTGTCAACCATTGTCAGTGGCATGTGAATGCGGAGTGGGGAGTGGGGCAGCAGTAGCAGTAGCAGTGTTGCAAGAGCTGTCGCAGTAGCAGTAGCAGCAGCTGCTGCTGTAGCTGTAGTTACTGGTGTGGCATAAATTTCGTTGTGGTTGCACGTGAAAATTGCATTTGGCTAGCATTTGGTTGTGTGTGCGACTGCTGGGTGTGTATGATGTGGGTGTCGGGGTGAGTGCGTGTGCGTGTGTGTGTGTGTGTGTGTGTTCTCTGCCCCTTTACGTGCTGTGCAAATTGTGGACTTAAATGTTTATGCGCTGGTTTGTGCCCACAGAGTCACCGCCAACTGCTATTGCACTAGTTCGAGCATTCAACGAGTATTCGCATTCGCATTCACATCCGCATCCGCACCCCATTTGCCCGTTTGTTTATTAAGCTTTTTGGCCAAAATAGAAAAAGGTGTTGAATGCCACTCGCTGGCTGCTTTTTATTGCCCCGCACACACACACACACACATCTCTAAGTGCAGAAGCAGCTGTAAAATAAATATATATTTTTATTTCTTCTCTTTGCCATTCTTTATTTTGTTGTGTTGCCCTTGCCGTTGCCAGGGCGAGCGTATAAATTAAACGCGTTACAGCTGGCAACCACAGCGATTTCATTCTCTCTTTCGTTTCTTGTTTTTTTGACTCGCATTAATTCGCGTTTGCACCCGCAAAAGCACTTATTGCAGCCCTGCCTGTAGCCAACAGCTAGCAGCCAGCAGGCTGCAACAACCGCCCTGGTTCAGTGTCGCTTCAAGCGTATACAAAATTTAAATAAGAAACAAATCGAAGTAATGGTACTCATCCCCTCTCGGTAGATAGCAAATGCCAAATGTTCAATGTAGTAAAAGGCAATCAAAAAGTAGAGAGAAAATGAGACAAAATATCGGTGGTCGGGGGAAGCAGCAGCTACTATAGAAAAGACGCTGAACGCGACGAAGCCATCGGCATAATGAAAAAATAAAAAAAATATATAAAAATGAAGAGAACCCGAACATCCTACAAAATGGAATTCATTGAAGCGTTCGACGCACCATATTAAAGGGCATTAATGAAATTATGCTGTTGCCAACGAGTGCAGGATACAAGGACCAGCAAAGAGCCCTATAGCTTCCAACTCGCACCACCAACTTGCCACCTACTACTTAAACCAATCTCATTTCATTTATGAGCAACAAGGATATTCTCAATAGGCAATCAGACCGGAGCTGTTTTCTTAAGTCTCAATAGCTTGATTCCCCGCATTAGCCCAAGTGATTTTCATAATTTTGCGCCAGTTAAATGGCAATCTTTTGCACATTTTCCTCAAGCTTCATTCTGCCTCATTCTGCAATAGATTAGTTAAAAAGCTTAAATGCAACATCTATAGTTATAATACATTCCATCACTATTCAAGAACTAAATCAATTATGTGAAGACATGAATATAAGACTTTTCTTAATAATAGAAAAAAATACTTGAACTCTTTCCATAATATTTATGTTTTCCGTAAAAGTTATTGAATTCTTTAACAACTATATCAAAAAGATGTAGCAATATTCGAAAATTCTCTCTACTAATTAACATCTGCATAAATCACAGTCCGATCAATTGGAAACTAAGTGCTTATCGACAAATTGCCAGCTAAAGCCAGGCTTCGAGTGGTCCCCAGTTTGTGGTAATGATATGCTGAAGTATGCAATCCACACACAGCTGTCTACACAACCACCACCTCCTTCTTACCAAGAAAGAGCCAGCCGCAACACCCACTAGCCAACTGTTCGATGGAGCGTAAAGAGTAACAAAGAGCTTAGGGCCAACACTTATATACAACGAAACGTTCTTAATCACACGATAGATACGTAGATACGTCGATGGGAAGATACGTAGATACTGTCGAGTACTTTTGAGTGGTTGGAGACTGAACCCAAAATGCGAAAACGTTTTACCCAAGCTACTTGACGTTCCCTTCTACATTTCAGTCAGCTGTCAGTACCTTAGACCCAGCCTGTTCCCTTCTCCCCTCTCCCTATACTGCTCAGTATATAAACGCTTACAATCTGCAAAATAAAGTGCAGCAGTAACAGCCAAAGCAGCATCTCCAGTGTAAAAAATAATCAAACAAACACAAGCTGCTGAGCGCTTTGCGGCCTCTTGGTCGCCTCTGATTCCACTTCCTTCCCTCTTCGGGCTCTGGTGCTTACTTCTCGCTTACCTCCATGTCCACGTGGCTTTGTCTAGTTGCTTCGACTATTCGGCGCTTTTGGCACTTTACTTCCGTTTTTTGCACTTTGCATACAAAGTACCGTTAACTACTAGCATCAGTTTTGGCTCACACAACAATCAAGGGCCAGTGTGCGGGACGGCGCGGAATCTCTTTCTCTCACTCTCCCACTGACATTGCGGTTTTTCACAGATTTCTTTTCGTTCCGCATTTCGGCAGCTTTTAAATGGTTTCCTTATGGAAATTTCATTGAAATGTTACGCCAGAAAAGTAGTTGGACGACCTCAATGGACGGCGGGGAACAGGGAAGTTCTAGAGAAGCTAGAAAGAAAACGCAGTCAGCGTGCCTGGAAAGCTATCACCCACAGATTTGAGCTCAACAGTTTGCCCGATTGCTCCAAGCCCTTGCTGCACTCATAACTTTGGCTCATCGTAAACCTTAAGTACTCGAAGTTTGCCAGCCTTCATTCCAAATTAAGAGCCTTTAAATGCTCTTATATATAATCGATGGAAAGCTCCAACTTTTAGTAACCATACTTTTATTTTAATTTAAAAAAACATTGATTTTGTACTTGATATTTCCATAAGGTAAAGCAATTGAAGCTAAATTTGGAATGTAATTAAAAGTGCACTAATTTATTAACTTCAATAATGTAACTTATAGCATTTTGGACTATTTTTGTCTGTGAAATTTTGAGCCATGATTCCATTGATCTTGATCTAATTCTTCGATTGCTTTTTGCGTGTGCTTGATTCTACATGTTCTGCAAAAAGCATCGATTCAATAGCGTTAAAAAACAATCCATCGATTATCATACAAGCTATTAAGGATATCACAAATGGCGAACTATTTTTGTAACTCATTATTGATTTTGTACATGTTGAGATTTAGAAAAATGAAGTAAATACGACTTGTAGGTCATAGAGCATTTGACATCATACAATCTTATCTTCATCAGCTTGCTAATGTGTTGCCAAAAATTGCTTTACCTATATTAATAATACACAATACCAGAATCATATAAGTAGCAGTTAATATGATAATCAGAACATGTTTCTCAAAATTATTCATTTCGGTTAAATTCAATTTATTATTTATTATATGCTTAAAAGAAAAGTTAGTACTTTGTCAATTGATTTAAAGGTTACAGATTACTAGATTTAAATTATGGAATTCATTATTTAAAAATAAACTGCAAGTTATAAGATGAAATATTGAAAATTAGGGCTTACATTTATTTCTTCCTCAGCTTGAGCAACTAGATACAAGAGATACAGTCTTCTGGTGCAATTCAACCCATTGAAATCGATAAAATGAGCTCTTTGCCAATTGTTATCGCAGCGGTTTTCTTACCATATCTCCTCCAATTCAACTGGCATTTGTTTGCCTCGTTCGTTTCTTGTACTTTTTTGTGGCTTGCCACATTTTTATGTACTTTCATTTTGGTTTGAAGCCTGTGGCAGGGCCGCCCAGAGGTCATAATTTCTCGTTAAGCCCACAACGCAAATGGCACTTTTACCTAAATGGACTATAAGGCGTTAAAATGTTGTTATCGCCTCCCGGAGAAACCCACAACTCCAAAGTCACAACGAGACCAAGACATGAACATACCCTTGGCTTTGGCTGGCCCAATAAAAAGCTGAAATACATTTCGATTATGCGGCCATGAGTTGTTTTTCTTTTTGTAAATGTTTTTTTTTTAAATTGCGTTTTACAGTTGGCTTTCTGGCAGCCCTTAACAACAATTGAATGAATATATGCCTGGTAGCTTAAGTTAATCGAATTTACTGGTGGTAATAAAAAAAATGCTCAACAATGTGAAATAAAATAAAAGAAAATAAAATATTATTTGCCTGAACACGCAAAATATGCCATTGGGACATAATTTTATATTATTTTCGCAGACGGAAGAAGAAGTTGCCCCTGTCTTTCAATTCATTCAGTTTGATAAGTCACACTTTTAACAGTACACTTAGCCTAGGACTTTTTGTCAAATCACTTATATATCTTACTTTATTTTAAAGGCTTCAAAATTCGAGCATTGTTCTAAATAAATTTAATTTCTTATAAATAAACTTTAAATGTGTGGGCCTATAAAATCTGCAATATGTTGGTAAGTTTGTATTGAAATACTTATTATAATATAACTATGATAATTGACTACTTTATTCAGCTGCTTAGAATGTGGTCTAAAAATACTCTGCATGGTGGTTTTCTCGGTGTTTGGTGTTCTTTTAATTATTGGACTTGTTGTCTACTTCGTGTTCTTCCACAATAAGAATGGCGGATCATCTGACAATAAACTTTTAGATTTTCGTGAATATGTATATAACAACAGACTTTTAAACATACTTCAAAATTAAATTTATTTGCAATCCCAAGAAGAGAATTGAATTTATTTCTATGAATTATTATTCTTAATAGTTCCATTAAATTTATTGAGAACAATTATTTCTGGATACCGCTATAGCAAGTTGTCTGCCTCCAGTGTTTGTAAGGTATTTTTTTGCATGGAAGTCGTATCATCTATAACTATATTAAACTTTGTATGCACGACTGTGCTTTATTGTTTATATATATAGCGTTGTTGTTGCTCTTTGGCTTGGACTTGTTCTACAGGCCAACGAGGCGTATGCGCAATTTATTTGCATATGATGACCGGCATTGCGTAAAAATTAATGAAAGGCAATTAAAAGCATTCGGAAATGTAATAAAATGCGTAATGTGCACAGAGTCAGCGTCAGAGTCAGAGTCAGAGCCATTGCCATCGTCCTACCAAATGGCAGTGGCAACAACAACTATAACAACAATTAAATGCTGGCCATTGTTTATGGTATTTGCTTAATGCAAACAAAATATGATACGCACAAAACTGTCAACTATAAATAAATAATTTTAAATTCTGGCCTGCGAAGATGGCAGGCTTTAACATGCAACATGCTACATTCAACATGCAACAATAGATAAGTACTGTTCGTTGCTATTCAATTGATTGCAGTTTGTTATATGTGCAACTGCTAGTTTGTATTTGTGTGCGTGGCTGTGTGTGTGTTTGCGGCAACATGTTTATGCCTACGAAAATTGGTTTCAATTGTTGAACTTGTTTTAGTGTTAAAAGCCAAATTGAATTTGTTTTCGGGTTTTTAGTTGTTCTCGGCAATCAATTGGCATGACAATTGCTGTTTGTCGTTGCAACATGCCTTTTGTATATACCCTGTATCAAAATTGTTGTTCGAGAGGTGTCTCTTGAAATTGTGAAATGCTCGTTATGCAACAAGCTAAATGTAATGTTCTTAGAAAGTAAGATTTGTAAGACTTCTAAGCAAGAAAATATTTAAAATTCTCTTACAATTAGATCTTGTGATTTTGATTTTTTTTATGGTTTTTTCTTAACAGCGTATTTTATAGTCCGCACATTTGCATAAACCCAAGTTTTCTTTTTTTTTACCGCCACAAATCGGTAACAAACACTGCGTACGAGTTGCACATTGGACATGGGCACAGTGCAGTATTTTGGTGGAATCTAGAAGCTGGTGCATTATTGCGATTTTACACGCTGCTGCACTCGAAAATGAAACGGACAATAAGCTCCACTTGGTGGGCAATAAGTTAGTCAGTTTGCTGCTTTTTCCACGAGTTGGCCAATGGGAGACAGCTATGGGCTATGGGATATGGGCGTGGCAGCCGCATCGTTGTCCTGGCCATCATTGCCACTGTCCACCACTAAAAGCTTTTTGATTATGAAAAATGTTCGAAACATATGCTCCAAATGACTGCAGAGCGTGTAGACGAAAGAACAAGACAAAGATGCTGACTCTCTCGCTCTCACTTTTTACACTGCACTGCAAAAGTATGCGTACGCTAGTGCGCTTCACAGCATTCTAAGTACATGTATTACACGTACTCGTACTACTAGTGAACATTTTTTATTTCTTAGCTGCATTTCACTCGCTTTTCAACAGCCAGTTTCGTTACGTTACGTTTTGTTGTTGGTTTTCTCTTGTTTATTGTGGCTTGACTGCAAATTGTGAAACTATTTGTTTTTGTTTTCTATTTTGTTGTATTCCTATTCACAGTTGTTGCTACTGTTGGCTGCTTTCTGCTCTCTGCTGCATTGTTAATGGTTGCGCCATTTTATTTTGAAATTAATAAAGTGGCAAAAAGCATAGGATAAAACGAACTAGCACTTCAAGAGTTTCCACTGCCCCATGAGTGGCGGTTACAAACTTTCCCATATACTATTTTACGACTATATGCATACTCATTTTACTCTTTTTGTTTGTCAAATTGCAAATAAATTGTTGAATAAACTTTCCAAAAATTTAGTTTTAATGAAGCAGCAGTTACATAATTTACTAATAATTTGATTTCGCTTTAATGATACTAACTGAAAGTTGATGGCACAATAATGAAAAGTACAAGCACTTTTGATTAATACAGCTTTGGAATGTCCTTCTGCAATTCTTGCTTATATGAGATAAACTTAATTGAGCTTGTGAAAGCTTTTCATAGGAAAGTTACAGGTTACAGGTAGCTTTCTCTTAGTTTTAAAAGATCTTTACAACAATACAATAGACTACTACACCTTTACTGACGATAAGGTAATTTTACTTTTATGTTCCCTTGCGATTTGACAATTGTTAGTTATGTTGGCTGACAAGTTGGAAACAACTTCAAAATGAAATCAGACGTACTTAACTCGCTTCCTGCCTCACATACAGTCATGAGTGCAGCGAGCGGCATACAAAATAACAATTAAACAGCAAGCAGGCTGACAAAGTTTGTGGAAGAGCAAACAAACAAAATACATAAGAAGTGACAACCTAGGGCAAACACATCAGGAAGGATAATGCAAGACTCTTGTATGTGGAATGTGTGTATGTATATGGAGATACTCTGGGTATATACTATGGTTATATGGCCATAAAGGACGCGATGTTTGGAAAGTTCTCGCGCCTTGGCACGGGGTAAAGGTTGCGGGTTTGAAACTTTGTCAGCGAACGTGACATGAAAATCGCAGCGCTGATGAAAAATGCTAAATCGTGACTGGAATATGTAATGCTGCAAAGTTGCAACTTCAGCTGCTTTTGCCCAAAAATACACGCGACACATGGCTACAGAAAGCACAAGCCTATGGCTAGGCAATTGAATTTTTGCCATCTTCCGCCCAAAAAGCAAGGCCAGTACCCAGTCGCTTGTAACTCGAGAGCGCCATGTTCCTAGCCCAAATATAGTAACTCCATTCGAGTGCTAGACAAAGAACGAACTATATTTAGGCCACAAACTCGTATATGGCCGGGGACTAATGGCTTCATTTGGTACTATCCCCCATACCAGACTATAACAGACGCACGGTGGCTCGGTCGTTCGGTCGGTTACTTGATGCCAATGCAATGTGTTCGGAGTGTGTGCACTTGACTTCGCCTGCTGCGATTTTATCGTTTAAAAATATCATAAACTGATCTCTACACACTTGTGTAGACTCTCTTTCTCCCTCTCTCCGCTGCACTCTCTGTCTCTTTTCCGCCTGCTCTCTTTATGCACAGCTCTCTCTCATCGCGTTGGCTTCTATAAATACAGCGGTTCTTTTGCTTTGCTGCATTTTTTTCCGGCTTCATTCGTCTTGTTGTTGTTGCAGCTATAGTTACGTGTTGATCTGAATCCCCTGTCCCTGCTTTCCACTACACTCTGGTAGTTCTGCTCTTTGCATCTGTAATTAGATGTCGCCTTGGGTTGGTCTTCCTACTCAGCTAGACAAAGGCTATTGCACCCAAGTCGTAGTCGTAGTCGTAGTCATAGTGCCTGGCTGGGGCATTCAATTACCAACGCGTTGACAAATATTTTTGTGCTCCCAATTTTGGTTGCTAGGCAAGCAGTCAGGGATTTCAAATTTATCACCATCGAGTTCAAAGGCCCAGCACACACACGTGCATCTCCGATGAGAATTGAGATCATTTAATTGCTCAATAAGTAGCGAATGGTCTACCATACCACTGAACTAAGTTGGGAGCTGTCTGTTTCACTGCCTGTCAAATTGCTAAAGTAGAAGTGCTTAGCACTTGGTCTAGCCATGTGGCCGGTCAACGTGGGAGGCTGCTCACTCATATGTCTTTTATGTCAAATGGCTCCCTTGAAGGCTGTTAGATAATAGGCCCATTTGAAAAGTGTTTGAAATAATGAACTTATTGGTTTGAAATGGGGAAAAGTGACTTGAGTACTAAAGAACCTGAGAATTCCCAGTGGTCGCTATTAATTTCTGTATTTCAGAGGTAAATAAGTAGTTCTATCCTAGAACTTTGACTATAACATCAATAGCCTAGTTGATTTTCTGAGTCTATAAACAGGTTTTCATATACACTGATGAAGTTTATTTTAAATTGCAGCAAGTCGGAACTAGTCAAATTTTAAATATAAATTGGGTATTATCCAGCTTGCATGTTACATAAAATATCTGTATGGTCTATAAAAAAGCATTTAAATGATGAATATTTAAAATCATTTCAAACTTACTCGTATATAAAAAGAAATGGTCATTCATTAGATTTAATTATGGCTCAAAGTCTTAATTTAATTCCTGTGCTCAGCTTTACTGCAATTGGCCTTCTGCTCTGTTGTTTTTTAACCTTCGAAGATTCAAAGAGCATTCAAGAGAAGAATCCCCTCACTTTTCTTGCCCCCAATCCCTCTATGTTTTGCAATGTGGGCAATGTGTGGAATAAAAATAAATATTAGTTGCCAACGCAGACGCACAAAACAAGAAAATCTAGGCGTACTGCAATGTGTGAGCAATTGTATCTGAGTATTTGTATATGTAGCTGTTAGTGTATCTATTGCTGTAGCTTTATCTATGTTAGATGCCCATTGCTGATGCCGACTGCTGACGCTAGCTGTTGGCTCCGAGAGCTTTTTATATTTTAATTCCTATTTATGTATGTGTGCATGTAAGTGCTTAACTAGCAGAGCAGAGAGCAGAGCCCTGGCCAGAAGAATAACCTGAACCAGAGGTAGCGTCAGCTACACCAAGCAGGGACAAAGAGGGCGGCAGCACCACCCACACACTCAAAATGTTGCCTGTATCCACTTGCGAGCGATTTCAAAGCGTTATTTATTTGTGGCACAAGCGACCATATTTCAAATGCACACCGCACACCGCCACAGCCACCGCCACCGCCACCGCCATTGCCATCGCCTCTCACTGCTTTTCACCTCCCAGCGCCTCCAATCTCTAACCGCTGTTGCCACCGTCGCGCCCGAGTTGAAAAGTCGACAAAAATACAAGCACACAGTTGAAGCGAGTGAGCAGGAGGAGGAGTCAGGTAGAGGGAGTGTGAGTAAAAGAGGCAGACACTAGTATGTGTGTGTGTCTGGATGGACATATGGACGGCTGGACTCTACTGAATGCGGGAAATTTTGAAAATGTCATTTGATAACTAGGCAACTACTGAATGCCCTAAACTTACTTAAATTAGGTTTTGGTTCTTTGCTTTTTATTTAACTATTTATAAACTGACCTTTGTTATAGATACTAAAATATAATACTTATTAAAGAAAACAAACCTAGAAGAGAATCAGTTTAAAACTTTTCCATAAAGTAATGTATGAAAAGACATTAATGTTTGAGTAGTACCAAAATAAATATTTTTAGTTATGTAGTCACCGAATTTTTTTGAAATGGACAAAACTGACATTATTTTTAACTAAAAATATATTTCATATTTATTGAACCTCCGTTTAAATATAATGTTATGCTAAAAAGAGCTTTTAATTGTTAACAGAATGTTCGCATGTTTGACACCTGTAATTCATGATTTTGCAATTACAAGTAACAGTTGATATATACAATAGTATATTTTATGTTTCAATATAGTTTTAATTATTATTTATTACATAATTACAAATGTAACATTCAGTTAGCTCTTAGTGTGCAGTCTTAAATATAATGAATTGTGCTCCAATTGAGGGCCTTAGTTGTAGTATCTTGATTTAATAATTGTTGCAGGGTCTAGCAAATGCAACTCTGGTGAGTAACAATTGCGCTTCTATTGTTATTGTTGTTGTTGTTGTTGTGGCTGTCCAAAACGCTTGCTGCATTTTTCGCGTTACCCTCGAAAACTTTTTCGCACTCACTGCCTTTTGTTGGTGCTGTTTGCTGTTAGCTGTTTGATGTTGCCTTTTCTGCTTTTGTTATTGCTTTTGCTTTTGTTTTTACAACTTAACGTGTCGCACAAAGGTGCACATGTATTTCACGAGGGTATGGGTGTGTGTGTGTGTGCATATCGGATGCATGCAACGAATGCTGCTCGCTGCTTGCCGCTTGATATTTGGCTCTAACCAGCTCTACAACTATCTAGCTATTTCACTGCATGCTGCCTCCTTTACGCCGCCTTTGGCCAGAACTATCCCTCGGGTAGCTGCAGGTTTTTTTGTACTAAATTTATGCGCTTTCATTTTATGAAAAACTTTTGCAATAATTTCTCAAAACGTTTTTGTGGTGAATTGAAATGCGAGAAAAACATTTTGCGGATGGCGACTAAAAACTTGAGAAAAACCTTAGCACACACGCACACACACTGTGTTGGAAAAACAAATACTTTTGCAGCCTTTTTTATTTTATTTTATTTTTTATACATATTTGCTTTCTTTTTTTTTGCATTTTCTGCTGAACTGGGCCACGCCCACAAATGACGTTTAGCAGCGGCAAAAGTTTTCCGCGCTTTTCCTCGCTGCCGCTTCATGTCTTTGGGCTCTATTGCGTCGTCCTTCCTCTTGGCCAAACTTTAATGAAAAGTTTTGTTAAGAAGTTTTGCGCTGAAAATTTCAACGGTTGAATGAAGGCGCCGCCTTGCGGCGAGGGGCGTGGCAGCGGGCCTGACATTGGATTGTTTTTGCAGCCGCGCTTGCCAAAAGTCAGCGAGTCTTACTAACCTGACTATAAACAACAAAAACACAGCCATAATAAGAGAGAGCGGGCAATGGTAAAATGGTATCAATTTTGTTATTGCAGTTGCCGTCGTTTTTCAACTTGCACTTTGAAATTATTTACCTGAATAAACATTCGGTATTTTAATTACGCAGCTGTCTGTTTGAGAGTGTGTGTTTTTGCGCGTGTGTGTGTGTGTGTGCATGGCTTGGGACGACTGCAACGGGAAGGCGATAACTTGGTTATAATTGAATTAACACACAATTTACGGTACATTGCGTAAACTTTTTGCTGGGTTCCATGTTTGTTGGGAGGCTGTGATGATAGCGAGCTCGCAATACTAAAAGGGTTGCAATACTTGGCGAGCTGCCTGTTTATTGGATGCACTCTTTTACTCCATCTACTGTTCATAAATTTCTGCAAAATATGGCACAAAAGTTTTGTAAAACTCAAAAATCTTACGCGAAATATTGTCAAAGTTTTCGGCTTTTGGTTGTTTTTGGTTTGTTTTTTTTAATACCCTTCATACTATGATTACGTTGCAGAGCGTGGGCAACGTAAGGAACTGTTTTCAACGACAATCCCAGTCTATCTGCTAGCTTTGGAGTGAGATACAGGAAAATGTCATTAAATTATTGATATATCCAATACTAATGAATTTAGTTTTAAATCTCTTATTTAACACTGAACTAATATTGTTTTTTTTCGAGCAGCTGCCGGAGCTGAATATTCAAGTCCAGATCATAAACAACAAGTTTGCTTATGTTCAGTACAAAATAATGTATTAACAGATATTAATATTAACATACAAAAGACGTAATACAATTAAGAGTTACTACGTAAATAATGACTGCTCCTCAAAGCTGTTGGGATTTTAAAATTATGCATTGAACATTCCTCTCATTTATTTATATTAAGGTCTAGGTAACCATATCGTACATCTGTCGAGTGGAGCAATTAAACTTATTAATTAAATCTAGCAAGAAACATTCACATTTGCATTAGGGGCTTAGTGTTGAATGTTGTGTGGTATATAATGTATGTAGATTAATGTCTACATAAGTGAATCTGTGTATGTTAATATAAATGTACTTGTGTGCAGAATATAACATTTACTCGTGTTAAGTATTTACATAACTTACATTGTACGTAAACTATTTGTTTAGATATTTCATTTGACAACTTTGTTATTAACTTGCAGCTGCAAATTGAAAATTGCAAATAAGCAATTGTATTTGCATACAAGTAAAGCAAAGCAAAAAGGAAGCAATTCATTATTTTAAGATTTTCCTTGCATTTACTTGAGCATATGCATAATTTATTTGCAGAGTTTTTGCACTAATTGGTATGCTTTTCCAAGATAACAATCTGTTTTTCAACCGCATTATAAATATTAATATCTACTGACTTGAATTTGTCTGATTTATAATTTATTTCTAAGTATTTTAAAGATTTGTTTGTCTTGAAAATCTTTTGTTTCTTTCTTTTGTTAGTTGTTGTTGGTAGTTTGGCTCGTAAATACATAGAAATTGCCGCCACTTGAGTTCATTCATATTCGAAAGGCCATGTGCAATAATACAATTACGAATACATAGGAAAGTGAGTGTGAGTGTGAATACATGCCGAGTATAGCCAGGCATGTGGCATGTTCTACATGTGTCCAATTGCTGGGCCTGACTTCCACGTAATTACGAAACAACCAGACTAACGTTCCAAGGGGCTAAGACAGGGGCAGAGGCAGAGGCAGGGACTGACACAGGCCTGAGACGAGGCAGCGTCACCACGTCACATGTGGCAATTTATAGAGAGCAAAGAGCAAAAGAGCTGAGATAAGCTGTAGGTAGCTGCAAGTCCAATATGTGCTCTGTCCATGTCCAGATCAAAAGCGATGAGTGTGTTACACATGTAAGCCGTTACAGAAAATGTGAACGTGGGCGTGGCATTAAATGTATGCATATAAACATGTGTGAAAGAAGTGTGCACTCTCAAATTAATTCGAAAAGGTTTGGCAATTAAAATAGTTTGCATGACGAGTGCAGTAAAAGTGCCAATTAAGCAATAAATATTTAACACGCATACAAATCCTTCCATCTATATTCATCGACAAACCCATTACTATAAATCAATATTAAAACACTTATCATATTTCCTACTATTCACAAATTCGTTGCCATTCGCAATAATATATTTAATGTATTTGGTAAGGCCATGCCATGACTTTAAAGTTCTCACTTAAAGTTTCGATATTTATGCGCCGTCAAGGGGCATAAAATCTAAAATCGTTTGTCACGTTTTGCACATAAAAGGATTTTCAATTTACCAATGTGACAAGCGCGCAATGCTACTCCCCCATTTGCATGCTAAAGTTGAAACTGAACACGAGAAGGGGCGGCGTGGCAATGGGGCGGTGTTCGGAAGCTGTGCAAATGTGAAGAGAAATAAAATCAAATTTTATATAATGCAAAGCGGAGCAAACTGCGAGGCGACATTTTGAGTTTTTGGCTTTTTATTATCAATAAAATAAATTAAATCAAATTCAGCAATTTAATTGCCATCGTAAAAACAAAGACTAAAACAAAGTACCAAAATATCTGTCAATTTTGCAGTTGACGAATTTCTAATACACTCAAAGAGATCAATATATGGAACATATGAGCTTCCGAAACAAGCGGGTCTATGTAAAATCGGAATAAGTTAAAACAATTGACATTTGTGCACACTAAATAGACCTGATCATTTATAAAAAAAGTTACTTTATGAATTCGGCAACTATATCTCAAAGTGTTACTAATTGTGTGCTAAGTTGTCAATACTCTTTACAAGAGTATTGCAAGAAACTGCTGAGAATTCGTTTCTTGGCTTGCGGCTGTGTGACGCATTATGAGAAAGTGCCACAGAATGTGGCATGTACAAATCTCGTAAAATGGTGAGCGGCATACAGATACGCGGATTCGATTTTTAAATCAATGCAGAGCTGTCATCTATTTGGCTCTTTAATTTGATCATTTTTTTTTGGTTTTGTATTTTGTAGGTATTTTGATTCTCTGCTGTTTGTGGGATCGTTAAATTTGTGTGTGGGTTTGCCGAGAATTTTAATATAAACCAGGTATTGAATAATGCTTTTGTTAGCTCATTAGCTATTTCAATATGAATGCTTGTTTAGAAGTTGCTTAGAAGTTCCAGATCTGTTTACAAACTATTATTTTTTAATGCCTTATAGTAGTAAAATTATACTATATATATGTATAACCCATCCCATTTTTAGAATATGGAGATGTATTGCAACAAACAAAGTTTAACTATGGCAAAAAACACAATACAAGAATGGCTGAAAATGCCGAAAATGTTAATTGAGTGAGCCATCGCGAAATCTTAACTATGATTTTGTCCCGAATGGGATTGATGTGGAGGTCGGGAAACAATGGTTTTACTCGAGACCAAGTTTCCAAGCTAAATCGATTTTCCATTTGGCGATCAACATTTGTCGTGGTAATTATTTGTCTCATGTTGAATTCACGTTTAGTCAGAGCTATTTTCCTGCATTTACATAAAACCAAATTAAGGAAATAAATATTCTTACATTTAAATCCTGCGTCCTTGTTAGGACATCTATAAGAAAAACATTTTACATATTGTCGTAGTCTTGTGTAGCTATCATGCAATCGATTAAGTTTCATATTTCAGTTAAGTAAGGCCTAGGGTATTTCATATTCCGGATTTGTTTACTTTTGTTGGTATTATTTTTTATTTGGACCATGCGTTTTTATGGTCATGTTGTCTTTCATACTTTTGGGGCTAAATGTGTTTGTGTGTATGTGCATTAAAAAAATCTGTATTTGTGTGTGTACTGCTTAACGAGATTTATTTGTAGACAACAGTTGGTGGCTATGTTTTTATGACACACACAACCACAACAGAGAAATTCATCAACCTAACGACAAGGACGAGAATCATCTCTTTCTCTCTGGAAGCTATTATTGCCACCCAAAAATACATTTCATACAGGCCAAAGATGAACAAAAACGAAACGAAAGAAAAAATCGTAGAAATCATTGAGAAAAAAAATTAAATTGCATTTGTGTGTTTCTCTCGCATGTAAGCAGTGGCATCTACTAGTAGTACTTCTGGTTTCGCCTCTACTTTGGTGCTGCTGCCGCTTTTGATGCTGATGCTGATGCAGCTTCTTCTCCTTCTTCTTCTAGCTGGTTGAATCTATTGGATGCTTCTATTGTATCTGTGCATCTACTGCGCGCGCATGTATGTGTGTGTGTCTGTGTCTCTGACTGTGGGTGGGTGTGTGTGCATTAGTTAAGCTTTACATTTGCACATTAAAAGGCGAATTGTGTTTGAGCGTTTTGTGCGTTTTCTCGCAGCGCAAAAGACTGCAAATGTTGCTAAGCTCTTAAAAGGGCCGAATTCCAGAACGCAGCACAAAATGCATTTCAAGTATTTTTCAAGTATTTTTTTTTATAAAAATATATTCACATCATATATAAAGTAGTTCTGCATACAAATCTAACAAAAGTAGATTAAGCCAAGTGCATTTGCTTAATAAGATCTGTGTTTTGCATTTGATTACGATTATGTATGGTTAAGAGCCTATGGGTACTGGGTGGAGACAGGCTTTTAAAAGAAAATAACAGCATGTAAATCATTGGATGCATAATTTACATTTAAGACTATTGTATGGTTTCAAAGAGATCTCTAAGATAATATTTATTACCTCGTACTAATATACCTAATTTCCAGCATAATTTTCTAAGGGCAGGACCAGAATATTGTTTATTTATTTTAAGTTATATAAGAAATACATACAAAACATCTTATGCTTAACTTGCTAAACATTTTTGTGCGGTTACTCATCAAATTTGATGTCAAGGAAGATAAGAATGATTAGCTAAAATTAGAAATAGCCAAAATAAAAATGTGAAATAAGCAATGTGATGGCAGCCCACGCAAGTGACGAAACAAATACAAACACACATATCAAACGTATCTGTTTTCGCTTCTTGCTCACACCATAATTTTTTTATATTCGTACGAACTGTTTACTTAGTGTTTGCTGCTGTTGTTCTACTTGTTTTACATGAGAGCCAATTGATCATTACATGCCTGAAATTGATCTTTCGCAGAGAGAACTGCTGGCTAGCCAACAAATTTTCCAATTAAAAACAAATATGGTTATGCACATACATACATATATATATGTATGTGTATGTATATAGTCTTACATCCAATACATTATTGTTAGCAGCAGCATTCGGGATAAACCGATCGGTAATTGGAGCGATGCCAAATGTGTTTTGTGTGCACATAAAAAGTAATTAAGCAATTTTAACGCATTTTGACATTTCCAAAAATATGTCAACCCTAAACAGAGAGAGTGTTAAAAAAAATAATACAAAGGCAAATTTGGAAAACTAAAATGGAAAATCAGCAATGAACTATGATGTCTGGTGTTAAATTTTATCTATATAACAGTTCCTGTTCAGCCAAGATTCGATTGCCAAAAAGCCGAATATCAAAAAGCGACTGAAACAAATCGTAATGTTAGATCGTCTTTGGCTAGACGAACTCATATAGCGAATAGTTCTTGTTGTCATTTCTGATACTGTGTTTGTTGTTGTGATGTGTTTCTGGATGTTATTTTTATAGCACGATGTTGTTCGCATTGGCACGAGGAGGAGGCCCAATCGAAGCAGCTCGACGATCGCCCGATCTTCCGTATATGCTGCTAAGTATAGACGCTGCTACTCTGACTGTGTGTGTATAGTGTGCGTGTGTGTGTGTGTGTGATGCGCCTGCGTAAGAGGATCATTGGTGTGGATCATTTGTTTCGAAATGTGAAGGCAAAAGCCCCGACAAGCAACGACGACGACGACAGTGCTGAAGTCTTTGGTATATTTTGGGAGGCCGATTTTAGCTATATAATATACACGCTTTATATACACACACACACATCCAGTTATATATATAAAATAAGCAGCAAGACAAGAAGACGAGACAAAGCTATAAATATGTACGAAATAAATATATATATGTATATATGAAATGAAAGTTCTCCTCGGACAGGCACTGGGGGCGGCATTGCTCATTTCTCGATTCTCGATTCTCGGTTCTTTTGATTCTGTAAATCTTTTTGGGATAGAGTTCGTTCGTTCGGTCGGGCAGCCGGTACAGTTATAACCGGGCAAAGCGGGCAGCAGCAACGTGTTTGGGGTCGGCCGACATCCGACAGCCGCCTAGCAGCCAAAGAATTAATTTGAGAATATTTTTTGCATCCTTTAGTGCATTACCGATTCTGTTCTCGAGCTGTGCAGATCATCTGATTCGGTCTGGCCACGCCGCTTTGTTTATACTATATAATACCAAACCAAAGACAACTTAATACAATACAAACATACATTCTCAAAAATAATATGAACACAGTGCTACAAAAAATTGGGAATAATTGAAAAATAATTAAAACAAATAAACTTGAAATAATTTATAAAAATTATTTAAAACGCGTCAGTGTTCGGTTAAATGTGCTCATACATTACAGGAGGATCGATGGAAATAACTTAATAAAAAAAGCTAAGAAAAGATCAGCTATAGTTTTGGTGTGCACTTTCAATCTCGTCCGTTGCTATTTATGGAGAATGCCGCAAACTGCTATAAATACTGCAGAAAAACAGCATAGAAATGGCCAACATATATATGTGTGTGTCTGTGTTGCTCTTTGTACATGTGTGCAAGAGAGAGACAGAGAGATAGAGAGAAAGAGGCAGAGAGAGAGAGAGAGAGAGAAAGAGAGAGGGATAAAGAGGAAGACTGTATGTGTGAGGTGCTGTGGCATATTCATATGGTGAATAATGCGGGGCCGACTTGGCTCATCGCTATTTTTGTGTTTGTTACGAAAAGATATATATATATATATAATATATAACAGCTTATGATATATCCATTTATATCATATATATTATATGTGTAGGTATAAGTTCAGTTGAGTTTTTTTTAGTGAAAGTTGCCTGTCAAAATTATATAAATTTTAGTCACATTCTCTTCTAAAATTGAAAGTATTTTTTCTGTTATATAATGGGAAAGATCTCAAATGTTGCTTCTATTTTTATTCAAAATCTTGCTTTCTGTTTGACCTTGTTTTGACTTTAGGCCATTTAACAAAAAGCATTTTGTGTACAGCTCGTTAATGAATTTTAATTAAAATATGGACACATTAATGGCTATAATAACATTTAAATAATTAGTTACATGACCCAAGCTCTAGTACACGACGGTTCCTTTGTAATTCATTGCTATTAATGCTTTCCACAGTCCCTCTTTCCATACACCGATTTTACTGCCAGTTTTCATGCATTACAATTATTCACAAATTATAATTTAATGAAAGTGCGTATAAGTTATACGTAGTGCATTAAAAATTCACATTAAAATAAATGTGTGCAATAGATGAGCATGGAGCACTAAGAGTTACCCTATGGTAAAATTAATCATAGACTGTTTACTCTATAAAGGTGTGATTTTTTATAACGTTGAGTATCCTTTTTTTTAGAAAATTAAATGATTAAATAATGGGAAAGACGCATTAAATAATTAAAAGCACAGCGAATTCCAATTTTAATTATAACTTTAGTTTCAATATATTTTTTATTTGATAATTCACATTAATCATTTGATATCATATATACTTTTACATTATCCTTGTTGCTTCCATAATATCTCCAAAAAATAATAATAATGAATATTTTTTTTTTTAATTTATGTTTTATTTTCGTTAGTAAAGAACAACTTGAGGACTATGTTCTTTTTTATGATCAACATGCAAGAAAAGTGGTATAAATATAAAGACCAAGTTGTCTGAATATGTCCTGGGTATCTTCTACAAGTTCCCACAAAAGTGTCCTTTGTATTCCTTGCATACTTGCAGGATATATTTTAAGCATGTCACAGCAGCAGCACACAAATTGCTAATTAAAATGCGCGATTGTGAAACCATTTTTTGCTCGTTGGTCCGTTTTGTCTTTTGTTAACGCGGCGGCGACAACACGTTGACAATTTTCATTACAATTCGATTAAGTTTCATTTGGCAATTGGAAAACGTTAATTGTGACAACATTTCAACAAAGTGATCATTTTAATTATGCGTCAATTTATTTGAAAAGTGCGAGCCAATACACAAAAATACAAATTTATTTTGAAATTTGTGTTTAATCAAATGGTTGTTTATGGGACTAGGATTTCTTGTTTGGGGTTGAGGGTGCAATTGGGGTCATTTTTTTTTTGATTTGGACTCTTCTTTGTATGTTGCGTCCTGCTACCATAGAGGCTCGCACCGGTGCGGCACGTACTGGAGGCACTAGAGCTGCTGCCACTTCTTGGGCATGTGGCACTGCACGTGCTGGCACTATGGCGGGCACAATGGCGGGCTTCTCCTGCGAGAGGCGCTTGTTGGATGACACAACCGAGGCTCGCTGTTGGGGAGTTATAGATGCCGAAGCAGGAGGAGGTGTAGGTGCTGAAGCAGGCGGAGGTGCATTATCCTCTGCATTATTCATGGGCACTGGTGTTTGTTCTGACTCTTGAGTTCGGGCCGAAGCAGGTGCAGGATCTTCTGCGTTATCAATAGGCACTGGTGCTGGTTCTGGCTGTGGAGCAGGAGGAGCAACGCTGTTGTCTACCTGGTCTGCTACCTTTTGTTTACGCTCCAACATCTCCTCGATGGTTTCGTCGGGAATAACAGTAAAGTTGGGCTTAATCATGCAAAGATCGTCTTGAGCCAAGCTCGAGCCTGCAAAACTCGGCTGTGTGCCACGATGACCTACAGAGTAGGCAGCACAAAGATTCGCCGCATGAATGTGGTTCTCTAGACGAAGATTGGGAAAGCGAAGAATGTGATAAGCCAAACTGCCCACAAATGCATCCCCTGCGCCAGAAGTGTCTGCCAAAAAGCGCACATGTGCAGCAGGGCAGTGGATGCAAGTGTCCGGATTATTTTGGGAAAGATGCACTGCGCCCAAGGCTCCCATAGTAATAATGACATTCCGCGCACCCTTCTCTAGCAGTATATTGGCCGCCTCTTTGGCATCCTGCACGCTCTCGACCTTCTGGAGATCTGCGAGTTGGGCCGCCTCCACCTCGTTGACACAAAGTATGCTGGGTGCTTTAATCAACTCTATTGACATATTCTTCGTTGCAGGCGCAGCTTTCAATATGGACACGCCTTTGAATTGCTTGAGTGCACTGAGCACCGCCTTGTGATTCGTATCCAGCTGGCAGATCAGCACTTTGGCTTTTTTGAACAGCTTTTTGGCTTTTGTCACATCCTTCATGCTGAGCATAAGATTGGCGCTTGGCAATACAACAATTGTCTTCACTTCAGAATCGTCGACATTGATCTGGGTAATGCCCGTCTCAACGCCATCCAATTGCTCCACAAAGTCCGTATTGATGCCCATCCATTGGAAATACTGCTTGTATATGTTGCCCAACTCATCCTTGCCCAATTTGCCTATCATGGCGCAACTGGCACCCAGTTTGGCAGCTGCCATACATTGGTTTGCCCCCCTGCCGCCAAAGCTTTGCTCCCTGTACATTGCATTAAGACGCTCTCCCGGCTTGGGAATCTCATTGACGTATCTAAAGGGCATTGACTTATACTAAAACAGCTTGGTGTTATTTTTGAGTTGCGCTCACGTTGTATAGTCCATATGGAGTGATCCAAACACCAGCACTTCAATTGAGGCATCTTGTTTGGGTGGCAGCGGCGACTCCTGCGAAGTCCGTGAACATTGCATATCCTGTGACTCCTGTGCTTCATACTCAGATCTTAAATAAGATGTTTTAAATCTTAACCACCATGACTTTAAAGTCATGGCGGTTTTGTGAAATTTAACTTTCGTTAAATCCAATAAGGAATTCATTTCTATAATACAATAATTTTTATATTTTGTCTGACTGATTTGTATCTAAATTTTATGACCCAACACTGATTTAGTAAACTATTTCATTTGTTGTTACGGCAGCATCTTCTCAATTTGATTTTTTTGTCAATTCAAATATTAATTGACGTACAGAATGAAAGTCTGTATATCAGACCTTCTGGTTTGAAGTTGTGTATTTTATAGATGTAACATAGGAAAGACGTGAGGAATCAAGATTTAAAAACAGATTTCTGTCGAGAATTAAATGATATTGCGAGAGTTCTGTAAAATCAATATAAAGTTTTTATATGGTAAAACACTTTTATAAATGTGGGTTAAATTTTGAATACAGAAATTTTATATTGATCTTAAACTCTTCATTGAGAGTTATTATTTTACTGGACTGAAAGATACAAATATTTCATTACGTTATAACACAGTTGACAGGAAACGCGTCATAGCATAGATCAGTTTAATTGCAAAATAGATCACCTAAAGCAAAAAATTCAATTCGTCATGGGCTGGGATCGCTGGACAACATGAAAAGTAATTTATTTAACATTAAGAATTTCCCTTCGATAACTGATTTGCTTTTAAAACTACTTCAACACTTAGTGTATATTGCAATTGCAATTTGATATAATCGTTCCTTGGGATAGAAGGCTGTAACATATGATTCAAATTCGACATTCCTGCTATTTATTTGTTGTAAAACAGAAGAGCACACCACATGTCAGGGTCTGGCTGCTTTGGTACACTTAAGGCGGCAACGGGGACATGGGAAACGCCTGCAGTGTCTGCAGATTGCATCCATGTGCCACATCCTGCTGAATGTCAAAGCCGAACTCGAACTCAAAGTTGCAATTGCAGTTGCAGTTGAAGTCGAAGTCGAAGTCGACGCCGCGTGGGTATTGCCACAGAATGAACATTTGGTTGCTGCTTCAAGTAGGTAAAAACTATAATGGAGTGCACCACATGCTGATGGTGATGGTGATGCTGATGGTGATGGTTTTGGTGTAGTGGTAGTTGTACCAGGCTTGACCTGCAAGCGGATCGGGTCGACTGCGACGCTTCATGTGGGTCCTCAATTTAATTTTAGGCACCTATATAAACGTCTGTTTACAATGCGCTTAGAGGACAGTCGCATTTGTCAGTGCGCGCCGTTAACTTGTGAATCAGCTTCAGTTCGTTTATATTTCGGTATTGAGATCGACTTTGAAATCCTCTGTTCCTAAATCGAAATTGCAGTCTCTCTCTATGTTTGTGAGGCAACGCGGATTTGGTTTGCTGTGGCATATTTCACGTGCGGAATGTGACCAACAAGTCCAACAAAAAACAAAATAATACAAATGCAAAGAAAAAATCGTTTAAGCGCAAAGCTAAAGCCCTGGCCAAGGCGTGTGGGGTCACGCCAAGAGGGGAGGGCGACGCGATGTGCGGGCTTTGGCCATGTGGTGCAAAATATGCGCATAAAAAACAAAGTCGAAAACAACAAAAACAAAAAGGGCGCAATTTTATTGCGGGCGCCGCGTCGCGCCACTTCGTGCCCCAGACACACACACATATACTTAGACAATCAACACAGTTGCAGCAACAACAACAACAGCAGGAGCAGCAAAACAAAAAGCAGCAGCAAAAAAGTTTATGAATTTTTTGTGCAGGCGCGTGAAAGATGCAAAAAATTCACAAAAAACAAAAACAGATACACCACGAAGGGCTGCCCCGCCCCTCAACAACCGCCCAGTTACATATAAACACACTTCAGTGCGCTTAAAAATTGCTTTATTGCAGTTGGACTATAAAAACGCACGGCAAAAAGTATTAAACTACCTCACCGTTGCCCTCTTACCTCCCGCGAGCTCAGCCAAAATATCCCCAACAAGGAAAATTCAACGCAAAACAGGAACATTTGCAAGCCACAGCCGGAGCCATAACGGTTGCAAGATGCAAAACGGATCCCAAGGATTTAGTCCTAAAAACAAAAACAATGAAAGGACCATAAATGCGAATACTTTCGCCTAATAGTTTGGGTTCAAAATTGTCCATCCGACAACCACGACAATTTTGTTGCAAATGTTTGGCAACTTTTTGTGCTGCAATTACATTTCGCCATTGTCATTATTTATGTGTGAATCTGCAATGGAACAACAATAAGTAAGACAAGCAGTTTAAACACATGTGTTCGTGTGTGTGCATATGTAGTAATGGTTTTTAAATAGCCTTTGTGAGTTCCATGCTTCCTTGCATTCAATAGTATATAAACAAGCATATGGAATGTAAAGAAGTATGGAGCGAAATCTGGCAAAACAGCGTGAAAATCACCATTGCAATAAACAGCAACAGAAGTGCGTATAAAAAACTGAAATGCAAAGCATGTGTAGCGTAAAAAATGTTTATCCAACTTTTAACTTATTCTAAAAATCTGAAAAGCCGAGCATGTGTAGCGTAAAAAATATTTATCCTACTTATAACTTATTTTAAGCATTCTATTAACAAACATTGAAGGCAACAGATGGACAACTAATTATTGCAGAGTCCGATAATTATTATTTTCAATTTATGTATACAATCAAAGTTCCTGCTACTAGCACTCTATGCATTTTTCCTACCTTGTCAGATTAAGTATTCTATATTTTATTTAAATTTTAGTTGTTGTATTAATATATTATTGTATTGTCCGGTCTAACTTAAACTCAATAATAATAATTAATAAAATATGTTGTGCCATTACTTATAGGACCTTACAAATTGTGTATTTTAACTAACTATAATTACTATTAACAATAAATTAAATGAATTTAAATAATTTTCATACACTAAACAATTTTCAATTACAAGATCTCACCTCTTTTAGCATTTATTTTACGATTAATTAAAATTCAATATAAAATTACATTTCTATTTTCCTATAGAACTTTAGCTACATCAATTCTTTGAATTTGAGTAGCCTTTCAGCAAAAGTAAAAAAAATATTTGAAATCTATTGTTGTTTCACTTTTGGCTGCTTAAAAATAGCAAAATGGTCAGCAAACATTTTCAAATATTTCCACATACATGCATAACATACATGTATATATTGAATCCGTGTGTCTGTTCAACATACGTTCACGTATCGCATTTCATTGTATCTATTGGAATTTCTGTTTATAAATAAATTTCAAGTGGGCGAGCAGACAAAATGTTGTGTGTTATTTAAATATTGTGTAAATGTGTACTTAAGTACATATGCAGAGGTATCGGTGTATGGCAAAGCTCTTGTCGGGGCTTTCTGGCCAGTTCGAATGGCAGTTAAGCACACGGCATCAACTAAGCCTTAAACATGTGCAGCAAAGTGGATTTACAAAGCTGAAATTATCACTGAAGTTGTGCAAACATGGGGCCATGAGAGACTATGAGGCACATGTGGCGCCAACCCCCGCACCACTTGCTGGCATCGGTGGCTATAACTTAATGCAATTAATATGCAAAATCGTGACAGGGAGGGTGGCAGGGAAGGGTGGGTGGCGTAAGGAAGAGGACGTGCACAGCATGCGCGGAACGATGCAGTCAGACAGTCTCAGGTTCAGGTTCGTGTGCAGCAACAGTAACGTTCCACTAGCAGTTGTAGTCATCATCATCCTGGTTCTCATCATCGTCATCATCATCATTATCATCATTATAGTCGACGTCGTTGTCCTGATGCTCTGTCTCATCCTCATCCTTGCCGTTGGCACAGCGCATTAAAAACACAACGATGAAGGCAAAGTGCGCCAAATTGATGAGCGTCACGTGCGTTTTGCTCACTTTGTGCCTCGACGGCCACGCCTGCTCCAGCTGGCGGTGTCATTCGCCATGTGTGTGCTGCTCCCGAGTGGTATGTGTGTGTATATGGAAGTCCGTGATCCGGTGTGTTACTGTCAGTGCCGCCAATTCAGCTATTTTCCAGCACAACTCCTAAATAATTGTACTTTTCGGCTGTTTTGGATCACTTAAATTTATTCAATTATTACCAACTCCCACTCATTTTGAAATATTAATTGACAAGATCTGCTCTGTAGTAATAGCTGAATTGGAAAGTATTTGTTGATTGACTTGAATTTTTATTATATTTTAAATTATACGAACGGGATATTTATTCCATATAAGAATAAAAACTAAAATTGTAATCTACACTTAAAAATAAGTATCGTCTTAAGCCACTTGCCTTGCTGTATTTAATTAAAATTATCAATTAAGCGTTTAGTTTTCTGTTCATTTTACAAAGGAAATATTCAGTTATATTTATTAAATTTATTTTATAGGTATGTTTATTGTGAATGTACCGTAAATATTTAATTAAGAGGCTTATGCTTCAACAAACATAACAAGCCAAAAGTAATGGAATCCAATACTTAATAGTAGCTATTGGATCTAGCCTTTATTGCTAGTCAACAATAGGAGAGCAGCTGCCACACTTCTGATCTGTTCTATACACATTTAAAATTTTTTTGTATGTACAAGTCGTAAAGGTAAACAGAGCATGTGGTGTAATGCAGTGTCAGTACCCGCCTCCGCCCCTGTCCCCTTCCCTATCGACAGTCTGTTGTACGAGTTGCATGCATGCTATAAAGCGCTTATTTTTTTCATCGTGCGCGCAATTTCTACAAGGTAAAAATATGGCAGATCTTTAGAGGTGACTAAAGTGAGGCGGGTAGTGAAAGAGATTACTTTAATTTTGCTGTGCCTAGCATAACAGTAGTCATATGCTACTTTTAGGGGCACTGCTTGAAGTCGTCTGCAATGATAGACTGACCTATATTGGCTTTAAGAGCTGTACAGACCAGCTACAAACAGCTGTTCCTATCGCTGCTTCGCCCCCACTCTGCCACTCCGCTCAATTCTCGTCCTTTTCAATGCTGTTCGCATTAAATATTTTGATGGTCCCACAAAATAGCAAATTAGTTTCAATTAAATGATGTTGTCGCAATTTAGACGCAGCAGACAGCCCTAAAATGGAGACACATCACATCCAAAGTCCAGCCCCCCTGCTGCTACTGCCCACGTTCTGTACGCACAGAAAAAGAGCAGGAGAGGAGGGAGTTGTTGGGTCGTCTACATGGTCTCAGTTCATGCATAACGCAAATGTTGGGATAGTTAAGCGCCGCAAGGAGCAGCAGCAGCAGCAGGAGCATCCATGGTAGAACAACATCCTTGTCGTCGTCATCAGCGTCCCAGCATGTCCATGCAATAACGATTGTGGATTCAGCATAATGCTCTCATAATTACAGCATACACGCCTCAGCAATTGAGGCTGTCCCCCTCGCTGGCCAATGAGTTGACAGTACACGATTCTCTCCACTTCCTCTTCGGGCACATCCCCACCACATCCACAGCCAGTGCTACAGCAACAGTCTCGAGGCTGCAATTTGCATTAAATGTGCGCTTTGTGTTATTAATTTCGAGTGTTCTCATTTCTCATTAAAATACACGCAACATTTATGAAATTAATATTTGCCCGCCACCAAATGGGGCACTCGAAATGTGGCCTCTACAGAAATAATATAAAAGTAACCTTCCGACTTCAAAATGGCCACAGAAAAGATTCTGAAAAAATGCTGCTCAAAATATGAAAAATGTGCAATACATAAATTTGCATTTTTTTAACGAAAAATTCACTTATTATAAATTAAATGCTTTGATGGCGAGGGTACAAGGGAGGTTGTTCTTTTAGAGGCAAACTGTGAGCTGAATTTTAATTGAGACTTGTGAGGAAAAGAGAGAAGCTTTTTATAAGAGTATTTAGGAAGCATAATAACCACTTGTTGATAACAACTTCTAAATGGGTTACAAGTTGAAAACGTGAGGCACAGAAGGGAGAGGTTGGAAATGTTTTATACTAATTGGCAATTGGAAAATATTGTATTATAACTCATATTACTACAAATTTCATTACCACTCTTAGTGATTAAGTAAACTTTTGTTTTCGACGGAGAATACTTCAATAAGTCTTAACAGAGTTTTTAACCATTCTCAAATATTGTTTTAAATACTATGGGTACAATAGCATTTATATTTGAATTTTATCTTCTGGCTCTAAGCTCGTCTATTTGGAATAATTTGATATCAAAAATATAAAACAGCTACTTATGGATAAGCGAAACACCAAAGCGAAACATGTGCATAATTAAATGTTTGTAAATTATTTGGCATGGCGAAATACCGTTGTGAAAAACACCGAAATGTAACTTCAAATAGATACATAAATGAATATAGAGAAAAACGCTGTAAAATATTTGAACAAAATAAATATTTATAACGTAATTTTTGGTTGGTTTGGTTTTGCACTTGGTCGCACTTTTCCACGCAAACTGAAAAGGACTGAAAGAGAATAGGCGGGGGGAAGATGGACAGATGGATATGCAAAATGTAACATGATAGAACTTGACAAACATAACATGGAAATAAGTTGTACTGGTATTAATTTATTGAATGTGTATACGTGTATGTGTGTATTACATGCGTGTAGTACCTATTCATTTATTTACTTACTACAGATTTTTTTGTACTTGTTGTGGTTCTGCCTCGCTGTTGTTGCTGCTGTTGATTGTTTGACAAATTTACATTTTGTTTTGTGGTTTTGCAATTTGCATAAATCAATTGAAAATTGTATGCTCGTGAAAGTAGAGAACGAGTATCATATTTCTAATTATGTTTACAGCGCTTTTAGTTTATTTAATTTATGCAAATTGTTTGTTTCCCATTCTCTGATTAATTGTTTGCGGCTGCTCGCTGTTTTTTGTCATTTCTCTTGGGTTTCTGTTTGTTTTTTCTTATTTATTGTTATAAAAAAACGCACTGCGTCGTAATTTAAGTGGAAATTTAATTAGTCCATATAAAAGTGCCAAATATTAGCTATTAATATTAATGCACTCGTTTAAATATTAGCGACATTTTACACGATTTAATTATAGATTACATGTAACATATAATTTGAATACCCTAAAAAGTTTAACCTTGTGTATCAGGGTTTTATGAAGTAGAAAGATGCAGCTGGATAAGGCATGTTATTGTAATTTAGTGGTGCATTAAAAGGAGAACAGAGACAATATAGTTAGATTGTTCAATAACACGCCAAAATATGTTTGTAGTTATTACAACAGTCTTAATAAGTAAAATTGAGTTTGGTGTTTATCTACAGAGTATCAGGCATTTAAATAAATTTTAAATGCGTAGTTATATTATTGTGCTTCTGTTGAAGTTGTGCCTGATGTTCTAGCTATTACACGCTTTGTTTACTGCACATTGTAGTACAAATTATATTACAATACTTGATTTAACTCATTTCGAGGGGCAGGTCTAGTTTATTATGGCAATTAATGGGTGGCTTGAATAGCAAGTAGTATGCAATGTGCACAGTTTACTCTTAATTGGAATCATCTTTTAATTGTCGTATTAAGCACGCTTTATATGTACACACTTACGGAACATTAGGCAAACGTACATTCGCACTGATACCCACGCATACATAGGCAAGCAATTATGCATGAAGACGGTATTTAGTTGAAATTGATTGCACACGAAAGAGACAGTTGATTGGATTGGATAGAAGCATAGTTATGCAAGCGAAACTTCAATGCACTCAGGTGTTGAGGTGTGTGTTTTAAGTGGGTGTGCGTGTGTATTGGATGTGCACTCAATTAGACAGGCTGACATTTGAATAAATACATAGAGGTTAAATACATACATCAGGTTAGCCAAAATTCTGTGCGCCATTTGAAAACATTTTCTCGAGTAATTGATAAACTCTGTTTCTCAAATGGTTAACTAAATATGTGTTCCCGAAAACAGTTTCGTTGGATTTTTATTGCAAAATTGCCTTACCATGCCTTGTTGTGCAATAACAATTATCTTCTATGTGATGTTAAAACTCTCATTAAAACTCTCTCTGATTTTTGGAATGATTCCACACCAAAACTGGGCCAAATGTTATGTTTCAGTTTAGCATAGAGCAATTATTAATGCAAAACAGCAAATTGCTCAAATGTTCATGCAAGTGCGTGAATGTTTTGTGTGATGTAGGTGAGTGGTTTGTGCGGCTGGGAAAGGCCTTGTAAAACCTTGGAGAGCTCCATTTATTACGGTATTTATGTGTTCGTAAATCATGTGTACAAATGGATTGGAATTAATAAATGAGTCTACAGCAACAACAACAGCTGCTGTGGTCAGTTGTTGCCGTTGAATTTTGAAATTGAAAGCGAGCGAAAAGAGAGATGGAGAAAAAAGCGATGTGAAATTATGAAAAAGCTTGTACGTTGCCGAAGCCAAGCGGCCTGCAAAGTATGCTGTAATAAATGGCATTGTTTAACAACAGACACACAGGCATTCCCATAGCCGAGGATACATAAGAACTGAACGCAAAGTCAGTAATTCGATTGTAAATGCAATTTCTGCTACTTGTTGTTGCTGTTCTTGTTGTTGCCTTTGCATATTTTATGTTAATTAAAATTGTTGCAACGACTTGTTGTACTACTATCTGTAGCAGGTGTAGCGTAGCGACTATGTGTGTGTACGCATGTGAGTGCCGTAACTTGAAACCAATTACGCTGCATTCATACACACTCATACTCACATTCGCACTCTCATACACAGCTTTCGAGCGAGACTCATATATACTGACAGTTTGTTACGCTGCTTAATTCCTCTCAACTCTTCAACTTCTCTAGCTCCGCTCAGCTGCACTCCCACATATCCAACCGAAGCACTACAAAGTCCTCCCACCACCCACTGCTTGTTACTTCGTTAGTTAGTTTGTCGTGGAGCTGCGAGCAGAGGGACGTTCCAAGCGTGAAATAACTTCCGTTGTGAATTTTATGTTCGCTGCAAATTTTTATTCTCAAAATGCACAATGCGCAGATACCAAGTGTGTGTGTGTGAGAACGACTCTGAGTGTGTGAGTGCACTCACACTCTTTGTTCTGCAATTTTCCCTTTGCCTTCGCTTTTGCTGTCATTCACTTAGCGCCGAATGTGTTTTAATGAGCTTGAAGTTATGATGCGGGCAATGCCAGGTCATATCAGTCTGCAAAACTGTATTTGTTTCTGCTTAGTGCGAGTGTTGGTAGTAACTGAAATTTTTGACTTGTTAATTTTCCAAATAAAAATAAGTAAATTAAAGTTTTTTAACAATTGAAAGTAATAGAAACAAGTAAGAAAGCTACTGTCGAGTTTGCTCGAGATACCCGCCATCTAATTTTTCCATCGAAATATTATATTTTTAAAAAATATAATGAAAAATATACTAAAGAATATACTAAAAATATGCAAAAATAATATCCCAAAATTTCCTTTGTTCAAAATTATTAGCTTGGCGACACTTTAGTTGGTTTATTGAACACCATTATTATGTCACAGAGCGACATAGCAACCAAGTGCAGCTGCACGTGATTACGCCTTATAAAAGTTATTTTTTAATAACTTCTGTGTTTTTTATCCGATTGTAACCAAATTTGAGATGGTGATTAGTATTGTGCGTACCAAAATTGAACATTTGATTTTGGTTGCTCTATCTCTTATAGTCTCTGAGATCTAGGTGTTCATACGGACGGACAGACGGACATGGCTATATCATCTCGGCTGTTGACGGTGATCAAGAATATATATACTTTATGGGGTCGGAGATGCTTCCTTCTGCCTGTTACATACATTTTCGTTCGGCACAAAGTCATAATACCCTTCTAACCTTTGGGTAGGCGGGTATAAAAATTGCATAGCCTTTGATTTGTCATCAGACCCACAAAGTATGCTATGCCTATTTTGGTTGTGGAAATAGTTAAGATTACTGTAACTCGTGCAATGCAATGAATTACACAAAAATTCTTAACCATATGATATGAGCTTATTTGTATTATATTTAAAATGTGTCTCGATTGAAAATTGGTAAGAAGTTTTGTGTGAAGGAAGCATCTGTCACCATGTAAAGTTTTGGATTAGCATCAACAGCCTAGTCGATTTAGCCGAGTAGACAAATCTGTGTAAGTTGAGAAACTATTAGCTTAACGTATTATAAGTTCTATACTCTTTATATACGTTTCGTGTTGATCGGTTAAAAACACACAAGTTATTATCAGAGTATGTTGTTTATGGATGTGTTAATATACCATATAACGAAGGGTATCTCACAGTCGACTACATCGTTTTAAAATTAAAACAGCTTAATTCAATTTAAATTGACTATAATATCTTAAAATAATTCACATTCTTGTATTAGGCCATTAAAATATAAATGCAACAGTAAATATAAAGCAAATCTATAAATAACAAAGGATAATAACAATAAGGTAATGCTTATATAAGGCTTTTTGAAAATTGTGGCTTTCCTCAGTCTATTAAATAGATAAATGAAGCTATTCAAATAACTGAGATTCATTTCAATGCGACAAACGAAAGCCACAGAATGTTTGCGAAAATAGGCAGCATTCAAATTAAGAACTCGACACGAAATTCAAATTGTCGAATAAAACTGTTGTCTATGGCTAACACACACAAATATATAAGCCTTGTTGTGTATTGCACAACTACGGGAGTGAAGCGCCTGAAGGTTGGCTCTGAAAATGTATTTACCAAAGTGTTGAAATGTTGCAAAACTTAAATTAAAATGACTTTGTCAAGTTTTTTTCCATATCTTTGGGTTGCCCCAAGCCACCGTCTCCCACTCGACCAAGAAACGTATGCTTTTTTTTTTTTTAAGTAAACACAGGAAAATAGGTTGGTTTTAAATATAAAATACCCTGGAAATTGTCGTAAGGGTAAGCAATTCAAACGTGGGGCTTATACAGAAAAATGTTAATAACTTAGGTTTTTTTTTCAATATAACTATATTTTTTTCTAATATATTTATAGGGTATATATTTAGTGAAATTCATGTGCTTATTAATAGTCTTATTTATTTCGTGCAGCTTTACCTTTCTGTTGCCATGTTCTTGTCGTTGTCGTCTATTTTGCTTGAAGTTTGTAATTATTTTCCTACTTCGTTTACCTCAAGTGTGAAAAAGCTCAACTTTTTTGTCTGAAGTCATTTTCCATGTTTTCTTCGAGCTCACTTTACTTCTTGTGTAGCAGTTTTAATGTTGAATAATAAAAAATGTAAAGTTTTTATAACTGTGAGTTGTAATGCAGATGGGAAGGGAGAAAAATTAAAAAATTCACATTAAAAATGTATAGAAAATATTTATTTGAAATGTTGCGGTCAGTGGTGCTTCACCCGCTGTATAACAGCTAGGGTTTGTGTCTGAGCTAAGACTAGCCAAGTCACGTGCAATTGAAATCCACCACCAAAAATTTTGGTGCCAGCGATCATTATGGAAAAAACACCACTAAAGTTGGATAAGCAGAGAGAGTAGGAGAGGGAGAATGACACTGCCGCCTGCATTTAGGAGAGAGCGCAGAGTTTGTGATGTGTATGACAGTTGCGATAGAAGTGCACCACAAACTGTTACTGCTCTCTCACAAATGCAGCCAGCCGTTATTCAAAACCGGTTTCTGATTAAAGAGGAGGGAAAGACAGCGAGAGAGACTAGGGGGGAAAATGAGAGTGCTGTGTGTTTTTATTCATCACAACATTTTCATTTATGGAACAGCATACACGGAATATTTCTTACAATTCAATTAAATTGCATTTTAAAAATGTGTTTAGACGATTTCTTTTACAAATTAAGACAACGTTATCCTAATATTACAGAAAATATTTGGCAGACCTTACGCAATGCCAAGTGCACTTCTCCAGCCACCTCCATAACTCTCTCCCAGATACGTGGTAAGTCTTATTAGACTGCAACGTCTTATTAGTTAGATAAATATCTTAAGATTGTCTCTCTTTTTCTCTCTTTGCATCATCTCTTCTTCTTTTATCCCTCTTTATAGCTGGCTATTATGAAATAGCTGAAGAGCGTTTTCCTCGCATGGGAGATCCGCGTACTGAAATGCTTTTCCTGCTCTCGATACCATTCATCGCTTCATATAGCAACCGTGTTGGCACTATTCGATTTTACACTATAGAGGAGTCAGAGATGTCCATCTGAAGAAGAAAACTAGTAAATAATAATTAAAATTTTAGCAATTTATGAACTTTTAGTTTACATTTTCGATATGCTTATGCTTTTGAAATTATTATGTTTAATTTACTGAGTTGTGCTTATTAATGATTTAGTTAGAGTATTAATGAAATATTTTATTCAATTTGTATTCAAATATTCTGAAAATATATAATATGTATGTATATGTGTAGTACTATAAATACTTAAGGGATTCATTGTACTTTGAACAGTAATAAGTACTTAAAAGAAAGTATGATAATATGAATACATTCATTCATTTTATTAATATAGAAAGCGTTAATCCGTTTTCTTTTTGCATGTAATATATGCAAGTAAGAACAGTTCTAATGATTACAGCTGACATTTAAATGCAAGAACAAATCGTAATATAATTAAAGTCTAAGGCTTATTTGGTGTCACTTTTGCATTGTGCGCTGAGATAACAAACCGGAAACTCAATTTAAATTTAGTCAAACATCTGACAATCGAGCTGGGATACAAGTGGTATTGGTATGAAGTCAACGACAGGATAGCGCCAAAACAAACCACAGTTCCGAAAGCAATCGCAAATAGCAAATAAATGTGGAGCGACAGAATGCACATCAAATCAAATGAATATGCGCCCGCAGATTTGCATAGCACACACTCACATGTGCACACTTATATATGGATGGTTTGAACTATATGTAGACAGCAATGTGAATATAAAAAACCAAAAACCAAAAAACAAACAACACCAACTGAACAGATCCACACGAATAGCAACAGCAAGAGCAGACACAGAACAAACAAATAAACAAACCAACTGAGCAAACTGAATCAAAAACTGACTCGGCCACACTTCTGCGGCAGAGGAGTATAAGGTATAAGTTGGTCAAAGGGGGGAAACTGGGGTTATTGCTGGGTCACGCAGCCGCAATGAAGCCAGAGCCAGAGCCAGAGCCAAAAGCAGCGTAATGAAACTAAATGCCGTAGAAGAAAACCCCAAAACAAATTCATTACTGAACTGCACCTCAGGGGGTGATAATTCGATTCAACGAAACTTTCCTGATTATTTATTGCTTCATGCGGCGACTCTGATTTCCCTCTTCCTCTCTCTTCCATTCTCTTTACTTGCTTGTGTTTGCCCAGGGTGTACGAGTTGTGTGTGTTTGATTCTCTGCCTGATGTTGAAGTTTTCCCCGTGGCGTTTGGCTGTTAGTGTCATAAAATGTTTTGTGTGGCACAAAACTGGGCACTGCAACTCATTATTTTGTTCATTAACACTTTTTGTTTTTGTTGCAGTACCCTGTACGATTTTGTAAATTATTAAAGTGGTATGCCAGACAGTAAGCAAGTAGAGATTGCATTTTAAATCGATTTGCTGTTGTCATCAGTAGAAATGTGTCACGCACATACATAAAAACATTGTAATATTCATAATGAACTGATTAACACAGAAAATAATTCTAATGAGATAAATAATGTCCGGTTTAAAATAACGAATTCTTATGAGAATTTGAAGTATTTTATTCGTATTCTTTATAATCTACAAAACTATAATTAAATTTGTATTATTATATTTAATTTACTGATTTGAATGGTGAATCTACTGCCTCTACTCTCAGCATAAGCAAGTCTTTGATTCCGTATAATTTGAAGTCATTAAAACAGAGTATCTGCCAGTCATATCCCTTTTCCCATCTCTGACTCAACTTGCGGCTGGTTTTTGTTACGTTGAGCAAGTTTTTTTTTGGCATGTTTTTTTTCAGCGGCTGGAGGATGTCGGATGTCCTGGCTATGTATTAAATTATGCGACCTTTATATTTGTTTTTCCTTATTTGATTTATGCTCTTCTAGTATATGAGTTTTATGCCCAAATGTAAAATTATTTCAAGTTTACTTTTATGGCTTCCAGCCTGTGTTTTGTTCCTTAGTTTTTTGGTTGTCGTTTTTGAGTTGTTATGCAAATATTTTGCTATCTTTAATATAATGCCTAGCTGTCTACTCCTTGTTGTCTGCTGCTGGTTAACTTTTAATGGTTGTGGCTTTAATTCATTAGCAAAATTGGGCTGTGGATGGAGATGCAGCACAGACTCCTCGGGAGGGATCCGTTTGAATTGGGTCCTTCGTTTTGGCCATTTCGCTAGGTTATAGCACTTTGCTGAGTTATAAAATGTTATCGACGGCGCAGGTTTTTATGTTTTTGGGGGTCAGATAAATGTGTTTATTGGACATTTTCGACCAAGTCGTCAGGCGGCTGTTTAATTTTTGTGGTCCTGTTTTTTTGTTCTTTGATGTCAGCAGCTAGAGAACTTAGGCAGATAGAAAACATGTTTACGACACGCATACGCCACGGTTGTTGGCGGCAGTTCAGGCAGATTTGTCCAGGGATTAGAACCGAAATGTTAAGAGCTGCTCATTAAGAAGCTAAGAGAATGTGTAAGAGTTTATGGCCAACACAAGACAACAACGAAAACGAAAACTCTGAAATAGATACGAGTACATAAAAGTGAGGGAGTCTCTAGATGAGCTTCGGAATGAGTATAATATAAGGCTGTAGGCAGTCTCTATGCGTATGTGCCATTAACAAGCTGATGAAGTAGTTGATAGTAAATTGTCAGTTGGCTTTGCCCTCTTACATTTGGTACGTTAATCTAATGCTTTGTGCATGACAAACAAGCGAAGTCTTCAATGGGCTCTAGTTATTCATATTCCTGGCATTACATATGATTATAGATTAAGGAAAAATATATAGAAAAAGAAAAATTTCTTGAAACGAGGCAGCTGTGGTCTTTGAGATAGCGATTTAATTTAACTTAAAATTAAGTTGTAATCTAAGATCCCATAAAGTACACAAATGTCGCCTTTTTGTCTGTCTATTTCTGTCTCAACTTGATCTCTCAGTTTTAAACACTGTTTTATAAAACTTGGTAAACATAATCTGAACAGCCTACTTTTACAAGTGCTTTATAACTTCAAGATCATCATACAGTTTGGAAGTTCTCCAAATATTAGTCCTTTACACTTAATTCACTTATTTACATGTTAAATACTAAGATTGTCCTTGTATTTTGAATTAAATTCATTTGAATTGAATAATGTTAAGATAACATCGAGAATGACTGGCTTATAGAGCAATTATTTAACTTAAAGAGGGGCTTTAAGTTAATTTACTTAGAAATCCCTTAGCTAAATCAAAGTTAAACATTTTATTGGCCCAACGGAGTCACAAAGCAAGTTTCAATTAAATAACTGGCTAGATCCTATTTCAAGCTCATTCAGCTCTGCTACTACTCGTTCTCGCCCGAATTCTATACGCAGTGAACTCCTTGCGGATTTATAGCCGTCAAACAAAAGAGGAAAGCCGGCGCACAGGCCATGAATTCATTTTAAAATTGTAGCTCGGCAAAACAAAAGAAACTGCCATTGTGCAATTAAAATTGTATGGCACTGGGGAGTAGCAGCATTAGCTGTAGTTGAAGGAGAAGCTGAAGATCTAGCTGGAATCAGAAGCAGCTGCCTGCTGATAAGAGAAATTAAAACAAACAAACGCCGCATGCTCTGTAACCGTTGGACAATCTGTACAATTTCCAAAGTGACACACAGAGCAAAAACAAACACAACTCTCACACACACCCACATATACACTCCCGCATGGACCGCTAGAGTTCAATATGTGTCCATGACCAGAATCCTGGCCCAGTCGTCGTCTCAGTGCTCGGTTCCTGGCGCCAGCAGCCAGCTAGAGCTACAGCTGGTCATGTTTACGGCATATCATGACAGTTTTCTCTCTGTCCGTCTGTTCACCTCCACTCCCATTCCCACTCTCTGTCTGTCTATTTTCTTTTTCCATATTTTTTTTTGCTTGACTGCTGGGAGTATTTTCCTGTTCGTTGCTTACTTCTGCTTTAAGTTGTCACAGTTGTTCAAGTTGTCGAGTCCAGTTTGGGTTCAGTTCCAGTCCCCCAACAGCTGCACTTGTCGTGTTGCTTAAGTCCCCAATGATATCGCATAAGTTTTTCAATTTTGTGCGTTATTAGAAGCGATTAGAGCTCGAGTACACGACTTAGAGTAAGATACAGAGAAAGAGAGCTGGCAACAGAAGCAGCAACTGCAGAATGAAAGAGATGGAGCCATGCCACTGGCCATCTACCCGACCCGTTATGTTAAGGGGGCAGGGCAAAGACAAACAGCAGCCATAAACACTTCACACCAATTGGCAGCTGGCTTTATTTGCTGTGAATATAAAACTTTATACACCCTGTAAACTGGATGTTCTGCATGGCTTATAGATTTTAGAGAAATGTCTTAGCTAAATTATATTTTTATTTCATTTCAGCAGTGCAGACAATTTTTGGCGAATAAATAAAAAAATAAAATAAATAAAAATAATTAATAATTTAAAAGTGGGTATATTTTCTTTTAAGCATTTCATGATACAACTAGATTACTAGAGCATGATGTGGGAGCTTATTTGCTTTTAATTAATTAATTTAATTATATTAAAATAAATATACAAAACTTTGCGTGATTTGGTAATCTCAATTATTAAAGAGTCTAACTAAAATGGAACAGTCGATGAATCACAGATGAGATACCCAAGTACTTGCCAATTCCCACTTTCGTTACTTCCGGCTACTCAGCTTTAGAGCTGCACTTGCATTCTTTTAAATTGAAATATTCTCTCTAATTTCTGATCATCCAGGGTTTGCAGACTCAACTGAAATTCTGGAAGCGTGTTTTCATTTATACGCAGGTATTTCATGTTATCATATCGCGCTCCTATTTGCAGTTTGAATTGTATGGAATTTTCATCCATTACTCTTTATGCAATTGATGCAGACGAGCCTTCATCTATTAGAGAAAAAGTTGTAATAATTCGATTGTTTCTTTTAAAGAGTATTTGTGACATGCCTGACTTAATTGTACTGACTGTATCAGTAGTTTTCTAGAGTCGCTTTCTTGATTATTTATAACTTTCTTTAAGTCATTCCATATACTCTCCCAACTGATAAAGCCTAAACACTTAATAAAAATGTTCAAACAATTTTTAACCCTGGTGTACTATAAATTTACTAAGTTTTATTTGTAATAAAAATATTTTCTCCCCAATTATCGGGGTTTCTGACTAGATATCGCCATAAATGCAAAACCTAAATTCGATAATAATTATTCATTATTATTTATTATTTGTTTGTCAAAGGGACTTAACGTTTCTTAAGGTACATCAAGATAAGATCAAGTTTTGCTCTTCTTATTTTTAACTGGGATCCAATTTTCGATTATCTTCTCGTCGTAATAGATTTTTAATTCTAGGCGCTATACTTTACCTATATAGACCAGAGGTGGGCATGATATTTGACCTTCGGAGCAGTCGGCACAATGTCCTAAATACGCAATAAAATTTTACAGTTACGGTCCGATTCTCGCGAGTCTCTGCCAAAACAGTAGAAGGGGGGTAGCCAGCGTGGTAGCGATGGGCTTGTGTGCGTAACAATGCGTAAGCAGAAACGAGATAGGATAAGCAGAGTATTAAGCAAGACAAGGACAAAAATTAACGTCGCGGCGATCGTCGCTCGAGACCGAAAGTGGAGTGGGAAATTTGTTCTTGTTTTGTGTGCTTGTACATTCCTTTCTTACCTCCATTTCCGTTAGTTCGTAAACGTTCAAACAGTTCAAAATACTAAGTATCATATGTTTAAAGCAACTATTTAAACTTAACTGCCTTATGTTTGAATTAATACCGTGCATGCATACATATGAGGGTTAATTAGCTCGACTGTATTCATGTGTAAACAAATGTTTATAAAGCAGTGTGGGAAAAGACTGCGATTCATCGATTAATCGCACTATCGATATATCATCGGTTATATATTAGTTCTCTAGTTACTCAAGAAAAAGCAGATACTTAGAATGCAGCATGCAAAATGAATAAGAGACTTTCTTTTTAATATTCTAACCTCATTATCCAAATAAAGCCTACAAATTACCCCCTTTCGCACATGTAAATGAATTTCTTTAATTAAAACTCATACACACGCACGAGGAAAGCACGTGGTTTGGACAAAGGGGAGGAGGAGTGAGTATGTTAGCTTAGCCAACAGCCAAAATTATGGGCAATTAGGCTAGCCACAAGCCAGCAAATGGATTTGCAGCCGAAGGTAATGTGTCAACAGGCGGTCAGCTGCACTGGATTGTGGTTCAGTGTGTGTGCGTGTGTAATGAGGCTTAATTTGTAAAATTCCATGGCTTTTAATTGGCATTGGGGAAACCACAAAGCAAAGCAATGCAACTAGCGGTAAACAGGACGCTGAAACTGGCATTGAAGTTGAGAGTTGAGAACTAGAAACTGGACACTGGGGTAAGTGCACAGCGTAATTACGTGGTCAAGCGGTTAAGCCTTAAGGCAGAGGGAAGCCATATGTATAGGTGTGTTTTATAAGCCCAAACTCAAACTAAATGTGCAAGAATTTAAGCATTTTTGCTGTTATTGTGTTTATGGCATGCAATAAACGTAAGTGGTCTTATTTTTGCCACCTTGCCTCAAGTTTCCAGTTGTAAGACCGCAGAATGCATACCAAAAATTAAGTTGCAAGAATAACAAGCATAACACAAAATATGTAAAATAAAATAACAAACACAACATGGCCACTAAAACAGTAGCAGTACAACTGCAACTGCAATGTGGCGAGTGTCATGACGCAAACTTAGTTTTTATATTGCCCAACTTTTGGTCGCTTTATGGCAGGAGGGGCGTCTGGTGGAGATGCTGTGGCATAAAAGCGAACGGAACGCACATTGCTTGCATTTTCGCGATGGCCAAAAACTTTCGGCCATTGTTTTGCTGCAAATGTGGCCCACGCCCCAATAGTTTCATGTTTGTTGCCATAATCTCCGCCTGATTCTTGCTTCTTGCATCCTTCTATTTCAGCTCACAGTGCGGCAGCTGTTTGGCGCAACTTAAAGTTGCATTAGCAAGTTCTTGAAGGGCGCAACTTGCTGACATCGAGTGTCGATGCCGCCTGGCATTTATGTAATTGTGCGTATTAAGCGTGTAATTGCCATTGCAATTTCAAATCTAATGAACCCAATGATCTTTCCTAAATGTCAAAGCACATTCCGCAAGGCCATACTAGAAATGGTCAATAATTTGCTCAAGTGTCAAGCAAAGTTTTTGTTTTCTGTTTTATTTTATTTTATGTGAAATGAAAATGAAAATATTTAATTGAAATCCAAGGAATTTGCACAGGCAACACTTTATTTAGCATATGTATAACCAAATTAATTTAATAAACCCATTCGAAAAATAGTTCATTAGTTGTATTTCTTGTACTAATTGACCCCTGAGCTTTATTTACATATGGGTTTAAATACAAACATATGTTTATAATATGTACAATAAAGGTTTTTGGTTTTATTATGTGAATTTAACCTATTAATCGAAATCAATTGTAAAACTTTAGTTAACTTTAATACTTGACAATAAGGCTCATTCAAGTAATTACTGCTTATTATGAGACTTTAAAGCGTGTTAAATTAAACCTGCTGTATGCGATACAAACTCAAAGTGAATGCTGTGCAAGTTTCTGCTGGTAATTTTGGAGTTGCGCTTGAAAGTAGGCAACACTTAGTGTTTTTGGGATTGTCATTTGCATTTCCAACTCGTTAGCCAAATTCAATTGTTGCCTTTGAGGCTTTTGAAGTTGCTGCTTTAATAATCGACACTATCAGGAGCAAACAACAATAGCAAAAACAGCGCTGTCAACAACAAAAACAGGAGCAACGATGACACAAAACTGAAAGCTAAAACTAAAACTTTGGGCAAAGTTGCTGTTGCCATTGGCCCCGGGGCAGCGTTAAGACCACAAGTAACATTTGTAAAATGCACATTTAAAACTCAACAAAATTCAAGTACACACATACACGCAAAGACACTAGAGAAGAGGTGGTGTGGCAGGCTTTGGCAGCCCAAAAGGATAATAAGAAACGTCTTTGCCTTTGCCTTTAACGTTGCCATTGCCGCTGCCTTGACTTGACTTCAGCAGCACCAAAACTGTGAAAACTTTTCAATTTATTGTTAAACTTTTGCACTGAGGCGCACAATTATAAAGTGTCATTTAGCACAGGGTTTCCCAAAGGCGTTGCACAGCATTGCTGTAGCCAAAGGGCAGGAGAAGGATGAGGAGGAGGATGAGGCAGCTGTGCTAGCAGCAGGAGCCACTGTCAAGAAATTATGAAGTGTTGGACGGCGGCCCGGACCGACCACGCTGACAGTTGCGGCTGGGCCACTTCCGGTGCGAGCCAGGCCAGCAATAACAACACTAACAGCAATAACAACAGTGCAACGACAATAACAGTGTGCAGCAACGGCAACGGCGTCATCAACAACATCTCGTTGACGTTGTAGTCGTCGTTGTCGCCGTTGGACATTTTCGGTTAGTATCTAGTATCTCTTCTTCTTCTAGTCTTTGAGTTGACACTCAAGTGCAAGCCAGTTTCATGCGGCGGGCGCATTCAAGTGTTGTTATGCTGCTCTTTGCCCTCCGCCCTACACCTCTGCTCCGCTCATTCTCTTCAAAGTGTCACAAACACAAATAGTAAACGGCTCTCTCGCACTTGGGCGCTGCGTGATTTACAGCGTGCGACTTTTATTTGAAGTGGGACATTCATTTTACGCTAAAGTGAACCTAAATCAACATCAACACTAACACCTTTCTCACTCCAACTTCCCTCCCTTTCCACTCTACAGTCAAACCTACTTTGTATTCGCATTTTTTGCCAGCTGCTTATAACTTTTTTCTCTGTTGATTGAAATGCCTGGTAGGCCAAGATGACGATGGCAGCAGCAGCAGTAGCAGCGCTGCACTTAAGTTGGCTTAATTAGTTTTCGAAAGTTATGCCAGCGCCACAGTCACGCCCACTTAATGGGTTACAGAGGGCGGCAACTCCTTTAAGTGATTGCTGATGCACTGCAGCAGTTGAGAAGCTATTGGGCCACAACATTGCCTGGCAGTTGGCAAGCAGCAAGCAGTTCTTAGTTCCCCTCAAGGCAGCCAAACTTTCCCTCTCTCTTCATCCTTGCTGCTGCTTCAGCAAGTACCAGATGTTGATTCAACATAACAAAACATAGCCGTCTTCAGTTTCTCTTAGTTTTCATAGAAGCGCTAAGCTTAGCTTGATAAACAACACTATTTTTAGGCCAATAGAGGGAGACGAATATATAAATATGCAACATCCATAATGATGTCATCTACCAAATATAGTTGTCAAACAAAAAACAGAGCTTAAGAAAGAAAGATTGCCAACAAATATGAAGTAGAAAAAGCTTGAGAAATATACTTTTTTCTAACCAATGCCTTTCGCTTTTTAAACACTTTTACTCAACTAAGCTAACTTTTCATGCTGCACCTTTTAGCAATATAAGCAATAATAATATATGCAAGAGTTCTGTAGTTAAGATTTGTTTATTAATTAATACTAACGCCAAGCAGACGATTTATTATTATTATTATTTTGATATTAGTGTATTCAGACTGCGTCATCCACCATTTTTCAATGTTTTGTTATGCGGAGCTGCTGCCTTTGGGATTTTTCCTAGCCGCACATATTTTCCTTCAAGTTTTCTTCGTGCATTTTTGCGTTGGTCCAGACGACGACTTTTGCATCCTTTGCTTGGTCTTTTTTCAATCGGCTTTATTTCGCATTTAATTATGGAAATACTTGCGGCAAAAGAGAAAAATTTACATAAATATTGAGTGCGAGAGAATTAAAGTTTGCTCGCTTTCTTCCCTTGGTATTTGACAAACTGCATTTGTTCATTTCTTTTTTTCGCAGTTTTTGTCACAGTCTGAAGGATTTGGAAAGTGTCAAAAAAGCGAAATGCTAAAGTCAAATGGTCAAATGCAGCAGAAGCAGTATCAGAGAGTCGCACGTATGCTGTCGCATGGCCATCAAACCGTAACCAAAATGCTTTTATGCCTGCTGGCCAACTAGAGAGTGGAAGAGCACAGAGTTTGCGAGAGTGCGATGGACATTCATTTCCAATGAAACTCATTTTGCGGTTACACACACGTACAGACACACGAGACTGTAGTGTCCAGACGGGTTATCCTATATCCTGACTGTTGGTTTTTGGCTCTTTTACAGCTGAGCGGTTAGGCGCAGTCCACAACCGCAGACAGGCCAGGGGAGTGAGTGTTCAGTTTGGCTGTTGAAATTAACTTGACTACTGACACCTTGACAATATTTTCAACGTTAGTCAGAGACAGAGAGGAAGAGAGAGCTGCCATTAAATAGGCAACCGCATTTTATACACTATATATATGTGTGTGTGTATATGCCACATGGCATGACCGTGCGTTCTGAGCCTACTTTTTTCCTTTATGGTGGGGATTAGACCAAAAGACGTTTGTTGATTTTGGCAGCCGGAGCACGCTGAATTTTCAATTTTATTTGCAACTTTTCGTGCTGCATCAGCATCAGACTCACCCACAATGCCAGAGTCAGAGCCCAAGTGTCAAAAAAGCGTCGACGTGTCAGCTGCCAAACGTGACCCTGTCCAATGCGGTTAAAAGATTTAATAAAATTTCACCAGTTGACAACTTAAAGGCAACCTCTTCCTTCTTGCTCTCCTTATATGCCATGCAGAGGCAGCTCAGGGCAATGCAAACGGGTTAAAGTGAAATTGGGAAAGAGGTTACTTAGTAAATTGCACCATACGCACAAAATATGATGTTTTCAGAAAGGTATAATTCTCCTATTTGAGAAAATCAAGCTGGCTCTAAGTCTGACTATCCATTGGCTGAACTACGGATGAAACACATCACCAAAGGCACATGCTAAAAAGCAAGGAGTGAATGCATCTTCGGTATAGCTATTTCGAATCCCGCCTTTAGGGATTCTTATCAACGGAGCTTTTCTTGCCAACTCGAGAGAACCAATGGTAATTAACTTCTATATAAACAGATGGCTTTATCTCTTTTTAACATAAGTCATCCTTTTGTTATCCTTTACTTACAATATTCAATAAGTGAGTATTAGATAAGCTAGTTTATAAGACACAATTACTTAAATCAACTAAGACAACTATTTTAGTATTGCTATACATTTATGCTTGCTTTAGAAAAAAACGTCCTTTCTTGATGGAATTCTTGTTGCTTCTCGTTGAGTACATTTAAAATAAATGTAAATTTAAAATGTTTCCAGAAAGCACTTGTGGGAATACGTGTGTACTTTCAAACTGTATTCTCAATAAAGTTGAACATGCATATTTTATGTCAGGCAAATTATCTCATCGGTGATGTCATGTGAATAATTATTTGCCTTAACATTTCTACTTATCATTTACCGCTTACTTCAGCTCCCTCACTCCCCAACTGCTGTGATTCTATGATGCACTCACTCATTCGGAGAGCAGCGCCAAATGGTTTTGTCAGCAGCGGCTATGAATCAATGCGAATTCGAATGCGTGTGCAAAGCCAAATGTATATTTGAGGGAGGTAGTGGGTCTGTTTGAGAGAGATGTGTATGTATGGGAGTGTGAGTGTGAGGTAGCATCTGACTAGTTGGCTGCTCATTCGACTACTCATTTATTATGCCAATGCCAGGCACTGGCACTTTTAAAGAATTATGCCATAAGTTAACTTTAGCCAGGATGAGTTTTGGCTGCATTTGGCAGTTGGTGCATACTGCATGCTGCTTGCTGCATGTGGCATATTGCATGTGGCCTGTTGCTAGATGCAGCTTTTGAGCTTTGCTTATTTATAAAGCTGACAGCTGCTTCTTTTTCGCTCAGCCAGCCAGTTATCCTCGTCCGCCCCTGAGCACAGTGCATAAATGATTGCCGTAAACGTGACGTATACTTAATTTGTTGATGCTACACGAGCAGCTGTAAAGGCAGCAGCAGCTGCACAACAGTATACGCACTGTGAAGGAAACTGTATTAAATGCACATTTGCTGCACACCTTGGCAAAATGCTTAGACAAAATTGCTTTTGCCGAAATTCTTTGCAATTTTTGCCAAGTATCCCAACAAATTGGCAATTTGTTTGTTGCCTTGGTTGCTCGTTGCTTCTTTTTATTGAATGCCAACCAGTTTAAAAGAGTGTATCAAGCTTTATTGCCTATCCTTAAAGTAGTAATGCAAGTCCCTACTAATTAAAACAGGTATATGAATTTTTGATCATGATGTGTTTTGCAAACTTATTTCCTCGGTTTTCACTTAGTTTATCAAATTTTCAATCGCAAAATCAATTTGAAATCAGTCAAAGCATTTTGGAAATCCTTTTAGTTTACTGCAATTTATCTAAACTCAATTGCCAATTAGATCGAGTTAACATTCGAGTAAAGCCTAAAATGCATTTGCTTGTTTGTAGATTGAAATTATATTTTATTGAATTTCAAGCCTACTTCCTGCAATGCTTTGCTTAATATTTAATTTCTTGAAATATAATTTTCATGCTGACTTCTGTTAAAGAGGATACATTTATGCTTAATAAACTTAATGCTTAATGCTTTTTGTATAGACTATTAGCAAAATAATTTGTTACAAGTATCTCTTATTTAATTTGTATCTTGCGTCCTTAAAATTGTTTATTTATAATATTCCAACATTTACGGCAAAGCAATTAAGACAAATAAGAGGATTTACTCATTAAACTAAACTGGATTTATTTTAAATAAAGTTACTATAATACCAACAACAAAATCACACTTAAAAGAAAACTTACTATTTATCAAATAATTTATTGAATATCATATTCATTGTGTGTAGTGCAAATAAGGACATGTTTAACACAGCTGGTGGTATTGGTTAAATTGGTTTTGCTATCTGAAGTATGTATCTTCAGTTAGGGTTCACCTTTTTATGCAGCAGCAATTTAATTTTTGTTGCACACCTTTTGCTTTTTATGTTGTTGACTGGAAGCTCATGAAAACCGCAAATTACCATTCAGAATGTGAATATTTTTAATAATTCTGGAAAATGTTGCCCCCATTTAACCCAACCGCATGGTCAAAGTGCTTTTCCGCTGCACATCACGTGGAAAATGGATGTAGAAAGAGAAGTGGCAGCAATCGCCGGGGATGCTTCATACTGGGTGATGTGGCAGGATTCACTCGGTTTTGCCGCAGGGGCCAGCCGTGCAACTGTCATTATCTGCACGTCGACGCAGCATGTGGGAGAGGCAGAAAAGAGAGGAGAGGAGGCGTTTAGAACGAGTCTGGTTAGCGAAATGTAATGTGCATACATTAGTCATATCTGAAACGAGGAAGTGTGTCCTCGGGGTCTGCGAATAGGTCGCATCCGGTGCCGTATAATAGAGATAGAGATACGCACGCGTAACGGCAATAACCGTAAAGCGGTTCGCGTCCTCTAATTACGCTCTGCATGTACAACAATACAATGCAATAGCCACAACAGCAACGACTCGGCGACAGTGGGTGCAAAATAATTTCCGATAAGCCCTCAATGGCGGCAGCAGGTTAACAACAGTCAAGTACTTCGCAATCCGTTGCGTAATTCAACCCTGCCCACTCCTCTTCGCACGCCATTCCCCTCCGTGGCAAATCTAGGCCTTGCCTGAACATTATTCAAAGCGGCACGCGTTAAACTTTTGCGCTCGACACTCGTAATTTTTATTAATTTTACAACGCCAAAAACTTTGCATTTTTTTTCTCGAATTTTTTTTTATACATTTTCAGCTTAGCGACTGCTTACATGAGCTTGGCGTTGTCCAAGAAATTACAATAAAAAACTTTTTGTTGGCGGCAAAAGAAAAGAAAAGCGCAGCAAGTAGAGAAAAGACATAAAACATGAAATTTTCTTTTACTTGGGCATTGCTACTTAAGCGGAAGTTTGACTCGACTGGGAAGGGGCGGACGGCCATTGTGGATTTCCGTTTTAATTAGTCGACTGCGGCAGTGAGTATACCGGAATCTCAGAATTCAGCAACTGTATTCTGTAATGGAGCAGGAATAGCAGGAGCAGGGCCAAGCGCAGACAATGGGCCCGGAGAGTCTCAGGCCGAATGGCAAAAGTTGCCCATTGCCAGCCATAACTGTAAAATGCGCCTTGACACAAAGTTTCTTGAAGGAGCGAGAGTGAGAGGGGAAGAGTACGAGTGAGGGTAAAAGAAAGAGAGAGAGAAAGTTGCAGATAGACTGTATGTGGGATAAGTCTTATCTCGCATACAGCTCCTCTCATTTATGTCCTTTTGTGGTCTGCTGTCTTCGGTTCCAACTCATTCCTGTCATCTCAGCCGTGTCCTTTGGCTCATCCTGTACCGCGCCGCCGCTTTGGCATTGTCTGCGGCCAGGAAGTTCAAGTGATGTGCATAATTTAAATGAAAATGTCAACGCGGCTTTCGGCAGCTCATTGCAGTTACTTTAACTGTGCTGCTTCCTCTCTTCTCTCTCTGTCTTCCCCCTGCTTGTTTTCATTGTTGTTATTATTGTTGTTGCAGCTGGGCCAAATGGCAGCAGCTTTCTGCCTTGTGCATGTGCCGGAAGTGACAAAAGTTGCCTGCGCTTTGCAGCTGCCTCATGAGCCTTCGAGTCTCTTGCTAGGCGTTGCGCTCTAATGTTCTGCGGTTGGCTTTAAGTGCGTTAAATGCTAACAAGAAGCTAAAAGAAAGTGATCTGAAAGTATTTCAAATAAAATTCAGGCAATAGGTAAAGCAAAATTATTATTAGCTAAAAGTTTGTGATGAATTTGTCGACTTTTTATTTGGTAGCAATAAAAATAAATAAATAAATTAGTTGTATTTTTAACTAATGAGTCAAGTTTTAATGAAGATTTTGCATATCGTGATATAAAATTTGCTGGTAAATAGTTTAGTACGGATAATTTCAAATATTTTATTTTTATAGTTTTTTTTTGTAGAATATTGTGTTGATTACAGATGTATTCGAAAAATAATAAAAAGCAAGGATGAAAGGTATCACTAAAATTCTATTAATTGATCAAACGAATAATCATGTATCTAAAAAATCTAAAATCTAAAAATCATGTATCTAAATGGGTCAGTGTCAAATGATAAGTTTTGTTAAAAAAAACAACAAAATATATTTGTGAAAAACTAAACAGTTGAATAAACATGTTAATATATTTGTGAAAAACTAAACAGTTGAATAAACATGTTAATACAACTAAAAAGTTTGTTAAAAATTAAGTCTGAATGAATTTAATTGTAACTTAACTACGATCAAAAATGTTAAACAAATGGTTTTTATTTCATGCCTTTGAATAAAATTCGCATAATAAATGTGAAACGTATAAAACTTTAAATAGCGTTAAATGTTGACGCATCAAAACAAAACTGAAAACGAGCTGAATGAATCGGAGAGTGGAATGGGGAGAATAACTTCAACTGCAACTGGGGAAATAGTTAACGCCATTTTTATTTATGACGTATATATGATCCAGCATATTTCATGTCGACTACAAACTGATATATACAATGCATTTTCGAGTGGCCTCGATTTTATTGTTCCCTTTTCCTCTCTCTCTCCCAGTTTGCTCTGTTTTTTATTATATATTGTTTGCATTCGACGGCTGCCTATCAGGCCTTTGCGGGGGAGTGGGAGGCATTTGGACTTGGGACTTGCATTTGATGGGCGCCTGTCAATGCCAGACAACAAAAGAAAAACGCTGAAAAATGTGTACGACTTCGACAGCTGAGCGAAAAAAAATAAAAGAGTAATGAAGGGAAGAGAAGAGAGAACAGATAAATTTATATGCAACCTCACACACATACAGCAGGATTCCTACAAGTATAAGCCCACATAAAGCACTCAGAGAGCAGAACGAGCCTGCATTTAACAATTTATCTGCAGCTGTCAAAATTAAAACCCCATACGGAGCGCCAGATCCAGACCCAGAAACAGAACCAGAGCCATGGCCAGAGCCAGAACCAAAAGCAGAGCTGAAGCTGTAGCTGTAGTTGTAGCCGTTACCATGACTGGGACAGGGCTTGGGCCTGGTCAGGAGCAGGCGTAGCGAACCACGACCAGTCAATAGCCGAGGCAGCCGTAGAGCACAGGACATAACCCAGTCGCAAGTCAGCTGCAGGCGGCATGGATTTGGAATAAAAAAGAAATAAAGCAACGAAAGGAAAGATGCTAGCATGGATTGGAGGTGGCAGGAATCAACAACGAGCACCGGGAGCAAGAAAAGTGCAGCAGGGGCAGCAGCAGCAGCAGCCCAAGGGGGTCACACAATAATGCCGGTCACAGGATAAGCAAGCTACCGCCAGATGGACAGACAGAAAGACAACCTCAGCCATTGCAGAGGAAAGGAGCAGAGACGGTGGTGGGGCAGCGGATAGCGGCGCAGTCAATAGCTGCGGCTGACTGTAAAAAACGGAAATGGGGCAATCATAAATTTACACAGATATGCAAGTGCCCTGCACTCTGCTTTACTGCCTGTGTGTGCGTGAGAATGTAGGTGTATGTAGTGTGTTTGTGTTTGTGTTGCTTTCCCATTCTCTCCCCCACCTAACCGCCTACAACAAGACACAAACAGCGCAGAGCAAAAGCAAAACTGCAGCGTGGAACTCAAAAGGAAATCTCTGGGAATTGCAGGCACTGTTCCTTTGCGTATTAGAGATGAGCGCGTGATGCTCTGTAAAACAGTCAAGCCTCGCAATAACTAACTTTACTGCTTTCTATACTAAGATCTTTAATTAATTCATCCTTCTTGCAAATTACAGCATCAATTGGGCTGCACTCACGTTTCCATCTCCAATGGCAATCTAACTGCCCGCAAACAATTCAACTGCCAAATGGCAAAACTTGTTGTTGCCCTACAGTGTATGCTGAAGAGGGAAAGAGGCGGGGGTTGCTCTTGGAGTGGCGTGTCACGGGAACGACTTCAATTTAATGTGAATGCGATGCGTTGCCCTTTGCCTCTGCCTTTGCCTTTGCATTTGCCTTAGCCTGGCCTGGCGTGCTCGAATATCCTTGTTGGATTTGCTGGGCCACAATTTTATTTCTGTTTATACCCTGTAATGCATTTAGTTGGACGATAGGGTACTTGCGACCATGTTGGCTCTTAGTGTACACCTCTTGATTGAAGAACTGTTTCGTGACCTTTAAGTAATCAGCACTTTGATACAAAAATCCATCTGTACATTTGTACTTCTAGTGGAGCATATTTATTTACTTTCGGTTTATTTTTTACTGTACAATAATTTGGTCTTCCACAGAAAGTAAGCCTTTAACTGCGTTAGTCCTCGACAGGGTAATCATTCCAGGGTATCAATTAATCAACCCTTGTTCTTGTGGCCACAATCATTGGTTTTTTTTCTGCAGCTTCTGTTTGGCTGAGCTGCGTTCGCTGAGCTGAGATTTGTGGTGCGGTGCAAATAGATTTCTAGCGTAGAACATAAATAATACTCACACACATGCACAGTCCGAATGCATGTATGTATGTGTGTAACTGTATATTTGAGTGCGCTCTGTTGCCAGTTGATCCTCTGGTTGCCAAGCAAAAAAAAAACGAAAATCAAAGTGTTTGCATTTGTTCAAATTGCGCACAAAGCAAACGCAGTTGCCATCAAACGGGCGTTGCATTCTTCCTTCTTTGTTGGAGCGGAGTGGGCGTGGTCATGACAAGGCTATTCTCTTTTAGTCTGGGCTTTGCATGCAAATTTTCAGCGCTTGGGCAAAACGTTTGACATTTGCTCCGTCGTCGAAAACTTGAGATAATGTGCCTCCATCGCCTTTGTGTGTGTGTGTGTGTGATTGTCGAGCTCTACACACACACCTCCACATCACATATATCCACATTGTGTTTTCATTTTGCCTTCTTCATTTTTTGCCTTTCGCATTTTTGCATTCAGTTTTGGCAGTCGCATATTTTACGTTGGGTTTTTGGCCTCGCATAATGATGGCCCCAGTCCAGTTTCAGTCCCAGAGAGCGCACTTGTTTTGCATTCCCAGAAGGCTACTGCTTCTAGTCTACTTGCGTGCACTTTGCATATCGCCTGGCCACACTGCACATTGCACTGTATGTCCATCGGTATCAGCAACAGCCACTGTCAGAGAAAGAGAAAATGCTACAGGCAGATTCCATTTATGTGCTTAGCTCAGAAATTTATTCCACGTTCTGTAGCAACAAAGCATTTTGGTCAACTTCATTAGTGCTATTTTGAGGTGAAATTAGCACTCTGTGACATTTTAAGCAAATATTTGGTTTTCTGCTGGCAATGAGCTAGAGTCACCAAATTTGTTGTCAATACTGTATCAGTATGTATCCGAAAACGATATGCATACACACATATAATATATTTAATTCAAGCTTTGTTAACACCGAAAGTTGGTAAATAAATACTTTTTACAATCTGTTACATACTATGAATAGCTAACGGCTAATAGCTGACTGACTTATGAAAACAGAACTCAAACTATGATAACTTGAATTGATGCTCGTCTAATGAGATTAGTTTAAATTACAAACCATTTTATAATTGCAAAAATAAACTCAAGAAATTGGCGTTGAAAAACTGTTGACTTATTGTCTGGCTGGGCTAGGCTGGTTGGTGCATGCAACATTCAGATGTGAGTTGAATTGAGTTCATTCTCAAATACCCAGAGCATTGAATTTTTAAAGGTAAACATAGACAACCTACTTACTTAAAACTAAAACTCAAACTCGAGCGTTAACTTCAACAACAAGTGTAGCTGCAACACGAAGTGGAATGCCAGCCACAGCTGCTGCTCCAGCCCAGCTCCATCTCCAGTCCTGGGTAATCCCCAAGTGCTGCTGAACACGAGTATAACACACGTAATGCATATTTAAACATTTGCTGATAGCAAATGACAAAGGTGGTACCCAAGAGAAGTATGGCATGGTGTGTTATGCACCCAGGCCATGGAAACAATGTGAGAGCTAGGAGTTAGAGTGGCTATGAAATGGAGTGGAGTTTGGGTAAATGTTTGGCCAACTTAAACCTTAATCAATGCAAAAGTTTTTGGCCTAATCGCTCTCAATTATTCAAGTGAAACGTGGCATTTAACAAGTACGTGAGCAGAGCCACTCACGTGAAGAGTGATTCAATGTGAGAAGGAGGAAGAGACGGCAACGAGGAAGAGCTCTATGTGGTGGTCCTTAACGAAGCATAACTTTCGCTCTCAGGTAAGCTGAACCACACAAGTCATGCCTGGCGGCCTGACGGCGGCCTGTTAAGTGCCACAGTGTTGCCAGAGTTAATAATAATCATATTTAAGTGGAGCGCACTGTACTCGGCAGGGATGTGAGCCTTTGCTCAGCCTCTTTGCCACTGAAGAGGACAAAGTTGCAAACGGAAACGGAAGCGACTACATACATACCACCTGGACATGGACATCCATGCCATAGTCAAATGCCAAACGATGTGTCTCTCCATAATCCTTTTGTAGTTATGGGGAAGAAGGAGTGCGGTAAACTGTAACTGGAATTACTGAAAACTATTCACACACAAAAATATTGTTCATGCTGCACACAAAAATTGAAAATTTTCTACTTTTCCAGCTGAAATCGGAGCAGAGCTGAAAACTTTGTCTGGTTACAACACGCTGAACAGGTAAACCAACTGCTAGTCTTCCCAAAAGGGAACAGAGGGAGTAAGGGGTGTGGATACGGACTACAGCCTGATGAAAAGTCAGGAAGTAAAGTTTTACGGTTCACATAAAAGCTGAAATGTTCATACAATCAGCATGAATTATAACTCGGATGTGGATTAATAGTTGGCCACATGTGTGTGAGTGTGTGTTGGCATTGGATTTTGATTTTGATTTGGCTTCGGTTTATTCGTTCTCACTGTAATTCTAGCCAGATTTGCTGCAAAGCCCTGTGAAATGTTGAGAGTGATTGTATTCTGCATGCAACTTTTCATTTTTGAATTTTAATTACAATTACAATCTTACAATTGAAATGATTATTGACCTAATTGTCAGTTTGGCCTAAGTGCCTATAATTAACGCAAGTGCAATTGAAACTTTTGTTCTGTAATGAATCACAATTTGAGAACAAAGCAAGCAACAAGCTGTGCCTATTGTTCAAAAGTGAGCAAACAACCATTGACACAACTCAGGTCAACAACTAAATATGCTTGATCCAACATTTAATTTCTTTTAACTTTACGAGAGAAGTAGATTTGTAATTATTCCACATTACAATAATAAATATATGGAATATTTTTGGATGGATTTTTTTTATTAAAATATTATATTATATAGATTTAAAAATATAATGGAGTAAGTAAGTAAAACCATTCATCTTAAAGGTATTAAAATTTCTTATCATAAGCAGACAAAATTTTTCCTAAAATCTCTTTTTTAATATATAAGATATGATTTGTTCAAATTATATTTGCGATTACTAGTGATTTTATATTTTCTTTTTGCATACAATTCGCCAATTAAATTTTTGGAAAGGCCGCGACAGAGTATTTTTTAATGCCATGTTGAAAGTATGTTTTGTTCATTAATCCTCAGGGGGTCAGAAATTCGTTTTGATTTGCATTAAAGAAGTATTTCATAATTATGCCGCATTTGCAGAACCCATAAGAATTCGTAAGCAAGTTAATGTGGAAAAAGGCTATAAATTCTGCAATATTGCAAAATTGGTAAAGCTATAAAATTGATGTGAATTTGGAATGAAACTTTAGTCAAAGCGATTTCAAATATTTTAATGATTTACATTTTTATTAATCACATACTTTGTTGAGGTCCGAAAAAATATTTCTAGATTAAATTTATATATGTTTTCATAGTAAGCAGAGATTTGAAGTGCGTTCGTAATAGATGATTATCTTTATTTCAATTCAATTCATCATCAATTCAAAATATTTATTTAAATATTTTGATGTGAAAATACCGTTTAAGCAATTTCTTAAAAGCAATCAGCTCTTTAGTATTTTCTAGTTAAAGCCTCTTATATAGATTTACGGCAATTGCATTTCATAAAACCACTATGGAATGATGGATTTAAATTTACAGCAATCCATATTTTAAGTTGCGTAAATAAGTAATTAAATCATTTTAAAATTGTGCAACTAATAATTTATCATGATGTGCTGAAGATTATTTGTAAAATATTTTTTATTCCTTTCTAAGAAATGTTGGCATCTCTGGTCTAAAGTCTAGACCATAAATTAGAAATGCTGCGTTGGCACGACACCAACAAGAATTCAACATCAGCAAATATTTGCAGCACGTTTTTCGTTTACATATCAGCTTGACAAGTTTTGCATTACGATTAAGATGTACAGCAGCGACGCCTACAACAATAACAACAACGACAGCAACAAAATAAACACTAACGACAAAAACAACAATAAAACAACGTTATCAACACCTTTGCCAAGAGCAGCCAATGCGGGCTGTATTCAGTTGTCATGTTTGGGGTGGAGCAGGAGGAGGATTCGGCATCCAAGTTCCAGTCCGAGTCCGAGTCGAAGTCGGAGTCGGAGTCGGAGTTCAAGTCATGAGTGAGATTTATGTGTTTTGCTTGGCTGCGATTTGCTCTGCTATTCTTCTCAGTGAATGTGTGTGTGACAATAAAACAAAACAAAACTTGCGATTAGATGGCAGTTATGACTGTGAGCGGGAGGCTGACACTGTAAGGGACTGCGCATAAATATCCGCAGCAAACGTGGCAAACATCGAAAGCCAAATATTTTGACGTATTTCAATGGGAGCAATGGGCGGTTCGAGGGATTCCCCCATATATTACTCACACATTCAAGCACACACACCTACCTACACAATGGTCATTATGGCCACAACAATCCGAAGCAAGGGAGAGAAGCTGCCCCTAACTCGCAGCTACTTGCCACATTGCAACTTATATTTATGAGTGGTATTCGCGAATGTCCTTCCCTTTGCTGTTCTTGTTGTTGTTGTCGCTGCTGCTGCTGTGAGTGCGTTGGAATTTCGTCTATCGCTCGTTAAGATTTACGAGCCACTAACAAACACACACACACTTGCACAGCTACGATCTGGCACGTCGCTGACTTTAGAAATTAATTGGCCCAAATAAGAAATTCGAGAGTAAACGTTGTGCTCATAAGTCCTGGCATCGTCCTTGCAGTAAGGTGGACTCTCCTTGTGGCTTTGCCGGGTTTTTTTTTCCTTTCGAACAGACAAAATTAATTTGTTATCCTCGCTTGTTTAACGCAGCTATAAATTATGATGCCAAAACTTTTTGGCCACTCAAAAAGCAAACAGCTAACAACGTGAACGACACACAGCCCAAGACTGTGACTGCTGCTATGGTCGAGAACGTGGGCCAGTTTTCAAAGTGGCCAAGCACGTTGCTCAGCAATTATTAGCTTTTGTTACGCACACTTTATCACTGGCCTTGTCGATATGCAGCAACAGCAGCCACTACACCCTCTTAGCTGTCCCGGGCCCTAGCTGAGCCCAGTTTATATATGGGCTTCGTAATTGGCGGGCACGTTAATCAACACAGGAGCTCTCTGCCTAGCTGTTGTTGTGCCTGAGCCCAATTAGAGCGAACCCAATGACTGCAGCGCCTTCAAGATGGCAAATGGAAGATGGATGCTGATGAGCCTCCGCTTTGCTCTTGACTCATCCCTTTGGTTAGACTGCTTCTTCTTATGCCCTGAAGCGCTTTAAGCATAGGAAGCGACGGAGTCAGTGGCACAGCGAATGGATGTAGCCACATAAATCCTAGATAGTAGCTGCTATTAGTGTGGTGTTTAGTAAGCCTTGTGTTTGATGAGCTTTGATTAGCTGCTTGGGTGAAAAACCAATATTAATTTATCTAAGTGAACTTTGCACTCACACTGCGGCCATTACATGGGACATGCAAGAAACAAGCTTAAAACAAATGCTGGCTTTAAAAAAATATCTACTATGTGATAGTCACTCGACATTTTTCAAGTTCAAATGTCTTGAAATTATTATAAAGAAATTGCGTAAACTTTTTTATTTCATTAAAGTTATACAAATTAATAAATATGACTTTGTTTTCCAAATATGTTGAATTTGATTTCTTATAATACAATATGCTGTAAGAAGAGTTAAGCAAACAGTTCTTCTTCAATTCCTTCCTAGTTGCTTTTGTCGCTCAGTTTTTAGTTATCTAATTAAAAATGTGTTAAATGATTGTTAGAGTTCTAATTTATATGGGTTTCCAATATGCAATTTCGAGCTATCCGAAATTCATGTTTAATAAGTATTTTCAGAATTTATTTTGCTAAAATACTCTTCATAGAATACTTATATTTTAACAAAGCATGCCAGTTTAATTAATGGACCTAATGTTTCCATTGAGACAACAAATTTATGAACTAATCAGTGCCACTAATGCAAACACATATTGAACATAGTGCACTTTATTAAAGAGTACACATACTGGGAACGTATAGTAGTATACGAGTAGTGTCGAATTTATCTTCATTCTTTAAATACTACTGCCTAAATTAATGCAGAGACTGTGAAGAAGAGAGATCTTAACTTGTTGCTACAAGTTAAAGCAGCTTTGAAGTGCTGTATTGCTGCAGCTTAACAATTCATGGCTTTTTTATTGGCTTGAATCTGATATTTTACATTGCCAATGATTGCCAATTAAGCTTAGTTAAATGCCACGTTTAGTTGCCAATTGCTATTTTGTGAGTGTTGCATGCAACTTGGAGAGTTCTTCGAGCGCGCTTGATGGCTCGTTGCAAAAACAGATTAAATTTCTTTTGCAACATTGTTATTTTCAACTCTCTCGCTTCCACTTTCACTCCCTCCTCCATTGTTCAGTTGCCGTTTAACTTATACACCGCGACATCCGCATATGTATGTGTGTGTAGCATCGTTGTCGCCTTGTTAATTAAACGTAGCATACACGGTGCGGTGCGGAATTGCGCCTCGATTGCGATTGACACAATAAATTGTCAATTACGGTGCAATTACGTATGGAAATCGTCGCAGGTTGTGGCGCAACAAAATACACAAAATGAAAAAATGAAAAACTCAACACAACAGCAAAAAAATAAAAAGTCAACGAGAGGGGAGAAATACTTGGTAGAGCAGCAGAAACCGACGCTTGATTAAATCGATAAAAATCGAGTCGCATTTTAAGCGTCGCTTCAACGCGCACACAATAGAAACGTGCAAATTTGCCAGGGGATTCCTCCTCCCCTTTTGTAGAACGAGATAACAATTGCCTGTTTGCCGTCTCGCTTCTGTTGCCTCCGGCAAGTGAAACATTTAAAAATTGTCGAACTGTTATCAACTCCATTGGCAAAATTCGGTCAACATGGCGACCAGCGGCCTTTTCAATGGGGCTGGGATCATTCCATTCGAGTGCGAGAAAGTGCAGTGAGAAGCATGGTGGTGGCGGGGGGCACTTGGAGTTGCAAAGGTTTTTGGGTGTGCCCCGCGGCAATGAAAACAGCAAAAACCCAACCAACAAACAACAGAATAAACGGGCCTCATGGCTCTACGAAATGCCCTACAGGCAGTTGTATGGTTGCTTTTGAAAATTAAATAGTTAAAAGTCTTTAACTAAATGACCAAAGTTTAGCAACTAAAAAATTGCTCGAGGCAAGAATTGCATAAATGACAGAATAGCAGTTGTTTGATAAACATACAGGTTTTAGACAAAAACTTTGGCTACAACAAAATATATTAAAAACAAATTATAAACAGATTATGTGTGACGCGCGCAAAAAAAAGAAAGAAAATAATTCTGGCTTATGGAAAGTAATGTGTTATTATTATTACAAAATTCATATTTATATAATTTAAAGTGTGAATTATAGGTGAAAAAATGGTATAAAAATAATATTTTCTAGATATAATAAAATGAGTAAAATAAGTTAATTTAATTTTATTTTATATATTTGATTGAAGCTTCAGGATCATCCTTGAAAAATACTTGAATTTCTTTAACATTTTGTTTTTTAATCTTGTAAATTTTCACAATTGAAGTATATGATAGATAAGCTGGACATGCTAACAACTGGTTGCAGCAGAGCACAGCCAACAATGGAGCAGGCATCACAGCGTAAGCCCACAACATGTGTCGCCAATGCGGCACAAGCTGTGTTGATTCTGTCCATCTATATATTGGAGTCTCCTTCTCTCTCTCTCTCTTTTGCTCTCTGTCTCTCTGCTTGTGTTGTGTGTGCTTGCAGTGCGTGTGTGTTTCCGTTTCCGCTTCGTTAATAGAGTTAGTTTCACATACGCTAACGACAACTGCAATTGTTGATGTTGTTGCTGTTGCAGCCAAAAAATACGCGAGTAGCTCAGTCGCTTATAACTTTGTCAAGCGTGGAAGAAAGAGTGAGGTAGGGAGCGGTGAGTGCAAGTCCCAGTCTCAGTCCCAGTGCCAGTCCCAGCTCGAATGACAGTCCATTGGGCATAGAAGCAGTTGGTGGTCAGCAACGTTGGTCTGCCCTTGCTGCTGTTTGCTTTTCTTGCTGTTGTTTTCAGTTGCAGGTATGGTCGTGTTATTCCCTTCGTTGCTTTTGTTATTGCAGTAGTAGTTGTAGTTGTTGTTGTTTTGTGTTGGCTCTCTTCGAGCATTTAACTATTTTTGCAATGGCGTTAATTGGAAATGGCAATTTCATGCGACCAATTGCCGAAACGTGGCATCATGCTTGGGCACTGCGGCTGCTCGCTGCCAGCATTGCACTTTGCAACAATTTTCACTGCCCTCATTTTTTGGGTATTTTTATTTTATGGCATTTTTGTTGTCGCACTCGCTCATACACATGCCGTTGCACACATGAATGCATTCACATACACACACACATAAAGACAGACTCAATCAGTGACTACGGTACATATAGCGTTGTATAGATAGTTCGATCGGCTTCTGAATGAAAACTATACTCGGCTCTCTGCCTTGTCCAAGCTATTTCTAAGCATTTTTAGTTGATTGAAAAATTGTGCAGTTGGTTGGCAATTTGTGTCTGTATGTGTATGTGCGTATCCATTTCTATGTGTGTATTGGAGGGTAAAAATTTAAGCTGAGTTTAATTGAGCAAAAAGGCATTTTGGTATTTGAAAACGAATTGAAAATGCGCTGACTATAGTCGAATGTCGCATGTCGCATGTATGGCAGTTATGAGCGGTCAGCAACAAAATGCCAAACTATATGATTGATTTAAGCACACAAAAAGTACTATTATTGAGTGCATTTCTAAATTTATTGTTAATCGAATCGATGTTCTTTGTTTGTTTAGCAACATTGGTCTAGTAATAATATCTGTATATTTAGACGGGTAATGTATATTATCATTCAATGTATATAGCGCTTACACAATTTAAGCAATCCAGTTCTAAATCAATTCAATTTGTGAAATAAATAGCATATTCTTTATGCTAATTAGAATATATTACTTCAAATCGAGTATTTAATACTTTATACTAAGCATACTGTATATAGTATTATTTAACACAAGGGTTGACAATTGTATTTAAAATTTTTTCTGTTTTGCCAACTAAAGATAAGTACATTTAATTGGCAATTTGAACGGAATTTTGGGAAATTTGTTTTTTGAATGGAAATACTCTTACCTATCTCGCCCCTTTCGATGTGTAACCAGGAAAGGGAGAGGTCCTAATGTCTATTCCTTTCCCTGTCTCTCCGCACCGCAGAAAAACTAATTGGAAAGCTCGTGGCCCAAACAAATGTCAGATAAGTACATTAAAGTTGAATGTTTGCATGCGAAATCCGCGCCATAATATAGTAAAATTACCACATATACAATTATATATATCGGATGAATGTAGTGTTATCTCTGTGTGCATGTGTGGATGTGTACACTTATCATTATATTCACATGCACTGTGAACACTGCAGTTGGCCAACTAATTAAAAAACTACGAGAGCCAGTTGGCAAAAATATTTTCGCATTTTCTAATTGCCGGCAAAAAATTAAATTAGAAACGTAAATTGAATTTGCGAACGAGGCAAAATAACATGACGTTAAATGAGTAATGGCACCATGTGGGTGGGTGTATGTATGTGTGTTCAGTTAGACTTAATATCGTTAGCTTTTGTTACAGCAGCACAACAAAAACAGACATAGTCTACAGCAAAGAAATGAAATTGAAGCTGGGAAAAAGAGTCAAAAGGGAAATGCAATTTGAAAATTGGAAACGCTTCTCGTTTTGTCCTTTTTTTTTGCGAGCTGTTTAACTTTGCCGTCCAACTCATTTGCATGTGATTTGCTATAATTGAATTTACCGTAAGAAGAGTCAAGCAAGCAGTCCTTCTTCTAGTCCTTACAGCCTCTTCAATCCTAAGCCCCCTTTCGAGTCGCTGTTGTCGTTTAGTTTTGTAGTTGTAAGGCAACTCAAAACTTTTGCCATCCCGGCACAAGACAAATGTGCGTAAACACTGAAGATGTGAGCAGAGGCAAGGGCAGCAGCAGGAGCAGCAGTAGCAACATTAGCAGCAGGAGGTCCTGCTGTTTGGACTGACTATGTCACTGCCTGATAACGTTTAATGGATTGCAGAAGACTTGGGCAGCATAAAGCGTGGTGGTTTTTGGTTTTTTGCGTAGGCCTTGCAATGAAGACATTAAAATATTAATGTGCAGAATAAATCAGCAGCAAGGACACAATGAGCTATAGTCAAGGATGGAGAGAAGACACAGAGAAGTAAAGCAAAGTGCTTCTCAAATGAAATTCGCTCTGAATTCACACTCAGATTTGAATTATTTTTCACTGTTTTACTACTCTGTATTCTCGACTTTTAAATCTTAATTCGTTCCGGAAACTGTTAACTAGGTTTTCAATTCTAACTTGACTCTTCTAAATTTTGAAATTAAATAGTAGCATTTCTTATATTTTGTTTAAAAATAAATTCTTTACTGTTAGACTGTACATTTTCATCTTGAATAAAGTTTATTGGGTCAGTTTCAACACTATATTTTTCGGTATTACCTCAAAATGCCAATGTCGTGAAGGAAATTCGAGAGAAATCATTTGTTGAAACACCCCAAGAATACCGTGGACCTTGAATGTCTTAGTAAATGGTATCTGTGTCTATGGCCTTTCGCCTGTCACAGTTCAAAAACAAAGCCAACACTTTTGACTGTCTGTGCTTCAACTGCTGTCTGTCTGCGATATGCAAAGTAGTTGATGAGATGCCCACAAATGACTGTCATATATACTACTTAAGAGTTATACCCAAACTAGAGACAGTTGCCAAGTCAACAAACAAATTAATTACAGTTTGTCTCAATAGTTGGGCCGCTGCCTGTAGCTTCTTAAGCTTGCAGCTTGTATCTACGAGTTACAATTTACGCCTGTCAACAGAGCTTAGCGCAGCTTCGCCTAAAATTAAATGCAAAACTCATTATGACAAAGTTAACAGAGAGCAGCTGGTGCTGCCGCTGCCGTTGCGCCTATCCTCTCCACGGGACTCCCAGACTCCTTTCAATTGCCGATACTTGCTGCTGCCGCTGTTGCTGTGGTTTTACAAAACATATTAATTAGCATTAAATAATTAAAATATGCCCGTCGCTTAACGTCATTCATTTTAATCAGTTTTAATCCTTCGTTGGTTTTTGCGGTCTCTTTCTATGTATATAGGGGTAGGGGAGTTTGCGGCATATTAAATGTTAGTAATTAAAAATATATGATACATGTGTAATTACAACTAATTAAATGATTGCGACTTCCATTGCCACTAACATTGCCTTAAAGTCCCATTTTTGCGCATCACATGTGGTGTATTAGATTGCAAACTTTCCAAATGCACACGGGAAACGCATTTATTCAATTACATTATAATTTATCAAGTTGTGACTATTTGGAACCATGCCTTTTCAATAAAAAACATCTGATTACAAGAGAAGTTTAGAAAAAAGTAAGGCTTTAAAGCATGTTAAAAAACTAACCTTATTTTCATTTTATTAAAACAACTTTGGAGCTGTTCGAGCTGTGCAATCAATATATGCCTCCTTATATCTCTTACATACTTTTGCACAAAACTTTAATACCCATGGTAGTAAGAGTTCCACCGAAATAAGTTGATTGAAAATTAATGTGTTACGCAATGGAAGGAGTCGAGCATACTTGTTAGTATTTATAACAATGTTCTTGCATATCATAGAATGTGTATATGTTTTGATGTTAATGTATGTGTTTATGTATCTCTTAATTGAGCTCTCAACTACAGCAATTTTACTTGGTATTTCAAGTATTTTTTTTAGTGTGGTTACATGCATTCATTAACTAACAGCAAATGTAATTAGAAATTACAAAAACAGAACAAAAAGTTGGAATGGAATGGAGGTAAAATCCATCAAAATATTATATTTTGTGAAAATTTACTACACAAAACAAAAAAAATTAATAAAAAAATATGCATTTATAACTTGCATTTTGATTAACATAATATTTCTTGTAAGAGAGTGTTCATATCTTTCAAACATTCAAACGTATTTATCAAACGTATTTATCAAACGTAGCAAACAAAACAAAAACAGCGACATAAAAAATGATGTTACACTTACACAAAAGAAGACTTGACTCACACGACAAAAAATATACAAAATTAGAGAACATGAAAAAACTATGACTTTCATTTTGATCTCATTTCAATTGGAATTAAAAAAAACGCCATCTTAGTGAATGACTATGCTGTGTGCAATAAAGATACTCATAGGTTTCTTGATAGTTCAATCACTCAATCAGGAACGCTGACTGCTTTTCCGTTAGCAATGCATTCGAAAGAAAAGCAGAGTGAAAGTGTGCTGCGACAATTCCAAGCGCATTCAAAAGATGTTGTTTTGGTGTTTCCATGAAAATATCTTTTCAGATATTTGTACTTTTTGAATGTAAACCCCCATTTAAATAGGCCAATGACAATGGCATAGGCCAACCAATATGTAGATTCACAAACAACAACAAATGCCGTGTATTTGCTCTCTTATTGTTTGTGGTATCTTTGGTGAGTCGACAATATACTCAAAATTGTAATACCATGCTTCGTCTGAGAGTCGCCATAACAGATTCAACAACAAGAACCACAATGCGGGAGAAATTTGTATAGCCAATTACGAAATGTTGTTTACAAACATGGTCGAAATATAAATACGAATGTTGGCATACTCTTTACTTCCATCCATCAATTCGCCTACTGGCACTTAGTTGTATTTCCAGTTCAGGATTTGGCTGTCTGCAATTTGCCTAAAAGTATAAAAATATTTACAACCAAAAAGAATAGGAAAAACTGGTAACTTTTGCGGAATATGTAAACAAAACTGAGTGGCATAAAAAGAGGAGGTTGCCAATATTTGGGGTATATTAGTTTTCTAAAAAACAATATTGAATTAAATAATATTTTAGTTAAATATTTTATGTTTTTTGTACGATATAAAACAAGTCAGCTTGCAACTTTCTTCAAAATTAAGATCCGAAATAGTTTTTCAAGCTTAGCTTGTCATACTTTAAACTTAAGTTCTAATTTTGTTTCTGCATCATTTTGAAGGAAGAGCACATTTGAAAATCGCTGCAACCGTATCGTGCGTTGTTGTCACGTATATTTAGAATTCTTTTTTTTTTTTGGCTTGCCTCTGGCAAAAACAATTTAAATTTTGTCTCTGCCAAGCAGCAAATGAAAAATAAAACGTCGACAAAGTTCGGCAGCGATGGCGATGTCGATGCCAAACCAAAGCAAATCGAAATCAAATCGAAATGTAATCGCGCGCGCAAAGCCGAAAGCTGAAAGCAATCGCATTATCGCCGCACTGGCGTGAAAGTGCCACGCCCTCACTCCCACTCCCTTGCCACCAGCACACATACACATACACCTATAGTGGGTCTACTGATATTTATAGTCGGCTCATATTTATGGTTACAATATTTGCCTTTAACCGGAAATCGATGAAATTTTTATGCCTCCGCCTCGGCGCCCTTTTATTTTATTTATGTTTGTGCGTATTTCTGCATGGGCTGGCAAAAATATTTCATTCCAAATATATTTCTGTTTCGTGTGTGTAACACACACAACACACACACATTTGCCGCAAGCATTTGCACTCAGCTTGATTTTCCATTTTCATTTTTTTTCCTCCTCTTCTTTAACCATCGAATTTAGGCAATTTAGCGGCTTAACTAAATCGTTTTTGGTCCTCATGAATTTATACGTTTTGTTTGTGCAGTGCATGCAAAATTCACGTATGATTATAAATACAAAATATATTATATAATATGGTATGATTCCACAGATCCAAACGCTTTCGTTGACCCATAAAACTTAAGTATGCCTTATTTTGGTCTAACAACTTGGGTGCGAATTTTGTTTGGAGGGCCACCAATTACGAGAATTTATATTGTTTTGTCATTTTCATGGCTTGATTTATATTTATTTAGTGCAAATTGGCAACGGAGCACGGCTATAACTGGCATATGCTAGTAAAACAAATTATATTTCAACTAGTTTCTAATTAAGCTTTCGTGTTTTATTGTGTATGTCCTATTTATACTTGTATTTTATGCTAGAGGTAGTGATATACTTTGTTTATAAATATTTGACCCATATTATAGAAAGCTATTATAACTTCGTGTAATTAGTAATTATATTCGAATTTTTGCACGCAGATCAATATTGTTTTAGATTTCTGCTACGCCAATTTTTGGCAGACTAATAATAATAATCACTATTCTATTCTATTCACATAAATTATTTAATAAATACTTCGAAAGTGTGAAATCAGGTGAATATGCATCGGTTCATTTGCTAGGTAATTATATCATTATATAATAATGGTACAATATTTTATAAACCTAATAAAGCGTCACCAAGCTAATAAATTTTAAAGTGGAATATTTGAACTTTTTGCTATATGTTATTGAGCACATTTTTAGAATTTTCTAGAAAAACAGTTATTTCGGTGGTTGCTTCAAATTTTTGATTAATTTATTCAAAATGGGTGGCTGATATTTGAGAGTAGCTTTCTAATTTGTTATTCTTTCGAAATGTTTTAGCAAAATTGTTCGTGATAAAGTTAAATATGTTTGCAACAATGCATTGCAGTTAAAACTACCATAACTTTTGGTTTTAAAATTCTAGACAAATAATTTCATCTCTTATAATCATGCCCTGCTTTATTTGTGAAATCTGCTAATGGACTTCCTCTGGCAGATGTTGGAAGTGATAAGCAATATAAAGAACTAAGCGCGCTGTGAAATGTGGCAACAATGGAGCATGGATTTTCGACTCGTAATTATATGACAATTTCATTGATTACACGCTCCACTTAACAGCGGATAGCAACTAAATCTGCGGCACGTATTACGACTGTATTATAGTTTCCCTTTTTTATGCCCGCGAACAATGGGAACATTTCAAGCGTAAATTTTCTACAGTTGCAATTTAGATACGATGGATGAGGAGAGAGGGGAAGTGGAAGATGGAAAATAGAGAGCAGCTAATGCCTGAATGGCCAGAGCCAGTGTCGATGATGATGATGAATAATACTCGTACTTATACGACAGAGTACGGTTCCCGGGGAAGCCAAAAGTCGGACTGGGCACGTGCTCAACGAGATGGCATGAGAAGAACGGGAAGTAGAAGCATTTCGGAGGTGTGAAGGATCTGCTGCATGGAATAAAGCTGCACACACAATTCCGCTAGCCGAAATGCAGCAGTTATATTTCATATTTTTCCGACCAAGCCTCACTCTATCTCTCTCTCTTTCCTGCCTCCAGTTTGACTCATTGCATTCACTTCGCCGTTTCAGCTGCTGCAGTTATCTGAATTGGTTTCTCACTTTTTCATGACTTTGGCTAAAGCTCCAACTCTGACTCCGGCACTGGCTGCAATCTTAAGCAGAAGAGGAGCAGCATCAGAAATTTTACCTGCATGGAATTTGAAATTTCGAATGCGAAACGAAGTCCCACCAAAAGTCACGTAAGCAGTTTTACTTTGTCATTGACACACACACGCAAGCCACACACATACAATATATGTATGTATACGTTCAGACAATGTCGCTGTCTTTGGGCTTAGCCTCAATCATTTACTGTCATTTAGTACTGGAAGTTACCTGCAGTTGGATCAGCTTCCCATTTGTATTTGTATTATGTGTCCATAATAAAAATGCTCTCAGCTTATGCACGATTGCCCCTATTTCGTGAGCAATTGTGTGCGTATCTTTAAATGTGTGAGTTCGCCATGTGAAAACTCCAAAAATGAGGAGCTGAATATAGAGAGGGAAACGAGAGAACAAAGCACTCAGAGCATGGTGTGCGAGGCATGCGAATAGGAATTTCTAGGCAGCCAACACGTAGCGTGAATCAACAAAAAACTAAATAAATAAATTGATTTTTATTCTGGCGCACTTAATTAAAAGTGTACAATAACAACTGCAGCAATAGCAACAACCACATTTCATTTATTTTGTGGCAATCAGAGGAATCTTAATCAGTTTTCTAAGCAAAGTCAAAAACGCTCAACGAATAAATTCTCAATTGCGAACAAGAAGTGTAGTAGAGTGCGTCCCACTTAAAGCTTGTTTTTTTTTATTTTTAAGATAATAGGAGTACAACTTGCTAGATAATTATTGGTAAAAACAAAAGTAAAAGTTATTTTTATTTATTTCTAGAACATAAAACCTTTTCACTCTTCTGACTGTTAAACTGCTCTCTAATAGAGTTAAGGTTTATTGATTTAATATTTAAATCTATTTTTATGTATTTTTTTTATGTAAAGACATAAAAAAGGAGTAATGTCAATTTATTATAATGTTTTGGATTGATAACTCGGAGATATCCCAATATTTGAATTAGAAACCATAAGCTGGGAAGCATCCATACAGCATTTAATATGACTTCATAGAGTCGAATTTGTTTTCCAAAGTGAATGCTGAATTCTCGAACAAGAGCGAACATTGATGAATGATGAATGTAATGAAAGTAATGTTTTAGATGCACAAGTCATGCAGATATAGCTTCTTTAATATCTCATATAGCTTAATCGAAACTGACTTGACTACTGCAGTATTAGAATTTTAAAATATATTATATAATTCTTATTTTCCTATTGATTACATTTTGGTGAAGTTTTAAATGAATATTTTTGTGTCGATGTTCTTAAAATGGTCTTACTTTTGTGCTTGAGGACAAATCTTTGCGTGTCTTTCATTTTTTTAAAACAAATTTGACATATTATGTTCTGTAGAAAAACTTGGCAAAAATTCAGATTCACCAAATATACCCTAAATCTAATAAGAGTTGCATGGAGTCAAAAAAATAACTCTGTAAATCTGAGTAGAGGTTAGTCATTTTCAAAAACTAGAGCATACACGTACTTCCCAGGGCAATCTTTGGCATATTGTCTAAAGCATTGGCTTACACTCGTTTAAAACTATTTTTTGGGTATATCAAATAGCCTTTTCTCTTTGATCGCTTCTTAAATATTTCTTGACATGGCGCTGCAAATATTTAAGCAAAATGAACGCACGCACACACAGATACACCCAAACACACTAGAAGGCAAGGCAAGCGGAAAGGCTGCAAATATATATGCTACAATATAGGAATTTATGGGAAATCGAGTTAAGCAAGCGGTAGGCGTGGCAGCCTTTTGCCTTTTTCCATGACAAGACCAAATTTGAGAAACCAAATGCGACATCGCTGCGAGGGGAGTTCGAGGTGTTGTGTAACCAAACGACGACGTGCTGATAGCAAAGCTTCCGCTTGTGGCACCAATAGAGCACAGCAGCTGCTGCCATTGGTGCTCCCTCGATGCCACCAGCACCATCATCGCAATGCTGTCTGCTGTTGCTCGAAATGAATTTCTAATACGAGTAGCAAAAATTGCATTGAAAAGTGCAAAAGAGGAAGAGGCGCGACTCTGTCTCTCAGCGAGAACGGTTTACAATTGTTTTTCGGGGCCAAAACACGCTGCCAACTTCTCATGCAGATGCATTGCCTCAAAACGGGACACGCACGCGGCACAGAGCCAGCACAGGCTGTACTTCTTCTCTGCCTCCATCTCCCTGGAGGAAGTGGTTCGGGCGCCCAAAGAGAGACCCCTACCCCGCCGCTGCTGAATCTTCTGGCTGGCTTTGTTACTTGCCTGTGGCTCACTTCACGCTGGGCATGCAAATGTGAATCTAATACAATGCCAAGCGCAAAAGTGCCAAAAAAGTACAACACTAACAATAACACACACTACACAGTACAGCACAACAAAAATGCGGCTCACATACATACACGAAAAACAGGAAATTGAATTTTCGACTTTGCCAAGTGCGTGGCAGGAAGAGGAAGAACAGCTGCAGGAACTGAAGGAACAGAAGCAACACACACACAAATACAACACAAGTGTTGTCGTCAACTCTAGTTGTTGTTGCTCCACTGTGTGTTGTTTTGTGTTTTGTGCTCTTTGTTGTTGGTGACCTGGCTGCTGCAACTATTACGAACCCAGAGCGGGAACGAGAGAAACGAGTACGAGCATCCCTGACACTGGCAGCGCCTCATTTTGCATACCAAGCAGCTGGCAAACAGTGCTAACGGAAACGAAATATTTAACAACAAAGCAACCCACTTCTCCCATTTCTGCTGCTGTTCCTTCTCCTTCTCTATATCTAGCTGCTGTCTCAGACCCAGATGGGTGCATAATTGAGTGGGCGTGGCTGCTACATACTGGAGTAGTCCACAGTCAAGTGCCAATGACACTGGCCTCAAAGTTGTTTTTCATATTGAAAAATACCCGTGTTAATAGATATATTGTGATAATATTATATGCGGAGAGATTATCAAATAATTTGTCAGATATTCAGGCATTTTAAATGTTAAAAATAACTGTTATGGATTTTATGAATCTTACAAAACATTTTGTTGACCTTTAAGATTTGCAGAAACTGTTTTTAATGAAGTGTAATGCATTTACAGTTTGCTTAAGCTTTGAAGCTTTTGACTTAAAAGTAGCTTTTTTAGATTAAAGGAATAAAATTGCAAACTGAATACAGGGGTACTAATTAAGTTATAACAAATTAAGATGGTGTATGCAGTTAACCAATCTAAGTCTCTTGAAACATTACAGAAGCTTAGGCCTACTAAATGTTTCAATCTATTTATTTCCCATTAATTAATTAGTTTCAGAAGAAACCTTTTTCGATAAAATTCAAACACAGTTAAAATAACCTTGAATGATAGCACCAAACTTAGTCAAACTACATTCACTGTTTTAAATTGAAGCATCTGGTTCATTTGGTCTGATCAATTTTGCTAGGCTTACCAACAAGTATCATTGGGTTATACATGTACGATTACCATTGATATCTGAAATTCGAATTAGAGTTGATAGTACTTTAGTAGTTTCTGAGACAATATCGCATGCTCATGGCATGTACTGCTGAACTCAGCTCAGCTCGATGACTTATCATGGGCAAATTACAAAGTGTTTTGATTACCAGAACCTTCCGACCCCCACACAAATACAAACATACTTCTACATGGACATAGAGACGAACATAAAAACAAAAGTCGCACAAAAGTTACAATTTACGCTTGTAAATTGCTTTAAAAAGTTCTCTCGAGCGCTGCGCTATCAGCCCCTGTTATAATTTTGCTAATTAACTCAACGCGCAAGTTGGCCAAAAGCTCGCTTAGAGCCAAATACGAATCAGAGCATGAGACCCCGATTCGGAAACAGACCCAGACCAGCTTCCCATTCTCGATTCTGATGTTCAGCTGCTGTCGCTAATTTGACTAATCAAAGAACGGGGGCGGGCAAGAGCGTCAAAACAGAAAGGACTTCGATTTTATTAAACGAAAAACATGGCACAACAACACCAATAACAGTTGGCTGCCGAGCAAGGGAGGTGAAATGGCGCGAGGCGCGTCGGATATTTGAAAAGGAATCTTTTGCAGGCAATAATTTGTTGGCAAAAGCAATAATAACAACAATAAATGTTGAACTTTTGTTGCCTACAAAATGAGCCCCGACAAAATAAAAGGGGGAAATGACTTTTTCAGGGCAAAACTCCCAACTCGACTGATAATTAGCCGCGTTCTTTAAAGCCGTTAGAGCCGCAGTACACGTCATTTCCCCGCACTCGCTTGCTCTCCGCTGGCGAGCTTTTGCCAGTGACAAAAAGTCCGAAAATTCGATAATGTTGCCGCAAGTACAACAACAGTGTGCGAGCTATTCCATTCTGGACCCGTCGCCAAACTAATAACCAGAAATTGGGCTCGAATTCGACTCGACTGTCGACTCGAATTGCTGCGAGCGCCCTCTTCCCCTGCAGCGAAAAAACTCATAAAATGCAAGCCATTGAGTTTTTGAAATCGCTTCAAGCTTCATTTCAATGGCGTACCCTGCCTTCCCGGTCTCCACTCCCTGGTGTACTCGAAGCTCTTGAGCGCCTTCCTTTTTGGCCTTTTGACTCTACGGCTTGTCTGTGGACTGTTGGCGCATTGTTTGGCCATTTAAATTCGTTACGTTTCGATTGTCGTGGAATATGCAGTCAACTTTATGAAATTTATAGTTTAATCTGATAGATAGGAAATTGCTTTGTTTTCAACGCACTTGAATTGGCAAAAATATGAACGAGGGACCTACTGTCAATCCAGGGGATAATTCCCATTATAATCGAGGGACGCAGAGGAGCAGAAGAGGCAGTCAAGTGGCTTATGTGCGTCGCGGCACTTTAAAGCTATCGAGCGAGCCGACAACAGAAGATAAACCTTGCAATTTATGCGAATGAGAAAATATAAATGGATATAAAATAATGAAAGCGACTGAGGAATGCTCTACTCACAAGAATACTCTTCACAGAAATACTCTAAACTATTTAATATGTAGAATAAATAGTTACGATTTAATTAAGATTTTTTTTTTCTGAACCAGCTTAATTAATATATTCAGAATTTGGTCAAATTACTATTATTAAAGGTTTTTCATTCTTGTTATAAAGCATATCTGAAAACCGCCTTGCAAAGGTATTAATCAATATAAATTTAGCTGTAACCCCTAATTTATAATAATTGATCAATTATAAGCTTGTAACAGTAACATCTATAGAGCTTTTAATACAATAAAGAGTAATAGAAAATTTATTGACTTTACAGCTGCCTCTTGGATCATCAAGCAAATGTGCTCTTGCTTTTTGAGAGTGCTGCATAAAAATAAAGATATCCTCGCGACCCGAAAACACTTAACCCCAGAAAACAGTTAAATTATGTTGTGGTACTCAGACGAGAGAAGGCAAGACGAAGATAGAGAGGTTGAGAAGAGACCCCTCGGATATATTTGTAGTGTCTGCTGGCTTTTATGCTTGGACACATGTGAGCTTTCCGGGCAATTGCCTAATTAAATTTTATAACAAATATCGTAAAGCGAAATTTCAATAAACATGCGAGGGATGTGCCGGCCTAAAGAGAGATGGGGAAAAGATAGGGAGAAGCCAATGCCAACAAAGAGCACAGAGCACATTTTCCACAAGATTTGCATCTCACAGCTGGCTGGCTGGCTGGGTGGCAGCACAGCGCAGCTTTAACCAACATGCGCTGGCCAAGTTAATAACATGGCCAAAATGTTTTCGCCTGGCCGAGCTGAGGGAGAAAGAAAGAGATGGAGGAGAGGGAGAGGGAGACAGAGAGAGCATTAAAATCATGCGGTTCATTGAACGAATCGTCTGACCAAAATCCTCTGAGAGAGTTCGAGTCGATTCGCTTCGCTTTCAATATCAAAAGTGGAAGTGGAAATGGATAAGCAAGTGGAAGTGGACGAGGAAGTGTATGAGCAAGTGCATGGCAAACAGGCACATGAGGCTAACCAGCTCCCGTCAGTCGCCCGAACGTTGTCCTTGTTGATTCAACATTGCCCACAGAGTTTGACAAGTGGCTTCAATGTTTGGCCAGGTTGCTGCTGGGTCATTGCAGACTTGTCATCGTTGCCGTGCCACCATACTACACCTTCATGCACAAATCCCGCTGCAGTTCAAAATATATATGTCAATGATGCTGCCTGGGAGGCCTGAACCACAGCCCAAGCTGAAGCTGGAGCTGTTTGTTCTTATCCTTTGGCACTCATATAAAGTTTGTTTGCGGATTTGTGCAGCGCAATATGTCATTGCCTGAGCCAGCTGTCGGACGGTCGGGGGACGACAAAGGTGCTGAGGGTAGGCAACGACCACGCTTAATGGCAATGTACGTTCAAGTAAACACAGATATAGCACACATATTTGTGCATAAGCGAGGGCTTCTCAGAGATTTATGAACACATCACTCTACTTATTTAATCAACAATAACAGTTTAAAGATCACAACCAGGCTGACTCAAGTTAATAAGGAGAGGGAGAGGGACACAGAGAGAGCATTAAAATCATGCGGTTCATTCACTTTTTCAAAGCTTTCTGCAGCCAACTTCTATCTGCCCAGTCTGTATCAAAACTCAACTATGTTGTTTAAATGTCTTCAATATCTTATTCAAGTTTTTACTGAACTATTCTTACTGCCCTTGCAAACACATATGCAGTTCGGTGTGCAGCGTCGACTAACAAATCCTTTTGGCATTATAAACATTATTAAAATTTCATGTTTCCTGCTACAAGCTGCCCGCCCACTGCCCACAGCATAGCACCTCCCACTCCCAAAGCCCCGTAGCCATTCTCCTGCTCTCATCAAGCAACTGCCAGCAAGCCGATTCAGCGCCCACTTGAAACGCAAACGTAACGAAACATGAAACACGAAACAAGAGAGTGGGAGAGATGTAGGGACTGTGGGGAAGGGTAGGAGGTCTGAGTCAGTTCAGCTTTTCTGAGGCCAGCCTCACATGGTTCAGCATCTGAGCTCTTGTTTCTGACCAGAGCTGCCGTGCCTCTCCTTCCCCATACTAGTACACTTCCCACTCGAGCCCTTGCTGCCATCCATGGCATCCTTAAGGCTGTCTAGCCTTACTTATTTGCAGCATGCTTTATGCTTTATGGTTACTTGGTCAAGGGCCTTTCATGCTCACACACACACGCACACTTGTTAGTTTAAGTGCAATGCACACACACACGCGTACGCATACGCATAAACACACAGTGCGGTACATAAAATGCATACAATTTTCGTTAAAATTGTTATCGTTAAAATGGTTGATATTTAAATAAATATGCAAAAATTCTTTGTTATATGCATTGACATTGGCTTCGCATCGCCATAAATACAATACAAGTATAACCTTGTATATCTCCCAGTCTCAGGGAGACTCCTCCGCAGTATGCCTTCCCAGCACTTTACGCAATTTACAATTTAATGCACCAAGTTAAGAATTCACATAAAAAAGAACGCAACGAGTCGCTTTTGTCGGTAAATATTTATAAGCATAAGCAGCTTTTTGTTCTTCATTTTTTTATGAGTTGCGTTTTTTCCTTTTTTTTGTTTTGTTTGTTTGTTGTGTGCTCTCCTCTGCGCCACGTGGCGTATGCGTAATCAGCCTTTTTATTTTTCTTTTTTTAACTTCTAATTTGTTAATCACAAAGTTAAAGTCTTTACTTAACTCATTAAATAATAGACATATCCGGTTTGTTCGTAAATACTAAGCAAACTTGGAATAATTGAATTTTAAAATTCCTAAAATATTAAAGTTTTGCTGTAGTTTCTCCAAAGTTAGCTTTTATTCTATTATTTAACATGAATGTTTATTTTTGCTTTTCAGCAATAATAATAATAACAAGTAAGAAAGCTACCGTCGAGTTGGCTCGACTGTGAGATACCCGCCACCCAATTTTATCATCAAAATATTATATTTTTCAAAAATATACTGAAAAAATACTTTACAAACTATACTAAAAAATACCAAAATAATATATCAAAATTTTCATTGTTCGAAATTATTAGCTTACCAGCACTTTAGTTGGTTTATTGAACACCATTATTATGTCGCGGAGTGTCATAGCAACTAACTATGCAGCACTAGCAGTTGCACGTGGTAACGCCTTATAAAAGTAATTTCTTAATAACTTCTGTCTTTTTTATCCGATTGTAACCAAATTTTCAGAGATCATTAAGATGATGATTAGATTAGTTCTAGGTTTAAAATTACGCTTGAAATTTGTTTTTTTTGATTTACGTGGGCGGAAGGGGGCGTGGCAAAAATCTAAAACAAACTTGATCTGCGTGCAACAATAAGACACACTGTCCCGAAAAATTTGTTGCTCTATCTCTTATAGTCTCTGAGATCTAGGTGTTCATACGGACAGACAGACGGACAGACGGACATGGCTATATCGTCTCGGCTGTTGACGGTGATCAAGAATATATATACTTTATGGGGTCGGAGATGCTTCCTTCTGCCTGTTACATACATTTTCGTTAGGCACAAAGCCATAATACCCTTCTACCCTTTGGGTAGGCGGGTATAAAAACATTACTTTGCTTATAATTACAACAATACTAGAGATCATATTTTATTTTGAAAAATGTCTGAAAATGTAGCAGTTTGGTTAAATAAAGTCCTGACATTCGCGATTAAAAATCAAAAATATGTACAATGATAAAACCTATTAACACGTTGATCCAAATCTGGCTGTTTATTTCGATATTGAATAATTCAGGAGATAATAAATTTTTTGCCGGGACAACTGGTTGCATTGAATAAGAGTAGTCACAAATCAAGAAACTAGCAATGAAATATGTGTGCAATTCATTTGAAATGGAATTGAACTCATGCGGCGGCCTTCAATTGCTGAAAGAGCAAGCGAAAAGCCCTCGACGGTTTTTTAAAAGACGAAAAATATAAGAAGCAGCAAACAACTGCCAGATGTGGAAAAGAGAAAAGTGCTCGGGGGTATTGTTATGGGAAGTTCTTAGGTACAATAGCTTTGCAATTTTCTTGGCAGCTCAAAGTTCAGCTGCGGCACACGGAACTCCTTTGCTAACTAGCTTGGCAACCTCGCTTCCCCCACCTCTCTACCCCTTTCTAACTCCCTTCCGCTTGGGTCGTCGCCATTATTCTTCGGTTGCTTGGCTAACCCAACGCACTTAACACTTGCGTCTGAGTTTAGCGCAACTTTTGCGCACGGCAAAGGCTGAAAACTATTTTATACGAGTATATTTTTGTTCTTTTTTTTTGTATTTTGCTTTTTACCTGGTACTCTTTGGTGGGTTTTACAGAAATCTGCTTCAGTGCGTCACGTAGGCGCTTCAAAGTTTTTCTCTTGTTTTTTATATAAAATTTACGATTTAACGTAAAAGTAGAGCAAAACAAAGAGCCGTATGGGTCCATGCTATTTGCTGAGAAGGAGGTTAACGCTGAGAATCAGTCTAGGGCTGTAGACTACAGGGGGTAAGTGTATCTAGAGCTGGGACCATGTACTACTTAAAAGAATGGCAAACTTTCGCAAACACGAGACCGAAAATCCCGCTAAGTAAGTGAACAAGGGAGGAAGTGTGTGTCCTGGCAACTGAATTTCTCTGAATCTTTGGAGTATGAGACGGCGGCGGGGTCGGGGATCAGCTGCACGTAGTTTGGATTTTGTTGCGTCTCCCGCCTTTATTGCACTTAAGATTTACTCATCAGCAGGTGTGCTTGGCTGCCTATCCAATACCAATCTCAATCCCACCACCAGCCGTAGCTACCAGGTGCTCAGTATGTACGATTGAATTTTTAGACACTTACAGCACCCACATTGCACGCCCTTTGCAATTTTTATGTGCAAATTTTCTACTTTATTTTTTTTTTGACTGGCAGTACCGAGTGTCGCTAGTTGCTAGTCGCCTGTCGCTTGTCGCTCGTTAAGCATGGGCGTTATCCTTGCATTGATTTAGTGTGCATCACCTGCCCCAGAAACGCACCAGACCACCAAGACGACACTGCCTGCCGCCAACTGCCGTTACCCGCTGCCGCAAATACAATTTAAATTTTTAAGCGGCATCTACTTTGGGCGCCCCATGAGGAAGTAGCAATGGTGGCAACAGGAGGATGAGGCTGTCGGGGGAGGAGAACTGGCATTCGTGTCACGCAGCATCGACGGGTGGCAGCGTCATCAACGTCGACATCAGATTCCCATCCAGCAGCCACCATCATGTGTCCTGCGCCGGTGATTTGACTTGTGCTATAGCCCAGCTCGACTCACTATAACCTTCCTCCTGCGCTTCTCTCTTCTATACATTATTCTGTCTTTTTGGGATATTTTACGTTGAATGTTGCAATTTCAACCCGTTGATGGATTTGATGCCTCGTTTTTTTTAGCATTTGTTGCAAAATCAGCGCCAAATCAGTGCCAGAAACGAGCAGAGGTTTGCTGGGAACGAGGGAGGCCCTGTGTGGCAGACAAACTCAAATTGATGACACCCGCAGTGGCAGAGACAGCGACGGTGGCGTTGCCTGTCACTGATACTCACAAATGTGTTTACCACCCGTCGCATCACCCCAACCCCACTCCACCCACTGTACATGCCACACGCACTCAAATGACGCTAAATTCTGTTGATTAGATGCCCAGCAAATGCGACACCCCTTTCACACTAATGTGGAAGAAGGGTGGCCGGAAGAAAGAGAGAAGGGATGTAACAGCGGCATGTTTGCCTTTGCTTGTACTTTTGCATGTACGCTTCGCTTTGCCAGCTCGTGTTTTTCTTTGTGTATTACATTCTAAAGGCTTACTCGTATTCTCGACTGCGGGAAAATATTTGGCGTTATGGAAAATTGCAGCTCACGTTGATGGCATGGAAAAAATTGCGGAAAAATTCAATGGGGTAATGACAAGTACAAGACTATAAGATGATGGAGATACTTAAATGGGCATAAAGTGTTTGGTATAAAATAAACAACTATATTGGCACACTATTTTGCTAAATATAATTGGGCTTATTCGCAAATTATTGACACTAATGAAATAAATACTTCACGGCATATTTTGTTGATTATGATTTGATAATAATGACATATTTACGTCGTACAGTGTACAGGTCTTAAGTCTACAGGGTATCTGTTAGACGAGTTAACTAGTCCATATTATGTTTGCTGGTTGCTTTTCAGGCTTTTCGCTTGTCATCGTTTTGTGTGGCCGTTAACGATGCGGCCTAATTGACAAATCTGTGAGTAACAAGCAAACGCAAACCAGGCAAAATGCAACAGCACTCAGGTGCAACATCAATATACAGAGAGAGAGAGAGAGAGAAAGAGACAGTGAGACAGCATACACATACTACGACTACTAGATGTATAAGTTGAAAGTGCGCCAGACTGTATACCATATAAATTAACACAAGTATTTTACCTAAGCCACAATCACACGTGCATCACGTGAAAGCGAGGCAGCCACCTGGTGGCAAACACCCGAACCACCTATGCAAAATGCATGCTAACAACCACTTAACGCACACACACTCGCTCAAACTCACGCACACAGAGCCACTGCTGTTGATGATGATGAACAACTATTAAAGAAATTACGAGCTGTGTCCCAAAAAACGCGGGTAAAATTTTATTTGCAACAATTTGAGGCAAGCTGAAATGCATGCGGGCGCTCATTCAAAGTAGTTGCCCCAAAATGTCGATTCCTGGCACAAACTTTGCTAACAGGCGACAGCCTGTGTAAATAGTTGTACACCCGAGAAGTAGAGGGGGAAAGCCGGTGGAAAACTGAGGGAAAACCCGCTTGAGCTGAGCTCAGTTTTGAGTAAAGTTGAAGCTGAATATAACTCAGTGTGGCAAATAATATTAGCCCTCAGGTTGCCAATCAAAGTTGCCTTATTATGATACGAGACCCCTTCTCTCCCTTCTCGCGCTAAAATAAAGTTTTTAGCTGCCTTTTTCGCAAGCCGTGCAAAAACTCGAAACTCGCAACTCCAACTCGAACGCGAAGTCGAAGTCGAAGTTGAAGTCGAAGCCTGAACCGGAACCCGAACTCGAACTGAAACTCTTAACCAGCACTTTTAATTCTCGCGCGTATCTTGGGTGAAATTTTAAGCAAATAAAATATCAACTGTGGCAGCTGAGGGGAAAACAAAGCGGCAGGGCGGCTATCAGTCGGCTGCTTCGACTTAATGATGTGGTCTGTGCGTGTGCACTGAGCCCACCTGGGAGTTAACCAAATAAAAGCGACTAACAAAAGTAATAATTAACATTGAAGACGAGACGATAATGGCATGCTCTACATAAACTGAAGCTACCAAGAGAGAAATTGCAATCAAATCATTTATTGCTAAGTAAACTGTGTGTAAATTCTAGATAAAAGCAAATCAAACAAAAGTAGTTTACAATTTTGATTTTATGGGATCATATATAATAAATAAAAATCAACGAGTCCCACAGTCGTTCCCTATTTCAAACTTGGATGTATTTGAATAATTGATAGCGTCAATTATGCGTCTTTCTTTGATAATTAGGGAGCAATTAGATTAGATTTCTACAAAGATACCATACAAAGTCATGTTGTGTAAAAATAGGTAAATCAAATAATGAATGTATACTAAGTATTTTATTAGTAAATCAAAATGGGGGTAAGGCACACACCCTAGTCAGAGACAGGGAAAATGATTATAATCTCTCAAATATCGCAGAATTACTCTCCAATAGGCTTCCTAATTAATAACTCAATAAAATTAGATATAGTTAAAACATATCAATATAAATGCTTTCCTACTTAAAAGCTATCTGCCAACAAGACATCAGGTAAACTGCTTCCCACTCGTTTTGCTTATCAACAGCTGAACCCTCTCAACATAGAAGACTGAATATTATTTAGCTAAGATCTCATTAACTATTCGGTAAAAGGGAGAGTGAGTGACTACAACATTTTTCTAAACTATGAGACATTATTTTATTATTGTCATACTCTACTAGTTCGGCCTCAGAAAGAGTATTAGCAGCTGCATAACAACAACTAAGCTGAGTCAGCATTAATGAATGCAAGCCATGAGGTGCAAGAGCTGGCATTGATGCTACATCGTTGGCTGACTGGCTGGTTGCAACTTAAATTGCTGGTGCTTCCGGCGGCTTTAAATACCATTTTGTCACGCACACACAATGCTGCCACATATACATACATACGCAAATGTAAGGGGCACAGCTATTTTTGCCACTGGTTGTGAGGTGTCCTTTTAGAGGGTCGGCTCGCTGGGAAGCGTTGTCTTAGCGGGTCTTGGCCAATTTGATAAAGTTGGGGGAACGTTGGGGGAAGCCCAACTCAATATGTCTGGCCAACTGACTCAGCACTTTGATTGCCAACTACCGTTGCGTTAAAGCGAGAAGAGGAAGCAACTTTTCTTTTTTTGCCATTTGCTGTTTGCTTCCGTTTCAGCTCCCCAGTCGAGGGAAAACTTCAACTTTGGCTTAATTTCGCGCACGAAGTGCTACAAAGGGGGTTCATTTTGTGAGGGGAGGCGGGGCATGAGGAGGTTATCCTTAACACATTCCGACGACTGAAAACTACACATAATAAAACACTTGGGCGCTAAGGTTAAATTCCTGCCAGGGTGTGGCACAGCTACTCTTTCCCTCTCCTCCTCTATTTCGACTAGAAATTAAAACTAAAACGTTGCAACATTTTTCGCGCAATGTTTTCACTTTGTAGCACAGTCTCCACTGGGAGGCAGACAGGGCGAGACGCAGAAGCAGGCTTGTCAATTATTGAAGAACCAGCTGGAAAATACTATACTCCTGCCCTCTGCCCTCTGTCCTTTCTCTTCTAACCCGTAGTTACTGTGTCGTGCCGCCATCGTGGCTGCAAAAAGGTGTGCTTTTAATTGTAGTCGTTGCTTCTGGTTCGTCGTTTGGCCCTGGCATCGTCTCGATATTTAGTACAAAACGCCTCAAATCCTGGGAGGCGCGGTTCCTTCTACTGGCACAAATAGTTGTTGTTATTATTACTACCTGTTGTTGTTGCTGTTGTTATTTCTTCAGCTTGTTTGACTGCTTGTTTTGCAATAATTTAGAAACTTTCGCTGAATGTGTGTTTTTGCTGTTGTGGCGTGCTCTGCTCGAGTCTGGGTTGTGGCTGCGGCAAGGTGGTTTTGGTGCCAGCGGCAACAGCAGCTGGTAAAAGGATTGCATGTCGCGTGTGCAGCTTACAGTTGGTGGCGAAAGTTTGTGCTCAACAACATAATAGCCTCAATGGCCGATCCGTTTTTGTAGGCCCATATTTATGAACTGAATATGCGGCGTATACTTTATCACATTATGTAGTTTTTGACACTGCGTAGGTGTACAAAAATCAGAAAGATTTTAATGATACATATTGCTAAATTATTAATCTTCTCGATAGTATTGTGTTTCTTGTTCGAATCTTAGATTCTTGAAAATGGAATTATTAATTAATTAATTGTCTTTGATCGCCTAAGGTAAGTATATTCATGAACACCACCAACAGCCAGGGCGATATTGTCTGTCTGTCTCAAAAGCTATAAAAGTAGAACTACCAAATTTTGGAAAAATATATCTAAGTTAAACACAGATCAAGTTTGTTAAATCTTCCTTCATCGATCTGTAAATCAAACAATTCTTAAGCTTATTCTGAATCTTTCGCCGAGAATATTTATTGCAGATTTTGATGATGAGCCAACCAATTGCTCAATAATTAAAAATATTGATATTTATGTGTACCGAAACTTTCTACGACTTGCACTGAAATTTATAAGTAATAATACTGATAGTTGTAGGAAAATATATTGCAATAAATAAATATAGTTTATGTTGGTTATTTAAATTCTCAAATGAATATTTGACAAATGGTTAATCGTTACTTAATAGTTGTGAACATATATCTTCAATTTTATTACTTATCTTTATCTTACAATATCAATTATCTTTCATACATATTTAAAATAAAGAATTCCTCAGTTTTAAACTTAACATTGATACTTAGCTTTAATATACATATGGCTATTTATAGCACCCACTGTATACGCAATTCTTACCACTTTCTCATGTCTCTCAACTTTATTTCGTCTATCTTTCTGCCATCACGTACCCCTCCTACATTACCCCACACCCCGCTACAGACAGCGTGCTAAGGCCTTTGCCTTTGAGATTTGCGTGTTTCGCTTAATGAAGAAGACAAATAATCGCGCAATTAAAGCCTTTTAGCTTTAAGCGCGAGTAAATAATTGCTGTGAGTGCAGAGTGAAACACGCACACACACAGATCCAGGTCCAGACACAGGCGCACTCTCGCACACTGCTATAGACATTCACATTCACATTCACTCAACGCTGGCTGCACTAACAAATGGTAAATGTATTCAAACAACAAATCTTAATGGCACGCTAGAATGAATAGTAAACGAGCCAAGAGAGCGCGGCAGGTGGCGAGAGAGGGGTGGAAGGATAAGGTGCTAGAAGGGTAAGCGCTTGGGGGGTTGCAGGTGGCCAGGTAGATAGCAAGTGAGCGTTGACTGTTGTTGTTGGCTGGTTGCCCGCCTAGAAGCGCACTAGCAATGGGGTGTGGGTATCTCCTTCTTTCTCTCGCTCAGTCTTTCTGTCTCATTTGTGCTTTCTCTGTCTGTTGACTTGACTTGGCTTCCGTGCAAAATTCTTAATTGCACCTGTGTACGGCGTTTTCCGCTGACGCTGCCTGGGCTGGAATATCTGGATAGCGACTCGGCGCCTCCGCTTGATGGGTTAGATTAACTGCCTGACAAGTAAACCCATCCTACACACACATATAGAGAGAGACACGCACACTCTCTTACACCAGCCCACACTTTGTTGTTGTTTCCGGGCGACTGTCAGTTGAACGTAGCAATCCACAATCCACAACGTGGTGCAAGGGAAGGCGCGCCTCGACTTGTAATTTTTTCACGGCTTATCCCCCACTCCAAAGAACACCCTCTCTTAAGCTCACCGCCCGCACAGCCAGCTCATGGACAAGTGTTCTTGACTCACGTGCTCAGCACTCGTAATTATTTTTCTTATTGTTCGAATTAAATGCTCAAGGATTTATGTGATTTTCCTTTGCGCTGAGGCGCCAGTTAGGATTTGTGCCAAAAGATTTACAGAAAAAGCGGGAGAAAATAGAAGGGAAAAGTTATTAATTGACGTTATATGCAGCAAGTGTCAAGGGGTTAGAAAAGGTGTGGCTGCAGCAGAGAAATATTATAGAATGAGAGTGGCAGAGAGAGAGAGTGAGATTGTTTTCTTAGTGCTTGAATTTTGTTTGTTGTGGTTTTTGAATTGACACTTGGCATAATTATTGCATTCGGAAATTGAATTGCTCAACGGAAATTGATTTTGTAAGCAAACTGAGTTGGTGACATTGCAAAATATTGCCACAAATTTTGTTCGTTAAACTTATCACAGTTCAAGTGATAACGCTGGTGCTTGAAAACGATTTCCACACTATTTCGCCAACACTGGAAAAAAGTATATTCGGTTGTTACAAGAACATACATTTTAGCACAAATGTTATCGGTTTTTTAATTAAAAGGCATGCATAATATAAATTTTTTAAAACTTGGTAAAAATGTATGACTCTCACGACTTCCTTAATCTTTATTTAATAACCATGCTATGGATTTATAGCGTTTCTCAGACTCGAGCTCTCAAAGCTCTTTGTTTACCTATTGAAATTTAAAACTACAATGCTTGGACATAAGTGTCAGGACCTCACCAGACTGCACATCATTCTCTCTTTTCTCTCTCTCTCTCTATCTCATTCTCACTTCAAAGTTTAGTTGATGGCCTTTTGTGTGCTCCCGTGTTAAATTCAAATTTATTTGTAGCTACTGAAATTGATAACATAACTTTCTTCAGGTTTCCGCATCGTTAGCTCGTTATGCAGCGGAAAGTTTTATATTTCAACGAAAATTTTACAATTTTCCTTTTCTCTAACGTCCTACCCTGTGTTTTGTCTCTGTTCTATGAGAATCGCGGCGAAAATTGTGCCGAAAATTGTCATTTGAAAGGAGGCTGAAAGCCGTCGTCGTATTCGTCGGCCCAGCTCCGTGGGCCAAGTCATAAATTACAAAGCGAGTCATTGGAAAAGCAGCCGCCGACGCAACCACCTTCCTCTCTCCTTACTCCTCCTCTTCTTCTTCTAAAAAGTTTTTAGCTACTTTCTGGCTACTGGAAATTGTTAAATTTATGCATTCATTATTTGATTTGTTAGTTACTGCTGATATAATTTATTTGTTTGACACTCGACATTAAAGTATCTGCTTCGCTGCGACTTTAAGAGCTGCTCTCCCCCTCGAACTCTACTTAAATTGTGCAGCACTTTGGCAAAAAGTCATATAAATGTTTATTAGACTAAACAAATGTGCGCTGTCTCTCCTGCACAGCACACACACACGCTCAATGAATAAGACACCCACTTGTTCAGACAATTTGAAAATATGACAATGTTGTCTCTTTATATATTCAATGCTTTTAGCTCCCCCAAGTGCAAACCAGCACAAAGGAAATGAATTTAGTTTTGGCCAGCTGTTTCCCTATCCTTCTGACTCTCTAAAGTGACTGGAGGTCCAAAAGGTACAACGCCTGCACTTTTTCTTATCAAGTGGCTGGAGCTTTATATATATGCTCCAAATATATAGAACTATCATCCATAACAAAAGGGGCAAACCGATGAGGTACGAGTAGGATAGGAGTATATTGGGGGTAGAAGTTGCTTTTGAGTGCGATACTTACAATAAAAATTGCTCATAAGTAGATGAACAATTGAAGCTATATTATGTCGGCTCTTCAGTTATCCTGTAATTTCCAATTAAATGATAATTATTATAGGAAACTTAAGAAATAATCCCAAAGATATAACCAATTTCCACCAACTATTGTCAAATATATGCTCAAAAATTTCAAATCAAAATTTTTGGGAATAACAAAGCCCAAATGGATTTATTATCACCAGACTATATATATAAATTTCTACATTTAACGTAGTAAGGGAATTCTATTTTCTATTCGAAGAATAAATGTAACCCATATTTGGCTATCCAACTCAGAAAATTCTCAACGGTTAGATCGAACTCCCTTTTCTTTAGTATTTTATACAGGGTGTGCCCTTTGGTGGCGCTCGCGGTTGACATCTTGGCTGGCGCTGGCAGCATATGATTCGTATCCACACACACTGTGACCCTTTGCCCTTCCCCTTCCTCCGTCAACAACACTCACCATTCTCTTTCACACACGCTTCCCCAATTTCTTCATCCTTTTCTCTTCTCTCTTGTTCCCTTACTTTGGTAGCTCGTACCTCTTATATTCGCTACTCTGTTAGTTTGACTGCCATAGTAAAATTTCAATTGAATCAAAAAGGAAAAATGCCAAATGCCGTAGCATTCGACTTCGCTTTCATTTCATTTCGCTGCCACAACTAATTCGCACACCATAACAACACACAAGTGTGTGTATTTGTGAGTGAGCGGGTCTGTGTTTGGGTGTGTGGGTGATGTTTGTTCATAAACATGAAGTAAACAGGATAATAGCAATAAAATATAAGCGCCAGTCGAGCAGGATTCAAAGCGAAATGGTTTCGGGATCATATTTGGGGGTTGGGGTTCTGCTCGGCTTGAGGGGCTGCTACCATATTTCAAGCGTTCTATACAGAGCGGTGGGGTAGAAGAGCCGTCGAAGCTCGCTGCTTGTCACAACATAAGTTTGACTGTTTTGGCCTCGCATTTTTATGGCTCGTTCGCGCATTTCTGCACAACAATAGCTGTAATATCTGATACAACAACGACAATAATACCAACAACAGAACCAACAAGAACAACTGCTCGAAAAACAACAACATTTACTATAACAATCGTTTGCATGCTTTCCAATTGTTGTTGTTGTTGATTTTTATTCTTCCGTATTTTTTCTCGGTTATGTATTTGCGGGTTTTTCGGGGCTGGTGGTGTTTTTCCTTTGCTATAGCCGCTAACTCTTCGACTGTGACGAAGGGAGTGGGGCGGAGGGATTTCCGATAGCAACTGTGACGTAATATGCCCAATAAGTATATTTTGAAATTGGTTTGTATTCGTAGCACTCTCCTTCCTAGGCAAAGGGGGGCTGGGTTATCAAAATTTATTAAAAATCTATGTTGTTTGGCTTTTTTCTTCGTTGCGCCTTTATTTGTAGTGTTTTATTTGTACATGCAGATTGATTGGTACAAAATGAATGGGCAAAATTCTGATCAAAAGTCAACTGAAGAGCACAAAATATAATAATGTTGCCATAAATTGTTATAAAAACAATAGCAACTGTAAATTAATAAACGATTAAACGTAATATTAAAATTCAATTTAAACTAAATAATTGTTAATAATGTATAGTTTTTAAGTGTATTAAAAACCTATGCCAACTGAATTTATGTAAACATTCTAAATTAGAAAATTAATAAAATTGTAGACTTAATTGTTATATCAATTAATTTCGGTTTTAATAGGTTTTTAAATTTATCACACTCAACTCCCAAATGCTTGCTTTATTCATTTTGAAAGAGCTCGAATTTAATTCTATATTTAATTTTGCTAGCTTAAAATACAACTTAAATTAATAAAGGTATTGAAAACAACTAAATAGAGTTATTTATAAGATCAAGGGAAAGAATTAGGTAATCATTACATAATAAATCGATCATCAGAAACATATCATTATAAAGCGTTATCGTAACAAGAGTTCATAAAATAGTTGTAAATATAGATTGCTGCTTGTAAGCCTCGATTATTTATTGCCAAGGCTAGCCCACTTAAATGGTTATTAATTCAAAACCAAAGCTCTGACCGCTATGCGGTGTAAAAACCAAACCGTACCAAATCGGGCAATTTAAGCAAACTATTATTAATGGGCAATTAATTTAAGAGCCGTCTATTGTTGGTTTTAATGCTATTTAAGTACAATTATTAATTATGACCAACCGTTTAATGCGCTCTACTATTAATAATTAATACTATTGAAAGCAAAAAAAATGTGACTTTTATATGTTAAAATGTATAATTAAAATTGAATACTGAACGTTGAATTTCAAATGGTTTATGCGCAATGCAAATGCAAAATGTGATGCGACTTTAATCAATTTATGCAGAGTTCGAAAGGAAACCCAAATGGAAATTATAACAAAAGCATATGAATTATGCGCCGCAGTCGAAACCATAAAAAACCAAAAAATAAGAAGACGCAGTGCAAGTAATTGAGGAGGGCAGACCGAGGGGGCACCGAGTGGAGTGGGGATCTGTCCATACTTCAGTCTGGCATATAAAGCGCCAATATTTACTTTGGCTACATTTGCAAATGGAGCATTACGAAAATAAACAAATTTTCATAAATGACAAGTACAAAGGGTGCATGGAAGAGGCTGTGGGGAGAGGCAATGGAGTCACAGATGGAGCAACAATACAAAAGAATGCCACAGCTTACAATGTGAATGTGTGTGTGTGTGTCAGTCGATGTGTGTGTTTGTCTACGAAAAATTTTCAATTTGAACGACGTTTCAGGCAATGGACGAGGCGGGTCTGCAATTGGGGCATGTAAATTGTCGCAGCAGCAGCAGCAGCAGCAACAGCAGCCAGGCAGCCAGGATGAGGCAACGGCAATGGCACTGGGAAATCCTTGATAGTCGATATTATTTTTCTTACGACGCTCCATTTGTTCCTTGGCTGCAATTTGTCAACTTTGCTAGCCGTTTGCCGTTACCATTGCCTCTTGCCTCTGTCGAATCGATTTCCATTTTATTGCCAAATAATGTTTTTTACCCATAGATTGCGTCATGTTATTTATAGGGACAGAGCGCGAAGCGAAATAAAAGGGGTGTGTTTGCTTATTTTTTCTCCTCATCTGCTTTTTCTTCTTCATGTCGCATAAGGTATGAATTGCATGTCAAAATGTTTTATTGGCTAACCATTTTTTATGCAATTTGATAATCAGATGCACAATAAATCGACGCCCCAAAAAGTGTACCTGACCTGCCAACTTATCGCCAGTTTCTCTAAGACTTTGACTAATAGCATCTTCAAATGGCGAGGTGAAAGGGAACACGGGTAATTCCATAGCCTTTGTGTGTTGTGTGTTCAGCATTGCTGAAATCAGCCACCTGGCCAAACTAATTAAGGCCCAAACAATGGGCTCAAATACATAAATCAATCAAGCACAAAACAACTTGACGAGTTTCATGTCGCAAGGCTCTTGTCCTTACCCCTTCCCTGTATCCATACTCCCTAAAGTCCTTAGGGCAACAAAGCGCCCTACAATGATTAATCGCATTGCACGAATTGCAAATGCGGCTGAATACCCTTACTTTGAAAATGTATGAGTTATAGCAGCCAGCTCGTTTAAAAGGTCAAGCTATGTTAATCCAATTCATCAATTGTTAAAAAAGTCTTTTAAAGTATGTTAAAGCATTTCTCAATTCGAATTGAATGCTCATTAAAAGTTTTTTCAATTTAGGACAAAGATTAATCTTGCTTAAGTCAATAACTTTCTGTCTCTTTCTTATGTAGCCTAAACAGCTTTAAGCGAGTACTAGCCAAAGTGTTTTCTACCCTATTGCACATTAGCTTTAAGCAATGTATAACTCTTTTTTATTATTAAACATATATACTCGTATGTACATATTTACATATAAGCTTGAAAGTCACTGAAAGCTATCAAGTAGCTATTATACTATAATCCAGATATTTAAATTAACTTTAATCCAAATTCTTAATCGTCTCTCTCAATAACCTTTTACTGACGTTTTTGAATATATTCAAGATTAATACATTAATGCGTAGCCAAGTTCAAAGTTTCACTTCAAGAGATTTATCCATAAAAATGATACTTTGTATCGTGTTCTCGTAATTGGATCTGCAAGGGTAAATAAGCTGCGACCCCGTTAGCGTTTACTATTCACATTTCAAATGCCATTTTGTGTTTTTGCGAAACGAAGGGAGCGAGAGGGCGTTCACGCTAATTAGCCCAGACCCAGATCCAAATTCAGATCCTAACGCAGACGGCCAGGCGTCGCCGTCACAGCCCTCTTCATCTCCAAGTCGTCCCTTGGTCTGGCAACACTTTTTTAAAAATAAATTCACGAATTGTAAATAGCTTTTGGTGCGCATTATTTTGTGGATTATGCGCACGCCCCCGCCGACTTGGTCCTCACCCCTGCCGTTGGTTACGCCCACAGATAGCAATACGCCCAGCACTTGTTTACTCTTTACCATGACAAATGCCACGACATAAATCTCAGACGGCGCACCGCAACCCGCTCTTCGGACGCGGCCGGTCAGCCAGGCACCAGCTCGACTCTCGACTGACTGGCAAAAGTTAATCAACATTTCATTAATTAATTTCTTTAAAAATGTCCTTCGTTGGCATCCACGTTGTCGGCGACTCTGAAGAAAAATGACTCGAGTCAGACGACTTGGAACGCGACTCGACAAGTCGACTCTTTAGCAAATTATGTAAATTGGTTAAAAGCTTTTCCGGTTTTGAATTAGCAGCTTCATCAGCAGCCATTCCGAGATATAATTCTTCTCAACTTTAGTTTATTTATGGTATTTGTGTAGCACCAGGGCTGCAAAAAAGACAACTACTATGATTCTTATTATTCTTAGAAATATTATAGTCGATAATATTTAACATTAAACTAAACGTATTCAGCCCATTTTCTTGATTCTCAGATTTGTCATTTAAAATCAGTTTCCCAACAAGCTTAATTTAATCACACCTTTGACTGATAATAAAATAATTTGTTTGAGTCTTAAAGTAAGCAACGTAACCTAGAAATTTCCTTAATACTCAAGCAACCCTGGTCAGTGAGTTTTGGAAATGAAAACGTGAATCAATAAAATGTAAACTTAAGTTGTGTTTTGTGCCAATTAGGAATGCAGCGTGAAAATGCAGTACAATTTCATTATTTTCATTAGAGAATGAGATTAATTAGGCAAAGAGACAATAATATGACGAGAGAAAGAGAGAGAGTTTGAGAGAAAGCCTAAGAGTGAGGGCACAAAGGCCTAGAGGCGATGGTTTGTTGGCGGACAATGGCGCAGCGACTCAACAACACTCAAAGTGCATTTAATTAAGCACAATGGGGCAGAGAAGGTTTCAGAGGGGGTACCAACAAGAAATGAATCAAAACAATTGTAAATACTGAAACACAAAAGCAATTAGTGACACACAAAGCGGAAGTGCAAAAACTGAAGCTGTTGAAAATAACTCGACGAAACAACAAAAATCCCGAGTGAAGAATAAAGAACTGGCAATCACTGCATCACTAAGGAGTGGTAAGGTGAGTGGGGCAAGCAAGTATAGCTGCAGTTGTTGTTGACTATGTGCAACGAGCAGCGTCACATTTGGGGGTAATGAGTGCACAAGGCGCCAAAATAAACAAAGCGCAGCGTTTGTTAGGCTCTAGACTGATGACCGAGAGGGGTAGAGTGAGACGGTGTGAGGATTTAAAGGGAGGGGATAGTTAACGAGGGGCGGTGCTTCTGCTATCGCAGCCGCAACTGAAAAGTGGCCAATGTAAATCTAATTAAAAGCAAAACAAAAGCGACTCTCAACATGCCACTCAAATTATAATGCATACAGACAATAAAATGAGCTAACGACGGGGAGGGGTGAGAGAGATAGAGAAATCTAAAGAGAGGCAGTGTGGATAGGTCATTGCTTAGCACTGCACTGTGGGCATCTATCTATATCTGCATCTATATCTATATCTATATCTATATCTATATCTATATCTATATCTATATCTATATCTATATCTATATCTATATCTATATCTATATCTATATCTATATCTATATCTATATCTATATCTATATCTATATCTATATCTATATCTATATCTATATCTATATCTATATCTATATCTATATCTATATCTATATCTATATCTATATCTATATCTATATCTATATCTATATCTATATCTATATCTATATCTATATCTATATCTATATCTATATCTATATCTATATCTATATCTATATCTATATCTATATCTATATCTATATCTATATCTATATCTATATCTATATCTATATCTATATCTATATCTATATCTATATCTATATCTATATCTATATCTATATCTATATCTATATCTATATCTATATCTATATCTATATCTATATCTATATCTATATCTATATCTATATCTATATCTATATCTATATCTATATCTATATCTATATCTATATCTATATCTATATCTATATCTATATCTATATCTATATCTATATCTATATCTATATCTATATCTATATCTATATCTATATCTATATCTATATCTATATCTATATCTATATCTACTAAATATATAGATATATTTTTTGTCCAACTGTGCCTCGCAATGAAACAGCGACAAATGCCAACACGGAAATGCATAGAATTTTATGGAGCGAGCCTAGAGAGATTTCTCATGTCCTTATATTCCGCATCCCACATCCCATCGCATTCGCATTTCATGTTGAACGACGCATCGTTGTCCTGTCGCTGTCGCTGCTGTTGTCCTGTGCTGGGTTGCTGGCGACTTGGCGAGCTGGCAAGCTGGTTTGGGCTTGGTTTGGCGCCTTTGGCACGTGAACCGACCGTTGTCGCATCGTTGCCAAAATCCGCATTAAATTTATGCAGTTTTGTTGTACGACAAAACGTAGCTAAAATGACACTACGGATACGCTTTTCTTAGCCATTGCCAGTGCCAAGCAGACGCTGATGATGATAGCATAGTTTACTGTATGCTGAGAATGCTGGCAAACGTTTTGGCCATTGCCATTGCCGTTGCTATTGGGGTTTCATCCTGCTCAGGTTTCGGCGCGTTTGCCACTTGGCAAGTGGCCTCAAACGCTGGCTCAACTCAGGAAAAAATCAGCCAAAAGAAAAACAAACATACACTCAAACGAACTCAAATAAAACGTTTGCCCACTTTTGGCTGTGATTTTGCAATTAAATAGATTTCACAAATAAAAAAGGTGGAAGAGTCCGCCTCACTAGAAGGACCAGAAAATGAAAGACAGCTCAACCTCGACTTCAACCGAGTCTGAAGTAAGTTACCATCTTGGTTCTTTGCGAGTGAGGTTCAATGACAAATTCACGCAACATCTGCAATGGAAAGGCAGGCATATAAGAATATTTTATCGACCATTTATATGTCGCTTTCAGCATTATTTGCTGTTCGTTTGGCCCCAAGCCGGAGATATACTATATAAGATTTAAGCATTTTTTATATTACTAAATTGCTTCTGTTTTTCTCCGTTTGTTGTATGGATAATATATTTTTCGATGCTGCAGTTGCTTTTCACCATAATTGCTCGCCCATTTTACATGCGACTATACGATTTGTTAGCCTTTTAAATATATTGCCCATATTTATAAGTATATTGCCATAAGTCTTGAACAGTTTGTAAATGAATGAGCAATTTACGAATCGACTGCGATTAATGGACATTGTAATAGCTTAACGATGCAGTCAGCTTTGATTGACTTCTGAGTATAGCTATTTTATTTTATATTATTTATTATATTTGTTTACAACTGTAATTTGATTAACAAATATCGATGATGGATCATAGGCATTTATAAATTTAAGTTGACTTATAAATACTTTTTATTTTGTTTACAGTTATAATTTGATTAGCAAATGTCCAAGCATTTATAGTTTTAAGTAGTTTTACAATTACAATTTCATTATTTTAAATAATTACATTTCATCAGCACATATGTCCACATACAGAAGTGCTTAAATACATATGTATATACAGTCAGAAAGCTGTTAAGAGATACGATTATGATATGAAATATGATTAGATGATGCTCGCATTGACTCACTTACAGACATCTACTATTTGGACTTAAATATTTTACGTATTACTTACGAATGTTTAAAAATTATAGATTTGTTTATGCTTATGGAGTGATGTAATCGAATTCTTAACTTATACTTTACTTAAACTGTACAGATTCTTGTTTATACATATATGTTCCCAGTTTCATCGAAACAGTGAATAAAGAGCATTCTATAATCCAAATGAACATGGGCTTCAACATTCTATGGCAAATTTAATTTATAGATCAAGCAGATACAGTTAGTAATTGTAAATTCGGCCCTGTGTTTATTTCTGTCCCTATCTACTCTTCTTATCCATAAATTTCACTAAGTTAAGTCCATGAAATTAGTTGAGAGCAATGATACTGTTGCTTTTCTTTCATCTTTCAGCCTAAAGTTAGAAGAATGACTATGTCATAAAATGTGAATCGAATATGTTGTTGGAAATTCAAGTCTCATATCCTGCAGCCATTGGGATTTCATCTGCCAATTGAGTGCTACATGAGGAGCAGGTGAGCGAAAAGGGGGACGATAGACTTGTTGTTTGCCACCTTGGGTGGAAAGGTGGGTGCATTCCAATTTTATTATGCCAACGGGCTGACAGACATATTGAAACATTTGAGTGAATTTATTAACGCGGCACATATATGACATTTGACACATTGCGCAAGTTCCGTTGTGTGCTTAACTGGCTGTGAGCGGGCATATGTATGTGCGTGTGTATGTTGTGGGTGTGTGCGTAGGTGTTTGTCAGTCGCATTAGGCGATGCACAGCACGTGTTACAGTTGCTGCTCCGCTGCTTTCCTCTCACACTGCTGTCAACATTATGCTCATAAATCGCAAATTATACACGCTGCCACGCCTATACGGTCCACATGCGCCCACATATGCACACTCGCCAAGGCTTGGCTTTTGCGGGTGTATGTCATCGTGTGTGCGAGAGCTTTCTTTGTTCGCGAGCACCAAACAGCAAGCCTCTCCCTCCCCCGTCTCTCCGGCAGATGTTGTGCATCAATGCGCTGCGGAAAATGGAAAATGCACTTGGAAATTCGAACGCTCAACTTCACACATTGTCTGCGTTTTATTGCATTAGTCATGTGTGTGTGTTGCTATTGTGGTTGTTGTTATTGTTTAGCTTTTGAAATGACATGGCGCTCTGCTCGCGTTCAACTTTTGAGTTCAAAACAAACAGCAACAAAATTTGCCTCTTTGAACCGATAAAATGTTCGGGAAATGTTTGTCAAATTTGTCTCTCAAATGCAAGTGACATTTTCGCGAATTATTATACGCATTAAACGCGAACAAATAAAAAAAAGAGATATACTTAATATATGTAGATATGCTTATTTAGAAATAACAACAAAATAATTATTTCTTACTTAATCATAAATTTAAAATATTAACAAAATTATTATGCTCCATAAAATAAAAAATGTATTTCATAAAAAAAGTAATGAATTAATAAAAAGTAAATGATTTTTAATATTTTTTTATATTATATACAATGTACATTCAGTCTACGAAAGAATTTGACTTTCATATTTTCTGTTTATTTTCATCGACTATTGCTTTGCAATACTTGGTTGCGTTTCCTTCTTGAATTGTCGACTAATCTGTTACTGATTTACTTTTGTTTATTTATTAGAAATATGCTCAAACAATGTTAAATAAAGAATAAAGCTTGCCATGACACACAGCGCAAAATGTGGAATTGGCTTTATTGAAAATCGCATGAAAATCAATTTGCCAAAGCGCAGGGACTTTGCAGAGCGTCATAAAAGTCATAGCTGTTACCCTCTCCCAACTAACCCAAGCTTCCTCCTCCAAACTCTTTTCCCCCTTGTCAATGCGTGCAGTTGCGTACTTGAACAGAAACATGGAATGGCAACAGCATCAACATCAGCATCAGCAGCGATTTGCTATCAATTTTAATATCACATCAAACTACAGGCAGAGCAGACCAGACCAGGCAAACGAGCGCGAAAAACAACAGTTCCTGAACTCTATAAACAGTGAGACTTGGGAGGAGAAAACAAGGCACCGAGAGAGGGAGCGTAGTAAAGTGACGGGTTCAACTATTGAAATTTTATCAAGTGCACATAAAACTCAAAAAGCCATGATGATGTCGGGGTGCGGAATGGGATGAGCAGGATGCCTAGTTTGGAGGAATGGCAGCCTGAAACTATTGTAAAACATTGACAATTTCCGTCACATCTCTGGGGCTAGTGCAAAATGGCAAATCAATAAAAACAAATTGAACTCGAATTCAATAATAAAAAAACTACTGTAATATATTGTGCAACGAGAGAAGGGACTGGCCAGGGCAGGCGTCGAGCTTTGGAATCAGCACAACTAAAGCAAAAACTTTAACAATGATTTTAAAAAGATATACTCGCTGCGAATGCTGTACGTGATCCCACGCCGACTTTGCAATGGATTAGGGCAATTGAAGCTGAAGTACAGCAAGGGGCATGGCAAGGCGAGAGGAAGATTGTGTTTTAGGGGTTGGAGCGACGATGAAGTCAAGTCAAGTGCGACTTGCCAACTTCTGTACTGCGGCTGCTCAAGCTAATAAAAGCCAAAATCAATGCCAATGAGCGGGTGAGCTACTAGGTGTGAGTGTGGGAATACTTGTATATATATGTATCTGCGTGTGTGTGTATATGTCAAAGACGATAAAATTTGGTCAACATAAGGTTCAAATACTTTTATAAGGTGCTGTTGAAATGTATTTGTTGATTGCTTGGGTTTGGTTTTTATTTGCAGCTCGTTCTATGTGCTTTCTATTTGCTTTTTCTTTTTGGCTTCTACTGCTGTTGTTGCCTTTTTTGTGGTCAACTCGTTCATAGCCAGGAAATTGGCAAACACATGCACGAAACAAGGCAAAAATTGAGCCAACAACAGGGGCAAAAAAGGTCAAGTTAAGCGAAAGAAATGCGATTCTATACATGCTTTATGCTCCATGCGTTGTATGTGGGTTAGTTTCCCTCTATGTTTGTGTGTGTAAGTGTGTGTGGCAACAGCTTGGCTCAAACTAAACCGCTGCACACATAAAAAGCAAGAAAAAAACATATAACATACAACAAATAAAAACAAACAACCACATCAATAAAGCAAAATTTTAATATAAATAACCAAAGTTTAATATTGTGCCTATAACATGCATGAGTTTCCACGTGTGTGTGTGAGTGAGTGTGCTTGTATGTCATGCATGAAATGTTGTGTGAATTACTGGCCAGCATAATATTTGCATAATTATTTCATTTAATTCGAAACAATACAAAGAACAAAACTAAATAAGATCAAAATTCAGATTTATACTGCATACTTTCAGGCGACGGCTGCAATTCGGATGCGGAAATGACTGTAAAGTAGCTTGAAGAATACCAAGGAACGCTACAACACAAATAGGAAGCCGATGTATTGAAATAGACAATGAACGATATAAGGGTACCCTATAACTAGATTACTTCATGATTTGACTACTGTTGAAAATTAGTTTATCCCTTAAACGTTGTCAAAAGGGCATAGTAAGTACGAGGAATTACTAAGAGATGATCAAAACTGCTCAGCTGCTCAGCCTTAAATAATTGTAAATGTTAGTTAAACATATATTTTTATTTTTATGTATATTTTTTTATTATTTGAAACTGACTTTGGCGAATACTCAGTTGATTCTGTTGTAATCAGAAAGATAGAGGGTATGCGAAGTCAGTTAACTAGCATTCTAGTTGTACATGTGTTGCCTTTACAGCGTTTAAGCATCATCAGTCTGTACATTTATGCCAGAATATGCTGGCAAATCAGTTCGTTTGGCAGCAGCCTTCAATTGCAACTTGTCTCCAGCCAAGACCCTCTTTCGCTTTCACCTACAACTTTCTACGGCAATAGCCCAAATTCAACATTATATGTATAGTTGCAAATGGAATGAATGGAAGCTGTCTTTCAAGTTGCAGCCACAACTTTAGTTCCATTTTCTTTCATTTCCCCTAGATTTTTTGCTTTCATTTGGTTGCTTTTCAGACACATAAATAAACTTGTCACACGCAGCAGCAGCAACAACGGCAGCGACAGATAAAAAGCCAAAAAACTTGCTTAGCCGACGGGTGGGGGAGGAATAGAGAGCATAACTGTCTTTGCAGCGCAGCTTTTCCCTCGAGTCGTGCTCATTAAGTGCAGAAAAACGCCTTTTCACTGTCATTGATGTCATTCACGTGCTGGCAAAAAGCACCCAACCGCCTCAGACTCAGACATGTACCATACGTAAAAAGAGCGGTAGCAAAAGATAGCACATAACATAGAGTGAGCAAAAGGGAGAGATAAATGGAGTCGGGGAGAGATAGTAGGAGTCGCGACAGACATTCGAGTTTCTCGCTCATTAACCGCGCGCGTTGCTGACACGCTTGAGTTATTTTCAATTAAATGTCGATGAAAAACCCAGCGACACACAAACACATACACATTTGACTGCCTGCGACTGTGTATGAATGAGCATAAATTAAAACTCGAACATCGTTGTGCCATGGCCTCGATGACGGCACTCATAACACTCGCCCACACTCTCGCACGCCTATTCAACAATATTAAGACCAATTGTCTTCCGACTGAAACATAAAATGGAGCAAACCTAGAAACAGCGGCTGCTTAATCTCGATGCAAATACCAGTATACGACGTGTACTCGTATACGAGTATGTATCAATTCAACATTAAAATTACGCGCAATTGAAAAACAGACAAAGCACTTTTCTCCTCTCCTTCCGATGTGTCGTTAAGTTGGCTAATATCCTGCGATTTGATGGATGATTCAACTGATATTGTTACGCAAAGCTTATCAGCCGCATTTAATACAATGTTTCGCATAACTGGAGCATTCGCTTAAACCAGACATTAGCTCAATTTATTACATTATAAATGACTGAGTGTGCTGCGGGGAATATTTATAAGAAAATTAAAGCACAATTTAAAAGGGAACAAAGTGAATTTAAAGATATGTGAAGTAATATTCTGCACTAACTGCTAAATCTAGTAAGTAATCTAACAGACAATGTATTGCTCCTGAAGAATCTGCAATAAAGTATTAATTCTTTTACAGAGTATTATCTAAATGTGGATTTAGTTATAAGTCAATTAATGCGTTTTTTTATTCTGCATACAAGTTTGTACTTTATTCACATTACGAATGATTTACGCACAAATTTCATTTTCGCTATGTTATTTATCAATTTGTTATTCGCCCTGAGAGAAACGAATTGACTTTGTGTCGAATTTGTTAAATTACCGTTTAAAAATAGTAAAAAAAAAACAAGTTAGAAAGCTACAAACGAGTTTGCTGGGCTGTTAGATACTCGCCACCCATTTTTTTGGGTAGCCAAATTTTAAAACATACTTGCAGTAGTAGCTATATTACAACATGTTATCACCATATTTGGTTGCTCTCTTAAAATCTGTCAAATACAGGCTTCGTACAGACGATAGATGGACAGATAGACATAGGGACATGACCGTTTCGTCTGTCTCGGATGTTGTTTTCGGTTGGCACAAAGTTGTAAAACCCTTCTACCTTTCTTTGTAGGCGAGTATAAACGAAAATATTTCAATAATGACAAAAATAATAAATGCATAGAATTTTTATCTTATCAAATCTGTAATAATTGTTTTGCAATAAATCGAAATTCATCGCATGCTTGATAAAAATAAGAACTATGCTACACTCATTGGTTAAAATGAGTTTTTGAATGATCTTTGTGGCCTGATGGTATTTTGTATAGACGCTAAGGATCCAGAATGATAGAATTGGCGTTGAATGACTCGAAAATCTCTATTTCGAAAAACTCTATTATAAGAATAAAATGCCAGATGTCACCAAAATGTTGAAAATGTCACATTTCACAGCCCTGCGGAAGCTCCACATTATGCTGTATCAAGCTTAAATCAATTAATTTTAAATTGTACACCATAAATAAAATTTAAATACGCGATATCCCACACTTAAAGCGACACTTGGCGTACGCGCAATTTGCTTTTTATTCTCCTCGGCGATTTGAGGTTTGCCTAAACAGAAAGCAATTACAAAAAATTAACCCGTTTTATGTAGTTACATTCTGAGACACGCCCACTTGGGCGGTAGAGTGTGGTACGCCTTTTGCATGCGCGTAATTTATTTGTAAATTTCATATAATTTATGCAATGCACATAAACACACAAGTACACATTGATATCGGAACAGAATTGCATATCCCCAGGGAATGTTGCTGCTGATGTTGGTCTGTGTAAACCAATTAAATGGACGACGACTCGTTTGTTGTTGTTTGCTTTACAGTTTTGTATTTTACTGTTCACGTTGTTATTGTTGCGCTGATTTTGTGTTTTTGCCGCATGCCGCGTTGCGCCGCATGAAGGCATGCCACATGCCACATGACCCTGACTGCTGGCAATTGCTTGCTTTAGGTTGTTAAAAGTTCATTTTGTTTGGCATTTTACGTGCGCGAAGTCTTAGATAATTTGTCCAACACACGCACACGCACACTTGCACACTTGCACACTCACACACACGCACTCACACACACACAGAGACATAGACGCACGCCAATTTAACGCTTGAGTTCGGCTCAAGCGCAGAGAGAAAAAGAAATTTGTTTGTTACGTTGATTTATGCAAAGCTGAGCATAGATAACGCGTTGTGGTTCGCCGCTTCCTGTAGCCCAAAAAAAAAAAAAAACAAAGTGGCAGCAGAAGATTCCAAAAGCAATACTCCACCTGCTGCTCCCCCTGCTTCCTCCTCTTTTCACATGCTGACCATGCTGATGTTGCTGTGCTCTCTATTTTGCTGCTGCTTTTGTTTCGCTTTGATTGTTATCACGATGTGTTAACGAGAACTGCGGCAGCTAGTTTCGCGTTTTGTTTGCTGTTGGCTGCCGGCCTGCCAAAATGTCTCACATATAGAATGTACATTGTGCTGTTGTGTGTGAAGTGTGTATATGCTACTTGTACTGTCCTGTGTTGTAGGCAAACATCACCCTCATCATCATAATCATTATCATGAACATTGCATTCACCATGTTAACACAGACTTTTGTTTAACATTGCCCAACCGTTAAGTGATCTTTGTCAGACACACAAACAAACTCACATAACAAACTCTCTTGTCACAAAAGACCCTGCCAGTTGCAGATATTGTCTCGCGAGATTAAAGATTCTCCGCAATTATTTTAAAAGCAATTCAAAAAGTTAAGCTAAGAATTCAAGCAATGAATATGATGTGATGAGTTTAGAGATATCCTGTTGTATATTAGGCATTAAATTATTTATTCAATCTCCTACACAAATCTTGTTTATGTTACACGATCAACAGCAAGGCCGATTAATATTCAACCTACTAATATTAAGTATTTTGATGATTTAATTCCAATTAGCATAATTAGTTTTAAAACAGTGACAAAGCGCTTGAGCTATGATTGTAGGTAATACAAAAATAATCAAAAACATTTTGTTATTATTATTATTCTAATCTGTTCTATTGAATTATTTCCAGACATATATATTCTTGAGAACCGTCAATTGAATAGTCAGAATTCGAATGTATACCAAACCAATTCGTTCGTTAAATTCTCTTGAATCTCCCAAAATTACGCTGAACTTTTTTAACATTTTGTTTTAGAGAACTGAGAGTAAATACGATTACAGATTATATTATTTCTTAATTCTGTTATATTTGAATTCAAACTATAAAAGGATAAAGTATCGACTTCTCCATGTCCATATATCAACTTTTCACATCCGTCAGTCTATAATGATAATCACCATCTTCATGAATTTCGAGCGGATAATTTAAGCAGAAAATATCATTTTGAGTTATGAGAGCTGAGCTTTTACGCTTAATAATAAATAAAAACAAGTAAGAAAGCTACTGTCGAGTTTGCTCGACTGTGAGATACCCGCCACCCAATTTTACCATCGCAATATTATATTTTTAAAAATATACTGGAAAACATACTAAAAAAAATATACAAAAAATATAATAAAATAATATACCAAATTTTTCTTTGTTCGAAATTATTAGCTTGGCGGCACTTAAGTAGGTTTACTGACATAGCAACTAACTAGGTGCAGCTGCACGCCTTATAAAAGCAATTGTTCAATAACTTCTGTGTTTTTTTTATCAGATTGTAACCAAATTTTCAGAGATCTTCAAGATGGTGATTAGTATTGTGAGTATTGAAAGTTCTAGGTTTAAAATGACGCTTGCAATTCGGTTGTATTCGATTTATGAGGGCCGAAGGGGGCGTGGCAAAAATCTAAAAAAAACTTGATATGTGTGCAACAATAAGATGCACTATCTCGAAAATTTTTTTCCTCTATCTCTTATAGTCTCTGAGATCTAAGTGTTCATATGGACAGACAGACGGAGAGACGGACATGGATACATCGTCTCGGCTGTTGATGCTGATCAAGAATATATATACTTTTGGGGTCGGAGATGCTTCCTTCTGCCTGCTACATACATTTTCGGACGGCACAAAGCCATAATTCTTCTACCCTTTGGGTAGGCGGGTATAATTATGGTGCGTGATAAGTATAGCATGCACAAATTGAATTTTTAAAAGGACATCAATATCTGAATATTGTATTATCCATATAATGATCATATAGAATCATAATATAATATCAATATGATTCCAACATACCTATAACATATGAATTCGCTATTAATTAAAACTTATAACATCAAACGCAAATGTGTGTATGCTTTGAAAAAGATTTTTATGCACAACTTTCCTTAATATAATTTGAAATTTGGTATACTGAAATAACTCGTCTGTTAAGTTATGTGCTCATATCTAATATGTAACTAATAGTAAATATTGAAAATAAACTGGATATGCTTACTTACACTTGGCACGCGAGAGTTGCGGAAAAAAGTGTAGTGTAATTAAAAAATAAAAAAAAAATTCAATTCAAACAATTAATGGGTTTTAAGTCAATAGCGATGCGTAAATTTTGCATCAAGTGCAATTAATAATAAAACGCATTGATATCTGGCTGGGGTTGAAAACAACGCCCACTTAGTTGTAAGTAACAACAAAACGAAAGAAATGGAAGTTATATGAAAAAATAATGCTAAAAAACGAGAAAGCAGATTTTGAGCAGGCACATTTGGTGCCCAAGCATACACACACAAGCACATAGACACTAATAGCTACTCACACACATATGCGGGGAATATATGTATACACGCATAGAGCACACATACACAATAGACAGCTAAGGAAAGTAGTAAAGGAAGCGCTGCTGGCGCTCGTACACATTCTATGTAAGTAATTTGCATACCGGATCAATCTTGAAAAATTAATGGCTTCCCAGACAGATAATGGTAGACCACACACACGCACGCTGTGCCATGGCATGCTGAAGGAAGCCGGGGCAACGATGAGAATGCAGAGCAGGCAAGCAGTGGGGGACAAGAGCTGGAGGGCAGGCTGGGAGAGAGGGAGGTCGCATCAGCGAAGCGTGTTGCGTTGTTGCCTGAGCGCAAAATGCTGAAATATTACGTATACGCAACGTTGCTACATCTCTCTGCGGTTTTCAACAATATAACGCAGAGACCACAATGCGTCGCCGTCGTCAACGTCGTTGATGCCGGAGCTATGTTACAACTGTGTCGAGTGCCAAGGCAACGTGTGACTTGCACTCGCCTTGTGGTTCCTTATATTGTGGGCGTGGGCCTTAGATTGTCGGAAATGAAGCCCCCATGTGTCAGCGAACAGCAACGTTCTGTTCCATTCCGTTTCATATCATGCCGTTCCGTTCCACGCTAGTCCCCTCACATCCTTCCTACCATAATTCATAAGCCTCCACGTAATCTTGATTCTTTACGCTCGATAATGCGCAGCTTAAAATAGCACTAAACACTTAAATAGCTTAGCAATTTAACTTAAGCTGTTCTTTTTTTGGAAGTGCAGGCTGAGTGCAACTACACCAAGATTTTGATAATAATTATAAAAAAAAATATATATATATATAAACAATGAATTTACAAACAAAAAATATAAGCTATGGTTTCATATTTGGGTTAAAGTCAAAATATCATAATTATTTTTATCTTTATTACTTTAATTGAATTTATGAATTGGAAATAATTTGAAAATGAAAAATGTAAAATAAATGATTTTTGCTTTCCAAAATTCGACTTTTCAAAATTACATTGTGTACTTTTCGCACTCTTCCCTAATAATTTTTTGCGCTTCGGTTTTTTCAAACTTATAATTAAAATTTGCGATCCCTGATATCTTGAATATAATTCTTACTAAAACATATGAGCTTGGTAAGCTTGAGTTTCTGTATTAAGCTGCTTGCCATAAAACTGCGTGAATGCAGCACTGCAAAACAAGTCCGATTGCAGCAAAAGTTTCATATAGTTCTTGTGAATAAGGTAACTACAACACGAATTGCATAGTGTCGCAGCTTTGAGTTTCTTAAGTTCCTAAAATGCATGTGTTTTTGATCAGAAGTCGAATCAATATAGCATTGTTTATTTGTCCATCTGCTACAGCTACAAATTTTATGACAACGCCATTATGCTGCAAACTACCCGGGTTTCATTTAAAATTCAAACATGATTTCTGGCACATAACCGCGTTCTGAACTTATTTTAAAAATTTTATTACTGACATAAAATAAGCTTAAAAAGTTATTCAAGACACAATCTTATAGGGCAGCACTTGTGTAATCAAAAATATATTAAAATAGTGAGTTTTAATATAGCAAATTAAATGCAGTCAACATTTTAATAATAACTTTTATTTTTTTTTCTTTTATTAAAAAATAATAGTATATTTTAATATTCAATTTCCTATACTGTTATCACACATCAATTTTTTTTTAACATTTCCGCGAAATTCTCAGTCGTGTGGACTCGACTTATCGCTTGATACAGTTAAAATTAGACTGGAGTCATTTTTACTATTTATTTAATTTTTGTAAGGGAATTTGCATTTTCATATTTCGAAGTGTTTGTGCAAAATTAGAAAACAAATGCAATTGAGAATATCCATTGTGTCTAGCACTCAATTGCGGACTAGTATTTAAAATGCAACCAACTCACTCTCTCTCTCTCACTCTTGCATTGTGCCACTTGCGAAACTTTAGAGGAAAAACTTTGATGCGTAGTCCAACTTTAGGAGCCGGTGCTCCGCCCAGTGCTCAATTAGCATTTCAGCCATAAATTCAGCAATTCCGCCTGCCCCTCCATTTGGGGCAAGCAAATGTGGAGCCGCCGTATAACAGTAGAGCCATCTGACCCCTCACCGCTGCTGCATTTGCGCAGATAACTCATCAGACTAAGCCAAGCAGATTCATCTAAACTCCGCTAGCCACTTTCATTTCGAGCTGAAGCTCTCTGCCGCATACACAAAACTTTCTACATAAATTCTGCGCAATTTATTCATGAAAAAAAGAAGAGAGAGAATAAGCGAAGCAAAGGTGCGTTGCCTGGTGACTTGGACTTGCAAACAGTTTCCGCAGTTCCCCAGTTCTACAGTGCTAGAGTTTACAAAAAACTTTTGCCTCGAAATGAAGCTGAAGCTGTGACAGTGACAACGACAACGAGCGACAAAAAAAAAGACATCAAGTTGTAGCAAGATTGATATAAGACTTTTATATTCAGGCATTTCCTGAGCTTATACCTTCAGATAAACAACTATACACAGCGGATCAAAGTTAAATATGCTAATGTGTTGGCTCAAGCTCGAGCTGAGCGAGCTAAGATAAGAGAAAACCGAAGGGTCAGGGAGATGGACACTGGTCCTAAGGCTCAGGCTCTAAACACTTAACCTGGTAACAAATTAGATAGCCAGACAATTAGCTGCGAAGCATGGCTCATGGCTGAGTCGTAAACCCGACCAAAAGTTTTCAATTTACCGCTGTTGAGGAAAAAAGTAGATTCCTGCCTTACCTACTTTACGCTTGTTGGATTTAATTTTATTGTGACACAACCTTTTCCACTGTCAGGCTGCTGCTACTCAGCTGTTGCTTCCAGTCAACCAGTCGGCGCCTTGCCGTCTGCTGCTGCAGTAAAACTTCTTTTATGGCGCGCTTATCATTAATTTTATGTGAATGCCGCAACTGTGCAACATTAGCGGTAATTGGTAACAGCATCTCGCGACACACAGACAGTCAGACAGACTAACAGACAATCAGGCAGTCAGACAGCTAGACAAAGAGGAAATAAGCGTGCGACAAAAGTCAATTTGTCACTTTTGCTGATTGCGTATATAACACGTTGGCTTTAAACGTAACTCTCTCCTCTTCCTCATTTATTATCACTTTTTATCCAGGGGTTGCACGTGGCACGTTTTAATTGAACTGCACGCAAATTGCCCATGTAAATTGCAATTACAACAGCAGCAACAGCAGCCTCGAGGCGGAAATCGCATTGCACTTGACGGCAACATGGCCATGGCAGTGACTCTGACTCTGACTTTGACTGTTGCTCATTAAGGAATTTCAATAAACGGCCAACGTTGGCATAGATCAAACGTCCCTCGATTGTGCTGCAATTGATGCAGCTCCCACCTACTCTGCTTCCAGCTTGACGATGATTGGCGTGTGTGCGTGACGCACATTGCGGTTGCGGCTGCGGCTGCGCTGACTTCCATTTCCATTTGCCCCTCTGCTCTCCACACTCCTCACATTTTTGGGGAATTTGGTTGTTGCTGCTATTGCTGCTGCTACGGCTGCTGCTTTATGACAAATGCGTTTTGTCTGCTGCTACTAATGACATCACGTGCTGCCAAGTGGCGCCGTTGCCTTCTGCCCGCGCCTCGCGATCGATTTCGACTGTCATCAATGTGCGCAGCATGGCCCATAAACAAAATACGTAAACCGTCTATCCGTCCGTCTTTCGGTCTGCCTGTATGTCATGTCCTGTGGCTTGTGTTTTGTGTCCTGCTTGCCACTTCCCACTCCCAATCCATCCGACTGTCTGTCTGTCTGGCATGTTGTTGACAGCGCTGCTCAAATGTTTGTGTAGACCTCATCACAAACCACCTCCCACCAATCAAAGGCATCCCTTGGGATTTTTCATTAGTTCCTGGATACACCCCCACTCCCTCACTCTTGCTGTAACAACCTGCAAGCATCGTGGGCGGGCGGCATGTGCCAATATAAACAACGTTGTTGTCTGCGAACATGTTCATAAACCAAGCAAAACTGCTTTCTTGACATTGACGAGAGCTCTTCGCTTGCCGATTTGTGTCCCTGTGTTTGTGTTTGCGTTTTGCGTTTTATGTTTGCTCTCCTGCTTGACATCATGTTCTCACTCTTCTCATCTGCTCTCCTCTCTAATGTGTAACTAAAAAGTTACACTCGTTCCAAATGTATGGGTTTCACAAAATATGTTGCCATTCCTCTCACATTGTTAAAAAACTATATGTTAACATTTATGTGTCGATTGATATGCTTGGTATAGTCAAGTATTTTTGCAAATCTAGTGACAAACTTTAGATGACAGGTGTAGGATGACAGGTTATATAAAATTATTTCAAGGCTTTTGTGCATAACATGTTCAATTAAACACCTCTTCAATCAATTTCGTCTTTGCTTATTATTGCAATATAACAAAAAACTTAATTGGACTGTGCAAAATTTCAAAGATTACGATAATATAAAAATAATAACTTCTTAATAAATCCACACTATTTATGTGTTTAAATAATCTGTTAACAAATAAGAGAAAGCGCTTGCATAAATGAGTAGCATAGGAATTAAATTTGTAATCAACAATGGTAAATAGATATCTGGCAAATTCATAAGTATAAAAATATGGATTTTTACTGCGCTTCTTCAGCTTCTATTCTTATTCTTTTGAAGGCCCCAACTCTTCGCAACTACAGAGTACAGAACATCTGTAATCTACGATCTGCACACAAGCGACAAACTTTTCAATCTATCAATGTTCAATAACTCAATTTTCGATTGAAAGCCGAGCACAAATCTCGAGTATTGGGCTTTTTTGGACCCTTGAGTTGTTGGAGCTGCTGCCGGTGCTGTAAAAGGCAGAAATCAATTTCTTTATCGGCCTCCACTAATATGTCAAATGTATAATTCGTGTTGGGGATGCGTTGTGGATTGTGGCTCTTGAAAATGTCCTTTGCACAAAGGGAAAGGCAAACAAACAAACAAACAGATGAACGGTAGCAGACTCCCGATGACTCTTTGGTCATTGGACAAAGTGGGGCAGAAATTGGGCAACTGATTGATTGCAAAAGACCCAACACATATATTCCACAAGCACACACACACATTCACAAACAAACTCTCATTCACACACATGCTTTGCAAACACCCATACTTTGAATAGGACTAAAATTTCTTTATTCATTAGCTGCGCTTTGGCACAAATTCATTTTTAATGACTGCCCTCACAAGCGGCCTCCCCTTAGGGGCGTGGCGGTGGTGAGGAGGCGTATCGCCACAATTTTCGCTTCACTTTAATCTATTTTTCATGAGTTTGTAAAGTAAAAACTTTGCTATGCGTGCAAATAACTCATATTCATTGATATTCCTTTTGCCTCTCTGGCCAATTCTCCAACTTTATCCACTTTCCTCATTTGGCTCTCTATATAATTCATAAATTCCTTGGCCAGTCAATGACTTTGGCAATATGTATTATCGTTTGGTTTTTTTCTTGCTTCAGACTCGCGTAATTGCCACGTCCTGTACTAAATTCCTGTCTTGTCCTTAAAAATTGGCCGCCAGCGACCGTAGCGTGCACAACTCATAAATATTGCTAGGCAATGCCAAAAAAGTATATGAAAGCTTTGCAGCTGAGTAAGCTGAACTGTAAAATACCCTGCTGCCAAGTCTGGATTAGATGATTTTAGATGTCGATGAGCGAGTTATCACAGTATTTAATTGAATTGCATGACCCAAAGTACTTTGGTGTACAGTACCCTGTATAGGACGGCAGTAAACTTAGATTGTAAATCTATGTAGTTGTAATAAATTGTTAGATTATGTCTTTGCAGTTTTTTTTCCCATCAATTTCTATATCTGCCTTCTTCCTTTAACTTCATATATGTACTGTATGAATTGCTCTCTTACAGAGTATTCAAAGAAATTTCTTTTACAGCAGATACATTTATGCAACGCCTCTACGCCTACAAATCAGAAGAGGCGTGGCTCGGATTGTTCACACTCACCGCCAGAAGTTGAGTTATTTACGCCTGTCCCCACATCAAACGGAGCCTCAACCCCTGCTCCCCGCTCTTTTGGGCCCCCCGACTAGCACATTGACTACGCCCGAATTGGCGGCAATGATCGTTAATCATAATTGACGCATAATATTTTGCAGTATTGAACGGCATTCGGAACTAATTTATGTGGAAATGAGTTAATTTCCTTGAATTGTGATTTTCTGCTGATTTCATGGCGTAGACCCAAAAACTAATTACAAGTCACTTCAATCGAAACTGTTGAGTATATATAGTATAGTATGCCAGAGATTAGGCTCTCAAGGTGATTGTTGTTGTTGTGCAAGTTTTCAAGCTTAATTAATTATGGGTTATGATTGCAAGTAATTGGCCAATAGAGACAGATGGCAAGACCCGATAAGAGCAGATGGTAGAAGTCTCAAGGGCAGCACGAAAAGTATTATGTATATATGTACATATAATTGGGACAAAAGTGGGAATATACATTTTCGTTAAACCATTGCTTGCTAAATATTCTGAAATGTAAAAATATTTAGATTTGTTTATTAAATTATGCTTACAAATTAATCTTAATATAGACAAATATTTATATAAATTGTTAAAGTTAAATGTAATATTGAGCATCAAATATAGTATCAGAGGACTTTTATTCCCCAATTTATACGATAAATGTGAAATGATAGCTTATTTAATTTTAATGATAATTTTATTTAGTTATTTAGAACAATCCTTAACAATAATGAACATGATCAGTTGACAAAATGGTAAAAAAAAAGTTTAAACATTTAACAATTGTTTAACGAATTTAATTGAACTTATTATTGACAAATTCGAAAATTTCTTTATGTTTCACTTGACTTTACGAAACCGACTCTATAGCCAATAGTAGCTGGCATTTCCTCGTATCATAGATCTGCCACACTACCCGATACCGCTCCTCCCTACATAAATTAAAGTAAATATAAAACGCATTACTTTTTATATTATATATATTTCTTTATATATTCTGCGTTTTACAACTATTGAAAGGCATTTGATGTATATACTGCTACTTTGGGAAAATGAAAGCTAATGACAATTTTGCAATCAATAACAAAGCCAGTAACCAATGCAGTGATTTGACCTTGCATCTACAATTCATATAAATGCATGTTTACATTATCAAATTTACGTTGCCATCCATTAAAATCAGCAAATTATTATTTCATATTTAATAATTTGAACAATTACTGAAAATTGAATCTTAAAAAATGATTAGACTTAACAAAAAGCCTGTATAGGTCGTTATCAAATTAACTAATAATTTGTAATTTTTAAAACTTTAGCATGTGTTAAAACATTTAACAAGAAATCAAAACTTTCCCTAGACGAAGCCTTAAGTCTGCATAAAATGTGCCTTTTGTTGAATAAACATAAAATGCTCGAGCAAGGTATACACAAATATAAAAACACACCAAATAAAAAAGTAATAACGAAAATATAATCACAATTTTTAAAGGCGTTTTTAAAGGCATCAAGTGAAAGTCTTTGGCCAGACAATGGTAGGAGGCATCGCCCCCTTCGACCTACAAGCCAAAGGCACTTGTTGGTGCTCGTGTCAGGCATAAGGTGTCCGAGACCAAAAGCTGTCAAAATAAAGTTTCACAAGTTTCGTGCACTCCACCGTCTGCCCTCTTCCTTCCCCTATCCACAACATCCCTAAATAAAAGAAAACGTTTGGCTAATTTGCGCTCTTTGCTTGACATTTTACGTGGAATGACAGCAACAACAAACAACAACAACAACGACAACAATGGCGACAGCGACATGGCCGCAACACGAGATTCTGAACAAGGCACATCTTCGCTTCAGTCCCCTTAACCTTCGCACCGCGTTGCCTTCCTTTGATTGGCGCAACATTCGTCAGAGTCTTGTTATGGTCAACAGCTGTCAGTCAGTCACGTACCCCGAAAGGTAGGCAACATATTTTTCACATTATTTTATTCTGTTCACAGCAACCGCAGCCAAAAGTAAAAGCAAAAACAACACAGCATAAAATAAATTTATAAAAATGATGAAACATGAAATATACATTTCGTGTGGGGTGTCATACAAATAAAATATAGGGCGTGACGCGACCTCATCTAATGGCAATGTAATTGCCAATTGTAAATGAAACACAGCAAAGCCATGGAAAGTCGAAGAGTGCACACTACAAAATACCCTCGCTTCAGTTAACTGATCAAAACTTTGAGTTGTCTGTAAACTAAAAAATGTTATAAATCTATTTTGTTTTTTAATACAACTGATGTTTGTCTATCCTGGATAGGCGTTATTTAAAAAAAAATTAAAAGCAAGACCAACTTTTATAAAATATTATATTATTTTCTGTTCTGAAATGGACTGTTAAAAAGAATCCGAATAATGATTTACAAATAAATTTTTTTTTAATTTTTTCCACTTTGTATTAATTTTAATTTATTGTCTGAAATGCTTTAAAATTCAATTAGTAATCAGTTAAATAATTTAAAAAAAAAGTTTTTTATATATATGTTTATATAATAACACTACCTTCTATCTAGGTTGCATCTACGTGGTATGCAAAAAGAGATTTCCTCATTTTTTGGGCATTACTTTGTCGGAGCTTACGATTGACATTTGCTGCATTGGCGTTATTTCGCTGCGAGTTGTAATAAAACAGAAAGTTTTGTTTCTTCTCCCAGAACTCGGTTCTATCTCCCCCTCCGCCCTCTATGTGACCATAAGCACCTGAGAGAGTTCGGCCAATTTTCAATTGATTTTCGCCTAGCAGCTGCGTCCTTCAATTTGTGCTGTAAATGCCACTTGGTAAGCAACATTTTGCTGACAGATTGTATGCCATTTTTTACGAAATACTTGCAACAATATCGCAAAACTTTGAAATGCGAACCGAAAAGCAGCTGAAACAAGCAGCTGAAAAGCTGAAAGAAAATAACAAAAATAAACAAATAAAACAAAAAAAAAGCAAAAGACAAGAAGAAAACTCCAAAACTTTGCACAACTTGCTAAACTTTTGCTGCCGTGTGACATTACCAGGGCTCAGAGTAAATGGCCAGAGAGTCCTGAGGCACTTCAAAGCAGCTAAATCCTTTTTTGCCTTTAACATACATATATAAATCACAACGCGGAATGCCAAAAGTAATCATAAAACGCTGTTTTCCACATAAATTACAATAAATGTTCGCACAACAAATTGATGTGGGACAGATTTTTGTTGTTGCTGTTTTTGTATTTCTCTCTTCGGTTTTCGTTTCGTTGTTGTTTTTTGTTTTTTTTTTACTAATGCGCCTTAAAATAATGATGCCTGCAGGGACTGCGGCTGGACGCTCTCTTTCTCAGTCGCCATGGGGTGTTGTGCCACATTCAGCGCTCTGTGTCCTGTGTGTCGTGTGGCGCGATTTGTCCTGCATATTAAGTTCACTGCGGGGGGATGGACAGCCGTTATGAGGTTTTTGTCATTTAAATGACCACGAAACACACACACGTGGTCAGTAAGCTGACTTTAATGGATTACCTCAAGTTACGGGACTCATAAACAAAACTTGTCATTGGCAGAGGATGTCAGAGCGACTGAGTAGGAAAACAAACGGAAGATAGAGAAGTTTTTCTTCAGCGTTGAATGTGATGGAAACACAAAGGTGAAGCTCTAGTAAAGTATGGTAATATAAATATAAAATCATTAATTGTCGATTTATCACCCCTTTTGTAATTTAAATTAAGCCACCAACAAACTAATTGGACTTCTTTAAGCAACATAAATAATTGTAGCATTCCAACCTTATTTTCAGCAACCTCATTTACACCAAGTCCCCCAAAAAGTAGGCAATGCCAATTGTCTGGCATTTACTTAGGCAAATTTAAACAAAACACGAAACTAAGACTACGCGAAATACTTATTTGATTTTACATAAATTGCAAAGCACAGTTCTCTCTCGGCCCGCCTTTATAATTTACTTGCCCCAAGGCGTGGCTTACCGCCATCGCAACCGCCACCGCCACCGCCACTGCCACCGTCGTCGCCTTTCCCCCTTGGTAAGTGCCACTTTGCCTTGTAATTTATGCAGTTGAATGAAAAGCGTTTCTAACAACATTTAATTAAGTTGAGAGGCGGAGCACAGGAGGCGTCACAGCCAAAATTCAAAGTTAAACTTACGAATTAAAAAACAGGGGAAAAAGAAAAAGTCGTAGCAGCCCAAGGTATTTGGCTCTTCATTTAAATGACAGTCTCTTTTGGCCAAGTCATTTAAAGGTGATGCTTGCTCGCATATGTCCCCCATCGCCTCCATGCTCTTGAGTGAGACGGCACCTCAGCGAAAGCACTTCAAATACCTGACCTCCCTCTGGTGCCACCCCTGGGGAAAGTGCGTGAGCGAGCAGTAGGCATAAAAAAATTGGGTCGTCTTTTCGTTTGCTTTTAATGTCTTTTGCCTGCCACTTTTGTTGCCTGTTATCAGCAGCCAGCATTTGGAAATCTGCACGGCGGTAAAAAAGTTCTACTGATAACAGCAACAAAAGCCTAGCCGAAAGCTAGCGACGCCGACTGCAGCAGCGGCAGCGCAGCAAGTAATAGCCAACACACTGGCTCAGCCGCTCTGTAATCTCTGTCAGCAGTATGTAAGTGCGTGCGTGTGAGTGTGTGTGTGCATGTGTGTGGGAGTGTGTCGCTGTGTAAGTAGGGCTAGAATATGTGGAGCAAGTTGCGCTTTGTGTCCATTCGGAAATTCACTGCCGCGGTCGCAGTCGCAGTCGTTGCCGACGTCAACGTCAACGACAACGAAGACGTTGCGACGATGACTGTGTCGGAATTTTGTAGCATCTGATTACGTTCGTTGTTGTTGCTGTGCCTAAAACGCATGCGCTTGACGTTACAGAGAGAATGTACCTCTCAGATGACTTTCACAGTGAGATTATTTCAATTCCATAACAATCCTATTAGGCAATATGTTAAACTTATGTTGCGACTCTGTTAATTTCGTAGAATGCAATTCAAATTGAAAAGAAAGCCATTGTCTATAATCATATCAAACTATCTTTAATGTTATTTGACAAAATTGTTGATAAATCAAAACTGTAAAATAACATTATTGTCAGATATTCTTATAATAATTAAATTAAATATATGAAATAAATAAAATGTATAAGGATATACAAAAGCTGAATTCATAAAACTTTTTTATAAAATTAGACATTTTATTAATATTGCTAATAATAGACAAATCTGAACTGTGGCTTTAAAATAATATCCGATCTGTTAAATGAAACAATTTTAGATATCCCACTCTACTAAAAATAGCTTTTGAATTATAAATGAATTTCCCTTTAGATATTAACCCACATATGGCAAGCCAGCCACATTCCACATTCCCATACAGTTCTGAAACTGTTCCAATTCCACACGTTGCACGCACTCGACAAAATGCCGCCGTGGGGTTTTCACTTCAACTTCAGCGTCAGCTTCAACTATCGCTGCTTCTACTGACGCTACTGCTGCTGCTGTTGGTGCTGCTTCTGCATTGAGGCAACAATTTACACCCATGCAACACGACAACAACAAAGTGCTTCGGCAGGAAAATGCCGATGCGCTACGCAAATTGCAGGCGCTTCACCAAAAATAGTTCGTGGCCCGATTGCCCGCGTCAGAGTCATACTCACAGTTTGGCTGTGTGTGCCTGTGTGTGTGTGTGTGTCCACAGGCGAGCCAGCAAGTCGTCTATCGTCCCTTCGTCCTGTCGTCCTTCGGCTCTCACCCACTCGCCGCCTAGGTTGCACGCTCTCGTTGCAGAGATTTTACTCATCGTGTGCAAGTCAGTCGCCAATTTGGCTCGTATTTTTTGCTGCTTCCTCTGCTGCCACGTCAGCGACTGCGACCGCGACCGCGACGTCGACTGACGACTGACGAGCGACTCGACTTGGTGCCTGGTGATGTTTTTGGTCCTTTCGCAATGGCTCGTTCAGTCGTCGTTGCGTGTTGTAGGTGGTCTGGTCTGCTCTGCGCTCTGCTTCCTCAGTTTTGCCATCTGCTGCTGCTGCTGCTTCTGCTCTTGATTGTGTGCTGTGATGGCCACATCTTCTTCTTATCTGCTACCGTTGACGACGACTCCCTCAAACTTCAGTTTCAATTGCCGTACGCGACGCGACGCGTTCAGTCCTCGTTTCAGTGTGTTACGTTGTGCAACAAAGTGACGCGTCCAATTTGCTCCATCAACATTTTTGTATTAAGAAACTTTTTGAGTTGAGCCGGAGATGAAGATGAAGATGAAGCTGAAGCTGTAGATGAAGAGACAAAACTGCGCCAAATTGGCCTCGTTAGGCAAAAACTTGTCTGGCTAGACAACTTGCTGCTCATCATCGCAATCATCAACAACATCAACTGCCGTCAGGTGTCAAGTGCCGAGCATGTGTGTCAATTAAAATGTCTCAGCCCAGTGAGTTGCGTGCGTGACTGTGTTTAATTTACCACGCACACACACACACGGCGTATGTGCAACGTGCTCAACAAGAGAGACCAAAAGCAAATAAATAAAATTAAAAATAGAATGGTTGCAACAAAAACTATTGCTAAAATGTTCAGTAAAACACGCTATAAAGACAATCGAAAAATATCACAAAAAATCAATCCACAAAATGCACACAAAACCAAATATTGCGGTAAGTTCCGGCAATTTCATAAATAATATTGAAATATTGCTTATTAGCTGACAGCTCGGTATACAATTTTAGCAACTGCGGTTTGCCATCATGTCCAGCCCCACTGCAAATTGCATTTTAATTAATTACGTTTGCACTTTGGCTCAACGCATTTCAATTTTCACATTTTCGCGTTTTGTATTTGCATACGATTATTGAATTTATTTTGCATTTTCATTTTTTTGTTATGCTTTGAACGCGTGCGAGAATTGTTTAATGATTTGCAAATTTGATTTGGCTTTTTGCGGCTGTCATTTGGGTTGAATCAATTTAGACCTGTGTATCTAACTCAACAAGCACTTGTGTACGAGTATGACAAAGAGTCATTGAGAAATTATTAATTGTACGTGGATTAAACACTTAGCACTCTCAAAATCGAATAAATGTTGCGTTAATTAAATGCATTAGAGTGGCGCTTGTTGGCTTTTATTAAACCTGACAGATGACGAAAATGTATTTGTTGTGAATACAATTGAGAATTGAGCAGCACAGGGCAATAAAAAGTTTACCATTTTTTGTTTCTAGTTAATTTTAATTTCTCTTCTCCCACTTATGATCTTAAAAATGATGAAAAATTCCTATGATAAAAATAAATAAACCAATTGAAATATTTTCTATCGAGTCGTTGATGATATAGCTGAATTTTTGATTACTAAATGTAGACTCGTGAAATTAATATATAATATCTATTTTCAAAAATAATATTGTGGTTTGTGCAAATAAATAAAGCTAAATGCTTAACTAATTTAAATATGTCTATTAGTTTTATATTATACCTATATTATTATTCCATGTTTTTTCTATTATATCCATATTTATCACATTTCTATGTACCCGATTTATTTCATATTTATATTCGCTTTAAATAATATGTCACCAACAAATTAAATATTTAATAGTTTTACCAAAAATCAGCGAATAATATAATATAAATGATATGACTGTCTACATTATTTATAGTATAAATATTTACATTTATATTTTATTTAATAAACGTACTTACAATAATATGCTATAATTTACAACACAGTAATATTTTTATTATCCTTAAAGTCAAGTAATTGATGCAAATCTCGCCGATTAATCTCCTTCAAGTATTTCCTTTGATAACAGCCTCGCATAAGTTTCGTCGATAAAATTGCTCTTAAAGCTATCAAAGCTTAATGGGGATGGCGCCCATTTGAAACAAGTCTGAAGCGGCCAATTGGCAATGCATTTAAGCTGAGTTTCAGCTTCTGGGGTAGGCAGCAGCTTTTTGCTTGGCTGCACACGAAACAAATTCCATTAGGCTGCAAATAAATCAGCTTTAGAGGTAGGTAATAAAAATGGGCAGACACAATACCCATACAGACGTATGTGTAGAACAATACATTACGTATACGCCAGGTGTGACAAATGTGCCAAAGTGCTGAAAGCACAACCTTATATATATATATATATATGTGTGTATAAGACTTGTTTATGCATATAAATTGTCTAGCATCATGTTCACTTGGCAGTTCTACTTCCTTCCTTTGCCTTCTTTCGAAATTCCTTTACTTTTCTTTTGTGTAATCAGTTTGGATCTGAAACAGAAGCAGCTGCTGCTGCCTTCAATTTAATTATAAAAATCAACGCCATTAAATATTAGCGCAAAGTAGCAGCAGCAGTTGTAAATGCGACCGTAACACATTCCTTTCGTCCTGTTCCTTTCCTCTCTCCCCGTATCTCTGATTGTCAGTCTTGTTGTCATTACATAGAAAATGAGATGGCAGTGAGCCTCGGCAAGCAGCAAGCGAGTGTGTTGAAATGTAAATAAAACAAAAGCCGACCGACGTTAGAAAAAGGGAAAGCTGATGACAAAACATGCACACCCACACAGAGACAGAAATAGCGACATAAGCATGTATGTAAAATAATAAAAAGCGACATTTACGATATAGCATAGCAGCACATTACAGTCAGCAGCCAAGTCGGGAATGCAGACAAGCTGAAGTTGAGCTCACTGAATGTGAATGTGAGACCCGCTGCGTATACGCATTACAATGTTTCGCACTGATTCCTGTCCCTGTCTTTATCTTTATCTGTCTGCGTCTGTGTTTGTGTTTGTGAGTTGCCATGCAAATGTACACAAAGTAATTATATGCACATGTGTGTGTGAATGTGTGTATGAGTATCTGTGTCTGTGTCTGCCTTTGTTGTACTACAACTCAAATAATTGCCAAGCCGAAGCAGCAACATCCGCACCGGCTACCAGGCAACTACCCAACTCCCAGCTCTGACGTTTCTTTTTTTTGAACAAACAAAAATAACAACAGCAACAACACTGTATCTTATTAACAAAACAACTTTGTATGTTATACACATACATTGTTCTGCTGAAATTTCGGTGCCGAGATACTTTCGAGCAGACAACAACAAGGAGCGCAGACATTAAATGGCCGAAACTTTTCATTTTTGGGGCATACGCAATGAATTTTCATTTAATTAGCCAGTGCCTCATCAGCTGCACCCTTAACTTCCTGCCTTCTACCTTCTGCCTTCATTTCCCCGCTCAAACCACACAAAACAACTCATCCCTTTGATGGTTACGCAAATTTCTCTGAAATGTCTCGCAACAAAACTGAGGAATAAAATTATCAAAAAAAAAAAAAAATTAAAAAAAGGAAACCATTTTGCTTTATTGTTTGCTCTGTGATGATGTGCCCTTTATAGCCAACGGAGTGGGCAGAAGCAGGCGGAACTAGGGTAGTCTGGCAAACACTTTCAAATGATTTCATTTTGCGTGAAAAACCGCACTCCAGATATGCAGACGAAGAAGTTGTCCGAGCCAAAAGCTGACCAATTTGTAGCCCTTTTTTCCAGCTCTTCTCTCTTTGGCCTCCTTCTAAACTGCAAAAGATAGACATCCTGCCAGACTTGGACATAGAAACCAATTAATTTTAAATTGTCTGAGAGTTGAGTAAACCCAAAAAACCAACAAAACCAAAAAAACAGAAACTCTTTGTTGCAACTCGTCCTCCCTTCTTATTTTTGCTTGCTTTTGCTTTCAAATAAGTGTATTTGGCCAGGCTCTGTTTGTTGGCCTCATTCCATGGCAAGTCCAATTTGTTCAGAGTGCGCCGTAGACAAGGTGTTGATAACGAAAGGGTTTTTGCCATCTATTTTCGGGCCTAATTGAAGCAAGTTGCCACTACCACCCCAAAGGGCAAAGCCACACACAAAAGGTCACCAAAAGTCCAAAAATTCTCAAGAAATTTTTGTGACCCATCCCACCCTTATTTGAACACAGAGACCACCTTTTTTGCCAGCAAATTTTCACACATGATTTTTTCATAGGCCAATTTGCACACATTATAAGTTTTCTACCAGTTTTTGTTGTCGCTTTATTGTTGTTCTTTGGAAAGTGGCCTGCCCCAAAAGGTAAACTGTGGCCAAACTTACTCGTAACTTGCCACAATTTTTCTCTTTGTTCAGCGCCAACTTTTCTTTCGAATTACTTTTCAGCACTCCCAAAAGATACACTCTATGTGTCTGAATGGGCGTTCTCTTATAGACTTAAATATAGCTTATAACAAAATTGGTAATGATAGCTAATTATAAGCAGAGTTTAAGCTCTTTCAATTAGCTGAAAAAGTTAAGAATTTAATCTTCTTGTTTAAATAATTTTAGCTTTTTATTTAAAGAAACTTCTTGTACTAATTGGATCAGATAGCTCTTGACGAAAATAAAGTCTTGGAAATTACGATGATTACCAAGAGAAGAGAAAAGAGTAGGGTATTTATGTGAAAATTAAACATTAATGAAAGTTCAGTTAACTAAGCTCAGTCATATGTAAAACTCCTGCTCAATTTAAAAAAAAACAATATTCAAATATACACATGTAAAACAGCATAATTAATATTCTTCACTTATTGATAGACAAAGAAATATATATTAATATTAAAAAACAAAAAACGAATTTGATATTTTAGTTAAGTTTATTAAATATTTGAAACATCATTATTAATAACGTAAAACTAAGTCGACTGCACAGCAAGTTCGATAATGCCTTTAGTAACATAGCAACAAAGTACACGTGTTTGGTAGTTATCCTCTAGTCGAGGCGTGTATAATATTCTCTACTGAAATGCTGCATAAATACTTTTTCTTTTATGTCGAAAACAATTTAGAAAACAATCTCTTAGTGTGCTAGTGCTGAAGTGGAGTCCTTGGCAAAAAGCTGCCATTCAACTAACGTATCCAAATAACTGGATAAGTGGAGGGGAGATGGAAGTGGAGTGATAACTAGGAAAAGGAACTGAAACAGTAGTCGTAAATGACGCCTTATGTGTTTGTGCTTTGGGTGGAAATCCTTTTATGTTATCAACGCTTACGTAGCCCGTAATTATTTGCTACTTTTGGTTGCCTTTCGCTTGCGTAAATTAAAGCCGGCTAAAGTCCAGAGAGCGGAGTACGGGATCAGAGACAAACCGCCAAAGAGCAACCACCCGTGCCCGCAGCCGAACCCGCACCCGCTTCCGCACCACCACCGCTGGATGCCACCCCCTCAGTTACAATAGCGTATGTTAATACAAACGTTTTGCGTATTCCCACGTTCCCAGAGAGTGTGTGTGTTAAGTGTGCGAGTGTGCGTGGGAGCTGACGAAGCTGGCCAGAAGCATCCACTTCCTGTGTGTCTAATGTCTTTATATGTGGCTGCCATATATTGTGTGTGGCAGGCAAGTCGAAACGAGACTTGCCCTCGTCACCACACTTATTCCCCCTTCTAACGCCCCAGTTGCCATGCCCTGCTTAACCGCAAGACCATAAAATTAAACTAGTGCATAATTAAACACTCGCAATTAGGCGTAATTTACTTTATCTCAGTGTGTGTGCATCCCCACACTCCCCCTCTGTCCCTCGAGTCGAACATCTTTTAGCCTTGTCTCATATTTTCGCAACATTAGTTTTTAATTAAAAATTTTCATCTCATGCACAAGTCAGCAAAGTAAGCTGCCTGCCACTTGCTACTTGCTTCTTGCCACAGACAGTCTTTTAATTGTTTTTGTGTGCGTTCAATTTGGTTGGCAATGAGGCAGCCTCTTTGTGCCGCACTCTCGATTGCAATCCTGGGCAAAAACTTTGCCATCCACACAAAAGAGGAAAAGCTTAGAAAAACTGATAGCGCCAAGTTAAGTTACTTAAGCCAGGCAGAGAAAATAAGAGCTGAAAATTCATTGTAAACATTGCCAAGTTGTAATAATTAATCCATAAGATTTGCAAACACACAACTTGCGCATAAATTTGCAACAACGACGAGGACGAGATAGCGGTTTCATTACTCAAAACAAGTCCAGAGACAGAGAAAAAAGTGGATAGACACAGAGAGGAGAAGGAAGCCGATTCAGAGTTTGCTTTGACTCCCTAAAAAGCTGCATTGTTGTTACAGGCTTTTGCTTGGTAATTTTTTATGCAGCTGCCAAGTTGCATGCCACAAGAGCAAACAACACAGTCAGACGCAGACAGCGGTTCAGCAGCGCGATAAGACGATAGCAGCTGCATGCTGCTTGCTACATCTAATTGTACTTAGCATGCGGCAAGCAACCAACTGACTGCCTGACTGACTGACAGAGTGACTTACAAACTGACTGACACCCATTCCATTACCATTCTGCAGTGACTGCAAATTGAAAGAGTTTTCCTTTACTCTTTATGATTCCCTCCTGTTGTTGTTCGGCATTCAGCCAAGTCAAATATTTATGTGGCTGGTCAGGATTGCAGATACGGCTGTGCAAAGTCGCTGAGGATTCGCCATCTCAGCAGCAATTGCAAGTAAATTAATTAATGAAAATAGTTGGCATAAAAGCAAATCCCTTCAGGGAACCACAACAGCAACTTGAGGTGGCTAAGATGCATTTAAGCTGCTTTAGCTTTGCTGAGATTTTACAGCTGCCAAATATATAAATGCTGTTGTCAGTTATGATGCATAACAAATTGTGCAAGTATTTGTTGTAATTCATCTCTTAATTGACAACTGACAAGTTGATAATGCAGCTAATTGCCCAGAGAGGTGGCTAATTGAAATTAATGGACCAACCATTTCGCTTTTCATCGAAGGACAGACAGATAATTGGCCCAGTTAAATTATTAAAATTACGAGTGTTTAAATTCAAAAATACTAAAAACCAATATGTATAGTCATATAATAAGTGTCATGTATATAATAAACTTAAATCAACTGTCCAGTTGAAATTTGTTATACACTTCTGTCTAAATATGTAATATACTTGCCACGCACGCTCGCACACAATTTTCAATTAAAATGGCAACGCAAGAACTATAATAATAAATTTACTAAATGGCAGAAACAGAATTACGAGTATGTTTTGGGTCGCCATTACTGGTAAAACCATCTATCAAAGTGTACGCTTATCAGGTTTGCTACAACGAGGTCCAATGCCACGCCCCGTCTCTTGCAAGCCCTCTCGCCTTCCTACTCTCACTCACTCTAACAGTTTGCCACATTTCACATATATTTTCGTGTTAAAATCAAATATATGTATTGCATTTATATACTTTTGTAGCCCGAAGCCAAACCTAAGGAACGTAAATATTGGCATAAACATTTAAAAGGCAACAAGACTCAACTAACATGGTCAGAAGAGAGGCAGCCTGACACGAACATCGTCAATGTAAGAAGTTGCCTTGAACAGGATTTGCTAGCTGTCCATGTCGGTGCCCGTGTCCATGTCCGTGTCGAGCATATTGAACACACCCAAAAAAAAAAAAAAAAGCAGAATCAAAAATTAAATCCGAAACTGAAGCGAGTTTATAAGCATCAGCGAGTCTGTCGCTAATAATCAAGTAGGCCAGGCCGTTTGACCTGGCCCAGTATCACCTGCCTCTGTTACACTCCAGAAACCAACGTAGGAGAGCAATCGGCAAGAGGCGGAAGGAAACCTAATTTTTCGCATTTTCTCTTTATTTTGTTGGCTGCCTTTTGTTTTTAACCTTTGGAAGATGTCGTTCAGGCTGTCGCTCTAGGCCAACAACTGAAAACGGGACAGTTGTGCCAAAAGCTTAGGGGTCACTTGGGGTTGGACATTCAGCAAACTGGAAAGGGGCGTGTGGGAGTGGCAGCATTTTCCCATAATAAATCACATAAATATGCAACGCGAGCGCTGTAGGAAAATGGAAAAATATTTGGATAAGCAGCGAGTGACGTGGACGTCTGCCATGGATTTTACGTTGATGCCACAGGCAGTGGCGCAGCATCAGAAGCCAACCGAGATAGCATACCACCCAACAGCTCGAACCTGAACCCGCGGCCCAACCCCAATCCCAACAGCCCACCCAAAACTAACCCATCTCAACCCAAACCCAAATCGCTTGGAATGGAACGTGTTCAGCTGCCGGCGGCTGGCTCAAACCGGGATTAGCTTTTAATGCTTTTCGGTTATGTTATTTACAAATGGCTTTTCAAATGATTGCCATATCTCTCTATATCTCATTTATCTACATCTCTGTTTTGTGGCTACCTGGCTCTGTCTCTGGACTCTCCGCTATCACGACAGGTAGCTACAATTTAATATATTTGCATAGTAGTTGCCATTAATCAAATCTGCTAAGTTAGTTTACCAGTTGTTTGCGCAGTTTTTGGCTCTTGGCCTGTCATTTCATTTGATTTGTTAATATGCACAAGCATTTAATTCTCATAATAATTTTAGAGCTGCCCACACTTGAGTTGGGTTTGACAGTTATGGTTATATTTAGCTGCGATTCCAGCAGGTAAACTAAACTACTTTACGCACTTTACTGATTAGCTTTGCTATGCCAATTAAGCCGGCACTTTCTTGGAAATTTCACAATGCGTATCTTATAAATAATTCCATCTCGGCGTATTAACTCTATATTGTGTATTACAAAATTCGCATCCTACTCATATTCCTACTTGATATTAATATAATGCTTTATATTCTACTAAACTCAATTTCTTTTTAATTTTTGGTTTATGGTTTAGAGATCTACTTACCTTTTACAAATTATTTACTTTTTTCTGAGCTATAATAATCGTCTAATTTTTGGAAAATGTTTATATTATAGATATAGATATTTTATACTTTCCAACCCAATACACCTCTAATGTAGGACTTATTTTAGTTTCGCTTTAAAAGCACTCAGACCTTTAGTGGGTAATTGCGCCGCAATCACTCGTTGCATTTTCTATATATAGTAGTGCGAAGTGAGATATAATAATTCTGTGCTGGCATTTGAAACGTGCTCGAAACACGTTCTGCTGACATTTTGCTACCGCTTGCACTTCTACGCCTCTGTTTCAGGTTGTATATGCAAGGAAATGCAGTTGTATTTTTTAAAATGCCAACGAGCTGTGCTCAGTTGGCATTGCCATTCCGTTGATGTCTTCATATCTGACTGACTGACTGACTGACGGACTGTCTATCTGGGTGGCTGTCGGACTTTTCGTCTGTCTCTCTGTTCTGGCCGTGTCGCGTTCTGGCAACGCTTCAGCTGTCAGTCAAGCGCAGGATTCATAATTGTCGCATACAAAAATACATTGCAGTGTGCTTTCACTGTCTGTTGTTGTTATTACTGAGCCTCAAACACATACGCATTCCATTCCATTTCCCATTTCCCTGGTGTGCAAGCCATTCCCATTGCCATTCGCCATAACTTTAATACATTGTAATTATGTCAACTTGTCCTCGTCCTCTGCCAGGTTTTATGTGAACTGATGTGTTTACAGTTGCTGTTGTTGTTGCAGTGCTTGCTTCATCAGCAGCAGCAACGTTACGTATACGCAATTTATACTTTGCACAATCTGTGCGCCGCCAGCAACACTCGCCTCACTTAACGGCTTAATATATTGTTACGGCAGATGGCATTGCATAACACGAATCACCCCCCTCCTCTCCCCCCACACTCACACTAACAGATATGAGCAGCCACACAAGGAAATGACAACAAAGCTAAAGGCAAAACCAATTCAATGCTGTATTCTTTCGACCGCGCTCACACACTGCAATATTAAAGTTATCAGTTATCTGTCAGTGTGTATGTGTATGTCGTAATAGTAGCCTGTAATTTAATTATAAACTTTGCACCATTAATTTAAAAACTTTGGCCAAACTGCGCGCAGCTGCCACAGGCTGAATGTTGGGGTCGACATTTGCCATGTGCCATGCCACTGGAACAATCCAGAACCTAGTATAGGTAACGACCACAAAACGGCCCAACTGTCAGCTGCAACTGCAGAAAGTGATAGCCTCCCCCTTGTCTAGTTTATGCGACGTGCATGCAACATATTGAAAAAGGCAACGCTTCGACTTTTTAGCCATTTATCAAGCAGCTGCAGCAACTGCGTTGCAACTTTCGTAATTAGATGAAGTGGACGCAAGTTACGAGTGTGCGTATTTGTGAGTGGCAGCTGTGGCACTTTATGTGGCAGATTCCACAAGTCCATCTAATAAATCGTTAAAGAAATAATTACAAGTATCAAATGAGATACAATGTTACATAATGAATAGTTCAACTTCAAAATATGTTTGTTTTTCTTATAAGTATGTCTAATGAATTCACGAGGATTTCGAAATTCTAAGCGAGCACATTAAATTTCATGACTGTTCCCGAAATATACGTGATTTGATGAACTATAGTTTAAATTTATACAACACAAAAATAAAGCGAGTACCTTTTTTTACTACTTAAGTACTGCTTGTAAATTGTTGGGTCAGAGATATATTTTAAAAGAGAATTTAAGTATCAAGTGTCTGAGTATATTTTATAAAGGCAGCAGCAAAAGAAGTAGAAGCAGCAGTATTTAGAAGCATTTTTCATAATTCATGACAAGCCCTGCGAAAACCCAAAACGAATGTCAGCTTAAAAAAGCCAACAAAATGCCATAAAATATGCAATGTCAACAGGCAACAACTGCAACAAAAATTGGGGAAAGGTATAAGAAAAGCAAAAGACAGCTCAAACTAAATGACAACCGCTGTGAAAGCTGCCACTGGGAGTGCATTTTCTTCTTATCATCAGAGGTAAAGCGCAACAGAGCCTGCCCCACCAGCAGCAGCAGCAGCAGGTGGAAAACTGTAGATGTGGCAACAGCATCCATCAGGAGGCAGTCGTTGTTACAACAGCATCAGCAGTTCACCTGAGCGCACAATATTAATGGAGTCACTCTCACAGTCTTCCATTTTCCTGGCTATAATCTATTTTTTTCTAGCTAGCATTTTCCCTTTCACCATCTTTTTTTTCGTGGAATATGCAAATGTGCAAATACTTTTATATTAAAGCTCAACATTTTTGTCGAGCATCTTTGGGCGCTGGGCAAATTTCATTAGAAGTTCAGCCAGGCCACTCAGCCTGATGAAGTTGGCACTGAGTTGCCCTCTTGAAGATCTCTCATCGTCTATCGTCTGGTTCCATAATTCCTGCCAATTGCATTTGCCTTGGCGGGGAGCTTATCTGCTTTCCTTCTTGCTTTTCATATCTTTCCTTTGCTTATCATCGACATCGACATTGTCGACATCGACGTCGACATTGGCGCTTGTAATAAATCAGCCGGTTTCTTCATTCACTTCCTGTCGCTTCAGTTCAGCTTCCTTCTCCTCCGCTGTCTGCTGCAAGTTAACCTTTCACACACACACCATCTCATATCGCTGGGGCATCATCTTGTCAATGGCATGGTCTGGTATCTGGGCTTAGTCTTCTGTGCTATATTTTCGACACATCATTTTCTATGTTAAGGTGCCGTGGGGTAGAATTTCCATTATTTTTCCGCCATCATTGATAGAGCTCTCTTTGTACCCCACTCCAGCTACATTTTCTCATTTGACGTGTGAAATATCATCAAGTCAAGTAGATAGCATACTCTACAGGCAGCTCAAGAGTTAGCCTGAAACGTTTTGATAATGTGTCAAGTCTGCCTGTAGACTTTTCCAGAGTTAGAGAGTCAACTCTTGACTTCCTCTGACAACATCAGCAACTGATTAGCTTGCAAAAGTTTGTTGTTGCTGAGTTGTAACTTGTAACAGTCAATTATAAAAGAAACTGTCGAGAGAAATAACTTTGTTTTGAGATTCTTTTAGGCAGACGTTTAATAATTATCTCATAGTTCTTACATCCTGTGATAAAAGCTTCTTACAACTTTATGCCTGCAAGCAGAAAATGTAATTTAGAACTATATTTATGCTAAAGTTTGCATCAAGATCATGCGATCTTTGATTTGTAATATTGCAAATGTTGAATGCCCAGTTCACCAGATGTTTTATTGAAACGCATATATTTCCAACTATTTCCTATTTCAATTATTCTAAATAAATATTATATTTTTCATTAAAAAAAGAAGCTAATTGATATTAAGACTTTGGCTTGAAGCAGATACGAATACGATACGATAAGTTTGGATTACAAAGTTTAAAGTGCACTTTATGTTATATGTTTGCCAATCGACTCATATTGCTGCATTTCCTTTGGGCCGTCGTCGTGTCAAGAGAGAGATTTGAACAACTCCGGCAAAAACAGCTGGAATATATGCATTTATTTTCTAAGCTGGAGCCAAAGAAGATTTGGTTTGGCCAAAAGCGTTTAAACATAACAGGTTCGATAGTATCAGAAATTGCAGAGATGAAGCGAGTGACACTTAAGTGTGTGGGGCATTGATTACACAACAGTCGAGTGGTGAGGAAAGTTCAGAGTTTAGAGTTTACTTAGCAACCTCAGGCACACAAATAGACGACGAGAGATTTCAAGAATAAATGCATCTGTAAGCTAAAACGATTCAAACTCATCGTTTGCAAATCTCTGTGTGCATTGGCAATCAGTGTTAAATAAACGAATAGATACAGACACGTACAGGCCAGGCAAGGAGTTTGGACCAAATTGACAGGTATACAAAATGCAATACGAGTTGAAGCATTCCGATCAGCATTTATAAAACTTGCAACACTTTTTGAGGCACAGGGCTCTGACTGATTGATTTTCAAGTGAAAGACTAACAGCAGCCCATTGCCAGACTACAGACTATCGGAATGAGTGGTCTGTGGCTATATTTGCCCACAGATTTTTGGACAGATTTAAGCAAAGCTTATTATGAGCTGAGTATTGTCTACTATACATGGCAATCAGGAGAGTTTGATTAGATTTTCATGCCGCTTTTAATTAGTTTGCCTTCAAATTGAAGATGCGACCGTATGTGTTATCGTGACAAACAACTCACATAAATACACTCAACTAGATTCTCGTATTAATAAACAGAGCATTTCCATTAATTCCATTAATTGCTATGCATTTTGATTTTCAGATTTCTAAATCATAATTGAGCTGAGAGCCTTTCATTAGTTGTGATGAAGGCTCTGGCATTATGCGATTATGTTAATTCACAAATACATGTGCACACACACGCACACACTCTCTTAGACTGCCTGCAAGCATTTATGTTTATCTAAAATTAAATTTATGTTCATGCCACAAAATAATAGTGCTTCAATATATGTCCTCAATTTCCCCTCAGCTCGCTCACTCGCAGGCTTTTCAAATCTCAGTACATATTTTGTAAACTGCTTTTATTGCTCTTGTTATTGTTATTACAGTTGTGCATATTTAACATGCATTATGCAAATCGTTAATAGTAAATGTACTTTAAATACTTGTCCATTTTCAGACTTAACTCAGAAAATATGGCAAATAAGATGTAAATTTATATATTCATGTTTTAAGTGGTGCCAATTATAAATTGCTCACTTATTAATACATAGTTGAAAAACCTTAGAAGGCTTAAAAAAAGGAAAATAATTTAAAAAACAAAATTCTGTTTTATCCCATTAAATTATATTATTTTAATATATTGATTATAAGTTAATTTTCAATAACTTGAATACATGCTTTGCGGGCACAAATAAAAATATTTAGTCTTCTTAAATTAATTTTCATTTTCGCTGCCCATTAAACACATTCTCGAATTAGAAAACAATTCAGTTGAGCTGATCAAGAGACATAATTGAACATTATAGATTTATCGCTCACTAAATTGATTTCAAATTAACGCAAAATAAACATTGTCGCACACAAATTTCAATTAAAATTAAAATTGTTGACAATAATACTGTTACTGCAGCTGCAAAACCGCCAAAGGAATGCTACATTTTTTGGTAAATTAATTACAGTAATTTATTACCCAGGTGGAAATAAATTGCAAAGTATTCGAGATCAACAAAAAAAAAGTATGTGCGGAAAATAAATATAAACATGTTTAATGCTTATAAATAGGTATAAATTACAGCTGATTTCACTTGCCATTAGTCAGAAGAGGGCGATGCAGAGGGGCAAAATGGGCAATAATGCCAAAACAGAATGCAGTAAAGTATGGCATAATTTATGGCGTTCAACCGACAATTTCCTGTTGTCAACACAGAAGGGAAAGAGACAAGGAGAACCGATTGGCTCCCATATGAAGAGAGAGATAGACAAAGAGAGTACTATGCAATATGACTTAGTCATTTAAGTACCATACTCTGTCATCAATTACGGAGTGCGAAATTTATTAAATAGGTTTTCAATAAGAGCATAATTGTATTGATAAAACACAATTGAATTAGATTTCTAAACATAAACTGAAGTAATATTTACAATAAATACAACATATATATTGAATATATAATATTGAAAACATATATTTAAATATATACAAATATATTACATTTTCTTTCCCTTTGTTGGAGCTTAAGATATTTTAAACAACTGAAACTTATTTTTAAAAATTATCCAGAAGTCCTCCATAAATCATTCTTCTTCTTTAGTTTTAACTTATCGACAAATACCTTTAAAAATGTCCAAAAATGCTTTGAGGACTCAGCTGGCTGCTGACGCAGCTTGTTATTAAATTGAAACCCTTGATAAAATGCAAAAGGCAACTGCGAAAGGTAAAAAGTAACTTTTCGATCAAGTTGAGCAGGGTTCGCTTGGTTCTGGGTCTCGGGCTGCTGTGAGTCAAGGACTCAAATTGCAGACAGCTAGTGGCAGTGAGGGGCTGAGGGTAAATACATCATTTTGTCAAAGAGTACCAATTTAATTCTATCACAAGGGTTGCTTACGACAAGGGTCTGCTAAAATAGGTTGTTATGTATGTCAATAGCGTTAATTTCAAGCTTCAGCGGATTTGTCGTGCTATAATCAACACAATATTATTAATAACTGTAGGTAGATGGAAAATGCTGATAAGCCTTTTGATTTCGCTCTTTGACTTTTTTGCATAAGCAGCTGGAAAATACTTGTGCTTTAGCTGCAAACTTCATCTGGCAATGCAATCAGACTGCAAAGTGAACTTTGCTCATTTCTCCATTCATGCAAGTTGATGGGACACTGATGCTCTGATCCATTTCCATCAATAGCTATGCCATTGCGCAAATTGCTTGGCTTTTTTGCTGTGCCAACAACCACAACTGCTGCTGCTATCTCTCCTTCCTATGCTCACTCATTTTTCATTCCCTTTTTGGTCTGGCTTGCACTATGTATGCCCTCATTCATGAGGCCAATTATTATGCAAATGGCAAACTACTTCGACTAGTACTTCGACTCCAATTCTAAAATGCATAGAAGCAAATTTAAAATAACGGCTGGCGGAAAACAACAACTATGCAAAAAGTAGAATACCCTGTAAACAGGTGAAATTTTGAAGTATCCACATTCCTGCTTTCATCCATGCACGTCTTCTTCCCTGATAGTTTCAAAAACACCTCTCTATTCTCTACAAGGTATAAGCAGCCAAAGCTCATGAAATGTGCACTTCAATCCCAGGCACAAACCACATTAAATCAATATATGCTTGGTCCTGCTGCTCTTGGCCGTGCTGCTGGTCCTGGTCTGCAGCTGGCTACAAATCAACATTTGACTTTTGCATAAATTGCAAGAACAAAATTGCATTCAAGACAACGAGAACGAGTAGTGGAAATAGTAATTTTCTCGCTTTCGTTTGCAGGTGCAACTCGAGTCACGCCCACTGTTGATTATGCGCCCCTTTGCTGTCGGATGATGTTGTTGATGCCTTTAGATTCTTTTGTTATTATTGTTGCCTCAAACTCATTTGCTTGGTAAGACCCGGGACTGGCACTCATTCCCAATTGGTATTGTCGATTCTTCATTACACTGCGAATTGCTTTGGCCGCTTTCGATTTGCATTTCATTTTCTAGTGACCAGGAACGAAAAAGAAAAGCGATGGAAGCACTTTTTACATCAGCTGATCCTTAAAGATGCCAGAATCGAGATGCGCAACGCCAGATTGCCCTAAGCCGCTTGTTGGGCAACGCTTTTTTTGTAGGTGGTCGGAAACACCTGAAACCAGTTGGCAATCTGTGGCAAAAAGCCGTTGCAAATCGAGCTCAATCGAATGGTGCAACAAACAAAAACAAGGAAATGGACATTGTGTGCTCAACTTTGTTTCCGCTGCGACTGAAACTCGACTCAATGCGTTCATTTTCCCTTCCACCTTCTCCTCTGTCAATGCCTGCATTTGCGACGCCTTTTTTGCTTGCAACAATATGAATGTACGAGTATGTGTTTGTAGCAAATGCAAATTTGTTCAAAGTTTATTGAGTGCACGTGACGGCAAACAAAAATGCAAAGTTCCCTTTGTCCTTGCATCCTTAGGGACAACTATTTTCTTGTTTTCCACTTTTATTTCTTCCTTTTTTTTCTACTACTCGCTGCTTGCCATTTTTGTTTTTATTTTGTCGACTTTTAATGGTCTTAAAGTTAACGCCTATAAAAATTTTGACTTGCAAATTTTAACATTTGCATCCTTACAATTTTCAAACATAACTGAACAACAAAAGTTCAAATGCCACCAGAGCCTTTAAAGACCACAGCCATAAAACAAAAACCTCATGAAATATTTATAACAAGTCTTAATTGTGGGCAATATATGATGTTTCATTTTAATAATGTAAACTCACGAAAAGAATTTGCAGCTTTTAATTTCATGTTTTCAACTAATTGACTGATTCAATTCCATACAATTTCTTTGTAATATTTAATAGAAAAAAAATGACTAATAGCATCTATTAAATTCTTATGAATTTCATAAAATAATTGATACCCTCTATTAGTTTGTTTTTATTTTTTTTTTATTTGTTGTTTAAAAGTATTCGCCAAAGTTCTAAATCCTCTTCATTGATGTAGTATTTTCCAATTCTGAATTTAATGTAAATCTATATTTTTGCTTCATTGCAGATGTTGCAAAGCGCTGACCAAACTGACCAAGCAAAAAGTCCAAATTGTAGCGAGCTTTAAAAATCAATAAAACGGTAAGTTTTTGACAGGAATTTTTATATAGCTTGTCGCTTTTTCCTTTTTCCCCCACACAACTTTTCCCGTATATTTTGCCTCTTTCCTGACCGATTCCTATGCTTCTTAGTTACTTTATCGCAAACATTTTAAGTGGAGAATTGTAGATACTTTGGACAATGCTTATTGCAAATGCTTTTATAAATTTTATGACTCAATGACGTCTATTGTCGTTGGTAAACAGGGAGAACTAGGACAGGGGCTACGACGAAGACGGTTCGACATTTAACCGAACTGACTTTTTTACGAGCAGTCAACAGAAATCAGATACTATAAATGCAACTGCAACTGCTGCAATTGCAATATTATTCAACCACATCCTTTCGAATCGAACGCTACAATAATTTTAAAGCCACAAAATCCACTTGGATAGTCAAACGAAGGCAGCAGCATCAGGGCGAATGCTTGGGCGTGGCTTTTCTATCCAAATTGCACTCAACTTGAGCTTGAATTCAATTGAAAAAGCATGTAAACAGCTAAAAAAAACACAAAAAATGGAAAATGCAAAGGCAATGAAAACAGCAAGAAAAAATCAGTCGCACAAGTGGAAAATCGAACGGCGAACATAGTTGGTCATACTACAGAATAGAAGAGCATCCCAAACAACTATTAAATGCCCTGTTAACAAAATATTCCCAGCAGAAATACAGCAATAAATTTTAGAAGTCATTTTATTAATTAATTTTAAGTTTTTTCCAGCAATCTATCTTTACCTCAAATTTCATCCAATTTTCTACTGTTCTTTCTGCTTTATATCACCCAATATAAAAGTTAGCCAATTGTTGTCCAACTTGAAGTCAAGTTGCAAGAAGCAAACTGTTTCAGCATTCTGCTGATTTCTTTTGAAATTTAATTAGACACATTGCCTCTAATTTTGCCAGTTAACTGTCAAAGTTTGTATTTTTGCTGCTTACTTTTTGTTTTGGTAATTCAATTGCAAGCAGCCGGCGGATGTTGAAATTTCAATCAGCTAAGACTTTGCTGCTCGCACCGCCATGAAAATAAAATGAAAATAATCTGCAATAAAAATGTTTTCCTTTAATAAAAATTCAATTTCCTTGAAGCGACACATGTTACAGAGTCAGCCAGCAACAGTCCACGACGACAGGCATCAGCTGCCAGCCCGAGACTTCCTTTTCTCTCCCTCTTCGTCTCTTGCGCCGGATGCAGTTAGGAAAAAGACTAGGAGAGTGGGGTAAGTGTACAGCTAGCTGAGAGCTTCCCACCGTATATTCTTTTGGCTGCAGGCTCTGGACTCTGCTGCGCTGGAAATGTCTTTCAATTTATAATGACGACCCCTGCCGATTGGCGAGCTGGCACTAGTGATGTCGCTGTGTGCAATATGTGCGATGGCTGTGTGATAGGAGCAGAGGTGTATGTGTGTTTGCGATGCTGTCTGTTGCACGACTTTGCTGACTAACTATCTAACTCTACCTCTGGTGCAACCTTTCTCGCTGTTGCTGTCTCTGGCAGTGGCAGCAACACTGTAAACGAGTCAGAAACAAACTTACGGAAATGCGTTGCTCGTGGCAGACAGCGCATCTACAGATCGAGATGTGCATCGATGATTGCACTGCTTAAAGGGGCACAAACACCGCAGCAACCACTTGCTGTGAGCCAACATTAAAAACCACGCCGCAGATGCATCAATTGAAAATGAGGCAGTCAGACAGATGGTATGTGGCAAAGAGTTTAGTTGCCTGCTTGGCTGTTCTGAATGCTATCGAACCGGACTTGACTGCGTTTCCGATACCGCCTCTGAGACATGACCTCGGATGGCTTGTGTGTTTGCTCACAGGCCAAGGCATGACTGCATATGCTGTTTTTGCTTATACTGCATTCGCAAAGATTTCAATTTGCAAGATTGTTTTAGAACCCCAAAGAAACCAAAAAAGAAAACTCCCTACAGATAAGTTGGAAAAGTTTTAAGCCCCATTCCATAATTAACTGCAGACAAAAGCCAATTGCAATTTGCTAACTGAAAGTTGCCAAGATTATTAGTACAACAATGCACTCGTTAATCAAACGACAGCTTACTTTAATTATATACTAAGTAGAATTAGTGGGCACACTTTGTATGAAACTTAAAGCAGACAGTTATAAGTTATGTATCTACTGCTATCACTACTTCATCTTCTTCTCTTGTCCTCCCAAATCATTGTCTTAACTGTGAAATTTGCTGCTTATCGTTTCGAGCAAAAATTAAACCAGCACTATGGTAGCTGCTTAGGCTTAAGCTTAAGCTTATCCACATGACTGTTCAATATATCACACAGTCTATTCAACGTCTCCTCTCACACTCAGAAAGCAAACAAATAGCGAAATTTTTAGTGCTCTATCGACAGAACCAATCAACTTGGCCTTAATACGTTTAGGCTGCTCATAATCACGCTCCGGCAAGCGAGACATCAATATGAGTAAAATATTGAAGCACACACACCAAACTGGACATTGGACTTTGGAGATTGAGAGATTGGGAAATTGAGATAAAAGCAGCTCTGGCTGCAGCTGTTCACTTTAGCTCTTCCCAATCTGCTGCTCATCATCAACTTCATCTTCGCTCTTCAGTCTTATCCCATGGCAAGCGGACATGGCGCTTATTGTTCTTATCTCATTATTACAATTTCTATTTACTTTATAAAGCCGCAGGAGCTTTTGGCCCATGCCTCAATCTGCTCTCGAGACTCTAGGATGCTACTGCTGGCTGCTCTACCATGTCAGCGAGTGGCTTATTTATATGCGCTATTTGTCTTACTATCCGACAACTAATAACCTCCCTTTCGTATGCTTCTCTTTAGCTCTGTTACAGCGTTTATGCTTTGCTTGCACTTAACTCGATTCATTGTCTATTGGCTTAGCGGTCTACCCCAATCTTCCTCTGTGTATCCCACTAAATGAAATGTTAGTTATTAGTTGAGCACATCTTGTGCTTGCGGTCCCTTTGCGCCAGACACTTCCGTGCCTTATCAAATGCAGCTTCCGACACACGCACACATAGACACATACACAGAGCTAGAGATTACAGTTTGAACCTGAGCAGCTATCCGTGGACTTCCGGCTATTTAGATTGCCATCCTGCTGCAGGTGATTGCCCACCGTCCACTTCCTGCTGCTGCACACAGACACCGCAAGCTGAAAGGATTCCCCCTTTGTACCACATTCAATTTGCAAAATCATTAACACATTTTGTCAATAAGCTGTTGTCAATTCCCCAGGAGACGGCGCAGTGGCGCATCATTAAAGATTATTATTCATTTTTATGTAATTATATGCTTACCCAAGTGCCCAAGTGCCCATGGAAGGGCCATAAAGTATACTCATACTCTTACTTTGAGGAGAGCGAAGGAAATGTGCAAAGTTGAAATGTTTTTGGAGCAAAGAAAAGTCTTTTGCCCTGTGTGCCGATAACCTGCTCAAGCCCAAACTGCCACAAAATTGATGGCTTTAATGTGTGTTCTCCACAACAATATGGGCAACATATACAAGGGCCAACATTAAATTACACTAGGCAGCTGAAATTTAAAGTTGAAATTCTATACACCGACTTATATAATTTATATTTTCCATAAAATCATCAATTAAAGACTCAATTAAACTTAAATAACGTAAAATTCCTTAAATCTTAGATATGTTAGCCACATCTCTTAGTCAACGAAGCTCTTTTGAAATTTCACAAATTTTAAAGCATGGAAGCTGCTTTAAAAAGTCAACTAAGAAGAAACAGAACGTGGTTTGTGTAGTCTAGTGTTGTGCTATAACTAGCCTGGTAAAAGCATCCTGATGCCCATATATACTAACGGCCCATGAGTTATGGCCGCAACGTGTGGCTCTGTGCCTGTAGTTACACTTAAGAACAGTGCCCAGAATATGGCAACTAGGCGAATGTGTGCGTGTGAAATGGGTGAGTGTGTGTGTATGCGAGTAAACGAGTATATTTAATGCAGAGCACACAACGGCACCGCCAGCTGGAACTGGGGCCTAGGCAGGGAAAAAAATAGGGAAAAGAAAGACGCACCATTTAAGTTTACTGCACAACAGGCTCAGTACGTGTGTGTGTATGTTAGTTTCATAATGTAACCGGATGTGCCAACACAATGCTCGCACATCCGCTTTCCAGACAACAGAACAACAGCTGTCACATACACACACACATTGCCAGAGGAAGCAAGAGACAGAGCGGAGAAGGGAGACAGAGGCAGAATGCGAGACAGAGAGGGGTAGAGCATGTATGCCACTGCGCTTTTGTTTGCGAATCGTTGAAGGCATTTGGGTTGAGCCTTTTGTCTATGGCTCAGTGCCGAGAGATGACAGCCAACGGGCGCATTATTAGAAGTAGCAGAGCATATAATAGGGGTATTCCCATAACAAGAGGCGTGAGACAAAAGCACACATGCACACACTCAAGTCGAGGGAGTGACATAATTATTAACTGCATATAAGTAAATATAAAGGCGACCAAATGGCCACAGATAACGATGGCCCATTGTAACGACGCTCTCTCTCTCTCTTTCTCTGTGTGATACTATTATGTGAGAGTGTCCTGCAGGATGTTGGCAGACATGTCACGTGTGAAGCTCATCATTTAAGTTTGAGTTTGCCGCCTTTTGACAGCGCCTAATTGATTAAAAATAATATGAGCAACAAAAGCAGACGAGCATTTTGATTAGCCTTGAAGCTGAAGCTAATGTCTAACGCATGTCAGCTAATGAAGTTCCAGCTTAACGTGGTTTTTAAGTCAGCAAAACAAGCTGCCAACAGCGAACGAGAAACATTTTTAATTTACTGCACAATTTTATTTTGTTACTTTCAATTTTTTATGTTGCCTTTTCTTTTCTTGTTTTAGTTTTGCGGCTGCTGCTGTTAATTATAAACTTTTTAAGTGGCTTATTGGGACTTGCGGTTGTACCAGCAACCAGCATCCTCCAAACCCCACTTTCAACTCCCAAAGTATCCTGGCCTGCAGCAAGTCGTCAAGAGTTCCTCAAGTTTCAAGCTGTTGCTATTGCTTTTTTTTTCTTTGGCTTTTGCCTTTGCGTCGTCGTCTTTGCTGCCTGCGGCCTACATTTTGGGAGCCCTCAAACTCCCCCTACTAATACCTCCCCACAAGCATTTAATATTTAAAGCAGTTGCGTTTGTTGTTGCCAAAGTAGTTTTTGTCTCAAACACGCAACTAATGTTTGGCGCATCTCGTTTTATGTGCATTGATAATGAAGTGCGCTACAAAGTAGGCAACAATTTTTTCCCTCCCGCTTAAACTCTTTTTATGCTCTTTAGGCAGACATTAAACTTTGATTAATGTTTAGTCAGTAAAAATTTCACTCGCCTTTTTTTCTACTTCTCATACAGAAAGTTAACGCTTTTTCGCCTTGACGCCATAAATCAGCATTAAAGGCATAAACACATCTCGGAGCTGCTCCGACTCTGGCCCCTTTTCTTGTCGGGCATTTTTAACAGCCATGCTCATAAATATAAAATTATACATAAATGCGCTACAAAAATCACGTCAGACAAGCGACAGCAACTTTAGCCGCCCAACCCTCTGCTCAAATCATCCCCGTCCCCCAGTCTCCTTTCCCCTTCTTGCATTTTTTTCCATGGCAAACAGAACTTTGACCTGCTGCTCGCATATGACTGCCATATAGCATAGTTGATGGATCACAATTCGATTTTTAGTAGACATTAAGCTGTGTGCAATCTGTTTAACGCCCCCGAGTCCGATATCCCCTCTATCGTCTCCTTCATCACTTTACCAGCTACTTTTATGGTAAAACAAATATGCACATAAAACTTGATGACGACGCAGCAGCCAAGCCAAATACAGCAGCTACATTTGCACCTACAACAGTCAATATGGGTGGGGGGGTGAACAAAGTGGAACCAGCTGGCGTCATATGAAGGCGCCTGTTGATGGCGCACCTTCATAAATTTATGATAGCATATGATACCAAAAAGAAGCGTGAGAAGTGTGGGAGAATGGAAGGGGGATAGAGAGGGGGATTGCATTCAACAAGCAGCTGTGCAACAAAATAGCACTCGGCTTTAATACCCTGTGCGTTCAGTGTTAAATATACAAATGATTATTTTAGCTGGCTAGAATTCTTAACCATGATTATATATGTTCAATGTGAAATTTATATGTTCAATGTGAAATCTATATAAGTTGATATATAAGTAAAGTTCAAGGTTCAAATTCAAGATTATGTAATGTTAGAATCGACAAAAATATTATATAAAAATCAGTATTTTATCAATTTGATAGTTTGGACCATAAAATATAAAATTGTACCCACATGATTGAAATGTGAACTTCATTCATATTTCAAATGTTGATATTTTCCATGAAACACTCACAATTCCATTTTTCATTATGTGATGAATTCTTTAAATGAAGATGGAAACATAGAGAACAAATAAGTAATGAACATCTTATTGCAATTAATCTAATAAAAAACTAAACTACAACAAATTATTCGAAATTAACTTTGACAAAACTTTGTAATAAATTGACAATTGGTGTTGATATCACTGGATGCCATATATTCTTAAAAGTATCACATTTCTACCCAATAAATAGTGCAAGTTATGCAAATCGCAGCGCAGCTTCAAGTCGAGCAACTGCCTTCAACAATACTTTTCCCTTTTGATACTTTTCGTAGTGAAAAGAAACAAAATGGCAGACATGCTTTGATGTCAACTCAATGAATTGCTGTTAAATTTGAGCTGTTTCCCAACTCCCATACATGCCCCTGTTGTTGTTATTGGCCATCAATATATACATACTTAAAATATTGCTGCGCCAATTGCGTTACAAAAATTTTGCCGAACAGCAAGCGGACACATGTATGTGTTGATGTTTTGGTGTGTATGTTTCGCAGCTGGCAAGGCATACATATTTAATATACTTTGCACTGTGCAACCATCGAGTCGAGTCGCGTTGCTTCGCTACGCATCGTGCACGATGATAAAGTGCGCTGCGAGCGTTGTCTTCATGTGGCAGATTAATCATACGAAAACTTGTGGCAGATAGAGGTGAAGGTTGTGGCAAACACCTTGCTGCTGCTGTTGCTGCAGCTGCTGTCATTTGACATTGTCTGCGCATCTAGGTTTAGTTTTTTTTTCCCCCTCCATCTGCTGCTCAAATTATCAGCATAAATTCAAATAAAACGAGAGGCAAGAAAAAATTGGCCCGCAGTGTTAAATAAATGATGTTATAACAGACAGACAAAGGCAGCGTGGACAGGAGAAGCACTGTTGCAAAAAAAGAAAAAAGCTGACAGGATACAGGATATACAGATAGCAGGACAGCAGGATGGTGAAGGCAGCGCAGGACACTGGGGCAGAGCCAATCATATATACAATGCGTAGTAAACACAACACACAACTTTTTGGCAATTTTTCTTAGCAAGTTGACTAAGCCAAGACACGTTTCGTTTGGGCGGCAGCAGCTGTCAGCCAGGACGTTACATGATGAAGCTCATCATGAAGCCGCAGGAGGTGGCGAACGGGGAGGGTTGGGGCAGGAACAATGATGAGATAAAAGCAAATCCAGCAGCGCCAGCGGCAAATTTCAACAGACTTAGGCAAATGGAGCAACAAAATGGCCAAAGGCAGGCAGGCAGCTCCCTCCCCCAGATCCCCCATGGCCCCCAGGCCATGGCTGGTTGGCTGGCCAAAAATCCTAAGGCGTGATTGATTAATATTATTCTCGGCTAATCTAACTTAAATGGGCCGCAAGCAAAAACGCACACAATGCGCGCACACAGCAGGCAGCCAAATACATATAACTTATTCAGCAACTTTGACGGCACACTCTTACATATGTACATGCATACACACAGTCAGAGAGTGTGTGTGTGAGTATGCGTGAGTACGACTCGTTGACTACGCTTCATACATAATAAACTCGAAGGCGGCGTGTTAAGTGCACAACACAAGATGGAGACAAAAGTTGATCAGTCGCGAAGTTTTCTGGCCACGAATTTCAGAGACAGATTCGAAGGACTCTGTTCACCTTGTTAGACCTCGTAAAGCTGATAAAATGCCAACACGCATCTGAGCCAAACGCACGTATTTGTTATGCATACAGAACAGCAAATACATATAAACATATGTGTATATAAGAATAAATATATATATACATATGAAAGCGTATAAACCTTAATTCTTCATTCAAACTTATTGCTGCCCTTCACCTTTATTTATGGTATTCTTTTATTTTACTTTCACTTTCATTTCCTTTGCCTGTCTTTTGATGCTTGTCAAGTTGTCAACACAAATTTGGCAGTTGACATATGAAAAGTTACACAAATAAAGAGAGGGGGAATTATATATATATTATATATGTCGATTTTATATATATACATATATATATATCGATTTCTTAAACTCTTTTTAAGGCAATATTTTTGGAGGTACATCAATATTACAATCGAATATTTCCAATTAATAATAATGTAATAATAATTACATATATTAATTAATTGTATTATGATTAATGAATTTCAAATGCATTACTTATTATGGCAAGCATAGTTGTAGCCTCTTCAAACATGCATAAAATAATAATTAATAAAATTATGCGCACAAATTGCTGACTGAAAGCATTTTGTCTTTAGCCCCAAGGGTCCCACATGAACAGAAGCGAGAGTGACGGAAACAGCAACAACAATAACAAGTACAGAGCAGAACTGATTGCTCACTTTGTGAAGTCATCAATAAATGAAATTCATTAATAATTAACATGGAAATGAAGGCTGCAAAACGAGCAGTAACACTCATACAAAAACAAACAACTGCCATAAGGCGCACAAACTTTTTGACGTAAATTGAACAACTGTCAGCAACACGTTGCCTTGTGCTTGTCCCGCCCACTGTCAACTTACCCACTTGCCCTTTTGACCCCCACACACTTCCGCAAGCCATGCTGCTGGCAATTGACAGTTGGCTCATTTGATGCGGTCACAATTTTTCACCTGACCAACAGCAACTTCAATAACAACAACTACCGTATTCGCCAGCTTAATTAAAATAATAAATGATTTTTCGTTAAGTCTCTTCCGGCGCTTGCACTATTCACACATTGTTGACAATAATTAATGGAGTTTCCCGCAGGTGACCCTACAAAGTAAAGTTCTGCTCACAGTCTTCAGCTCATTGTCACGCCCAAATTTTAATTAATTGTAGTGGCAACAATCGCTGAGGTCCACAGCTTGTGGGAGACTGCCTTAAATTGTCACGAATGAAAAATAAATATACCTTAACATGAAGTCGCTACTGGCTGAAGTACAAGGCTGAATAAAGAAGTAAAATCGTAGAGGCTGGAGGTGTAAAATGTAAGGAAAATATAAAATAAAACAACTGAGAGCGAAGATAAATGCTATAAATATTTAAATTAAGCCTATAGAGTCACAATATTTACGTATAGAATAAATTTAAAAATAAATTTTATTTATACCCATCAGAATATATAAATTAAAAAACCATTCCCAAAATACAATCAAAGACGAAACTCCAGATTTATAAATATAGAGGCAAAGCACAAACTTATTACTCAATCAATCAGTCAATGGATCACAAATTTTAATCGCCGTACTCTCAAGATAATATTCAATATGCAAATCTTATCCACCTAAATGTTGACTGCTTCAAATTGCTGGCTTAAAGTCAGTAGCGCTCATTGTCGAAGTTAATAACCTTTCGCTTCATAGACTTGTCTCGTGCGAAAGGAATACATTTTAAATATTCAGCTCGCACCATCTTTCTCAATTTGGGAAATTTACTTTGTAAATTTACTTTGCCATCTTCTGCGCTCAAAGGAATTTTAATTAATTTTTGCTTACGCATCTGTATCTGCATCTGCAACTCAAACTGTAGTTGTACCCGCATCTGTAGTATCTACAAAGTTATGAGATGCCTCCAATGCCAATCGCAAGGCATAATTATTGTTTGTATTATGCCTGCTGCTTTCTGCTTGATGCCTGCGTTTTCATTAGCGTTTCAAACAACAACACAAAGTTGGAAAATCGTTGCACAAATAGCAAAAGGTGGAGTCGGTGGAAGCAGCATGTGGCATTCCAGCTAGCAACGTGCAACTGCGTCTGATGCATGCTTCATTGGATTGTGCATTATTTGAGCAACCAGGTTGTAGCATAAAAAATGCAAGAGCATCCAACGGCAACTGATGGTGCCAGTGAGGTCCTTGGCAAAGGGCAACTCTTCTCGCAGAAACCTCTTTTGATATGTGGCGTTGTTAAGGGGCGTACCGCCAACACACACGGACAATATGCGAGAACAAGCCACAGTATTTATGGTGCTACGGCTGGCAAAGAGTAAACGAGCATTCGCCCGCCCCCATTTCCCATTTTGCTTGCACTAGCAATGAGGTACCACGTTCGACCATAAAACACAATCAAGCATTAAAATGGAGGGCGGGCACTTAACCCAACGACTACGAGGACGTCGACAACGACACGTCAACTTGTTGTTGCTCGTCCCGTTGTTTAAATATTTTAAAATGTTTGCTTAGCTGTGGGCACTGGCTGAACTTATTGTTGTAGTTGTTGTTGTCGCTTATTTGCTTATGCAAGTGTTGACTCTGCGTATTAAAATTGCATGATTTTAATTGCATTTTCCACAACGCATCGTATGCGCAACATAATGTGCAACGACTGCAATTAATATTGCGCATACGCAACGTGCTCCAATTTGTGCCAAGCCTCGCAACCTCTCGCCCTCCTCCTTCTCTCTATTTAAATATGCTTCTCTCTTGCATTTTGCCATTAACCACGCGCTGGCCTAATTCTCCTTCTTTATCTCTTTGTTTATTTATTTCTATATTTGTTTTTGGTTATTGTGTTGCATGCACAGCTTGTGTTATAGCTTATATTTACCATGCTACTGCAAATTTGTACTCTATTTTTTTTTTGGCTTCAAAAAGCAGAGCCACAACTGAGTCACTCTGTGCAATACAAACTTTGATTATGTTGCAAGTCCAATGCAAATCTGACAGCTGCAACAACACCATTAGTCAGCATATATCATAAATAATAATAAAATCAAAAGCGGTTTGTTCTTTTAGATTAAGCACACAACTTTTGAAACTATTGTGAGAATTTAATCCCGGATAATAATATGAACACAAAATATTATATATAATAGATAATATTATAATATTAAATGAAATGTCATGAAATCGTCCACTGGTGTATACTGGTATCTTTAAAGGTAGAGCTGTGATTAGTAATGTTTAAAAATTAATAATACCAATTTAAAATATCGGTTTTAAGCAATGTTTTTAAATATTAAAGAAGTCAGTTATAATCTTAAACAATTTTTCTCGTTTCCTTAGGTTCCCTCACACCGTGTTGCATAAATTTAGTTCAAGTTCTATTTAAATTTTATTGCCAATTCTGTTTAATTTTTCTTCGTTTTTAATATCTAACGTATGTATTAATGAAAATATATATTAATTTATTATATTTGATATACATTTTTCAGACCAAAATTTGTCTATCTAATTCCTTCTATTTTTCTATACTCCTCTCTCGAGCTTTAACTTTCCTTTTGGCAATTAGTCTGTTTATCTTTGCTTTAGGACATTAGCTACAAGTTTGACTCGCTACAAATTGTTTTCCAAAGTCATTTTTCCTCTTCAAATTTTACTGTTTTCTTTCTACCAGTCGCTTTCTCTCTCTCTCTTTCTCTCTCTCTCTCTCTCTCTCTCTCTCTCTCTCTCTCTCTCTCTCTCTCTCTCTCTCTCTCTCTCTCTCTCTCTCTCTCTCTCTATCCTACTCACTGTTCTCTAGCTGCTGTTGTTTTTGGTACATTAGCGAGACAAATGCGATGCGTTGCGTTGTTTTTCGTTGTGTGTGTATTTTGAAAGCAATTAAATGATATTTATTTTATTTGTGACATGCACGCGCTTAAATACACACACTTTCGCATATCCACACACAAGCACATACACTTGAGCGTTAAAATCCCAGAACATTTAATTTAATGAAATAACAAACAAGTTCTAAAAACAACGCCAAAACAGCAAAAAGCAAGCGAAAGAGCTGGAAAGAGAAAGGGCTAAAGGGAGACGAGCAACAACAACACCACTAATGGCAACTTTAATGTTTTAAGACAACTATATATGTATGTATATTTGCGTGTGTGTGTGTGTGTGTAATGCTCGAGGCCAGGCATAAGGATGCGCATAATGTGCAAAGTTTGCGACGCAAACTAATTTCAAAGTAATTACGTAGCACAAAAGTGTTGATATTAGACTGCAGAGAATAAGCAGCTGCACAGCAAGAGGGAAGAAGGAAAAAGGCAGGGAAAAAGTGGCCAGCGCTGCAAAAACAACATGACAAAACGTCATCAACAGGCATACCGAAAAAAATGAGAAGGAAAATCCACGAAAAACTCAAACTCCAAAACAGCTGCACACAAATGCAATAGCCAAGTGGTTTTTGCTGTTGTTGTGCTTGTGGTTATTTACCTCAGCCCCCTGTCTAGTCAAGAGCTACATCATCGACAACAAACAACAACAAAATGTTAAATAAAGAAATTGTGAAACAAAAATTTGCTGTCATAGCTTTTGACTTTAATGTGAGTTGTGACAGCACAGGGATCCCGAGTTCGAAATGATGAGAGGTAGTGGAGTGGAGGGGAAGAGAGTTCCTGTGGTGTGGCAAGAATTAAAGGCGTTCAAAACTTTTGTAGCTCCCCAGGGCGTTGACTAAGTAGCTGCCGCATCTCCATCTCAGCCGCACACAATTTCTATTTATTTGTGTAATATTTTACAATTTTATAAAGTGAACGAATGGCAGACGAAATATGAAGCGAGAGCGCTGCAAGGCGTCCAAAGAATTCATCTGACGCAAACAGGAAGGCAAGCACAGACAAATATAGTACACACACACACACTTATAGGCCCCGTAAGCACAGTTAGCGGAAACGGAAGCTGCCACAGCAACAGCACAAGGCACACGCAGTGTCGAGTAAAAACAATGGCTGCAAAACAGCTGCACATACACAGAGCGCCCAATAACAAAACAACTAAATGCTCGTACAACAAAAGAAGACGTATTTGCAACAACTACACACACGCATACCAATAACAATAATAATAAGAACAATAAGACTCACAAACACTTACACTTCTCTGACTGAATACACATTTAGCTGTTGGTTTTAAAACACAATTCGTTCAAACGATTTGGTAAAGGTAAATGAAAAGTAAGCTGGCATAATAAGACAACCAACTTACCAATACCAAGTAGTTAAGAAACTCAGAACAATGATAGCCCAGCAATTCTATTTTCAAATGTTTATATATATCACTTTCATATTTATCAAAAAGAAAATTGTCTGAAATTAACTGAAATAAAGTCAAGTGAATATAGCTTTCCTTAGATTGCCCAATTCCAACCTTCGCCATCTAGCCCATTAACTCGGTACACCCCAACGCATTTAACCAAACAATTTGAGAAATTGCATCAGCGTATAAAAAAATTTCAGTACAGTACAGTACGTGGTTGGCGAATAGCTGAACGCAAATAAATTTTAAACTTATGCGAGGGCAATAAAATTGTTCACAGCATTCTTTTTTGAGCACGGCAGAGGCTTAAAAAATGTGCAATTAAACAAATAAATTTTCCGCCATAAACCTATTCGGCCAGTGGGACGTGGTACAAAAAAAGAAAGGGTCGATGGTAGGGGGCAGAGCGAAAAATAAAAAAAATTACGTAATTTACCTCAATTAACACGCCAGTTGCGCCGAGGCAGCCGAGGGCCGTTTATAGTTCAATGCAGCCCTAGTAAATCTAGGCGTGTGGAAGAGTGTGTGGGTGTTGAGTGTGTAAGTTTAATTGCAGCCAATGGTCAGCAACGCCATTTGGCAGCAGACAAAACCGTAAACGTGAACCTAACCATAACATATAGCACAACCCATAGCCCAGCTTCTGTCTGCCCAATGGTCGCAGCGGGGCGGGACAAGGGGAGGCTTTCATTTCAGCCAAAACATATCGACCCAGGGGCGTCCTTTCCACTCCTACTAACCGTTCTACCTCGCTCTTTATCTGTTGCCATACACTACCAGTACACGACTGCCTGTCTGGTCATTTAATGTGCATGTAAATGTGAGACAACCTCTACCCGCATCCACCTGTCTGCCTTGCCATTAAAGTTCACTTTATGTGCGCCATTTTACAGCAGACAAACTTCTCAGTCGAACCGCTTCCCATAGCCTCCTTTATTCTGCATCCCCTCCACTAAATAAACAAAAATGGATGAGCGCCTGGCCAGTCGACCTGAGTCTCATACTGCTTCTAATTGTCTATCTGTTGGCAAGAGAGAGCCGCATAAAAATGCTAATTTTATGTTCCAGCATAAACAACAGACGCATAGAAGACCTGTGAGGGCGCACCTCGACTCTCAAATACCTCGTAACTGTTTCCTGGTCTAAATTTGATCGAATTTAGTCAGATAAATCAATAGATTTAACTGAAGTTTAGCAAGAATTGCAGCAAAACTGAAACTGTTACTTAACGACCAATTGTCTCAAATATTTTAAATCCAAGTCGCCCCATAGTCAAGAGTACCCAATTTCCTTATCAATTACTGAGCAGAGACTATCATTAGCACTAACAAGTTTTGACCTGTAAATATCAAGATGAGGTCCTTTTCCAATGGGGAACGTTGACAGCAGATAAAATGGCAACAGCTGCTGTCTATAGGCCATAAAAAAAACTGTTTATGAGCGTGTCCCGAATTGCCAAAAAGTTCATGTCGTTGGCCACACCACGAAGAGTAAAGTTAAAGCAAACAGCTAAAGCTGTTCAGCTTTTTAGTTTAGCTTAAAGATGATCAAGGAAGAGCTGCCAAAGCCCGGCTACTTTGGTAGAAGCTTAAGTGCAATAAGTTCATGATATAAAACTAGATTTAAGGCGAACATTCGAAAAGCTATGCAAGTGGAAGTGCAAGCGTGAGCAGGCTCTTGACTGATTTGCAAATTCAGTTGATTATCTGCTTGTCTAGTTGCCTAACAGGGGCTGACACAAGAACCAATCAAGCTATAAAGCCTGCCTGTTTATTGACTAAATAAAGGAGATAGACACAGTGACAGAAAGGCACTAACCAAGAGACAAAGAAACTTTGTGCCATCTCAAACGTTTAAGCCTAATTTGTACATCGAGAGCAGACTGAGCTAAAGCTGAAGCTGAGGCAATTACAGTTCAAGGCAATTCTAGCTTTCGCTCCTCCCTCTTCTCTCTTCTTCTCCCCTCCTTTCACTGGCCATTTAGCTCTATATCTCTAATCACATAGCAGGCTGCAATCGGCTTTTGTGCTGGTGCCGCATCCTGTTGATGGCCTCGTTAGTTGGGACTTAGCGTCCGCCGCACAGGGAAAGTACAATACAATCAACGGTATACTCACAGACACATACATACACTCACACGTGCCACGACTGACAATAAAAATGAATGTCCTGATGTGCTAAGGGAATGAAAAATAAAAAAGACCATCAAACGAAGGCTTTCAAATTTTAGCTGCCATTTTGCATTTAATGCCTTTCCAGCAACAACAAAAGCTTCTCCAAGGATCAGCGGTATTTATTTAGAAAAAAAACTAAAAAAAAAACAGAACTTAAATAAATAAAAATACATTTGAATGAAATAATCGTCCGAGCTGTCCTCAACTATACAACGCCCTAAATTTAATTACAATCCCAACAAAACTTCGTATCAAGTTATCGTCTTAGCTTTAACTTTTTGTTAACATTGTTGTTGCCACAAACAACTAGTTGCACAGCTTGCGCTTTAACAGCGCAACTGGAGCCTGGTTGCAGCAGTTTAATGGCCATTTTAAAAGCATAAATCACAGAGAAATGCCATGAAATACGAGCCAATGCCCAGCAATTTTACTTGATTACACAACAGCAAAATGTGCCCCATGCAGCAGTTGCGATTACTCATCCACAAGACAATTCCTAGCGGCAGCATTAGTAGCTCCAGTTCAATGATAAATCAACAGATATCCTATATGATAAAATTACAAATACAAAAAAAACAAACAATAAATAAAATAAGTACTGGTAATACAAATGGAAAGCTGTTTCCAAAACTACATAAATTTAAATTCCCGAATATTGAATGCATAATCCTAACACGATTCTGTTGAATAGTTTCTTGAATAACATTAAACAAAGAAAATATTCCCCAGCATTCGGTTTCTACACGGTATAAGAAGGAAATGCACACGCAAAGGATTTGAAGTCTTAACTCTCATTAGAGCAAAGCATTGGGGAAGCAACTGAAGTCAAATCGCATACCCAGCAACACTATTGCAATCGTAGCAAGCACTCGGAAACGTTTAAGTGCACTTGAGTGGATTTTAATGGACTTGCAGTATTCGAGTGTCTCTTTTCACTCTAATCAAGGCTTTTCTGTATGCCGGGTATATGTGTACATGGTATATGTATGTGTTAGTACCCATATAAGTTTTGTAGCCTATGCGCCCCACTTTTCGCACCCGTTGATATTCACATTTTGTATTGTCGTTATCTGGCAGGCTTTAAGCGTCTTAATGAGCTCTGAGTGTGCAATCAACTTGCATCTCACTCCGTGCAAAAGGGTTGGAGTTTCGCAGCAAATGTCACTTACAACTAGAAATATTACAAAATGCCTTAATCTGTAAGTTGGATTCGAGTGCATTTCCACTTCAATTGAGACAATTATTGTATTTCATGCTGAATCATATTTGAATATACGAAAAATTAAATTCGACTATTGCTTCGATGTAATTATAATCTTCTTAAGTTAGTAAACGGCTTTTCTCTAATATAGATGCCTCATTGTTCAAAGTCCTTTCTTCTCAAACGGGAATTCTCATTTAGGCCAACTTAATGCAGATATTTGTACGTAAATGGTTTGAGCTGATGTTGAAGTTGTAGTGGTTTTAAATAACAAACCGCACGATGGCAGCATTATCGTTACAAGCGACATTTGCTGGACCAAAACATGGGCTCATCTTAAGAACTAGGTCTGGTTTCTAAACTGGTGAGGTCCTGGACTGGTTTGGTAATTACGCACTAAATACACACTCCATTTGCTGCGTCATGTTTGAAGCGCTGATGCATGGAGAGACTGGCCTGAACGGGGGATGGGGAATGGGAGGTGCCGCAAGGCAACAATAACGAGCAGCAATATGAGAGGCATTGGGAAGTGGGAATTGAAGAGCTTGTTTCTGGTGCTATTATGCTCTGTGCTTATTGAGTTCTTATGCAAATAAACAACAACATGAATATACGAGTACATAAACATAACAAAACAAAAACGAGGAGGCTGAGTTGGAATAACAGCAAAACGCACAAGCTTAACTACAAGTATAGAGAAGGAAAGGGGGGAAGTATGAGTATAACTTGCAAATAGGCCAGGATTTCTTGTTACAAATGCGCCATTCAATAGCAACGTGAACGACCCACTCAATGGTTTGCCTCGCACTTCTATGGCCTACTTCATTAATATTTATACAAAGTCAGTGAGTTTTTCGCCATTCTCTCCTTCCCTTCCTATTTTTCCACTCTCTGCTACTCTCCGTTACAGTTGCTCTTTGAATTTCTAATATAAACAGTGGAAAAAAATGATTTTGGTTTTACAACATCTCCATTGTTGGTTGCACCCTGCCCCAGTCTCTGCCTCTGCCACATGCGGCAACTGCTTCTTGTCCCTGGTATCCCTCTATAAATGAACTATAAATAGGCGAAACAGTGGCGTCTGTTTGTTTGCTTTGTTTTCGCATTGCTGACTTTGCGTTTTCCAAATGAGAATAATGACTATACATGGCATTGATGTGCTAACCAATGCCCTGTAGTACAGTAAGGCTTTCATTATTATGTCGTCATGCTTTTCTTACTATCTCAAGTCACATTTCCAGTACCAAATCTTTATAGAAATATGTTATTTATCCAAGAATTCTCCTGGGATTCTTTAGATCAAGTCAAGCGTAAACGTGTTTAAACATACTCAAATAACATTTGTCTTGCCCCTTCAATTTATGGCTTAGTGCATTAGAAAGAAATATGAAAGATAAATATGTAAGTTTGTATGTGCATTGGAATTTAAATAGTTAGTGTGATTTCTCTGAAATATTTGCACAAATTGCTTAAATATTTCTCAGCGCATTTCATTTAATTCCGTTTAAATAAATGCTTGGACTTTGACAGATTTTGTGAAATATATTTTAATTATTGTTCGTATTTGTATTCTCCAATATACTTGCAGATTAACAAAGATAGAAAATGGCAAGTGCCACAGACAAAGTACAATGCAATATGGCGCTAAAGTGATTTGAGGTAAGTTGATAAAAGAAATTTATTTCGTACATAAATGCTGTGAAATCCATAACTTAAACATAACAAACATTTCGACATGGCTGCATTTTGTGTTTGGTCCAAAGCGTAAATACGAATGAGAATTTAGCCATTGACATTGACCATTTCTATTTCTCCCGCCATTGACACCCGAATTTTGGAAATGTAATTAAAATGGCATCAAAGTAAGTCGACAATTTATAGATGTATTTGCATCTCCCTTTCTCAGTGTCATTCCTTTATATCTGTTTGATTTTCCGGCCATGTTTGTCTGCAGAAAATTTTACACAAATCAATAAACAGGCTGTCGAAGCGGAAAATTAATTGCCAAATTTCAAAAGTGCCAAGTGCTTTTCAATGTGACACAAATTCAATGGATACTCAATTCATATAAGCTGCATGGAAAACTCTCCACACATTTCTAATTTGCCTGATTGAATTGACAATTTATGGTTCTTTGCGTAAGCACAAGTATGTTTACCATTATTTCCTTTGAATGTTGCAAAGCTATTAACAAATACTAAATTATTTATAATTGAATACTGCCATCGATTGCAAAATTCAATATATATTACTAGATGTTTATAGCTATTATTTATGTTATGTTTCTATACATTGCTTCGGTCCCTTACCTATTTTCTTTTCTCAGCCCTTTGTAACCGCAGCTTCTTGTTGGATTCCTTTACAATCACTTTTAACGATTTACGCTTCACTTGACTATTTTAATTGTCTACATTAATATCTTGAAGACGTCGCCTGGAGAAGCTATTAATAACTTCGTTATTCAGTCCGTTATTCAGTTTACTAATTATGAATAATCATCTAATTATTCATCATTGTTTCTTTTAAAAAGCCTTCATATTTACATAATGAATTTAACACCTTAGACAGATGTTATTTCATGACAGTTGACATTCCTAAAGTAAGTCAGAGCCACTTCTAAAAACATAGCGCACTAATTGCCAACTCTGACTGTGACTACGACAGATGAACCAATACATCTCCTAGTTTTCATAGAGCTCAGCCCTATCTGCATGTGGTGTCTCTCAATTGAGAGGGGAGGCCAACTCGATGCAATTCGTGCTAACTTGGCCAAAACGAAGTTAAAGCTGTTTTTATGAGTTTAACGTGCCATGTAACTGGCGCTTCAATGATGTTGGTTGATCTTCTTTCTCTTGCTTCTCCCCTCGACCAACTTGTGCAACAACCAAGCACTTTTCTTGTTGTTGTTATTGCATTTGTCGTACATCTTTGTTTACTTTGTGCTCATGTAACTAACGTTAACATTGGCGCGCTAGCTTTTCCCACTCCCCATTCGCCGGAACTACGTTGTCCGGGGCAAGGAATTTAATTTACCAACAGACATAAAAACGGGAAAGTACTAACACCAGGACCATGAGTAGTACTAGCAGCAGAACCAGGACATACACATTTTTGTTTGCTACAAAATTTGTTTGCACATTGCTTTAAAGGAAAAAGCAGCAAGCGCAACATTTTCACAATTAATTTGTCATTTCGTCGTGCAAATATTTCCCCAACTCTTCGACAAAGTTGCCCGGAATCAGAAACCGGATTCGTTGTTTTCCCTGAAACCCGTCAACCACCGCACCTTCGTCCTGTCCTATTTTCTTCTGGCCACAACAGCTTAACGAATTTACTTTTAGTTGCTTTTGTGAGATATTGCATTTATTCTCAGACTAAAAGCAATGTAAAATATTAACAAAAGCTGAAAGCTTGCATATGCTGCTACAACTACAGCTGCACTCTAATCCATGACTTTTATCATATTTACAAAAGGATTTGTGCATACGCACACACAAAGCTTCCCTTAAGCCCGAGTCTATGTATGTAAAGATATGTGAGTGAGTTGACCGTAAAAATACACTCCGTAAATGCATTTATTCATGATAAATTCCTTCATCTTTTTTTGTATTTGCCCATATTGCAGCTGAGCAAAATGAAAAGCGCCACTGGCAAAGATCAAGCCTCAAGAAGAGACCACAACTAAATCCAAATGTAACTTGTCCTAATTGCACTACAAGCCAAGCAAGCAGAAAGACAAGTAAGATCCAGATAAAATGTAAAGAAGTTGCAGTTGTAAAAGGCTTCTTAATTTAAGTAAAGAAATTCTCTTTAAATTCTCCACTGAAATATTTATTTAACTAATAGGAATAAAACTACATTACATTGATCAAATTTATCTGGGAAAAATTGTGAAATATTTTGATAAATACAAACGTAATACTTAAAAACTTTTAACTGGAATATTCGAATAAACTAAATAACTTTCGAGCACAAATTGGCTATACATTTTTTTGCTTTACAAACAAAATTCAGATGTTGCTGACTGAAGCCCTATAAAAATTCCTAAACTTTATTAAATTGTTGCACGTGTTGAATTTTTGTCCATATTGAAATTCATAACAATGCTCTTAATTAACATATTCGTCTATGTTCTCCCCAACACAAATGGCATTCATTCAAAAATTTAATAGAAGCAACATTCACATGTCAGCAAAAAAAATAAGTATGAGATTTATCAACTTTGCAACTTTTGCAGATAGCGCAAACATCGAGAAACTCATGCATATACAATAAATAAATGCAAAGGCCAACTACAAGAAATGTAAACGCAGACCAGGTCAAGACTTGAGGTCAGATCAAAACAATACAGAACAGAACAGAGCCGACTGTCAAAAGATTTAGAGAAAAACAGACATGAGACACGAAACAAACAGGCTAATAAGCCTTGGCTGACAGAGGGAGGCAAAACAGGCTGACAACTGTCTTAGATACACCCACAAAGAGCAATACATTTTGGCATATGCCTGGTCGTTTTTGTTGTGCTTATATTTGCATAAAATGCTTTTGACTTTCGCATGAGCATAAAAAATAAATACCAAATAAAATAAATCTTATTTTGTATATAGGAACATTTCTTTAGTAGTAGGATAAACATGACCAAGCCTCTGGCAAACAAGAGACCAAGTGTGTCCTTTTCTGGGTCTTTTATTGCCATATTCCAAGTACTACAATACGTATACGTAATAATTTCAGACTTTTGACCAGTTCCCTCAGCTAACTTGCCCAGTTGACAACTACAGGCTTAGCCTTGCTGTTTTTCTGCCTTCGACTCCAACTTCCACTCTGACTCTATCACTGGCAATGGTTACGTGACTGTGACACGACCAATTAGTGTTGCCTGAGCAGCACCGCCTGCTGTGCTCCTGCAGTGTTAGAGTCAACACACACACTCTTCCATAACTGCTGCCGTGTCCATTGAATTTAAAGACTTGAAGCTTATGCAAATCCCATCAGATGCAGCTAACTGCAAATGGCAAACGACAAATGCCTGTAATTCAAAGCATACACAAGGCGTAGAATTCAACACCTTTTATAACACTCTCTCGCTCTCCCTATTTGCATTCCCTAACCCATGTCCACATATGATTGCAAATTAAAGGATGAGGTTGCCATTGTTATCGCAAAGGAGACTGCCGTTTGTCATTTGATGTCCACTCGAAAAACATTTTCTTGACGTTTCTTTGTCAAGGTTTGTCGGAAACAAACCGCACATAGCCTTTGTCTGGTAGATACCCTAGAAAAGTAGTCAAAAGATGGCATGTTACTTGCCTTAGTCTGAAAAAAGAATAAGTATGCACATTCAGAAAGCAAAATGAAATTACATATATAATAAGTTAAGCTAATACTTCGAACCTTTTTATGTCGTTTACAATTACGTAAAACATTTATGTAAAATCGTTTGACATTCTGGTAAAATCTCTAAAATTACTACTGGCACTCTAAATCTATTTAGCTTCTACTTTTTTACTCCCGAAACTTACATTTAACTATAAGAACATCATCAAGAAACCCTACTATGAAGTTTAAAAAAAAGCATTTTACAATTCTCGTCGCAACGACTTAACAAAAATTAGAAAAGTGAAAACCATTGAGTTTAGTAAGCATCAATCCAGAGCAAAAGGCGGCGACGGGAAACTTCAAAGTGAATAAAGCAGCCAAAGTTAAAAAAAAAAAGAAATAATGGAACAGAGACAAAAAAAGTGGCAAAAGGAAGGCTAAAAGTAAACAACCATTATGCACTCAACATAAACGATGAAGGATGAGAGTGAGGCTGTAGTGGGTGTTGTGGCATCGAGGGCTTTGAGTAGTTAAGGGGCAACATGAAAACATTTTACTGCCTGCCACACATACACACACATACATTCAACGCAACAAAAATAAACAATTTCATAAGATATGCAGAGCAATAGCCGCGTTGGAAAATATCTGAATATATATGTACATACAAGTAAAATGTGGCAAACAGGGCCGGAGCAACCGCAGGGCTGGGCAGACGGCAAATAATGCAAAACAAACAGAAAACGTAGCAAAGTATGATAGTGAGAGGACACAAGACGAAGACGACGACGAGGGAAGTTGAAGTGAAAGTAACGCAGTGGCGACACCCGGCGACGAGACACTTTGCCGCCAACGCAAATAAACCCAAAAAAATCAGAAGGGAAAAAGCAGGGGGTACGGGAGACGTATGCCGGAAACTGCCGGCGACATCGTTGGCCACTCAGCAGCGTTTGACACTTGACGCAAGGACAACGTAAGGACAATGGCGGCAATGACAACAACGAAGGCGACGGAGTAAGTGAGCAAGAAAACACTGAGGCAGTGAAAAGCACAAAAAAAAAATAAATATTAAAAAAAAAGAAAGGAAAAAACATAAATAAATATTTCAATTTTTGTACAAAAATTTCATGGGGATAAAATATTGAAACGAGAGAGTGGGGAAAAAGAAAAAAATTAAATCCACACGCAGCGTCAAGCACACACACACTTATAGGGCGTAACAAAGTGCTGATAAAGCGAGAAAATGGCACGCGAATAACAGCTGCGGGTTGAAACAGTCGTAAATAGTCTGTAAACGTATGTGGAAAAGCCCAGTGCCAGACCCAGTCCCAACGAGAGAGCAAGCCAATGGAGGGTGAGAAAATGTCGCACATAAATTTCAGTATTTTCGGTTTTGTCAATGGAAACCCAGTCTGCGGTTTGCTCGTCCAAATAACCCACAACGCATACACCATGAAATAGATAAATGGTAGAGAGAATTTGTGTGTGAGGAGGACTCGAGTTTAGTTTGTAGGCAGATGAAAAGGTATATGAGTTGGCAACCAGCACACTAGGCAATTATATAGCATCTAATTTCGAGAGCCAAAATATTGGACACAACAAAATAACATGCACATTCTCCTAATGCGAAAAAATTCCATTGCATAGTCAACAGACGCAACTAATGGGTTGCTAAAAGTGTTATTGTTATTTAACAGGCATTTATCATACAATGCGTTTAATACCCTGTGCACATTGAAAATTATTGAAAAACAGAAGTATAGATTTAGTTGTTATGTGTATTCTTGCATTATTTTTGTTGGCATTTCCATACTCTTGTCCTACCAACCTTAATATGGGCTACAACAGCATGTATTTGAAAAAATGTTTTGACGCTTCGTTTGATTTGTTAGAAAAAATTCTGATATGTATTCAGAATAATCCTGCACCTAAAAAGTTTGTTTGATTAAGTTTTATATGCTCTAGTGTTTCATATTCCAAAGGATATGTAAATAAACAAGAAAGGTGGCAACATCTATTATGTTTGTTTTTTTAACCGCCTAAACTTCACCTTGATGCGTGGTCTTCCAAAAGCAGCACTTAAGTCTCCACCCTCTAGTGGCATTTTTAAAAAACCCAAAGTTCCAGCAATTTTTTAAATTTTTTACGAATGTATTCATATATCAATGGAGAGAGTATCTCAAAATTCAAGTAAAGTTAAAATTTTGAAAGTACACAAAATTGTTGTAGTTTCATTTTTAGGATAGCTCTTTACTTTGCAGACGACTGAGCAATGGAGTCGAAGTAGAAGTCAAATTACATTAAATTCAATTGAAAAACATTTATTCAATATACAATTTAGAAAGAAAACATTCAAATGATTCATTGCAAACTAGTATCAAATGTTAAATACTAGTAAATCTGCAAATTATAAAGCTATTGTACGTGCAATTTATGTAGATGCAGATACTTGTAATGGACAACAATTCAAATTCTTGACAGCCTGAAGGCTTTGGCATTTTTGCATACAAAACGTAGTAAAAGGAAATGAAGAGGGAACCCAATGGGAAATCGGTGCATTAATTGAAATGCACACAATGTATGCATAGAAAAATAACATGGCTTATAACAGATTCTATCCAACGCTCAATATGCTAATTTGCAAGCCAATATGGTGAAGACAAACGAATTCTGATGCCATTTTGGTCATGCAAATGAAACGTCGAAGAGGATACAGATTTGGAAATGAAAAATGCCAGAGGCCAACACAATTTGAGCCACTAGCTGAAAGCTGAACAGTTAGTTGAATTGAGTTATCCTTAAACAGTGCACTCAATTCATTCATAGTAAGTCCAAAAGTGCAGCTGAGAGAGGAGACAGAGACAGTGAAAAGAAGAAATGATATTGGCTAGTGGTTATCATGTATCAGCATTTATGATTATGCAACAATAGCCGCAAGTGCAAATGCGTCATGCGGCATGCAAAACTATCAAAATTCATGCAACGAGACTAAAAATGCGTCAATAGCAGCATGAGGCAACAACGGCAACGGGGCAACCGCAACATGGTAAACATGAAACTGAAACTGTAACTAAAACTGCGAGACAGCTTCGCATACATAACTGAGTGTATGCATGTTTGGGTGTGCGTGTGTACGTGGGAGTGTAAACACAGTGAGGGAACAAAATTGAAAGCATTGCGGATGCAACACGAGTTGAGCGCTACTAAAAATTTGCGTGCATATTTACCAACATTGGGGCAAAGTCAGCGGCGGGTCGAGGCACTACTCAAAAAACTGATGCATGCATGCTTCACGCTCGCCTCGCTCCCCCGTCGCCTACCCACATTCGTGTCACATTTGCCACATTTGATGTTCGTTTTTGCAACTATTTGCAAATGCAAATTGCAAACATGCAACAGGGACATGTTGCGTAAATGTCAATGCTATAACAACTGTACCTATCTCTCCTTCTCTTTTTGTCGCTCTCTGTCTGTGGCTACTCAAAACGCGTTTTGTTGTCTACGTCGCAACGTTAAGCAGCCTGTGGCAATAGCATCTGCAAATTGAAGAATACAAAACAAGAAACGAGCGTTGCCCAGCTGATTCACATGGGAGTTGTTCAACAACAGCCTTGCTCGTCTTTCAAACAGTGGGCGTGGCTGAAACAGTGCCAGCTACTTGTCAATGCATGAAATACTTTGTAGAAGATTGGCAAAGCGAGGCAGCAAACTCAAGCTTGTAGACTGAGCATAACAAGGCAAAAATGCTGATGACAGTCTGCCTGAAGGCTGATGAGCAAACAGCTTTGCTAAACAATGTCTTCGAGTTTTACCCACTTAATATATATATATATATCACTTTTACGCACTACGGTCCATAGGCAAGCACATCTAGACGTCTCTATTTTTGCGTCTGTCTAAGCTTTAGACTATAAATAGAAAAAATTACAGAAATGTTTGTCAATGTTAATGCACTTTTCAAAATCAATTAAATTGGAAAACACATATTTAAACACCATTTTTTTATTAAATAAATTCTCAAACAGATTATGACATGCAGCAACATTAAGTCCCAAGATGTGCAAGAAAATACGAGAAACATGGAACTAATTAGATAACTTTTAAAGTGGTTTAAAAATGCAATGACGGAAAAGTTTTTGAAGCTTCTGAAATCATCGATTAAGGCACGCAATTAGCACAAATATGGCACAAAAGTTGGCTCTGTGTTTCCAAGTCAAAAAACACTAACCAATTATAAGCCATTGACCTGCCGTTTTGCTAAATCACTAGAAAATATTAAGAGACTTTACTCAATATACGAAATTACTCGACAACTTTTTCTGCACTTTGTTCGAAATCTTTCCAAATGAAAACGTAAAAGAAAAGATAGGAAAGCATATTTGGAGGCATGACGACGTACTCTCAAAGAGAATCGACACACACTAGGATAACGTGCAGAAAATCACAACCCAATTTGGTAAATATCGGAAAAGCACAAAAAGTGATGGAAAGTGATTGGGAAAGACGGGAAGAGGAAGTAGAGTGAAAGCATGAGTAAGTGCAAATCAGAGAAGTGAAGTACGTTAAATTTTGCTGACTTAACAACATCGAAATGATGAAAATGAATGAGTGCATAAGCGAATGAATGAGCACCCACACGCACTCACACTCACTCACATCGGCACACACATGAATAAATGTATGAGGCCCAAAAGTAAGCTGCGAGATGAAGATGATGTTTGCATGTAGAACGCGATGCTCAAAGCAGCTAACTCACGTTTGTGTAATCAGTGTGAAACCCAGCGTAAGCAAAGCCAAACCCAAAAAGAAGAAGAGCTCAGCCATCCCTCGCCCCATCACTCCACTGCCCTTAGTTCCAATATATATAATGACATGAAGCTCTCGAACACGACAAGCAATGACTGAAGCTGAGCCTGAGACTGGGATGGGAGCTGAGGATGTTTTTCTTTATTCCTTGCTTCTTTTCCGTCGACTCTGATGAAAATGCTATGTGACAACGTTGTAAGCAATATGGGGAGGTGTGGTGTGTAAATGTGTGCCACGCCCACGCAAATACCTTTATCGTATGTCAACGTGTCAACGCCAGAGTCAATTTGACTTGCGGTTGTCGTTGACATTTTTCATGCTTTCTACGACTACTCGTATTTGGCATTTTAGACCCCGAAGGTGTACTCACGTGACTTGAACCGCAATTTCGTTACAACTTTAAGAACTCGCATACTGTCACTTCAATCCCCGCTGTTATTGACTTTGATTTATAACTCTCGCACTAAAGCAGTCAACTATTGAATGATCCACGGCCAGACGTATTAAAACTATTATACTTAACGACCAATTAAATCAAATCCATTTGCCAAGAAATAGCAAGTGACCCGAGCCAAATGTCGAATGCCACAAATTGCATTTATCAAATGCTATCAATTAGAACAAAAGAGAGAAAGAGCTGGAGTATACGAGTCAACTCTATTGCAAGTGCTTGGAAAATGTGTGGTGCTAGTTTGCCTTAACAAAAGGGCAAAGTCACTAAAAATTTATGACAGCAACTAACCTCAAAATGCAAACCATTTCATTTACGACAATGCGCGCAAAAGTTTTTTGCCCCTCGCCTCTAGTGAAGCTTCTGTGCCAGAGGTCTATGCCGGATACCCTAAAAGAGCCTAACAAGCTTAAACCACAATCGGCAATTGACTGTGGCAATTTGAAGTTTGCCTTCAAAAATAGTGGGTTTCAAACGATTTTTCATGGAGCATGAAGATCGAGAAAAGTGTCAATTTTGAAAACATAATATAAATAATGGATCTAATAATGGATGTATTTGAAATTAGCATATACATTATATAAATATTGTATGTAGATCATCTATTGATCACATAAAATCGATGCTACTTAGTAATGCGCATGAACCTAAAGTCTATCATATAAATAATATAAGTAAAATTTTATATTTTCAAATAAAAAAATATTGTTTTTCAAATGTTTATACTGGTATCTAAAATGTTCATGCTTTGCTTTAATTCTCAGACACTTCTCGCTGTATACTCTCTAATTATATGGTATTCTTTTCTCGCTTCACTGCATTTCTCGTTGGTTTTTTTAAGCTTTTAATGTTTTTCTGAGCGCTGCCAGGCTGGCGCCAATGATGTTGAGAGTTGATTACACTTTAATGGCCAAGGCGTTGCACAAAGTTTCTTCCTGTACGCCTCTACTCACTAACACACCAACACACGGACACATTCACTCATGCACAGAGACATTTCTAATTATTTAATGGCCGCAGTGCATGCAGTTTTGTTATGTAAATGTGCCGCAGCAGCGGCGGTGGCTTCTGCGGTGGTGGTGTGGTGCCTCCACTTGCCGAAATATTTACGGCTTCTGTGGCAGCTGCATGCATTAAATTTTTGAACGCAACTGCAAAGCGAAACTTTCCAATCATTATTGCACTCACACACACACATACACTGAGTATGTGGCACACTTGGCTAGGCACGTAATGGCCGTTGCGTCCTTTGTGCACTGATACGTGCAAGAGGCAAACAAAAGGCTTAAGAGAAGCGAAACAAAGGGCGTTAAAAATGCGGAGAAAAAAAGCGATAATAAAATAAACCTGTAAAGTACTTAAAGTGCATTTCAGAAACGAGTAGTAGGCGGTAGCCATTAAATTATAAGCCAAGTCAAAGCTAACAGCGGGTGTGCAGCTATTGCACTTTATTATTTTCCGTGAGGTTGCAAATGAGCCGAGAGCATAGCACGAAACATTATCAGATTACGCATAAAACACTTAAAAGGAATTTTTCACAATTTTAGTTAGAGAAAGCAATAAAGCAAAGTTCAGCTCATTGATTTTTTTAAGCAATTAAAGTGACCAAGAGCATGCCGACAAGTCGAGAAGAACGAACACTAATTGAAATTCCAGAATAACCGAAAAACCAGCTGAGGCAAAAATTCAATTCCATTCAGTAAAAGACCAGTGTGTACTGTGTGTGCCTAGGAAATGGTTATCGATGCATCCGGCAGCAGTGGCCGCTACGGCATGGCTGCCGCCACTGCTGCTCCTTTCCCCTGACAAATGAGCAAGGGAATCGACTGACTCGTTGGTCATTCAATGAGCGGACAGATTAGCCGCTCTCCCAGCCGCATAACGAGAGAAGCAGCAAGAAAAAAGAACCAATAGGATGAAAGCTAGGGAAGCCAGACAACAAAATGGCCAAAAGCAAAGTCTGTAATGATGCGGAAGCTAACAAAAGGCCGTTGCGATACAAAAGGCAGTGACTGGCGACAGTAGCCAGGGCCAAGAGCCAAGCGACAGACAGATGCAGAGGCAGGTTGAGAAGGGACAGAGCGATGGGGGCAATGGCAAAGCATTCTAAAATTGCGGTCAATTGAAATGGCAATCAAGTTAGTAGCACGTCCTCGTCATGGCCAATATGAGCACAATAAAAGCTCTCTTCACACAGTGTGAAGCGGTCAATGGGCAACAACAAGAACAACAACCATTTGCTGACATTCATACCGAATCCTTAGCCAAAGCTATAGCCAAAGTCATAGTCATAGCCATTGCCATAGTCGTAGCCAAAGCTCACCACAGCGTGCGACACAACCACACACACCACACAGAAGACAGCACAACAAAGCGCAACGAACCACAATAATTACAATGGACAAAAAAGCATTTGACTTTGCGAAGGAATTGAGTCAACTTAGCGAAATGAAACAGAACCAAATCACGCTGAGCTTCAAAATAAATGAGAAAACAAAGGAACAACAATAAGAAAATTGATTTTTAAAAAAAAAGCCTTTGGCGCATGAGAAAGGGCAAATATATATAACAAATTCGCAATTTAATAAAAAAAAAATGGATTATTTTACTTCAGTTAAATTCTTCAGCTTAAAGAAGTAAGGAGAAAACCAAGTCAATTAAGCACAATCCAATACTCCATATAAATGATTAATGACAATAGAATAAATATAATAAATGAAAAATAAATGGAGACTTCATCACAAATATGAACTACAGTGAATGATTAGCCTGTACGCAAAAATGCAAATCTAAGCTAGAATACTTCTTGCTTACTAATTAGATTCTGCCATCTGATTTCTATACGAAAATAAATCAAAATCTTTGAACAACTTGCAAACCTAAGCTTTCGAGTTTACCTTCATGTTTCAAATAGAAAAAAATCTATAGAAAATTAAATAAAATACCCAGTAGAGCATTAAGAGCATTATAAATGAATAACCTCGAGTCAAGCGAGTTGTGGTGGTGCGGAGGGGAGGATGAGGTCGACCACATTCGACCTGAATTTGGCCAGACATCCTGGCGTGCCGGAAATGTGCCGGGGCAGCCAGGCAAAAGCAAAATAACATAAGAGCGAAGGACGTAGGAGTACACCAAATGGAACTAAAATCATTTGAACGAAAACCTAACGAGGATTCAGCTCAGACTCGAAGTCGACATCACAGACGAAAAAGGAGAGGGAGACGTCGACGAGTCTGGTGTAGCAAGTGGCAAATCCAAGGAAAAGCAGTTTTCAATTTAGTTGCTATCGTTGGCTCTTATCGCTCCGCAGAGTGACTGGCAATTTGCGTCGACAAACTGCGGCAGCTGGCGTAGCAAACTTGCAGCAAAGTTACTGCAAATCAACGCCAGCAGCAACAACACCAACAACTCGACCAGAGGCCTAGACATAGCTCAAAGCTCAAAAGCAGCAATAGTTGAGGCAATTGCTGTTTCTGCTAGTTTGTCTTGTTGCATGCGATTTGTTGTTGCCAGAAGTGGACAGCGAAAAGCAGATTTTACGTTTAGCTTTAATTTGATGGCCTTTTAAAGCCATTTTAGCACGAGCTTCAGCAGTTCCAGACCAAACATCGCCAAGTAAAAAGAAAACGAGGAAAACAAGAGGAAAAATATAGGAAAACTCAACCACACTACGTTGTTGGCCAAGTCGTCGCTTCAACTCTGTCTCTCTGTATATTTGACTCTTACTCGCTCACTTTCTGAGCATCTTTCTGTGCGGTGGCTGTGGCAATGACCGAACTGCCTTGTGGCAAACATTTCCTTCCTGTGCCAGTTCCAAAATATCCTACCTCTCATCCTGATCTCCCTCACTCCATGCATCCATCAGCCCATTTGTTGGCAGTTCTAAACGTTTTTCACACATTTCGCTTGCAGTTTTTGCAGCATTTATCGTTGTCTGTTCATGATTTATTTTGTCTTGTTCAGTTCCTTTTTTCCCTTTCTTTCCCTCTACCCCCCACTCCCTAAGGGAGAAAACTTCCTTTCTCACCCACATCTTGTTTATGTGGAAATGCAAAAACACAAGTCGCATAAAAAATGCACTTGTCAGTCACACAGTCAGCGGTTGCACTTTGTTATGAACTGTTAACGGCTCAAACAAGTTGGCTTGGGAATTGTTGGGCGTACTCGATGGTTAGAAACCGTGAAACTCGGCAAAAATATAGTTGGTGTCTGAATTAAATTGTTTTTTTCGTAAACTCTTATTTCACCTGATTTTAGAGTTTTGGGAAAACGCTTTCCCATTTAATAAGTGCATTAAAACTAATTGCGTTCTATGCAAAGCATTTGTCCTGCTCTTCTGATTGCAAATGTTCAACTTTAACATTCTTCCCCCTTTTTTTCTAAGTGAACCTAATGGCTCTGACATTGATCCATCCGCAGCTGTGTGGGATTATTCAATGACCACTCACTTCAATCTCAATGATTATATTTGTTTGCATGTTTTTCTCTATTTGACTCCGAAGTTGTTTTCTTTGGCTTGTCACAATGATCAAATTCAGTTAGCCATAAAATTATCGACTCTTTGTTCCCAGTGTCGAGTGTATTTACCAGGGGTGAAGTGTACTCCGTATACACATGCATGTGTGTTCAACTTGAGAAAGATGAGTGCAAGATAAGCAAACGTTTTGTTGGATAAACTTCTCTAGTGTTTGTTGCTCTCTTGGACACACTGTAAATTTAGGGAGCTTTGTGTGAAGTGTTTTTCAAAGTTAGATGTGTATGTGTATTTGTGTAAATGTGTGAGTTCAGATATTTGGGGCTCTAAAGCATGCATTTGTTTTTAGAGTATTTAGATAACTCTCCTTCTTATGGTTTCAATTTTTTTTATTTAGTGATCTTGTTCAAAATTTTCAGAAGTTAGAATATTTAATAACAAGTAAACTTATAAAAATATGTAATACAATTTCTTTCTTGTTTATTGAGTTAAAGTAAGTAGATGAACGCCAAATAAAATGGTATATTTATAGTTTTAGTCAGAACATCTCTAAATAATCCACTATATTAAAAATCAAGTCTTCGTCAACTTCTAAAACGATGTAAAACAATACTTGACATTTATTGCTTGACAGAAAAACGTAAATGTTGTTTTTGTTTTGAAACCTTGAAGCACTTAAGTCAATTAATGCTGAATTAATAAAGTCTTACCTCTTTTTATTGCAGTTGTTTACCGTGTGTAGCGTACAACGTGACCTATGTATGATGTAAAAAAAGCAACACTATACAGCGCCGCAAGTGAACTTTTGTATCGCACTTAATATGGTAAAATCTGCGCAAATTTATGAACTCTACTAATTAGCAACATTTACACAAACTCTCCCTCCAACTTCCCGATCTTTCCCCTAAGGGAAAACAAGCGTTGGATAACCGGTCAGTTGAAAGGGAGAGAAAAAATGTAGAAACAACATTTACAACATGGAAATTTGTTGTTGCAAACTGAACATAAACAAGCGGCAGGTGTCGAAGAGGGGCAAGGGGGAGGAGACAGCGCGATGGGATTACACGTGGCCACATGTTAAACTTGTTAATGGCTATATTTATGTAAGTTCATTAGCAAGGACCGAACAAGATGTTAAGCTAGAGGCAACAACTGCGTCGAAATGTCAATAGATGAAAGCGAGTTGTTGTTGCAAGTTGGCAATGGCAGTTGCCAAATGTCATTTACAAGTTGAGAGTAGCCAGTTGGCAAGTCTCGAGGCGTTGGCCATCAATCAAATCAACAAATGGCTAACACAAAGTTGTCACTTGGTCGAGAAGCCACAGCCATAGCCAAGGAAATGAAATGAAAATTAAAATGCACACACTCGCTCATACACTGCGAGAGAGAGAGGTAGAGCAGACAGTTGACAGGCAAGGGTGTAACTTGGCCAAGTGGAAGACCGCAGGGGCGGCTGGGAGATTGGACAATGCCCGTTGGCGCATGTCGTTGTCGTCACGTGAGGCACAGGGAAGGGAACGAATCAGGCAACCAATCAAGCGGCGTGTGACATGCAACTGAAGCGTGCGTGCCGCAGTAAACTCGCAACGCTCCATGCATTATAAACTCAGTGAGCAGGCAGGCGTCAGTAGACTGTGCTTCAACTGGGCCTGAACCTAAGCTTGGGACACGGTGTCTAGGGGCTGTCTGTCTGTCAGTAAAACTTTTAGCTTAGTTTGTAGCGAAGTTTGGAATGCAGTTGGTTAGTTTCACTGGCTCGTGACATCTCAAAGCTCTCCACCTGTTTACCTCCAGTTGCTGGCGACACGTCAATGCTTTCATCATTTAATTAACTGTTACGTGTAGCATGAGGAAGAACTGTCCACTCTCCCCTCAAGTCCTGCAGCTTCTGGCCAAACTGAGTGTATCTGTCTGTCCGACTAGACGAGGCAACGTGCCTCGTGTCCGCAATGCAAAATATGACGAAAATCACATTTCAATATGCGCAACAGCAGCCCGCAGCGATAGTGCAGACTGCAGCAACTGGAGACATGTCTAGTCCAGGAGTCCTCGAGTCCTGGTTGCCACAATTTGCATGCCGTTTGATTGATCGCTTCACTTTAGTTTGTGCCACTTGCAGCAATATGGGCTAACGGGAAATTTAACTGTCAGTCCAACATAACTCTTACACTACCCGCACCCACCGTCACTATCACCTCGTAGGTAATTGGCATATTACTAGGCTAATGCGTAGATTGGCTAGTTGATTGTGTCGATATGATGTCTGCCAACTTGTTCAGAAATTATAATACTATTAACTGCTTGGAGCCAATTGACAATATAATGGAATGCTACGCTTTTATTGATATCAAAATTGTTATGTGCTAAATAATGGAATTACGACATTGTGAAAAGGTAGAATTTCCGTCTCTCTAAAAAAATGTACGTTCAAATTTTACATATTAATATGTTAATCACTTTTTATTAGGTTTCTTGAAAACCATTATTATATCGCTTGGTGAAATAGCAACAGAACAGCTCCACCTTTACCTGATTTGAATAACTTCAGTGTTTATTGTTCGATTGTATCTAAATTAAGAAATCATTAAGATGATGATTATAATTGGACATACCACCTGTGAATACTCTATATAATAATAGTACACTTCCAATTTGCGTATTTTGATTGGCTGCGTCCAAAGGGAGCGCGGTTATATAAATTAACTTTTGGCGGGAATAGCAGATTGTAGCCTACTGATATTGACATATCTACTATAAAATGCAAAAGTTATCACACTTGAAATGAAAACAAAATAAACATATTCACGAAGTTAAATAATTCCAACTGACAAATCCTTATTTACAAATCCATTTAATCCCTTTAAAGCTTGTTAAAGTTATGCTTCTGCTTTAAGTACGTTATCGCTTAAGACGACTTCATTGCATGGAAAATGGTTTAGAATTTTCTTTGCTTAAAAACAAGTCCAGTTGCCCAACTCAACAGAACTTTGGTTATATCAGCAATAGTTTTTCTATGCTTTCAACTTAAGCTCTAACAAATCGCATCAAATGCCTCATGTGGCTTTGCAACAACAACAATTCACGAGCTATCAAATTAATAGATAAATACTTGTATAGTGTGAAGGAGAAGAGGAGGTGGAGTGCAACATTATTTATAGCTGAAAATCAGAATGACAGAATTGTTTACTATTGTGCTTAGAGACAGGGACACAGAAAGAAATTCGAGCTGTGTAGATTGAAAAGAAATTCAACGCGATATTTAGGGTGATTTATGTATTATTTTCGACGTTATTTGAGTTTATATTTAAAACATTAGAAAACAACAACCCAAACGAGAAAAGAACAGAACTGCGCAGGGAATAGATAAAAACTAAAAGTGCACAAAAGAGTTGGGGGGAAAGCAAGTTGAATGTAGGTAACAAACAACCAGCAAACAGGCAGGCAAGCAGACAGGCAGACAGATAGATAGGGAGCTAAGGGAAGAAGGAGACAGCGAGGCAAAACACAGAGATAGCTGGGCAAAGCGGAGACAGAGACAGCAAACGAGATAAAGTGCAAAGGGCAGACAGACAAATAAAGCGGAAATGTTAACGGCAACAAATGGCGGCAATGGCGACTGCAGCTGAGGGCAGCCATTTTGTACTCACACACAGATACACACATACATACATGTGAGAGATCTAGATTTGGCGAGTGTGTATTTTTGGGGTTATTTTGTACATGATTTCCGTTTAAGCACATGTGCCCCTCCCACCTCCTCGCATCACAGTGCGTATAATTTATGTTGCAATTTATATTTTTGGACAACAATTCAAGTCGGCATCCAATTTAAATTGACTCCCAGTCGAGCTGCCTGCTCTTCAGTATTGAAGTCAAGTGTTTTACGTACAGAGAGTGTTTCCATCCAGGACACGGCGCAAACATTTGTTGACATTAATGCCTTGGAGAAAGGCACCACACGATGGGCACAACGGCGCGTTGAAAAGCGCATCAATGCAACTGGCAACTTGCAACCATATACAGTTATTTTCGACACACTTACACAGTGTAACGTGAGGGCAAGTGCTTGAATTGTCTACATGGAACAGCCACAGCAACAGCAACTACGCCAGTTGGAAAATAAAGGCAAAGAAGTGTCACTCACAATGGCACTGAAGTGTACCACTTGCACACAGTCACTGTTGCTCTCTGCTTTAGAGTTCAGCACATCCGTCCACGCCCTAAGCATACACACAAACTCATAGTTATATAAAGTGTATATATGATATGCAGTAGTTTACTTAACAATTGGCAACAGGCTGCCCGGCAGTTGCCTAGGGTCGAGTTGGCTTTAAGTGTTTTATTAAATAATTTAAGAGATTGAAGTTTCTCCAGTCAGACCCCTGTTCGTAAAGACATGCTTATCCATTAAGCTCTTACTTGAACTGCAAGTCATTATTAACCGTTAACTGAATTATTTATTCAGCACAGTTTAACTAGCACACAAAACTTTGCAAAAGAGCAAGAAAACTAAATACTTCAGAGCGCATGGGAATTAGTGAAAAGCATAAAACAAACTGTACAGCTATTGAGCGACAGTGGTCGTAGAAAGGATTACAAAGGTCAATCAACGCACAGTCTTCATAATCAACCATTATATTTTAAATACATTTTTCAAAGAGCTTGTAATGAAGTTAATTTAAATGTGCAGCTTACTGAGCTATTTGAAATTCTACAAATACAAATACGAGCAATACCCAATTACACCAAATAATTTTTCATATATTTATTCCAAATTAACTATAAATTTTTATCATGACTTTTTCTTAAAAGTTTAAATGGATTGCTTTATCTTATATTATTTAGTTTCCAGTTCAAACGGCACTTCCATTTTAAAAAGAAACTCAAAAAGTAAGCTGAAAATGTGCGCAATTTGTCAGAGAAGATAGGAAGTAAATTTTTTTGATTCTGTGTTGTATTTTCTTCTTGCTTTCCGGTGCCGTAGATGTTGTGTACAAAAATAACAATTAATTCAGGATAAACACATTTTATAATTAAAAAATTCCTTTTCTAGCATGATGAGCTGAGCCAGCAAAAACAAAAGCAAGCTGAAATGAAATTAAGTGAAAACAACTAAACAAAAAAAGGAAAAGCAAAGAATTCCACAACGACAAGGGAACAGCTTACAAAACTGACAGCCGAATAAAAGACGATGCAAATGAAAAAAGGAGAAACAAACACAGAGACCAAAAAAACATATAACATAGAACGTGAAAAAGTTTTTGGCAAGTGCATGTGAAATACGTAATTTTGCGAAATGTTAAAAGGTTTAGCAAGAAAGACGACGAAGCAGCGCACAACAACAAAGACGTCTACTGCTAATGCAACACATGGCGTATACGTAATGCGCTTTCAATGGATGCCGCGACAGTCAACGTGTCTCACGCGCTTTCAATTTCACTCAAAGGCCAAAAATTTAATCATCTTTCGTCCTCTAAGCTGATTAGGGTCGCATGCATGAACACAAGGAGAAGACCCTCTCCCGCCACATTTACTTTTCTCTGCCCAACAACAGTATTCGTCCCTTTCTTTTGCCACCCGAATCGCGCTCACCAATTTCATCTTGCTTTTTGGAAACGAAGGAAACGCCTGTTGGCATTTTTTTTTTTTTATGTTCCTTTTTTCTTGTGCATTTCCGTAAAGCAAGTAATTTATTGTTTGTGGCGTAATTAACCGGCTACATGGTCGCGTTTTTGGCTTTCACACTGAGCTGTTGCTGCTACCGCTTAATGACGTTATATACATTACATTTTGCATGCTTTGTGGTGCCCGTTTGGACCTAATTTGTATACCCTGTGAACTTCAAATGAATTTAAGAAGTTAACTAGACATTTCCTTGACACCGTGTACTTATTTATGTTGAGACTTAGGAGCCATGTAAAATACACAGATGATAAAAAAAAATTTCAGTTGAAATCAATTAGTAGTTTATCTTAAGAACATATTTATTTTTCTTTTTTATATAAATTAACAATATTGCAAACCCTTCCTACCATACATAATAGATATATATCAATTATTTGTGCCTTAAGAACACAGAGTATCTTTAGTCATCCAGTCTTAACTTATCTTTATTTTCCACATTTTGCTCATCTACCAACCTTTCAGTGAAGAGGCAAAAAACAAAATTTCATTTCACTTTGGTGATTTAAGTCTTATCTGCGTGTAAAGTCGTCCCCAGTAATTAGTTTCATTTCGGTCAAACTGTATATCTGTAAAAACCCAAAGCCCGAGTCTCAACCCTATTCGGCAACCACGCCCGCATGTTGGCGACCTGTGTTAAGTCGATTTTTTTTTCGCTTACATTTCACAAATTGTGCGCAGCTTGGCAAACTTGGCCAAGACGCAAACCTCCCTTCATTAGAAAGGGAGGTAGATTTGCTGGCGCACTCGTATAACTGGCAGCTGGCATTTGGTAAATGTCAGCTTAGACCTCCAACCCTTACTACTCCTTCCCTCTTGTCGCACACGTCCGAGACAAGCGAAATGACAGGCAAATTAAACTTGAGTAAATGGCAGGCAACAGAAAATTTATCAGATAGATATTTTTATATGTATATACCTTATACCTTTCACACGTACATGATAAAGCTATAAAAATGTATGCCCACATCAAAAAATGTGTCCTTCAACATTTTTATCAGGAATTGCAGTTTGTCGTTTAGGGCATTCAATTTAAATCCAATTTTCCGACAATGTCCCGAATTCGCATCAAAGAAGTGAAAATGTATTTTGCTTTTAATGATATATTTATTTATAATAATAAAAGCTAAGCTACAAAACTACAAAAAATTAATATAAGTATACCTTATACCACGTACATGATAATGCTATAAAAATGCATTCAACATTTTTATCTTTTATCTTTTTTTATGGAATTGCAGTTTGTCTTTAAGGGTATTTCATTTAAATTCAATTTTCCAAGTAAAAAAGGGAAAATATTTTTTGCTTTCAATGATATATTTATTTTAAATAATAAAAGCTAAACTATTATCCTTATTCCTATAATAATGCACTCCCAAATGTGGTCTTCAACATTTTTATCTGGAATTGTAGTTAATCTTTAAGAATATTTAATTTAAACCTAATTTTCCGACAATGAGCCAAATTCACATTAAATAAGGGAAAATATTTTTTACTTTCAATTATATATTTATTTTAAATAATAAAAGCTACATTTAAGATTACCAAATGCTTTAAATATTTATATATAACAACCAACAAAGATTTGCATGACCTCTTACAAAATACATTACATAATAATTATTTAATTTTTATTAATTTCTATAAAAACGATGCTCGATTTATTTTCGCCAAAGTAGCTTTATATTATTTTGTCATCGTCAGCAACGTCAGTAGTGTTATTTTGCACGGGGATAAAACTATTTTCAAAAATTATTTTGTTTTCCAGTTTTTCGACTCGAACTTCTATTAATCACTTAATTCCCTCTTCTTACGCAGAGCCACTCGATTGAAAATGGCCAGCAATGCTTCCATCCGAAAACCGAGCAATGTGGCGAGCGCTCGCAGAAGCCACAAATCAATGAAGATGGATATGTCATCTTTGGCGCGATCATACTATCATCAGCCTCTGGTCATAAGTGCCAGTGGTAAGGACGTAAGCAAGGATAAGGAAAAGAAATTGAAGGCAACGCTATTAAAGCTAAATTTAAAAGAAGTCGGCGAACCGGTGCGTCAGCATACATTCAAATCCCCAAGTAATGAATGCAGCGAAGCGAAGGTAGTTAAGCCACGTGTGGAGCCACAACCACATGAGTCGAGACACTCGCACAAAGTGAAGCTGGTGGGCAATGATATAAAGGATTTGCGTTCGGTTGTTGTCGAAACTATTGCCGCATGCAAGCAAGCAAAAACAAAAGAAACAAAATCAGTAGAGAAACCAGAGCCAGCACAACGACAAACACGCAACAAAAACCAAAGTCACAATACAAAAGTCTTTTTTGATAAATATCTGAAATTTGCCTACGACCTTAGCACTCCAACGGGTGTCCGCCAGTTGGAGGAACATTTCTTTCCCAGGGAACTGGCTAAGCCACCAAAACCCATTGAGGTGGCAAGTTCTGCTCATAAAAATCATCGGACACCCGAGGATAAGATGCCAGCTATAGATCAAAAATTGTAGACAAAATCTAAATTTTTTCAAGCGGCATTCCAAATTGGTGATTAACGATCATTTTAATCAAAATTGTAAGGTTTTTATTAGCTGTCCCAAATTAAATAATAATTAAAAAATTAAATGCTCAGTAAGTGCTAATGACTACAAAAATAATTTTAATCTTATGAAATTTTTTTTCAAAATTGGAAAATTGGCAAATTAATTTCATCATTAGAAGAGTAGTTATGTTACAATTTTCATTTTGCCAATTACTCGTATACATGCAAAATTTTGCTCAAAAACCATATTCTAATTACCAGGTTGGGAATACTACAGTACTACAGCAGTACAATTGTGGCCTAGGCCTAATGAGCGTTAATAACAATGCCTTACCAGCTGGACAAAAAACAAAAGCTAAACTTTTTGCACACAGTTTAAATGAAATTTATTGTGCTGAACGACCACATTCCACATGCAAATGTATTGTGCTACATACACATACAACGCAGTCACATATGTATATAGCTGACACGCACACACCCTTGGACAGCCGCAAGCTCATTCAGCAAAAGGCAGACAGCATCAGACAAAAGCATCGCACTGGGCATTGTAAATCATAATCAAAACAATAGAACAAATGAAGCTAATGTGGCTCACATAAACAACAACAACAACATCTGTAACAATGGCTTGTAGTATACCTCAATGTTAAGGGAGGAAGCGGTGGGGTTTTTGTGTGTGAGTGCATTTGGAAGCGTTAGCTGTGACTACATGTGGTTGGTCATGGCAAACTTTAAAAGCTATCTAATTAAAATCAACAAAATACTTTAATTACTCAGCATTTTCAGCACATCGAAACTGATGTACTCTATATAAAGTATGAATATAAATACAAGTAATCGGTAAGTTAATATCTAGTAAGGGTATTTAATAGAAGTAAATGTATCATGCGACATCCAATATTAATAGCATACTTTTGAGGACCGCCAATAAAGTGATTTCGGAATAATTTATCTGATTTACTGGGAGAGTCATCTATTTGGCATGGTATCTGATCATTGATTCAATTAATACCATTTTTTCATAGCGTTGCAACAATGAAGCATAATTAGTGTGAAATGATTTATGCATCATTATACTGCAGACGAAACTGCAATTGCTCTATTAATGCAAACTGATGTGGCATATAACAAACGTGCTTAATGAAATACAAACAATGTGCAAATGCAATTCAATTAATACTCGTTTATAAACAATAACAAATACTATTCAGCCAAGATAGTGAGATGAAACAGAAGCATTTACATTTACAACGCTGTGTGTAGCTGGTTGACATCGGGTCAGATCTAGACTTGAAAGCATTTGGTCCCCTTCAACCAGCTGTATCAGTGCTTGATATCAACAAGTAAATATATGACAATATCAAAAGTGAATCCAGAGGCAATACAATGTGAAGAGTAAACCAATTTAAAAAAAAAATACAAAAGTGCTTAAAATTATATTCAGCAAAACGAATCTCTGAACAACTTAACTGAACTGAGCACCTCATAAAGTAATGTAAAATATATTACAATAGAATACAATATAGTAAAATCAAATAAAGAACAATAACCCATTGTAATGATAATAACATAAAACTTTATGCCTTTATAAGTTTTATGAAGTAAAAGGAAACTAGGCTTCGAGAGCTTTTTTAATTCATTTTTGATTCTATATAATTAAAATTAAAAATAAAAATGTATAATTAAAAACATAAAACATAATTTTTATTTTATCTATGATTTTATGCTCTATCCTATATCTTTATTAGCTAATAAAAAAATGCAATATACTTAAATCCATTGTTCAGATACATATGTACTCGTATCTAAGTACCTTATTTAAAAACAAACCAAGAAATTTTAAATACTTAAATACAAATTTTAATTAAAATTTTGTGTTTAGAACTAACTAACATTAACTAACTAAAATTAAAAGCTTGTTAGACTTATATTGCAATATATTTAAACCTTTCTTTAAATAAACAAGAGGGATTATTTCTTGTAAGCTTCCAATTAAATAAAAATATACAATTTTAAATAAAATAACATATGGATTTCCAATGGGGACTTATAATAGCAAATGGAAATGAGAACATCAGATAGAGTAAGAAGTCTTTATCGATTAGGCATTTCTATGTATTCATGAATGTTACAAATGTGAATATTATGTGAGTTCATTTAATAACGATGTTAATTCAGTCAGTTTGCAATTCAAGTAGCTGCAATTTGTGTAATGCGAAATGGATTGGGTCAAGTGCTTTAAGTATTTACAACTACATACATGACGTACTGTATGTTCTTATATAGTTGGATTATATGCAAATATTTGCTGAAATTCGAATGTATATTAAGCTGTAGTTAATCAAATATTTTATTGAATGGTCTATTCATCTCGTATGGGAATCGATATGTTTGAACGCGCGAATGCCAAACAAACGAAACGGATTTAATTAATTTTCGACCCTTTTGGGAATGTAATACTGTTATATTGGAATGGGTGTGGCCTGAGAAACTGGCTACTCAATTAGTTAAAACTATGCAGTATTTTCAGCACTAATCAACTGACGAAAGTTCTGATTGAAATTGCCATAAAATTTGTGAGAAATTTGGGGCAACATTTGAAGTGATACGTAAATAGCAATTGGAATTTGAAATGTGAAATGTGAATGGAGTAAAAGGACGATCAAAATTCAAGTCAGGACCACAGACTTAAGTCTTAACTTCATGTTTATGTGTGTGTGTGTGTGCGTGTGTGTATGTATAATAAATTGCATAATCCAATTGAAATGTAAAGTGAAGCCATGAAAAAAGTTTGGATCAAAGCGAATGAACGAACGGACAAGCCAAAAGGCAACTTGGCTCGGTAATAAATTATTCAATTATTCGAATTTTGCCAATAGCCTCGACAAAGTTCAAATTGCATTGAATTTCAAAATGGGCAGCATTTAATGAAGATACTGCAAAATGGAGCAGAATCACACAGAGAGGACACCGGGGAAAGTGAGAGCGACCGTTAGAGAAAAAGCGAAACGAATTCATTGTTTTTTCGCTCCTTTCATTTTGTTTTTTTTTTTTTTTTGTAGCAAACGAAATTCAATTTAATGTACATTTACATGCAGCCAAAGGCGTGGCAGCATTTCTCTTTTTTCGCTGTATTCTTTGCTTTATTGAATGCGAACGCTTGACAAATCACCGCACAGGTCGCAGCAGCAAACGCACAGCGAGGGATTGAGGGCGGGGCGGTAAGTAGCCTGCGGCCGCGTCATGAAATGAAATCGACATGAAACCAACGTGACCAACGTCATTAATTATCGCCAGGAACGTTGTGCACTGCTAATTACGACGCGGCTGTGGACTGTGAGCTGTGTCCTGTGCCGAAGGCCAAAAGTAGAGCTGATGCAGATGAGGGGTTGCGACACTCTGCGGCTGTATGTCGTTACTCAACATGATGGTGCATATTTTGCAATTGGCCACGGTTTAAAAGTACGCGGCTGGCCGCAAATACAATATGCAATTGTGGGAGGCGCACGACGGTAGGCAGCGAAAAAGAGAAGAGCGGGTAAATCAAATATCAGACATCAGACTAATGGTCATCAGTCCAGGTCATTTGCAAAAAAAAATTGAATCATTTGAAAAGCGTTGGTCAAATATACCAGTAGTTCCCTATGCGACAACAAAAGCGCGTTTCTCATTAGAACTTGACTCCATCTATTCCTGACAGCGAAATTTAGATAACGAAATGTAATTTTTATTGACAAATCAAGAACAAATTTCAAAGTTTTTTAAACACAAGTTTGTATTTATCAAAATTAAAGTTATGTGAATCGTAGTTACATAAAATTATGTTTAAGAAAATATTTTTAGTAAAGCAAAGGATTTCTCGTTGAAACTATTAAAAAACACACTAAGTATTTAAACTTGTATCGATTTTTTTTGTTATCGTATTTAAACGTAAACAAGCGAATAAACCACTTAATATCTGTTACAAAGACGGAGTTCCTTACACCCTATAGTCGAGAGCATTTGATAAATTTTTCAGCATTTGTAACTGCTAACTGGTGACTGACTCTGAGTTATGATGCTTGCATGGGATTGCATTGTACATATTGTATCCTGTTGTGTTGTGTTTTGGGTTAAGAGTGTGTATGTTGAGCACTCAACGTTAGTGGCAAGTCAGAGAAGGAAACTTGACGAAAGCTGAAGATGAAGCGAAGATGGAAAATGAAGACGAAGATGTACCGCAGCAGATGCTAGGGAGTTGGGTTCTGGAAGAGAGCTACTGACCGCACATTCATTTCATCATTTTACAAACAAGTCGGTGTAAAAGATAAGTCGTGCCAAGTACGAAACTTAATCCACTGAAGCGAAAGATGCACAACAACAACGATGACAGCAACGGCAACAATTGCAACTGCGGGAGTCTCCATTGAGAACAAGCGACCGCAAAGACATCAGCACAAAGGACAAGCCAGAGCAATTCCTCTGCGGCTGGTGGTTTGCTTGCCTCGACTCAGCTCGGCTTGGGTTGGTTTGATTTCGAGGTTGAGTTTGGATCTAGGTCTGTGTTTGGGTCTTTGGGGGTGTTGAAGGACTTACAAGAAGCTGCGGTTATGTCAATATGACGACAATAGGATTTGCTACGATAAGCTGCAGCGTGGTCCTTGATTCAGATTGGACAGCGGTACAGCCGGAGTGCCCACTACTTTCTCTGTGTCCCATTCTCCATCGTCCTTCGAAGCGCTCGCTGATAAATGAAATTCGCAAATAAATGCATTGAAGTTCCGAAGCCCATGCTCATTCCATTCCCTTTTCTTATTCTGGTGATTGTTGACGTCAGCAGTTTATAAATATTTCACTTCATTGCGCTGTATACTTATTACGTATACGTAATATACTCCCATTATGCCCCATAAAAGCAGCCAGCGTGTGTGTAGTGAGCGCAGTTGTCGAGTCTATTAATAAACTAGATACTTAAGTTCACTCAGCAAATTTATTAAGCTTGGCTTTTAAATAAATTATTTTTATTATTTATTTGGCTTGCTAATAGCTGGCCCATAAATTGTATATAGTAGTTTGCTTGTGGGTAAGCAGTCAAGGCCATTTTGTTCATTTAAATTTTTCCCATATTGCAAATATCTTATTAAATATAATCTGAAGTATACTTTAACGTGGAACATTCTTAAAATTTTTTCTTGTTCTCTTTTGTAAGTATAAAATATGTTTATATAGAAATATGCAAAATCGAGTGTCATTACATTTTGAACAGTGTAATAGCAGACTTTTCCCTGAGTCTCGAAAACAGGTATTTAATGATCTTATTATTCAATTTTACAACACGAAGATGCTTTTATTGAGGGATATGTTTTATGATTCATATTTTAGGTAATTAACAAATAACTTAATGTAAATCACAAGAAAATCGAATATAAAAATAGGTGTGTGTAAATTATAGTTAAGGAAATATTTAAAACTTTTATGTGTTTTAAAATTGACCAAAGGTTTGGATTTTATTTGGCTCCCTTGCCAAAAAAAGTCCTAAAAGTAATTTAAAAGAAAATCCGTGCAGAGGTCAAAGAAAAAGGAGGCGGTGAGTTGGTATTAGGCCAAACAGAAAATTGCAGCAGTCGAACTTCTAGGTGAGCTATAGCTTTTGTACTGAAGTGCCCATAATATGGGCAATATTTCTTTTCTTGACATAACTTTTTATGCGAATGGACTATAACGACTATGAGCCAAGAACCTTGATATATTCTCCTGCTGAGACTCAGCAGGCTCAAAACTGAAGCTGGAAGCTCAGCCAGAGTGACTGCAAATGAAACTGAAGCTAAAGTTGTGTGACTGTAGTTGTCATTGCGCCGAAGAGGCAGGAAATACGCTTCACGTTTTACTGAATTTGAAATTTGAAAATTATTCATGAGCATGTGGAAATTAAATTCAGGTCCACACAAAAGAGATTTATTTGTCTGCCATCCTCTCAATCTCTATCTATGTGAAAGGCGCACTCAGTATAAAAAAGAAACACGAAGAAATCAGTTACTTTCATTTGCGAAAACTTAAATACTCTGCAAAAAAAATTTTTTTTAGTTTAATAAATTGTGAAACGTTAGTAACATTTTATAAAATCTCCATTAATCTAAAGTTTATATCTACACGAAAACTGCAAAAATTAGTTCCATCATTAAGTTAAAAGTAAATACTAAAAAATTATCGAACTGTGATAAAGAAGGAAATTTTATCTATATACTTCGGCTATTTTAAGCGTTACATATTCCATGACAAAGCTAATATCTCCTGTACATGCACCACATGGCCGACAAGTTCAAGGGGAAAGGGGAATTGGGGCCAAGCTATTTATCCGCCTGAAGCGCCAACGACGTTGTCTCCATCATCGTTGAGGGAGTTTTCATTTCTCCTTTTTTTTACCAACTTATCGCAAGTTTTCCATTATAAAATTAGGTCAGCTGCAAAAATAACTCAGCTCAACTATTTTAGCAGGCACTTTTTGTGATGCTGCTGCTCAGGCGATGCGGTCGCCAGGGCAAATATTTAGTTGGACGCCGGGGCGTTGGAATAAAATGGAAAAAATGCTAATTTGTCAGTTTTAGGGTCTGACATTGGTCGTTATACACAAGCGAGTAGCCGGTATCCAGTTGAGAGTCAAGAGAAGGTGCCCAGAGTAAAAGTTCCTATAGCACAAAAAGATGCTCCTGTCCCCGTTCGTTGTCATAAAAATTGTTTCCATTACATTATGCTGATTTCGAACATTTATTCGGCCGACTGCGTGGCATCTTTTTAGTTTTGCTTCTTTGCGGCAACTTAATTTCAATTTTTTCTTTCTTTCATTTTCATTTTCTTTTTTCCTTTTTTTTTGTGTATTTTTATTGTTGTTTCCTTACCTTTTGCTGATGCCTCTCTTGGTGCTGCCGCTGACATGGATGTCCAGTTTGTTTGACCAAAAACCAATTTCTATTTGCGCATATCTCTATAAAGTTTATTTTGCAACAAGGCAACAAAATTTGTCGACTTGCAGATAGCCAACAGATCCCTAGGAATTGTGGTCAAAAATTGGTTTTAAAGCCCAAAACGAAGCAATCATATTGATAATACTTCTCTGAAATTGTGTTGCAGCTTATTGATAATCAAGATACAAGATTCAATAGATACTTAGTTGAAAGGCCAGTTGATTGAAACCTACAAGTGAGTTAATTTGGGATTTTGATACACAAAACTTAAACATTCGAATGAAATTTGTTCCCTAATTTATTTTATTTATTACCTAACTGTGCCATAAAACACTAAAAGTATAATGCAAGTTTTGGGCAACAAAGGCGAATGTAAATACAATTTTTAAGACTTAAAGCCTTTAGAAAACTACCAGCAGTAATAAAATGCAGCTCAGAGGCATAGCTATAATTTATTTAGGTTTAACAGATGTCAAACGTTAATTGAAATGCATTATAATAAATGTGTTCTATACTTCACTACTACCTAAATACACTTTGAACTCATGTTATATTACTTTTCACTCGCATTTCGATCGTGTTTGATATCAACTTAAAGTTTTCACTTTTCTTGCAGTTAAAACTAACTAAGACACAGCAAATAAAAAAGTGACTAGTAACTACAAGAAAAACAACTGACAGCTGACACCCGCGACAAAGAGCCGCAACAGGGCAGGGAATGTTTAAAAAAAAAAGTAGCAACTGTCACTTTACGCTGATTGCATCAATTGAAGCTCCACTGTGGCGCACGTCCATTCATCATCCGGTTGCTTCATCAACATGATGACATGACAGAAGGGAGGCTGGCAGGGACGACGGCGGGAAACACCAATGACGATGACGACGTCGGCGGTTGAGACAACACCCCAGTCAGTCGCTGTACTGTCCATTGTATCTACCAGTTTGGGATCTCATGCTACGCATGGCCAAACTAAACGAACGCGCCCCAAACTAAAAAACTTTTCAACTTCATTTGGGAATGTGTGTTAGTGTGTGTTAGCCTGGTACAAAGAAAATAACGGATTCTTGTGCAAACAGAGAACTAAACGAATTTCGAAAATAAAATTACAACTTTGTCCAGGAACCAGGATAGGATCCAAGGATGCTAACTAAATTGCTGTTCTCGTCGACAACGTCGACGTCCATGTCTGGCTAAAGAATTTTCTCTCGTTGTGCACCCAAAAATTAGTGCACAAAATTGTTGGCGGGTCGCGCACGGCTTAGCCTAGCAGGGGGTGGTGGGCTTCGATTTGGGGTGGTAGTAAAACCACTGACTTTGTTTTCGAGTCTTTCTTTAGTGCAGTACATGTGGATGAGGGGCGACCAACTTGGCTAATTCCGTTCATTACGATTCGTTAGAGCGGTTCTTGTAGCTAAAGCTATAGCTGCCAAACAATTGCTCGCTGGCCGGTTTTCCCAGAATTTTTCCAATATTAGAGGCCGTCGTAATCAGAAATGAAAATGAATTTCTTGTGCTTGGCGCTTAGCTTAATTGCTTTCATTTGGCTTCGACAACAAAGCACACTCGTCGTCCTCAGCACATCTCAATATTTGACGTTGATTTTTAAGACACCGCAGTGTATGGCTTTGAAATGCAGTGCTGAAATAAGGAGCAGAGGGTGTATGTGGGAGAAATTTTCTGAGCGCTCGTTGATGGCTCCAAGAAATTTTCCATTGCACTTCACTTGGCAAACAATGATGCAAGAAATTGATTTTCAACAAGCTCAAGCATCGCCTGAGAATGGAAAAGGAGAGATATTGAAGAGGATGAGGAGTGAGGAACTTTGAGGATTGTGCGAGTCACTCAAGGGGCAAACGGTAAAAGAGCTTTCCCCGTCGTTGCATGATGAAAATGTCTAAGACAATTGCTTTGGCCAAAGTGCAAGAAATAGATAAAATTAGTGACGGCCCATGCCCATTCCAAGTGCGAGCACGCCCTTTCCTGTCCGGGTCCCTGCCTGTCTCAATCTCGACAGCAAGTGCTGCTTGAGCATGGGGCAAAAGTCTTCGCCTTTTGTCGTCATTTGTTGCAAGTGCTTCAAGCGGCAGCTGCAACTTCAGCAATTGCTCAACTAAGAGCTCAAAGCTCAGGTAATGCCAAATGCAAAGCTCTTGACTTTTATATTAAATATTTTCCTACTTTTTCCTACATACATATTTAGTTTAATTGGATTTGCGTGCACAAATTCCATTTGCCTAATGCGATTTAAATAAATACCCATTAAAATAGTGCCAGAACGAGTATGAAAGGCTTATAAAATATGAAAAAAGTCAAATTATGTGTTGAGACTTAATTAAAAATGTTTATCTGACTTGTAATCAATAAGATTTAGGCGTAACTTTCAAAACTTTTAAATAAAATATTATATCAAATGCACAAACAAGCAATATGATAAAAATTAAAGTGATATATTTAAAATGAAGAACGAAGTCAATTCTTTGTTAACTATTCAAACGATTTGCAGTGTATCTCAAAGTTTTCAGTTGTTTCGTTTGCCTTCGACCCGAAAAAAATTGAGAAAACTGAATTTGCATAATGTGCAGTTATAAACAGGTTGCATGCCACACACACATGCCAAGCTACAAAAATTTGCAATTGCAATTTTTCTTTACGTGGACAAACATTTTCTACCTTTTTCGCCGTGCTGCCGTTTTGTTAATTAAAAATTATTGTACATTTTTTTTTCGTAATTATTTACCAGCAGTCATCCGTGCACCTGGTATTATTTATTATAAGTATTTTTTTACAGTTGCTGCGGCACATTATATATGAATATTTATAAAAATACGAAGGAAACTATCAAACATGTCGTGAACATTCGTTGTTTGCTCAAGTTCGTGATTGATAATATGCCGGTGTTTTTATCTTTCTTATATTCCAGTTAGAAATATACCAAGGAAAAAGTTCTAAATTTAATTCAACTTTCAATTTAATTAAATTCGATGTTAATGTTTGAATTTTTAAATGTCAAAAATTTGAACAGTGTCTTTTTATAATGCCTTAATGCGATTCTCATTGTATATGATTTTTTGTGTCAAAACATTAACAAAACCCAATGACAAAAACCCAAAAACGGAGCCGATATGCCTATACACTCGTACACATAATTCCTCGTGCCCCTCTCAGAGCTTTGTAAAATACTTGGCAAGGCAAATGAAAAATGTGTGCCCATTATCGAATACTCGTTGTCTCTTTCAAATAGACAAAACTGGCAGACCAAACAAAAGGCAGCTTGCACAACATATGCATACACCCATACTATTAAATGCAAATACACAAGCACACCCACACAAGTATGCATCAACATAAAAGCAACGTCATCCACAATGCAGGTTGTGAATAATAGGCTCTGGTTGCATGCATTAACCAAATGAACCGCAACGCCTACCATAATATTCTGAACAAGTACTCACTCAAGTATACATATATGCGTTATACTTACCTACCCATTTACAACATCGCGTCCCATGTGGCGTATGCGTAATATGAACACATCTTTAACAAAAAACAATAATGCATGCCTCAGTTGAGTGTGACATTACCATAAAATGCTCTAAAAAATTAAATGTATATGTTGAACTTACAGATTGTTTTCTTGTTGTATGTAATAAATCTAAAATGTCATTAATGTGATTAAAATATAATTTAATATTTTTCAATCAACAAAGCTACATTAAAAGAAAGCAATTATTAAAGAAACTTTAGATATTTAACTGAAAACACTCATTAAATGTAAGGTGGAAAAAATATGTATTAGTACATCCACACGAATTCATAAAAAAATATAAATAAATAAAATATATATATAAATAAAATATTACATTATTATTTAATGTAAGAATATGAGATTTAAAAAAAAATTCATTTACATGTATATATAAGAACAACATTTATTTTTGAATACTTTGCCATAGAACCTTTGAAGCTGTAGAAAACCTTCGAGTTTAAAAACATTTTTATTTCATTCAGATTCTTCTGCCTCACAGAGAATAAGTATTGGTTTTTGATATTATATTACCGTTTCCATAAAAAATAACCGCACATTCTGTTTCATTTACACAATTTTCATTCACAGATAACAGCCAATATTTTTAAATCACAATTAAATTAAGAAATACATTGGATATTCTTCATAAACTCGTAAATTTGCTTTAATTCGGGTATTTGTGGATATTAGATGATGAATAGTAGTACCAGTTGCTAATGGAATGCATATTCCTTCTTTATTGTGGTTTTGGTCTACCCAAGTGCGTTTTGATTTTGCCCACAACTTAAGAGTACTGCAAATGCGGAGAACCGCAATTCTGCAGCCATTAGTGTACAATGCACGCGGCATCAAAAATGACGCATGACACACAGACAGACAGCAACGACATTGCATAAGCAGCTTAGCAGCCGCAATTTGGACATTGACTAAGCCCCGAATTTCACCAGTTTACAAGACAGCAATTAGGGTCGTTGGTGTATGGTAGCCTTATTGGAAAATTAATTTCCTAATTTGCAAGGGACAGTTTTGAAGTTTCTAGAGTCGTAACATGCACAAGTCGCATTTGATTCAATTGTAGATCAAATTTATTGATTGAAAAACTGCAGTTGCAGTCGAAGCCGCAGCTGCAATTGGAGTTTTTGGCAAAAGGAACTGCTGAATTCAACTACGTTCTGCGCTCGATGGTCTCTCACTTGCCAACAAAATTACTCGTTTGCACATGAGCTCAGCTGAAAATTGCAACGCGAAACACGTAGCACCAAAAGGATGCAAGGAGCAGCAGGAGACGAACCCAAAATGATTGGCTCTGTCAGAGAAACTTATCACGAATCCTTCGTTCGTTTGCGCATTGGCAGTTTATCAATGGCGAACCACAATTTCAATTACGCGCCCCCAAAAAAGAAAAATGAAATATGAATAAAACGAAAAATAAATATGCAACAAAGTGCAATGCATTTTAAATTTTGACTACAAAACGTTTAAAAAACTTCACTCATAGCAAAATTAATTTCAAGTTTAAAATATGTTCAAAATTTTACTACTTGAATTAGAGTTGCACTTGTGGCGGCCGTATTAACATATGAATATACAAAAAGTACAGCATATATATATATAAATGAAAACTTTACTTAAACTATGAACATTTATTTATTAACTATTAGTTTCAATCAGCCAAAGAAATTTATTGTCTTGCATACAAAAAATAACTTCTTAACCGTATAACCATACACAACTTGTAAAAAGATTTAAGCACTATTTGAAGTAGATTGATTTTACTATTATAATAATAGATATTATATTTGTTTTGCAACTCTTTCCAAATTTTTATTACAACTTTAGCGATTTTTGTAGGTGCACTGAATTTGAAGTTCAAATCGCCTGCTTTTCTTGCAGGAACTTATGATAGACCTTGATAAATAGAACACTCGAGTAATTGTTGTACATTTGCAAACCGTTGTCTTGGGAGCACCCGTCAATAACTAAGGAGCAGCCAGGCTGTAAACAAAAACTCCTCAGGCAAATTGATTAACAAAATGAAGTGAAATGAAAAGGCTCGTAAAAGAAAATTTGCCAAGAAATAAAAAAAAAAGAGAAAAAATAACAAACAGATAGGGCGAGAGCCTGAGCCATAAAACCAATTGGTCATCCCATGACCCACTGGCAATGGAGTGTAAAATATACCCAAAAGGCCCTCGCAGTGTCTGGTTCCGACTCAAGTCAATACGAAGAGCGCGTGAACGAGTACAATGAAAAATGTATGCTTCACGTGATGGTTGGGAACCCTGAAATCCCGAAAATAAGAAGAAAATACGAAAATCCTTAATCATTTAAATGAAATGCACGCAAAAGACAATGAGAGGAGGAGTACGACCAATGCCTTGTCCCAAGTAGAATGATATGGACACCACCCATCACCACAATAGAATACAAAGAAATCAAGCGAGTGAAAAATTACAATTGTCACAACAGCAAATCACAATTTCATTGCCAGCGAGAATTTTCACGGCGCGTTTGAGTTGATATGAAAATAATTGTATGCAAATTTTCAACCTCCTTCTCTCTTCAGCAAGAATCATTTGTCTTTGGCAGATGTTTTTTCTTTGTATTTTTTGTTCGCTCCTTGCACTTAAATAGTACGTATACGCCGCGTTTGCCGCGTTGTCCATTTGTTCAGTTTAATGACTTAATTTTCAATTCCATTGCACGTCATGATGGAAATGAAAAGAAATGCAAATGCTGTTGGAAAATACTGCCCTCTACCACGCAGCACCCTGCCTGCCGTCCGCATCCCGATTACCGATCCCTTCTCAATCTCGTCCAGCGTTGAACGAAACTCATTAGCCATTAAGGTGCCATTATGCGTTGTACGTTTAATTATGGAAATGCTTGCGACGCCACTTGCCTTTTGACTTGAACTCTTCCGTGACTCAGCCAACAAGATCCAACTGATGGAAACTTTAATATTTCCCTTAGCTCATTTTCTTATTTTGCACAAAATTAACGTTTCTTACTACTACTTTATATAACATTATGCAATTATGCTATCTGAAAATAGCGTTCGGCTTATAGGCAAAACACAACTGATTAAAGCGAGCGGAAAAAGATTTCCAACTATTCTGTTTGTTAAACTTTTATTCTTATCCCTCGTGCTATTTTCTTTGAAAAGGCTATAACTATTCAAGACTCACTCACAGAAAGTTAAAATCGGCTTAGGCTAGTAGAAAACTATGTCAAGTTCTTATAACCTTGATGAACATTCAGCTGAAATATAATAGAGCATTGATTCACTTCACTAGTTTCATTGAAAGGCTATAAAGCTTAACTACTATTCTCAGAAATTCTAAAGCACACTTGATCAGCTGCATACGAGTATTGTAACAAAACTTGGTGGATAAGGCTTTTATAATATTTGTGAAATCTACAAACGAACAACAGACAGACAAGCCTATACGAGTATTAACCTGGTTTTTCTTTTTGATCAAGTATACGCACGTTTGCGCACATTCGGACAAAGGCCTTATTCTACTTTCAGTTAAATTTAATGTATTTCGTAAGTAAGCGCCAACAAATTTTTTTATGCAAATAGAAAATTTTCTTTTGCAATAGGATTATTTTGATTATTTATATAAATGCGGAAGATATCAATATTATAATACGATAAAAAAAAATTTCCTACACTAAATGCTCATTAATTTTACTCGGTTTGAGTGAATAAAATATCTTCCATAGTAGTAGTAGTAGTAGCTGTCATTGTTCTTTGTTTCTAAACTATTGAAAATATTATACTCACTCGAACCGTGTAAAATTTAAGTACTATATGTACAAATAATTTGGTTAGGGCGAACTGACGGCTGGTTTCGTTAGACGGAGTCGGGTCAGGCGTATGTCAATTATGCAAATTCGTTTTTCGCTTTTATGGCTCGCAAATGTTTAGAAATGTTGTTATAAATTCATTACAAATTTAGCCCCCCAAAATGTTTGTTTAATTTGATTTTCCCCAAAAATTTATGCAGATCACTGCAAAACTACAAAATGATAAGTTCAAACTTTGTTTCAAAATTTCCGGAATTGACGAAAGTGGTAATAAATTAAATGTTCTTTAATATGCGAAAACCGAGAATTATCAAAAGAGTAAGAGACGGCGAGGAAATTCAAAACTATTCTAGCATGATGCAAACCAAATTTAAAAAAAAAATAATAAAAAGAAACTTAAAGAATTTTTATAAAACATAATATATTTCCCTTTAATTAACTCTATTTAATTGTAAATATTTTGCGAATCGTATAGTACAGTCCAATGCTCTTTTCAATTAGAGAAAATAAAATATGAACAAAATTATCATAAATTACAATCACCAAAAATATTTTTAGCCGCAGACATGAAACTAAAATAAAAGCAACATTTATTGTATCCGACGAACAAAGCAACGTTATGTACTAATGAAGGAAAACCGAGGATAAAAAGATGAATTGTACTTAATGTATAATATTAGTGTTTATATAATAAACAGCGTTACAAAGTAGTCACTTTATTGTTGTTCAAGGATAATTCGTCGATTAATATAAGTACATACAATAACATTATTTGTTATAACACATTTTTATAGGGTATATTTCAAACGAACCCAATTACATAACAACTCTTTTTCGTGTGCAATTTTGTTATTTATTTCTTTTGCAGTTTACAGACCAAAGCCACTGTTAGCGAAGGGAAAGTTGGGGATGTTGAGGGTGTAGCATAACACTAACCAGTAATAGCAGAAGCATCAAGGGTACCAGAAACAGCGCTGCTGCCTCACAGAGTTATATTTATTATCACAAAACATTTGCGCAAAAGTCCTTTTGCAAAAGCAACGAATGGCGCATAGTGTCGTGCAGTCCTTTGAGAACATTTATCTTATTATCTTTGCATACAGCATCAGCAGCAGCAACACCAGCGACAACAACAACATCGCATAAATAAGACTCAGCGCAGTGAGCAACAAAAACAACTGAAACGCTGACTGACAACAACAACAACAACAATGAGATGATGAGCAACATTAGGCAAGGACAAACAAAGCCACGAAAGCTTCGAAAGGCTCTGCGAAAACCAAAAGTCAAGTCGAAAGTCGAGCCAACAGACCGCAAAGCAACAACAACAATTACAACAGCAGCAGCAACAACGTGGCTTGAAAAACATTTTTGGCAAAGCCGCCTAGCCATGACAGGCAGGCCACAAAAGTTGCTCATACGCCCCGTGTGTTGTTGTTTCCCTCTGTGTGTGTTTGATTTGCTTTATTGTTATTTTCACAGCCGCCACACGAACACACATACTCAAACGCACACAGAGACAAACAGCAAACTTTTGCAAAGCGTAAAATTTTTTAATTGATTAAAGCCGCATTTGCATTGCGGCTTACAAGCAGCTTAACAATTTTACCAAAATTTATATTGTATTTTATTTTTTACTTTAATATTTACTTTTTAAAGAACAACTTCCATTCATGCACCTAAAACACTACGGGTTGTCCAAAAGAGTTCAGAATTGTGCAACTATTAAACATACTGTTCCCATCAAATACTGTGCTCTGAGGAAACAAGGAATAAAATAAATTCAGCGGTGTATTTGACTATCGTGATAGTTACTCTAGGGAAGTTAAAGTATAATTAAATAAAAATAATTTTTTCAAATGATTTCAGCATTGCTTTATTGCTATTTTTATAATGTAACTCTATTTTGCACAAATTATTGGTTTAACCATTTTTACAATTTAATTAGTTTATGTTTTTATTCAAAAGAACAATTTCCATTCTGTCTCTTAAAAATTAGTGGTATATTGTTTAGAAGAGGTGCGAGTTAAATATTTTACAATTTTTTTTATTTTTATTTACATGTTCACTTAAATAACTCTTTAAATGTCCACTGTAACAATCTAACAATTTTAGTTATTAATTATTTAAAATATTGAAAATTTTACCTTCCCTTGCTTATGTCAGCTTCACATAAAAAATGGCACTTTGGGTAGCAAAACAAAGTAATATGTTATGAAAGAAATAATTTACATTTGGATAGAGTACGGATCTCAGCTCGTGTCAATTTTAAGCCTCCTATATTTGCACATGTGATTATTTATAGTTATATAATATTAATTTTCATTTTCCCTAGTGTTTTTGCTGATCAACTACATCTGCTTGAAGTATTTGCATTTAGGGTGTTTTAAAATTTTAGCATTTGATATTTAAAATCCAAATAACAGAATCTTTTTTATATAAAAAATAACAAACAATATATTGGTAATTCCGAACATAATATAAATTTATGTATGCAGTCGCGGATAATTTGCAACAATGCTAAAGTAATATTTTTCCAAAAGTTTAAAGTATGATTTTTAAATATTTTATTTAATAATACGAGGGTCGTTTGATAAGTCCGTGACTTTTTGAATAAAATATATTTTTTTCGTCAAAGAAGCGTTTTATTTCTCAACATAATCTCCTTTTAGCTCTATACATTTAGTCCAGCGTTTTTCCAATTTTTTTATTCCTTCCAAATAATAGGTTTTCTCAAGGCCCTCAAAATAGTCGTTTGTTTCTGTGATGACCTCTTCATTTGACCCGAATCTCTTACCGCCGAGCCATTTCTTCATGTTTGGAAACAAAAAATAGTCACAGGGGGCTAAATCTGGAGAATATGCTGGATGGGGTAGCAGTTCGTAGCCCAATTTATGAAATTTTGCCATGCTGACTACACACGTGTGCACCCGTGCATTGTCCTGATGGAACAGCACTTTTTTTTTCGCCAAATGCGGTCGTTTCTGCTTCAAATCAATATCGAATCTGTCCAAAAGCTCTGAATAATATTCGCCGGTGATCGTTTTACCCTTTTCAAGGTAATCGATGTGAATGATACCTTGTGCATCCCAAAAAACTGTGGCCATGACCTTGTTGGCCGACAGACCCACCTTGGCCTTCTTTGGTGCACGTTCACCCGGAGAAACCCACTGTCTTGATTGTTCTTTGGTCTCTGGTGTGGTGTGGTGGATCCATGTTTCGTCTACGGTAACGAAACGGCGCAAAAATTCGTTTGGATTGCGGTTGAACATCGCCAAACACTCCTTTGAAATGGTCACACGGTTGCGCTTATGGTCGTGTGTGAGCAATCGCGGCACCCATCGCGCGGAAAGCTTTTTCATGTCCAAATATTCATGTAAAATGTGATGTACCCGTTCAGTTGAGATGCCTACAGCCTCAGCTACCTCACGCACTTTCATTCTCCGATCATCCAATATCATTCCATGGATTTTGTCGACGATTTCTGGCATGACGACCTCTTTTGGGCGACCTGAACGTTCGGCATCACTTGTACTGGTACGACCACAACGGAACTCAGTAAACCATTTCTTAACCATTGAAATTGATGGTGCAGAGTCCCCATAATATTTATCAAGTCTTTCCTTGGTTTCGGTGATGGATTTTTTACGCAAAAAATAATGCTTAATTAGCACACGAAATTCACTTTTTTCCATTTTCGTTAAAATTCACGAGATCGTCTGCTTTCAATGCCTATAAAACGCAAACCAAAAAACGCAGCTTTCTCAAAATTTTACAGTCAGCTGTTAATCGATAACTGCTGACAGGAGCAGTGTTGTATTTAGAGCAGGTGCGCGGCAAATACAAAAAGTCACGGACTTATCAAACGACCCTCGTATTATCGTGTTATATTTTCTGGCTAACTAAAATAAATAAAATAAAATCTTTTTTAAAATAAACAAACATAATTATTTAAAACTTAAACCTTGGTTAATTTGATTATTGTTTGTCTATACACATCACGGCGTTTCTTTATATATTATCTCTCGAGAGATATAAAAAAAGGACAATGCTTAAGAAATATTCTTATAACCCAAAGGAACTGAACTTACATAAAAAAGAACGAAAAGACAATTTGCAGTAAATCGAAGTATAATAAAACAACACCCAGAATAAAACCTAAAATAAAAAGGAAACAAGGAAAAACGAAAATGTGCAAACTTATGTCCAATCAAAGTTTGTACGAATATGACAGAAAAATATATGTTACACCTAGAAATATGATAAGTTTTAGAGTTTAAGCCCCCGAAGGTACAATTCTTTGGCATAATATTTTAGATAATATTTTATTTAAATTTCGAATCGATTTTAAAGTTCAAAAAGTTAGACCTTATTTTGTAGCTGTAATCGGTGCATTTTGCGCAGATGTCGATGTAATTGTTTTTCCAACAGCATGGCCCAAAAACCGCGCAACAACAGTCAATGGCAAGTTGTTAAACACATACACATAAATAGGCTTACACACAATCACACTCGACTGCTGTACCACATTATGATTGTTGTTCTTGCACAATTTTACTAGACAAGTTTCTTTTTTTTGCTGTACAGTTTCTGCTCCTGTTGTTGTTCAACAATATTTGCTGGCAGTGCAATAACAATTGTTATTGTTGTTCTGCTTGTTGTTGCTGATATTTTTGCCGTGTTATTTTTGCGTCGATTTTTCTCTTGGCCGTTCGCACAATTTCCGTTGTCAGATGTGTGTTTTGTGTTCAGTTCGCATCGCATCGCTTCGTTCGCTTCGCTTCGTTTCTAATTTTTGCCGCATGTTCATGAACCAAAAAATTGCTGTTACCATTGCCATCTCATTGCCATTTCCCCCCTCACTTCCTCTTACCCTTCTGGGCTTACACTTCCATTATTTCCCTCAATTCTCGTTGTTCAGCAGGGCATCTGCTTGGCACACACCGCGTATGCATGTTATAAGCGCCTCACCTCTTGTTGTTGTTGCACGTCATTTGGCAACCAGCATTATTAACGATCCTCCAAAAGAACCTTTTAAATAAGTCGTAGAATATTTACCATAGTTTTACCGTTATTGTGCTTCGTTATGCACTTGTTTTTTCCGCTTGAGTCGAATTTACTATTGTGAATTTTGCCATTTGACTTTTTCCTGGGCTCCTTTGAATTTTAGTAGGGCAAAATAATCGATACTAATTTCAATCAGAAAATGTGATGAAATCGATAGTTATTTTTTGTGATTAATAAATTAATTTACATTCGATAATATATCAATAGTTATCTATTGGATAGTTGTCATGAATGGCAATATCGATTATTCACATATGCGGTGCTATAAATACTTTCGTTACACGTTACATATATTAAACTATATACTAAAGTGTATGCCACTATTGAGAACTGAATCGAAAACAGCTATACAAAACTTCTACTTATCCCTAACACATTGCACTAGAGCTCGATTCTTTTTTCCAAGCCAACCTATAACTCTCACATAAACTTATTGAAAGTGTGATGGAAATGGCCAGCATAATGTGAGAGATGCTTAAGTGAAGTGTTCGTAAGTGGTTGGACAACTGGTTGGCTTAAACATTAGCACGCATCAAAATGCAAAGTAATTAAAAAGCAAACGACAAAAGCAGACAACGAAATTACAGAAATTACATGGGCATAAGAACAGAAGCATCAACAGCAACAACAAAAACAACAGCTAGCAACATTAACGACAACAACAATCACAATGATTACCAGCCGTAATGCAATTTAATGGCCAACAGAAGCCAATGGCTGTAACCACAGAATGCCGGGATGAGTTTGAAGTGTTGCAGATATTGGTCAAAAGTGCCGCCAGCTGAACAACAAAGACCACAGACAACAGCAGCACTGGATGACTAAGGGTAGAATCGAGATACAGGCGTCGAACAGTGGTCATCAGGTTGTCCGGAAAATATCGAGATAAAAGCAGTTATCAGCCAGGATACAAACAGGACACGGCACATCAGGACTTGAGTATGACAGAAAGTTAAGCTTGGACAACCGGACGCATCGAGCGACAAAGTGCGCTCACATAATAATAATGGAAATAATTTAACTTATTGGATTTTAATGGGATTACACATGCGCAACATGGGCAGCAGTGGGTATTAAAACTTGGTCAACTACCGATAACTGCAACATCGTTCTGCGGGTGTGTATGTGTGGTTGTGTAGGAGTGTATAATATCATTTGGTTGACTCAAATTCAATGATGATGCTCTTCGTGACCATTTAATGTTGATTGCAATGATGGCATATTCCAAAAGCGTCTCAAGTCCATCGATATTTATCTCAAATTGATGCAAGCGACAATGCGAGAATGTTCTAAAAGCCACTTTCATAGCTACGTGTATAACATAAAAAAATTTTAACTACCAACATTTTAAATAAAATTACTAGTTAAAATATGCTGAAGTATTTTCAGAACGTCATTACATTAAATTAAATTTACTTAACCTATTTTCTACTATTCCGTATGTATATACAAATTTAATGTTTTTAGATTTAATTAATCTAGTTTTACAATATTAATATTGTAGTTTCAAATATGTTGTCGACTAAAATAACATATGGAAATTATGATAAAATAAATACACAATTAAAACTCAGTAGATATTTGAGTGATGCAAAAAAAAAAAAAAAAACTTTATTTATTTCATTTATTTTATATGAAAAATATAAGTTTTTGATTGTTTTTTTACTTTTCTGTAAATATGGTAATTAAGGGAAAATACTCTTGAAAAAATAGGTAAAGCATATAAAATTGCTTCAAACTAAACTTACTTATATTTCATTTAAAAACATAATGTTTATAATTTTGGTAATTTCGAAATAATTTGTCAGTACTTTCGACAATTTGTTACATTTAACTATTTCCACACGTTGCGAAGAAATCAATATTTGAAATGTGTTTTCGAATAATAATAAAAATATAGCTATATTTATTTACATGGAATTTTAGTTACATTTTTATTTTACTTCTTTTTAATTAAATGAAATTAAATGAAAAAATTATCAATGGTTAACTGTAATTGTAGTTAATTTGGTTATTGGATATTTAAACATCAACTCATTGGAGTTAACTGTAATTGTAGTTAAATTGATTATTGGAAATTTAAACATCAACTCATTGGAGTGTATGTGCTTTAGAATACCTGTGAATTTTTAACTGAATGATGTCTTTCTACTTAGAATTGCCAAACAATCAACAACATGTTTTGTTTACCTTTTTATCAGTACTCCCTTCCTTACTTAAATAGAAGCTAAAATTTTCAATTAAATTGCATATTTTACATATTGCATACAGTTCATTAAGCTCACTTTAAGTTTTACAGTTTTACAGAGATCAACTGAGAGTATATTAACTGTTATCTTTAATCATGTTTAATTACGTAACATAATTGAACTTTTAGTGAAAGGTACTTCTATCGTCAACGGAACTTGAACAATATCACATAACACACTTCCAGCAACCGCAACTTGACGGCCTGCCATTGTGTCCCATGTAAACCATATCCATATCCTGCCGCTCCTACAGCTCTATGTAGTTGGAGATTGTTGCAATATGCTGCTAGCACGTTTACTGGTTGCCTGTGTGTGTGTGTGTGTGTGTGTGTGTATATCTGGCTGCAATTTCATTTAAACAAGGCCGGTTGGCTGACCTAGTGCTGTTGGGCAACTTTAACCGGTCGGTCGCCTGTCTGCCACTGGCTGAAAGTTTGTGCCACGTCAGCCAGTCATCAGCGCATGGCCACAACTAACCACATACCACATCATTTTCAGTAGCAAACTGACGACAAGCTGGGTCCCCACGCTCATGTTGATAGCTAGATACATATGTGTGTGCATCTCTGCCTATGGCTCCGACTTGTCAACTCTATAATATACTCTGTAACCTTATAGAAGGTTTCTGGTTAGTGTTCGTTATCTAACTGTTTGGCTTTTTTTTATATTTTCGTTGCTTATTGTGTTGCAGCCGCGTTTGTTAACCACATTTGAACTTCATTTACAGTTATGTTCTGCGTTGTATTCGATTCGGTGGCTCGTTGTTGTTCACTGGCCCACACACGCAAAACCGCAAATTCAATTTCGGTTGGCAGCCTACACCGTTTTGCAGTTTATGTTTATGATGTTTTGTTACCATTGCCGCCACTGCTACCCTTGTTGCTGTCGACTGCTGTGTCCTTTTAATGCGATTTATGTGAAGTGTTTTACATGCTTTGTTGGCCTTTGACCGCAAAACGATCATTTGTACGGCGCAAAAGGGGAGAGTACGTGGCACATTGGCATGGCTCATCAAATTTTCAAATTTTAACAGACGCTACTACGGACACTGCTTGCTTTCACCTGCTCTGCAAACTGCTTGTCTGGCGCTTGTGCTGTAAACTACTTTCATTAAACCTGCTCTGTGAGTGGATTCTGTATAATTGTAAGCTGTTTATTCAAATATGTCGAATGCGACTCCATAATAAATAAAACAAATCACATTGGGAACAAATTTCCAATTTTCGCGATGTCTTTGTCTTAACTAAGGAATAAGAATAACAAGCAACAAAATGTAAAAAATAAAGTAAACTAAACTTAAATATAATGTGATCTAGATTCGTGACTCGATTATCCAGAAACCTAAATTATGCTGGATAAGAAATTTTAGTAATTCTTAAATGGCTTGATATCTTATTCGTGGTAGCTTCAAATTCACAATAAAATTCATAAAATCTTATGATTGAGTGACTGCATAGTTTTCATTTCATATAAAATTGCTTCTGGGATACTGTAACATCACAAAGAATTATAACTATAATAATTTTGAATATATAAATACAGTCAACTAAATCAAATATATTCAACACAAAGACGCTCTTTCGACGAATATCGGTGAGTTTCAATACCCCAATCGTTGATAGAAAATATGAAAGAATAACTTTTATTTAAATAACTATTGGCTAAGTTTACAAAATATTTTGGGTGTCCTTTTCATTGTTTATTTAATAGTCGATAATAATTTTTCCCAATTTTACTTATATATATAAAGATATCCTTTGTAACCAATTTATGTTTGGATTTTCGACTTCTTACATTTCTTCTTCTTATATTTCTTCTTTATATCCTTTTCAGTTTTATTTTCCATCAAATCTTTAACAGATACAGCAGTCACGGGTTGCACTGCTTCAGAAGCTGCAGTTGGTTTTATAATCTGCACTGGAGCCTTAACTTCCTTCGATGGTTTCGCTAAAAGAGTGGACGGATTGGGCAAGTTTTCGAAAAATGTTTCTGTATCTCCAAGTTGACTGGTTAATTCCATTGCTTTTTTATCTGGATAATTTTTCAACCAGTCGTCAATTGAATCATTTTTGCTATAGTCAGTTAGCTTCGAAGCGGCCTGTAGACTAGCTGCAGGCTTCACTGCTGCTGCTTTGGTTGACACCATGTCGTCATTAACACGACGATGGTGTATCTCAAAAATAGATGCAACAAGTAAATTTACAATTTGTTTAGGCAAAGAAATGTAATATAGTTACTTGATAAGAATCCGTGCGAGGCATTTTGGCCAAATGCAATTCAGATGGATCAATGATTTCATCGCGAGAGTGCTTAGCAATTTGACTTAATTGCTGTCGTTGTTGGGGCTGTGGTGGAGGTGGTGGGAGTTTTTGAGGCTGTTGAGGAGGTGGTAATGGTGGTAGTTGGGATTGGGATTGTTGCTGTTGCTGTTTTTGATGATTTTGTTGTTCTTGTTGTAAAATCTGTTGGTGTTGCTGTGATTTTTCTTGTCGTGTTAGTTGTGGTTGTTGGAATCGTTGTTGTTGTTGTAAAGGATATCGTGGTCGGGGATGTGGTTGTAATAGTAATCGTGGTTGTTCTTGTGATGGTTGCAATTGTGGTCGTTGCTGCATCGGTTGCGAAATGAAATATTCAGCATTCGACATGGTCTGAACATGTGGCGACTGTCCCACTGTTGGATACCGCTGGAAATAGCAATAAATTTTATTAAGTTTTAACTCTTGCAATGTCCAAGTCATGCACCTGAGTTTGCATCGGCTGTGCAGAAATGACTTGCGGATGGTTCGACATTGATTTCGCTGGCCAATTCGAATATTGTAATGATGTCGACGGCGCACCGGCGCTTTGGCGAAATGCCACCGATGTTGTCGAACGCAAGACTGGCCTTGGCGTGTTGCCAAGGACTTGATTTTTATTCATCAAATGCTGGGCCAAATTCCACACCTAAAAAAAAAGGCAAATATCCTAAAGACCTTATTGTAATTAATGGCAAGCAGTCAGTACATCAACAAATTCTATAAACGGCTCCGTCGACAACGTCAAGCACTTGCAAAAATCTATATACATTTCTTGCATTTCGTTCCCGCTATAGGTATCAACGCCCAGCATTGTTACGACTTGGCTCCACAACAAATTGATTTCATCTTTATTGGGCTTAAACATGGCACTGCACTTTTCTTCGGAGGAGAGTTACGTTCTTGGTTTTCAATGGCCGAACATACTTTAAGCAATTATCGAAAAACGTCAATAATATTTCCCCAACATAATATTTGACAATGACTTTTTTACTTTATATCGATTTTTTATTATTTTAAGGTAATGTCAATTTCTTATACGATGTTTTTTTTACCTAGCTACAGATGAAAACGTTTTATAATGTATGTATAACAATCAATATTTATTTATGCTTCGTTTTGCTATTTCAAACAATTTTAATATTTCCATTTTTTCGTATTTTATACAATTATTAAGCATCGAACGCTCGTAAATTATACTATATTCTCTGTATATATTGACTAAGTTTGAAATATGAAAACTATCGATTAAAATTTGTATATATGTTGCTTACATGAGTTTTATTTTGATTTATTTTATGTGTGTGGTACGTTTTTGATTTAGCTGAGAGTAAAATACATATTTTGATTATCTATAATTTTTGATAAACAAATTGATCAATTTTATTGGAATGCAATAAATGTTGTAATACAAAAATTTTAGTATATTACGATTGCTGCATTTATGTACATACGAAATATGTACGTACATACATACATATGTGGCAATCAATACTATAGTTAGTAAATATGTTTTGGCCAATTGTTTAATAAAGTTTGCACATGGATAACAACAGCGATAATAATTAGAATAATGGATAATACGTATAAGTTTAATTACTAGAATTCAGTATTTGATATGATCATGAATCACAACAATATGTTATCAATATCTATAGAATATACAATGTTTCTGTTAGTTGGGCGTAATATCAATGACGAATTACATAGTTTCATATATTTATGTACATATGCAGGTAGCAATATACGTTTTAATTAGATCATTATCAAATGAACTTTTCAACAATGTGCTTTATATTTAAAAGTTGCAGCAACAATAAAAATATAAAAACAACCAAAATCAATTATAATCAACACTCTTTGGAATAGTTAGCTAGCTTACAAATAATAATAAAAACCAATACAAATATAAATGTATATAGTATTGTATAGTATTATATAGTATAGTATAATATAGTGTATATAATTGTATATAATTTTGTATGTATGTAAGTGTATGACGACGAACGGCAACGTGAATAGTGTCCGTGTTCAGTACGGCTCAGTCTTCTGCTAAACTCAACGTAACGATGGATTAAAAGCGAAATGAAAAATGATCATGTATTTGTATCGAGGACGTCTCTTCATTTTGTTGTTTTTTGGGGATGCACACCAGGCCTAGGTATTGTTGTTTTCGCCACAGCATTGTATGCAGTCCATGCAGTTGTGCTACCTATTGCCATCATTCTTACGGCTCATACTGGATGAGGTTATTTGCATCTATAAAATGGGAAGAACACAATTAAATGAAAGTAATTTACAAATTATAGTTAGTTTAACAAGCAGCAGGCGAGTGTATGTGTTTGTAGAAAAATGTGTGCGGCTCATGCGTGCATTAAATAACTGACCTTTTGTCCTTGCGTTATTGTTTGTGGTGTTCTTAAGCATAACGTGTTTCAACTACGCGCACAACAAACAAGTTTTAAGAGTGACAAAAACAACATACAAACAACATTTAGAAGTGTACATATAGATAGATAGACAGTAGTGTGTGTGCCATGTAATATTATTACAATTTAAGTCGCACCTGCATAGAACGTATGGTATCCAGCAAAGCCTTTTTCTCATCCAGCAATATACTAATGTCATCCTGCGCCGCCTTCAAATAGGAGCGCAACACTTCAGTTTCCTGTTTGGTCTTTTGCCTGAAAAAAAAAATACAAATGCTTTATTTGGGATTGTTTTGAAAGTATTTATCTAATCACCTGTAGTGGTCTGTGTTGACCTTAGAGTCCACGAGCTGCTTGCGAAGCTGCTCATTGTCTAGCTTCATTTGCTGCATGACCAGCTGCATGGAGAGCAGTTCGCGATCTCTTTCACGCGGTGCTCCAAACAAACCACCTCCCAGCTGTTGCTGCTGCTCCGCACTCAAGTTTGTATCTGAAGAAAAAATAAAAATTATAGTTAAAATAGTGCATGTTAATTGTACATTAAGACTTGCCTATGGGTTGTATTTGTAGCTGGCCATTCTTATCGCGCTCCAAATGCATGCGGCCAATGCAAAGATTAATGGGCACTGGACCCGGTGAGGTAATATTAACAGGCGGTCGATCCTCCAGCAAGTTAATGCGCACATTCTCCAGATTAATCTGCCAAAATGTGCATCGTAAAAATGAGCATTTATAAATAGAATTTCTTTAATATATAAGCTACCGTAACGGGCATGGGTGGTGAAATGATCTCATCCTCGGCAAGATCACCTAGGCCAATGACTGTGCTCATGGATAAATCCAAGCTGATGTCCTTGACGCGAATTTCCGCATGATGCGTTATCCAGCTGGAATTAGGCATTACATTAATTTAATTAAACACATTTATTAAGACTATGAGAGTACCTCTGTATGCGTTTGCGATCGATGATGCCTTCTATTTCGTTTGGCATATTTAAAGTCTCCTCGAGGCGGAGTCTTATGCAGGGCGGCGCCTCTGGATTGTAGGGCGCCAGGTTCCAGGCCTTGCAACGGGCGCCAAACTTGGTCTGCAAGTGGCAATATAAGATAAATAAATGGAGCCCAGCATATGATAGAAGTCCAGTTAAAGCCAGGCAAGCGAACATACTACACACATGCAAAGCAATAGGCACACACATGCTGTGGGTGTGTGTATGTGAGAAAGTGTGTGAAGGTGAGTGGGTGCTGTATGACTTGTTTAAGTAGAGTTTAATTGCAAGTTTATTCTTGTTTATTAAGCCAAAGATTTTTGTTTAGTTTTGGTGGAGCTTAATTGTAACTGTTCTTGTTAGTTGTATTGGTATTAGTGTTGTTGTTGCCGATGTTGCTGTAGTGTTGTTGTTAGCTGCAAGTGTTCGTATTCGCTGAGTTAGGTTTTTAAAGCCTTCAAAACCTAAATGTAATCCAATTTGCAACCCATAAATTGTAACAATAAATCAAAACCAAAACCATAAATAAAATATTAAACATAAAAATAAAATTGTTCTACTAAATATCTAGGATTCTATTGATTACAAACTATGCAAATATATGCTATATATATTTTATTATATATGTATATATTGTCGATATGCCTGACAGACTAAGGAAGTTGTTGGCGGGATGGGCATGAGGTGGGAGCATGCTCAAAAAACACATTAGTATCAATAACAATTCATCAAAATAAGCTGCCAACAATATTTATCTGAATTGTTTAAAGCTTATAGAGTACATATGGCAGTCGTAAAGACCCGCTTAACAATCATATCCATATATAGGTAGTTATTCATTATATTATCATGTAACTACTTAACTAATGGCCAAAAACGCTTTTAAACTGCACCAGCGCTGGCAATTAAAGCCAAAAAAACAATAATATTTCATCAACTACAAAACATAAGAAATATTATAAATAATATCATTAAAAAAACTCATAGTTATTATTATTTATTTACAGAAGCAGCAGTAAACCATAAGTAAGCTGTTAATTAACATAAGTCAAAAAGAATTTGAATTTTGTAGTTTAGCTTTGAATTTTATACCTTGTTCGCTAGATGCGCGATCTGTTTTTGTTATTGTTGTTGAAGAGTGTTGTTTGTTGTAGTTGTTGTTGTAGTTGTGTCATGTTGTTGTCGTTAATCAATTTACAAAGTGTTCGTTGTTGTTTAAGAGAGTAAATTGACGTTGAGCACAATATTTGTTTAATTAGCACACATTGAGATCATTTTGATTTTTTTTTTTTTGTTTTTGAGATGAAAATTTAATTATTTTTTTGAGAAGAGAGAAAATATAATGAGAAAATGATTATATGAGAAGTTATCTTACAGTAAAGTTTAAAATTTAAATAAATATTTAGAAGAATTGTAAGCTGTTCAGATAAAAAGTTATCGAAACATGCAGAAACATTATGAAAAAGTTTAGCGAAAAACATGTAATTTAATCGGCAATATAATCAAAATTAAAAATTATAATTTTTTACAAAAACACAAATAAAATAATAGTTCAACAAAAAGGTTGTTACAATTAATAAATTACTGACAGCGTCACCCACCTGCAGCTCATCCCAGGGAATAGCACCGCATTCGTCACAGGAAACTGCCGCTACCTGTAGACGCACTGACGACTTGGGGCCCTCCTGTTGGCGAATCACTTCCACAGTGGTCAACCTGCCAATATTAATATATGATTAATTTATTAAGTCAACAAAATACTTATATTTTTAAATGTAACCTAAAAGTGGCCATGGAAACCAGATCACGTCGCCGCCAGGTGCTGCCTTCAGAAGGCTCCGAAGGCGAGGACATGTTTGTTTTGTAGCTGCTAGGCTCTTCGTATACCTCGCTGGCCACTTCAACAGGGGAAGCCTTCATGCTATTGTCGTTGGTAAATGGATTAAGACGAAACATAACATCCATGCAGTCCATAGTCTTGTCATCGCCCATGACCATGGCAAAGTTCTCCGAATCCGAACTAATGTCGCTCTGAACGGAGAATGTATCACTGGCATCATCATTGGGAGTACCCGACTTGATGGCCGAGTCAATGGAAGTCATAAAACTGGAGAACCCTTTCTTCATCGACAATATGCCCGAATTGATCTCCTTGGTGATGCTAGGCACAGTATCGTTGCCCCCGCTAGATCGTAAGGTGCTCTTCACACTTTTTGTGCCGGTTGAGCTAGATTGTGATTGCATGGAGATGCCAGTATCGGGTCGTGAGACCTGACTTGGCGTTGAGGAAGCCAATGTGGGAGTACTCTGTATTTGTACATTATATCTGATAAAAATAGAAGAAATTAGTTATAGATTTCCTGAAATATTACGTCGATATCTACCCATGTGCATTTGGATTGGATATATGTATGCCACTGTCAAACGGCGGTTCATTAGTCACTGGGGAGGGCGTCTCTACGCTGCCAAAAGTATTGCTCTTAAGTTGATCCAGTGGTGGTGGTGTGGGCCAAGTTATATTTCCGCCTGTCAAATTCAATGTTGAATTATATTTATGTAAAAGTTGAAGTGAACATTTACGCTTATTTAAGAATATTTTTTAGGATATTCACTTGCTAATATCTTTGTTGTTAGTTTAATACAAAAAAAACATGCGATATTAGATATGAGGGCTTGGTTTCGCAAGCTAAGTATGAAATTGACACGTTTGCACAACAAATTTATCTTAATAACTACGTGTACATTGTTTAAAATAGACTTATTATAAAACTTTTCATAAATCATATAGTCATATCAGTTAGGTACACCAATAAACTATATCAATTGCGAAACCACGCTCTCATTTCAGATAGGTTAACAATCAAATGGCTTGAAATCCTAGGAGACCAGCCTACAATTTTATTAGAAAACAATTTCTTCATATACGTAATAAGCAAAAATACAGCAGTAAAAGCATAAATAGTTCAAGATAAATAATAATAAAAGTGTACCTAGGGATTTAGAAGGGGGGACGGTGAGAACTAAATGTGATTTATTAGTTGTTAATTTTGTTGTTATTTTGTGCTAATCATTGCTCACTAAGTAGGGACACTGATTTCTTTTGTTAGTATCGCAGCCGGTTTTAAAACTAAAGATGAGTTTAAATATAAGGAGAGAGACAACAAAAGAAATATAATTCTTACTATTCATGTGTAAATCATCACCCAAACTAGCTGAATCGGGTAAGACACTTTCAGCATCACCACCACTTGATTCCTTACCAGGTGTTGGCGATGGCATCACAAGAGTTACTTCGATCTGTGGCACAACACACCCAAATATGATGGATTTTTGTTGATTTTGCTATAAAAAGATATGCAAGATTAGCAGTTTTGACGGCGAGATGATATGAAATCTCGACGAACCTTTTGCAAGATACGTTCTGCGTCCAAATTAAGAAACGTGGTCATTTCATTCAATTCCTCGGCAAGACGCAGCAGGAACAACAATTGATAGTGATCGATTTGAAGGCTAACCAAGTTTGAGATATGCGCTATGGCGTGCATATCAGCACATCGTTCCACGGAGGTGGCAGATGCCGTTTTTGTTGGAGGAACGGGATGCGGCATGCGCACATCTTCTTCACTGAGAAAGGGATTCCTAGGCAATGGCGGCAACGATGGTAATGGTGCCAATCCCATGCTTTCCATCTGAGAGCTTACTGCACTCTGACGCCTATGCTCCAGCTCCAGTTGGGCTTGTGCTTGGCCAGCGCCGCCAGCATGCAGCCAGAGCGTAATAGGTACTGCATCCACAAATGGTATGGATTTGTTTGGGCCAAGGGAGCGTGCACCCAGAAAATCCACCCAAATGGGATCCAGTTTGATGCACCACACATCACGTGGCTCCGACCACATGGCATAGCGTGACAGGTACTGCGTCGATGCAGATCGTGGCAGCTGTGCCTGCGTTGGCGACATGGGCGCAGACATCATACTCACATCGGAAGCGGCTACATGCGACAATATGCGATCGGTGACAATGCACATGTCGCCATCGACCGATGGAAAGCCGCTGCCAAAAACTAATGAACCTTCTTGGAGTGAGTGCAGTGCTTGTGCCAAATCCGCTCGAGAGCTGCCCATTTCACGTATGTTCGTGAGGGCAAAGCGCGAGATTTGAATTTGCATTGTTTTGGGGCGATCCTTTTGATTTGGCGCATCCAGCGCCGCTTCCAGGACCACACGCGGCATAATCGCCTCCACCTTGACATCCATGTACATCAGATTTGGCTCCTGTTCCACGCTCATCGCAGCTGCCATCTGTGTGCCATTGGAGCCATTCGATGCATTTGAGGCAATGGAGCCGCGCGCACTCATCAACGACTGCGGCTGCTGCTGCAAAGTGGCCTGGGAGCCGACGCTGGTGCGCAGCAAACTCTCGTGCAAATTCAAGCCAAAGGAATTCAACCACAATATTGAGCTGAGATCAAAGTGCACCTGCAGTGGATTGATGTGCACAAACATCTTTGAAGGCGGCACTGCAAAATGACAATCTTAAATTAGTAAGCTTCTTAAGGATCCATCAACGCGAATGTCTACTTACATGGAAACACAAAGTCACCGGGATAATAAAAATAGGTGTACTCGGCGTGCACGATTGGCATCTCGGCGGGAAACGAATATCGATCCTTGTCACCTGCAATCGAAACAGCATAATAGTCAATGTGTTCAGGTAATAGTTATTCAATTCTGACATCAAAAGGTGCACGCAAAGTAGCCAGGCATGGGTGATATCTACAGATCAAGTGAATTTATCTAAAATAATAAATCTGCACTTTCTAAACTTATACAATTATTCCATATTTTTGTATAACAATCGGATCAGTACGGCATTTATTTGCAGACTAAAATTCTGCCACAACACCATGCTCTTCTGAGCAAAAACGTTAGAAAGACAGAACAGTAAAATCAATTTAACTTAACAGATACCGATAACGAATTAAATTAATTGTAAAGACCAAAGGACCAGACTTTTATCTTTTAACACTTATTTGCCGTTATAAATAAAAATGATCTTCATAACTCAGTTTATAGATACATATTGTATGTGAATCAAATTTATATATTTATTCAAACAGACTTATTTGAATTCACTTGTATAAATTTAATAATCTGATTCATAGCTAACAATGATCTGGTTTTTCTTCGCCCATGCCTTATATACTATATGAAGTGTATGCATGATATTCACCTGAGGAACGGCTTTTCCTTTTGTGTTGTGCTACAATAACAACAATGAAACGACAAGCACAACAAAACAACAAAAACGGATGTTACAATGTGTGACAAATGAGATGATGAAATGTCGAGATGGCAAATCAAAACACATGAGTTATGTAAATGCACAAAAACAAAACAAAGCGACAAATATTGAGAAAGAAGATAAAAAATTTAGCGAAACGACATTAGTAAAAATAATGTGTAAGCGTTGGTGTGTGTGGGTGTGGATGTAGTGTGTATCTTGACGTAAAGGGTATCAGGTAAATTGTTGTAGTTACTGTTAACAAGTCTATTTAATGTGACATACAAATGTCAGAAGTACGTATGTTATATGTAAATTAATGTTAAAAAGGCATATTCATGTTGATATTTCATCTTGATACATATAAATGTTAATAAAAGCTCGCCAGCATCATACAAAATACAGACGATCAGGAAGTAACATAGATTTCTAGTGTTAGTGGAGGTGTTGGTGATGATGTTTAAGAAGTCAGCTACTAGCGCAAATCATACCTGAGACAAATTCCTTGGGCATTTGCTTTTTGCCCGACGTTGTCACGCGATACAAGGTGAAATCCTCAATTCTCAGTATGAAACAGGAGCTCATCAGCTTGGCCAAATTTTCCAAGGTGTTGCGCTGTTGTGCTGCTTGTGAGAACTGACTGCTGGCCGAGGCATTGCCCGAGCCAACCGCAGAACCTGTGCCAGAGCCGGAACCACCAAAAGCCGCAGCAGCTGCAGTGGGTGTGCTGCTGCCATTGGATCCAGTGCCGCCATTGCCGAAGTGCGAGCCCAACAACGAGGCATTCAGCATAATGGGCGAGGCGGGAGCACTGCGCTCTAATGGTGCATGCATTGCTGGTCGATTGGGCTGACTGAGATTGAGCACAGCCTCTCGAAATGCATTTAAGGATTCCTTCAGCCACAATGCGGGCGCCACAGATGCCTCCTTGTACTTGGCCCAATGCGAGCGATCCGATTTGGCCAAATGATACGGATAATAATCCACCTGAAAGGCCGTGATAGACACCTGTAGTGCGCCGCCTTTATCGAGCTCCGGATAACTGGACCGACCATCGCCCTCATCATCGCACAAATGCAGATCAATGCGCTGGCTAAAGAAGTGATACGAAGTCTCGCGTACATCAAAGGCATTGAACATGCGCTGTGCCGTTGACGTGGCGACCGACTCCGAGAGCCGATTTTGCTGCTGAGCTACCTGCGCCTGGTACTCGGGCAGCGTCTATAAAAGACAATTAGGTGGTTAAACAACTGTCACAAGAATCAATCACACAATACTGACCTGTAGCTTCCGCGCCGCCTTAGACTTCTGTGTGGCATGTGTCGCCGCCTTGATAAGGCCCGAAAGAGAGTCCACAAAATGTAAAGCTGCTTTCAGCTGCGAGTCGGTGAGCACCCACAGCAGATCGTCCAGTATGAGTACCAGGCGTGAAGCCAACAGACTGCAATCAGCCAGTCGCTTTCTGATCGTAATCCGACAACGCGCATGATTCGTGAGCAGTCGCAGCGGTGTCAGTGATTTGTCCTGCGTCGAGCTTGCTTCGATGCGTACAGTTTGCCAGGAGAGCTCCTTGAAAATCAATATAATGCCCTTATGGCCATCCTTGAGCCGTGTCGATCGCAAATCTGCACTGGCCCACTTTGGTGTCTTGGATTCGACACGTATGCGGGACATTTGCACGGAGGCTGTGAACGCGGCGCTGACAAAATTCACGTTGACCGTGTTCACCACTATGGTGATGCCATCGACGACCTTGTGTATGAAGCTATATTTACCCTGAGGCACTTGTGGCAACGCAGCAGCGGTGGCATTGCTATTACCTCCGCCAGCATCGCGAGCTGTGGGATTGCAGGTCTCGATGGTAATGCGGACTTCATCGAGTGTCTGCAAAGAGTGATAAAGATAAACATAAAATATATTCAAGGGTCATTAAATTGATTGCACTTTACCAGTGTTATGGGCACACTCTTGAGCTTCGTCCAACTAATGCGAAAGGAGACATGATTGCACCACGCTGACGTCAGACGCAACCAACTGGGCAACTCCAATAGCTCAGTGAGCACACGTTCATCCAGTTCCAGGTTCGAAAGCTCCCCCTCGCCACGAAATGTGCTCAAATTGATTTTGTCCGAGGAAAGGTTCTTCGTATAGCTGTATCAAGGATGAATAAAAAAAAAGGATATAGGGCCATTAGTCAAGACGCAATGCTTTTTATTTCAGCTTCAGTGGGCTGCCAGTGCTCATTTGTGGCAACAAGTGGCGCCAGACAACCAGTCAGTTGCCATCAATTGACCCGTTTCTAGTTAATGTTCTGCATGCATAATTGAAATCTAAATATTGATTGATTCCCCAGCTATACGGAGTTCTAAGCTGGCTGCATGACGTAGCCATTCAAGTTTAAGGTAAGTATTTGGTATGTAAGTGACATTCGGAAAATAGAATCAGCTAGGTAAACTATTAATATCTCCAAGGAAAATCAAGGTCTAAAGGGGCCTTACAATACAACCACGTATAAGCATTAGACAGAAATAATATACATATGTATATGTATAGTTGCTGAACACCATAGTCATTCTGGCTACACACTTTGTTCTGTAGGGTTTTTCTAGGTTACAATAATTGAATAAATAAATAATAATATATATTTTTTTAATCAATGTGTACAGCAGACAACAATAACTATTTAATGTAATGAAATTAATAATAGGAATAATAGGAAATTCCACAGAAATGTTCAATAAAAATATAATGATTGAAATTTTGTTGATTATAGAACTACAGTAGAATCCGCTTATAACGACTCCGCTTATAGCGTTAGTCCGGTTATTGCGACGGAAACTCGATGGCTTGGTTGGTCCCCAAAGTTATGTATATGAAAGGACCTCCGGTTAGTGCGTCTTCCGGGTATAACGACGTACAATCGTCGGTCCTTTGAAAGTCGCCATAACCGGACTCTACTGTATATGAAACTACATATGATAACTTATTTATGTTATTTTTTTCTCTTTAAGATTATTTGCTATAATTTAACTTTTTTTTGTTGTTTTTAGCCAACTCTAGGTCAAATAAAATAATAAGTGTTGTAATTGACCAAAAGCAAGCTAGAAAATACAATTAAAACCGAGGTCACCAAGCTCCATTAACATTAAACTTTTATTATATATTTTCTCTAAATATGTCAAATAATAAGATGAAATTAAGAAATATATATAACATTTACAAAAGACCTCACAATTATAACACACATGAAAGCTATAGTCGAGTTAACAGCCACAAAAAAATAAGAGAAAATATTAAAAATATTATAAAATATTACACTATATAATTTCTCGCTTTAAAATCATTTCGCGACTAACTTCTGTATTTATTATAAAATCGTTAGTAAATTTAAGGTAATTATTAAGACACTGATTATTATTGATTATAATATAATCATTGTAACTTTGAAATTTCGCTTCCAATTCCTTTGTTTTTTGCATTTGAAGGGTTGAAAGGGGGTTGATGTGCGTGCAAAAATAAGACATATTGTAAACAAATTTTTCTTGTACTATCTCATATAGTCTCTGAGATCCCAATGTTCGTACAAACGGACAGACAGACAGACAGACGAACATAGCTGTTGACACTGTCGAAGAATAAATACCCTATGGGAAAGCATAAAAATATTATGATGCAAAAAAAAGTTCGTGATCAGTACTTGGACTAATAACTTGCTAATATATTTAAAAATATTACTTTGTCACACTACAACTTTACACATTTAACCAATGAATACAGCTTCGGCTATTAAATTAATTTTAATATTTTTACGTTTTTAGTTCAGTTTCATAGCAAGTTTATTTCAAGAATTTAAATTGAAATTAATTTAGCATAAAGTAAAACTAAACTATTAACATAATTAGCCCTATTATCATTAATCTTTATACATACATAAGTGTATATACAGAAAATACCCTAATGGTATTAGGGTTTGAAGCTGGCGATGAATATTAAAAGGGGATTCACCCGGTTGAAAAAGTTTATTAATTGAAACTTTTGGGACGAAGATGCAACTTTTTACTTTAAGGAGCGTCTCTTTTATTTTTCCAGCTGGGCGTCTATGTGGGGGGCAGATCAAAATGAATATAAGGCAACAAGTTTGCTTTGCATTTACACTTTAGTCTTGCTACAAAGTTAGTTTGTTTGCAACTTAATTGCGTGGAAAAATCCTGGGTAGGGGGCTCGGCACATAAAAGACTTAAAAAACGAGCCCCCATAATGCGTCAACATTGTGTACATATATGTATATACATATGTTTATATGTATTTATATACATATATATGTATATTATATACATATAGTTATTAATATGCGGACATGTTTTCGTACAGGATCGTATTGCATACGAAAATCGATATACAAGCCTTTAAAGGCCATCTATTTAATTAAAATTGTGTTCATGCGAAAATAAATTTCAACGAATTCATATTTATATCTTTATAATTTATATTTATCTTTGAAGTTGGCTGTTGAAGAAAAATATAATAGGGCCCAAGTTTCCCATATTGCAATCCGCGCCTGTGCAGTATATGCTGTTATTTATGCAGCTGCCAGAATACACCCAAATACAAACAAAAATACATAAATATCTACATGAAAATATGAAAAACATATTGTGAAGAGATCTTTAAAATTGAATTGAGCAAAGAGCCGACAGGCTCTTTACAATATAAAATTCAAATTGAAATTGAAATTGTTTTTATTATGAGAGAAGACGTGTACTGACAAACGAGTATGTGTATGTTGGGTGTGGGTGTGTGTGAAAGGCAGATACTCTATCAATCCACTTGTTACGCTTATGTAGTTGGAGTGAGGAGTGTGGGATAAAGATAATGATAACAAGCAATCTTCTCTATGCAGGTGTTGGGAAGCTGCAAAGCAAATATACACGCTCAGATACATGCATACATATACATTCGCGAATACTCTGAGAACGGCATTGACACAACAGCAGTGAGCATGGGATAACAACATCAACTTAAAATGCGAGCAACAGTCGAGCTTGAAGCTTGAAAAATCAATTAAATTCCCCACAGTAACTGGCGCCAGATGCACGGCACCATTGCAAGGTTGGAATTAGCATAGCTTCTATAATTCAATTTTGCGCTAACTCGTTTATGGTGACACTTACATGGACAAATGTTTGAGCAATTGGTTTTTTATCAACGAGACCATTTTGCGACGTCAGCAGAGCGAGCGGGGCGGCAGGTGAAATGCTTGTCTTGTACACCGATGCACAGAGCCGACAACGGCAGCAATATTGACGTTTTAAAAATAATCTCGCAAATACTTAATGCACACTCAGCACATTATTGCATTGTTAGATAGAGGCACAAGAGAAGCACTTGAACTTTTTTATATTTCTGTTTATGTATAGGAATTTTATATTCTTATTGGAAAACTGGTATTTGTGCTAAAAGCTTGAAGCTTCTTTCGGGCGTTATACAAGCACTTTTGGTGTTGATTTGTTTAAATTTCAGGCGCATTAGTCATATTTTTAACCATTTCGTTATAATTAGCTGCTCTTATCATATATGCGCCCAAATCACTTTTCATAATCATTCACACGCACGTACCAAGCAAACAGCTGTAGATTTATTCATTATTTGATTTTGCTTCGTGTTGCTGTGCCGCCTAGCGTATCATAGCCACTAAAGACCACTAAATTACTTTCATTTCTACCTATATCTTTAATAGCACTGTATGAACACCCGGACTACTCGATAAATAAATAATTAAAAACAAGAGTGTAGTGAACAGTGTAACCGCAAGTTAAATTTAAAAGTACAATATTATACTTTAAAAATATACCGGAATATGAAATTCAGTATTTACTCGTTTTCGTTTCTTGCTCTGTCCTCTTTCCATAGCGAACACGGATGTACTCTGTACAAAATTCTGTTATCACAGATGCGGACTGTAAATTCTTAACAGAAGCTGGTCTCCCATAAATAAAATTATAATTAAATATATAATTATAATTACAAACCTAACTTTAAGTTGGTGCAACATAACGCCTAGTTTGATATCGACTACAACTCTTACATTGTAAATCGCAGCAGGCGGCTTCTGCCGTATTTCCATCGCAGCCTAATGCACATACATACATATATTTGCAGAAAATCACATAAGTTCCGAATGTATAGAGAGCGGTTAAGATCGAGCAATCCGCAAACGTGAATCAATGCTGAATGCGCATAGATTACCATTCTGGCTGATATGGAAGAACATCATAAGATAACAGATGTTAGAAATATTTCTGTGGCGATTAATTTTGAATAGATTTGATTGTTTTTCTCTAATACTATAAACTCCATGAAATATTTTTTAGTCCATTCTAATTTACTTTTGATAAAAATATCAAATTTAAAAAAATTTCGAAGATGAAAAACGACATTTGTTTAATATGAATAAAGTTGAAATTAAGATTACTAGGGCTTTTATATGTAGGTTAAAATGAGAACTTCATTTTTGGTGGTGTTATCCACGTTCAATAGACACATTTAGCAATTCATTTGCCAATTTGCGAAAACCAGCTATGATTGCTTCTATGCAAAATATAATTGTATCGTAATTTTTTAATAAACGTGCAAATATGGAAAACAAGAATACAATGATCAAAAATTAACATAATTTTATGTAATTAAAATTTTAGGTAATTGAAATTCAACGAGTGTTCGCTAGAAAACTTCTGAAAATCGACTTTTGGTATTTTGTATAGGATGAAATATCAATTTCGCCAGAATGTCGAAAATCACGGTATCTTATCGTATTAAAATAAATAATCTTACAATCGACTTGAGTTGCCTCTAAAACATGACTCATTTTAATTACATATTATCAAGTCTTATCATGAACCAGTTTCAAACCTCCTGCATGGACAATATGCTTTTCTAAGCAATCAAGCACTTCATATGCAAATTGTTAGAAAGAAAAATAAATTTATATTTCATTTTTATAAACATTAAATTGCGAATTTTGAATTTTACTTTAGTAGTAAATCAGGTAAATCCGGTATATTATTGGAAAAATAGTACATTTTCAAATTCAACAGCGGTCACGCTGGATTTGAAAGCTACACAGCACTGCCTAAAACAAATGTAGTCCGTACTAATTTTTAGTAATGAGAAAAGAACATTTTCCCGAACTGCTCAGCACTGCTACTTTGCATACATTCGCATTTCACAGTATATAAAAACTTGAGCTGCTGTTTTTTAGTGTCTGCTTCGAGCGAAAAATCGACCAGAAATCAATTCAATCCGCGAATTAGAGTCCATTTGACTGGCTGTAGCGCAATGTCGAGTGGCGATGCGGCTTCAGTGGACGATCTGGTCGAGCGCGTGGTGGAAGTTACCGCCTGCACAGCCGAGGAGGCCAAACATTACCTGGGCGCCTGTGCCAACGATGTGGCTGCAGCAGTTGCATTATTTTTTGAACAAGGGGGCAGCGGCGCTGCTGCTAGCGCCTCCACATCCAATGCGGTGAACGCAGCTGTAGGCCAAGATGAAGATGAGGTGCGTGCTCCTATTGCACCAGTGCGGGAACAACTGCTTTTGCCGGAGGATGACAATTTCTTTGCGTCTGGCAGCAGCACCAACAATCGCTTGTCTCGCGTGACGCAGCGCGTTAAAGTCTGTCCACTGAGGGATTTTGCACGCGAGGGTGCCCTCATGGAGGAACAACTGCAAGCCACGGGAGTTTACTCCGACTCGAGCACACACCGCAGACGCAGGGAACGCTCAGCTCAAATGGTTGTGGCTGGACAGGCCATGTCGCTGCACAGTAGGTCCAGCGCCAACTCTTCATCCCGCCTTGGTGATCTCTTTCGCCCGCCCACCGAACTGCTGTACTCGGGCACACTGACCGCGGCACGTGAATTCGCTAGCAAACGCGAAAGGTGGCTTCTTGTCAATGTCCAAAGTGATAATTTTCAATCTCAAACAATGAATCGTGACGTTTGGAGCATCAAGGAGCTTAAACAACTGGTGAGACGGCAATTCGTACTCTGGCAGGTGGACAATGACAGCTCAGAGGGACGACGTTTCGTCGCTTTCTATCACTGCGCCAAGCTTCCCTATTTATGTGTGATTGATCCACGCACTGGCGAAGAAGTCTGGCGCAGCCCAGACCCCAATCAGCAGAACGTGTTGCCTGACTTGAGGCATTTTCTGCGCGATCATCGCGATTTTTCGCTGGAGGAGGCGAGCACATCAAAACGCGCAACCATTCAAATCGACGATGATGATGATTTAGAGGATGCTGCTTCCTGCTCTTCGTCGACAGCAGAAACGCCCAAAAAGCGTGCCAGGCTACTGGAGCTCACCGAAGAAGAGCAGTTAGAGTTGGCCATTAAGAATTCCATGAATGAGAATGGCGGTAGTGGCGCTAGCACATCAAAAACCAGCACCAATTCTAATGCCAATGCCAGTGATTGTGAGAGCCTCGAAGAATTCGACGAGGATGAGCTCAAGGGTATTGCCATTTCTTTTGAAACTCAACTGGGCACCCAGCTGGAGGAGCTTACGGCCCTCAAGCTGCGTCTGCTCAATGCCGCTGGCTCCGATGAAGTCGTACAACTGCGCTGGCCGTCGGATACAAAGTTGAAAACATTGCGTCTCTATATTAAACAAACGCACAAGCACATACCGCAGGAAGGTTACAAATTGATCTGTGCCTTTCCACGCAAGTCTCTGGAGATGGAGCACAACAACGCCACACTAAAAGAATTGGGACTGCACCCCTCCGCTAATGTGCATCTCACGCTGGACGAATAAATTGTTCAAATCGGCGTTTTTGCTATAATATTTATTTCAAGTTATATCAACTCCCCCTTCTTCTCCTGCTCCGCATGAATTAAATACATATACTAAATTAATTTTAAGTGAAAAACAATTGAATAAAATCACAAATGAGCGCTCAAGTTCAAAGAGAAGTTGCCTATTTTAATATTTTTAATTGTGATCATCTGATAATCAGTTGGTAATATACAATTTATTGTTATTATTTATACTTTGCTGAGATTGCATGCATTTAATATATTCAATAGTATATTAATTTTACTTATAAAACGAGTACTTTACGATGAAAATTTAAATATTACTAATAACGCGCGCAGTCAGTATAGTTGGCATCACGATTCAAATTTGACTAAGTGGCAACGCCAAAACATATGTTTTTAGCCATAGCTGATGGCAGCACCATTCATACGATGCTTCCGGCATTTCGATTAACAAAACTGCTACGAATAATTGCAACTAATATTTTGCCTTAGATCATTTATTCCGAGTTTTAAATATTTATGTCAAAACGTAGTTTTAAATTATAACATTTAATACTTAATAAGAATAAAAGAATTAATTCAACTGATTTTCTTGCCTAAATACATGTGTTACAGTAGGGCATTAATAAATCGACCTAACCGAATAAATGTTTAAATCAAATGCTTTTTAATTCCAAGCAGATAACTGGCCACGTAAAATCAAGCTCCAACAAAATTGTGTAAATAATTACATACTGAAATCGAATTTGGTGTCTGTGGCCTGATAAAAGAATGCCCTGCTTGATGTTGTTGGAATGAGTGCCATGAGGGGCGTGCAATATTAGTTTTAGAAAATAACAATCCATCAACAGTAAAAACACGCACACAATGGACGAGAAACTAAAGTATTCGCTGCTGCGCGGCGAACTAGTGGACACACAGAGCATATGGACGAGGTATGTTTGGATATTTTCAAAAAAGATTTAAATGAAGATAACTTATTTGTAGACACGAGAAGCGAGTCTGGTTCATCACTCTGTTAACAGGAACTTGTATGTTGTACTCAACGCGCACAACAATGCCACTCCTTATGCCGGCTGTGGCGGCTGCACAAAAATGGAGTAAAACTGATTCCGGCACCGTGCTCAGTTCCTTTTTCTGGGGCTATACGTTGACCCAAGTGCTGGGCGGCTATTTCAGTGATCGCTTTGGTGGGCAGCGTGTAATTCTGCTTGCAGCACTGGGTTGGTCCATTATCACATTCCTGATGCCTACATTTATTTGGTCAGCGGCGTCTGTCAAGAGTTATTCGATACCTCTAATTGTGACCGTTCGCATACTGAACGGAGCGCTGCAGGGTGTGCACTTTCCCAGCATGATTAGTCTGACGAGCCAAGTGAGATCCTTCTACTTTCTCTCTCCATGAAATTTCTAATCATTGTTATTTATAGAACCTGTGTCAAAATGAACGCAGCAGCTTCTTTGGTCTGCTCACGTCGGGCTCCGCCATGGGCACATTACTCACAGGCATTATGGGCTCATTTGTGCTGGACTATTTTGGCTGGTCGTATGTGTTCCGGGTCATTGGCCTGATGGGATTTGCGTGGGCACTGGTGTTGCGCTACTATGCGATGGCAGGAGAACGCAATCGCATCATTAACATCTCTACACCAGCGCGTCTATGCACCAACAAAACGCCAGCGGAGACGACCGTACCCTGGCTGCGTTACTTTAGCCGGCTGTCATTTTGGGCTTGTGTTCTAACGCATGCCTGCGAGATGAACTGCTTCTTTGTGCTGCTATCCTGGCTACCCACATACTTTCATGATGGTTTTCCGCACGCCAAGGGTTGGGTGGTCAACATGATACCCTGGCTCGCCTTGCCGCCGTGCACTTTTTTTGCCAAATACCTATCCACGCACCTGATAGCCAGAGAATGGTCTACTACAACGGTGCGCAAGCTCATCCAGAGCTGCTGCTTTGCTGCACAGAATGTGGCGCTATTCGTGATGAGTCGCACCACTGATTTCCACACTGCACTCATCTGCATGACCATAATCATTGGCGGCACGGGCTTCCACAACAATGCGGTCACAGTGAATCCTCAAGATCTAGCACCGCTGCATTCGGGTAGCGTTTTTGGACTGATGAACACAGTAGGCGCCATACCCGGCTTCCTGGGCGTCTATCTGGCCGGGCACATTCTCGAATTGACCCAGAGCTGGCCCATGGTATTCAGCACAGCGGCTGGCATTAATCTGGTTGGCTGGATTATATTCCTAGTCTTTGGCTCCGCTGAAGCTATTGCTTAATTACTAAACATTACATTCTGTGGACAAATTCCCTTTAGAGAGAATATAATTTATTGAAATGTGTAAATAGTTTAAGACAAAAGAAAAGAAACTGCTCCTAGCGTGATAAGTCGAAGTAATCCGTAAATTATATATGATGTATGCCACTAAACTAAAGATAACGTAGTTGAAATATTTATAATAACTCGTAAGTTTGTTTTTAATAGGCAAGAGACGGAAAGTATAATATTTAATAATGTCAAATAAGTTACTGATAACAAAACGAGATTAAACGCAGATTCTGTAAAAAAAACATTTTTATGAATTTAGTAACGCAGTTAAATATTCACCAATGTTCGGTTAAATATAACAATGTTTGGAACAGTTGCAGATAAAGTATATGAGCCGTTCAAATTTAAACAGAGACACAGTATTTTTATTTGGTATTTTTCAAACCAAGCGAGCCGCATTGCTGAAGCAATGCAACAGTTGGTCGATTTTGAACTAAAATTGATTACAGCCAAATTAAACAATATATATTAAATTACATATAGTACATGTATTTCTTGAAAATAAAGTATTCAATTGAGCTGTAGAATTTATTAATAATGTTCAAATCAAAACCTCAGTTACTGTCGTAGATTAACAATTGGTTTGTTAGTGGTTCTTAATGATTGGGCAACTCTTGGCCATTTGCCGCAATCAGGTGCTTGCGCCGCCACACTTTTTACAATTTCAAAATTAAATTTATGAAATTGTGGACAAAATGACGGGTCGACGTCAAGATATGTGGAAATTGTTATATAACTTGGTGAATCGCAACAAAGCCAATTTGTCGGCCGTGTATCATGTGGTCGACGACATACTTTGCCAGGATCCGAGTCTGATCAGCTGCTCCTACGTTGGCGAGCTGCAGAATAAATTCCAAGACACATTTTTGCTTTGGTTATTGAACAAACTCTCAGTGTACCTGAGTGAGTGTACGGATGAAGGGTGCGTAAATGTCTCAATAAGTGAGAACTGTTGCTAATCAATTCACTCAGACAGTGCCAGAAGAACGTGGAGTTGCAGCAGAAGCTGCTCACATCCTGCTGGTGCAATCATCCCAAGCTGTACGAGCGCCTAGTGGAAGCCTACTTGGATGCATTGCATCAGCTTAGCGATCACATGAGTGCCTTTGACTATACCAGTCCTAGCAAGGATGCCAAAGAAGCGCGCATCATGCATTTACACATCTTCCGTTGCGAGGTCAGCGTGCTTAAGGAATTTGACGAGCAGTGCAATTTCGAGGTCATACATGTACAGCTGGAACACACTGATGCCTTTGGCAAGTATCTGTTGTTGGTGCTGCAGCATGCACATCACATTGGCGGCGCCACACATCGCCAGCTGTTTGTGAGTAGTCTGGAGCAGGCACTGCTTACATTTAAGGAGTTTAACATGGATACCAAGCTTACTAGTCTGGGCTATTGTCAAGCTGTGCTACAGGCGCAAAGCGAGGATAGTTGGCAGAGCAATCCGGAGCTGCTACATTATGCCTGCCTCACTCTGCGAGCCACCTCAATGCTGTGGGGCCTCAGTAGCCGGTTATTGCAAGCCAATTGCATGACGCAGCCGCAGTTGGAGCAGCTGGCCACGTACACGCAGCAGCTGCTTTGGCTGCTGCAACCACAACAGCTGCCCGACGAGGAAAGTCTTGAACTCTGCTGTGAAATGCTGCACGAGCTGCTGCGTCTCAAAGACGACGAATGGAGTTACAATTTGCTGCAGACGTTGTGCGATTATTTGCAGCATAAGCTGGAAGAGCAGTCGTCTGCGGACGAGCTACTGCTGCCGCCGCACACCACACGACTGCTGCTCTTCCAATGGCAGCAGCAGCCCCAACAGCTGCTGCCACTGCTTACAGTCCTAGCTGTGAAGCAGCACCAAGTGAGACAAATTATATTGAGCAACTTCAATCAGCGTTTGCTGCAGCTGCTTGACAAGCCAGTTTCCGCTGAGCTGCCCTTGCTGCTACAGCTTCTGCGTGCGCTTAAGCAAATGGAGCTGCTGCTGCTATTGCAGCAACAACATGACCTAGTCGCCGCCAGCGACGATTCGCTCAATTCCCAACTTCTAGCACAGCTTCCCCTGCACCACGAGCTGCCTCTCAGGCTAGAAGCCAACAACAACTGGAACCAGCTCTGCTTGCAGCTGCTAGAGCAGCCTCAGTGCTCCATCGCCAGCATGCATCTCGCAGAGATCTGTGCACAGTTGCTGCAGATAAACTGCATACGACTGCAACTAAAGCCACACACGCAGCAACAGCTGCTCTCCTTGACGCTACAGCAACCACTGCAGGCATTGCAATCCCTGTCCACTCTGCGCCTGGAAACGCCCTCGAGCACACACACGCAGCTGCAGAGCTACTACGCCCAACAGCATATGGCGCTGCTCAACTCGGACAACCTTGAGCTGATGCAGCTCTTCTGCGAGCAGCTGCCGCAGCTCTATGTTGCCGGCTACATCAAACCCGCTCAGATGCACCAGTCGCTGCCCAGACTCAAGCCTCGAGCGGATGGTGCATCCTTGGCAGCTGTGTTGCGTCTTCTGCTCTGCACCCATCAGGCAGATGCAGCTCATGTATTTCGGGTCCAAAATCACATTGTCTTGCACTGCGTCAAGTGCGCGCCATTGCCTGCCGAGCTGCCTGGGCTCTATCTAGGCTCCTGCAAGTCGAGTGGCATTCAATTAAGCGGCGACATCTTACCTGATCTTGCCGAAGCCTTGCTCTTCAAGCCAGCCTGCGGTTTCATTAGTCATCACCTGGATTTGCTGCAACTGGAGCCTTCACACTGCCTGCGTTTGCTCAAGGACTCCAAGCAGCTCCCGTCACTCAACGAGCGTAGCTTTGAGCGCCTTGTGCCCGTGCTCTGTGACCAATCCCCCGACTTTATGCTGCTCCTGGCCACCCACGTGCTGCACTCTATAGTGGAAATGCTGACGCAGCCACTGGAGCAGCAGCGAATTGCAGATCAGCGGCAATTGCTGCGCTTGATTGTCTGCTCAGCGCATAAGCAGCTGGATGAGCTGTGGCTCTTTCATTGGTTCAAGATGACCTTCTATTTTCTGGTACATACGCGCTCCCTTGTCGCCCAGGAGGCGGTGCTAGCGGCGTGTCAGCTATGTGCCCGCCATGGACTGCAGCCGCTGATGCTGTGGAACTGGTACAAACGGGATGCACTGGCTCTGGTCGTGCAGCTGGCTCTACATGCGTACCTCAACGAAGGCGTGCGCTTCACGCGCTCCCTACGAGCAGTAAATAGTGAATTTATCCTGTGGCAACTGTTCACTAACTTCTTTCTCCCGTTTCCCTAGCTATCCAAGATGCTCGGCTTCTCTTGCGTGCAGGAGTTCACCTGCAAGTACCATCGCTTGCTGACCACTCTCGTGCTGCCCTATTGCATACGCGAACCACGCTGTAAGGGCGTGTTTGTGCTCATGTCCAAACAATTGCAGAAACCCATCTCTGCTCTTTTCTCCATCTCGTTCCTGCGACTCTACACCCATGTGTATCTCACCGAGCAGCCGGAGCTGGCTAATCGCTGCATCGAGCTTGTCACCAGTTGCACCAAGTCCACGTTGCAGCAGCTAATGAATGCCGATGTCAAGGTGAGGGGAGTTTATACCCTGTAATCAAGTACAGTCGGTAGAAAGCATCTACGATTCAAAGAAATCTATATATTTATCAACAGTCGCATAGTGTAACATTTTTGTCTCTTGTCTAGAGATCAGCTTTAGAGCTACCAAATTTGCTGAGACTACACACCAAGAGATTAAATAGATTAATTAATAATCGGTCTGATATTACATGGTTATAGCAAACATGTACTTTGCACTTATTTTAGCTATCGAACTCATGTAAAAATTTAATTTTCTTGTAGCAAACTGTGGCCGAGCTGCTTATCTACTTCAATCGCAATCCCACCTTTGTGATGCGCTCCTTTCAGAGCCTGCCCCAGGTGAGTCTAGGCGCTGAGGAGCTCTCTAGCCAGGCGGCCAATGCTCAGTTCGCCACGTTCATAGCGGAGCGCATACTCGGCGTCATCACTTACTTTGAGAGCTGTCTCTCAGAGCCATCCTTTGAAAAACCACTCAAAGAGGAGACACTTCACAGTCTGGGACAAATCCTTCGCTTCGTTGGACCACAACATGTGACGCAGTTTCGCTTCAAGATTATTGCAATGCTGAGCTTTGTACACACGCTGAAGGAGCCGAAGCTGCAGCGCATCTGCCTGAAGATCTGGCACATCTTTCTGCATGTGGTCAACATTCAGGAGCTGGGGCCATCGCTAGGACGAATTGTGGCGACTCTGCAGCCGTTGCTAGAGTACAGCATCGATCAGGTGAACGAACTCTATGAGTTTGTCATTCTACGCAATGCCGCCATGCTTGGTAACTACATACAAGGTGCGTAGCTGGAGGGGATTGAACTTAATAATATTATATTGCAAGTGTAACTTTAAAGATAATGCAAGATTTTCACTCATCTACTTTTAGATTTGTACTTTCTTGAACGTCTGGAGCACGTGTCGAAGCCTATACGCGACTGCATTAGGCGCCACACGGCACAGCTGTGCCTTAATGGTGTTGCAGCTGGAGCGGAGGAGTCAACGACGCTGCTAGAGCAGCTGCGCTTTCTGCACAAGCAAATCACCAACGAATGCTTACAGGTGCGCATCTATGGCCTGGAGCATCTGGCCGAGCTCTTTGGACGTCGCCGACAGCAGCTAAATCAAATGCTGCTCAATGAGCTGCCGCTGGAGCCGCTAATGGAGCAGCTGGTACACGCATTGATGTCCGGCTGCCAGCACGATGATCGCTCGCTGCAGTTGGCGTCGGCCAAGTGCCTGGGACAGCTGGGTGCCATCGATGCCAGCTATCTGCCCTCCAACTACAATTTTGCCAGTCCCAAGCAGCTGCCACTCAGCGTGCTTACCGATGACTTTACTGTGCTCGCTTTAACAGCGCTCTGTGGCGGCTATCAATTCCAGCAGAAGACCAAACATGTGGATGGCTTCTCGCTGGCCATACAGGAAACGCTGGCAGTCTGCGGCATTGTGCCCAAAGAGCAAAAGAAGCTGCAGCTCTGGAATTCATTGCCGCAGCGTATGCGCGAGATTATGGAACCCTTGCTCAGTTCCTGCTACATTTGCTCGCAGCGTACGAGCACGCTGAAGCAGCAGCCGCTCTTTGGCAGCCACTACACGCAGAACAGCTACGAGCTGTGGGCATATCTGTGGGCCACTCGGCTGGTGGACTATGTGCAGTCTTCGCAGACGCGACACTTGCTCAGCTCGTACAAGCCCTGCATACGACGTGACTCCAACATGCTGAGCACCTTTTTTCCCTACATACTGCTGCATGCGCTGCTCGAGTGCAGGCAGGAGGAGGCTCAGCACATCAAGCAGGAGTTCCAAGCGGTGCTCCAAGCGAACGTTGAGCAGCAACAACAGCAGACGAAGACGACGGCCAGTGTGCCGGGCGAGCCGCTGCTTGTGGAGACCGGCTACAAGCTGTTCGAGTCACGCAAGTATGGCGCTGCTACCAAGACGGCGTCAGAGCAGCCAGAGATGTCCAGCAGCAAGCCGGAAGATCAGTCGCGCCTGGCGGGCAAACTTTGCACCGAGTTGCTTGACTTCCTGGAGCGCTGGATGCGCGAGTGGCAGCGCATGCATGGCTTGAGCACCGGCGGAAAAGCGCCGCAGCTGGTGGACTGCGGCTACCAGGCCATCTATGAGTTTGTGCAGGGCGTGGATAAGTTGCAGGTGGCACGTTGCAGCTACAATTGTGGCGAATACGAGCGCGCCTTGCGCTACCTGGAGGCGTACATTGAGGCGGACGACAAGCCTGCACGGTTGCTAGAGCAGTTCACGTTCCTCGTGGAGCTCTATGGTCGTTTGATGGATGCGGATTCGGTGGAGGGCGCAGTGCAGACGCGCAGCTATGACATGAGTGTCACGCAGGAGATTCTGGTCAATCGTCTGGTGGAGCGACAGCAGGACATGATCACCTGCTATGAGCAACTGCTCACCAGTAATGAGCAACTGCAGCCGGAGCACATGCGTGCCATGATCGACGCTTATCTGCGCATGGACACGCCCAAGACGGCGCTGCTCATTGCAGATGGGCTCGCACAGCGGTTGTCGGATCAGCAGTTGGATGAGTACTTCAGCGAGTGCAAGGCGGAGCTGCTGTGGCGTCTGGGCAGCTATGACGAGCTGGACGCACTGCAGCAGCCGCCTGGCAACAGCAAGCCCAACTGGCATGCCCAGTGTGCTCAAGCCTGTCTGGCCTTGAGGGAGCCCGCCACAACCAAGTCCCAGTTCGACGGCCTGTTAGACAACATGCGTGGCTCGGTGCTGGAGCAGCTGAGAAGCTGCTCGGCCCTACAGCAGCACTCGTATGCGCATGCCTACGACCATGTGTTGAGGCTGCACATGCTGCACGAGCTGCAGTGTAGCCAGCAGCTCATCGAGCAGCTCTCTGTGTCGCAGGAGCATCAGGCGGAGCAGCTGATGCAGGACTACTTTCTGGACTGGCAAAACCGTCTCCAAGTGGTGCAGCCGCAGCTGCGCGTGCTCGAGCCCATCTACAGCTTTCGGCGCAATCTGCTTGCCGAGCTGCAGCGTCGTCTGAGCGATCGTCCCGCCCTGCAATCCCAGCTGCAGAAGCAGCTGGCGCAGCTCTGGCTGCACAGCGCCCAGATCAATCGCAATGCGGACCAATTGCAACGTGCGCATCTCTATCTGATGAAGGCGTCGGACTACAAGCCGCATGGCTTGTTTGTGGAGCGCGCCAAGCTGTTGTGGCAAAAGGGCGACCAGGTGCTGGCCATGAACTACCTGGAGGAGCAGCTAAACAGCATTAAGCAGCAGTTTGAGCTGGGCAACGGCAACACCAAGCAGCTGCCGCCGGAGCAGCGTCAGCTGTACTTCGAGGGCAAGTATCTTCAGGCTACCTACAATGCCGACTCGATGAATCTCTGCGCCGACGCCATACTCAAGTACTTCCAGGAGGCGATTGCCGTGCAGCGCCAGTCGGAGCGTTGCTTCGTGCAGTTGGCGCAATTTCTGGAGAAGATTCGCGAGGCACGGTCCACAGTCAGCGGTGCAACGACTACGCGCGAGGAGGAGGATCTGTTGTTGCAGATCATGCTGAACTACGCCAAGTCGCTGCGATACGGCAGCCAACATGTCTATCAGTCCATGCCACGTCTCATTAGCCTCTGGCTGGACACCGCTGCCACGCCCGGCACGACGCCCACCCACGCCGAGCTCGTGCGCAAGATGAGCGATCTGCTCAATAATTGCTGCACCGCCTTGCCCTCCGCCATGTTCTACACGGCCTACTCCCAGATGCTCAGCCGACTGTGTCATCCCTCAGGCGAGGTGTTTGCTGTGCTGCGCACTGTGATCATCAAGCTGATCACGGACTATCCACAGCAATCGTTGTGGATGTTGTTGCCGCACTTCAAGTCCGCTGCCGTCAATCGCATCAAGCGCTGCAAGCTGATCCTCACCGATACACGACTGCAGAATGCCACCTTTGACCGTCTGCTCAATGACTTTAACACTCTGACAGAGCGATTGATTGGCGTCACCAACAAGGAGGTCACCCTGGATCGCAGTTACAAGCTGAGTGATCTGGACAAGCGGCTCACGCTGCTCTGCAGCCAGGCAAACTTCTCCAATATTTTACTGCCCTTCGAGAAGTACATGCAGCCCACGTTTAGCTTCAACTCCGCCCCCGTCTCCGTCCAGGACTTCGCAGAAAAGATGCCCTCGAGCAACTGGTTTCCGTATCAGCAAATCTACATTAGCGGCTTTCAGGAGAAGGTACTCGTGCTACGCTCGGCGGCACGGCCCAAGAAGCTCACCATACGTTGCAGCGACGGCCACGACTACGATGTGATGGTCAAGCCCAAGGATGATCTGCGCAAGGATGCGCGTCTCATGGAGTTCAATGGTCTGATGAAGCGTTACCTGCATCAAGATGCACATGCACGTCAACGACGCCTACACATACGCACATATGCCGTGCTGCCATTTAACGAGGAGTGCGGGCTGCTCGAGTGGCTGCCCAATCTCAACTCCTACCGAAGCATCTGCATTGCTTTGTATACGCAGCGTGGCCACGTGATGGGCGGCCGGCAACTGCAGCAGTTGGCCGTGCCGCAGTCGGATCCGCCAGAACGCAAGCGTGAAGTCTTCCTCAAGCAGCTGATGCCCGCCCATCCACCCGTGTTCCAGGATTGGCTGCTTCAACGCTTCACCACTCCCCACAGCTGGTACGAGGCGAGGAACTCCTACATACGCACAGTGGCTGTCATGTCCATGGTGGGCTATATACTCGGTCTGGGTGATCGCCATGGCGAGAACATACTCTTCGATGAGCGCAACGGGGATGCGGTCCATGTGGACTTCAATTGCCTGTTCAATCAGGGCGAGGCATTCGCCTATCCCGAGGTGGTGCCTTTCCGACTCACCCGCAACATGATTTCCGCCATGGGACCATTAGGCGTGGAGGGCAGCTTCCGCAAGTGCTGTGAGATTACGCTGCGACTGCTCAAGCAGGAGACTAAGACTCTCATGTCCATGCTGCGTCCATTTGTCTACGATCTGGCCGTGCAGAGTCGTCTCACTGCCTCAACGGCAAGCAAGAACAAAACGGGCGCCGAGCTTACCGATCCCAAGGCTACCAACGATGTGAAGCGAATTGCAGAGCGGCTGCAAGGACATGTAAGTTGCAGGAGTGGCTTCCTCTGTTTCCACAATACCTAATTTACTTACTTTCCACAGGTGAAGCGGCAGCAGGCGAATAGCATTCCCTTGTCCACGGAGGGACAGGTCAACTTCCTTATAAACGAGGCCACCAAAGTGGATAATCTTGCGGCCATGTACATTGGTTGGGGCGCATTTCTCTAGATAACTGATGTTTAGCTGAGATTGTTTAGTATTACTTATTTAAATAATAATTATAAATAATATAAATATTTGAATAATTCAAATAAATAAAATCAACTAATAATTTTTTCCATAACAAAAATTAAAATTTAATGATTTGTGTTTAGTGCAAAATTGAAACTTAGCAATCGGTTTAAATTTTAATGTCGAATTTAACATTCTCTAAAAGCAATTTGAATCTAACGAGCCCTTTAACAGCCGCAATAGAACTTGCCCTTAATGCTAATTTGACAGTTTTCTGGCCGCCTGTTATTTCGACCGGCATTTCAGCTGTTTTTTTTCGAGTTCAAAGGGTCAGGTCACAATTCGCACTCAGCTGCCAATGTTGCTCCCGTTGCAATTGTGCACTAAGCTCACGCCATCAGTCAAAAATTTCTAAAACCGGCAGCTGAAATACCAGGATAGCAAACAGCAAAATTTATTTTGGCGCAACCTGAAGAACCAACCAGGGAATAACAGTGTGACCGCTGAATTCAAATGCTTCCAAACGGTTATTGTATTAAAATCTTTATAAACAAAAAAAAGGGTGGAAAACAAAAAAAACGCATTTAATTTAAATAATACTAAAATAAAAAATTTTATTTTTAAAAATAATTTGAATTAAATTTAATTACTTTAACTTATCACAATTCACAAAGTGGTTCATAATACGATTTACATTTCAAATGCGTAACGACCCTGTTCTTTTGTGCTGGTAACCAGCTGATTTCGCAATCACCGGCATAATTTGAGTGCGTAGCGTGTTATGTCGACAATAGAACAGATTACGCACTTATTTAAATTGTCAACAATAGCACAACATGTCGAAATCAGTTACATTTGTTACGGGCAACGCCAAGAAGCTGGAGGAACTAATTGCCATATTGGGGCCAAATTTTCCCCGCACGATTATCTCAAAGAAAGTAGATTTGCCTGAGTTGCAGGGTGAGATTGAGGAGATTGCAGTAAAGAAATGCAAGGAGGCAGCGCGGCAAGTGGATGGCCCGGTTCTTATCGAGGACACTAGCTTGTGTTTTAATGCACTTGAGGGTCTTCCTGGTCCGTACATCAAATGGTTTCTGGAGAAGCTACAACCAGAGGGACTTCATCGAATGCTCAGCGGCTGGGAAGACAAGTCCGCGCGTGCCATCTGCACTTTTGCCTACTGCGAAAGCAGCAGCGCAGAGCCACAAATATTTCAGGGCATAACAGAGGGTATCATCGTGGCCCCACGAGGGCCACGCGACTTTGGCTGGTGAGTATTAAATAAATAAGTATTTAAAGGTTGCAAAGTGACCGCTATCTTTGTAGGGATCCAGTGTTTCAGCCAAAAGGCTATGAGATGACCTACGCAGAGTTGCCCAAGCCAGAGAAGAACCAAATTTCTCATCGATACCGAGCATTGGATCTGCTGCAAAAGTACTTCGAAAGACAGAAATGCTAGCTGGAAAATCTAGTGTAATCAACAATTGATTTTAAATTCACTAATCGTATATTTAATTTATGTCAGAATATTTGTTCTATAATGTCGAGAAAACGTGTAGATTAAAAAGCGAAGCTAACCCAACGCGTTTCAATCGTCTTTCTTGCTCTTCGGCTTCTTAGCTGCTTTAACTGCCTCCTTTTTGGCGGCAGCGGGCGTACTGTTCCAGTAGTACAGTAACTGGGCGAGAATCACGCCATTGGCAAACGTAGAAGCACAGAATGTAATGATGATCATCTGGTCACCCGTTTCCTGTATGGAGGTAAAGATGCGTGCCAGTGATCCGGCGAACATCATGATCACTGTCGCCGCCGACAATTGACCCGTTGAACCAGCTTTATAGTTGGTCACTGCCTGCGATAGCTTACCCACCAGCAGAATGGGAATGTTGCAGCTCTGTATAGTGAGAAGCGCCTTCATGGGAGTCAGTCCTGAGTTGAGCACGTACAGCAGACCCGCATAGCCGAGCAGAAAGATAAAGGCGTGTGGTTTGCGACCGCCAAAGAAGAGCACCAGTGCAGCGATAGCCACCGTTTGCAGGGCCAAAAACGTATTGTCTCCCCAGGAGCTAAAGGGATAGCCGTTCATAAAGTTGTAGGACAGGTGGAAAGTGATAGCCAGCAGATCGAGCATAACACCCAATAAATTAATTCCCTCGCCTGACTTGCTATTAAGAATCTTCAGCACTTGCGGTACTTTGACCAGCACCGAGCCGGCAATAATGCCGATGCCGAGACCTTTGCTCAGCAGCGCCTTAAAGCACGGCACTGTAATAAAAATATAGTCACACGATAACAGTAGGCCATTAAATGATGCACTTTTCCTTTACTTACCATCTAGGAAGTTGTGATCCAAAACATAATTGTCGTAGCACTTCTGGCTCATAAGAAATAAAGCACCCTTTTTAATTAAGTCGACCATAATTGGATATTTATCTCTTAAAGTACTCCGGCGATGAGTGTGTCTAACAATATATTTAATGCCGGTTCTTATCTAGTAGCTACTCTCGCTGATTATGGTTGATTGAACATTCGACACGAAATTGAAAGCAAACGATACACGTAATATACACACGCATACAAACGGCGGCTCTTCTTGGAGTCAGTGTGACCGCACTATAATTACTATTTGGTAAATTTCTAACGCAGTTTTAGCGATGGAGTATTTTTCACATCAACTGTTAACTAACAGAAAATAGAAATTAAATGTTTGTATGTATATGATCAATCTGCTTGCTGTTGTGCTAAATATCTCGTTATTTTTAAAAGATAAAAATAAATGACATTTAAAATAATGTGTATAGCAAGTGATACTCAATTTAACCAATTTAATTGTTCATTCATACAATTACAATTACAACACAATAGAGATGAGCGGCATAGAGTAAGTCGTGACTTAACACAACACAACACAACAACACTTGTGATTAAAGTCTACATTTCAATGAAAGGAATTAACAAATGATTTCTTATTTCTTACATTAAATAAAACAATTTTTATATTATCTAACCTTAATTTGAATTTCTACCATTGTGAATCCCCATCTTAGTAAGCGAAAATATGTAAACACTTTTGTTCAGCGGTTAAGCAGACAAATCACTAAGAATCCCTTAACTTTTAACTTGAAAAGTGGATTTGTATAGCCAACTGAAAGCGCGGACAGAAATGTGAATGTGATTCACAAGTTGATGGAATATCCTAAGTAATTAATCTTAATGAATTTTTCTTATCGATAATCAGGATGTCGATGTCGATTTTAAAACAATTTCGTTACAAAGAGCTATTGCCGTTAATTACGCCGCGCTTCAACTATCTCAAGGTTATTTAATTAATTTCTCAATGTTTTATAATTTAAACTTTTTTATTTAAATAGAAAATTGCAAAGTAAAACTTCAAACAAAATTGTTCAAAATATTGGATCTTGTAAGTAATTTAGCACGAGCCACAAGTTAATTACTATTAGAAATAAAACGAACTAAAATCATCGATAAGAATAATGAAAGTACTTTAATCTTAATTGCTTTATTGTCTTATCTGAAATATGTATATTTTTTCAATGCTGATTAATAATGGCATTTCAATTGTTCCGCATGATTAGCTGCAGTAAGAACATGGCAATTAAGAAGAGTCCACAGCAAGCCCGTCGTCATCATGGGTCACAAATACTGTTTTACATGCTGGGTAATGTTTAAAACTGATTGAATACTATTCGCATCACTTGCACTACATTGCGTCTGCGCGCTAAGCATGTTATTTTTTCCCAAGTCCATAAGTGCAACGTTTTTGCAGCATCGCTTCATTTGCATTTTAGCGGGGAAGTTGCCACTTAAAAATTTTTCATATTCACAAACTGTCACTGTGTACACGGGCGCCTTCATGTAGGCATACACAAATGCACACTTCACATACACACATAGAAGTGCTAGTTCTCCATTCATGTGACTTGTCATGGTGAGCGTCGATTTCCATTAAAGGTAATAAGAGCCCCTCAGTCCCTTCGCCGGCTTCACCTTTCACTAATTTTTTGCACATCTACAGTTCTTCGATTTTATTTATTATTGTAAAATTGACTTAAATAGCAGTTGTTACGGTTTGCATAAATGGCGCTGTTTTAAACGAGAACGTCTATTATTACACGCTTGGTACGCCATCAAATCAGCCCATTGATATTGTCCTGCAACAGGACCAAACAGTTAAAGACATGAAACGATTCGACAAGGGCAAACTAATGGCCAAAGCGTCTAATCTTACGTCTATCGGCTGGGCACATGCAGTCAACAGCCAACAGCTACTTTCCGATGCCTTAAATGGTAAGTTGCAATTGTTGCATTACATGCACTTGAACCTTGCACTTTATCGTTCCAGGTGACATTGATATGATTGAAGCGGACATTGTGCTGGGCCAGCTGAATGGTGAAGGTGTAAACCTGCCAGTAATGGCTCATCCACCAGCAAATGTATCCGATCTAACGCTTGAGGATTTTCTCTATCAAATCAAGGCGCACAATGAGGTAAACGAGGGTGCCGAGAAGGGCGTCAAGCTGGACTTCAAATCAATTGAGGTCTTTGAAGGCTCGCTTGATATATTGGATGAAACTATACCGAAGGTAAGCTGGTGCAGTAGTTAAATTGTTGCTTATATTAATAATTTTTCGTTATATGGTAGATGACATATCCCATTTGGATCAACGCCGACATCATTGCCGGTCCAGTGGAGCAGAACAAATCAGTGCCCGTAGATCCGGCAGGTTTCTTTGCCGGCTGCATGCGCTATAGGCAGGCGGTGCTCTCCATTGGATGGACTACTAATTGGGGAGCCAATTTTCGCGATGGGGCGTACACCCAGCAGCAATGCGATAACATGTTACAGGCCATCAGAGACAATAATGTGACTTCCACCGGGCAGCCCATCACTTTTCCCGTTCGCGCTGGTATCGCTGCCAATAGCCAGGAGCAGTTGCACAACCTGGTGGCAGCGGTGAATACCACCAATGAGAGCACACTGACCATCTGGTCGTCAGACAACGACTATGTGGATGTGGAACGTTTGCGGAAACTCATCTTTAGCTTTGGCGTTGATCGTGTGTATTTGGATGTGCCCGAGGAGCTCTCGTCTAAGCTGGATTTGGGGAATACCGACAACGGTGCCAGTACCTTTAATTCACTGGTTAGCTTCAGCTTTGTTAGCCTCTGTTTTTGGGCCGTCTCAAGCTGGATGAAATCAGTTTGAATAGATTTTATTTTTGATTTCTTTTCAATTCGTTTTTTATTTTTAAGGAATTGGTATTCTAGATAAATCCGTGTATTCCATGATTGAACACCCGTTTGAATTGTATCACTTCAGTTGTTTTGTATAAGGAAAATTAAAAAATTCGCTTTACAAATATAATTGTTATGCATTAAATTTATGTAATATAAATATAAAAAATACTTTGGACGTGCGCGGTTTAAATTTTAACAGGGGAGGTAATTGATTGATAGGATAATCACTTATGTACAGCTTTAAATTAGGCGTCTAACATAATTAATGACTTTTACTTTTCTCTTCGTTTGCAATTTCACGTTTTTTCTTTCTTTTTGGCACTAATAAATAAATAATCTTATTAATCTCTCTCTATATGCCCACGGCAAGTGCGCAGTTATGTGAGGAAACCATATGAGTGCGATGTGGATATATGTGGGTGTGTAGAAGTGTGTGTGGTGTGTGTAACTGGCTAATGCTATGTATGATGCAGTTAAGGCTAAGACGGCGAGGTGCGGAGCCTCTACGCGACTCCTCTAAGGCAATATATATTGTATAAACAGTTAGATCGATTGAAAATGCAAGATGCAACGATATATGTATATTAACTAATTATCACATCTGTTGAGCCGCTCTCGAGGAGTCGTTCACTGGCCGAACTGCAGCCGCTGTCCGTGGTCAGGCCCGAACTCCGTCTATAGTCCAGCAGGCGGATGCCGACACGATCGTTGTGGCTGGCATTCTGACTGAATAGCTGTTGCGACGTAGGCGGAGCACCTGTCGCATTGTTGCCACTTACACTGAACGTGGTCAGTGGTCGCAGCATCGATGCCTTGGCCTTTGGATCATCGCTGTGGCAGAGACGCGTCACTTTGCGCGTGGGATACCAGCAGGTGCAGATGAGACCGCCGGCAAGCAGTATACCGGTGAAGATCTGTCCGATCAACACAATTAACGGCACCAATCCAATGCTGGCAGCGATCTCTTGAGTGACGCGAACACGCTCCTCAGCCCACATCAGCGGCATCATGACTCGTGGAACGCGCGCATATAGACTGTACAAATTTGAGATTATTTTGTGATCATTTAAGATAGAGGTAATCAACTTACGCAACGCCTTTAATGGGCTCCATTTGATAATTGGCCTGGAAGCCACCACCCACATCCATGGGAACGCCAGCGTTTGGCTCCAGCGCCATGTAGAACTCGTGTTTCTCCTTTTCTGGCTTTAGGCCATCCACGGCGTCCAGATACATGGGATCGGCCAGATAAAAGTGAGGGTATGACATGTGTATAGAAGCATTGTAGGAGCAAGGACCAATATTAATAACTCCCGACGGTTTGCACTTGCCATCCACGCAATAGCAACTGGTGTCGGGATACATGGTGCCATTGTCTACAGCGTGCCTGGTGCCACTGAATTTATATGCCGTAACGCCATGGACTGTGATCGTTTCTGTATAGTCGAGAGGCACGGCGCGACACATTTTGGGCATGTAGAGATAGACGCTTCCGTTGGTGCTCAAATTGGGTGGAAAGAATTCTCCCATGGAACCCTTGACATCTCCGCAAGCACCCTCAAATGCACCAGTGTGAGTTAGGTTATTCCAAGTGTATATTTGACCCATTTTACTGATGTCATCGGCGCCGGTAAACATGTTAATATCGCCGTCAAAGCTGGTGGTACCGTTACGATCATACTGATACCCAATGCGATCATAAGGCACATCCTGGGGATTCAGTAACTTTCCCAAGGTGATCAAGGGATTCACAAATCCCTTGAACAGCCACTCCTCGGCAGTGCGGGTCTCGCTGACCTCCTGTAAGCCACTCAGCGTGGTCGAGGCAAGCGCATGGAAAAATGAGCTCAGCTCCGAAAGGCGACGTGCAGCAGCCTGCAAGAAAAGTTATATATTAACTTTAAATCTCCATAGACTTATAGTACTATATTTGAACTTACATGTGCTACCGTATTAACCGAGATAACCACATCCTCGAGTGTACCATTACTGCCTGCTGCATCGAAATAGAAAAACGCCTTTTTCCTAAACGACACTGAAGCATTGTGATTGTGCCACTCGATGTCGACCTTGTCGGGGTGCTCCCTAAATCGATAGGGCCCCAACTGTACAAATCGTGGCTTTCTGGGTGAACCCTCGTAAAAGTCCTCCGGATTCGTCCAGTTAAACAGATAAACATCAAAGTTTAGCGGCAACGGCGACACCTTCCAGTCCGCATACGCTCGCGACGTGGGACTCAACGCCATTTCCTGTAATTGACAAAATAAAAAATTGATTAAACATGCGATATTATAATCAATCAATCACGCTATCAAGTCTCAAAGATAATAATAATTGAAATTGTTTATAAATAAATCGAATATTATAACCTTATAAATTCTTGGAAAACTGTTCAAATGTGCTAATAGTTCTGGTATGCAATGTGTCTGACCATGCCAGAAGTGTAAATGTGGCAGAATAGACTTTTAACTCAACATAACTAAAATATATTCGATACCCGGTACTTATAGTACACATATTATTCCGATTGGAAGTCAGGTGCTATCTGTCTTAAGTTAAGTTAAGGTTGAGTGTAGTATAATAAAGGTATACAGAGTTAAGCTTGTTGCCAAGGCTATTTATGTAAAGGTTATCATATTATTAAGATAGTTACAAACTGATTACTTCAAATGATTACTAATAAGTGATCATTGAAATAAATGATAAGATAAGTTTGTGCATGCATTAATTGAAATGCACTTACACCACAACAAATTGTATCCTATTGATTTGCCAATGAGTTTGTCAAGTTTGGTCAAGATCTAGAAATGAATGCACTCTACAGTTAACTAATTAATAAGTAATTTCGGTCAAATTTTCTTGTAGCAAAGTGTCTTTTATAGCAACATTGTAAGCTTTCGTCTATGCAATTTCCCAATCATCTATACAAATGTCATGTGAGTGTCATGTTATCAGCATTGGGTCGACCTGGCCCAGTCCGGCCCTGCTCATCAATCAAACATATATGAAAACACATGTAATCATCGTCATTATTATGAGGGCTCATATATTTAGAACTTTAAGCAAATCCATTGCGGTCATTTTGCAAATTTTGCTGTGGGTATCGATTATACCCTTGGACTTGGCTGGTTTCAACTTTCAGGAAATGCCTAAACTGATTAAATGCGATTGGTGTTTTCTTTGTGACAGTGGCACGTGTAAATATGCGCCCAATGTGATGATGAGGATGGGCTTCGTTCCCATGTTTGCCTGATACGAAACAGGTGTTCCGTTTCGGTCAAGGGCACCACACCTGTGGAGTGATTATGTGTAATAAGCTGGGTGTAATACCCCAAAGCTTTTTATGAATTTGTGCACATTGTTGGGCAAATCCAAAAATTAATAATAATATTAAAAATGAACAAACGATTCAGACCTTGTTTCTAATCGGCAGTTTTAGCTCTATCGCTAAAATGCTTTTTGGCTGATAAGATAAAGGAAGCCTTTGTTACGGGAAAAACTGAAATTATTTGTTTATTTGTTTTGAAAGGGCAAAATAATGGAGTATATATGTACATATACACACATTGTATTTTATTCTGTTGCCAACATGTTTGCAAAATAGATCAATGATGTGATTAACCTCGATGGCAGCTGGTTGGCATGATTCATGCCATAAACGCCCTCCGATTAAATGTCCAAAAAATTGAAGGGTAAATTTCCATCAATCAGCTTAGTCAGAAGTCAAAAATTAAACCATAATGTAATGTATCTTATCTGCCACGGTTTGTCGTTGAACACCTGCACATACTCAATCTTTCTGGGTCTTTGTACAAAATTGATTCCAAGTGAAAACCCCCTCCTGCAACTGTTCTGCTCTGCACTGCCACTGCCGAGAGTCTAATTGTATGGTAATGAGTAAAGTTCACGCCCAGTTGACCCCTTGATACAGTTTGGCAATTGGCTGATTGAAAAACTTATTGCCAGTGTTGCCACAATGACGGAACTTGAAAATGTGACTGTAATTATGCGTATTCATGATAAGATAAAATCTGATAACACCATGAGACAACAATCTTACAGCCACGGAAGCACTGACGCACTCTTACCTTGCCGCGCATGCGCGTAAATATGTCGATCCAATTGCGAAGGAGGTAAATACCGCCAGCAATGCAACAAATGCCCAATATCACAATGCCCAGCCGCCAGGCACAGTGACGTGCGCGTGATGTCATCTCCAACTGTTGTTCTTGTATTTTTTGATGACAATTGCCGTCACTGTTTTCAGTTTCGCCCGTATTAGCAGTTATTCTTGTTTTTATTCTTATAGTTTTTTCTGTTGTGGAGGAAACTTTCGATACTCGTGCGCCGCCTGTTCTCTTGCTCTTGCCGCGCTGCACTGAAGCCGAGCGTTTGTATAACGTTGCTCTACACGACGTCGGAGTCGTTGACGCTGCCTGGAAAATACAGATAAGAAAAAACAAATAAAAAGAGAGCGTTGAAGTCCGTTTTACTACACATACGAGTACTACTTAAGTACTTTTGCAAGCATCGGTAAAAGTGTGTGTAGCTTATCGACTACAGCCTATTCGGTATCGATAACGGCAGGCTCGTCTAGGAATGAAGAGAGCGCAAATCGGCACCCGAGAGAGCGTGTGAACACAAAAAACCAAAAAGCGGATCACGCGCTTAGACGAAGCTTACGACTACGTCGTAATTATAAATCTTATGTGTGTCTAATTGTTAAACCGTTTTTTATAGCGACCTACTGTACGAATTATTCATAAAACTCTTTTTTGCACCGCATTTAATTACATTAACAAAAAAGTTTTAATGCTCGTACGGTTCATGATATTGGGAAGGCTCTTAAACCGGTTCCACTTGCAGCCCTGGCACATGGGGGAGTGGGAGTCAACATTATTGTTGTTGCGCCTTTCATTTTGTCGTTATACATGTGTAGCAATAACATTAACATTCCTATGTTTATTTGTATATGTATATGTACGTGCGTTTATTTGATATTGATGCACAACAAATCTCAAGGTTAAATGAATATTGGAAAACCCGTTTTCCTCGCTGGATTGAACTTACGCCCCACTCTTGATAGGAGACGTCCACAGAAGACTCTTGGCTTAGCACACTGATTAGTTCACGCCTTTTTTTTATACAGATTAAGTTTACTTTTTAGCATTGTGCAAATTCATTTATGTCAACAGAAAAATTAAAACGCGAATTTAACACTTAGTCATGAGGGGCAAAGTCAATGACGGGAACTGTTGCTGGGGCCCGTATTAATTAGTATTATTACGCATGTGAGTATATATGTATGAGCGAGACGAAAGTTATAATTATTATTGAATTGTTAAGGAACACAATTGTTTATTGTTATTACTTGCGCTATGATCCTTGAGTTGTTCTGCACGTCACTTCCGCAACCTGTTGACATGTTTTGCGGTTACGCTGTGTTTATAGCGAATTTTGCGCTTCTCTGCTTTAATACCAGCTATAAATAGATAAAAACACAGTGCAATGTGCCAAAATGAACTATTTATGTAGCTTTGTATATGTGGCTATGCGCTGGGCTCATTTGCAAACTCTCTAATGATGCGTCACAATTTTTTTGTTTCTTATATTTTGCGTAAATATCGCGAACACACAAAATGCCAAAAAAAAAAAAAAAAAAGTAACAACAATAAATAAAAATAACGTTTTAATAGCTGAAATGCGAAACGAAAATAACGTTGGTTCTTGGTTCAGTAAACGCGTGTGTTTAACTCTCTTGCGTCCGCGCCTTATGATTCTCTCTTTGTTATCTCTCTTTTTACATTCAATACGCAAACAAATGTGAGTGAGCACTCTTACACGCGCTGCGTAACAACAAATTAAGCGCGTCGGGATATTTTTCGTATTTTGTTTCTTACGTTTTCACTTTTAGGCGTCGTTGTGTTGTTCGCTGCAACTGCAACTGCTTCGGAAATTAACACTTTTAGCTTCTGTCATTTGTAGTGTTTCCTCTTCTATTTCGTTTCTTTTTTCATTTTGTAATCGCATACTTTGTTTTCAAACACTATTCTATTGATCTCATTCAAATAGCGTGAACGCGCTTGTAGTTAAAACGTTTGCGTATTCATATAGCGGAGTCTATTTCTTGCTTTCTTTTGTCTCACTCGCACCCAATCGTTTTAATCACTAGACATCAACACATCGTTAACTTGATCTTGAATTCTTATAAACATACACGCGTTATCGAACATATGCGTCTGAGCGGCACTGCGCCTGGTCTGTGACTGAAACTATTTTGTTTTATATTTTCTTAAAACGCCACCAAGCAGCAGCAATTATATATGTATATGTATATGTATATTCGTTATTAAAAGCAAGTAAGAGCATATTAATGAGTAATATGTCAACACTTTTATACCCTGCAATGGACTCGATTTTATTTTCAATTGGCATTGGGAAAAGGTAAAATATTCAGTTGTATTTTTGTAGTTTATTAATAATTTAGTTATGATATTATAGGACTTGTTTTTACGACTTAAGTCCATAGAATATTTTTATTTGTTTGTAGCATATTACCAAATACATTAGCACTAATACTGTACAGTGTATTTATCGCAGCAACCAGAGAGTAGGTATTGTTCGACAGCTCATGCACACTCGCTCTCTCTTATTATCTCTTTGCTCTCTGTGTCTGTCTATTCTGGTCACCCATGTCAAAACCGGTTCCATTCTTTGAAACGGTAAGTTTTCTATGTTTTCATTTGAAACGGTAATGAATCGATGTTTATTTTCTATTTTAACGAGCTTTCGATGTTTCATTCGATGAGCTCAGCTCGAAGTGAAATGTGAATATTTTTTTTTATCAGGATGCTTACATGAATATATACATATGCATTTGTTAACATACATATTTATAAGTATTAATATTATTCGGTAATTGGCTAAGAGCTGCCGTATCATTTAATTAACTCCTGAATTTATGTGAAAGACTTATCTTCTTAAACCATCTAGTTATTTTTTATTGAATAAAATTCAATAATTGTTCTATATGACGTGAGTTTATCAGCACTCTCTGTTTACTCTGTGCTTCAATACAGTGGTTCACAACCGATTTATTATCAACCAACAAGTAAGCGGGCATTTTAATGTGCTGAACAATTCCGTTATAGCCTTGCAGTTTATTGAACCTAAGATTATTGAACTTTTACAAAATACAAAAATTAAAAAGAATAGGTTTAAAATGGAACAATATTTTAAAATTTATTTATATTATGCAGTTAACCACACAGTGGGTATTACATTTGCGCTGTTTAAAACTAAATTGGCACGAATCCTGTACATGTACATACATACATACATACATACATACGTGGAATTTGTTTGATAGCTATCTATCTATTTTTTTATTAATTAGACTTAAACCACTGAATATTTTAAAGGAGTAAGGTTAACTTATTAACAATATGCAACAATTAAATGATTGTGCACCGTTCATTTCTATGACGACTAAATGATAGACATTCCCAACTGGTTGGTTTCGACATAGGAACAATATACAGTACTCTGAAAGATGTTCACCAAGTTTCATTAGGATAGCTTTAAAATTTAAAGACTTATTTCTATAGAAACAGACGGACAGACAGATGCACACTCTGCTAGTGAATATAAGACTTATCACATTACATTACAAGCAAACTACATTCAACTGGGGCATTCTGCCTCAGCTGACGCCGCAACATATTGTAAACCAACGAGCAAGGGGGATCCCTCGGTTTCGCAGCTCTTAAGGTCAGGACTCGCCGCAGTGACTTGAATACGATTCTCGAGATTTGTGATATCAATTTGACGCATGAACTGCCGCTGTACAAAGAGCTTGCGCGGATAGTGAAAGAGCAGCACGAGGCCCAGGACTATCATGAGTAGGCCAGTAATATTGCCCACGATCGTTGAGATTGGCAATAGTTTCAAGTAGAAAAGCAAATCCGATGAAATGCGCACTCGATAGTCCGCCCAGACCAGAGGCATGAACGTGCGACGAGCCTTGCGGAAGGCGCTGAGGATAGAAGGCAATAGTGGAATTATGCTGGGAGATCATTTGCTTTATAGATACTTACGATTCGGGGCGTGGTTCCACGAGCAGACTGATCATGATGGTTGCCTTCAGATCAAGAATCATGCCAGTATTGGGTTCCAATATGATGACCATTTCATGGCGATCCTTTTCGGGCTTTAGCCCATCCACCGACTCGTGATAGTAGGGATCGGCATTATAGAAGTGTGGATAGGAGGCAAAGATAGGCACGTCATACCAGCAGCTGGACACGTTGAGCACGCCGGAGCGCACTTCCTGGCAGTCACCCTGGCAGTAGCAGCTGTTGTCCGGGTTGTCAGTGCCTGGAAAACCGATTGTGTATATCATTGTTATCGATAACATATCGCTTTATTACCATTGGCCATATTTCTGGGGCTGCCCTTGTACACGTAAGCATCGATGCCCTCGAAAACTGTGGTGCCCGCGTAGTCCACCTGCAGTTCCCGGCAAATATCCGGCAGGAAGTAGGATATAGGTTCACCCTGTCTTAAGGGAATAGGATGGAATTCCCCCAAGCTGCCCTTAAGCTTGCAATGGGGATTAGACGAAGTGACATTGTTGTATCGCCAGCGCGCAATTTGTCCAATCTTACTGAAATCATCTTGGCCCGTATATACATTGTGATGGCCGTAAATCTCCGTGCTGCCATTGCGCTGAAGTAGAATTTCGAAATCAGTCAAGGATTACCTAAAGAGGAAGGGGGAAGTTGCTTACCGGATAGCCGTAGCCTATGCGCTCGTAGGGAAAATGCATTTGAGGTATAAGCTGGCTGGGCACCAGTTTGCTCATCTTTATCAGTGGAGTGTCGAATCCTCTGAAGAGCCACTCATCCGCCGTATGCACAAAAGTGGCATCATTGCCATACATGTTGAGCGCCAAGAGCATGAGGGTGCGCAACATGGGATTCCACTGCTGTGCTTTGTGCTGTATGCCCACACTTAGAGTGTTGGGTGTTACGAGCACATCCGATAGATTGCCCTTGCTGGACTCGGGCACAAAGGTGAAGCGGCTCTTGCGCATGTAGGAGACGGTCGCGTTCTCTGTGTGCCACGTAATGTTGAGCTTCTGGATCTTCTCGGTGAAGGTGTAGGGTCCTAGCTCCTCAAAGTGTGGCTTCACCAGAGGATTGTCCAGTTCCTCCGAGTTGGTCCAGTTGAAGATATAAACATTTGCTGTCATGGTGAGACTCGGATTTTGCCACAGACTCGATATCATTGTGTTGGGTTTAAGCACCATGAACTTACGAATTAATTACGTTTTAATTACATTAAGAGTAACTAATCGGCACGTGAATCTTTCAACTCACCCACTCCAAAGCCATGCGTTGCAGGCGCTCCAGCTTAAGCACATAGATGAGTCCCAGCGAGGCCAGGACCAGGCCCAGCAGACTGGTCACGGCAATGCGTTGTTTTCCGATCATGTCACTAGCAAATAGACAGCAGGTCGTAAACTGAAATATCGGTTATATATAATAGTTCTACATTAGATTACATAATGCCTTCTTCCACACACTGGTTTTCCTTGGTCATAAAATCACTTCAGGTTTGATTTGAAACTAACATAGTCACTAGTTGCAATATCAACTACATTTAATGCGTAGTTATGCATAGCCAACGATTAAATTGTTATTTATTATTAATTCAACCATTATTTAGAGCAACTATTATTTGTCTCTAATGAAAATTACCCTTCTAGAATGCACCCCCCTATCAAGGTAGACATGGAAGTTTCAAGTTTTATTGATTCCATTCGGAGAACAATCTGGTTTTATGACACGTGGAGAAGTTATTAAAAAAACATCATCCCTAAACATTTTGTTTAATTGCACAGGTTGATTTCAATAGATGCTCGTACTGTGATTTGTAATTTATTTAAATCAAAAGTTAATGTACTCAGTTCCCCAATTTTAGGTGCATTTCGATCCTTCTATTACGACTTTATTTACACTTTCCCTCGCATGATCCGCTTATTTCTGTGTCATGAATTTGATAATTGACAATTGTAATAACAAATTCTGAAGAGACGTGATCCTTGTCCATCTCTTATACATTTACTATATATTACGTTGTTGTACATAGTATAATCGCATGTGTTTTGAGGTGATAAATTTGCCGAAATTATAAGAAGCAATTGCACAATACTAGAACCATTTATTAGTATTGAACTTTTAATCAAAGTGTTAATGGATTACACAAAGTTGAATAAACTTTAGAAAAGCAAACGAGATTTGTGCTTTAATTCGGCTTAATACGATCTCACGAACGACCTTTCAAATAAATCTCACTCAAACTTACCCTGCTGAATATTTATTGTTGATTTTTAAAAGATTTGTAGTTGATGAACAGAATTCAAATAAGAATGCAAATTCAGGTGTTAGTCTCTCAAGGTATTCGTGGTTGTCTTGTACGAGGCAATCTCAATGGTTCAACCGGGGTTATCTACTCTGCAGCTCAGATAATACACTTCGAGCTCAATATAGTACAACTCTCGATACTCACTACGCCTTTCACTATCACATCGATTGGCTAAGAGTCCTGTTCGATCGATCGATCACTTGAGATGAGAACCGCTAACCGCTCGAAATGCCGACCTGATAACGACTGACGACTGGGTAGGAAAATGTTGAAATACAAGTACTTGACCAAAAGGCAATAATAACAGCATTAAAAGAAAACTCAGCTGCGATCGGCGAGTTCAGCTGGGAGCAGCGCATTATGAATTGATACTGCAGCTAAAAACAAACATAAGAAATACGTTTATTGATACACTGAGCGAAACGAAAATGTAGCATACTTTCAAGGCAGATCTGCCGTCATCGTAAATCATCCATCTATTACTTCGGATGCGATAAGAGACAGTTGATGCGGAAGTATTTTCTACGGTCAATGGCATTTGTGGTACGTGAGGGAATTTCTCTCAGTGCAGCTTGTAGATTTTACAATTTATTTTTTTTAAGTTTTGTTCACTCGGCGTACTGATATTATTGGCGCTGTTTCAAAAGTTTCTTAATCTCGCCAAGGGTTATCTTTAACGATTTAGTCGCAGTCGCAGTCGCAGACGAAGCCGGAGTCAGAGTAGGGAAATGGGAGCAGCAGACACAAGTGCAACCACCCGGCAAAGGCAAGGCACTCGCTGGCGTTCGTTATCTTCTCAACTCTAACCCATAATCGGCTAACTTATCAATAACTAAGCCATCCACCAACTAAACATGCGAGTAACACAACATTTTCGAGTTTTTCCGATTTTTCGTGCGTGCTGATAAGAAACTTGCAGCATGGCGGAGCTACAATCGCTTGGACCCCGTCCGATCTGATAATGGCCACAACTACAGTCTCACTGAGAAGCAACGCGGTCTGGAACACACAGAAGATGAAATACTCTTTTCTGTATGACATACTAATCCGATTTGGTTTAATTCAACATAGGAACTGCCAACCGGAAATTGACTTATAAGTGTTCGATTTCATTGAGGTAGCTTTAAGACTCGGAAAGTAATTTGCATGGCAATGGACGGACAGATGATTACATTGATTCAGCTCAAGCAGCTCTCAGGATCTATTGACCTGCTTTAATGTGCACTTTAATACTTTCAATCAAAATACATTCAATGCAGAGTATAATAATATAATAATATATGGCTTATTAACTACGCACTCAAACACATCGTATATAATAATAGTTGCAGTACATATCAATGTCATATAGATGTTGAACTATAGCTATTGCCACAGTTAATAATCGCTAATTGTCAGATTTTGACAGTGTTGTGCTGTTAGCTGTTTTTGGTTGATAATAGAAAAACAAATACAGATTAGAATTCTAGAGAGTCATCATGGAATCTCTATGCTGTTAATCATGTTGAAAACATATCAATGAAAGGCCATACACTTCTTTCAATAGCCCAACAGTGTGTGCAAGAGTCCAAGAATGATTTGATAATCAATGGTATGCTTAATATGGCTTTTTAGCAATTAATGTGAGACTAAATCCTTGATCCATACTTTGTTAAGTAAGTCGAGAATTTATTGAATCAAAGTTGTATTTTTGCAGACTCTTAATCGATTTCTTTGAAAATAGTAGGATAGGAATTGTTAGATGATATGCAGTAATATTGTGAATAATAGAAGAAAGACATTGTATAATTTTTGGTAATTTATTAACATTAAATTGAGTATTCTTTTTTTTATACATTTTCGGAAATTTAATCAGTCTTCTTAATTAGATTATAATACAAGTCATACATAAATAAACTGTCTAGTACAAGTGGGAATATAGTCTCGGCACAGTGCCAGTGGGGCAGGTCACAAGCTCAGCGCAAAAAGCTAAACCGGAGCACGCCTGACATGTGGTCTGGATTGGGAAGCATGCGCTTGGAGTCGATTCGCAGACACTTATTGCTGATCACAAAGCGGGGAGACTGAGGAGAAAGGAATTAAACAAGATGCAGATAGAATGCAATGAGGACTCACCTGTAGTATAGTCGGACTGATGTCGCTCTGTTTGATCCACAATTCCAGTGGATGAGAGCGCCAATTTAGCTTGGCCAGCAGCGTCTGGCAGCGACCAATGAATGCATCGCCAATGCATCGGGATCTGGTCATGTCGAGTAGTCGCAACTGGCGACAGTTGAGCACAAATTGCAAGAGGCCCGTTGCCGACTCCAGCTGATAGCCGCAGATGTGCAGCTCGCACAGCTCTGTCAACTGAGCCGAGAGCTGCGATAGCATCTGATCGCTGAGGCACTGCAGCTGCCCATCCTCGGACTGGGCATGCACCTCCAGCCTGCGCAGCTGACGCAGATTGCTGAGCTCTCGAAAGAAGCGGCCATGGTCGTGGAGCAGTCCACTAAAGCGAAACCCCTCGATCTGTTTTCTATTCCCAATCCCAGCTGTGGGTCGCGCTATGCGCGCCAGGACATCAAACACAAAGTTCTTGGAGTAGATGGACAGCTTGTGCAGGCGAGACAGTTGCAGCAACTGCTGCGTAATGTCCGACTCCATGCACAGATGATAGTCGGCAATTTTGATGTGCTCCAGCGTGGGACACAGCTGCACATCCGCCAGATCACAACAGTTGACCTCATCACAGTTGGCCATAATGTCGAACTTGCGCAGCTTCAACTGCCGAAAGATGTCGCGAAAGTGCTGCGACTCCAGGCACTGGCAGTCGTCCAGGCACAGCTCGTTGAGCAACTGCAGCTCGCACAGGTATTTGCCCGTCACCTGGCAGCCGCGCAGCTTGAGCTGCTGCAGTGCGGGGAACACGCGACGCAGCAGTCGCACATCCTCGTCCACAAAACGCACGCGTCCACGTCGCGACAGTCGCTGATCCCACTCCAGACAGGTTACTCCTCGCAAGCAATAGCCGCTCAGTAGTCGCAGTCGCCGCACATCCAGCTGCTGGCAACTGAGCCGCTCCAAGTGTGACGAGAGTGCCGCCATAAATGCCTGAAATTGCCGCGGGGCTGCCCTGACCAGCAGCTCATCCTGTAGCTCGACGCTGCGCATGCGCGTTCGCCACAGCGCCTGGACAATGCTGCGTAGGCGACTGTGGAGCTGCGTCATCTCGAATTGCTGATACGCATTCAACTGGGCGACTATTAGCGCCAACACATCATCGTTCAGCTGGAGCAGCGAGCTCCGTCTGGCAGCTGCAGCGATTCGAAGGTCATTCGACTGTCCGGCTCAAGGTCACATAGTGCTACACTTACCTGCTGCCTCTCGTCGTGTTGTGGTCATCTCTGGGCTGCCCTTGCTCTTGCCAGCCGTAGCGCATTTTCGAAACTGCCAACACGAATGACGACTCGCTGCCAGCTGTCCGAGTTCCATGTCAATCTAGCTACCTACTTAGGCAGTTCCCGCTCTTTAGGGGTGGTTTTGCAGGCAACCAGGCGGTTGACCCACCTTACCTGCCTCTGTTTGCACTCTCTCTCTCTCTCTTAGAGATGCGATTCGGAACACTCACGATCTGACACGACTATCGCCAGCATCTTTACACATCTCAGAGAGTGCTCTTTTCTATTTCCACTGCACATTGTTGACAATTTTCATGTACCCTTTATCATTGCAATTCGTAGCTATCATAATTATGCCAAGCTGAGTCAATATTTAAGCAAATAAAAATGCATGATAAATAATTTATCTATACCACAAAACTCCCCTAAAATGACTTTAAGGTTCTACAAATTATGTCAAGTCATTCAGTTCTCTTTCGGGGTCCCAATATGCAGTAAAAATCTGCGAAAAATTATAAAAACAGAATAAATAAAAAAGACATCAACTATAGTAGGCGTATCTTATCTGCTGTAATAACATTTTTATCAGTTAGCCTCAAGAAGCACGGCAAATATTGCCAAATTTGGCATATGACTTGGTAAAAGCATGATATAAGGCTCAGCTAATGCGTCAGCACTTGAATATTGTACCAACTGTATTTAAATAAATAGACTGATAAGTTAAGAGCGCGTTCCTAATATCATTTCCGACTTTTATGGCCGAACAATTGACTAACACCGTATTTATCACATTCACAATGACTGGCATAAATCAGTTGCAGTTTGCACTGCAAAATTCATTTTTAAGAATGTGTTGAATTATATAAATAATAATTAAATAGTTATAGTGAATGGTTTAAAACATTTTCTTGAAATATTCTGATGAAATTGAATCAACCTCAGCAATTATTGAGATATTTGCATAATTATAAATTAAATAAATATTTTTACCACGTCGTTCGATGAATGCTGTTCACAATTATTTAAATTTGTTGTTGTTTATTTGTTGTTTGGTGCTTACTACGTCGTCAATTTGTATGTATTTAATTACATTTAACTTTTACAATATACTCTATGTTGCATTCTTGCATTGCTGCAATGTTTTATGTATATGTATAATGCATCGTATTGTATTGTATTTATTACATAGTATATATGTATGTATATTATTATTTATCCAATTTCATTTGTCGTATAGGCATATATTGTAGGTATATATAGTGTTTATATTGTATTGTATCTGCATTATAGTACATTATTGTTTCTATTTACTTAGTATTGTTACTGATGTTTTCTGTTGTTTGCTTTAATTGGCTGCCAAGCGTTTGTTTTTAGGAAACAGCTTATTGTTATTAATAATTAATGTATATGTATATGTGTGTGTGAGTGTGTGTTATATATGTATATGTATATGTATGTACTTATATAAATTACTCGATTTATGCACTACGCAACTTACAAATTAATTGTCAATTTTGTTTACTTTTGTTATGTTTTTTTTTTGTTAAATATTGCAACACAATTGAAAGTTTTGTTGTTACTTTTCGTACTTAAGAATTGCCATTCGCTTTTGCTACACATACAGTTGTTCTCAGTTAATAGATTAGTTAATAATAGTACACTCTATATATATATACTCTATATATGCACTTTATATGCTGCGCTCTATACACAATCATCAAAACTATTTCGCCAAAAACACACAAAAAACTAACACGGCTAAAACAACTACATAAATTTGTATGCATCTGTGTGTGTGTGGATGTTTGTATGTATGTGTTGTGTGAGTGCAAAGTTCTCTGTACTTTCCCTATAAAAATACATAAGACTTAAGCGACTTCGCATAAATCTTTCGATTCCTTTTCTGTGTTTTCTTCGTTCGGCTTTTACAATTGTTTAAACAATTTCATTTATGCGCACAACATTTGTGTTTGTTTTTCTCTTTAGTTTTCTTTTTATTTTATTTTTTACAATTTTCAATTGTTCCCTGCATTCTTAGTACATATTTTAAAAGTTCTAGCGCTGCCAATAAATGTCTTAAAAATAAAACCAAATACGAAATGGGATTTTCTTGTTTCTATTTTTCTATCTGAACAGCAAAGCAAAACCAACAACTTGTTTTTAATTTTTTGTTTGTTTTTTAATATATATTTTTCTGTTTATGATGTTTTATTTGTGTACATGTACAGTTTATGTCGTTTTTTTTGTTTTGTTAATTTAAATTAAAAATGTTTAATTAAAAATATTAAATTAATAAAATGTTGCATTTAAAAGGAAGCATTATGTGTGTGTGTGTTGTGTGTACGTGTGTGTGTGTGTGAATATACTTGACTCAGCTAATAATATTTGTTAAGTTTTCTTTTTTTTTTTACTTTCCCTTAATGTTTTTATTTTCATTTTTTGTAAAATTTAAAGCAGATATGTTTTTGCTTGTGGCGCTTGGGGCTTGCTTTTGTTAATCATCTTATTTCATTCCTTCCTTTGTTGTTTTGTTTTCAACATAAGCACAGTAATTGTTATTAATATTATAATTGTAGTTGTGCCTAGTTTTTGTAATTGTTAACTTTAATAGTGTGTATGTGAGTGTTTGGGGGCTATAACTGCTTAATTTCTTCTGCTGTATCTTCATTAACCGTTCTTCGTTCTTAATTGTTTTGTTGTCATCTATGTAGATGTTATAATTATAATCGTAATCGTAATAATAATGTAGCGCGTGCGCTATGCACTCTTTCTACACACACACACACACATTTGTTGTCGTATATTTACGTTAAACTAAATACTTAATTCCACTTTCGCGCTCGGTCTCATCGCATTATCATCAATCTTAATCAGTTTTTAGTAGTTCAACTAACATTAAATATCGTAATAATAATAATATAATTTTATTTCTCTTTCACGTTTACGCGTCTTCCATTCATTATGTCGTTAGTTCTTGACTTAGCCTAGGCCTGCGCCGCCTTCATCACTCTCCAGCTCCACTGCCATGCAACAAGTTTTTTCTTTTTTACTTAAATGTTTAATGGGTTTTGTGTGATTGGCTGTGGGAAGGGCGCGGGGCTTGTATTACTAACTGGGGGCGCTGCTATTAGCATAATATGTTTTATGTTTTGTATGTAGTTAATTCTAATCTTCAAGCTGATGCTTTTTTACATACTTTGTATTTGCCTTACAACAAAATGCATAAAATAATACAATTTCTCAATGAATTTTCAAATAATGTTGCTGCTGCATTTTATACAAAATGTACACATATATATGTTGCTTGAGGGTTGCCTGCTAAGAAATGTTGATCTAAAATACATAAATTAAACTCTTCTAGCGGCAACTCCCCTTCTGTCTCGCTCTCTCGGGAATTAACAAAGTTACAGCTCCACTCTGCACTCTCTTGACCAGGCTGCTAGCACCGCTAGCAGCATTTTCTGGCGTCACGCGTTGCGCGTACATTTCATAAATGTAACAGGGACGTGAGAAAATTAATGAATTAATTAATTATAGTAAATATAGACGCTAAGCGCCTAAAAAGATCGTTTACAGGAGTACAGCGCAAATGGTTAACTATGAGATGTTTAGCTTTCTTGTATTGCACGTTGCGCATGTCGCGTTTAAAAGGAGTGCAGATTGGGAGAAGGGGAGCGAGAGGAGACAAAACAATATATATATGTGTGGGGTATATAGGTGTGGAGCAACACTCCATGCTAGACTAAGTAGCTGCTAATAGGGGGTGTGGTTGCTTCTCTTTTTGTTGTTGCTATAGTTTTTTGCTGTTGCCTCCTTCTAGTGGAATTCACCATTGCGTCGCGGCTGCTGTGGCTGTTGTGGCCGCCGCATGCAGCAGGGGCTACTGTTAGTAAACCACCGGATGCTGCTCTACATTGGAGGGCAGATGTTGCAACTGCATGGCTGCACGTGCTAATGCACTCGGATCACTGATCAATGCGATAGGCACCTGTGGTGGCGGCTGCTGCTGTTGCTGCTGCTGTGGCGGTGCCTGCGGATGCGCCTGTTGCTGCTGCTGATGATGTTGCTGCTGCTGCTGTTGCTGCTGATGCTGTTGATGATGATGCGCCGCCTGCTGTATGGACAACTGCAGCAACTGTTGCTGTTGCTGCTGCAGCTGCTGTTGTTGCTGCTGATGCGCTGCCACTGCCGCCTGCTGTTGCTGTTGTTGCTGCTGTGCGGCCACCTGTTGCTGATGCTGTTGATGGGCCACTGCCGCCGCTTGCTGTTGGGCAGCCGCTGCTGCTGCTGCCTGTTGCTGTTGTGCAGCGGCTGCTGCTGCCGCCTGTTGCTGGGCAGCAACTGCTGCTGCCGCCTGCTGTTGCTTCTGCGATTGCTGCGCATTGTGCGAGGATATGAGCGTGCTGGTGACCAGCGGTACTAGACCCGGTGTTAGCTGGACGGCACCGGCGCCAGCCGCAGCAGCGCCTGCTGTTATCTGCTGTATGGTATGCATGGTGGTCGTCGCCGAATGATGCGGAACTGCAAGAGGGTTGGGGAAGAGATGTTAGACACATTTTGTAAGACGACGAGATCTAGGGAGGCACACAAGACACAAGGCACGGCACGACTAGTGATATGTGGTGCTGTTGATGTGCTTGCTTGCTAGAATTGTTTGAATTCTGAGTCCGACTCACTTATGATCGGTTTCACTTCCTGCTTGACTTGGGTCAGCACACCAGCCGGTATTTGAGGATGCGGATGCACGGGTGGTGGCGGCATCATAGCATCCGGGTGATTCATCTTCATGTGGCGCTTCAAATTGCCGCGCTCGACGAAAGCCTTGCTGCACAGAGTGCACGCGTGCGGTTTCTCGCCCGAATGGGAACGCATGTGCGAGACCAAGTGACCTGCGAAACGGACAATGGAAGCGACATGAAGATATCTTGCCGACAAGGATAGTTGCGAATTTCGACAAAAAAAAAAAAAGAAATCAAACCAAAGCGGACGGATCTCGGCTGCGATTCCTCGGGTTTAAGCAAGCCGAGCCGTCCCTAGCGAGCGGGCGGTCGTTCATATTTAGTTAAAGGATAATACAAAATAAGTTAAGGAATACTTTGGGTGGGGGTCATTAACACAACCAGTTGCACTGGGACCAAAGTCATGTAAAATTATCTACATCTTAAATCTAACTTGGTGTGTTATAATAATCATTTCTAAATTCTAAATGTGCAAATAGTTTATAACTTAATACAATTGAGATTAAATTAATAACAAGACTATTAATTCACTTAGAAATGTTGCATACAAATGACATGTGTAATTAGATAATCTTAAAAAATAATCTTATTAAATTATTCAAATACTACAGTTCATACTTAAGATTGTGATGGAAATATGAGACTTTAAAGTTGTATTCATTTTCAGTACTGAATTATTTAAATAATATTTTAATAAACGGTGAATGAAAATAAGTTATTTAAAAAAAGCATTTCTATGAAATACATGAACTACAGTAGTATCTCGATTCTTGCACGTAATAAAAACCAGGTTCAGTGCACGTTTCGATACAAATCTGTTTAGCATTCAAGTTTATTATGTTTAATATTTCAATTCAAAAAAATTATGTACACATTTTACGTGGAACTGAAAAAATGTAATATTTTTGTTTGTTTTGTGTAAACTTGCTTTTTCAGCACCACACTGCTTCTGAGTTTCTAGAGTCAGAGTACGTAATTGAAAAAATTGCTTTGTTGCAAGAATCGAGGTGTGCAAGTATCAAGCATGTGCAAGAATCGAGATACTACTGTAATTTGAATCAGTTTTAAGCTGACTTTTGCGCGGTGCGGTTTCATAATGGCAAAGAAAAAGTTTACGTTGCTGACAATTAAAGACAAAGTTGACATTCTAAAGAAATTAAGTGCTGGATTTTCCATTAACTCCTTAGCCAAAAGTTTTCACGTGCATAGATCAACAATAACTCGTGTTAAGAAAAATGAACACACCATAAAAAAGTTCGTCGCACATTCTGAATCTAGCCCCGGTAAAAGAAAGACACTTAAAAGTTCGGAGTTTCCGAAAATGGAACGAGCATTGTTCAAATGGTTTGCAAATCAACGAGCGAAGAACTTGCCAATCACATCTGATATGCTCAAGCAAAAGGCCAAATTACTGCATGCCAAAATCAAGGAAAATCCGAGAGACTTCCAAGCTAGCAATGGTTGGGTTGTAAACTTCAAAAAAAGACATGGAATCCGGAGACTCAAAATATGTGGGGAAAAACTGTTTGATAAATCATCCGACTGGGATGGAGAAGATGAAATCCCTCTTTCAGAGTTGCGTATTCAGCTAGCTAAAGACTCATTACCTATTCAATCCATTGCAACTTTGCTTGAGGAAGTAGAACCGTTGCAGAAAATTTCCTATTCCGAAATTAAGCAATGGATCGTTGAACCTGATCTGCCGCCCACAGCACAAAATGAAGAGCACACCGATGATGACCTAACCGACGATGATGAAGAAACCGACGACGTGGTACACAGCACAAAGAAAGCTACACCGGAGGAGACTATAGCAGCATTTAATATTTGCTTAGAATGGGCGGAGCAAAGCAATGCTTCCTTAGAGGATATTATGACGCTCCAGAGACTCAGAAGCAGTGTGGTGCTGAAAAAGGAAGTTTGCATAAAACAAACAAAAATATTAAATTTCTTCAGTTCCACGTAAAATGTGTACTTAATTTTTTTGAATTGAAATATTAAACATAATAAACTTGAATGCTAAGCAGATATGTACGTAAAAATGTATGGAAAATAATAACTGCACCGAACCTGGTTTTCATTACGTGCAAGAATCGAGATACTACTGTAATTCATTCTTTCAGTCTTATTAAACCTAAAATTAATTTAGAAAGCGTGAATTTATTAGAAAAAAATTTTTTTTTTTGTTAATTAACCTTGAAAGTAATTGTTGATGGACATTCAACTAAAATACTTTATATCCTTTGTAATAACGTTGTAGAATTGCAAATTTGAATAACTAATGACTTTGTCCCAATACTGCACTGTGATGAAGCGGGAGGAAGGAAGGATAAGGATATGGTTTAATAGGTTGGATGTGTGGCCAAATAGCAGATAGCGGCTAGTTTGGGAGGACTACTATGCTGACGCCACGTCTCGCGTGATACACTCCTGATGCCTGACGGACTTCGACTCCTATGCCGATTGCAAGAGCGACTCGAACTCACCTTTGCAAATGAAATTCTTGGGGCACTTTTCACAGGCAAACGGACGCTCGCACTCCTGACCCTTGGTGTGGCTGCGCTGATGGAATAGCAGATTGCCCTTGAGCGGAAAGGACTTGCCGCACGTCTCGCAGGTGAAGGGGCGATCGCCGGTGTGACAGCGTGACATATGATTGATCAGATGCTCCTTGCGAGTGAAGGGCTTGTTGCACACATTGCAGCAATGGGGATTGTCGCTCGAGTGCTGGCGCATATGGTTATTGAGATGCTCCTTGCGCGTAAACGTCTTCTGACAGTACTCGCATTTGTGAGGCGAATCACCAGTGTGGAGGCGCACATGATTCGTCAGATGCTCCTTCCGGGTGAAGGTCTTCTTGCAGTAGCTGCAACGATGCGGCGAATCGCCCGTGTGCTGTCGCACATGATTCGTGAGGTGCTCCTTGCGCGTAAACGTCTTCGTGCAATAGGTGCACTTGTGCGGCGATTCGCCTGTATGTTGCCGTACATGATTAACCATGTGATCTTTGCGTGTGAACGCTTTCGTGCAGTACGTGCACTTGAACGGTGTCTCACCCGTGTGCTGGCGTATATGGTTCACCAGGTGCTCCTTGCGCGTGAACGTCTTCATGCAGTAGGAGCAGCGATGCGGCGACTCTCCCGTGTGCTGGCGCACGTGATTTAACAAATGCTCCTTGCGTGTGAACGTCTTGGAGCAGAAGTCGCACCGATGCGGCGTCTCACCTGCTTGCGTGGTAAAAGGTAAGAGTCGTACAATAACATTACAGATTAGTAATCATCGACAAAGATATTTTCGATTTAGTCATTGCATGTCCTTGTCTTGAATGTGCGTCCTTGTTGTCCCCAGTCCCAATTTAACTTTTGCTTAACATTGGGGATTATTTTCTTTACTGTTCATATTTAAAGAATTTCCTTTTTAAATGTGTTGTAAATTACTAAATTTTAGAAAATGATCTCAGTTATAAAATTCAACAGCATTTATCAAATATTTTTTATAATTTTCAGTCATACTTTCTATGAATGAGCAATAATAAAACTGCGATCACAATAATTTAAATAAGTTCATGAAACACGACACTCACAAACTTTGCTACCAACACACAGTGGCACATTCAATTAAAGTGTTGAGTATATCGTTGAGAAATGTCAGTAATTGATTCGTTATATTTAATTTAATTACGCAGTTAGTTCTGAATAATTCAAGTTGCTTGTATAGCTATAAAATGCATAGTTTAAATATTTTCAAGTGAACATAAGTTTATAATATACATAAATAAATTGCTCTCTGAGCAAAACTACTCAATCAATCATTGATTGATGATAAATCGAATGTTTTATTGTTCTTATTTAGTATTCCCTAAAATGGTTAATTTAAACACAATGAATCAGTAACTTATCTGAGAATGTCTTCGAATATTGATCTTCATTATTCATAGAGAATCGTTTGGACTTTGATTTGTGGAAGTGAATCACAGTTTTCAAATGATTCAAGATTCACAGAAATTGCTGTTTACTTTTCATTATCACGCCCATCCCTTGGGAGTAGTTCGTTATCGCTGCTCGTGCTCCAATCGCGCAGGTGTGCGTGTCAGAGTGTCGAAGTGTATGTGGGTGTGTGTGTGTGTGCGTGTGGCGTGGGTGCAATTGTCTCTTAAAGAATGTATGCCTTCCGGGCCCGTTTTGACTGTAGGACTCTGCGGCGAAAGGGACTGGCTTTTCGTGGAGACTGCGTAGGTGTGTGTGTGTGTGTTTGCGTAGATGGATATCGTCTCGTGGCTTAGTCTTAGTCGTGGTCTTTTTGTGTTGTTCTGTTTGGTTCTGTTTTGTCTCTTTACCTGTATGCCAGAGTATGTGATTGGTGAAGTGCTCCTTGCGGCTAAAGCTCTTGCCGCAGATTTCACAACGGAACGGCGTCTCGTTGGTGTGGGAGCGCATATGGTTGGCTAGGTGCTCCTTGCGCGTGTATTTCTTGCCGCAGACATCGCACTGATGCGGTGTTTGACCTGTTTATTGATGGTACACAGAACAAGAGAGAGAACAGAAAGTTGAGGGTAGGGTAGAGTTTCTTTTTTTTTCACTTTTCTGATTAGCGCGCAAGCAAAAGAAATATCAAAAATTTAACGTGTCGTAAGTTGTAACTTTTCAAATTCTCCCGCCAAAATATAAAACGAAATAAATATTTATCAAAAAGAAACAAAAATTATGATATACAATAAACAAAAACAAGTCCCCCGGCAACGCTATGTTTGTGTGAAACTTGGCTGTGATTCGAACGAAGCGAACGGAGGCTCGGCTTTCATTTTGTGTGTGTGGATGGCGCATGGGCGGTGGGCGTGGCTTGGGTAGTCATGTGTGAAGCGTATGTGTGGATGTGTGGGAGTATTGATGTGAGTGTGTGTCTTCACTAGACTAAATAACAATACGCATTTAAATCGAAAACTTCGCAGAAACATAAAAAAAAAAAAAAATATTCGACAGGTGCAGTGAACACCCCCTTAATTGTTATCGATAACTAACTGGCCCTGTGGTCAATGTTTGAACGTGAAGTTCGTCAAGTTGAATGCAACCGGGTTCGACGCCAATAATTTAAGCCTAATTTACAATGCACTTGTATGTGTAAGTTTGTGTGTGGTGGAATGAGTATTTCTTCAGCCCAAAAAATAGGTGTGTCTGTGTGTGGGCGTGTATCTGTCTGGTGTCGCACAGTTAACGCCGTAGGCACAGGCACAGGACGTTGGCAATCGACAAGCAGCAACAACGAACGTTTCATTTAGTATCGTTTTTTGGGCACCCTGTACAGCTGAGAGAGTGGGAGAGAGAAAGAGCGAGCGATAGAGTGGTGGAGTTCGAGTGTTGGCAAAAACAATGGGGGAAGAATGTAGAACTGGGGATCAAGGCAGAGGGAACACAGGCAAACTACACAATGAGAACGCGAGAGAAAAACGTTGGGATATCGCAGCGAAGACGATCGAAGGTTGGTGGGGATAAATGAGGGGGGTAAAGAATTGTGGATTGATGAGTGGAGAGTGGAGTGTGATTGTTGTGATTTTTTGAGAGTGTGTGTGTGATGTTGGCTAGGGGGTGGAGTGTTATGAGCGGTATGAGCGAGTATTGAGCGAGTGTGTTGGAAATGTACGTTGAGCTGAAACACAATCGATAACAGTATCGATAACATAATTTTTCTGGCAGTTATCTAATTAAATTTAATTATTTGGGAGATCATTTCATTTTGATTGATTGATTAGGAAAATTAATATGCAAATAATTCCATTTCGAAATATGGCTTTATCATCGATAACAACTTGTTGATAGTTATTCAGCTTGAAAGTGTACGTTAATTTTGAAAAGGCGATTAATAAGGATCGGTCTTATTTTGTAAGTGTTTTGTTGATTGTGAGTACAAAAAATGCAAAAAGGAAACTGATAGGCTACATATAAGGAGGCTTATATATAGGAAGCACAAGCACAAGCAAATTAATGTAAGTGATACAGAGTGAGGAGGAAGGAAGCAGACGAGAGGAAAGTACGCACGATGAGTTGCGGTTACTTAATTGATTCGATTTTTGATTTTGGATTTGATTGATTGATTGATCAAATTGATTTTGATATTTGGTTGGTGTGATGTGATGGCTGTTGATACATATATAGATAGCTGATATTATATATTTTTTGTGGTTTTGGTTTGTACTCTACTGGAATTTTGATATCGGTAATCGGTTATCGATATTGGTAATTACTTATAAGTTGTTTTTTTTGTTTTGGTAAATTTGATAGCATTTTTTTTTTTTTTATTCTGTATTTCTTATAGACTTTGTTTTGTGGTCGTGGCGCTCGCCGCTCGCATTGTCCGCCCCCGGTCACCAAATCACACTCACCAGTGTGCCACATGTAGTGGTTAACATAGTGTTCCTTGCGCGTGAAGGACTTCTTACAAATATCGCAACGATGTGGCGTCTCACCCGTGTGTTTGCGCACATGATTGACCATGTGCTCCTTGCGCGTAAACGTCTTGGCGCAGTACTGGCAACGGAACGGCGTTTCGCCCGTATGCGAACGAAAATGATTGTCCAGATGCTCTTTGCGTGCGAAAGTCTTTTGGCAAATGGTGCAGGCGAATGGTTTGTCCGTTGAATGCCGTTTCATATGGCGCTCCAAACTGGTATTGTTGGCAAACACATTGAAGCAAACAATGCAGGTGAACATGGGACCGCCAATGTGGATTTTGCCATGACGGGTCAAATCCTGCGATGTGGTAAAGCCCTGACCGCACACCTGACACATAAATGGCTTGCGCTCGCTGTGGTAGCGACGGTGCACAATCAGCTGATAGCGAAACTGGAACATCTTGCCACAAATATCGCACACATGCGAACCAGTCGCAATGGGCGTGCCATCCGGCGCCAACGAAACGCTCGACTGCCCATCGACGCCATGAATGCCGCCCTCCATTTTGGGCATCAGCAACTCACCGGTCGTCGTTGTCGAGTTGTTGTTATTGTTATTGCCCCCATTGTTACCCCCGTTCCCGTTGTTGTTGCTACCTGAGCTAGTCGTGGTCACCGTGGCGCTGCCCTGCTGAGTTCCAGCATTTGTGCTTGTCACCGCTTGCTGTTGCTGTTGTTGCTGTTGCTGCTGTTGTTGCTGCTGTTGTTGTTGCTGTGCTGATGCCGCCGCTGATGCGGCCGCTGCAGCCGCGGCTGCTGCATTGGCCGAGGCCATTACAGCAGCGACGGCTGCATTATTTGTGGACGCCGCCGCTGCTGCTGCAGCTGCGCTAGCCGAATGCGTCGTCTGCGGTGGCAGTGGTGGTGGCGGTGGCAGTTGAGGCGGTGGCAACTGACTGCCATGCACCGCCGCGACATGATTCACCACATCGCCATGGATTTTGCCAAAGACCTCGTGATACGTAAATAGTTGCGATATATCCTCAATGTTCACTTTATACATTTCAATGCCGTGTGGCGGCTTGCCGCCGTCTTCTTTATGATCTAGTTTATGACTTGGCAATGGCGGCGGTCCGCCTAACGTGATGGTGGTGCCACCGCCAGTGGTCACCACCGGTGCTGAAACCACCGAAGGTGCCGAACTGGCAGCGCTCACGTGCTGCATTTAGAGAACGGAAAACGAATTTTGACTTCTCGCTGTGTTCGCTCCGTCTCAAAATATTTTCAATAATCGTTGTGTTGTTCAATAAGTGTTGAGGTTGTTATTTAAACTTTTTGTGGTTCAAGCTGCTGTTATTTCTGCTGCTTCTTGCTGCTGCAGTTGTTGTTGTTCAAGGCGTTCTTATTGATGTAGAAGTAGTAGTTGTTGTAGTTGTTGTCTGCAGCCTACATATTGTAGTTGTAGTTGTTGTTGTCGTTGCTGCTGTCGACTGCTTTCGCTGGCCGTCGTGGCTACAAAAAGTCAAGTGGAATAATATTTGTTGTCTCTGATTATTGAAATTGGACAATTGCACGGACGCAATTAAAATGAGTTGGATCGCTTGGCCAAATTACCATGTAGCTTATTCTTCTTCTTATTGAAACATTGCTGTCGCTCTTATTGTTGTCGTATGATATTCCTTCAGATTCCAGATATAGTTTCACCTGCAAAAATTAAACAAAGTGACTATGAGTATATTGATAGTGCTTAGTGCCAAAGATAAACTTAAACCTAATTTCCTCTGATCATGATGACACTTTCAAGCAATGAAGACTCTAAATAGAATCGGTATTCATGCATCAAATTTAAAAATGTCCATGTAAATCCATGTAAACGGTAACTTAACATTGTCATAATGCTAAGCAGCACAGTCTGTTAACTGTGCTAACAACATGTTAACATTTTGCATGTAAAGTTCAGCCTTTCGACTGTCTGTTAGTAGTTTTTTTGCGATGTTATAGTTATTGTTATTGTAAATGCAGAAATGTAAAACTAATGCTGGCGAGCATTAACCCTTCAAGTACAGTTGAGCACACACACTCACATTCCCGCACAATTCTCATGTGAATTGATGTTCAAAAAGGCTGCTGGGCAGTTATTGATTTTATAATATCAAATGATATAAATTGGCCATTAGCAAAAGGCAATGGCAAAAGAGAGAGAGGAGTGTCCTGCACACACAATGAAATAACTTTATATAAATTGTAAAAGCACACAAAGCCACAGAAAAGGGAGTGGAGAAGCTGCTGATGATGTTGGGTGTGAAATGGGCTATGTCAATGCCTCGCCTTAGCAGGATTCAGGATTTAGATATCCAATCAGAGTATGCAAGCATTTTATAGAAATGTAGAGAGCGAACAAGCCTGCAGAGTGTAAGAGGGAGAGTGCGAATGCGAATGTGAAGAGAGGAGGCAGGTGGCTGATGTAAATATCAAGAAGTACAAATCGATTAAAGACAACGCGCCTTGGAGCATAAGTGTTGTAACTGTCAATGTGTGTGTGCAAGAAAAACTCTAGAGAAAGGGGGGAGTTAAAGTAAGCAGCGTGATGAGAGAAACGAATGTGTGAGAAAGCGCGCGCGCACGAGTGGGGGTTGTGGAAGAAGAGTGGGTTGTTTGCATAGGTCCTGAGCCGAACTGTAGTAAGCGCTTAAGCTGTACACCACTTCCCCGCTCCTGAAGCTTGCGCTCTCTCATTCTCTGCCCCGTGTCTTACATTTAGATTGTTTTCACTGGCCCAGCAAATAATTCAGCTAAACAGACGACACACAAACACACACTCAAATATACAAAAACAATACAAATACGAGAGAGAAACGAAACGAGGAGTGTAAGTGGGCGAGTTCATGTAATACAAAAAGGGCGCCACTTTTTATGTGGTGAGGTAGGAATACATATACAAATACATACATACATACAAATATATGTAATATATGTAACTTCAGCTTTTTCTAACTGGGCCCGGGAAAATGGGCGGAGCGGGCATGAGAAAATGCTGATAAATCTAAACACTAAAATAACTGCGATAGAAACATTTGAAAGTCATGGGAAAATTGGCTATGTAAAAGTATTTATAAATAATTTTACTCCAAAAATATATAAGCTTTAAAATATATTTTGAAATTTGATGTAAAAATACTTAAATCTTTTTAACCAAACTCGATCAATTTCATATATTTTCATCAAAAAATAAATAAAGCGTTTCGAAACTCTGGAAATTTCCCTTTTACTCAAACATTAACTGCTTAATCTGACACGACTGTGTCATTATTACATTCGCGGGGAGTCATGAATGTTAATTTACGCTCTCCGATTGCATTTACAATGATATCGGTAGACCCGCTATCTAACCATTAATAGAACACCCTGACCTTCTTATTTGCACTTACCTTATGCAATGTATATCGCTGCTTTGGGGTTAATTGTCGCCGTTATGTCTCACCAGGAGCAAAAGTTGCATATTAAATGTTTTTGATAGTAGTAAACCGGCTGCCGCGCTTTATGCACATTCAATCAGTACTTCGTTACGTTCGGGTCACCTGCAACAAGAGAGGCATCGATAAACGATAACAACATCAGAGCGGTGAGCAACAGTTTGTTTTGTGTTTATGTTTACGCGAAATAATCAAACGGACCGCGCGGTACAGTTTTACCCCTCAACCACCACCTACATATTCCCTTTATTAGTGCGCACAGCAGAGACCCCGTGAGCTGTTCGCGGTAGGAGGAATTCGACGCTGCAAAAGCAAATCAAGTGAAAATTATTTGCAGTCAATATGCAAAGAGCACACTTGCACACGTACAACTTATAAATGTATTTACATACATGTATGTATGTGTGTGCGTAAGCGCAGATGAAAGCTGTGTCGCAGTTCGTACGGCTGCGGGGGGCAACAGACAATTTGCAAGGCAGGGCTTGATTGAATGATTGAAATCGCATGCATGATAATATAATTTGAACACATGTTTGCAGAACATACATATGTATAAACATTTGTCTATTTTATAATATTATTTGTATATGTTTGTGTGTGTACGGATATTTAATATATATATGTATATACAACGAAACACATTCGACACACAAATTGCTCAATATTATCTAAAAAGACTCAAACGCGATTCGGTGCTAACAAATCAAATTAATTGTATCTTTTATAAGTACGTATAATGTACATATCCACATCCATAAAAAATGTGTACATACATACATATGCATGTATGTACTTGTAAATATGCACATACATATATATGCATGTATATGTACTCGTGTGAATGAATGTGTGTGTGCTATATCTATTGCGGTATGTGCGTGCATTGCCCGTCTTCTAGATGATGGAGCTCTTGTGCTTTGCTTCGCTTTTGGCTGCCCCGCCAACAAAATACAAAAAAGTTGTATTTTCTTCTCTCTGCCTCTCTCTTTTTGTTCCTCTCACTCTATATATCCTCTCTGGTTTCTCGGCTTGCGGTCGACTCTTCGGTGTGTGGCCTGGCCCTCGCCTCTTCTTGCTTACTTTGTGCACTTTTGTGCTTTGCTTTATTTGTTGTTTCGTTGTCCGCTCACACGACGTTCGCAATGAAACGCGCTCTCTCGCACTCTGTTGCTGCCTCTCACTCTCACATTGTAGCTGTAGCGAGCCGCTGCTTACATTGCTTCTCATTATTCATTGAACGACAACGCTCCCCTGTTGCCCCACACACACCCCTCAGACGATTTGCACGACGACGCTACATACAATTCCAACCGCCTAAAGCGGAAAACCAATAAAAACGATTTGAATCGCAAAGCGTAAGTACAAAATAAAGCGAAAAAGGCTGGCACAGACGAAACGAGAAAAAATGAAAGCTACGGCGGGCGCGCGACGAACGGTGCGGAGCGAAACGAAGCGGAGAGCGAACAGTACAGGCGGCGCATACAAGTTTTGCGTTTTGCCCACATTCTATGCCGAACTCGAGTTATAGTTATAATTATTGCTGCCGTGCTGTCGTCCATCTCTCAAGCTTTTTTATTTTTAATTTTTGTTTGGTAGTCGCTCAATTTTTTCGTTAAGCGAATAGAGAGGGATGGAGAGCGAGACGAGGGCAGAGAGACATATTTTCATTACAGTCAATTAGTGTGCATTTCATAATTGTTTAATAAAATACAAAAGATATTAAAATCGAAACTAGTATTGAGAATATTTTTTGGCCATTATTTGTATACGAAATAAGACCGAGGAAAATGTAATTGCTCAAGTAATCCAATCAGAAAAATTAAATTAATGTAACATATGGTAGCCAAAAATCTATAAATGTAATTTCTGAGAAACGCATACACACATTTCATACACATAAATGTATGTATGTAAATACATACATTCAAAGCATCTCAGTTGCATTTGCATTTATTAATACGAAAAAATTCATTTTTTCGAAAATGCAACCCTGTGCCGCCTTGCAAACAAGAAAATGACACGATGATGACGTTAATGGGAACTCGGTACGTGTGTGTATATTTATTACGCACACACATTCATAAACATATGTCCACAGATACAATACATAGGCACACAGCAGCTCACGTATCTCATATAAACACTCACACTAGCAAACACTCTCGCACTAAAACACACACACACACATTGAAGTCGACCGCAAAGTCATTTGATAATGTTGTATTAGAATTTCACAAAGATTCACTGCCTTCCAATTAGATTATTTTGCACTAGCTTATAAGAGAACTTTTTACAATAGTGTCGTCCACCCCCGCCAATTGTTAGTTTGCAATTTTTGCATAAACATTCGCAAAAATATGTTCTTATGACGCCATTATATGTATGTATGTTTGAAAAATTACTTGATTGTAGTGGTGGCGGTGCGTGTATTTGTATATGTGAAAAAAACTTTAGCAGCGCAACAGCAACAGTAGTAGAAAAATCAAAACGCCGCGCGGGTGAGAGGCGGTGGTGTACGGTGTACAGAGCAAAGCAAACTGAAAATTGAATGAGACGCGGAGGCAGCAGAAGCAGAAGCAGCAGCGCGATGTAAAGTTCTTCGTGAGGCGCGTTCGTTTCGTGCACTGCACGAATATACAGTGAGTACGACGCAAGCACACACTTTACATACATATGTTTATGGAGTAGAACTTAGAATTGCATCCATTATAATTAACTAAAATTTCCTTTTAATAAATATTCAATAAATCCATTTTGATCAACTATTTGTAGACAGGAGTACAGCTTTTTCAGTAGATATACAGATTCTTATTAGATATAAGGATCCGTATATCGAAAACATGAATTTTTATAAATTATCCAAGATTTTTTTTATGTTATATTTATTGTTCTTATCAAAAAAATTTTTAGAATTTGTATCTGAGAAATTCTTATATTCAAAACGTGTTTACTGTGTATTCATGCAAGGCTCTTATTTCGTGTTCGGTGTTCCTGTTTCTCGTGGGAGAGGCATAGGTAAAGAAAAGAGAAATATCACGAGAGAGCGGGAGAGATACAGAAACAGTGCGCCGTATCTGTGTTTGTGAGTGCGTTGTTCTTATTGACTGGCGTTGAGTGACTGACTGCTCGCTGCTTTTTGGGGCTTGTGCTTGGATATAAAAAGGCGGTAAAAATATTAAGCAGAAATATGGCTGCATCAAAGCTGTTCAATCCGCAACCTTGCAATACTAACTCCACATTAAATTCCCAATTGGGATTAAAACACGTATATCATGAATGCACCATATGCATGTATGCACATTTTACTTACAGCGGTCAGACCTGAAATCAAGCTCTTTTGACTTGCCCACCACTCCTCTTTTTCTTGTATGTTGCAGCAGGCGTCCCGTACCACGACGCGTAAAATTCTTAATGGCGGCTGTAGACGGGGAACCGACGACGCCACAATTTTTGACGCACACACTTATGTTATCTGCTTGTTACCCGCATTTTGCACTGAATTCACGTTTTATTTATTCCAAATATTTGTATTACTTTTTTATTTGGCGTTTTTGCAGCCATGCATTTTCTTATTTATTTACTACTTACACACACACACACCACCACCACTTACTTATTCTTCCTACACCACCACCAACGAGCACCATTATGAGTGACCGCAAAATACATTTCAAAATGTACTTTATACATAAAAAATATACCGGAATATGTATATAATTTTTTTTTGGGTACACTTTTTAGATAACAGACACAGTGTCTGAGCACTTCAAAAAACAAACAAAAATCATGTAAAAAGGTGCTTGTCTTTAAACAGCTTATTTAGATTTTTTATTTTTTTATAACTATCATTTATTTATAACATTTATTATTTATTTATTAATATATTTATAACATATTATTATCCATTCGGAAGTCTTCATCAGACTGATTGGATTTTCTTATTAGAAGAATTAGAGCTAAAAAATTCCGAAAAGAATAACGATATATTATCTCATATAATTATATTTATTTTAATTTATACATTTGCCCGACGTAAAATCTTGTACGAATCAAATCGTTATATTTTTACACTTGTTTCGAATGTGAAAATATGACTTTGAATTTTAATATTTTTGCACTTGTCACTTTTATCGATGAATATTAAAAATCAAAACTATTTACTACGAAAACGTAAACTCAAAACAACAATTTCAGACTTCTAATTGATACCAGGCTGTTCGCACTGTTGCCGCAAAGTATTCCCTATTTCCATAGGAAATATGGATGTAAGTGGATGTGTACAAAACCTGTTTCCATGATCAGATGCCAACTGCAAATTCATAACCGAAACTGGTCTCACATTGATAAAATTGTAAATAATGAAATAATTGATTAATAACAAATGCAAATTTGATCAGGGAGAGCACATTGAAGTTGGGGCAAGATTGCTCTTAGTCTGACATCAAGTTATTATCGAGTCTGATAAACCGAACATTCATAATAGAAATTTTGGCATTAGTGGTTGAAAGTTACACATCGAAATATACTAAGAAAAAAATTCTTTTATTTTTAGTACTAAAATGTCAAAAAAATATACCATCAATCCTTCCGTCGAGCATCAAATTTCAATTCGTAACGTGGTTACCGTGTAAATACAACAATAAATACTTATCTTAATATCTTAAATTTATTGAAAACCTTTTTGTATTTGAAGCTCAATTATATAAATTTTTACTTATTTAATTAACTTCATGTTGCCGGGAAATTGTTGTAACTGATAAAATTATGAAACGGATTTTTGAATTTACCTATTATTACGCTTATAAAGAATTAAACTTCTACAAAAATTTTCGTCTTTACGGCTTTCAACTACTTTTTTCTGGAATTTTTTAAACTTTTAGAAAGCTATTTTCAATTAATCAATTATTCACGAAATTCCGTTGCCTTACTAATGTTTCTCATATTCGGATTTGCAACATAATTGCAATGGAAATAGAGTCCTATGTAAATCGACATATTGATATCGGATTTATATTAAATTAACAAGCCCCTTTTTAGCTTTGTCTAATTTTTTATTTAATTTTATTATTATTCTGAGACTAATGATTTTTCCGAATTGTTAATGAACAAATTCGTGGTTGCTAAATGGTGGAATTGTATTGAATTCACATTTCTATCTCTCGATTTATCAGTTAAATAAACTTCTAAATATATTATGAACGAATAGTTTGATTTGTAATTTGTTTTATTTCGCGTTATCGTAAAATAAATTACAAAATAAAATACATTTGCATATAATTCGTATCCTTATAGTACTAAGTATTAATTTACTCACAAATGTTGGGTTAATATTGCGCTGTGTTATGCTCTTATCAAATGAATTTATGTAAATACATATTCACCCAGGTCAAGCCCCTCAATTGTGCTTTGCCTTTAGCATTGTTTTGTCGATAAGGATGCCTTTAAGCCTTCTATATATACATAATCTATACATATATATGAAGATAAAACTAATAGAAAATCACATAATTGAAATAAACAAAATTAAATTCGTAACGGCGCAGGCATTTTGTTAAAAATACATTCTTTAAATTTGGATTACTCACTTTGGAGTCTATAGAGATTAGTTCGATAATTGCTGTCGTTGTGACTAAACCAATTACACAAACTACAATCTTTGAAATATTTAAGCTTTTTATACAATGCATTTACTGTTTTTTTTTCATTACTTTTTTTTTTTGGCAATTGGTTACGCGATTCCTTTGCAATTTTTGTAGGTATATTACTAATATTAAAATCATCCAAATCCTTGACTGCAATCGGTAGTTTCGCTTACAAGAATATACAAGTATGCTGGCATAGTGTATATATAAAAAGTGGTCCTTAATTCGAGACAAATGTGTGTGTGTTGTTATTATTATTGTTAAAACATTCATTTGATTTTCTGTACTGCCTTATTGTAATTCGGTTGATGTAATTGGCTACAAAACTTTCGTTATGTTTTTTAACTATATTCATTGAAATTAAATTATACAAAAAGTGATTTTTGTTGTTTCTTTTCAATATATCTAAATATACATATATGAGAAGTGTACAAGTTATAGTTAAGTAGACAAAACAGGAGCAGAAAATAAAGTAATAATGTTTGAAATTCTGTTTTAAGTTAGTTTTCATGTATCAAGAAAGGCCGGTTAAAGGATACAATACGGATCCACTTGAGGGCTGCGCTACAGAATAAAATACAGTTTTGTTTAGTTTTTAATAAGCTAATGTAAATCACGATAATATGGCCACGCTTCGCCGCGGACCACCCTGACTGATGTTATCCATGGAGGACCATTTCTTGATGCCGTTTTTAAGCGCTTCGGCAGTTACTTTGTCTTGCATTACCCGCGACATGGCCTCCAGCTTTTGGGCCCGCTCCTTGGATAGCGGCTCTGTGGGAAAATTTAACTCGTTCGCCTCGGCAAGCGTGCGCAAATCAAAATAATATTTGGCGTAGACGGATGAGGGTACATTAATGTTGAATTGCAGCAACTCCAAAAATTGACGCTCCAGCTCATTCATATCTTCGACCGTAATATCCTTGAGTATCTGGCAGTAATCGACATTCCATACTGCTTGGTCGTCCCACACCTTAGAGGCAAGCAGTATAGCACCTACAAGACCAGAAACACATTAGAACCGAACCAAAAAGTGGCTTGTATCAGACATAATTATAATAATTTAAGGAAGTAAGATATGGTGTTCCCTGTTTTATAAATATATAATTAAAACAAGTTGGGAATTCAACAGATCACATACCCAAAACCATGCGCTTCCAGTTGCATGGTCCCACATCGAGTTCCGCATAGGTGAGCAGACGTTCTAGATAGACTAGCGTGATGATCGCACACTCGGCCGTCAGTTGAGCGGCATTAAAAAGCGTACGGACAAACTTGTAGATCTGTCGATGTTCGGGATTCTGAGTGTCATAGTTGTCGGGCACGTGATCATGCGTCAATGGATGCAGCTTTTCATCGAAAATGTCCAAACGCCGATCCGATTGACGATTCTTGATGTGATAGTAAATGGCCAACGAAACGCATTTGACAGTGTTCTTTAGGTTCGGTTGTGAAACTGTGCTGTCATCCAAATAGATGGTCGAGCACGAGGAGCTCTTTTTGAGGCCCCCACAGCCCGTGAGGCCACCGGAACTATTCGCTCCAGGCGTGTTGGCACCGCCTCCGCCAATGCCGCTGCCTTGTTGTGCGATCTGATGCTGAGAACGTTTACGCGTCATACCGCCATTCTCCACCTTGGACCTTTCCAGAAACATGGTGGCTGCCGTTGGATCGACAGAGGGATCCTCTTCACCCTCAAGCGCTTCACGCTCTGAGATGTGTTGAAGATTCTGTTGATTCTCAAAGTTATCACCGCCGGCGCCTGGTTGATGCTGTTGATGATGATGCACCGACATGGCCACCCCACTGCCACCGCCATGGCCATCGAGTTGATGCTGTGATGTGTGTGGAAGCTGGTGACGTTCCTCAAATACGGGCGGTATATCTTTAGACTTGCGATCCGACTGAGGACTTGAGTATGCACAGCACGAATTCTTGTTGCCCATGGCTGTATGATGTAATGCCAAAAATGCTGCTTACAATCAATAATAAATGCTAAGCGTCTGACTAGTTGGGTCACTTCTGCTGTCTCCTATCTCTCTCTTTCTCTGAGTAAGTGTCTTTTACAAATTTAGCTGGCCAAAAGATTCGGCGGCTGCTGCGCAAATTTGATCTGATCTGTTTCAAGGATGGATCCTGGGCTCACGCTATCGACTCGCTGCGAGTTTTGGCACTTGCTCGTTTTGGTAGATGACTTGAGGCGGTTTCTATGTGCATGGCGCTGGCGTATCGTTCAACAATAACTGCTGCAACTGCTTCTGCTGCTGCCCAAGCGCCGAACAACAATGTCAAGGAGCTGGAAACAGATGACAAGAGCTTGGTTAGTATATAGAAGAGAGCCATATCATTGAAATGAAAGCCAAGAAGAGATGAAGCTACATTAGCTATTCATATATGCCAATCTCCATCTAGAACTATCACTATTCTGAGCCATATCTCATTCCCAATCCCGTTCCCTTTCTCTATTGTTTGCCGTCAATTTGAACAGTTACGCTTACGCTTTGTATTTAAATATGCATAAAACACTTTGGTAAAGATTCTGCCCACCTGCCACTCCCTCCGCCAAGTGTTTTTCGTGTGCTAGAGATAAGATTTCTCTGTGCTGTTTATTTACCTAGCGCTGGCGCTAAGATTATTGTATAAAATTAATTAAGTCCAAGCACGACAATCGGCATGTGGGTGAGCACAGAGAAGCCAGTGCATAGGCGTGTGTGTGGACGCGCTGTTGCTTAATTTGGCTAAAGGCAACTTTTCACAAAGTGTGTCGCAGGAAGGGCGGGGAGATTGTAACGTAAAATAAAACACTAAAATATTCAGTGGGGCGGGGCTCCGTTTGATGGTCAGGCGGTTTGACGCTCTGATAGCCCTTGTTTTGGATTAGTGTGTCACTGTCATTTGACCGAAACGCTTGCCTCTTACACATTAATCATGGCCTTTTTCACAAACAACAAATAACCAACAACACCATCCTTAGCAGTCTCCCAAATTGCCGCTGCGTGCATGGCAACGCCATGAGCAAAAACTTCACATACACATATATAAATTCAGATTCACACACTCGTGCAGTCAAATGTGCTGTTGCTTGTTCCTAATTTATGTTAATTAATTCGCAAATTGCACTGACGTCTTTCAACTTATAGCATACGGCGCATTTCAAAATTGCGATAATTATTAAAAAAATTCTTAACGAAGCAAAAAGAGAAAATTACTTTTTGTTGTGCAGCTACTTACAATAAACTGGCAGTCAGCCTGCAACGTATACAGAGTCATTCGCAGTCTGCGCGCCCAAGTCATCAGCTGTTATGTTATGCTCAAAATGGAAATGTCCATGTACTGTTAATGCAAGTGATTTTCGATTTCATATATCGATATTATTAACATTTCCGTTTTCTGAATTTCAAATTGATGCTGTCATATTAGCGATGTTGAGTTAAGAGATACATTTGGTTAGGTTCAATAATATTTTTATTAGTATATTAAAAGTCATATGGTGTTATTATATATTCTTGAAGGTATTTCGTAATAAGCACACACCTCAGCTAATAAATAAGCATGTTAAATATTATGAGTTGAACTTAGTACGAAAATTAAAAATATTCTTAACGTTCTTTGTTGAGGCATTTTTCATTTTTGAATAACTTGTCAATTTAGTTCGTAAATGAAACAAAATTATTTACAGTTTAGCGTGTTGAATGTTTTCGACCTTAGGAATGTATTAAGTGTTGTGCTAGTTTAAAGTAGGTTATATTTATTATATGCACTTTTTATTTACACAAAACTCACATACTTTTAGTTAGGTTTGCTTGGTTAAATATTATATATGTATGTATGTATATTTATCATTTGTATTTCATAGTAGTTTTTATTCTTTAAATGTAATGATTGCTTTTAACTCATATATTTCTATACACATACATATATGCATATAGTATTATTATTATTATTATTATTATTATTTTGACTTGCACTTGACTACTGAAAATCGATAAGATATGGCGATAGGAAATCCATGCTATAATTTTTCGAGATAATCTCATTTCTTTGTGCATAGTAATATTTCTATAAATACTTATTTATGGAGCCAGAAAATCTCTCTTATTAATATACACTATGTATGCGTAATATTTTTTATTGTTGCTACAAAACTACTGTATTTTTCGCTAATAACGTTAAGACAAATTTGAATGTTGTCTGTTAAGTAACAGAGATTATAACAAGTTTATTTCGCTATTAACTGAAAGATGTGCAAAGGACCTCGACTCGGACCTATGCCTTTGATTTCGATTTCCATTTATCTATGTTTTTTTTTGTACATATAGAACTCATTATAAGTGACCATAACTGTTTGCCTATTCGCTTTGAGCGTTTCAATTTGTTCGACATTCATTATGTATATGTACATATTAGTTATGTATGTATATGTGCATTTGTAGTATATGCTTATGTATGTATATGTAGAGTATTTGCTGCTGCTAAGATTAAATAAGTTATAGATTAAATATAATTTAATATATATTTGTGTTTTTATTTGTTGAATATGTTTAATACGGCCTTTACACATACACACAGTCACATACAGACGAACACATACACATACTCTCAAGAGGGTGTATGTATGTGCGCCGTCAGATGGTTTGTGGTTACCAACTACAGTAGTTAATTACGAGTATTTACTACCTTAATAAAGCTATGATCCCAATTTCAGCTGATAATTTGGTACCTTACTGCTAAGCACATTTACCACTGCCCTTTGCCTCGGCTTCGGCATCGGATGTACGCAAGGGAAACCCCCAAATTCAAACTGCCTTTTTTTTCTGTTCTCTCTGTCTCACTCGCACTCGCTGGGCTCGATCGCTGTCTGTGTAAAGAGCAATGGTAAATCTTAAAAGAATGGTCCCGCTATCAGACATTTTGAAAAACGTTTAAAACATTTTAGTTTGGATTCTTCTTCGAATTCGAGAAAAACACACACAAAGAACTGAACTGAAAAGAATCGTGTTTTAGTTACATATTGGTTAGGTTTCTTTTTCTCACGTATAAAAATAAATATGTATGCTTATACATGTGCCATGTATTATAAGGTATAATTTTATATGTTATATTATATATGTATAAATATTCTTAACATTCATATACATCGAATATGTCAAGTAGGTAGCCATGTGCATTTATATACTTTTTCGAGTGGAAATTCAAGTAAATCGAAAGTCTGTTAGAGGTCCTTTAGAGATATTTACATTTCCGCTTTAAATCTATATTTAGTTACTTTCATTTTGTTGTAGTTTGTCAGGTATTTTAGTTAGGTACTTAATATCTAGACAGCCCTTTGCGCCGGTTGCTTATTCCACAGAAATAATTGAGCAAAGTTTCGAAACCAAACAACGAAAATGCAGACTTAAATAATTACAAAAAAAGATAATTTTTAATTAAATATTTTGAATACAAAAATCATACAATATTGACGAAAATAATTGGTATATTTAAAAGTATTAAGATTGATTTGTAAAAAAGAAGAATATGTTGAAGAAATCTCTATGAGCTAAGCTAAATAAATGCTTATCAATTGTTGAAACAATCTCCTAAAACAAATGCCATCTATTTACAGAGTTCCTGCTAGAGTTGTGCAATGCTGTTGCTAATATTTGCTTAGAGTGTTGTTACATTTACTATTTCTACTAACAACAACAAATGATACATCAAGTAGGTATACACGCATATATAGTACATTCATTTAATTCAAAATATTATATGATATATATTTATGATTTTCAGTATTTTGATTGATCATTATTTACGAACATGAATTCTATTGCTGCACATATATGCACGTTATTCAACACTGACTATCGTGGATTTACTCAGGTTCGCTACTTAGTTCTGTGTTGTCAGTGAGCCTTTGCACATTTGTATTTTCTATATATGTATTTGTTATGATTTATTTATCATTTGTATTTAAATGTATATTTTCTATTGTTTATAGATTGCTGCTTATGCTTATAACACTTAGTTGACTACAGTATTTAGTTAGAGACGTTTCCCAAACATCGTTTAGTTGCCAGCAGCGTCCTCTGTTGTAGCTTCCTTCTGCTCGCTAGATGTAGTTGCTGTTTCCGTTTCCGCATCTGCATCTCCAGCGGTCTTGTCTTCTGCCCCTGCTTCACCCTCGGCTTCTGCTTCAGCGGCGGCGGCCAGCGCCCGTGCCTCGGCATCTGCGAAGAGCATCAAAATTCGTATTAAAATTGTTGGTGCAAGTGATGACTGAATGTGATAATAAATGTTGAAAATATATATGTATTTGTGAATGATTCATTTACTTCTGAGCAAAACAGGGAAATCCTTTTCATATTATCTTATTTTCGGTCTTTAGAAAATCAATTTAAAAATGTATGTAATATAACAAAAATAAAAAAAAAATATATATATTTTCCGATTTATATAATATCAGACTCTTATTTATTTGAATAAAAATTTGGAAAAATGTATTCTTTTGTTATTCTAAACCGGATCTGAAAGTATTCGACTATGAGTTCTTTAAGTACATACAACCTATCTTAATATTATAGATAGAGAATAAAACTAATTTTGAATTTCAAATCCGAATTAATTTTATTTATGGAAACAATTGTCCAAAGAAGCCAAAAAATTAAACAAATTTTGAATTTTTCCTAACTGAAATTGTAACTACAAATAAATCTTCAGTAACCCAACATTATTGGTATATTTATCATATAAGCTTTATTTCTAAATAACATATATTTTACATTATGATGAATCAATTAGCCCGTCTGTTAGGGGGTAGTCTCAATTTGGAGCCCATTCTGGTATTCAATGTGATAACTTAAGCTGGACAAGAGGGAAGTGGAACATGGTGGACTTGCTTAACTCAAGACACTTTTTCTTCTGCGTTCTAAGAGCTCTGCGTAAGAATTAGGTTTAGATTGAGATTGAAAATGCTAATGCCAAGGAGATCAAAGCAGTTGGCTATTATGCCATGACTAATTGAACTACAAAAAGCTGCTCGAAACTCAATTAATGTGACCAAGACCAACTGGAAGTCGTTTACCTTTGATGGCCTGCTCCTTCCAGATGCGCTTGTTCTCGATGAGGCAACTCAGCCACGGCTTGCTGATACTAAACTTGGTGCCCCCGGGTAGGCTCTTGCGTGTCATCGCGCACATTGGACGCTTCTTGTCCTCGTTGGTTTCCTCAATGGTGCTAATAGTGCACGTTTCCTCGGGTAATGAAGCCGGTTTGTTCTTAATCACGGGCGCAATGGGCGCCAATATATGCTCCAGCATATCGGACATAATGGTCATGCTGGGCTCCACAATGAAATCGATAAAGCCGATCTGAGATTCGGCAACGAGCGTATTTTTCCGATCGCAGAGCGGACTAAAGGGTAGACCCAACTCCTTTTCAAGGTCACCCTGGCGAAAGAATTCCTCGAGCAGCAGCATGGTCCAGCGATGATGGACATCCCAATGTTTGGCCGGGTGGGAGATATCACAGCAGTGCAGCACCAAGGACAATGCCTTCGATTTGTCAATGGTCGGCTCCTGCAGCGTCAACAGATTGCGCATTATCTTCAGTTGCTGAAAGTGATAGGTCATGTCGGTGGCCAGCACCATGTCAATAATGAGTGTGCGCAACTCTTTGTACTCCTCGCGCGATAAATGCGACAATATGTTGGCCTCATCGTCCTTCATCAGCCGAAAGCTGGCGCTCACATGATGGTTCTCCAGCACGGCGCGATCATTGTACAACAATGCCGTCTCTGAGCCGGACATGACATGAAAATTGTTGGTGGTTCCGGTGTGTTCAAAGTCATGCAACAGTGCGGCCAGCAACGATGCAAATATCTCCAGATCCGTTAGCCAGTTCATCAATCCCGTGTTGCACAAACAATAGTGCATCGATTGCATTACATCCACCGCATGCAGATTGTTGTGATATGGATTGCGATAGCGACAATAGCCTTCCTCCACCCTATTCAGAAACGTCTCCAGCACCCCGGGTGCTATCTTGAACTTGTGCATCGCTCCGTAGCGATTCAACAGATCGTATGCCACGTACTTGATCACCTGACCACTGGCCGCCTCTGTCAGCGCAAAAACATCAAATGTCCAATCGTCGAGATTCTATAAGAGATGGAAATTTGAATGAATATATAATAGAATATATGATTTTTGTATTATTTATATTAATATAACATGAAATACTACTACTTTCTTTCCGTTTACATACTTGGAGCAAAGAATCTCTTCTAGTATTTATTTATTTATTTATTATTGAAAGTTTTTTCATATATTGATAGATTTTCACATAACGGATATTAGAGATTGTAATCCTATTATTACAAAAAGAATATAAGCATAGTTTGGTTTTAAATTTGTATTGAATTTTGTTAATTTCTAATATTTTTATTTTCATTAGTGTTCTTCTATCTTTTCGTGTATTTATTACTTTATTTACTAAACTTTATTCCTATCGGAGTATCAATTTTTCAATTGTTTGCCAACATTAAATGTTGCATAGTTTTTGGGGCGTCATGAAAAGAGTAGCGAACTTTACCAGCCAATTTTTACTTAGATCATATTTAATTGATAGTAAAATTCAGAATAAATTGATCAATCAAATCGCATCACACAAGGAATAATACTTGTGTGAGAAACACTCGATAATTTGTAATTTGTAAAGCACTTAAGAAAATATTTTAACGAGGCTTTGGAATTGATGATATAATAAATTCTAGAATTTTTAATTTCATTATGATATTATTGTGTGATACTCGTATACATTAGCTATGTACTTCAATAGGGGAAATATTAGGAGTAACTTCTCTATTGTTGGACACTCACCTTGAGCAACTTGACGACGTCGGGTGGAAATTGCATGAGGGTCGAGCTGGAAACTCGCCTATAAATGCGATCCACAAAGATGCCGGCGCGAATGGCGTGGGCCACCGAACGGAACTTGGGCTTCTCGTCGCTCCTGGTGCGAGTGGTGGCCATTTGACGGGTGAATGTCGAGGCCAACCATTCGCGCACTTCCGGCGGCACCGCATCCGGTTGCACCTCGGACAGCTCGTCATCCTCGTCAGCCAGGCGCCTACAGGGTATTCATGGGTTTGGGTTTGAGGTAGGAGATTGAAGAAAATATACATTGTTAGTCTATTTTCAACATGCTCCTCCATATACACGTATGTGTACTAATTTGATTTTTTTTTTTTGTGATAAGAAAGAAAACTTGTAAATATTAATAAACTTAACAGAAATTCAAGATAAATTAAATAATTTTATGTTATGTAGCGCAATATCGTTTGTGCTTTTTCCTTCATTTTTTCAGTGAATATTAGCTTAAGTTAGGAAATAAAATAAAATAAACAAATGCACCAACAGAAGAACAACATATAAAACAATATATAGAAAATTAAATTGAAGAGTTATTTCGTGTTATTGCGGAAAAGGAAAGTCTTTTGGATGGGTTAGGAAAATCCATTAAATTTTGTACTTTTCACATATGAAAAAGTTTAAACAAACAAAAGGGAAAAATATATAATAATGTGAGAAAATCTATTTTGAACTGGATGCAAAAATTCACTAAATAGCTGAACAGGCAGTGCATGCTGGTATGTATATATGTCAGTGTGTGAGAGAGTGTGTGTTTAAGGTGACTAAGCGAATTCACTAATTGTATGCGCCGTTTTTGGGGTGCAACAACATACGTGCAACGTGCCACAAACGCGCAAAGACTTTCACATAAACTTTAATTTTGATATATGTATGTAGATATGAGTAGAAGTCTTAGCATTATGCGCACATAATTGGCTTTGGAAACACAGTGAAATATCAGACTAATTGGCCAATTAGTTAGTGGCGGCGAGGGGTGACGGCTTAACGACTTGACATCCTCAATCAGTGCACATTTCTATGGCAACTCCTAGTTCCACTCAACTCGTCTTGAATTTCCAGGAAATTTGCCAAGAAATACACTCAATATATACGCACACACAAACACAGGTAGAAAAGGATAAAAAAAAATAGGAAAAATAAATACATATTATAAAGTTGCACGTTATGCCAGCTTGAAGAGAGAGAGAAAGAGAGAGAGACAGTGGGAGGGGTAGGTGTTACGATGCAGCAGGAGAGAAGCAAAAGCGTCCTTTATAAGCGACTTAAGCGAAGTAGCGTTAGATTCAATTATGCTTAATTAGTCGCAGTAGTGCTGCTACAACAACAACAGACGCCACTTTTGCCAAGGCGATTACGATTATGATTATCGATTGGCAGTTCCGATAAAACCAATTAGCGATTTCCCTTGCTTGTTAAAGCATTGTAGTTTTTGGTGAATTTCAAAAGTAAGTGTGAAACGTTGTAGATTTTGAATTCTACTCAAATAATAATTTAGTACTTAATTGTACTTTGTCGGCAATGAATTTTTGCCACATTATTAAAAACTTGTACTTTTCACATTTCTTATTTAATTTCTTAAGCTTAGGTACCGTTTACTTACAGCCAACTTAACCAGTAGTGATTTTTTGGTGACTTTAAACTAAATTAACATGTGAGATGCAAGGAACCAAGATTGCTGAACGATTACTTAATAACAATAGTCGTATACGCAATGCAACTGCTTTGCCTAGTATTTTTGTGGTTTCCCAAGGAAACTGACATAACAAAGAATGTTAACTGAGGCTGGCATTTACTTGAATCAAATTCTAACGGAATATTCCAGCTTGCGAATGCTGTGGCATGAGCTCCTTTCAAGCGAAATATTTGCTAGAATTCTTGGTTTTTTTCACATGCAGCACACAAACTAGGATCCCCGGAATAGTTTGGTACGAGTAGAGTCGGTTGGCTGTAGTGTTACATAACTCTGACCGCAAATTTACGAGCCAGCAAACCCCCCAGTCCGACCAGTTGTGTGCAATTCGTAGTAAAAGGAGTGACAAGTAGAATTGCAATGATATTTCACAGCAAAGAGTAGTAGTATTTTTATTTGCATTGTTGTGTTTTTGCGGCTGTGAATTTTTATAGTCGAGTTAACTACGTATAATTTATGTAATACCATTCCGATTTCATGGCATGCTCCACTTCAGTTACACACAACATTGTTTTTATCTCTTTTAAACTTTAGCTTTGTCAGATAGAATAGTTTTTTGTTTAAGTACTACTAGTAGATTTGCACTTGGTAGAAGTAGATTCGCACCTTTTCTTCTTTTCCTGCGTCTCCTTGGCGCGATACTGAATTATGAACTGTATTAGCTCGACGGTTATGACGCTTTGACGGCTGCTTTCACGCCTCAGGCGACTCATCGCAACGATCACGAAGCAAATGCTTCTGATTCTGCTCGTCACTGTCGCTGCTGCTGCTGCTGCTACTGTTGCTGTTGCTGTTTCTGTTCCTGCTCCTAATTCTGCCTCTGCTGCTGCTGATGTGGCTGCTATTCCTTGAGGTGTATTTGTTGTTGTTGACATGGATTGGCGTCGCATAAATTGACTTTGTGTCAATGTCAATTCGTTTTCTATTTCTATTTATTTCTCACATTCGCATTGGCATTCGCACATTCGAAATTAACCGTAATTTATCACTGACTACAGCTGACACGAGAACAGCGACGGGATTGTGCGAGGGAGCGCGAGAACTTTCGCCTTGCAATTAGTGCGAAATGCGCTTTTAATAAAGCGAAAGTAAGATGGAGAAAGAGAGTTTGAGAGTAAAGGTGGGGACAGCACACGTGTGCAAATATTTGTGAAGCTATTTTATTGTTGCTTTTTTCGGTTGTTTTTCGATTCATTACTTTTTCTGTTTTTCTCGTTTTCTTCAGCAGCAGTTGCTGCCTTGCTGCGGCGCGTGTAGTTGGCTCATTGCGAGTTAAATTTAAACTAAAACGCGCTAAAATGCGGCTACATTGCGAAACAAGGAGCTGCTGTTTGCGTGCCTCAAGGAAGCGACCACAGCCTGTGCGTGCTGCCCTGTGTACAGAGCAGTCGACCACACGACAGGCACTCACTGTAAAACCCAGCAACTGGGCATATCAATTATGTCAGCAAGTAGCAAAGGAAAATAAAATGGAAGCAGCTCAAAGGGCAGCAGAGCTACTATTATGTGCAAAAGCAGCGTCGTATATTTCTTTTACTACTACAAAACAATTACACAAAATGCTAGCAGGCATCAGCAACAACAACACTATCCAAATTCTCGCAGTAGCTAGAGTCATGGTTATATCCTTGCCTGATAAACACGACAACGTCCCGAGTACAAAGGCTTTCTAAAGCTAGCAACTTCCTTCTGTTTATACCCGGTAGCCAAAGGTCCACAAAAGGTATAATGAAATTGTCACAATTGAAAATGAGGTTAAGGGAGTGAGAGAGAGCATTTCCAACTTGAGAAAGCATGTATATACATATATGTAGATGTGAAGATAGAGCTGCAGTACTCTTATATTTATGTATTGTTTGGAATGTTCCGTTGCGCTTAGATGAATCGATTTAGTTTTTAAGTATTTAGTAGCTTTGATATCGTAGTGGCCTGACATTATCGAACAATAATTTTTTACAATAGTGAAATGTTAAGTACGTATTTCTACATAAAGAGTAATTGTATAGTTACCGAGTATCTCATAGTAGCCCACACTCTTCGGCTAGCTTTTTTGCTTTCTAAGCCTTGACGTTTTACCTTTATTGTGTTTAATGACTTTGCATGCTAGCTAAGAATCTTAAGATGGCGGTGGACTCGAGGTCACCACCTGGCCTCTCACTACCCTTCCTCCTATCTAGGCACGGAGGGGAAAACAGTTCAGTTCAGTTTTGTTTATTTCACCGATTGCATTTCATTACATTTACAGTTACTATTTCACTTACAAATTTCGCATTCCAAATCGTTGCGTGCATTTGGTGATTGGCTTAAATAAATTGATGCAATTATTGCACATAAAAGCTCGTATTAAATGCAGTTAGAAATCACGCGAGCGTGAAGCAACAGGTTGCCAGGCTACTAATTGGAGACCTCAACTAAGTACATTTCTATCTCGCTTACACACTTCAACACAGCTGTGTGAAAGCTGAGTGGAGAGTTTGTTATTGAAGTGGTGCACTGAAAAACGTTGCGTATTTTTACGGTGTAAATTGCAGTAAATGAGAAAAATGAGATTACATTTCAAATTCATTTGATTTAAAGTTTGAACACATTCAGAATTTAGTTATACGCAATGTATGTATGTCTATGAAATTTATAAATTTTTGATATTCGTGTTATTTATTCTATATTAGCTAGGGAATTAAAGTGCTGAGGTTTTTTACCACCGTACGTGTGTATATGCAGTTGACTTTAAATTTGTAACACTTCTTTTCCTTAGCACATGTATTTGCCACGTCTAAGCCATTTATATTTGTTCTATTTTCTGACAAAAAGTGTCTTAAAATCTTAGGACAACAATTTGGAGCTTAAAGCCATTAGCCATTTGGGCCTCAGATGCCAAGCGAACCATTTTGTGGCCTTGTGCCTTGATTTTAAGGCTCATTTGAGGCAGCGGGCCAGCACAAATGATAATGTGGATCCTTCCTACCCCCCAAAAAAAGAATGCCACTTAATAGTTATGCGTGCAATTTCCTGTGCCCGTCGCAAAGGCCTGAGGCATTTTGTCGTCGCTATTGTCAATGCTGCCCCGTCGTACACGGGAAATTGTTGCCAAATTGACAACATTGTTTCTGTCAATGATTTTCGTTTACCGGGAGCTTTACAAAACCGCTTTCCCCTCGCTCTCAAGCAGCTTCCCATATAGTCCATTTGGCAGGACATGCGTGTAACATCACAAAAGCCAGGAACAAGCACCATTGCGTGTGTGGAATCATTAGATTGAAAACCTTGGGAATGCTGTTAGAGGGATGCTCGACGAGTTTTAAATTAATTCTAATATTAGGAAAAATTATGTTTTTACTTTCAATTTCATGTTTGAATTAATATCCCAATTATTTTTTAAGGTATTTCGATTGTAACAGTAACTTCCTTGTATTTTAAAAACGTTTCAAAGTATTTTATTGATTCATTTTATATGAAGATTTTCCTATAGAATTAAAGCTTAAGTATTAGAAAATCCCAAACTGCTTTTAATTTTATGACTAATTATACATGGATATTTCTAGGCATTCACATAGTACCTTACAATTTCCAAGGAAATTCTGTGAAATTTACATTTGTATCGAATGTTTATATATTCCATATACCAAATTATGAATTTCATATTTTCCTCAGTTTATGACAACTGCTTGAAGCAACCTCGCTAGACAATGTTTGCCCAAAGGCAGACTGATTAAAGTGTGTGTACGTCGTAGCTGCGTTGTTTTGTGTTCATTGTTTTGCTGTTACCAAAGGACAGCGAATGGCATTCAGTGGCATCAGCACAGAAGGACCTTTTGAATTTGATGCGCCTGTCTACGGCCAACGTTGACGCTGCTTATGTGGCAAAAATTGGCAGTTAACATCATTTATTATTGATTTTCCTTTTGGTCAAATAGATACAACTAATACAACCAGCCGTAGGCCTCAACTGTTCGAAAGGGGGGGAACGTGTTGTGGGTTTTGTTTGGGTCGGTTTTTTGGGTCAGTTATTGCCCGTCCTCCCCCTCCTTGCTGACGCGAAAGATGATTGATGACTACTAGGCGCTATCCATATAAATTGGTCAACAGTTAGCGACCTTCAACATGTACTGGTCACACACACACACACACACACAAACACAAAACATTCACAGAATTGACCTAGTTCTCGCTTTATTCATCCTGTTGGGGCTTCTTCCCCATCTCGCACACATTTTCGCGTTTTAATTACTTGCAATTTGATCTATAGGGGAAATTTCTTCCCTAAATGAATCATTCAATAAGTGTGTGGTTGTCTATTCCGTTTTAAATCAATGTTAATTTGTATTAATGACACATTGACAATTACTTTTTTGGCTTTGCTTCCTGCAGCATGTCGTGTGGTAAATTAGTTATATTTTAATTATTTTAATTGTGATTTATTAACAAATGCGCTTTTAACGTTTTGTTTCCTATTTATTTGTTTTTACATTTTTCACACGCGTCTGTGAGAACGAGCGATTGCGACGAGGCCAAAAACTGAAAACACATTAAAATCATTTCCCACCTTATCGGCATGAATGAAGCCGCAAATGGCATTTAATTTGTGAATTTTGTACAATTGATATGGGCGGCAGCAATAATAAGAGAATCCATATGAATACTGGCACATATCTAACTCAAATTTTACAAAAATTGTGATTTCTTCGTTTTCGTCTTTATTATTATTGAATTTTATTATTTTTTTTTATCATAATTAAACAAAGCGAAAATTGCGTCAGCAAATGAGCTGATAAGCTTGGGGGAAATTTATTTGAAGACGGCATTGTCAGAGAGCCTATAAGGTGCAGCGAGAGGCGCAACTCTTGGACAGCCTTTTAGACACGAGCTTTGGCAGTATCGAACTGTGATCAAAAGTCTACAAGAAAATGCAAATGGCGCAACAGTTGTAGCCGACCCACTTTTGTTTGGACGCTACTGTAGTTTATTAAGCTCCTGGACAGCTTTGGAGACTTTAAAAGTCATTTGTGTAAATGAAAAGAACCAAAGTGCATGAGGAAAGCGAAAGTGGGAGTAGGCGACGCCTTGCTTTTAAGAGCTTATCGAGCTTAAGACTTACTCCGACGACGCTGGGCTTATGAGGAGTTGGTTTTGAGCCGCGGGCTCATTGGGCGACAAATGACATGCTAAACTAATTTTTGGTGTCATCCGCACATGTTTAACATGGTATTCAAGTGACAGCAGACGCCCACAAGTGACTTGTCCTGCGGCGTTAGCTTGATTAATTTTTGGCTGACAAGTGCTTAGTGTGTGACACGAACAGAGAATGCGCGTGACATAGAGAGTGAGGATAAGAGAAAGTCAGTTGAAAGACGCAAATCATTGTCGAATGACTGCTGCGGCTTGCGGGAGTGGTGCTAATTGTATTTTAGCGAGTGCAACAAAACAAAATAACAGCAAGACGACAACAGACATACAGTGCTAGAGATTGCGAAAGAGAGTGGAAGACAAACCGCGATTGTATGATTCGTTTATTGCTGCCGCTATCGTTGATGCTGATAATGCTATGGCGAGCATAGCTGAGGACATGTGTGGAGCTGCTGCAACAGACGGTGCTAGCGGAGGAGGACGTTTGGGACTGGGTGGCAGAGTGGCATCTATGTAGTATTTACATGAAAGACAAACAACAACAGAAAACATATTTCAAACGAACAACAAAATACTAGAAAAATGACAAAATAAATGGGATTAGTCCCCGCCCCTTCCCCATTGACAACTTAATGCCAAATGCCAATAGAAATTATCGCGTAGCGACAAGTTAAACTCGGCTAATTACTCACATCCAAAGCGCAGACAGCGCAGGATATCAAAAAGAAGAAGAAGAGACGTGCGGTCAACGAACGTTAAGAACAAAGAAAAATACAAGATGTGCAGCAATCAACAGTAACAAAATATAAAATAATAATAAATATTTCATTTTATGACGCTGCCGCGCGCTGTAGAAATAATATCTTATCTTTTTTTTTTATCTATATGTAAATGTTATGCAAACAACGCCATGTTTGAACAAAGTTCAAAGACTTTCAATATGAGTTTCTGTTATACTAAAGCATGATAACCGATACGCTAGAACCGTAGAACAGATTAGTTGCCTTTAAAATTGTAACAATTTGTTTAATAGCAGCGTTTGTAGGACCTGTTTAAGGTCTATATTTTAAACTCTCTTTTACTGGAAGTGTATAAAAGGCGTAGAGGGACTTAGCCCCTTAATAAGCCTGCTGGGAGCTGTTATGGCTCAGCTTGAATTGGATTAGATTCCATTTTCTTTTGCGTTCGCGTTTGCTGCTTCATCGCATCTGTGTTGGCAGTTTCAATTTCGTCGCATTTGTTTCACTCACCCAGCGGATTCTGCTTCTTCGCAACGGACTCAAGTGCAGTAATGCATATAAATGGTGCTCAATGGCAAGTCGTTTGTTACGAGGCAGTTGAGATTCGCCCACGCGATTAGAAAATGGTCGACAGGGGATAAAAAACCACACTTCGTTTAAAGCTCGCCTTTAATTGGCCACAAATTTAATTTGAAAATGCACGACAGAAAAGATAATAAAATACATTCTACAATTACAAGCATGGCTGTACTTTTTTTTTTGGCTTTGTGAAATGTTTGTAGCTTTTTGAATACCAATTCGATTTTTATTAGAACTTGGGAACTAAAAAGTATAAAATTGTTAAAAATGGTCACACTGCAGTGTGCGCGCACTTTGTGACACGCGCCCATCTCTAATTGAAAGTTGCAATTGCACATTCACTAATTACGTTTGGCAATTAGAGGAAAAAGAGCGTTAGCTGCATCCGTTGTGTCTACTAAGGATATCGTTTTGTGCAGTCGACCGCGTTTTTAATTACCTGGCTGATTGCTTGTGTGGGGAAGAGGAATAAATAAGTAGTCAACAAGCAATATGGTTACGCGTGATGCAGATTTACGAGTTGTTTGTGGACACTAGCGTTGCCGATGTCATTGATATGTTGTGTAAATCAAATTGGATAACAATTCTCGATTGTGAAAAAAATGATGCATTTAAAAATGTTTTAAAATTTTTGTTAATTTCTTTTTATAATTTTTGTTCACCATAAAAAGCAACAGTTTGATCGGGGACAACACTGACCCTCATCTCCGTCAATTTAAATCCGGATTTTATCAATTAAAATTTATGCACATATGTATTTAGCACTTATTTTTAACAACTAGGAACTAAGCGCAGAGATATCCATTATGTTTTGCTGCGATTTTGGCCACGTGAGATTTGGTTCTGGTTGGCTTTGAGATGCTGTCAGCCTAGAGGGTGGCTGCACTGCGTCGATTCCAGCGCCAGACGGTAGCATCGTCACACACATAAATGAGTACACTGGCATCACGCGAGAAAGCAATCTGTCGAACGGTGGCTACGCTGCGTGGATTATGTAGTGTGGTCATGTGGGCTCCTTCAGGGTCACTTGGATCCATCTCCCAGACATAGACTTTGCCCTGTTGATTGCCCAAGGCGATCACCTTTTGCCAGGGATTGAAGCCAAAGCGCACAAACCATATCTCACACTCATCGTACTCGAATTCAGCAATTATGGTGCAGGAGGAATCACTTGGCTTGAGTTGCTCAAAGCTCTGGTGCAGTTGGCCAGGCTTCCAGCAGACGATGGCATTCTCGCATGACTTGGAGAGCACAAAGTTGCCAAACCATTGCACACAGTCCACATAGTTTCGATGTATATCACGCGTGGAAAAGTCCGGAAAATGCTTGGTAATTGTAGGAAAGGGAAGCGTCGATTTCTCTTGGCTAAACGTATGCGACAGTTCGATCTTGTGCTGAAATTCCTGTGTATTGAGGCACCATAGTTTCAAGGAATGATCCATGCCGCTGCTGACAATGCGATCGCCACGCATATTAAAGTCAATGGATAGCACCTCATCTCGGTGTCCCTCAACACCACCAAAGATGGCAATGCAGACGTGACTTTGAATGTTCCACAAGCGAATAGCATGATCCTTGCTGCCCGAGAGTAACAGCTGCACCTTATGTGGATGAAATTTGAGCTCATTGATAGCCTGGCCGTGACCAATGTAGTTGCCCACCGCCTCGTTTTGTTCGATATCTATAACGCGTATAACGCCACGATAACCGGCTGCCGCAAGTAGTGGCGCCGATGTTTTCAAATCATATGACCAGGCACAGGTATAGAATACCTCATCGGGCTACAAGAATTGATAGTACGAGATTGATTAGTAACTGCTCTATCGCAAACGTTTTCAACTTACATCAGGATCCGCGTAGCAGTGCAGCAAGGTTAAGCCTCCCTTGCGTGGACACTCGTATACAGTGCAGCGATTGCTGCCGGCTGTGGCAAACACCTGCGGCTCATCCTTGCCTAGCAGAGTGTTAAAGGCCACACCAAATATGTTTGCACCATGATTCTCCTTGACATGTGAGCTTGAGTGGGAGGGGAATGAGCATGCATCAGCTTGGGATAGCAAACCGAGTTCCTTCTGCCGTCAACTTACTCGTATTTATAGGCAGCGCCGCTTTTTGTCTTCGATTTGGTGCTTCGCCGACCGCGTTTTTTGCTGATCGTGCTCGACGCCGGCGATTTACTACGTGATGTGGTGCTATTTGTTGTGAAGCTGGCCGATTCATCCTAAATAATATACATATTCGTATGTGTCACGCGAAATTTCTTGCACATTTAATTGCAGTTGCAATTTGCTTGTCTCAACTTACGCCGCACGATTCGTCCGAGTCATCCGGCTCGTTGCTATTTTTCACTTTATCGCTACTCATGGCACTTGTCAACACTCTTCTAGCACAAAGCTAATTGTCAATCAACAATCTTTGTTGTGAATAAACAATTTAAACAACGAAAAAAAATGTTTTTGTTCACTTTTTGGCGGCAATACACGCGGTAGAAGTTGCCACCTCGCGATTAAAGAGTAAAATGGAAAATTATAAACAGTGCGTTGTGAGTTAACATACATGTTCGATAATTCGTGGAACTTAACATTGACTACGATAACAAAAGTTAACAGAATATTTTGAGTTTGCAATCGATACAAGAATCGCTGTTTTCTACGCATGCGCGCATTGAAAGCGATTAACCTCCATTCGTATGAAAAAATGCCGTTACAACTCGTTTTTAATTTGGTTTTTTTTTGTAAAATTTGTTATATTTTAATCAAAAATCTATTCAGCTTCAAGACATTTGGAATAATAAAATAGTTCTAGAGGGTCAAACGTTTTAGAGTAAAATAAGGAAACAAAAAGCTATGAAGAATATGAGCATTTTTCGAAAATTTTATTTGTATAATAAGTGTACCCAAAAGAGTTATTTTTCAAATTCAAAAGAACGGTATATTTTTTGAAATAACGTAACTTTTTGACTTGGCACGCCTTTTATGAAGGAGTACGACGATTACATGCATACATACATACCTACATACATGTATTCTACATACATATGTAAATAATGTATTTATATACATAATACATCATAATTTAACATTTAAAATATTTGAAAGGGTTATAAATGAGATGGACGATCACATGCCATGGATACAATATTGAAATGACATTTACACAAATATGCATAAATCAAATACATGTAAGATATATATGCAACTATGTATGTATTAAACGCAGTAGTTGGTCAGAGGGCATCAGTATAGAGCGCGCAGAAAAAGGGAAAAAAGTGAACAATAATTGGGAGCTTATAATATATTTATTTACATACTTATGTAATTGAAGCGAACAAAATAGAAGACAGGATCTAGACAATATTTACAGCAGCAGAACATTAACGCAGACATTTGTTATGGTAAGACAAAAGTTAGACGTAAAGAGAGTAAGGTAGACAGACAGAATAGATTGATAGAAATGGAGAAAGAAGAGAGTAGTTTTTGGTTTTGTTCTGACGAAGTGTTGGTTAACGTAACGTAATAACGAACAAAAAAAAGCAAAATAGTAAATATTTTACAACAACTGAAAATGCATACAAAAATTACGCTAAGTTTAAGCAATAATAAAACCATTTTCAAGTACGTTTTATTCGTCGACATTGATCTCGCCCAGACCGGTGTGCGCAGGCGTCTTTGTCGCTGAACGGTCGCTTTATTACTGCAACTGCTACTGCTGGAAACACTTTGACCATCGCCGCCGCTTGTCTTCGCGTCAACTGCATCCGTCGCGATATCTGTGGTCCTCGTTGCTGTTGTTATTGCTGTTGTATGTTCTTCTTGAGTGGATTCGGCAACTGTTTCTAGTGGTTTGGACGACGTCTCCGTTACCAGTGCTGGCGGACCGGTGGGTCCGCTGTGCGTTTGCGGCGCCAAAGAGACGCCCTTGGTGCGACTCTCTATGCTTGTCTGATTGTCAGATGATGGCGCTTGTTCCTCTATCGCTGCAGCCTTGTGCAGGCTACAGCTGCCGTTTGAGTTGTTGTTGTTGAGATTTTTACAGTTACCATCGCTGCAGCGCTGTTTGGTCTCACTGTGCGCGCGCGTGTGTTTGAGTAGGGTAGTCAAGTGTTTTTTCGCACAGCAGTTGGCAGTGAGTAAAAGCAAACCGATACAGACAAACAAATATTTTGATACGAAAGTTGCCGGATCGTTCGTTTGCGTTATTGTGTTTTCGATTTGGTTTTTTGTTTTTTTTGAGTGAGTGATTTTTTTATTGTTCAAAATATTGATGGCAATAGAAAGAAAAAATAAATAGTACATCAGTAGAGGTAAGTGTTTTTTGCAATATTTTTTTTGTTGGTTTTCAAAGTCATTAGTGTGAGTGGATTAGTTTGTCGAAAGCGTTACAAAAGAACAACACACGCTGAGTTCGTTCGTTTCGAATTCAGGCAAAAAAGTGTTGCATACATCGAATGTCGATATCTTGTTTACTGTTGACATCAACCACACCCCATATAAGTGTGTACACCCCCACAATTCCTATGCAAATCGAACAATCGTGTCACAATGTTGTGAATAATTTATAGTGAATTCAACCAGACTCAATGTATCCGTTTAATAGAGTACATAATAAATTTACGCTGTGAGTGGCAGGCACATTGGGACTGGTTTTCGTAAGAGACGTTTAATTGAAAACTCGACTATGTGTGATAGTAAATAATAAAAATATTAATTGTGTAACTGTACTCTGCTTGTCAGCTTTGAAAAATAAAACTTAAACTTTTTAAATAATTCGACAAGTTTTTAAAGCAAGCGTACAGTAGTTAGGAACGAGTAGCGAGTAGCTAGAAGTGGAAATAGATAATGCGAAGACAGATGTCATCTTGCGAACACGGGATTGGGACCAACTCTTCAAGATACTAAGTAGAGATATTGATAATAAATACACCGAGAGTTTATGTATTGAGTGAGTGTTACAAAGAGTGAGAGATAGAGAGAGAGAGATAGAGCAAGAGAGATACAGTGAGACAGTTTAATCATTTTATACGGTGCTTGATTGCAGGGGGAGAGAACACGAGTTTCACACGATTCTTAGTAGTTGAGAATAATATATAATTATGTATACTGTTGTAATTTTGACTAAACTATATCTCTAAAATACACGCGTTCTCTGACTTATAAATGACATATAATTCATGAATCAGGATAGATGAGAGGATAGATGAGATGGTAATCATTTTGCAGCGATACTGCAGAGCAAGGCAATAAAACTTAGTAGAGTATTCAGTACTCGACATAATATGAACTGAAAATAGCACTACAACGTATGAGAGAAAGTTAAAGAGTTAGAGATAGATAGATAGAGAGAAACAGAGAGAAGAGTTAAAAAAAGACATGGGTGAGGTGATAATAGTAGTAGTTGTTCTGATTGTGGGTGGGTAAGTTTGTAGTTGATGTGAGCACGCGTTGAGGTTAAGAGGAATTGAAAGAGAGATTTTGAGAGTTAAAAATCAACAAAGTTAACGACAAAACCAAAGCTCAAGTTGACTATAAAGACTTACTCTTCGCTGTCAACGGATGAAGACGCAATCTGCCCCAATTTACTTTTACCTGATGTGGGGCTTCTGCATATACAACAGACACACACAGATATAAAAAGAAAAAAAGGTATATAAAACGTGTGAAAGTTGTAAAACGGAAAAACGATAAAAAAAACAGACGGAAATTGTTGTTAGCTAACAGTATGTGAAAGATTATCATGATTTAAGTTGTAGTTATTGTAGTATGTAATGTTTGTAGATAAGCATGTAAGAGATCCGATGGTAAACACAATATATGAAACTGGATTGAAGCTTGCCTTGTGTGCAATCCGAATGCAAATTCAATTATATTTCGAACTACGCAGCGTTATATAAAGGTAATGGGAAACCTACTATTTATACGCACTAAAGCCTCAACCAATTGTATGATCCCCGAAAGCGCCAGCAAAAATTGATTATATTTTATTATTTTTAATTTTTTTTTTTTTTTTTTTTGCCGGTTCATGATTAGATTTTGTTGGTTAGAAGGTGGCGCAACTAGTAGCTTTAAGTTGTGCAAAAATTCACAAATACAATGATTTCACCTACCTTGATTCGTCAATGAAGACCGCTTCGAGCACACGCGCCGCATAATGCAGATTGCGCTGCATGTCCTCATAGGCAACGGTCTCATGATCCATGCGTCGCAGTAGGCTGCGTATTCTGTTGATAAAAAGACAGTGATTATTTGGGAACAAAGAATAGATTGCAAGTAAGAAATACAGTGTTTTTGATTGACGTTCTTAAGTATTGTTGCTTCAAAATAAAATATAATCTATATCAGCTTACAGTTTACTTACTGTTTCTCTATAAAGTAATAGTGAGTAATTCTAGCATAATAAAGAGCAATCACCTTACAAGAAGAGCCTTACGCATGAAAACATCATAAGCACTTCATAAGCACATAAGAGCTTCGGTCTCGGGTCTTGAGCGAACATACAAAAAAGAACAACGTTTCCCCCCACTTTTACTCTGGTTGCCCTTCTTGATTTTGCTCACACGAGCACTCTTTTCTCTCGCTAGCTGTATTGATCGCGAGTCTCGGACCATAACGGTAAAATATTATTGTGTGCATTGTAAAGAAGGAAAAAGAAGAATTGAAAGAAGGCCAAATCGCGTGCCCAGCGCTGATCTATATTATGGCACAGTAAAATACATAGCACGCTTTTAAGAGCTTTTGAAATAAAATTGTCCTTAAATGTATCAATGTCATTGAACCGAAATGTAATACTTGTATTGCTTAAGTTGTGGTATTCGAACTCACCTGATAGCTGCTTTACTGAGAGCATCTGGCGTATCGACAGGTGGCAAGTTATCCGTTGCCCAAATGCTACGCACCGATAAGTTTGAACCCGTTTCACCCGAATTTTCCGACAATTGATCAAAACCGGGATTGACCACTGAACCAGCGCCACCGATGCTTATGGAATTTGGATATTCGATAGTGTCGCGACTCAGTCTGTACTCAGTGGTGGCTCGATAGGCTTCGGTAGCCCTCGTATTTTGGGAAGTATCGGTTGCGAAATTCGTTTGATTTGGCGACGAGGGCTGCATTTTGCCAGCTTGGTTTGTGCCACCGCCTGTTGTAGTTGTTGCCGTTGACGATGATGGTATTGTGCCGCCTTCTATGCGATTCTCAGCAGCCGCAGCGGATGACGACGTACCGTTAGTGCCCCGAGCACTTAGACGTTCCGCAAGTGATTCACTGAGCGGCGTCTGGAAGAAATTTATGCTGGCCGAGGAGGGCGAGGCGATTGACTGTGCTTGTGAATCGATCTGTGTGAAATTCTTGCGACTATTTGATCGTCGTACAATGGTGAGTGAGCCGTGTTCTGCAATACAGCAAATTGATTGACAAAACAGTGAGTTGATGTTTGTTGTTTATTTATATTATGTCGCTAGCTTGTGACACTTTAAATAACACACTCTAGGATTTGTGTATTCCTAATGTAAACACATGACATTACGAAATTCAAAAGTTCGGAAATTAGCATATTAAAAAAATGATTTTCTCAGCTTAATAAAGCAGGTTCTTTTTTTTTAAAATACGCATTATGTTATTCTTGAGCTTAAAGAAAGATTCTACTTTGTCAACTGAACTAGATTTAAACTTATTCCACCATCTCCAACATTAAGAACAATTTAATTCAAGTGTTGAGAGAAAAGGTTCTTTTAGATTCAAATGATAATAATATTCCGTACATCAATCGAAAAGACTTCATCTTTCATTATGTTATTCTTGAGATTGAAGAAATATTATACTTTGTCAACTGAACTAGATTTAAATGTATTCCATCACCTATAACATTAAAAACAATTTATTTCAAGTGTTGAAAAAAAAGGTTCTTACAGATTCAAATGATAACAATATTCCGTACATCAATCGAAAACACCTCATCGTTGAAAATAAGTTTCCAAGCCTATCAACCGAGTGATGTATGAAAATTTCATCACACATTTCCATATTTGCGGGACACTGAACTGAACTAAACTCATTCTCGCTTGCTTGCAAATATAAATCAATAATTTATTCAATGACTTAAACTCATTGTAGCATACAATTCTTTATTTAGCTTAACCCGAAGTGCAAATGTAACTGCTTAACGAGCAACCGACCCAGTGAGTTTTACCTCCGCAGGCCAAGCTCTGACCTCCCTTTATGGCAAGGGTAAATCGAAGCTGCTTCCTGGGATCTAAGCGTAAATTGCAAAAGATTTATCTGTTAGCTAAGAGTTGAGCTCTGAGCGTGTTCAGTATTGAGAATAACAACTTACAAGGAAGCGGCAAAACAAAAGGGAAAAATCTTCAAGTGCCACAGCTCCTGAGGCGTCAATGCGGCACTGTGGCAAAGCAGGGCGGCAAGCGGCTACTGGAGCTTGAGGCGCCACCCACTTGGACTGCTAACTGCAGCACATTTATTTTTTGGCAAGCTCGTTGTTGGTTTGTACGCGTTGGTTCGTGCTCGAACCTCCTCTAGCCAAAGCTGAAGGACTCGCATAAAATTCGCTTTATGCTGCACTTAAATTTATGTTACACTCGAGATTCCTTCTGCTTAACTGCTACGCCAGTTTGTGAACCATTTGAGGAGCTGCTTATCGAGTCCCGACTCGACTCGACTCGACTCGACGGCGAATGCTAGTTGCTAGTCAAGTTTCAACTTTCTCCTCGTGTTTGAGTTGCCTTGATGAAATGTTTTATGTTACTTTTACTGGTAGCCATTGCTCATTTCACGCTTTTAATGAGTTCACCATGCCAAAAATCAACACGAAATGTGCTTAAATTGTTGCAAGACAAGGTATTTCAGAGCTAAAGTCTAAGTGTAAATCTATCATAAAATCTGAGCTGATGTGGCACAGCTGCTCTGCACAGTCCACCTTCTAAATTATGCAGTGGCTGCAGTCAGAGATTGCAACTTTTGTGGTTGCTCTTAAATGAATATATTGACCACGGCAAGTTGTTTATAAAAAATGTATATCTTGTGGCTTACTATACTTACTTGCCACTTGACCATTTATTGCCGCATTGGCGCCAATGTTGCCGCTCAGGTCACAGCTTGTTGGGCTCTGTTCGCCGTTATCCGGCACTGTTGTTGCCGCCGATGTTGCACTACCGCTGGCCGCCACTCCACTTCCACTGGCCGCACCACCACCACTGTTGTTGCTGCCACCTGTGCCTGTGTTGGCCTCCTCACGTTTGCTTGGCAGACTCTCCGGCGTGCTGGCAACTGAAAGAATAAAATTGTATGCAAAATGCTTTTAGAAAATGGATTTTTTTGTTTTTGTACTTTCAATAGCATTTCAACAGGTCCCAGCATAATCTTATATACTCGTATAAAATTGTACATATACATACACGACTATGTATGAAATGCCCAACGGCCTTTGGGGCTGCTCCTCACTTCTGTCACTTGCATAAATCAGCCTTTTTCGAGAAGGTTTGTAATGCTGTTAGGCTTAGCCAAAGTGTATTGTTATACCCCATTGCCAGAAGGGTCGAAAGGGTATAACGAGTACATTCTATGCATATTGTATGAATCTGTTGTCTAACTGGCTGTACATGGATATGAGCCGGAAAGTAGGGACATTACAGCACAGATAGTTGTTGTTAAGAATTCACTTGGGAATCTAAAAGCCATCTAGTAAGTTGATAATTCAGCAAATAACATCTGATTATATGTATGAGGTAATAGTATAGTATTAAATTCAATTCGAAATTAAGCAAAAACAAAAGTTTGCGTTAAATTATTTGATCAATTTCATAAGACATTAAAAACTTAATTTCAAATGATTGCTGACATACACAATACCAGTACATTTTGATTTTAACAAATGCTGAATCACAGCATTTTGTGAAAAAAATATAAATTATTGAAGAATTTCTCATTTCCTAATCGCAAAAGTTGCAGGAAATGATAAGATTTAGCTTATATGTTACTTTTGATTTATTTTTTTAGTCTCAGTTATTAGAATTTATATTTCCATACATACGAAATCAATGATACTCGAACATTGACTCATTACTTTCTAATCTTTCTTAATTGAAGAGCACAACTGAACTTTGTATGTATTCCTTAATTAAATACTAAAGGGTATTTGCAGCGTCCGTCGTTAGAAGAGAAAAAAAATGTTTTTTTCTTCTTCTTCCTTTTTTAATATTGTTTCACTTTCGAATTCATCCCATTGCTTTGTTGGTCCATCCTTGGGTTTACGGCCCACAATTTCTACATTAAAATTGCTTTTTACGCGATGAAAGGCTTTCATAAGGAGCTAAAGTCTGTTTGCTTGTTAAGACCAACAGCTGGTAGAGCAATTCTTATAGCTAAGCCGACTAGGTGATCTAAATAAGGGCAAGCATAAAAGCTACGGTCTAGTACGATAGACTTTGATATACTCGCAACCTATTTTTAGGGAATGCAACATACTTTGAAAGCGATCAAGATGAATTAAAAAACATTGTTTTTTATGTTGAAGCATTAAGTTTACGGCTACCAGATTATTTATTTAAAATCAAATGTAAAATTGTTAATTGAGTATGCCTGATGTATAAAAGTGAGTCGAACATAATTTTTGTATTTCTTACCAAATAAGTATGAAATTAATAAAATATTGTGTCTATTTTCTGCGCAGCAAATTAAAAAATTTGTATGTCAATAGTTAAGTAATTTGACTTTTAATATTTGACTTTTACTAGCATTCGATAGAAAATATGGAACCCATTTGAAACATTTTCAATTGGAACTGGGTATAATTACTTTTCAGGCAACTGCATTCTTACTTGTTTGTTTTTTTTATTTTTTTAAATTTGTTTTGTATAATTTTTAATTTTTTATTTAGTTTAATTGGCTTAAAATGGTTCAATTTTCTAAGGCGAACAATTGTACTTTATTTGTTAATGCACACACTAATAAATATAATCGATATATTTAATATTATATAATCTGTGAAATTGGAGAAACAAATTGGGTGTTGGCAATGATATATGGATTCAGTAATACCTTATATTCGGGGCGTTCATAATTCTCTACTAAAATATGCACATAACTAAATAGCAAATTATTCACTTGCAGTTAATTTATAGTTTACTTTATTTATAAAATAGTTCCATCGAATGTGACAGTTTTTAGTTCGGCTTGACTTTTTGTAAGGTTCTAATAGACCTTCACAATGCACCTGGTCGCTATCTGGTCGATCTCCCTGTGGGCCTTAGTAGCAGTCAGCAGTGGCGATGAAGATATCGTTTCTTGTTATTGTTCAAAGGAAATGGATCCGGTCTGTGCCAGCGATGGTAACACCTACTACAATATCTGTCAGATGGATTGTATATCCAATTTTTTGAATCACCAGATTAGCACTGTGAGAAAAGGGAATTGCTAGATTCTTACTAGCATTCTTTCGGCATATGACAAAACAAATCAATTTCAAAATAAAAATAATTGAATTGGCCATTAAAAGCATAATAATTCTTTATTGCATTACAAAGGGTTTTCCGGTAGTAAGTATTTCATAGGCGTTCATATTATTATGTTGTTTAAGAATTGATCCCTTTTTAGTATCCTCGTATTTGTTTTTACAAAGTGCTACAAACATATTGCCGACTAAATGTAATTTTGTTTCATCTTGAAAGCTTTTTTATTGACAGCTTAGCCCATTTTTGACAGGGTCAGCAGCTGATATAACAATTGTTGGCACTTTGTATGCGATTTTTTACATACAGTCGACTTTGTGATGCGCAGTTGCTAATCGATAGATAGATTCAATTTATTACATGGTCGGCATAGAGGTGTCAAATGTCACGACAAATTGTTCTAATCAGCTTCGCAAATACCCTGCAAAATCAATCAGAATGTTTTCTAAGCAAACAAGAAATTCTAACTAATTATTAGAACACTTAGAGGGTATAGTCAAGACCTGTATGTACAATTCAATAGGGGTTTTTTTTAAATTAATTTGTTAGTTCAAGTCCCCCCTTTTTTTTTTGCTTAGCTTTTGTCGAGTTTATTTTTTATCAACTCGTTTGAATATAAAACAATGCTGTCGACTGTGCCAAACTTCAGTCTTGTCTAACCAGTTGAAAGCTTCTAATCAACAAACACCATGCGCTTCCTCGCACTCTTTGCATTCTGCCTGTTGGCTTTGGTGGCACTCAACACTGCTACAGAAGAAAACATTTGTGCTTGTCCACGGAATCTGGATTGGGTCTGTGGCAGCGATAATCGCTCATATCCCAATGCCTGTGAACTGGGCTGCTCCGCTAAACGCCAAGGTCGCAGTCTGTCCATAACCAGGAAAGGACAATGCTAAAGGATATAGCTGAAGCAGAACGTTGTGGATGTATGTAGTTGTGACACCGATTGTGAAATATAAGTTGAGAAGAAAACCTGAATAAATAAAAGAGACTTGCAAATCGTACATGTATTGCCTCAATATATTTATTTGCTCAAGTGTTTACTTCAGTGTCATTTAATCAGTATAACTAATGCCAACAATAACATATTTCGTATTTGCGGCAGGGCTGCATAGATGAATATATATGTATGTACATATAAAGAACTCAATTAAATAGGTCGCTAATAATGTTTGCAAATAAATATAATTGAAATTGGAATCCAATTTTTTTGTGAATTTAATCCGATTCTCAGTTATGATTTAATTGATTTAAACTTGCAAAACTCAATTTATTACAAATAAAATTCGCAACAGGTTCAAACAAGTAGTATAAACTGGTTAAATGCAATTAATAATTTGCATTTATTAATTTGATGCAATCATTTATTTGGATTGTGTTTTAACATGCTTTAGTCACTTGACTAGATTTCTTGATGAGACTAATATCTCTCAAAGCTTAAGATCATTTCGGGTATTTAATAAAGTCATGAATAAAAAAAAGTCAACGGTTCATAATGAAGTACAACCAGCCCTGCACTGTTAAGTGTCGTTCGAGTACATTTGATTTATAGCTGTTTATAGTCTGGCCAGATAAAGGCAATCGCTATCAATGACAACTCCGTATGGTGCATGCTGATTAGCAAATAAGATAAATTTAATAAATACTCATTGATGATTCAGTGCCATTTACACGGTTCAACAAAGTTAGTTTATTAGTAATTATTGTATTCCATTTTTGCATTTAAGAATATTGAACATAATCCAGCCTAACAATTGCCACTTCTCAGCAATTGCATGCTGCGTCCTTGGCGCTCCATATTACGGCGTGCACACTCGAATAGGCAGCGATTGCCATAGGATTGCATATTGCTGCCACATACGGGATCCATGTTCCGTGGACAGGGGCATATTGGTTCTTCTCCGCTTACAAAGGCTGCCATCAACAGGCACAGGGCCAACACCAAGAAACTCAGTAATTTCATGTTAACTGTAGGTTAATCCACAAGCTGCTCAAAATTGATACTGACTGAATGTTGGTTCTCTTTGCTCGACTAGTTTCACTGACTCAATCGCCTGAAGGGGACATTATCTTATCGCATGAGCATAGTATTGGTAATTTCTCGCAGTATTTATTTGTCGTTTGCGCATTCGTTTAATAAGTGAAATGGGCTTGTGGTTGGACTAATACAGGTAATTAGTAATATATTTAAGAATTTATTTACTGTACCTGACATTCAGCGGTTTTTTTCATATTGTTGTTTTTGTGGTTATAAACAAATGCGATTTGCTTGCTAATGTAGAAAAGCTTTACGCTCAAAGCTCTTGTCGCGTTGCCAACTAACTGATATATTAAAGAGCACTATCTCTCGCACACACATCTAGTGGTGGACATTTGTCGATATGTTAAACTATGTGAAGTAATTATGCAGCTAATGAAACTTCTATTTGGTAAGTAAATTAGAATATCTTAATCTAATCTAAATTTTATCACTCTTTAACTTGTCTTAAATTTCGTCTTTTCAATTTTGTATTAAATATTGCTTATTGGGTCTTTGGAGCACGCAACCTGCAACGGATATATGTCCATCTCTAACACTACTCTATTCTTTCTCTCACACACTTTCGCACTCTCATGGTTCTCATGGTTCTAATCTCTTCTTTACTCTTCTTATCAGCTACGCATGCATTGCATTGGGGCACGTCGACGCTTTGATCGAATTGAGTGAGCCCTTGATAATCGGCAGGTGGTAAAGTAGTTGCGGTAAAATAGTTAAACAAATTGTGTAAATTGCAGAGGCACTCACTTAACATTTAATTAATGAAAAGCCATCATAATATTTTCAATGTTTATATTGTACTATATACAATGTATACGTCAATTTGCCGCACTCTATTGTTGTCTAACAAACGATGGTTATTGTTGTATATGGTACCAGTAATTCCATCAATTTGAAGAACTTTCGGTCACTTGGGAAATTAGACTAAGCACACGATAACTTTTCCAACTTAGTTTGAAAATTGGCATCGCCATGCGCGTTTCTTTTGGTCTTTGGGGCTCCCGGTTGTTGTTGGTGTTGATACTGTTCGTAAATAGCTGGATGTTAGTGGCGTCTATCAATTGCCAGCCTTGTAAATTGCTGGAGGCTCGCAGAACTCATGCAAATGAAACGCTGAACAATTTCAATGAGACAGCTAATGCAAAACATTGACAAAACAAACTTTAAGTATAGGCCGAGGTGTGCGGTGTGTGGATCAGATGTTTTTGTTTTTAAATGGAATCACACTCAACACACACAAACAATCATCCCACTTGTTGAGTAATTAGCAAAACTGACGCACACCCGTAGAGTACTTAGAGCTACTCGACTTCCTCCCCGTACAAAACAACTGCTTTGCTTTGCTTTTGAGGCTCAGTATACACTCAACGCTCAGTACAATCGCAACGTTGTCAGAGAATCTCGGAGAATTTTTTGTGCTAAAATTATAATTAGTAGCCGGAATACGTATATAAGAAGATGAAGTCTTTGAATTTGTTTGCTCTGCTGCTCCTTGTGCTCGGCATCTTCTTGGGCCACTTGGGTCACTCCGAGGCCAGCTATTGTCCGTGTAATCTCAAGGAAAAGGGAACCGTGTGCGCCACCAACGGTGTCACCTACACGAATCGCTGTGAATTCGAGTGCACTCAGAGGGACTACAAGAAACTGGGCCGCACTCTTAACATTCAGAAAATGGGACCTTGCTAACCTTGCTGCTTAAGTTAATGCGATGTGCGATGTGAATGGACTTTGTCGATTTGGTTAACAATCGCGAATATCTATAATCTCATTATAATATTAAAATATTTGTATATCTTTATTATGTCTTACTTCCTATTGGAATAAAAAACCTGTTGGAGTAGCTAAGTAGCGCTTCATTCTACTCAATAAACTTGTTTCGATCACACGTATTTGACCTAAATTTCGTAATACTCAGTGCACTTATGCTTTGAACACAATTTGATTGTGTCTTACGTAAACGCAAGTTGATCGACGGGAGAATTGACCTCAGAGTATTATGGATTTCCTGTTATCATAATTAATTAAATAATAAAAGAGCTTCTGTTTGACAAGAAACCGAATTGAATATTTTAAATTGAATTTTTATGATAGTTCCGCTTCGCTGACTGAAAAGCATAATTTACCCAAATGAAAATAACTTTATATATTAATGATAATTTGTCACAGAAACTGTTTGGCTACCGAATTAATGCGCTATATATTTTCGATTATTCCAACTGAAACATAAACGAATGCATTGCAGTGGAAACTGGTTAAACACAATGAGAAATGCGGTGAAGCGTGTCTGTATTACTTGAATGTATATCCATAGAGCATATATGCAAATAATGCTATTAAATGCTAATTAAAAGTGGCAACAATTGATGACGAATCACAGTCAAGCGACTGAGCTTGATTCAATTGAGCGACTGTTCGCTCGCCTCTCCATCATTTAAATATTCGCCTCACGCACATCAATCAAATTGTGCATAATTAATAGTCGACATGGGCCTGCAGATTTTTTTCTCGCTCTCTTTATGTCTCGCTCGGTTGATTTCTGACTGCTGGCAGTGTGATTTATTAACTGGTGTGGCTCGCTGTTGTTAATTGAATCTCAATACGTGCGACACAACTGTCAAATTACTCAAAATATACTTAAATGCCCTCTTGCAACATTTTCGTGGCAACGAAAAAGGTAACAATAACTGTGGATCGTTTATGCAGAGTTTTGGGGCAACATAAAAAAAAGCCGCGGTAAATGGCTACCGTTTGCTTTATGACAGGAAGCTGTCAACTGCGTTAAATGAAAGGAATGTTGTTATTAAAAAGATAATACAACGTCGAGTTGAATGTTGACATCAGCTTTTATCTTTTGTTTACAATTGCTCGATACTACCAAAACTGTAAGCGAACTGGGCGTTTTCGCGAATTACAGTGCCCAATTTTCATTGTTTTGAAATTTTGAATATAATATTATGGGAAATCGCAGAAGCTTTCAACTTTAAGGTTGAGCCACTTAGTAATAAACAATATTTGGAATTGCAAAGACTTTCTTAGCACAGACCCTTTCAGTTTGACTAAAGTCTAAGTATTTCAATGAACTTTGCTGCGAAGTGATAAATCTTACAGACATCTGAACAATAAGTCTCTTTTATGTTTATCTCGAGCACTTGTCCTGCCAAATATGCAGCATACTTTTAGGAGCTCATGAAAATAATATATCGTTAAGCGTTTTATTAATAACCATGATTTGGTGATATCATGGAAAAACCTTTTAAGCTTCATGTTGATTGACTGCTTTTAGTACAAGGATTATTTATAAACCCATAGATTAAATATGACCTATTATTATTAAGTCTGTCTGTCCGAACTGGCAACGCTTATATTATAATAATAATAACAAAATACGCAGATTAGTGAAGCGCAATACAGGTTAATGGCAAGCTGTATTTTAATATGCAAGTATTCGGTACCTCATACTTATTATATAGGCTGGCACAATCTCAACGAATGACAACAAGAGCGAGGTTGTTGCTGTTGCTGTTGCTGTAATCGATTTTGATAACAAGTATTTGATAAGCGTAAACGTATTCGAACTACTCGAACATGAAATGGCAACGCAAATAGCAATCAAAGAACATGAACCGAGTGTTTTGTCCTGGCGAGAACAGAACCAATTTGCCGGCGCTTAAGGGTTGCCACCCCCTCGCACCCGAAATGAAAATAAATAAAATAGATAAATATGGAAGGAAGCAGCGGGAGAGGAGCATAACATAAATACTTAGCATATGTTTGGTGTGCGTGCATTAAATTTGAATAAGCAAACGAGAGACGAGACTGAAATCTAATCAGCGTCCGTTTTTGTGGGTGTTGACTGTATTTTTAATATATGTATGGCCAGGCTCGCGTCTCTTTGATATTATTAAATATTTACATATTAAAATACGTACTGCCTGGCTGATATTTATTCATCTGGTTGATGCCGCTGCTGCCGCGGATGCTGCGGGACGAACGCCACAGATTGAAAAGTGCCCCAAAAATTCCATGCCAAGGGTTCGCCTGACTCAAACACACAAAGGTTGTGCGTGTGTGATATTTGGTCGGTTCGCGACGCAATTCAATCAGCGCACGACATCAAAATGAAAGGTAAGCCTCAGACTCGACCTCGGCCTTATCCACGATATTCTGACGGACAGCCAGGCAGGCTGGCAGCTCGGTAGGCAGAAGCAGTTGAGAACGTTGTCGGATTGCCAGCCAGACAAACGACAGGTCGGGATTAGCAGGTTTAAAAGTTTTTTCAAATACAACTTTTCTTTTTACGGCTTTTTTGTATTTTGTACTTTGCAAGCCACAAATTTAACATAGCTTTTGCCAGATCGCATGAAATTTCAATATACGTATATATTAATATCAGACGCTTGCCACACGTGCAAAACACTTAAACCGCATCTCCCACCTTCGACTGTAACATCCGTTAGCTCCTTCGACATGTCAAACCCTTTTCATGTCACAATTCCCAGTAACTGGAATTTAATAAATTGCTAAAGAAAATCTGCAAATTATGCTGAGCAGCCCCCCATCACGTTGGCTGCCAACTTGCCCAAGGTGCATGTATATATTTATGTATATATATGGGTGTTATATGTGTGTGGGGAAAGCCCGTTGGCTGACAGCACTAAAGCACTAGGATGCATCGTATACTCACAGTATATTACGTAAACATCGACTGAATTACAATGTTGCGAAATGTTTTAATTAGGCGACCAAAAACCCTGCTGCAAGCTGCAAAAGCCAGCCGCAGACAATTACGGGCTGGAGCGGCGACAGGTATGTATATCTCGGCTTAACTAAGGTAACGTCGCCCCTTCCCCGTCTCATGCTCTCCCATTTGGTTATCATCGCATGCCATTTTGGTGCACGGTCACGCAGCGGAAGTTTGCGGTTGGACCCAAACAAAATGGAAATGCAACGTTCTAAATGGTGAGCAATGTGTGGCGGGGAAGGGAGGAGGCTGGTAAGGCAGGTTGAGACCAACTAACAGATAGAAAACAACTATAGAAATGCTTTATAAAAGCGCATAAATTTATGACTCTTTTGGAAAAACTGGGGGACAAGCTCCACACGCAATTTAAACAAAACATTTTCCGAGTAAACACAACCCTAACACAACTAATTAAAAGTTTGCCGCACTTTGTTGCTTTTAATTCAAAGTAATAATATTATGAAAAACTGAAATTGTAGTTTATTTAAATAAAAAGTTGAATGTAAAAACTCGCTAAGAAAAGCAATTGTGACTGCTATGAAATTTAGCAAAGAATGGCATTGAAAAAATCAAGTTATATTAAGGGGATAAAAAGAAGCGCAGAAGCAGAAGTTCTTCCACAAAGCCATTATAGTCTTCTACACTCTTGTTTGAGTACTTATGTATATCCTTCTGGTCTTTGGAATGCCTTTCGGGCAAACAGAACACGCACAGGTCAACAAGGCTTTTCGAGCACAAAGCACGAAGCTTACAAATAAAGCTTTTAATTGATAGCACTCTAACACAAATGCATATTACATTTACAAGCACATGGTCATTTTCATTTAATTGAAATGCAACTGCCGTTAATTACAAGATGCAAACAAACTTTAATAATTATTTAAATGCAACTGAACTCAACATATAGAGCTCCAAAGGACTCGACTGTGCCACAGTTCCAACTTGTTGTTTGTTTGCCAAATGTAATTATGAACTTGACGCCAAACTTATTTGTTTGTTCCTAATTATATTCACTCAGTTGGGAAAGTTCAAGGGAAGAACAATAGCAATGGAACGGATTAAGCCATTAGGCTGTACTTGTATTAATTATTGCTGTAAATATTTATTATTAAATGATAAACTTTTGTATTTGTTCAGCTTCTGAGTTTATTGTTCACATTGTTTAACGCAATTAATAGTGTAAGTCAAGTATATTCACTATGTATCTAAGACGTGCTGGTGGCACGCGGATCACTTGGAGTTGATCTAATCGAAAGTAAATAGAAAACTTGAATTCAACGGAAGTAAATAATGCCGGCAACTATAAAAGGCCGTTTTAAGCCGTAACGAACCATAAAAACAGTAACAACTTCACAGAGTGAGGATGGGTCTAAAATGGTGTTTAGTTTTCGGGCTGAGTATACTCCTTTCTACGGGTCTTACACACTGTGAGCACATTAAGCATCAACAAAAACTGCAAGGGGAGCTCAGCAATTGGTGGAGACATGAGGTTTTCTATCAAATCTATCCGAGATCCTTTAAGGACAGCAATGGCGATGGCATTGGAGATCTTAATGGCATTACTTCCAAGCTGCAATACTTTGCCGACACAGGCATTACATCCGTGTGGTTGAGTCCCATATTTCAATCACCCATGGCGGACTTTGGCTATGATATATCCGACTATAAAGCCATACAACCTGAGTACGGCACTTTGGAGGACTTTGATAAACTTATTGCAACTGCAAATGCGCTGGGCATCAGGGTCATACTGGACTTTGTGCCAAATCACAGCTCCGATAAGCATGAATGGTTTATCAAGTCGGCGGCAAGAGAGGCGGGTTATGAGAACTTTTACATATGGGAAAATGGCAGAGTTAGCGAAAATGGAACTCGCGTACCTCCTAATAATTGGATATCTGTATTCTCCGGCCCCGCTTGGGAGTGGAATGAGCAGAGAGAACAGTTCTATCTGCGACAGTTTACCAAGGGACAACCCGATCTTAACTATCGCAATCCTACTGTGCTTCAGGCCATGGATGATATTTTGGTGTACTGGCTGAATAGAGGCGTCGCAGGCTTCCGCATCGATGCCGTCAACTATGTGTTTGAGGATGACCAATTGCGGGATGAGCCACGCAGTGCCGCCACAAGCGATCCCAACTCTCCAGATTCTTTAGTGCATATCTACACCAGGAATCAACCCGAGTGCTACACACTTGTGCAACACTGGCGTCAGCTGCTGGACAAATACTCGGCTAAATATGGTGGACCTGCTAGGATTATGATGCTGGAGGCTTATGCCGACTTAAAGCTGCTGATGAATTACTACGAGGATGAGCAGGGTGTTCAAGGAGCACAGTTTCCATTCAATTTTGACTTTATAACCGAACTCAATGAGAACTCGACGGCTCAGGACTTTGTGTTCTACATAGAGAGGTGGCTCATCTACATGCCAGTTGGACATGCTCCCAATTGGGTAATGGGTAATCATGACAATCCACGTGTGGCTTCCAGATATGGTGTAAAGGCAGTGGATGCCATGAATATGCTGCTGATGACACTACCGGGCATAGCAGTTACTTATTATGTAAGCTAAGCGATCTTTGCATTAACTCCACATTCTATGACTTTTAAATTGATATGCAGGGCGAGGAGTTGGGTATGGAGGATTATCGTGATATCAGCTTTAACGAGACGGTGGATCAACCAGCTTGTGATGCAGATATCGATAACTACAAATGGATTTCTCGAGATCCAGAGCGCACGCCCATGCAGTGGAGTGATGACAAAAATGCAGGTTTCTCCAGCAATGACACCACCTGGTTGCCAGTGCATCCCAACTATCAGGAGCTGAATCTACTTGCCCAGCAGAGAGCAACTCGCAGCCATTACAAGGTCTATCAATCGCTTCTCCAGTTGAGGAAATTGCGTGTGCTCCAGGAGGGCAGCTTCTCAGCACAGGCTCTCAACCGACGGGTGTTTGCACTAAAGCGGTGAGTGTGGTTATTATTGACAGTTGTGACAGTTTTTTGATATCCGTTTCATTTGCTCCCAGTGAACTGAAGGGTCATGCCACAGTGTTGACCATCATCAATGTGAGCAATCGTAGTCAGCAGGTGGATGTCAGTGACTTTATCAATTTACCCAATCGTTTAACCTTGTCCGTTGTGGGCGTCAGCTCACAGCACAGGGTGGGAGAGCGTCTTAAACCTGCAGAGATAAATTTGGCACCCTATGAGGGTCTCGTCATAACTCTCAAAGCTCACAAGTAGTCGCCTTGAGCATAGAGGGCCATTTAACAGTCATGTATGTATACATATACGAGTATATGTGCAGTACGAGTATTTTGCAAAATGTTTTGTTTTGCTTCAGCTGCAAATAAAGCAAACAATCTAAATATTTATTGAAACTTGATTACAAATAAATAAATTATTTTCATTAAGGAGCTATTAAAATTTGAATTATCGAATTACTTTATTCTCAATTAATTTGTAAAACTCTTTTCAATTTGCAACTACTTTTGTATGGTTGTAGCAATAAATCTAAATATAATATTTATTGAAATTGGATTAACATAAAATAAATTTTGTTAATTAACAATTAAATATAAAATTCACATTAATTTGGAATTCACATTATTTGAATTAGTTTGTTAAATATTATATGAATTTGCAGCTACCTTTGCGTTGCTGTAGTTTATGCCAGCTTATTTCAATTTGAATTTCCATTTCCACTTTATTTAATTTGTCATACTTATTTACACTTAAAAACATTTCTGAACGTTTTAATTGAATTGAAAGCAGTTGTTGTTGCAGCTTTGCCTGTACGTGCTTGCTGTTGTTGTTGTTGCTTTGGCACTTTCTCCAAAATATTTCATAACTGTCAACACTGCTGGCTGCCTGCCGCAGATAAATTGTCGTTGAGTTTAATTAAAAGCCCTTTGCGATTGTATAAATATAAATTTACTTACATATATTTGAAAGTGTGTGCAGGTTGCTTTTTGTTTTTATCTCTGATTTATTTTGCAAGCTGCGTGTGGATGCAGAGTGTGGATGCAAAGTGTGGATGCTGTGTGAAATGAGAGTAGAGAGTAAGCTTTTGCCAATTTATCAGCTGTTCGCCTGTTAATGCCAGCGGTAGCTTTCAGTAGATCGCAGCTGCTGTGTTCTGAGTGCTCGTTTGTCAGACGGAATATTCATAAATTTGTTATTTTCTTTTGTGTTTAATTGGTCGAGATAGGTATGGTATTGTGTGGAAAACTAAACGCAAACTGAGTGAATATTAATTTGACATTGAGATGGTCAGCATCAAGGTGAGAGAGACAGATAGAAAGATGTAGAGGGTTGTGTATAGAAGAGAATCGATTCGAAACGACATAGCCAGAGACCGAGAGAGGAGGAAAGTCCGAAATATAGGAATTGAGAGTGTAGTACAGCAAAATGCACAACAGGAGAGAGCAGTTTAAAGCTCAGGCACATTCAAAGCTTTCATTCTACCTTGCAAATAAAATTAACTGTAGCTTAGGGCTAGTATGCAGCTGGCAAAAAATGCATTTTAAAATTAGGTTGTAAAATATTATAGAACAATTTTTTTAAAGTTATTCATGCATGCAGTACTATCACCACACTGCTTGACTTGCGAATACCCTATGTTCCATAAATTATTTACTGACACATTGACAATATGTAAAGGTATATTTATAGATTGTGATCTTACTCGACAGCTTTTGGTTCCCAAGCAGTTTTGTTGGTGATAATGATAAATTACGCCGTCAGGCGCTTCCAATTACCAATTTCAATTATAAATAATCAGAGCACTTTCATGCAGCTCTAATAATGTGGAAATTGTAATAATTATATGAGTGTTACACATAGATTTGAGATTTATCTATAAAATATAACTGAAGCGAAGTTTCGGTTTTAGTTGCTGCCTAGTCATCACAAGACCTAGCACGATGGCAGCACTACATCAACTACTTCTGCTTTGCAGTCTGCTCCTGATACAGTTGCCCGATTCGAGCATGTCCAACTTGCTGAGCACAGAGACGGAGGACTTTATCGACTGGTGGCAGCATGCCGTTTTCTATCAGATCTATCCGAGATCCTTTAAGGACAGCAATGGCGATGGCATTGGCGATTTGCAGGGCATTATCTCCAAGCTGCCGTATCTCGCTGAAACTGGCATCACAGCCACCTGGCTGAGTCCCATTTTCCAATCTCCCATGGTAGACTTTGGCTATGATATATCCGACTATAGGTCTATACAAGCGGAGTATGGCAGCATGTCGGACTTTGAGCAGCTGGTGCACACATCCACCAGCTTGGGCATCAAGATTATATTGGACTTTGTGCCAAATCACAGCTCGGATCAGCATGAATGGTTCAAAAAGTCGGCGGCCATGGAGCCAGGCTATGAGGATTTCTATGTCTGGTCGGATGGTATACTGGATGAGGAGGGTAAGCGACTTCCTCCCAACAATTGGCAATCTGTATTCTATGGCTCCGCCTGGGAATGGCACGAACAGCGGCAGCAATACTATCTGCATCAGTTCGCCAAGGAACAACCGGATCTGAACTTCCGAAATGCAGCCGTGGTGCAAGCCATGGATGATGTGCTGCTCTATTGGCTGCAAAAAGGTGTGGCCGGATTTCGCATTGATGCGGTGAATCATTTATTTGAAAGCGAAACACTGTCGGATGAGCCGCTCTCAGGAAAATCAGAAGATCCGCTCTCCTACGACTACACCCAGCATATCTATACGAAGGATTTGCCCGAGGTGCTGGACATGGTGCAGCATTGGCGGCAGCTGCTTGACGACTACACCGCCAAGCATCCGGCTGGCGGCACGCGCATTATGATGACCGAGGCGTACGCCGGACTGCGAGAACTGGCTGATTACTATGAGGATGCCAATGGGGTGCAGGGTTCGCATTTGCCCTTTAACTTTAACTTTATCTCGAATGTGAATGGCGAGTCGGATGCTCGTGATTTTGTGTACAACGTGGAGAAGTGGCTTGTCTATATGCCACGCGGGCATGCGGCCAATTGGGTCATGGGCAACCATGACAATCCGCGTGTCGCCACACGCTTTGGCGCCGCCAGTGTTGATGCTATGAACATGCTGCTCATGACACTGCCCGGCGTCGCGGTTACCTATAATGTAAGTGCGAATGTGGATGTGGATATGTGGCTAAAAGGTCAAATTTATTTGCTTAATTTTATGGCAGGGGGAGGAGTTGGGAATGCAGGATAATCTCGAGATTACTTGGGAGGAGACTGTGGATCCGCCAGCTCGAAATGCTGGTGAGCTGGAGTTTAAAAAGGTATCTAGGGATCCATCGCGTACGCCTTTTCAGTGGAGCCTTGCCAGAAATGCTGGTAAATGATTGCTCTATGCTTGCCGAAGAAGTATCAAATTTAAGTGTTATTATCCGACAGGTTTCTCAGATGCCCGCAAGACCTGGTTGCCTGTGCATGCCAACTATTTGGAGCTCAATCTGCAGGCTCAACAGCAGGCCAATAGAAGCCATTACAAGGTCTACAAGTCGCTGATTGAGTTGCGTAAGTTGCCCGTGCTGAGACGCGGACGGTTCAACATTGAGCCGCTTTCCCGCGCTGTCTTTGCCCTCAAACGGTAGGTGATACAAGAGAGATTTGTTAGAGATGTGTAATGCTTGAGCTATGATTTCTAGCATCCTCACGGGCTACAACTCTCTCGTAACTATTATCAATGTGAGCGACAAGGAACAGCTCGTTAATCTCAACGATTTCATCAATCGTCCTCAGCAATTAATTGTAGAAGTTGCCGGCGTGGATTCTGCATATGAGCCGGGGTAAGCTCACAGTCAATGATATTTTTGAATGGCTACTAGTACACTCTTCTCATGAACAATCATCTACATTTCCTCTACCCGCAGACAAGCTCTGTCCTCTAGTGCATTGATACTGGCCGCCCATGAGGGTCTCATCTGCAAGTTGCTCGAGACATAATCCAAAGTAACATACACGATTTGTTGCTATCATTAATTGCATTTCAGTTGCTTATGCCAGGCGTTTCAATAAAAAAAGCTCATAGGACATGAAAATTAATGATTGGCTTTTCGTAAATCAAATAAATGAAATTTTCACTTTCACAAATGGCAGCAGCAGTATAATTTTTTCCAAATTAGATTGAGTTTGAGAGCCGTTTCGTGTCGTCGTTGGCCATGATGTCGCCTGGCAAGTTGCCCAAGACAGTGCCAATGTCAATGTCGAATAATGCGTGAACTCATACTCTATACTTGAGTTTATTGTAGGTTAATAAATACATTCGTTATGCATTAAATAAACCAATTAAAAAAATATGTTTATTTTCACAGATATAATTGCAAGTTCCCAAAATTTTATTAAATAAACGAAGATTAAAATTGTTTAGTGTTCATTTGATCTAAGTCATATGTTTTAAGACTATCACAATAAAAGTGTATGCAATAGTCACTATTTAAGAGCTAGCTTTCCAATCTATTCTTCTTGTTCTCCTTTAGTTTCATAGCGCGTATAATTTTTCATGTGGTCGAGCGTACGAACTTGAAAGATTTATGAAGCACAACGGAGAGATTTGCGAACTGTCGCTGTGCAAATGTGCTGTGGAATAGGATTGAAGAAAGAGGAAGTGAGGGACAAGTCACAGGTCTTCTGTCATTTATGTTATGCAAAAGTTTTAAAGTTTCAAATGCTTGCGCATTAAGTAATAGAAGTGCTAGTGGGGCCAACGAAGCGCTTATTGAACAATTTGCCAAGACCGCAAACTTGTCCAAAAACTTTCTCTATGAAGTCATTTAACAATTTTGTATGGAAGCCAATGAGGGGATGTTTGAATAACAAGACATCAAATGCTGCATAGCATTGCATAATAAATTTATATAAACAAAAATTACATAGCGATTATTAAAGATATTAAAAGTTCAGAGGACTGCAAAATGGATTTTAACTTAAAATATAAATTGTATGACATTCTAAAGGAGTTTTATGATGATAGTTGTTTAAATTGAATAACGTATGTGTCTATTTAAGAACTTCAGAAAATATGTACAATAAGCTTATAATATATAATATTAAATTTGTAATTTTTTTTTTATTTAAAAAATTTAATGGTAATATCATTAATTTGATATTGTTTTTTAAGTAATTTCTGCTGAGCACTTTTCATTAGCATCAACTTTAAATGTAATTATGCTGCTCAAAAAGTAAATGCCAAAGATGTAAAAGCTCGTAAATCAAAGTTTCGCTTGTTGAAAATATTTAAGCATTTTCTATGAATTTTGTATTTGTAATCCTCAAGATTATTCATACTTGGAACCACAGCAAATGAACCATGAAATGGCATAATAAATGAGTTGCTTTATAAATAGTTTAGGGTTCTGTAAATCCAGTCACTCAAAAGTTCTGAATGCCAAAAAAAAAGCATTAATCCAATCCTGCTCGTTTCCGTGGATATTTTAGAGCTCACAGTTGCTTCAACATATCATCACATTCGCATTGTTCATACGCCACGTTGAACACATTAGTATTAGCGCATGCCGCAAGCGTGATTCGTCATTTGTATTAAATTAAACCTTGAATCGTTATCGTTCGTACGATTATTATTATGATTATAAAATACTATTTTAAATATTCGGTCTGCAGTGTCTACCCCAGTCTCAATGGCGTCCAACAGCTGTTGCTCCCGCCCCATGCGGCCATTGTTTTAAGGGAGCAGGATGGGATTATGAGGTCAGTTTGCGTTAAAAATGGGATTGCAAAATTGTTGAACTCAAAAACTCAATTTCAGTGCACAGCGTCGCCAATTAGTTAAGCAGCTCATCAAGTCGTTTAATGTTGTTCTTGTGGCTTTGCTAATGTACAATTTGTGGCGCCACAAATGGACGAAAGTAAATTTCAATTAGCCATTTTGATGCATTGATACTTTTTACTGCAAACTGATTGATTGATTAATTAATAAAGTATAGTAACAACAACGAACACGGGGAACCAAGAACAATAGACGACGCTCTGCGGCTCAACTGTCATTTCCAGTTGTCGGCGACGGCTGGAATTTGCGATTGCTTGAACGCAATGGGGGATGGAATTGAATTTCCGCTCGTGGCTGTCAAGTGGTGCTTGAAAATGTCCAGACAAGTGGGTAGTAGATCCAACGCTTAATCAATGGATTTTTGTATTATGTCATCGCAACTTTCATCTAAGAACGAGCATCTCAATCAATCGCACTATTCGCCAATGCAATTACAAAACTATTTTAAACCCTTAAAAAATGCTTTAGTTATTTGTCTCTACTTCTTTCACCACTTTAGACATCAATTTCTTGTTAAAAACACTAGACACAAAGAGCTCTTGAAACTAAAGTGTCAAGTATAATTTTTATTCAATTTGTTTGTAAATTTCAATTCTTAGACATGAAATGTAACTAAAGGAAGGTCTAAAGTAAAGAAGCAGCAGCTGCCAACAGCCGGTTGCCAGTGTAAATTTAACGCCTTGTTGAGTGGCAAGTGGATATCCTTGTTGCCACGCTGATTACCGGAAAGTTGGCAACGGCTCTTTCGCATTTCTCAGAGAAAGAAAGAGGTGTCAATAAAATAACAGCCAAGTTCTCGCAAATTAACCGGAGCACAAACATTGAGCAGTCAACAAAAGAAAAAAAACTTTGAAGAACTCTTGCGTTTTCTGACTCATTGATTGATTGTTCTTAATGCAAAATACTTGTAGAATAAATCCTTGGATTCCTACACTTGCCTCTATACAAAATTTCACTTAATGCAGCTCTGAATTTTTCACGAATATTTTAAAATATCCCTCCGAGTAAAACATAAGTCGAATCTCTATCTATTTAAATCAGTTGATTAGTCAAAATCAGTCTCGAATCTTCATTGAACTGGTTTGCTGCTCAAGAGTTTATAAAAATAGTATAAATCAGTCAGCTTAACTATTAATCAAAAGGATTAATTAGCATTTTAAATTTGTTTTACAAGATTAAATGTGTAAAATTTACTTAAATCCAATAAACCGACTTTGACATTGTGTATCAAAATCCCATAAATCGGTAATGTAAATTCGCGATAAATTCCAAATAATTGTTTGTTTCTTTGGGTCGAATGGCAATACAGAAATTATATGAATGTGACAATTACTAGTGGAAAACACCAACATTTGAGATAACAATGAAGTTCACATTTCTATCTCAATCTCATTCCTTGACTTAAAATGTAGGTAAGTTACTATAATAAATATAAGTTAATAATTAAAACAATTAGGAGAAATTAAATTAAAAAATGTATGTTAAATAAAATGCTAAAATAATAAAAATGATTTAACAATATTGAAAAAAATTACATCTTAAGTATGATAAATCTAAAAAATTCTGATTTAATCAGAGTATTTTTATTGATCCAACATTGTAAATAAAATGAAAACAATTTTTTGTTCATAAGTCAAATCAATAACTGTGCGAACTAAAATATTTTCTTAAATTTCTTAAGGATCCAAAAAGTTCTGAAAATTCATTTATACCTCTGGAATATCTTCTGATTTAACTACAGTGTTGTTCACTAATTATGCACCGAAATTGGGTTGAATATTTTTGGTTGAAAACAGAGCCAATTGTCTGGATTGTATTCAGTCAACGTACAATGCCGAGGACAACGACGTTGGATTGTCTGATGGCTGTTTTTTGACATCTGCACAGCAGCCCAGGCAAAACCCAGGCAGTCCTTGACAAGGACAACATGTACGTGTTGAATCCTTTGAGCCTAAATGTTGCAAAATGTTGAGCAGCTCTGGGAAAATTGGCAGTAGGCGCATACCTTGATGTCTGAACGAACAACAGCCCTAGGCGAGAGCTGGGAATGGCAGAGGGAGGTAAACAGCAAAGAGCTGCGTCAGGCAATTGGCCATACTTAGTTCACTACTGTAGCCTTTTACCATTGTGGATGTGTCTGTGTGCTTGCGAGAGTGTGTGCTGAGTTTTCTGTTTGTGGCAACGCCATTTTGGCCATTTTGCCGTTGGCTTCATAAATTTCACAGACAGTCGCGAAGCTGGCGCCGCGCTTTAACTGTTTTTAATTAAAAATTTTTTTTGCTGCATTGATAATCAACTACATGTCTGGCGTAGAGTGTGTGTAAGTGGCCTCAAAGGATTTCATTAAATTGATTTGAGGTCTTTGATACCCTGTGTGTAAAAAATGCAGCCTAAAGGGCAAATTAGAGCTAAAATAAGAAAAGTAAAATTAAATGTAAAAACTAACATTTTTTTGGTACAGATATTTAAGAAGGGGAATATATTGAATTGAATTGGACGAAAAATTAAATAGAGAAAAGACTAAGAAATTTTACGGGAATAGTTTCAAACTCCCTATCTCTCATACACTTAATTTTATTTTATATGCCTTTACTGTCACTTGCCAGCCAGTTCTGAGAAGGGCCCGCCGAGAGCAAAAGCCAAATTGATTGGCAATTGAGAAGCTGCTGGGCATAAAGCAAATGCGAGTAAAAACTTTACACAAAAAGTTGCATACATTATCCCTTTAAATTCAATAGAACTGCTCCAATTCCTTCGTAATTGCCCCATTCCGAACCACAATAAATTTTCATGTGGACTGACATTTGCCATTCTCGAAATATGCATTGAAATGTTTGTGCGTTTATGTCAATGACTGGAATTTATGCAAATTTTGCAAGGCTCTTGCTTAAGACTAATGCCAAAATGGGGAGGTCACTTTGAATTCAGTCGAGTGGAGTCGACAAAGACAAAGAAAAAGAAGGCATTCAAGTTATGAGCTCTTACTTGGCAAATGATTTTATTGTAGTCGTGAGGTTATGTGCTCTTGAAAGTATGCAGCATTATCGTGCTGGCAAATTCGAGTTTGCTTTTAAACCTCGTTAGCTGTTAAATTCAGTTAACCTCTTTACGCTCAGCTGTCTTTTTTCGTCTGCTTTTGTTCTTCAATAAATTAGCTAATGCCTGCAGAAAATCATTGAACCGCAGCCAAATGGGCCACCTAACCCTTTTTTCTCCCCAAACACACAGCCAGAGAGAACACATCAATTAAGTTGGTCGCTTTCCACCAGTTGGGCTGCTGTCAATAAGTTGAACTTGTCGTTGAAGCCGGTTGATCAGCCAAGCGGGACTATGATTGCCGCTTACCCGGCTAGACAACTGGTGTGGCATCGCCGTAGTCGTCGTCGATGTCGATGTCGGCGTCCTCGTCCTTGTCTGTGAGTGAAGCGAGACAAAGCGGCCGCGACCAGGACTACAGCAAGTGTAATATGTCAATTGAAGGACACACTTGCAAACAACACACTCCGACACCGAACACAAACACTTGACTATTTATTGCATTGTTGTTTGTCTGTTGTTGTCATTCTCGACAGCGTTGTTCTTGTCGCCGCAGGATATGCTACGGATATTTGCAAAATATTGCAGCTCCCATAAATTGTAGCCCCAAAGGACGCGCGCCACATCGTCACTTGGTTCTTAACCGGCGGTGCCGGTGGCGATGGTAGTGACGGTACCGGTCGATGGGCGTGGCCCCAGACATGTCCCACGGCATTTGTGGCATTGTCCCAAATCGGCACACAATTTGTCGCCGCTACGTGACGTTGCAGGCCAAGCAAACCGCAAACGGCGCATAATTCACCATCTGGACTGGAGACTCTCAGTTAAACAAAGATGCGCATTTATTTATTTAAAGCCATGATTGAAATTTTAATTTCTGCTCAGCAATCTGGCAATGCTCAAGACTAGGGCCGAAACTTCATTTATTTATTTCGTCTTTAATTTAATGTAAAAAATCATTTAATTCAACAAATTGTTTTTCATGTTAAACCAAGCATTGTCAAATTATTTGATTGACTTTGGTTGCAACAAAGGGCATTTTGCACATCACTTTTATCTTACATTGCACTTTGGAAATAAAATGTAATTTAGTTTTCTAATTGAAAATATGTTTGGAATTTATTGTATGTCACATGTGCAATACATGTGTAGATATTCAATATTTAGGATTGCCACAAATTGACTTTGTTCATTTAGCTAAACCATCGCCACAGACTGAACGGACAGGGATTATTTTTTACCTTTCAGTTTGACTCTCAAAATTCATTTGGCCTCAAATTGAATTTATAAATTCTATCTAAAATGCACACGAATACGCATGCACACACATTGTTCCAAAAAGTTGCTGTGGTTTGTGGCAGCTTATTAGCCCTACAAAACAGCTGGCCAACAGCAGGCCTAACTATTCTACCTGTTTCTAACTGATGTTGGCTGTTTTCAAATTGTTTTGTGTCATGTAAACAATGCTCTGCCCAAGTGGGCGAGAGAGTTGTCTAGTGAACAAAGGCATTGCTTCCACATGTGTCTAGTCGCCGTTGTACAAGCTTTGCTATCAAAGTTTTACTTGAACATAAGGCTGTCAGTCAAAAGTGGTTCAATCTCGACCACTCTAGCTTAACCAACCTGTTTAGGTGGATGGTCTGGGTGTAAGCCTGGCAATACATTTTCATTTTGCCGTATTTTCTAAAATGTTTACTTGGGTCGTATACGCAATCTGCTGCTACTCTGTTTTCTACTCTTTTGACTTGCAAGTAAGTTCCTGGCCATATGCAAGAAGCATAAAAAGTTTCACATAAATTTTCCGGCAACAACAGTAGCAGCAATTCGAAATGAATTGTTAGAAGGAAGAGAGAGAAAGAGCTGGAAAGGGAGAGGTTAGCTTTTATAATAGCCCCAACTCGTTGGGGGAAATTCAATTTCATTTTCAATTTAATGCTGCAATGAGCCACGTACCTGGGCCCAGGCCCCATTCAATCTGTATCTGGTTGTAGCTCTTCGAGCTCTCCCTTTGCTTCTTATTGTTGTGATTGTCTTCTGAATTGACTTACCTGCAATGAAATGATAGAAAAATAGATACATATATTATTTTATGCGTTTTGCATGCATCAAACGAGAGAGACAGGTCGTTTTAGGAATTAAAAGTTGCAGTCCAGCGTAGGGGATTGACTTTACAGCCAAGGTTCACTTAACAAAAGAGCAGTGGTAGCAGCATGAGCAACAGCAGGAGCAGTGTCAAGGTGACTCTGACGCTGGGGCAATAAGGTATCATCCCAATCCCAAAGCCGCCTGTGCACTTGCCCTTGCTCTGTGCTTTTTGCTACGTGCCTGAGTTGCTTTATGTGCTGTCAGGTGCCATAGCGGCCGCGCCACGTAAGCATATCTTCTTACCTATAACATACGAGTACCCGTCCAGCGTGAGGACGCACTTGCGCGTTGTGGTGCCGGGCAAATTGCCAACGCCGCCGCCAACCACAACGCTGCTGGACGAGTACCTGCTGCCGGTGCTTGAACCGCTCGACGTGGTCGCACGGCTGTTCAGTCCCAACGCTTTGTTGAGACTGCTGGAGAAGCCGCCAGGACTGTTTGCCTGGCTCTGCTGCTGCTGCGGGTCGCAGTTGTTGAGACTCTCACGTCGCGGTGGCGCCACCAAGCCAACAAATTCATCATTCCTCTTGCTTAGCCCATCACTTGAGTGATCGCGTTCCCGTTCCCGTTCACAACGCGATCGATTGCGCGCATAATGTTTGGAGGAGGCTATAGCAGAGCTGGATGCATTCGCTGATGCAGCAGCTGCTTCGTCCTCGGGACTAATGTTCAACGTTTGCGGCTTATCACGTCTCGAGGGCGGCGTTTCGTCCAATGTATCGCCCATTTTCGATTGATATCTAAATGTCAAGGATTCTCGAATTTTGAACGAATCTTACGCGTCTCGCGATATCATTTTATGCTGCGAATTGTGGGTTGCTGGATAACATTGCCTGTCGCTTACGCCAGTTGAATTAATTAATAACTTTTTAGATATAATTTTCAGATTGATTGCACTTTAATTCAGTAATTCACTTTTAGCTTTTTTGATGTTGAGCCACTTTTATGTCTGCACAAACATAAAATTTAATTAAAACCAAACACGATGACCAATTAAAGGGGAATGAATGAAAATGAAATGAATTCAAGGCAGACAAAATGTGAGCTAGAGAAAATAAAAAGGAGGGAGAATGGCCTCTATGCTATCAAATATATAGCACGCATACGCAGTGTTGTACTCGCAATTCCATAGAAAACAATGCAATGTCAGAATTGAAACTGAATCTTTTATGAATGCCGTCAAAATGACTTCAATTGTGACATGAGCATACAGCGATGTATCTGTCCATTCCTGCCCCACCCCTCAACACTCATATGTTATCTATCTAACAGCAGCTGTCAGTTGCTTATAAACAGTGCAAATGCTGGAAAAAATCCAGAAATGAATAAAATTTGTGAAAAATGTTTGAATATGAGAAAATTCTACTGTTTTTTCGGATTAAATAATTCTTTCAAATACGAAAAAATAATATATTTGTCTTTTATGAAATACATATTTTTATGTGGAAAATTTATTTTGTGTTGTTGACAATAATTAAAATTGTACTAATTTAAAAATGAAACATAGTAAAATTCGGTAATTTATGCGACTTTTAGTTTGACTTTGATAAAATGGATTCCCATATTAATTGTTTAAAATTCCCTTTTTTAGTATTTGCTTAGTTTCTAAACAAATGTCAATAGCTGTATCCATCGCAGTTCAATATTGTTCTAATTGCAGTTTTGTCCATGCTGCTGCCAATTATTTGACTCGACACGCAAACATGCCTCACAAAAAAACCGAAGCCCAGTGACTTTGCCCCCTTACGCTATTTGTCTCCCCTTCAGCATTTGCATTTGAATGACAGCCCTTTGTTTGTGGCACTATTCGATTCTGATTTTTATCGTGCAAATATTGACAAGCCTGTCGCAGCATGTGAGTGTTCTGCTGGATTACGAGGGTGTGTGGGTGTTGGTCAGTTTGTCAGTTGGATATTAATTTGCATATTCATCGTAATGTCTATCCATTTATCAAAATCCATCAATGCCATTGAAACTGTTGCAAGGCATATTATGTTTGTTTTTATTTACGTGCAACATTTTTTTATTACTCGAATTTTTTAATGTGACGCCTCGATACCTGGCTTTATTATTTTTGAGCCAAAACGTACTTCAATAATTTGCTGATTGTTTTTTGTTGTTTGTTTTATTTCTAAATTATATTTATTAAACTTTTGGGTCTTTATGTGGCCCTGTCTATTTTTGCATGTCTTTTCTCTCGACACGTACGCCAAATAAAACGAGGCGACACTTTGAAAGCGTCACGTTTGTCAGAGGTTGCCACGAGGGTGAAGAGGGAGTGGGAACGTAGAAGTTTTTGAAGCCTTTTTGGTATGGCAATTCAGCGACCGAAAATATGTTGGCAACTGGAAAACGGCCAAATATTACTGGCGATACGTGATACCTTTTCAGCAGCTTCAGTTCCTGTTGGCCAAATTTTTAGTCTTTTAGAGAAGTATACATATATGTATGCTAACAACCCAGTTTGTTGACGCAACTCAATAAACTGGAGTTTCATATCACATACTGTGCATAACTAAGATCTTTAAAGAAAAGTTTAAGGCTCTCTTTGTTTATTGCCTGAAACTTGAATTTTCCACAAGCTTAAGCCTTTTATATATAAAATATTTAATTATAATTGTAAACATAATCCCATGTCACCTCAGCAACTGCTTTTCCATTACAAATTTCCGACCTAATATCGACCGATTGAAGCATGTCAAGTTCATTTCCATATTTATAAGCATTCACTTTTATGTAATCAATTTTCAAAGGGTTCTGCCAAAAAGATGGTTTAGGAAACCTTAACAACATTTAAGCAGCTTAACAGCAACAAGATATGAGTACCTATGCTTTGGTTCATTATCATTGCAATTGTTTGGTTGGAAATGTAATTTAAATATATATTTAGCAATGAAAGATGGCAAAGTTGTTCGAGGGCTTTAAATGATAGGCATCAAATTTTAATTATGCTTTTTATTGCCTTTTCTTCCTTCTGAATTTTATGGCCCATCGCTTGAAGGGCACTCTCAGAACACTCCTAGTTGGCTGGCCATTGCTTTTGTTAGCCTCCCTCTGCGTGGGTTGTTGGCCACTAGCCACACAGTTGGGTTTAAAAACATTTCAAAAGAGTGGCATGAAAAAAGTGTGCTCTTTAAGTTGTGGAGCCGAGACTTTAAGTTTGCTGTCAGCTGTAAATATTGCGCATACGCCGCGTTTATCGCCTGCCTAATGATGTATCAATAACGCATTTACGACACAATTAATGGAGGCTGTGGAAATCAATGCTCAAGTCCATTAATGTTTCGCCTGCCACAAGTTATTAGCTGTATTTTGTAGATGCTTTTCGGTCATAAATCGCGTTATCTAAAAGGTTAAAGGGCGAAAAGGACGACTAAAGCAAATACAGAAACATAAGCACTAAGACCGAATCCAATTCAGTATACATTTATTGGGAAGGGTCTGCACTAAGCTCTGGAGACTGGATATTGGTTATGGAGTTCAGGGAACTTGTGGCATAAATTTAAAATTTGTATGCAATCAGCATCGCATAGTTTTGGCCATTTATTGTATATCTGCTGATGGTCCTTTGTTATGCTGCATATCGGCAATAAAGTTTGCAACCCGCATAAACGAAATACGTCCAGGGTTCGTCTCATTTTGGCCATAAAGTGTTGTCAATGAACCCCAGTCAACCAACTGACTTTGTCTATTGTTTAGCTCAGTTAATCAGCCAGCATCATTGGCTAAAATTCTCCTTGTCTCTCTCACTCTATGGCTCTCTTGTTTTCCGCTCAGTTTTCTTGTCTCGTTTTGCCAGATGAAAGCAACAAGGCACAAGTCAATTATTTAATTAAAAGCTGTCACTTGCAGGGCTCAAATGTAGTTCTTAATATGGGACTATTACAAGGGCTCGGGTTCGGGTAAGATAGGCAGCCAAGGACGTGACCGTGTCAAGGCAGATGAGAGGAAACGAGCAGCTACAATAACAAAGCAACAGCAGCAAAACATACACAAATAATTAAAAGCGCATATATAATGCGCACAAGTAGCAAATGAAGGAAAAGTCTGAAGAGGGAGAGGGGAGATTGTATGCAGGGAAATGCGAAATGTCACTTTGCAAAGTGGGATGCATAAAGTACAGAGAAAAGCAACTGAAATGTTTGCGAAATTACATACGAACGTTGAATACACTTGAACTAATGTCAACTACTTGCAAGGTATGCGAGAAATGACAATCTTAATTAGTTCAGCCAACGGTGAAAATAATAGCTAGTAAGGCGAGGCTAAGGTTAGGCTAGTAAGATAAACTTAGCTTTCTTACAAAAGATAATTGAAAGTGAATATAATAAATATATCTAATTTTATGTGTTATTAATGTAAAATCAAAGTATTTCAATTACGAACAATTTAAAAAGAAAATTCTGTGTAAATCATTTTTTTCTTAATCTGTATTTAAAATAATACTTTGTTATTCTTCTCACGAAATTTCTATTTTTTTAATTTATTAAGATTTTTTTAATTTTTCTTTACTTTCATCCTTTGGCATTTCAATTGTTATTACAAAAACCAGCCGTTGATTGTAAATTGCATAAATTTCGCGCAGCTTTGGCTAATAAATATGTATGGTGAACCCTTTTTCAGGTTCTTAATTGGTTGAGTTTACAAATTTATTAGGATCCGCTCTAGCATCAAGTATTGCTGTTGTTGGGTATTTCATTGGCGGATTTCAAGAATTTACAAGCCGTATGCCCAAGTTGTCAGACCCTCTTTAAGGCCATTGTTTAAAAAAAACCAACTGGAGCTGCATTTGCCTTCGTTGTCATTTGCACTCATCAGCCCCGTGCATCCTTTTTCCCCTACTTTTCTGTCTTTTTTAATTGTTGTAATTTTGCCGCGTATTGTGTGTATTGTTATTGTTACTGTTGTTGTCGTTGTTGTGCTTGGCGCCAGCTTGACGCCAGTCCCCGTCCTCGATGTAAATAAAAGATGAGTTAAAGTACGATAGATGCGAATCGCTCGACTCAAAACTGGAGCTCGTTTATCAAATGAGGCGGCTGCCTTCGATCGATGTGTATGCAATAACAAACAATAGCCAACCAGAAATTGCATGTAATTGAATGTAATACACACACACACACAGACAAATACACATGGTCACTAAACTATACACATTCAGGTTGTGAGGCCTTTACGTTTGCTGCCAGGAAGTGGGCAATAAATTTGCTGGCTTTAGTGAAAACTGGCAAACGAAGAACTACAATGTGACACTCACGGTGAAGCGAGATAGTGTCTACAAGAAAGAACGAGAGAGAGCGACTTGGTTGGCTCATTAGCATTTGGGGCCATCAGAAGCATAAGGACATGTGAAAGGAATGATAGGAAGCCAGACAGGCGACAGGCCCCAAAGTCAAACGGGCAAGTTTGAGTTTTGTTTTTGTCATCATCAAAGCCGCATTTCAATTGCAAATTGCCTCTTCTTTATTTTTTTCCGCCTTTCTTTTTTCTGTGCCCTTGGCGCACGTATGCTGCTCACAAGAGCGAAATACTAGCCAAGTTAAATTTGTTGCACGTGACATGTAAGCAACATATGGTATCATTCAAAAGCCAGAATAACTTACATATTTATGCTTTAAATTAAAATGTGAAGGGAATTTAATTGCTTGTAAAACAATTATAATTACCGATTCTAAATATTGGAGTATTTTTTAAAATGTTGGGAAATTTACCTATTTAAATATGATAAAAGAATTATTATTTAAAACTTGACGAGTTTGTAAAATTGATTCTGTATCAAATAAATTTCCCGACCATTGTTTCCGTACCGACTAATAGTAAATGATGCCTAAATTACCAGCTATATATATTTTCATAATATTAAATTATTATTGACCAATGTGACCGAATCTCAATAGCAAGGTTCTTTGTACTAGAAGAGCCTTAACAATTGTGTTAAGCTGCATTGGCAAGCCAGACTTGTGCATGTATGCGGCAAACCAAGCTGACTGTTTTTGCCTTTTGCGGACCCCAGCTGTGGCTTTAGTTTCAGTCAGCTCACAAATTCTATTTACATACATATATTCTGAGGCCGCATTCTGAAGCCGACTCCAAGCCGACAAATGAGAAAGTCGCATTATTAATTTGCCGCACCGCACGGCCATAAATAAAACGGTCTCTTAACCTATATACATATATCCGAGCACACATATACATATATGCTATGGTACATGCATATGTAAATGTGTGTCGTGAATAAAATTCAAAGGACTTGCCCACTTGCCATATGGTTGTGCAAGGAAATAGGGGCACGGTGGCTTTTCTGCGGTTCTCTGGCTTGCCTCGTTTTTCTTGTTGCGCCACACAATTTTCTTTGCCAATCTATTACTACTTTGACTTGTAGATGGTGGCGCCTCTCGCCATTGCCATCTTGACGCCTTCTCTGGTTGGGGCTACGCTTTGAATGCCAGAGAGAGCGACAATTTGTAAAGCAGGCAATTATCCTTATTAGCTGCTTATTTATAGCCTATGTTTGTTTTCTCGTTTTGCCATTGACGCATAAGTGATGAGTTTGGGCCCAATTGAGTGTCGGAGCGGGGAGGGGGCGAGCATGTTGTATGTCTGTTTTGTATACAGTGCAACAGTTGTTGTTGTTGCTCCTGGCTTTTGGCGTTCAGTCGCTAGTATTAAGTCTCCGAATTGAGTTAATGAGCTGACTGTTAGCTTGAGTAGCTGTGTGTGTTTGCCTCCTTCATTAATGTAATTTCCATGAGACACACTCAGCTCGCGCACCAGTTTCCTCTCCCCTACCAAGCATAGACAGCTTTAAGTCATTCAAAATTAATGCATAATACGTTGAGCGCTCACAGGATGACATATGGGAGTTAGGGGTAGGCGAGGGGCGGAAGCGGACTTTGCAAAGTCGCACAACATAAAGTACATTGTCAAATCAGCGACATTTTTATTACTGTCGCCAGGGAGCAGACGCTTTCATTGCCACGCCCTCGCACTCACACGTCTCTCTCTATCTACGGAAGTGCGGAAGTGAGCTGAGTATGTGTGCGTATTTACATGCTGATGATGTCGTTATTAAACGCATAAATAAATTGTCAAAAAAGTCGCAAAGGCCGCGCTCGCAACGGTGTGGCAAGGCTTCAGATTGTATATATATGTGTGTGTGTATGTGCCTTTGTTAAAATTTTTTTATGTACTTTTGCAAATGCGGCAGCTAAATGAAAAACTTTGTCTCTTATTTTTTTCTAGGTTGTTTGCATTTATACCCCATTCCTTAATACAGGCTATGCCGTGCCTCTTGCTGTTGACTCTGCATAACATTTTATGACTTTATTTCACCAGCAAACATATGCAGTAAAATGGTGAGAAGGGAGCGAAGAGTCGGGTGTAGGAATATAATGCGGCAATTGACAATTAATTGGTTGGGGGACGCCACTGACAGCGACCTCAAAATGTCGTAGACAAAATTGTCCCCAGGAGCTGAAGCAGCGCATCAAAGTGACGCAGCATATTCATAATTTATAACATACGCAGTGAGTGCGACAGAGACAGGCGAAAGCAGTAAAAGGGGAGCAAATGAATAAGTACGTTAGCCGTCAAGATACTCTACAAAAAGATATATTTGCGAGTATTTGAGCTGCATAAAATACATTTTAAAGAGGATTTCTTACTTAAAATTGTAGAAATATATGCAATACCCTTTAATAGACGTGTAATAGACCAGGGTATATGGCGCCAATGGGCATCTGACAAATGAGTTTCACTGCGAATGAAGCAGAAACGACTTAAAAGCCATTTTGTGGCTTCATTTGCATGCGTCCATGCAAAAGACGCTTCTAGTCTGTTTTCGTTGAACAGATATGCATACATGTGTGTGTGTGTGTGTGTGTACAAGGAGAGTTCAGTACTGTACAGTTAGTTGGTGATTAGTCGCCCAAGTCTATCAACAGTTGCCCTAATGCCCAAGCAACATGCAACACCAGAGCCAGAGTCAGAGCCAGAGAACTGACCTCATTCTGTTTACATTTGCAGCTGTTGCTACTAACTAACCAAACTGTCCGTTCCCCGCTTCCTGCTCCCTACTGCACTCCCCGCCAGCTCCATCAAAATTCCAACGCAATCCTTAGATCAGCAGTCCCTATCAACCCCTGCAGTGAATTCATGTGGCAAAACAGACCCTGTTTCGAGGTACTAGCTCTTCAACACTTGCCTTGTTTTTGCACAATTGACTGGAAATGTTCTGCTGCTGACTTTACGAGTGCCCTTTTCTCTATACGACTGTCTTCCCTCTCAATTGCTTGCCTGCAACCCATTCGGGTGGGGCATGCATTGACTTCAGACAGGCAAATCAAAGCGGCATTGATGTGGCACGTTCTTTGGTCTAGCTGTAACTGTAACTGTTCCCATGGTTTTGCATAATGTGCAATACACTTGTTCGCATTGTTGGCTAAGCAAGGCAATGATACCAGCTGAAAACTTGTGGATTAATCGTGTGCATGAGGAGAACTTTACTAGCTTTATATTTAATTTCTTTTTTTTTTTTTTTTTTTTTTTAAAATTGAAATTATTTTTCTTAAATTGAAACTATTAATTAGATCCATTAAAAACATTTAAATAACAAAAATTTAACTAAGCACATTTAAAGTCAACTGCTAAATTAAAATGTGGAAAAATAAGTCTTTATTATTAAATTCCAATCAATATCCAATGCAATTCATCAGAATCAAAACTGAATTTCTGCTCAATGTTAAGATTAAATGCCTAATTTTAAAGTTAATTAAATTTTCTCCAATCTTACGTATTATATTAATTGTCTAGCTCAAGACTGTTTGCTTTCATTTAGCTTCTGTCATTTTATTCTAACTGCAAATACTTGAATGCGGTATTCGAGAAAGTTTTTGTTGATACGAAGCAACATGGCAACTGTAGTTATACAATGCCAGAAGAAACTTTATTGTGTGCGAATGCTATTTAGTTTCTTGGGAGAAAGTTGTGTATAGATTGGAATTTTGCAGTTGAAGAGTCAAACAGTGCGTATACGTAATCTTGAAAACTGAGCCAAAGGATCAATTGAAGCGTACAATTGGTAAAGCGTACAAGAGCAACATGCTCAAATTGTGATTATATTTCATGGTTGGGCGGGTAACAAACGCATTTCGTTAACTTTGGAAAATTGCTGCCACTCTGATAAAGTCATATATTGAAGAGGCATTTTCTAGGTTGGGAGTGTAATGGCCTAGTCTACAAGCGCATTACGTCACATATGTTATGTGGCTGGAGAATCAGCAACGTCATGACAAACGTTTGACAAATATGCCAACTTCTGACAGCCACGCCCCAACGCCCACGTTTATTTGTTTCTCTGCCACCAGCTTCCCGACTCCCTCTCTCTTAGTCGCTCTCTGAAATATTCTCATATTTGCCGGGTATTTGTGTTTGCCTCACGAAAGTTGTGACTGTTTTTTGGGTAAATAAAATGAAACGGTCTTATTTCTCCCCTCCAGTCTCTTACCCTCTTTCCTCTCACACTCTCTCTTTCACTGGCTTGGCATCTACTGATGACTTGCCGAATCACTCGAAAGGCCTCGACACTCGACACCACTTGGCCTGTCTGCCTCTAATGATGCGCCATTTCTCAAAATCTTACTGCTACATATTCCCACACATCTAATGGCGTGAAATTCAAAATGACGCACAGAGGTTTTCATGTCGAGTACCAGGAGAAGGAACAAGGACCAAGAAGCTCAGGCTCAGGAATAGGTCCAGGGCATTTGCCATTTATCAAGTTTATTAGCGACAGGCCCTGAAAGCAGAGCCATGTAGTTTGGGCCTATGCTGTGTTAGGCCACATTACATAAGCTGGAATGCAATTAAAAGGCAAGCAAAGGCAAAGGCTCCAAATAACAATCAAACGTGTGAGTCACGTTTGAGTCGTTTGCCATTTTGTGATATTCATTTGTAAATCATTTGAAAATCACAATGTAGACCTTTATAATGGGCTGCTGCTCGGTAGATGCCAAAAATCGTGTACTTGTGTTTTCATAGCATAATTTAAGGCGATTTATTCGATGTATCTGCTTTTAAACATGCATTATTGATCGAATATATGTTGAAAGTTTTTCGTATGCCACAACGTTGTGGCGCCTCCGGAAAGTATGCAACAAACTTGCATACGTCCATCTACATATGCATTGGTACATATATGTTGATATATGCAAAAGCGTAGCCCATTGGTGCTTTGTGCATGTGTTTAATGTGCACATTTCCATTTCAATGCACAGTTTCTATAAACCGAACAGCCAGAAAACTGCTTCGACTTATGAGAGAGTTTGACGCCTTGGCAGGTTTATCGTCTGCTCGACGTGGCCTGTTTGGCAACCATCCAAAATCCAAAATTCCCAACTAAGTTTTTGACAAATCCCTTGCATGACCTAACAGTGTTTGAGGGGAACAGAAAACTTGGTGCTGTAGTTGGCAGCAGTTTCGACGCATTAATTAAAAGCAAATTACAGTTGCGTTTCCCTTTCTTCTCCTATTTTGATTTTTTTGGTTGTAGAATGTAAAACTTTGACGGCAGCATCATTAAAAACTTCTTAGCCATGTATTTGTTCCTTAGGTTTTTTTTCGGAAATTTTTCTTATTAAATCAACAATATGATTAGCAATTCAAATGCGTACTCTAAGTAAAGCAAAGGCACTGAGACAGGTGTCTCAGTTCCCAGGACGACAATAGAGCAGCAGGACGAGGCAGCTGTCGCGCCACAAACAAAGTTTAGCTAATTAAAGTGGCATCAAAAACCACAGACCACAAAGTTTGTAAGCAAAAAGCGACACAAGAAAATGTCAAAAACTGAGAGCGCAAATTGTTCAATGAGCCTTTAGCTTCTTATTTAAGTAGCCAAATGTAGCCAGTTTTGTGTTATTTTCAAAATATTTCCGCACGCCAGCCAAATGATGTTGATGATTCCGATTTTATGGACTTCAGTTTGCAATGTGGAAAAGTAATAAATTACTATTTATTTCTTGAAGCCTTAATGGCTTTCTAAGCTGCTTTATTGCATTAAAAACTTGACAATATCATCGATGTTCATATAAACTAAATATAAATATATATGCTATCAAAGTCAGCATATTGCTGCATTTTCTGGTTTGGTCAGAAGCAATTTAAAGTTAAGCCAAGGACTTGAACTAGAAGAGATCTAAAAGTCAAATGAATTAGATTTCACAGCTTGAGCTAATGGGTACAACTGGGAGGTATTTATAGGGTATATAGAATGACAGCCTCAGAATGTGTATAATGAGTGCGTGCTTTAATGAGGGGGATGTAGCTAGGCGGGGTAGACACATTGGCTTGCCGCAAATTTGCGGATTGTGCAGTTCGCTGTCAAAATACGAAAAACCGAACATTTTAAATGTGTTTACCCAAACAGTGAGAGTAAGAGAGAGAGAGGGAGAACAGTAGAGGAAGGGGATAGAGCCAAGCACACAAAGTTTAAAAGCCTGCGACTGGCAGGCAACCAAACAAATGTTGCATAGTTCTAGGCGCGCTGAAATGTGAAACCATTTTGGAACAGCAACACACCAGAAGCAGCAACAAAAACAAAAAAACGATAACAATAACAAAAGGGCAATGAATGAAAATATCGTTGAGGCGCAAAAAAAGTTGCAAATTGTCAGCAAAAAGTTGGCAACCAAACTCGTTGTGTGTGTGCGTGTTCTTTGATGGTATAAAAAGGCATTCTGAAGTTTTTGATTTTGAGCTGGCGTGTGTATGCTTGTGTATGATTGCAGGATTGTATGTGAGCCTTTTGTCTATTTGTGTTTGGTCTTTATGGCGCCCTGATTTAAGACAGCAAACGTATTGTTAGCCAAGTGCATCAGTTGGCAGAGAACTTCGAGCCTGTCATCTAAAATAAATGTTGCTAAAGTTGATTCTATTTGAGTTGTAAAGTACTCTCCAACGCGTAATTCAAGTGTGGTTTGCATTAACTTCTATGGGCTGAGTTGCAGGAGCACATATGTATATATATAAATTTATGTTCAGCATTGCTAGTTGCGTATAAGTATTTTGGTAATTTAAGTTTGCTGATTATACTTTATAAGTAAGTCAATAAGTACAGTTGAAAAAGGGGCGTATATAGTAGCTGACTTAATACACAAAAATGTAGTTTGTATGGATAGCGAATGTAGTCACCGTCAACCGTATTACGTATACGTAAGAGTATCTATTGTTTGCTGAAGGAGAAGTTTTTGCACTCTCACTAAGGATGATTTGTATTGAAAGAAATGCAAGAAAGGCAAGCAAAATACATGCTATTGTTACGTATACCAAAATAATATTGTTACGTGAATATATGCTGATTGTATGTTGCTATGGAGTAGACGAAAAAGATTTTCTATAATAAAGAGCACTAAGTAAATTGGAGCATATCGCATTCATCATCAACACTTTAAGTTATATTTGTGGTCCTTGAACGATAGTTTGATATATATATATAATTACAAAATGATACACCTGTATTGTGCAGTAAAAAACGCGGAAGGCAACACAAGATACCTACGCTCATAATCTGCTAGTTAAGTAACCATCATCAAATCGCCCGACCTGCCATATTTCATTAACACATTTTGCTTCTGTTACCAGCTCTGGGTGTTGACAGCATCGTAATGAGTCGTTTGTCATAACTGAATAAAATGATTATGTTATAAAACTCAGAAAGTCAACGAAGCGCTATACAGCGTCCACTTAGCGGCTGGTTGGGAATGAAGTCCGTGCACAGAGCTAGGGCGACATGTGTCCGCAATGTCGACAGCGGGAGCCTTACCCTGTGTCCCGGCCGCCATTAGGCGACTTCAATTTCAGTGCGAAACCGTGCGCTACACTCGCACACACACACACACACACACATACACATCAATATGGTACGCAGACAAATAGCATGATCAAGTTTCGGTGGCGAGAAAGCACCAACAATGTTATTATTATCAAGCGAAACACCAGAGCCGTCAATTTTGTCAATTTTCGACTGGCTTTTCCCATCTCTTCGCGCTCTGTCTCTCTCTTTGATTTTATTGGGCCTTCGAGTGCTGGCCAACAATTGTTTGCTTAAAAGTTTTAACACACACACACTAACATACTATAGACGAATGAACTTGTGTTTTGTTTTTGCCTGTGCTTTGTTTGGTTTGTTTTTAAGGCCCAAGCACGTTCGTTCGCACGGCCATAACTAGAACTCGGCTATTAGGGGATTGGGGACTGGGGCTCGTCCTTGTCACTGTCATTGTCCCCACAGATTTTGCACGTTTGCTATTTTGACATTTTTTGCGATTATTGATTAGATAAATGCCGTCGACAACAGCAGTAGCAACAAGAAAACAAAGAGCGTTAAGTCGTCGAACAAGAAGAAGAAGAATATAGAGAAGAACGAAGAGATGTGGGAAAAAAGTTCTTGACGGCACTTAAGTCACTTAACCATGGCCAATGGGGAGATTTCGTTTTTGCTTCTGAACTTAAAAAGCGATTCATCATTAAAGACCTGTCTTTATAACCTGACTGTCGACTGTCGCTTGCTATTTAGGCATGAATACAGGTAAAACGAACAGCCAAACAGCTAATCAAAGTTTGTCATGCAACTCACGCCTGTCAGGGATTAAAGCGTGTGTCCTGTTATTATTACTTATATACAGCGGACAGGTGTTTCTGAAATTTGTTTCGCTTCGCCTTTCATTCAGAGGCATACAACTTTCAGTGCTCAATCTAGCACACGAAGCACAAACGGAATAACAAATGTCCAGGAAGGGCCACAAACTTATGCTGACATTAGCAAAGCCAGCTCTGTCTTTCAAATGTGCCAGTATTACGATGTACTATACGAGAGAGCTTAGGGATTGAGTGAAACTGTCGACAACAGATCTGGCTAATCGCCAAGTGTATTAAATGCCATTTTCTGGCATTTTTATAATGCTATCAAAGGATGTAAAGGATTTGTTTTTACTGCATTTTCCTTGCATGGTAACTGTAATATTTTATTGCTGTGCTAAGAAGTTGTCCATATAGTATATAATGCTAAATGCTTAATATATTCTTTAATATTTTTTATTATTAAGTTCTGCTTATTTCTAAGAGCTATATATTATTTCGATCTTCCTTTTTGACATAACGCTTAAAATGTCACTCTCTAAGAAATTAAATCAAAAATGTGCTGCAGCTGCGAATTAAATACATTTGGATTCCTGGTGACACCTGCCAAAATTGCAAGGCTTTGTGTCAGTCAATCAAATTTGCTCAAAGTGCCGTTTAATTTTTATAGTAGTCAGTTATACTGTCATTCATGTTCAAAGTTCTCCTCCCGCCACCAACCAAAGGAAGGAACAAGAGCACAATATGATGTGGCAACAAAACAGAAACAAAAGCCGCCACATTTACACCAAGAACATGGAATAAAAAACAAACAAAAAACAAACAATACTACCAAGAGCAACGGTGGCGAGGGGTTCGGGAAAAAGATTGCATTGCTCGCGCGTTTAATTTTTGAGTGAATTTTCCGAATACATAGTGGCCAAAAAACTGCCTCTCATATAGACCAACCCAAACAAACTGCTGATGGTTTTGGCTTTTGTGTTTTGTTCTTTTTGCGGCAAAAACAAATAAGTAGAAATGTTCTCCTGTTTTTCTTTTGGCCCAGACTACTGTCTCTCTTGTGGTCTCTCTATCGTCTATATTTATCTATAAGCAACTTGTTTTTTTCTTATTTTTTTTTTTTATGTGGGGTATATTGGGGCGACATTCGGCCTGTTTATATAGTAAAAAGCTGTTGTGACAGGCTAATTGAATCAATGAATCTGTGCACCGTCTCTCAACAATTTTTCACAAATTTTCCACGCGATTTTATTGTTGTTGTTGGTTGTTGATATTTCAAGGTCCGTCAGTTTCATTAGCACATTCGCGGATCATTCAGCTGCAGTTAATGACAGTCGATTGTCCAGATTAAATCGTACTTGTAATTAACACCCAAAGGGCATCGTTAACATCATTTAAGACATTTCTGAAAGCAAACTGCGAGTGGTCTCGCCAAAAAAAAAAGAAACCGCCAATCGGCATCTTTTCGGGTGTCATCAGCACACAAAACTGGTTTCATCATTTCGTTTTTTTTTTGGTTTCTTTGGCGAATTTTTAAGAGCTGTGCACTTGACCAAAAGGCGATGTAGATATGACAATATGAAAGATTTGAAACGCATCAATAGTCGATCAGCTTAATACTCTAGAATTTACTTAATGCAATATTAGTTGATCTTGAGTTGATTTTAAGATCAATTAACATTTCAGTACTTATGTTTTATTTAGCAAATAAACATGTTGAGTATTTTACATTATTTAATTTCCACTTCAAATAGATATTCAGATTTATAAATGGAAAATATATTTCAATTTAATTTCCTAAAGTGGAGCAGATTTTATAAGACTTTTAATTTGATTCGAATTAACTTATTGAGTTGCAGAAATATCGGAATTGCAAAATTATCTTCATTTGAATTTATTCTTCCATTGTCGTTATTTGCAAATAAGACGATGTATTCAAGGGACTTGCTGCAAGTAAAATTAAATAAGAAATCGCCGCTATGGCCGCAAAAAGAAGCTTAAAATGCATTTAATTAAATTGCTTGTGCCTCTGACTGGGCCTCCGCCCTGTGTGTCAGGCTGTGAGTCAGTCTGTCCTGCTTTCTGTCTGGATGGTTCCGTTGTCCCGTCGTTTCTCTGTGTGTTATCTGTGTGTTGTTGTGCGACGTGTGCGTGTTGTGTCCAGGATGGAACGAGTTCAGTCGCCTGCTGATGGGCATTGAAAATTGATGGGACCCCGTTCTCAATACATTGTTGTTATGTAGCTATAACTTTTGGTATGCGCATCTTTATGTTATGTATCTTTTTTGTGTTGCATGCATCGGATGCGGCGTAAAATTTAATGAGTTTTTGTTTTGTATCTTGTATATTGCAGTTGGCAATTTTGGCTCATAATTTTAAATGTGGGTTAAACATTTTCGACATTTTTCATGAACACGAAACACGCGAAAGGGTAACCAAAATCGGGCAATTGCATTACATTACGAGATTATATACAATAATTGACGAGAGCCTAGACTGAAATGCCTAGTACGCGATCTGGATTTAATTGATCCCCTGGGCTTGTCAATTAGCTGGCTTGAGCTCAGCTTACTGTTCAGTGCTCAGTGCTCAGTGCCATAAGAAGGAAAACACTTGAAAATGTTGTCGTCGTTGTCAACGTCGAAACACTTCAAAGACACTTTGAAATCTCGAACATGCTTACGGATAGCTACGCATCTCGAACTGGCAGCTGCTTGACTGAATCGGCGTCTAACAATAGTCCAAATTAGAAATAGTCAACACTAGCAACAACCACAACAGCAACAAAAGCAAATACCAAAACGGACAACGGACCGACAAATTTTTGCAAATGCAATCGCGGTACTCACAAATTTTTGAGACTCGAGCTTTAGCTTTTGTATATGCGTAGAGGAATTACGGGTAAGAGGGGTGTGTGTTTCAGCCAGCGAGTTGACAATTGCCATGCGGGCAATTAACAAAATTGTTTTTGTATATTTTTTATTTCTTTTTAATTTCATTTTTACTATATCTTTTCTGGTTTTGGACTTGTGACGTAGTCGCCAAAACGTGCGGAGCGGCATAAAGATATAAACACTTTGTAGCTATGTAGTTACTGCATCCGTTAGGTGTGTGTGGCTGCATGCAAATGTTGTGAATTTTGGTTTCGCGTTGTGGCCAACTACAAATTTTTAGCCAGCTGTGCGACTTTGTCAATGGCGCCAGCGTCTCTGCCGCTGTCTACTGAGACGCGTGCGTCCGGTGCGCAGTTGGCTTTGATCAGCGTTTGATGTTGTTTTTGTTGCTTCTGTATACATTTTCGTAGTTTGTTAGTTTTGTTTGCATTTGAGCGAGCGAAAAAATCGGAGAAAAATGTAGCGCACAACAATTTTTGAGATTTGTATAAACAATTTGCGTCAAATGCAGCGCAAAATTTACACCAATATTTAACATTTATTTGCTTACTCGTCTATGATCATTAAGTATACGAAAGGTCTGACACATCACTTTATAAATTTTTAAATTAATATTTAAATATTAGGTAGTAAAGGTCTTACTTAGAAGAGAAAACAATAAATTTGAATGAATTTTTTTTTTTCGAAATAATGAATATTATTTTGATGAGCACACTTCCGCTTTTGTTAATTTTATGTGGTTTTCAAATTTGAATGCTGTTAATTGAAAAATTGCAAGATTTCGGTTAACGCACTCGTTATTCCATTATTCGAATCTAAGATTGGAAGACCATTCTAAATTAGTAAAGTAAAACTCAATTCTGATCGCTTCTCAATTTGGAAAATGCTAACTCCCGTTGAGGTCTAATTCATAAAAAGTATATTACTTATTTCAGCCAAAACCATCAAAGGGCTCTTTGTTATCTGTGTGGTATCTGCAAGTTCAACAAACCCGATCGCTTCCAAATTCACATATCTGAGTTTGAATCATTGACGGGTTTATTGCAGTTGTCAAAAGAGTGTCTCATGCGCTCTGCGACGATTTGCTTAATGGAGTAATGCGAAACTCGCTCGTATATCATATCAGATCGGGGCAATTGGTTTTATCGCTGCTACGAGGAAGTATCAGTTGCGTGCGATTTACTGTAGCTATCTCTTTCGCACTGTCTTCCTTCAGCTGTCTTTTTTTTTATCGCCTGCAACAAATATAAGTATATAAAAAATATATGTGCTTTTGGCAATAGAAACACGTACGCTGCAAATTATGCGATAAAATATACGCCGAATTCCCCCCCTTAATGCGCAGTACACACTGAGTACTCAATACTCCGGGTACTCTGTATTCATTTTTATGAGTTTTTACATTAAACTGTTGAACATTTATGATTTGACAGGAGGGGCGCAGACGCGGATTTGTAAATAAGAATAAAAAAAATCAGTTGTAAATCGATGTTAATCATTTGTATACATTTTGATGGAGCGCCGTGTGGCAAATTGATTTGATGGCTTTCAGTATTTGGTCTTATACATATATGCAAAATATAATGACGTCAAATGAGCCAAATCTGTGGGTAAGTAATTGTTATGAATTGACAGCAGGCAGACGGGAATGAACGAATGAACAATATGCGTGCTATGAGGCGTATGAGCAATGCTCATATATCCATTAATTTAATTAGCAATTTTGATAATATCTCACACTTCAATCTGGTTCTTCAATTTTTATTACGTTGATGGCAAATAAAGCGCAGCATTTATCAAGTAAAATAAATTGAGAAAAATATTGTGAGAATTATTTGAAGTTGCTTCAGACAAATTGCATGACTTTTGGGGGCTTTGTGTGTTGTATGCGTGCATTGCACATAAATTATGAGGCCGAGAATATGGGCGCGGACTCATAAAAGTTAACCATAGGCAACAATCCGTCGATAAACAAAAGCTAATCAACAATAACAACAACAATTGCAGAGAACAAGAACAAGGTGTGGGAACTCTGATAGTGTGATAACAGTTCACATTTTCAGTTTTATTATTTGTTGTTGTGTATATTATGCATTCAATAATAATGATGGATGTTGATGAATAATGTAAATAGATAAAATTAAAGGAGGTGTAGTGCACATTTGACATTAAAACTCATACACAATGGATTTCAATTTCGATTTCGTTGTGATTTGCATTACAAATTGCGAATTATACTGCACATTAAAAGATTCGTTTGCAGTTGATGCGATATCGATTGTTGATCGCGACGATATTGATCGGTCTTTCGGCTTATATATAACTGATCACGGCGGCAGCATCAACTGCAGAAGACGCGACGACAGCAACGCGATAAGCGCAACTACGACAAGCACGACTATAACTATGACAACAAGAACGACAATCACAACAACCACGACGACGACGACAACGACGTCCGCACATGCTGCCTGCTGGGGATAAACTGGAACTGGATTTTTCGGAGTTACGAAAACGTCGACGCCACAAACTGGCGGCAGCAGCAGCAGCGCAGCAGTCGCAGTGGCAGCGGGCCACTTGTGGGCTTATAGAATCACAGAGACAACAGATATCGAGACTCTCGCACTTGCACTACTATGGCAGAGACAGAGCAGAGTATAAACATCCCAAACACCATAACCCGTCCAAAACCAAAGCTCTCAATCTGCGCGAGGAAAACCTGCCACAGAGAGGCAGCATGCGGGAGAGAGATAGCGCGAGAGGGAGAAATAGGAGGTGACAGAGAAGGAGTGAGTGCTAAATGCCTAAAAGCTGCTGTCAACACATTTTCATGACCAAGTCAAATTTCCCGTTGTATTTTCCGTGCTCTTACTAAAAGCTTTGCTTTTACTTGCATTTGGGTTGACTCAAGTTATTTACCATTTTAGTTGCCTAAGGATATGAAAAATGGATAAGTACAAACTAAGACAACTTTGAATTTGTAAAAACCCAAATACATACATATGTTCCTCAACATTTTCTTAATTTGCAATTATATAAAGTGAAATAGATATCGAAAAGAAATAAACTAATTTATTAAGTAATAGTTTTACATAGTAAAATTGTTCGCCTAAATTAACGATTTAGGACTGCAGTTGAACTGTTATTTTTTTACACATACAGAATGAATTCCAACAAATTCAAACCAATTCAAAAAATCATTTCTTATGACAATTGAACATGTACAATTGGAGTTATTGACTGTTTTACAGTTCAATAACTGCTGGTTTTATCTGTTTCATGCTAAAAATATATACATTTTTATCTAAATTACTATTAATGTTTTATTTGTTTTTTTATCACATCTTATAGCCTGTTCCTAAAATTAGCACCTTCTCGATTGAAAGCTTTACGCTTGACAAGCTTTTTACAAGCTGCCAGCTTGTGCTGGTCTTAACTAAACGATTTCCCGTTATTTGGGGAGCTTGCGATTGAGATGTTCAGAGAGACATTGCTGCTACTGCAGTGCTCGCGCTCTCATTTCTGCTCTCTCTATTTCTCTCTCTGCTTTTTTCGGAGCATTCTTTTTGTTGTTTACTTTTTGGCGCCTCAGTCTGGGAACTTCAACAGGTTGCCACCCACTTTTTGTGGTTGCCCTTGTTACTGTTGTTGCTGCTAATACACCGAACGAAACAAATGAAAAGCATTTGCAGCAGGACAACCCAGCCACACACACACTGGCCCACTCATACCTATACATATAAAATACATAAGTACAAACGACAGAGCCAGGAATAAATATGTATGTAAAAAAATAACTTTAGCGCCTCCTTGGGGGCGCCCAAAAGCAACAACAATTTTCAACTGCTGTTTCCTTAAGTTGAACAAGTGTTTTTATCTTCACCTCTCACTTGGTCTCTTCTCCACTTTTTTATTTTTATTTCCGTAGGATATTTTCAGGTATTTGCTTTTTAGAGGGTTGAGACTTACCTCATGCCAAAAATAAACATGAAGCTAACAGCAGGCACTGTCTGATGCCTGCTGATCTCCGTGCCCCAGCATCAGGCAGGCAGGCTTTGTCTTAAAGCTCCGCTCCCCTGTGACCCTACATTCCCCCTGTTGGCGTTGCGTTAAGTGGCAAAAGTATTTGAGCGACTTACCTGAAAAGAAAGACAAGCAAATAAGAACGTGAAATCAGTTATATTTATAGCCAAACAAAACATAAGATTATTCGTACACTGTTAGCTGTCTTCTTGGGTTAGCCCTGTTTGGGGGCGGTGACAAAGCTCTCATTAATGGTGGGCATGGCTCAGCGAGCTCATTAAATGCACACAAAAGCTGCGGCGGCTCAAGAGGCAACCCATTAGCATTAATTGAAGCAAAGATGAGACCATCATCATCTTGTTGACGATGACGACCTACAACTGTCTTGGGCTATCTCTGCCCACTCACAACCCCCACTGTGTTTATGTTGAATTTTTACAACAATGAAAATACCGGTTTAACAACGCATTAAAGTGTGCTACATATAAATTTCAGCAAGACATGAAAAACAAAGCGCATCGATTATGGAATCCCTTTGGTTAAATGACTTGAATTGATTATTTATTCTTGTAGTGTTGAATCAAATCAATTCAATTTCAATTATAGCTATACCATGAGACTAATTGCCTAATTGTGTAAATTAGAACATTTTATATGTTCAAACAGTATAAGAGGTAATTCTCTTGTTTACTATTGTTGTAGTACAGTTAATTGAACTACAATTCCAATTAATACCAATTATTTTATATCAAGTCTAGCTGAAAGAGTTTGATTTTGATTGCAAATTAATAATATCTCTGATAAGGTTAATTTATATTTAGTGTCACACTTAAGTACTTTGTAAGATTATGTTCTGTAATGCAATATCAAGTATACTTCAGAAATATGGAGCAATAAGAAGCTGACCTTTAAAAGGAATTGAATTTTGCTAAATAAACCCTTCCAACTGCTATGGTAAGGGCAAAGTTTAGCACTGCCAATATCTTCGTTCTATAGAAATAAAACAAATTTAAGCAGAGAAATTTTAGCTTACCAATTGCCTGACAATTATTAAAATAAAGCTTAAATAAAACTAAATTTGTGTTGGAATTTTAATTATCAATTGCTCTCTTTGCTAGTATATATTGCATTTATAAAACTAATTTGCCAGATGTTTTCAAAAATAAATAAATATATAGTAGAATGTTTTCCACAATTTATAATTTATTTTTATGGAAAACAGAATTGAATTGTTTTTCATGAATTTAAATAAATTTTTCTAAGCAAACTCCATAGCATAATTGGGCTAATGAAGTTGAATTTGACAATTTCAAATTTAAATTTGATTCACAATTATGTTATGAGTGTGGCAATGTAGTCAATTTGTTAGAATGACTTCTGCTTCAAAATGTGAAATATTTGTTGATGATGTGCACTGCATTGCATAGTAATTAAGTTTACGTATTTTGTTCAACGGAACTTGTGCGCAACGTAATGCAATTTACAGCTCGGTTCTAATTGTAAATGTTACTCATACGCAACGTTGAGCAGCAAGTATGGCAATGCTTGTGGCATTGCATCGGGAAGATGTGAGATAGTGATTGGCATGAGTTGAATGTCTGCTGGGCAACGCAATTAGAACTCTGATTATCAAATGGACCTGCAGTAACAATTAGTCAAATGCTAATTGGGCAACATATGGCACTGCATCTGCGCAATGTGCTGAGGAACAACAAATTAATTGGGCGACTCACCTGGCAATGTTTGGCCACTTTATCACAGGATACGTGTACAGTTGTAAATATCCATGTGTTTGTGTGAAATACTACCGTTTGAATAACTTTGTGTGCAGCAATCAGAGCTAAGGTTGCCTGTGGCATGTGCACTGCTTAAGCGTCGTTTAACTTCTGTGGCTGCCACAAGCTGCAGCCTGTTGACCAAGCTGGTTTGCCCAGCTGCCTGGCTGCCCCCAAAACTGGACAAACACCGCTCGATTCTCAGCCATTGGGGGGCTTGGCATTGCGTGTCATGCACAGCGTCCGAGCCACAGTAACAGCCACAGCCACTTCAACAAAGACAGGCAAATAGGCCGCAGGCGCCATCGACAAAGTCGAAGTCTAAGGCAGCACTCGGTCATTTAATCAGTCTTATTAATAAATCAAAAATCTGCATCTGTAACTAAAATTGAAATTGCATCTAATTAAGCGTACATGCCCAAGCAAGCGCAAGTCCGGCTGCTGCCAACAGCACTTGGCAAATAAAGTTTTTACCAATTTTACACAAATCAGCACTAAATGTCAAAACGCATGTTGCACAAATGCGTCAAATGCCAAACTAGGCGACTGGCAATAAATCATCGGCTGCACCAGACAGACAGCGAAAGAGACAGAGAGAGCGAGAGTAAGTAAGAGAGAGGAGAAGATTGCTAAATGAGAGAGGTAGATCCAATCTTGTTGTCGATCGATCTGTCCAAGCGTCGAAATACCCGCTGACAGATTCCTGTGCAAGCGCTTGAGCCAAAGCAAATGAACATGACATAAGTTGAGACTAACTGAATGCAATTAAAGTGCATTAGTGAATGATATAATAGAAGATAGTATTAAAATTTCTATGCATTAACTGGATGCTCAATATTTAAGCAATATATCTTTATCTGCTCTCTAGTTCATACTTTCAGCTTTTAATTTTTTTTTGATCCAACAGTTTAAAAAAGAAAAATATTTTGTTATTTCAAAATTAAATGATAGCATAATAATGCAATCAGTTTCTAGTTTTGATAACACTAGTGCTCAATGAATATATATCAGTAAAGTTGCTTTAATCGGTATCCAATCAATTAAGCTCTTCGGACGAAATCTACAATCTTTCAATATTAGGAAATCGAATAAAATATTGTTGAAAATCATTTTTATAAAAGTATAAAACTAATAAAGTTCTATGATATACGAGTATTATTATATATGGCTTATAGAAATTAATGAAGCCATAATTGATTCGAATTAAGTCATAATTGATTCAAATTAAATTAATTTTTGTTGTCTTAATTATTAAGGATTTGGTTTGTTATTAATTTAAGGTACATAGGTTTGATTTTCTTATTAGAATAATTATTTAAATAATCCAAGTTTCGATAAATCAACTATTTCACAGTTCCAAACTTGAAAACAAATGCCACATGCTCTAATAAGTCACTATGAGTGCAGTGTATAAAAAACTTACAAATTTAATAAAAAACTTTTGGTCAACGACAGCAACTACAGCAAATAACAACAACGAGCAACAAGAACAACAGCAACACTATTGACAAACAACAACATAAGACACTTTGTATTTCAGTTTTTGGTTGCATTAATTATCGCCTTGCCATGAAATATGCGCGCCACGCATGCGCAGATCAACTAAACAAATGTAGGGTATAACCAGCGGGTGCAAGGGAATGAAAGTGTGTGAGGAGGTGGCGTACAGACGGGGGGTGTTTGTGTGTGCATGTGACGTCGTCTGGGGGGACCTGTGAACGGCGGGCGGCCGTTTTACTTGTTGTTACTTTTAAGGCAGTCGAATGCGCAGCGTAGCGCGTGTTGACTCGACGCAGCCTACGGGTGGGCGTAGAAGGGGGGTGTATGGTATGCAGGAGGGAGGAGTTTGTCCAAAACATTTGGAGCTTTGACTTTGACTGACTGTTTACCTGTGCCAATTAAATTCGGCTCAATAAACGCACCGATCGGCGAGCGATACAAATTGTGGCCAACAACAACTTTCAACGCTTTTTTTTGACTAATGAGCCGGCGTTGCCATATCGCAGTCTGGCCATCGGTTAAGCCTAGTTGACATTTGCTGATCACTGACAGCTATTGCGACTAGCGGTTTTATCGATGATGTGGCGACAGTTCGAAGGAGTGGCTGTATCTGTGAGAGGTTGAGAAGTTGACTGGGCGACTTAAATAATTATTGCACTATTAAAATTTATCATTTATTTATTTTGACTTCTAAATGTAAGGATATTTAAGTAATTTTTAAAACATTTAAATTTAAAAATATATTTTCTTACGTTTTCTTATTGAGAAATTCGATATTTTAAATCACTGTATTTTTATTGTACACCTTGGTCTGGGAAGTAGGACACTTCCAAAAAAATAACATCAGTTATTTATAATAACTAAGCATATACGGCTGTAATTGACGCTACTGTAAAGCTTTTACTGGCGCCATCTAGCGTTGTGATATGCAGCTGAGAAACTTGCTCGCACATAGCTTTGGCAGAGGCAAAGTGGTGAAAAGCTCCGACAACATACAGAGTATATAAAAATTAAGAGCGTTGAGTTAAGTGAAATTTAAGAGAAAATGCTAATGGGCCACCGCTTGCTGTCCTCGACTCTCTCTGTGCCTTGGTCGTATCAGCCAGACTGTTTGACGCATTGATAACAACGATAAGCCTTGGCCTTGAGAAAGTGCCTCTGCCTTCAAAAAGAGAGTAGAATAAAAAAATTAAACTGGGAGCTAAGCCCAGGCACAGCTGCATGTAAAACCAATCTTAATTGCAGCCATTAAGCGAGCTTAGTATGAAAGTTGCCATTATATTGATATTGGACTTGGTACCAAATATTATTAATAAATAAAAAATGTAAATGAAAAATAATATTATAATTCAATTTTGTGTGTGGAGAAAATGAAGCCACAAAAATGCCATAAAAGGATAAGACCACAAATAATAAACAGGCCTGTGGTTGCTTGAGTTCGGTGTGTGTTGCGGCTGCTGTGGGTGTTGTGCGGGTGTATTTGTGTGAGTGCGACAAAGTACTGCAAGTGTTGTGTCATCAACTGGCTATCTCTCACCCTGCCGCTTTTCGTCTGAGCCTGAGCTCGCAGCTCAGACATATAGTCATTGTGCAAATATTTGCATATTTAAGTTAGTTGCTGTTGTGTTGGATACTTGCTAAGGCAACCGCAAAACTCATAAGCGCATTTTAGTATCCTGTGTATCCTTTGTGTACGTGTGTGTGGTTTGTGTATCCTAAGATTGTCTCTGCTTGCACGAAGGTCAAGCGCGCGCTTATGAAGTTGACGCTGTCATCGTCGCAGCTTGACAAAACGTTTAATTATGTCAGGTGTTAAGATGCTGGTTATCATGTTAAACAGCGTGCCACACAGTGCGTATGCTTAATGAATGTGTTGCCTGAATTTAAAGCAGCTTTCCCCGCCTCCACCCTTCGAGCTTCACGTGCATCGTTCGCTTTGTTACCCACTTCCCTGCACGAGTTAATTAATTAGTAGTGAAAAGGATTTTTATCGCAGACAGGACCCATGTTTTTGGCTGAAATCTGCTTAGCTTAGGAACCGGGTTGAGTTGGCGGCAAAGTCCTTGCAGCTGCTTTTTGTAATGCACTTTTAATGCAAACTAGTTTCGCACAATCCCCTTTCCCCCTTACTCACTGAATATATTATAAGCTAACCTCTCAGGTGCTCCTAATGAAAGTATTTTGTAGTTGGTTTTTTGGCCCACATTGCCTGCACGATTCCTTGCTTTTTGCTCTGTCTCTCTTTCCATCATTAATGATTTGCCTAATTTGCTCAAATTACCAACAAATGTGAGTTTTCCAAGAAACAAGAGTAATTTTCTGTTTCGGAGCAAAATTAGTTGCATTGTTTGACGATGACACTGACGGAATGTGAATGTGTATGTCATTCCTTTAGTTCTCTTTGTGGCTTGGTTTACTTCAGTGTAATTGCGGTTGTTATTTGTTGCCCCTATTGCAAGGGCAACAGCTGCAATTGTAAGTTGGATTTTCCGTCGTACTCACAATAGTTAAGTAAAAGCCAGTTCAGGTTTTTATCCTCACTTTAACATTTCTCTGCTTTACACTAAGCTCAAAGCATTTATTTATTTTGTCTTGTGCATAAACAAAATTGCAGATTGCAAAATACATAAAACAAACGAAGGCAAAAGGAGCTAGAACATGCAAAGCTAGGATTTGCTTTATATGTAGTGGTAAATGGAATAATAACTTAGTAAAGAAAATAAAGAAATGGAAGTGACAGTTGCTAAAATGGAATTGTTTGGTGTCAGAAAATAATAGCCTAACTAGAGGAGTGTGCTTATTTAAAGTTTTGAATACACAAATGGAAATAAATTTGGAATAATTAAATTGAAAAGCTGTCAAGCTGTCTCTACCAGGTAAGTCAAGATAATATATTGTCAAATATAGTTAATATTAATAACGAATGGTTATTTATGGATTTTTTTCGAATACTACATTTCAAAACTACTAATGTATAATAATAATATATAAGCATTGAAATCGGTAAAATTTACGTTTTATTATATCAAAAATACTGCTATTAATATATTTCATTAAAGTGAATAAGTCGTTTGAATTTTATAAACATTTTCTGACTATTAGACCCTCAAGTCTCAATAACTGAATTCTAGTTATTAAACAAATATATGTAATTTCCTATAGAATTCCCATTCTATTGAATACTTGAATACATATTTTTTTAAAATTTTTTGCTCGCTTTTTGGTCAAAGAAAACTTTCGATGTTAATCATTCCATGACTTTTCTTCACAATATTATAGTAGCTCGGTTAGCTCATCTCGTGTGCACAGAGGGAGTATGTATATTAAGAGCAAAATATAATATATGCTGTTATAAAAAGAGCTTATCAAAATGAAGAAGTATAGTACTGAGCTGACGAATGGAGTAGATGGAGAATAAGAGGTACTCAAGTATGGTTGACAGCCTGCCCTGGCGAGCGCAGCAGTCATTTCAAATTGAATAAATAACATGCTATCTCATTTAAAGCGTCTATATATTAATGTCAAGTGAGGTAAATTTAGCTGGGTGTACTGCAGACTCGTACTGAATGTGGAAATAGGGATAACAACATCACGCATCAATCACATTTACAGTTCATTAATAAATAACGACATAATTTTGATGTATGACAAAGCATTTAACATAGCCACCAAAATACTCCCTAAAATCGACAGACAAACAAGGACGAGTTTCCTGCCTGCTAACGTGCTAAGTGACAGTTGCTGAGATATACAAATAAGTCTGCTCAGATATTTGGTTTATTGTGGGCGACTATGATTAATAGAAGTGATACTTGAGCAGAGACCGCTTTAAAATTTAAAACTCCGCAGCTAGGATGCGCACTCTTTGTTAGTGATTCATAAATTAAAGCCCAAATTATTGTAGTTATTGTTGTAACTGCGGTGGATGCTTGTTAACGTTGGCCGGAAACGAAAACGAAGGCAACGAGGGACAACAAGACAAAAAGAGCGCAACACAATTTTGTTAGTTTTAAGTGCCTAAATGAGGCGATGGCAACGCAGACAGCGAAACATCTGTTCCAATTTAACGCTCGAGCTGCGACCACGAAAATTCGTTGCTTTATTTTCCCTTTGACCATAATAGAAAGACGGAAAACATGGACCTAGATAGCGTCATAAAAAGTTATGCGCAAAGTTTAGTCAGTACATTGATTTATTATCTCTCTGTGCTCAGTACTCTGTTTCCTATCCAAAGACAGCATGAATAGGAGGCTCATATAAAAAGCCAAGTCTCTTCCTGATCCATGTTCCTATGTCTCATGCTAATCCGTCTCAAGTGTCAATTCGTGCGTTGGAATCAAGTCAGTCAGCGATTTAACCGTGCTCCTTTCCGCTCTCCATACTAAGCGCGTAACTTGCTGATTGAGCACTTATTTGGGGGCAGTATTTTCCGAATTTTTTTGTTTTTTTATTCTACACATTTGCAGGGAGTATTATAATGTTGTCAAGGTATGGGAAACCGCATCGAGAGTGACCTTTAAATTTAAGATATAATAATTTCATAGTCTATTTAAGTTTCTAACTATTATTTATGTGCTATTCTAATGGATCAGTTTGCATATGGTATATAACAATATATACATATATTTATGTAGTAAATATATTTTACAGTACATTTAATATTCGACTTAATGATCAATTCCTTTGTATTGTTCGTGCATTTATTTGTCTTGGGCGAAATGCGAAGAAATGCTAATAAATAATGTATGCGTCTTTTGTAAACGGAGATTTCGCTTTGTGTTTGGGCGTCGTCTGTGGGTTAATGTGTTGTCAATGCTCCAAGTTAAAATGGCGTGCAATTGATTTTGCCACGCCCATTTGGAAGCACTTGAGGGCTGTGTAACAAAGGAAGCTATGTAAATGTCGCTGTCAATATGCAGAGTCGCTGAGATGCCTGAGATTGCTGCCTTATATCGTATATTGTATTCTGTATATTGTATTTTCCAAGTACACGCATACTCTTGTCCAATACTTCGCCAAGATAAACAGCTGACAAGTAGTATGTGTCCTCCCAGGCCCACAGGATAAGGTCGCAGGCTCTGTCTTTGCCTTCAAACACATCTCTGTCTCCAATGCTTTCTCTGTCTCGTTTCCTTCTTCCAGCTACAGCTACAATTCCATCTTTGGCAGTGACTCTCTGGCTCAAGCAGCGACCCATTCAAAGTGATTTAGTGCTTGTGGTCAAGTGGGCCATGATTGACTTGGCTGTGTTAAGAGCTAAATGAAAGACATACACGCCCCATACACACATACCTACTTAAGCTCACAGGGAGACTTGCACAATAATTGTACAAACTTTAATACAATTGTTGCTTTAAGGTTTTGTCCTTTGAAACCTGGCAAATAGGCTGAAGATTAATGCTGCATAGATTTATTCAAATTAATTAGACGTGAATTCATTTGAATTATATAGATAACTATCATATCTTAATACTCATACATATCAAACAAATAATTGATTTAATTTATCGAGAGAATTTAACAATATATTATGAAATTAAACACTACTTTTCAATAAGACACAACAACAAACATAACTAAATTAAATATGATGAAATCAAATTTGTAAATGGTTTATTATAAATTGCGCCACTAGACTACTACTAAAATCTCCTGTAATTAAATTTGATTTATATAAAACTAAATTAGATAAACAGTTTTTCACTATTTACAAAAGCCTTCGTTTATTTCTAACTATTGCCTTTATGACTTGAGCTTTGATAATCACTATTAATTTGTTTCTAATTATTATCTCTGATTTAAATATATACATAGATAGATTCAATAAATTGTTTCCATTTTCGCTTGCACAAAGAACGGCATTGCATTTTTGTTTCATTTTGTATTCTACTTATTGAGATAGTTATTCCTAACACTATACAAATACACTTACAAATACAGTATGAGTCAATTAGTACATATACTTACTGTTAAGCAAACGTCTCTACATATATAAAAACGTCTCTACATATATAAAATAAATTACGAATCTAGCACAGATAATAGTCCAACTCTATTTTATTATTTATAACTCGGACTTAAATATATTGATATAGCTGACCACAAATACCAGCTACATCCTGTGGATTTTAAATGTTTTAGAGCAAGGACAAGTATCCTTTTAGTACTCCGTACTAGTGTGCACTTCTATCGTTCATTGTATACGGATTAGTGTTCAGTGCGGTGATTGTGTGCGTGCCAAGTGCGGCGAGACTCATAATTTAGTTACATTTGTCACGCCTACTAATTTCTTCCCTTGATGCCTTTGCTGCTGCCTCCCACTAGCTGGCCCCAAGTAATCGCATGTCTGCCTGCACTAAGTGCAATTTCTATTGTGATTTGATTGTGATTTGAATTCTTTTCTTTTTGCGATAAGCTTTAACATGCAAACGAGAAATGGAAAAAAGGGAATGGCGAACTTTAGTCGAAGTTAGTCCTATGTCGCTTTTAATTATTAAATGCCTAACTCCTGGGCTTGGCCAGCATGTCGACGAACTTGCTCATTAAGCATCTGGAGGCGGGGCCAAGCGAGCCATGCATTCAATAGCCCAGCGAATAGCAATCAAAAAACTTTTCGGCGCTGCCACAGAAAAATTTCTGTCGACAAAACTTTGCTGTCAATTAAAGGACGTAGCTCACTCCCCCATTCATTTTTCGTTCTCGTCCTCGTTCTCATTTCACGTTATCATTCCCGCTTAAGTTGTTGTCAATGACTTTTACTCTTTAACTGGCAGCTGTCTATTCCCAAAGGGACAATACTTTGGCAGCGTCTATTGCGGCTGGCAGATGAAGTCACAGTTGTTGCTTTTGCTGTTGCTGTTGCTGTTGTCTCCAAGTCATTAATGGCAGGCCTTAAGCACAGGATTTTCGCATGCCTTTGTATCCCGTTTTCAAATGCAATTGCTGCATGTCCTTGACATAATTTACAATTTCAATAACATTTGCTGCCGGTTCCATCTTCCTTGACGCTCCCCCCCTGATTGTCGGCATGCCTGCGTTATTTATTTGCGCATTTTCTCTAGCACAACTCCTTTAGTCCTTTGGCTTGCGTCGTAAGTCGCAATCATCATCATTGACATCATCAGGATCATTGTGGCTCTTGCTGTTGAGGGAACATGCGCATTTGTCATCATTAAAAATGGTTGAAGCAATGGGCAACGAGCAGAAATTAGTTTGCTGCCGAGAGCTGCTCCCGCTGCGAGACCAGGATACTGTAACCAGGATATTTATGCGTGTGCAGCTGCCAGGCCAAAGGCACTTTAAGTGTCACGCCCTGCCGCCTTTCACTGTTGTCTCATTTGCTGTTGTTGCTTCCACTGCTCATTATGGCTTAAAAAATGTTAAGCACGTCGACGCTTGTTTGAAAAGTCGTCCTGTTTCGTCCTTTTGCTACGACTAGCACTTGAAGCAGGTCGTCGCCTGGGTCCAACCAAGCCAGAGCCAAGCCAACAGTGCCCAGCAGCCACCAGCCAGCAGCCACTTGATAGTCAACGCTGACATCTCATTATGGTTGTCAGCGCTTTGCTGGCCCCATCGCATCAGCCAACAAGCCATACAACAGTGCGTATGTGTGATGTCAACTGCCAGTCTCAAGCCTCCTCCAGCCACAGTGCCTGACTGCGTGCTCATGTGTAAGCAAAATGGCTACAACGTGAATTATTTTTATGTGCCTTAGAGGACCAATTTTTGGTTGCCTGCGTGCCTTTCTATCTATGCGTACTTCTAGGTGTGTGCGTATCTGTGTGCGCCTGTTTTAGTTCTTCTCTGTCGCTTGTCTCAATTTAAATTCATATACATTTTCTGGCAGCTAAATCTATTTTTATTATATGCTGTAAAGACATAACTCTGACTCGCCGACTGACCCAAAAATAAGGGACAGCCGCTACAATTGTTTATTAAATTAGATATGCTTGAAGATAGGAAAAGCAGTGTTGATGGAGAAACAAAAATAACTTTCAGTGAAAAATTAGATTACTATATTTGTATTTGCATACAGGCAATCTTGCTAACTAAAAGGAGGGATCTTAAATTCTGCAGATTATATTAATACATTATGAACTATTTATATATCATATTATGAACTATTATATATAGACATTAATATACACAATCTTCGAAGTTAATCTGTACTAAATACAAATAAAATAATATTTATTATAAATTTAATTTTAGATATACAATTAATTTCCAATATTTAAAAGAAATCAATTTTGAGAATAGCTCTTCTATTGGTAAAAGTACACAATATTCTTCTATATTTATACAGAAAACTGTATCATTATCGTACTATCATTCTACCAGTCAAGCAATCAAACGATAATACACTTAACTTGTATTGCTTTAAAAGCCATACACATTTGAATTTTCCCAGAACTCGTCAACTTCAATCAGTTGTGTGTGCAGAATATTCTCAATTGTCTACTGGCAAAATGCACAACAATCGCGACAAGTTGTTTTGGCTGTAAGTTATTCAAACAGATGCATCCCATTGGCATTCAGAGAGAATGAGAGACACGTACTCGTTATTTGCAGAGCAATTGCAATTGTAGGAAACCGCATGACCAGGACACACTGGCAGACCGCCCACTTTTTGATTTCGATTGCCTCTTCACATAATGCGGAGATGCGGACGGAACCACAATGTCCCACTAACAACAACTCAGGCAATGGCAACAATTGTAAGCCAATTGTATGGGATGCACAATAGGTTTTACAAACAGAGGCGGAGACAGAGGCAGAGACAGTTCTGTCTGTTGCCTTATCCTGTCTGTTGGCAAGCCAGCAATGCCAATGCCAATGCCGTCGTGTGCGTTTCCTTCATCTCAATTTTTAATCCCCTGCAAAGTGCGGACCGGATTTATGCGCCGTCAGTTGCAAAAGGTGAACGGATGCGATTCGATTCGATACTATATATGATATTCGAACTTCCATTTGCTTTAGTTGTCGACGTGAACATTTAAATCAATATTTGGCAAAGCTATTTAAAGGTGAATGCAAGCACTTTGCCACTCTCAGGTAATTTGAAAATTGCGTCAAAATTGAATGCGTGTTCAACCGAAATTTAATAAATTTAAGGACTGCAAAGAATTTTTAAATAAAGTTGAAAATAAAGATGAAAGCTTGCTGCTTAAATTACTTTCACTCGCCCCTCGGCTTTGGCTTTTATAATTTATTCGATTCGATTGGCATGCAATATAAAAGCTACTCAGGAGACAGGCTGTAAAACAGTATTGCAGTCAGCATTCGTGGTATGCTGTAGCTAATGCGAGTACTGAGTGTCAGACCAAGAGTTTTCTCGAGAATTCTCCCCTCGCAATACTTTTAAAAATCTCAGCGTCAGTGCCACTTGACTTTATGAGCTGAGCGCAGCCTTTACAGCATTCTGTGTATAAATACACTTGAAAAATCTTTGCCTGTGGCAGCTGTAAAGTGTGTGTTAAAGAGCTGCCATCCTCGAGGGAGCTAAAAAAATATGAAGTGTGTGTGCGTGTGTGAGAGAAGAGGAAGTAAAAGCTCTCACATGTTGTACATTATGCCTTAAGCTTTATTAAGTTAACATTGATGCGACCACACGCTGAGATACCAAGTTGATTGTTACCTTTAATTAGCAGTAAGTAGTTTTGACTGAACCCTGCTTCTCCACATTGTGGCGCTCGCTTTGACTCGCATGCTGTTCCCCACTCTAGCCCCTCTCTCACCGTCTGCCAATGGCACTTACTTTGAGCAGCACTGCCCATATTAAATATTTACCGTGCAACACAAAATTTGTAAACCAGCCTTTTTCCCTTTTGCATATTGTGCATATGAAATGACTGCATGTGTGAAAACTTCACATTAACTTAATTATTATCGTCAACAAGCGTAATCAGAAATGAGTGTTTGTAAATTATTGAAAAAGTCATGATCACATTCTCTATCTCTCACTCGCATGCATTTTAAATTAAAATTGATTTGCTTGTTTTGAATTGCAGTCAGAGCAAGTTTTGAACGTTCGTTTGATTATTTATGCGTAATGATTGTAGAACCGCTTGGTTGCCAGGCACAACTCCATTCCAGACCTTTCTCCGATTAAAACAAGGCCACTGTGTCATAGCAGAAGCAATGAAGGCCAAATGAAATCACTGAAGCATTCTCCAGCAGCAGGGAGCCTTGGTCAAGCAAGCATCCTGCTGCCTGCTGCCTGCTGCCCAGTCGTCCGCTAAAAAGCAAATAAAAATCGTGCAACGCAAACTACTACTGCCCGAAAAAGGGTTGAATATGTGAGCTTTGGTTGGAGCTCTCTCTCGTTTGGTTCTGCACTACTAACAGGTCCTTTCGGGGTCTGGGATCTTCTACAAGCCTTTACAAGATGTGTAGCCTAAGCGAGGCTGTCGTTGCGTAAGGGCGTCTCGACGTTTGATTTACGGGCCAGATTTTGATTTCACAAATGTAAACAGGGTGTCACTAAATTATCGTAATATCGAAATGAGTCGAATAAAAAGGTATTATTGATACTACTATAGATAATCATCAATAATTCAGTGCATTTTACTATTTAAAAGGAAAATATATTGTTGGAATGCAATTCAGTTGAGCATATTAAATTATTGCAGTATAAAATCCCCTGCTTCTTTATGAATGCTTCGAACTCTCTGAATTAATATTTAAATACTTTGTATCTATAAATCGTTGCGGAAATTAAAACTTAATTAATGACACGAGTAAATCATCGCTATGTCATTATCACGCGGTTTTCACTTTTTTTTAAATAGTTTGTCTTAACGAATCGAATTTATTAAATACTCCACAATTTAAATCAGGTCAAATTATCAAAGAGTGTTAATTGAAGTTATTTGAATAATCTGAACTTCATTTTCAGACTCATTTCACGTATTAATTTAATATTTGATATACTTACTAAACGTACATAAGTATATACATATATTGCTTTCTATAACTCTTTATTCTTATATGGTATTCGTCTTTCCTGTCTTGTCAATTCACAATGCATTGTGCTCAGCCTATGTATCAATAAAACGGCAAAACTACTTAAAAAGTATCCTTTGGCAGGGCAATTTCTCCTTTCTGTATAGATTTTTAATGGAATTATAAAGTTTTCGAATAGTTGGCAACTTTGTAGATGTGCACTGAACTCAACTTTGCAAGTAGCAGCTCACTTGAACTGAGATTAACAAAACTAAGTAGCTCAAACACCCTGTAGAATCTTGCAAAAAAAAGAAGTGGGTTGGTTAGCCCGGGATGACAGGGTTGAGGGATTGGAACGTTACCTAATCGCTTCATTGGGCAGTTCGTGATGCTGTTTGATGACCCACATATATACATATGATTAGAGAACTGGATTATTATGCTGCCCACATATGATTAAAATACTCCCTTCAGTTCATATGTTTTTTTTTTTATTTTTAAACAAAATGTATCAATTCAAAGGAAATATCGCAATAAATAAACGAAAAATGTATATAAATAATTGAGTGCAGTCAACAATAAAAGTGATTCTTTGTTGTTGTTTGGCTGTGTGTGCGGTCTTCTGATTACAGCAGAAAAACAAACAAATAATCGAAAATATAACACACACGCATGTATGTGAATGGAAAAGCAATGTCCAAATGGCAAAGGCAGACCCACAATGCCACCTCGCCTCATTGGTAATGAGGAGTCAAACAACAAAGTTTGACTTGCAAGTATCAAGAGGACTCTCTGCTCTCTGACAGACATAAGCTTGCTGTCCTGCTAAGTGAGCTGCTCTCTGGTTGTGGTAATAAACTTTTAAAGTTTGCAATTTAATTTCAATTTGCACAGCAAAACGTGTGCAGCACACGCTAGAGATGAGCGTGGGAGGAAGCTGAGTTCAATACTCATACACAGAATAATAACAATAATAGCATCAACAGTGTAGCAAAACGAGCAGAAAGCGCAGCTACTGCCGTAGGTATTGGCATCCACATCAAATTTCAAAACACGTAATCAAACTGCAAGTGCGGTCATATGAGGGAGATGGGGATTTCAGTTATGGGGAATTGCTTTTTGTCCATGCCAACGCGGAGCCATCTCAAATGGTTGGCCATCGCATAAATTTGATTTGTGTAGCACATAAAAAACAAGAAAACTGTGCTAAATAACGGAATCAGCAGCGAAGAGGAGAAAGTAAACAACAGCTAAACAAAATATAATGCAAAAGCAGCGTGACCTCTGGCAAAAGCGAATGATGACTGTGCTCGTCATGGAGCTTATTTCATTTATCTTTTTTTCTTTTTATAGCTAAGCACTGCAGGTAATTACATTCATATTAAGTTTACAATGTATTAAAAAAGGACACTCATGATAGACAAACTAATGCGAGGTATTTCTATTAGCAAACGAAGGCAATGAGAATACTTAAAAGGTAAAGCTAATAGGGATGATTTACTGCCGAGAAGATAAATAGTAGTATCAAGAATTTAATGTAAATTCTTTCTATAAACAGATAAAGTTGCAGACTTTAAATTTACATTCGTATTAGTCAAATAAGTATACATACGTAGTAAATATTACATCAATGCATTTATTAGAATTTGTACTGCGATTAGAAAACAATTAATAATAATTAATGTGGCAAACTTCTCAGCTGACAAAACGCTACCAACTCCGAAGTATTTGGAAATATGTTGGAGAAAAAAAAACATAAGTATAAAACTATTCATTGTTCTTTTTATTTGCAATTGGCCTAGAGCCGGCTACCAATTAAGTAAAATATGAAAATAACGTTAAATAAAAATCAACTAAAATTCTTTTTACATTCTAAGTTCGACAATACATGTCAAGTTTTACCCCTCTCTAACAACCTCGTTGATAAAATCATGTAATTATATTTTGCTACACATACAGTAAGCACTGTTCTTTATTATGTCTGGCATTTGCTGTACTTTTTTCAATTAGCTGATACTTATCAGCTAAGCTCTGCAGAAAGTACTCTTGTAAACTAGCAGTTGTCTTAGCACCCCACCCCTTCCATCTAAGTCCGCCTTGCGTGTGCGTTGGCAATGTCGTTTATTTGCGGTTCCTAAGGCTATGCAGCAAACTCAGAACCGAGAACTCAAGCTAATGCAGTAGCTTCAAAAATAGTTGTTTGACTAAGCTAGTGACATTTTCAAGCTAAACAAAGAATAACTGATAGATACCCTGCTTGAAGAGAGTGAATTGAAAATGCGCAATTTATTTATGTGCATTTGTAAAAATATGATAAGGAAAATACTTTTATTCCATGCACACATCATTAATCTGCATTGTAAGTTGTAGTTTTATTAGGATATTATTGTGTCTAAAATTGCGTTACACATTGGTCCAGATATTCCAATCCGTTAAGAGTTTTTCCAACGACTTCCCATCAACTGTGTACTTCGCAGACAAAGTTGTGTTGCAAAACTTGGCTGAGAGTCGCCGCAAGCAACAAATTATGTAAAATGGAAAACGCGATTCGCAATCCTCTAAAAAGTGATAAGCAAGCTAAGCAATGCTACGAGTTCTCGGAAAACTGTTGCTCCGCTAACAATGAAAAGCTCAGAGGCATTAAGTGTACGAGTAGACGTAATTTTAGCGTCACATTTCCATTATGCTTGCGCGTTTGCTACTTCCTTATTTTAGTCTGGTTAGTTCGCGAAAATTCAATAAACACGGCAGCACAAACTTTGCTGAGTGCTAAACAAGGCAGTCCTTTCTGTGTTAGCCACGCCCCAGCACAGTAAAGGAGCGGGTGGCAGGGATGGGGCAAAGGCGAGGCAAGGCAGAGCTCACCTTTGCACTGCGAAATGCAGCAGGGCGTAAAGTTGCCTGGACTTGCTCAACAGCTTTTACCAATGCATTTTGCCATTGGTTTGTACAATAAAAATTATAAAACAATGTCGAACCTTAACTTTAAATTGAAATTCAACAAATTTTATTCACGCACTAGCACTTAAAGTGTCGGTCAGAGTGGGAGGGGTGGTTGTAATGGAAGACAGGATATGCTCGGCATTTGCTTAATGAACGGCATCAACTTCGCCGCGTAGCAATCGGGAGAACAAAAGCTATAAAAAGAAAGGTTGCCTATAAAAAGTATCACCTGCTGTGTTATTGTTTTTGTCTGCTTTTTGCCTTTTTTTTGGTCTTTTTTCTCTCTCATACTTCTGGGGGTCGGGCGACGAGACTGTTCCTTAGGGAGCAGCAGAGCCTCTGTGCGCCTCAACTTAAATAAAAGTCACCGATGATTGCTATAATAATTTATCCAGAACCAGTCAGGGCAGCTGGCCCACACAACAGACACCATCTACTTTGAGTTGAGTGGGCATGAGAAAGTGTTTTGGTAAATTGATAAAATATTGCTGATGCTGACAGCAGATGTATGAAGTATGCAATACGCTCTTGATTGATGATTCAAATGCTCTGCAGCCACAACAGGCTGAAGGCTTCACTTTCAATTAGGTCCAGTAGCAGACAGTTACTCTTATTTTGTGGCTGATGAGAGTGCATTCTTCAGAGTTCTTTCTAAATTACGTATACGTAGAAACAAATATATGAGTCAAGATCAATAAGGAAGTTTTATATAAAGGATAAGTAGCGTATCAAAAGAGATGAGATGGTTTCAATATTACTCTAACATATATTATTAATTCCGTATGACTATAAACAAACTGTTACATTTTTTGGATTTAAAATATTTATTAAAATAGATGTAATTTACAACTCATTCATGGTAAGCTGATTCATGGTTCTAATAAGTATTCGTCATCAAATAATAAATTGGCTTGTATAATTTACTTGGTATATGGATACTCCATTTTAAAAAATCGTGGTGGAATAATGGTATTTCAAAATTCCTTTCAATTATTCAACCAACTATAGAAAACAAATTTCAGAGAAAAGTCAATATGCATAAATCTGCATGTGTACCAACGATTGATTAATAAGTGAACAGCATGTGTTTGTAATACAATTTTTTCAGTTTCATTCATGATGAATCCTCGTTACTCGCACTTCACCATTAACAGATTCCACAAAGTCGTAAAGCACGTGAGGCGTGCCACCGCCTTTTGTTGATTCAATTGTTCAAAAGTAAACAACTTTTTGGTTTCCCACACATTCTCCCAAATTCCCGCACACAGTTACGCTCATACATATACACACACACGTCAATCGAGTTGCTTTTTAAATTAAATTTTTTCGTTCTGTTTTTTATAGCTTAAAATAAACAACAACAAGTTTTTTTCGTTTGGATTTTCTGTCGGAATTCATGTGGCCAACTGCTTCATGTCGTGTTTCAGCTGGCGGTTCTCTGTTCTCTGTTTTCTGTTGTTGTTACTGTTCTGTTCGATCTACGGCAAAAGCGAGGCTAGCAATAAAATAAATATGATACCAGCTATAGATTGTTAAACTAACAAAAATGTGTATATATACAGAGGGATAGCCAGTGAGGGGCAAGGCGACTGGCAACGGTAACAGCTTTCATTTTCATTGCTGGCCATTGGCTTCACACGTTTCACTTTCGATTAGGAGGGTTCTGGATGGAAATACGAAAGCATTTGGGTTTGGGAAAGCTATCTACGCTGAGTTTGCGTTTCAATTTCCGCTGATTGAAGTTTGCCACCTGGACAGACTGAGTGGCGACGAAATGGAGCACAGGAAACGATGGCAATTAAATTGAATGCAGACACCATTAAGCCTAAGGAGTAGGCCGAGTTGATTCGAGTTGAGTCGAAGCGAGCCGCATTTTCATTTATTTCTTGAGTTTGTCTTCTGCTGATTGGATGCTGCTCAAGTTTTGTTTAAGTATTCTATACTGTGTACGTATATTTATTGGGTTTTGCTTGCAACTCGTCAGGTGGCTGCCAAAAATTTGTATGAAAACTTTCAGGTGGCTTAATTCGATTAGTAAAATTATAGCCACAATTTATTATAACTTTACTCTCGTTGTTGCGAAGTGACTAATAAACTTTTAATTGAGTTTTAAGCCGTTGACTAAAACTGTAAAACATTTCGATGCCCAACAGCATCAAGAGCAGTGGCAACAGCAAATATTGTCGCCCATTTTTGGCAAGTTAACGACTTCCCGTTATGGAAACATTTCAATTTCCTGTGTCCTGTGTGAAAAATTAATGCCAAATTTGAAACAAATTGCCAAAAGCGAGTCTGAATGACAACAACCAGGAAGTAAAGGATGCCAGCACACTGTCTGCTCGGGTCGAGTCGAATCTCCTACTGTTCATACTGCTTGTGATGCTGCTGCTGATATAAAAACATTTTTGCCAAAATATGCCCGCAAACCTCAACAGAATGTCGACAGCAGTCGCAGTTATAAGCGAGAGTGGGCCACTGGGTGAGTGTTGCGAGGCCAAATTCACTTTTTCCCACAACATAATAATGTGTGTGTGTGCTGACAGGGATACTAAGAGAGAGAGGTGACAGGGATGGGTATAGGATGTAGCCCTGTGTCTGGCATTTAGCAGCATAGCAGAAAATCAATGTTACCAGCAGCAACAACACAAACAACAATCAACAACCGACTACCTAAAGCAACAAGAACAACGGCAACAGCAAGAACAGCATTTACATCATGTCGGAGCAGCTTGGATAGGTCGTCACCTCGAGGCTTGTGGAATTTTGCTTGTGTTCCAATTTCTTTTTGGGGACTCTGTGCGTCGTCTGAGCCGCAATTTAAATTTATAAGCCCTAAAATTGCCATCGAAAATTCTTATGCGCATTGTTCTGTCGCTCTCCCTCTTTCTTTCTCATGCGTTCTCCCTCTTTCTTTCTGGCTTGGCTTTTATGGCAGCCGGTTGCCATAAATTAAATGGTCCCTGCAATAAAAGCCAAATCAATTTGAGCGTGAAATCGATTTTCATTTCTTTCATTTTTCACCTCTCATCTCTCGATTTTCCCTCTTCCCGTAATCGATAAATTCTCGAACAGTTTGCATCCACACTGCAACAGGTTATTTGACGCGTCGCACAGCAGCAAACCAATGCCGTGGCTCCCATGCAACCAAATGGTGTTGCAATTGTCGCCCTTCCTGATTAATGAGAGCCACACGCAGAGACGCGCAATAGTGTGAAATAGCAACCAGAGCGATTGAAGTTCAATTGCTCGATTCGCAATCAAGCTGAAAATCGTCAATGAGTTGCTGGTTAACAATCTTACACTGGTTGATTCTTATACACTTCAGCACTCTCAAAGTTGTCCTCGATGTTGGTTACGATGCTTGTGCAATTTATAATTTTTATGATTCTTGCAGTTATTCGTGCATTATTTAGGGCTCTCACAACATATTTTATTATGCTTGCTAAATGTACCGGAAATGCATCGCAATTCCATTTAGTGATTGTTCATTTTGTTTATTGCATAAATATTTTATCAAGCATATGTTTTTTATGCAATGAGCGGATTAATTTTGAATTTAATGTAAATATATATACAGGAGTTGCGGTAGGATTTGCGATACTTTAATTATTTAAAAACCATGATATCAATTTATTACTGATATTGCTATTTTATCCTCTTTTTCTTTACAACATCTTTTCCTCAGATGTAATAATTGTGAAGTAATTATTTTGGTTATAGTATAATGCTCTTAGATAATCACTGCTGAATTAAAAATCCCTTATACTCATTCATTCCCCCCACATGTTATCATTGTTCTCCTTTTGGACTAATAATTTGAATAATTTTTCAAATAAATTTCATATTTCGATGAGGTGAGGGCATAGTCCCTTCGGTCTTTGGACTGGTTTCTTGTACTTGCTTGTCATTATTTTTAATTTGCGCATCTATGGCAACGACCGAGCAGCATGTCCGGGACCTAGTCGGTCACTGGGGTAGTAACCAGGCAGTCAGGGCAGCAGCAAGGACAGCTGGAATTGTTGGCCGTCTCACATCTGGCGTTGACAATGCAATTTCCGCTCGACAGCAAAGTACACACGGAAAAAGAAGGTGGAAGAAGGCCATTGTTGAGCAAAAGACACACCTTAGTTACAGCACTCTATGCAGCAGTTTGTGTTTCCTGTTGCTGTCGTTCTCTTCATGCCACTTGGAAGTGTGGCTTGCCTGGTTGCATGCCAGTTTGGTCGCTCAGTTTTCTTTGCTTCCGTTCCGGCCACTTGTGCATACAGAAATCTGCAATTAAAGATTAAACGAGCGAGAAGATTGTCCCCGAAAAACAACTTGAGACCGTTGAGGCTTATTAATAAGGCACGAGTGGAGCACATGTTGCAGCCGGCAGCTGGCAGCTGGCAGCTTCAACTGCAACATAGACTGGACAGCGTAATTCCTGGAGATTGTTTTGCGTTTGGTGCAATTTTAATTGCATTATGCCTCAGGAAATTGCCAACAGTGTTACGCTAGGCACACATACACAAGTTTTAATTGATGTCACAGCTGATGCACTTTGCGACCGTCTTGAACTTTTGCCCGGATGCGACAAAGCAACAGCAGCAAAAGCAAGTTCCCAAGTCTCCACTATCTTGGCAATTTCTCATTGGCTGCCTTGCTTTTGCCATTGCTTTCATGCACATCCTTACGGACCTTGGGTCCAGGAGGAGCAACATAACAATTGCTGCCATTCCTTAATTGCCGTGCGCTTCGATAAACTTTAAATGGCATTTTAAATGACATCATTAAAAAGCGTTAAGTGCTTCGGCAATCGGTCTGACCAAAACTGTCAACTCCCTACCAACTGAATATGCATATGATTCGTGTAAATAACATCATTAAAATTCCAGGGTTTGACCGCCATTCTGTAATTCGGCATCGGTTATAATTGGGTATATAGATTGCTGTTTAACAGGGTGTGGCATCAATCAAGCATAAGCATCCGATATCAAAGTATTAATATTAAACGATTTATCGCAGATTTTAATGCACACACACGCACACACTCTCACAACGGCCTTACAAATCCGCTTAAGTCAGAGCCAAAATCTGCCGTAGATGCGTCTCCTGGGAGCAACATGGCTCTGAAGTTGCGTGCTGTATTAAGTCAAATATAAGCCCAGTTATCTTTTCGGGCGTTTCTCTTGGCACAGCTGTGGGCTTTAACGCCTTGACACGTGAGTCTCCAGTTTTGAATTTGAGTCCAGAGTTGATCCCTTGAAAATAATAGTAGTTAACTTAGAGCCTTTGTTTCAAGACCCTGCAAATTGACCACAGTGACTGTGGTCCCCTCAAAGCCCGCACTTAATTGAATACGTAATTAAATTTGTTTCGTAATTAATTGATAATAGTTGCCAGCACAACTCAAATTGCATGCGTTTGTTTGCGGTCAATGAATTGCAAATAACTAACTAACATTTGTGTACAAGTGCCTTTGGAGTATAATAAGCGATAAACTCTGCAGGGGGATTGTGTTTGAAGTGAAACAAAGGTTTACGTTTTGTTTTAAATAAACCTGAGTAAATACTTCTGAAAAAAACATAAATATTATTTATTTTATTTTTCATTTTATTTTTCTTGAATAACTTGGCCTATGTACAGCGGCGTCACCTAATATAAATAACAAAATTAAGTATACAATATAAATTACTAAATTTGGGTATTTTCACAGTTATATTCATACAATTGAATATTTTTATTGAGTAAACAAATTATTGTTTGCATTTTTAAAGCAGTCCACTCAAAGGCTAAGGTTTGCTTAGCCGCTGCCCGAGGAGATTCATTGAGATCAATTAAGCTTTGTTGGTATTCATTGTTTGCAATTGTAATTGCAAAATTAGTCAAGAATTGAATCAATTCCAATTTGAGACTCTTGCACTTGCAATCCATCTAAGCCTATTATTATTTAATGAATCATTCTCTTCGATGTATTAGGTTCGACATATTATTTATTGCATTTTTTTTGGATGCATGCCCTACTATTATCTACGACCTTTGGCGGAAAGACCTCACAACTGACAGACTGACAGTGACAGAGCATGTCATTGTCATCATCGAATTACGTTTTTGGTGCAACAAAATCAATACACCAACAAAAATAAAAAAGGTGAACAACAAGAAAGTAAACGAAATAAAATGAACAGTGCACCCTGACCCACCTGACGCAGACTTGGGACAATGTCAAACGACGACCTTGTCCACAATGTCAGTCACATACAGTCTTAAACGCACGGAGACAAAGTAGACTCTGGCAAGCTCACAAAAAAGGGTTGAAAAAGTGTCAATTTGCGATGGATGCATCCTTTCAATCAAGCGCGAGAAAAAGCTTTTTTTTTGTTTTTGGCCACCAGACACTTGTTGACCTTAGTATTTTGTATTTGTATTGAGCATTTTCGTATTGAATTTGCACTTGTATATATTTTAGTCTTTGCCGTGAGTGTACTCACCGATTGTATAGGTGGCGCCGTCCACAGTGAATGTGGCCGCTTTGCATTTGTTGAAAAAACGCGACGCAAAATCCAGTGCTGAGTTTTTCAAGCTAGATGAAACACGGCGTATAGGCGAATCCGGACAGGATGTGGCTGCCATTGGCGGTGGTTGTGACGTTGCCATTGTTGCTTGCTCCAATGTAAGAGCACTGCTAGTCACCGTGTTGCCGCCACTGCTCAACCGCGCAGTTAACACAGCTGTGGCTGTTGGAGCGGCAATGGCAGTTGAAGCCGGACCTGACCCGACTTTGGTTACGCCAGAGGTAACTGGCGTTGCGGCACCGGGTGCCAGGCGGCGTGGCGGAATCGACGGATTGGACATGTTGCACGAGCGCACGTTTCTCTCTTTTTTCTTTATTCTTTTTTCTTTATTTTTATTTTTTTGTGGAGTTTTGCTTTTATGCGTTATGCCTCTGGTCACACTTGACAATCACTTGTCGCTGTTGATGGCGCACATTTTGCCAGTTTATCAGCTCTGAGTTTGTTGTTGGCCGCACACAAACTCTGCGCATTGAAATTGGCCATTAGAACGTGACCCGAAAGTAACCTAACCCAAGCCAATTTGCTGCAATTAAGTTTACCAAATTGACAGCCTGACACAATCTAGTTTGCCCAGAATGAGGGAGGTTTTATCAGTTAAGAACGTCATCAACAGTCGAGCTAAGATTTTACCAAAATAAAGTTGCCTTAAATCTATATTTCAAAATGTGTATTTTTTATTGTGCTTAGTTTATAAGCACCAATTTATCTTAACATCATGTATGTATATCCCTTTGCATTCTCTGCTGCATTTCAATTTTGTTTAATGCCGTTTTATTCGTTACCACTAAAAGTGTGTGCACTAATCTCATGCTTTCATCACAACTTTACGAAATAATCGATTTAAAAGCTTAATGGCTGTCAACTTTGTATAATCCTTGCTGGGAAATTGAAAAGCCAACCCACTTTTACTTATAATTTGCAGCAGTTTTCAATTTACGAAAATCTAACCATAATTGCAATTACAAAACAACCTTCAACCCAAGACACCCTCTTGCTACTCAACCCCGAAAAATCTGCTACACATGAAGAGCTTTGCTCGTAGCTGATGATGATTGCGCTCAATAAAAAGAGTATTATCCGGACACACACACATGCAGCGCAGGTGTACGGCAGATTGCCTTAGGCCAAAAGTGGGGTGTGGCAAGTGTTTTTAGTCAACTGATGACTCTAGTGTCTGTCATTCTAGCCATATGCCTCTATACACTCTAAAATGCGACGAATTAAAGTAAATTGCTTGGAAATAAGCGGCGTACACACAAATACAGATACACAGCCAGACAGACAGACAGATAGACAGACAAAACACAGACAATAAGTGGCTTTCTGCGGCTGATTGTTGTGTTTGTTGTCATTGTTGTTGCTGTGGTTGCCTATCGTCAGCGCACTGTGATAATAGCATTCAAATGTGTACATTAAGGTCTGCCATAATCTTGGCATGAGTTTCTGTTTTGGGGTTTTGCTTATCGCGCCGAACGGAAGGCGTCAAGAATTGCCCTATAAAAATGTTAAAAAAGGACGCCACAAGACAATAAAAATAAATGTGCGTGAGAAGCTAAAGAGCAGAGAAAGCAGAGCGCACAAATTTCAACTTGATAAATGCTGCACTCCATTAAATTACCCAATATTTTCTGTCAAGTTTTACTCAAAAATACATTTCTTACTTTAACAGTGTTACTGAATAAACTAAAGCTTGCTCTTAGTCAACATTGACTATATTTTCAATAGCAAGTCTAACACAGCGCATACGTGATATTTGTATACTTAATGTGTGTGGACGGTCTTTGAAAAAGTGCTGCCTATTTTGCGGCGCAGGCAAATAAACTAAATTTAGCACACAGGCAAAAGTTGATAGGAGTATAAAAAACTGGCAACTGTCAAGCATTTACTCATTCATGCCCGGTAAAAATTCTGCATTCATTTCATTCACTCATTCATGCATTCATTTCATTCATTCAGCTCGCTCTTTTATTTAGTTGTGAATATACATATTTAAAAACCGTCACGTATCTAACAGATGTTTTATCAGCACTGATATATATGTTCATATGTAGATATAGATACTAAAATGTGCTGTATATATGAGCAATGTCTGTGGCTGAATGTGGCATTGAATGTCGTGCAACTTGCCACTGCTTTTCATGTGCGAGCGCATCAGGGCGTGAGCGTTTCAACACCTTGTAAATGCGCTATAAGCGATTGGGTGCCCGAGTGTGTGTTGTTGTGTGGGTGTGTGAGAGCTCCCCTGTCGATACGGAAACTTAGCACGCGAAAAACCGTGGAAGAACGTAAGTTGAAGCCAGCTTGGCCATTATGGATTTTTGTATGTTCTCTTCGGTAGCTCGCTCGCTGTTCCGCCTCCTTCGTATTATGTTTATTGTATTATAATAAGTTTTAGGTTTAGACGCGATCCATTAGGGGGTTATCCCCTCGAGTTGGTACTGGTTCAAGTCCCAATTCATTGTGCAATACTAATTAATACCTTTGGGCGTTCGTTCGCTCTCTGAGTAAATGTGAGTGTTTGTCAGTGTTTTGTCAGTGTATATGTGTGTGAGCGAATGTGTGAGGGCTTGCGAGTGTGTTCATGTTTGCAGATAAATTGCTAAGCTCAGTGGCTTGGATAAGCATGCCGGCTTTAATTTGGTAAATTAATTCTGAAATATTTAGGTCGCAAATAGACCCCTTATCCCCACACTTGCCCTCGCAGGCGCAAGGTCACGTCATTTAGGGTAAGTCTAAAAAGATACCGGTGGAGAATGCAGAAAATTTAAGGCTGCGTTCGCTTTGCCTTTGATTTGCGTTTACAAATAATCAACTCAGTTGGAAACTTTTGTTGGGGTGCCGACAAAAACACAAGAGAAAATTGTAACTGATACGAAAACTCTCTGGCAAAACCAAATGCGCTGACTGAAGATACAGAACTGAACTAAACTGGATCAACAGCAGGAGCAGGACAACATCAGGCTACAGCCAATGGACAAGGGTTCAACAAAGGCAAATTGCTGAGTCGTTTAGGCCAAGCGACTTGTCTGTCTGCTGCTGGTGCTGTTCTAAGGCCAAAAATAAAAAAAAACAGCACAACAACAAAAAAAGAGGCCCACAAATATAAACTTTGGGTATATTTTGCGGCTTAAGTGTTGCCAGCAAATAACAACAACAATTCGCTGCTCACTTCGAAGAGCAGTACATGTTGCTGCTACACTAAGCAACAAAAGAGCAGATAAGACTGTAATCTTCAGCTCAGGAGTTAATGAAAACGCTGTTGTTGACCATTTAATAATGCTGGACAAACAATCAAGAACATTATGGAGTGAAAATTATGACCATCACATTGACAGAGCATTAAATCTGAACGAATTTAGGTAATCTCAATATTAGTTAAATATATGTTTAATTCAAATAAATTTATTCTTTTTGAAACTGTTATTTTTAATATTCACAATTTATTTTAATATTTATATTTAGTTATTATTTAATTAAGGTCACACTGATTAAAGTACCTAACAGCTAGGACAATATTATATATGCATTTCTGAGAATCAAACGGTAATTGTGCGAAGTTGTAATAATATTTTACACTGCACGACATACTAGCACACACATATGGAGAGCTGATAAAATATTAACAACTGTTTACTTTGAAAGTCTTTGATCTATCCAATGTAGTATTTAAGCATAAGAAAGTTGCTTTCATCTAATACTGATATCGCTGTACACTATTCATAAATGCCTATCTTTTGTATAATTTACTTTATTTAATTTTAATATTAATTCATGCTGTTTTCATTTTCATTTGCCAACTGTTGTTGTAGAGTGTTATTTTTGAATTTTTATGTTGCTCAGTCGCTCTTTACCCCCTAAAAAGGTTGTGCAGTTAGATTGACTAAGCAAAAAGGGTCAGGTCAGGCTGTTTGGGCTGCTTGGCTGCTTGGCTGGTCGGTCGGCTGGTTAGCCTGCTTGATTTGAACTGCCACGCCCGAAGGCGTATAAAAAATGACGACAACGTGCGCCAGAGAGCTAGGAGTTGGGGCGCCATATCATCAATGGGCCAAAGTGTTAATCCGCTTTTGTTTTTGTTTGGCAGCTTGTAACAAAAGTTGCTTTTGGGTCTGTGGGTCAGGTGACTGACTGTTAGCAGTATTTCCGGGGTGTGTTTGGCACCACGCCGGCTTGTGTGGGTGAGTGTTTGTTTGTGTGTGTGTGTGTGTGCGTGAGGTGTTGGCAGTCCCGTTTGACTGCTCTTCTCAGATTTATAACTGGCCTTGTTATTGCTATTGTTGTAGTGTGTTTAGCTATTTGTTTGGGTTACGTAATTGTAATTTGAATGTGTTTAATGTAATTTAAGGTGTCTGTCTGGCCTGGACGTGTTTGGGTTTCATTTCTGGTCACAGTTTGGATATTTACTCTGCTCGGACGTGCGACTAATTGTCGAGCATCAGTTAGTCTAGGAATAACCGATTTGTGCTTAGCCCTTAATTTATCGTGGTGCACGACTGTGAAACGTGAAGTAAATTGCTGAACAAATATTTGCAATTAGCATTCATATCGCTTTCACAAGTTGCAACAGGTTCACAGAGAGAGAGAAAGAAGACAGCTGATTATGGCTTGATTTTAGACTAGTTTGGCAGCAACAAGTTGGCTTGAATTAGACTTGTGTAGCGTTAATTTTTGAGCCATTGATGAACTTAATTGTTTAAATAATAGCACACACAAAAACACACAGTGCCAGCACAGTTCAACACGAAAACTTCGCGAGGCATCGGCAGCACGAGACACGAGGCGAATCGCTGACTGATGTCTGGCAAATTATTCTGACTTCCTGACTGCCTGCGTTGGTTACCACCTTCCGGCAAACGTGTTGCCAATCAACTGGCAGCAACAGGAACAGAAGCAAACAGCAAATCATTTCCTTTCTACGAAAGTCCTGCAAGAGAGTGCAAGCTCGCAAAGAGTATTTTTTTGCATCAATCAAAGCTGACAAAAGCTCACTGAAAGAGCGTAAAAATGCGTGCGCTAGAAACACTGAGAGAAAGCCTCTGCCCAAGTGTTGGCAATGAAATGAAAGAGGCCTTGAAACAGTTATCGAAGGTGGGTTTATTTGCAGCTAGTACGTTGCATTGATAAGCCAGTCTAGAACTAATATAATTTTGTAGTATTTGATTTAAAGCTCGAAATTCTCAGTACTTATGATCATATTTTCAAACTATAAAAAATGTATTTATTTTTGTACTGCTTCTTGGCCTTATGCATAACGACTTTATTAGCTGAATTTACTAGTATCATAAATAATAGAACTATTGATTTACAGCTCCGTGTTGGTGCTATCTTCGACAACAGCTGATTGGGCAGCACACGCTCTATCTCTCTCTCTCAGTCTCTTTGATAACGAAGCTTTTCACCTCAAAGCTTATCGACCATAACTCTTAGCTATATCTAGCCGACGCCAGATGGCGGCTCAATGAAAGTTAAATAAATGTACATAGGTAAGTTCAATTGGACTCAAATAAATAAATAGAAATAGTACATTTTAAGAAGTAAACAGAAATTAATTAAATTTGATATAAACATATTTTTTTTATTTGCTAAATACTTTTTTTTTTAACATACAACTACCATTAAAAATACTTATAAGCCCAATTTCCATAATTTTTCAATACAATCCCAAATTTGTAAGTCGTCGGACAAACGTCAAGGATTATTGCCTGGTAAAATATTTGGCACTTCAAATCTCAGCGTTGCCTTTCGCTTCGTCTTTGTTTTTTCAAGATATATTGACAAATGCTGTGAGCAATGGCAGACGAGCCTTCTGTAATTTATAACACCACAACTCAGACGTGCCTGACAAGGCAAGACCAGATATAGCTGGTGATTGCTATGGCTCATTCCAAAAAGGCCTTTACACTCACATACATAGCCCTTGCCATGCCACCGCAGATTCTGCAGGTGTTTAGTTATTTATGCCTTGTCACACATACTTCTCACTTCTTATTACTTGTTCTTGTTGTTCTTTTGGTATGTATTTTGTGTGTGTTTTTGAAATGGTTGAAACAAATGTTTCACGCTGCGTGTGCAATGTAACACACGTGTGTGTGTATATATGTAAGAGTCAAAAACTCGTAAAGGATTCGACCCCAAATCCAAATGGCAATCCCACTTTGCCCCCAGCGCTCATCGCTCATGTCTTTTCTTGAATAGAATAGAAATTCCAGCATAAGGAAATGCGCAAATAAAAACATTTATGCATTACTTTTATTGCCAGCTATTTGGTAGATTTAAACGAATGCGCAAGTGAATATATATTGAAGTACGAATAGCACATCTCTCTGATAACCTTTGCAAGGAGCGCAACTTGAGTATAATAATCATAAAGACTCAGCAAATTATGCAAAATTAAATTAAAGTGCTGGTAATTTTACATTCATAGATGAGGTTGTGGCAATCATACTTTTTTTTGAGTAATATTTATTTTATTACAGTAGTCAGACAACATTGTCTATTATTTTGTATCAGTATTGATTGAGTAGAATTTCTTTTGCTTTGTTAACGAATTTTCCCCTTATAAATAATATTTAAATTAATGACATTTAGATTAAATTCTGCAAACATACTTCAGTATTTAGGAAAAATTGCTCTTAGACTTATCTCAGAAGAGCTGCTCTAATTTCGTAGCTGGCTGATTGTGGTTCATTAATTTTCCATTTCCATCGCTTAGTTTTCTCCATAGCTGTAGTCAAGAACGCCACATCCTTCTCACACACATATACTGATATAGTCTGTACCTCAGTTGCTAGCATACCATGTGAACTGTAGACTATCATGACATTTGAATAATGTGCACACATTTGGCATTTTATTTTATCATCAGGCATTTTGCTGATAGTCTTACACGCCTCCTCCTTGGCTCTACTAAACCAAAAAACCAAAAAAAGTGAAATCGAGAGAAACAGTAACAACTAAGGGTTCTTGTGCTCTGCTCTGGTGAAATTAAAGCGCGACTCGCATTCCGTGTTGCCTTCTTTCTCTTATTTATGTTTACCATTATTTTGCAATTCACACAGCACTTGGCATCCGCCTCTTTTTTTTCTGGGTAGTAAAAGTAGCTTGCTCTAATTACCACATGAAAAACTCATGCCCTTTTGTTGCGCTCATAAAAAAAGTTGCAAAACTTAAAATCAAAATGTTAAGCATACGCAGCGTGTGTGACGCAACATACTTTGTATTCAGTTTACAATCTGACTCAAAAGGGTTCAATTTCGAGGCCTACTTAAAGTGAGCTGTATTCGCATTTGTTTGCCCACGTTTTGTTTGCATTTTGAGGCAGCTCTCGATGAATGTTATTGTTATAAATGCGTCGTCGGTTGTGAGTTGTAGTTGTTATTTTGCCTTGGCCTTTTCAAAGAATACGCCGCATGTTACTAAGCATTGAAATTTTTGATTGCAACCATTAAAATGCAAGCACAAACTTGACGTTTGCTAAGAAGAAACTACGAGAAGAGCTTCAAGCACAACAACAACAGCAACAGCATAATGAGTATAGCACGCAGTCGTCCTGCAATGCGCAAGGTCAGTCAAGGACGATTCACGAATGTTGCTGTTATTGTTATTGTAGTCCGTCGCATTTTTTCCCTATTCGCTGTTGTTTTTGGCTGTTTTTAGTGCTCGGTACTTTTTTATAATTCCAAACAATGGTAGAGGCAAAGCTCTGGAACGCAGGCCAGACAGCATCCCCAGCAGCGACAGCCACAGCAATTAGAGCTTGCCAGATTCTTAAAAAATAAAACAAGCTGTAATCCAACATGCAGCACAATAAGCACGCAATATGAGAGAATCATATGCTCTGCAAACAATTTCACAGATTTATTGCATTTTCTACATTTAAATTTAAATGGAAATATTTGTGCGAATATAATATTTTATATTCTCTGCATATTTTTAGGTATCATTTTAATATTCAGATCTAATCAAATTTAAATTTTAGAAATAGGCAAAAAATGATTATATTTTGTTAAATTGATCGAAATTTTCTAAATTAATGCTACTCTAGTATGCTGCTCTGTAAGTAGATTGAATCATTTATTATGCCCTTCGCTGGCAGGAAAAATTTATTTTAAAAATTCCTGCAGGCACTTAAAGGACTTTTATATAGTCAAAAAGTAAAATCAATAAAACTAATGAATTGTCGAGGCTACTACAGCTCAGACTCGGACTCGCATTTCAGCTTGTACTCTGGCTGATGGTCGAATGGTTGGTCGCCTTGATTTTGAGTGGTTGCTCAGCTGTCGAGTGCATTGAATGGGCCGATTTAAAATGTGGCCAACACAATGTACGCCAAATATTGATTTCCAGCAAATTGTTGGCTCTGATTAAGGCAAAAAAAAAGAGCAACAACATAAACTCTTGAGCAGATGGGACGTATTCTTGAATTACAGAGGCGCGCCTTGTTGTGGTGGCATTCATTGTTGCACAAAATTAATATAACATTTATGAGTCATTTATTGACCGCTCATTATGTGCATAAGTGTGTAGATACAAGGGGCCAAGTAGCCAGTCAACCAGTCAGCCAACCAGCTCATTGCCAAACAAATGACCAGCACAGCTGGCGATTGCCTCTCGCAGACAGAAGGCTGCATTGGTCGTTACGCATTTTGTCGACGCAGTTGGTTATTTGGCCAACAAATTAGCGGAAATTATGCAACAATAATGTTGCTATAACGATTGAATCGCTGCCACGGCTAGCGAAACATTTCGATGCCCTGCTGTGAAACGATCAATTCCAGAATATGCTATAGAAAACAGCATTTAAATAGCATTGCTATTAATCGTATTTATTTTACAAGTTCGACTGACCGTTAACACTCCATAGCTGACGCAGATAATGTTTTAATTATGTCTCAAGCTGCTTTTGCTCTGTGTCCTTTTCGCATGTCTACACAGAGCACAGAAATGTGAATCGTGTCCACGAACATCGCATAAAAGTCCATAAAAGTGTTCAGGAATTTCATGTTCAGCATGCTCACACATATTTTTGGCAATGGGCAAATATATTTCATATTTATAACATAATTCGATATAATGCGAGCGAGTTACAGGACCAAAAGGACAGATAGGAGAGGGAAACACTGGCGGGGGAAGTGGCGGGCACATTATGAGCCATCGTAAAACCTGAATCAGCTTTTGGGCATACAATTTGTGGCCACATTGCGTATGGGTAGGCCAACAACAAATATTAATACTGACCACAACCAGCAATAACAATAGCAACAACAACAAGGAAAGAGAAGGCCACGTTAAGAACGATAACAATGGAGGGGATGGCAGTGGGGCAAACTCAACAAACAACAACACAAAAGGCGAACAGCGAAACGCACTTTGCTCAGTGAGGCATTAACATCTGTTGTCAGTACACTTGTGTGTGTGAGCGTCCGATTGTGTGTGTGTGGACATTGATACCCCAACTACAATCACTCCAAATTTGACCATTTTCCATGTGTATCTGGTGTCCAAAGTGTCGATTTATGAAGGTAGACCAGAAACACTATTTTTTATATATGTATGTACATAAAGGACCATTTTAACTATCTGACAGTAATATCCAAATGTAAATATGCGTTATGGCTAATGGATATAGTAAATATGTCAGTTGGGCTCTTTACAGGGCATACTATGCCACTTTACTTGTTACGCAGAATAAAAATATTTGATACGAGGTGACCTCCACTTCGCTCAGCTACACGGAGCTGCGTGGAGGAACGCTCGCTTCGCTCGCACACTTCTTCCACCCCCATTGAGCTGCGCGCGCGCTCTCCCCTGCGCCCCCGTATCCCCACCCTCCACGACAATTGCGCTCATTTATATATAACTAGCGGATCCCCATGCGCTTCGCCGCATCGCCACATGCAGTCATAATATGCAATGAGAAATCCTAGAATTTTTTATATGAAAGTTATTTATTTTATTTTAAAAATTTAAAATAAAAATTTTTATTTTCAATCCAAAACTATATTTTTCGTCTGTCCACTTGGAGCGAACACAAATAAAGAGTTTGGAATGCCAACTCTTGAACAGGCCAACTCTTGTCGGGCCAAAAGAAGTCATTTGAAATGATCCATTGTATTCTTGAATATGAGACAAAAAATGTGTCTACGTTGACATTCCAAAAATCAGCGAACGTAGTGGAAAATTCAAATTGTGGCTATTTCACTTTGCCGTTAGCACAGCACATGCCATCTGTTTTATTTGGAAATTTGACTGGATCACAATGTGCACATCTCACCGTCATTCCACCAATACAGCCATATGCACCGTAATCAATCGTACTATCGTAATTAAAAGCAGCAAGGAGCGTTTGCTGCAAAACACGAACTCCCGCTCGCATTGGCCGATTTCGAGGTGATTTCGATTTCGTGCATATCGATCTCTGTTATCGGCATTAATTTGTGCACGCTGTTCCTTACTTTGCAATCTTCTATTCACGTGCATAGCAAAATAAAATGCCACGACTAAGGCGTGCTAATAATGCTTCTTTATCGACGATAAAGACGATTGATGAACGAATTGATGAACGAATTCGAGAAGACGTATGAAGCACGATTGAAATCTCACAAAATCATAGAATTCAATAAAGCACGTGTGTAGCAAATCCGTAATACGATCTCCAAATAAAATATCCAGGCTTGCTTGTCGTTCGAAAATCCGTAATACGATTTCTAAATAAAATTTGTCTTCGAAAATCCGTAATACGATTTCCAAATAATATTTGTCAATTTTTATATATATATAGAGGCACGATTGAAATCTCACAAAATAAAATATCCAGGCTTGCTTATCGTTCGAAAATCCGTAATACGATTTCCAAATAAAATAAAAATATCCTGGCTTGCTTGACGTTCGAAAATCCGTAATACGAAAATAATATTCCAAAATAAAATTTCCAAATAAAATTTGTCAATTTTTTTCCAAATAAAATTTGTCAATTTTTTTATATTATATATAGAAGTACGATTGAACTCTCACAAAATCGATTTCCAAATAAAATATCCAGGCTTGCTCGTCGTTAGATTTTTTTGTCCAGGCTTGATGAACGCAGCCTACTTTTCCTTCGAGTTTTTTGCTGCCCTAAATTGTTCTTTGGGTAGGCAACACTTTTTTTGTATGGGAAAAGGGCTGTTTTTAGGGTTTTCGCGGAAATTATTCGATTTTTGCTCACCACTTAAACCTTTCCTAGACCACCACGAACATTTCAAGACTAAGATAAGATAAATCCGTTCAGCCGTTCTCGAGTTATAAAACTTCCAAAACTTGTATTAACTTGTATTCTATTTTTATATATATAGATTCAGATAGAGAGAGATAGATAGTACGCTTCGCTCGCTCACCTCTTTGATATTTTTTAGTATATTTTAAAAGGATGCCCGGAGGAGGAGCTCACCACTTTGGTATTTTTTAGTATATTTTAAAATGATTCCCGGAGGAGGAGGAGGAGCAGAAAACTGTTATATATAATAGAGAGATACTACAATTTCAATTGAAAACACCCAACAGAAGTAAATGATGAAGATTTCATGTTGGCTGACTGTAGCCGTATAAACAAAACTGTATATATATAACAAATTGAGCAGCTTTTGCCACTTTATTTAAGTCCTTCCAATTTAAAATTCAAAACAAATTGATATTTAATTTTATCTCTTATGAATTAATTAGGTAAAATCTAATTGTTTTTCAATGTATCATTTTGTATTAATTATATCTCGAATAGTTATTTCGTATCTTCAATTTAAATATTGTCTGTATTTATTTTGTGCCACTGTGTATAGAAAAGAACCTTGCATTTGCATGGTCAGCTGCACAACTACAGCCTTCTCACCAATTGTCTTTGGCAGTGTGCCAACTGTCAATCTATTTTCCCCTCGCTCGCTCAATACTTCTGTCTGCGAATATTTCGAGACAATTCTCAGTCGTCTCTTTTATGAACTGCTATTGCTGAGTTAGTACTGCACCTTTTACGTTCCACATGAGCTGGTAGCTGGTGCTTAGCCTCCCCTCCTTGGTCGCTTTGGCATCTTTAATGTCGCTTGAGCTTTGGTCTTGAGTCTTGAGATTTTGAGTTTATGTTGAGTATTCGCCTTTAAATATGCTAATAATTTTTGGCGCTGCTTTATTAAATTTCTTTGTCGGCACAGTGAAATGAAATGTGCTCCCGTCGCGCTGCTCTACCTCTCCGCGCTACCGCCATCGCCAAGCCAAATGACATAACTTATTTAGCGTCTTCGTGGCAAGCAGCGTGCAAATTAACAGAGCCCAAAAATGAGGGGATGCAGATTGAGCTGGCAGCAACAGAAGCCCAAAGCAGAAGCACCCATCAGCGAAAAGTGGAGCAAACAGTGAACAGTTTTTTATGGCCGTCAGAAGGGAGGCTGTGGTATGCTGCAAATTTACGGTTGCCATTGCCGTTTTTCATACGCTTTAAGCTGGGAAATCGACTCATTAAATTGAAATCCACTGAAATTAAGCCCGCTTTAATGTAAAAATAATTGTATAATTGACGTCAACACCAGGCGGGCTTAACTATGGTAACGTGTTAGATAAACTTGTGTGTTCCATAATTACGTTTTGTTAAAATATAAATTGTAGGTAAATACGTTGAATAGCTTATAAAAAAATGGCAGAAATTATCTCAATTAAATATTTTTGTGAATCTTTAAAGAGTAATAAATATTTTTTATTTGTCAAACAGAAAATTTAACCTACAGCTATTAATGTTTTATTTTCTTTATACATCTAAAATGCCATCTTTCGGATCGTTATTATATATTGAATATAATGATGTATTGATTGTCACCCACGCTCATGATACTGTGGTCCTGACAAAGGACCGCAGTACTTTTACTGCAACTTGCGCACTGCAAGAATTTGTGCAGTGCTTTGAAACTGGAACATATGGATATATTAATTGGAACGTATGCATTAATAGCAGTCAATGTGCCTGCATAATCTTTACAACTATGGCGCAAAAGGTGTCCTGGCATAATTCCGTCTCAAAAGTGTCTGAGGGTCGTTTTAGGTAGAAAAATAAAATTTGGTTCACATTCAAAAATGGTTAGGAACACAGTCATGGCAAAAGCTAAACAAATGGTGTGAATTCTGTTCCCAAAAATAAGCCCTCTCGCATTAAACAAGGTAATCACTTATTTTGACACTTATTTTGACACCCATATAAGTGAATTTCAACCCAACCCACTGGCAAGAAGGTTAAGAAGACCTCTTTTAAAGAGAAGACTTAAGTGTTATTCCCGTGATCTTTGTACGAAATCTCTTGCCTAAATAAAACAAAAACATATTTTCTTTCTTGTAAGTTATCCACAGTAGTTAGGCGTTTTTTTCGCCTTGCAGATCTTATGTAAAAAATATTTATATAATGTACACAATTTAAAAAAAATAAAAATAATAACCGATCAAAATTACAGCGAAATTAATAGGGAGGCATGGAAGTTAAGTTATCAATATCATATTGATAATGAAAACAGGTGAACATTTGTATCAATTAATAATAATTATAATTGCAACACTTTGTTGAATCATGCGTAAAATTGGCATTAATTATAATTTCATAGTCGACTTTGCAATCTGCCTGCATATTTGAACAGTGCGACCAGCTGATTGATGAACCTGGTGATTGTATTGAATACAAATGTACCTGCTCATAAATCATAATTGACTACACACAGAGGGACCAACACAAATATTTACATACAGCAAACTCGACAATTAATCACAGATATACAGATACAGAGATACACCACACTCATGACATTGTTAAATTGAATTTTTTAATTATTGCACACCAGAGACGAAAAGCATTGTTTATTCTGGTTAAATTTTATGTATATATACATTTAAACTTAAATAAAAGTCTGTCTGCAGTATATGAGAAGCACATGAAACCCAACCAAAATTACTGCATTGATTTTCAATTTGAACACACAGAATAACACCACAAAACTGTGAAAATTACCACACTTTTAGCATCGCAAAGCAATAAAAATGTATTTTTTAATATCATAAATTATTCTTATTATGAGATAACGCAAAAAAATGTGGTTTAAATTGTAGAAATAATTTAAAATCGAATATAATGAAATGAATCTTTAACAAATTATATTTAGATAAATAAGCTAGTTTATAAGCGAAAGCAAATAAATATTAAGTTAATTAGTTTATAATTTCTTTTCAGTGCAAAAGAGTCTTTACACATAAATAATGCTGATATAGACGTAAAATTTAAAACACATTGGCCGTCAATTTATTTTCTTAATTTATAAAAAACCAAATAAATTCATTTCAAATCAACTTTTTTATTTTGCAGAGCTCCATATTTCCAATTCATAAATCTAATATTTAATAAGCGTTTTGCAAAAATGATAAATTCATATTGGAAACAAAGGTGAAGTCAAGTTCAAGTGTCTTAACTTTATTTATTGCCCGACGGAGAATACAAATAATATATTTCCTTCTGATAGTATCCTTTACTGTAAATCTGGCATATGGCAAATGCTGATTGACATTGAAAAATGATTGTCGCTATTTGGGTTCGAGAATTGGAAATAAATAAATATTTGGTATGCCTTAATAAATATGGAAATGTTGTTTTTATTTGCATTGTTTGCCCCGTTTTGTCTGTGCTAGGCATTTTGCGTAAACGCTAGATGTGACAGTCGACTGTGACTTATCCTTGACTTGCTTACCTTTCTGCTATTTGTGTGGGACGTCGTCGTCGGGTGGGCGCTCTGCAAAAGATAACATCGAATTAGTGAGGCGTACAGGCAGACATTGATTTAAATGCAACATAAACAAAATTCACTTTGATGACTTGGACATGCATGAATATCAAATTATGTAGAACTAAAAGCTTAGCCCAACTCAAGACTAGCTCAAGTGATGAGCTGTTTATATTTATGATGATAATGGCAGACACACACACATACAAACACACATAAACATACACACAAAATTGACAGATTAAGTTACTTAAGTTGGACCAAGTCGAACTTTCACGACTTGAAGTGGCCTTTCGGCTCTCGCATACTTTAGGGCATAAAAGACGTGCGGCATAAATATTATGTTACGGCTCAATGAGATTATGAAAAAGCTGTTATACAGCTCCCCGCTCTTCCCTTTGCCCTTTTTGGTAACTTGCTGTGATTGTCTCCATTAGTCATTAGCAGCTTAGCAGCCAATCGCTGTGTGTGTTGATTTATATGTCCAGTTACTCTGATCCTCTCGATGAATTGCGTCAGACAGCAGACAACAATTGTACACATATGTCATTCGGCTTCAGGTCAAGATTGTTGCAAACACCTGAATTTAATTGCCAAGGATATTTTCACGCCTTAGCAACTTTTATGGGTACCCAAAAGTTAACGACAAGCACTCACAAATTGCCGCTGCAAATATTTCAAGCGCAAATCCCAACCAAACAACAACCACAACAAGGTTGTCTGGCATGTTACGGTCAAGTCAACCAGCCGTCCAGCCGCGTCCAGCTAATGAGCAGTTAAAGTTAAGAGAGAGCCGTAGACCAAGACCACACAGAGGTTAGAAAAAGTTTTTGCCGCTCGACTGGTAATGACACCCATTAACGCAGCGCCAAGTACGGCTTACACTCTGCACTCTCTCAGCTACGCCTTCACCACCCTTCTGGTACCCAAGGTAGTTATCCTGCTCTGCTATAAGCCACGCCTACCGCCCCTGGCTTACGCACATTGTGCTAATCGGTGTTTGCCTTTTCGCTTTGCTTTTGCAGCGTTTGCATAATTCCAGACGCCGCTTGGATTCTCATACCCTGTAGGCAATTGCCGGGTTGTCAACGTTTACGTAAGTGACAAAGTCCCACAATATCAACTAAGACTTACATTTCTGGCTTTCAAGTAAAGAAGAGGAACGGGATATTTAAATTAACTTAAGTTAAAGTTAAAGTGTGAGCAAGAAATATTCAGAAAAAATAATCTTTTTGTGAAAATTCTCGATTATTAATTACTCTGAGATTTAAGATTTGTTGATTGAATATTATTAACCTATATAACTGCTTACGATATAAATCTGCTAGAATATAAATATTAATAATCGTAGGGTATCCCTTAATTGGTAGCACTTCAAAAGAACCACAGACTAAAGTAAAAGCTTCGCATAAAGTGTCTAACGCCTTAAAAGCGCATTAAAGCTAAGTACTACGAATGTTAATTAGCTTAAGTAAAGCTGGTTTATTTGGAATGCCAGACCCCAAACATCCTTTAGCGCTTACAACAGGGTATGGCATAGTGCAGCAGTCAGCAGAGTAATAGCTTAGTTGTTGTATCTATTTGTGTGTTGATTTTATATTTAGTCAAGCTCTTTCTGGCTACAATCCAATTATTGTGCTGCAAATTCATTAAAACCGAGTGCGAGCTCGAGCATAAACACGGGAAAGAGAAGGGGAGAGTGGGAAAATGTAAGACAAGCCCAGGGCTCAGTAAAATTAATTATATATCAGGATTAGCAGGCAGTTCTTGCTATCTCCCACTCATTCGTTCTTTCTCTCTCCCAGTCACTTTGCATATTTTCACGCCTCGACCATGGTGGATTTTCATTAACTTTGGCGTCAGGCTGCGGTGGTCATCAATTAAAATTTAAAGATAAGCGCCAGTTGGTCGCCGGTCTGAGATCCCAGTTGTCGGACGCAGACTCTCATAGTCAGTCGTATTTGCACTGACCCAGCTCTGGTCTGTAAACAGTGTGTCACACACATGGATGAGCATATTGCAATTCGATTTAATGTGCTTGCTCCCCAGGAGACATGAGACAAACACACAAATGTGCGCAATATGCGAATTTTTGCAGCCTTTCAATGGCAGCGACGGCTCAACATTTTAATGAAGCTGTAATGGGCTCAAAGGGCCCGCAGAATGTGGGCGAATACAACACACAGCATGGGCGTGGCCAGCTGCAGTCGCCTCACTTGCTCGTCACGTGATGAGCTAGCAAATATTTGCCCATATAAATTACTCGCATATCTGTAAGCAATGGCGAGAACGTGTGGCGGGTCTTGCGTGCTTTGAATTTCAAATTTAAAACGGAGAAAAAACAATAATATGTCTAAAATCTCAATTACCAAAAAGCGACAGGATATGCTCTAAATACCAGTAAAACCTTATTTTTTTTTAATTTTAAATTTATAGTGAGACTGAATTTATATTAATAGTAATAATAGAAACGATTTCTTATTTTATTAGATTTCATAATAAGAGCTTGGAATATGCTTTAGTGTGTGATATTAAGTTGGGATTTAGTTGTATCTCGTCTAGGAAAGAGTGTTTAATTTAATTCTTAATGATTCTAAGAAAACAAATTAATTTATAAAGATATCATATTGCTGTGTTCAAGGAATTAATCTTAAAAAAATTTGATTTATTTCATTAGCTCATCTCAATTTATATTGAGTTTTCAATAAAACAAGTCTGTTCATTAATTGCACAAACTTAATATTAATTCGTAAATTGTGAGTTAAATTTGCTAAAAATGTATGTATAGTATGTATAGATATGTAGTAAAGCTAATCTTAGGGTTTCTTATATTGAGTTTACCTTAACTGGAAGTAGGAATTGCTGGCGTTGCATTATAAAATGCATATTTTAACAGGAAAATCAATTATTAAATTTAAATACAATTATTCTATACGCAAACAGATGTGGCACATCGAGAGGACATTTCTTGCTGTAGAGCTTAGTTAAGTGAATTAAAGCCAGACTAGCGAAGAGCTCAAAGGACAGGGAGCTGCTGGCCAACTTCAGACAGGAGCAGCCATAGCATACTTCAGGGCGTCAGGTAATTGAAATTTATGCATAAATTATGCGCATAAATGGACAAGGCAAAGCAATAAACAAAAATAAAAATGCAGAAAGAGGCAGCAACCGAAAAAAAAACGTCAACAGCAACGACAACAACAACAACAACAATTATGAAAATATTTTTCAACGCATGAAATTTTGATGAGGCGGAAGATAGCAGGCAACAGGAGGCATTTCAAATACTCTAGTAACGTAAAGCTCTTTTATTTATAAGCTATTTGGTAAATGTTTTATCAAAATAATTTGATGTTGCTGCTGTTTATAGTAGGGAGCTGCAGCGTCAGCATGTGTATATGTGTTGGCAAATTGACGAGTATTGCTGTCCGCCATGGGACTCGAAATTCACGTACTTTGTACGGGTTTCTAGTAGATACAATTTTCTGGTCTTGAAAATTGAGTGCCGCCTGGCAAAATGTTTCACAAGGCACACGGTGAATGGCACATACATTTCTATCCATCTGTATCTGTAACTGCAGCTGTGCAAACGTCTCTCTATCTGAATCTGCATCTGTGTGTTGACATGCTTCAGCATGTTCGGGACGTGGCTAACAGCAATAGCAACAGCAGCTTGGGCTGTCAGTCACAATTGTGCTCCACTTTATTTAAATTACTCAATTTACTGCACAATCTAACATTGGAAATTAACTACAAATGCGACTTTCATTTACACTTCGTTCACCCGCCGAGGGAAATTCAATTTAAGTGCACGCTTTTCGAAGAGACTTTAAGCTAGAACATACGACAGTCAGATCGACATCAAAACCAACTAATGCAACATATATTCTATAATAGACGAATACGAGTATCTTGAATATACCTTTTGCCCCCTTTGGCTCTTAGAAACTGGCCTCTGCCATATGTTGACTGTCCTGCTTCTATGTGTGTGTGTTTTCAAGCAGCTTAAGGCGCTTACACTGTCACCTGACTGACACACAGATACAACCACAACTCACACAGAAATTCACACTGGAAACGTACAGAATGTATGGAATTTCTCGGCTTACAGCTCTTGGTTCTCAGCTCTTGCCTATCCTGAGTGCTTTTCGACCTAAATAAGGTGACTGACAATTTTTTCTAAAACAATGTACAGTACAGTCCTAGGGGTGGGTGGCTTGTTCCTTGTCGATGTATATGTGTAGGTGCTGAAAACCTGTACATATTTATTGAGAATCGTAGGGCACACACAGAAATATTCCATTTATTTTATTTAACAAAAATATTTGCCATTTTGCGCCAGTTTGTACGCTGTACATAGAAAATATAGGGTAGGAATAGCATAAGCTGTCAACAGCTCAACTGACTATACGAAAGGCATTTTAAAGTGCTTTCAGACATTTCGAAGGACAACATTTTTTTAATGAATTGTGTAGTATTACAAATTTAACTAATTTGAAATTTATCCTATGAAAGCTCTTCAATAGCTGATTGTCAATCAATAGAGTGTCGCAACGATTGAATGATTTCGTAATTGTTCTGCTTTCGATAGATTATTTTTTATTTTCACAGCTCTTAAGTGACTGGAATCATTTTTTTGGGAAAATTTAAAGCACTATTGATCATAAAAAAGCAGCTTCTAATTTATAAAACTGACGTACAAAGCACTTAGTTTGAAACTAAGTATGTTAGAATTGCATTGAACTTTCCAACATCCAATGCTTGGCTAAGTAACTAAAATTGCAGATGGCCAAAGCAATCATCTGAGAAACATTGTACGAGCTGAGCAGCATTTTCAAGATAGCTTCGAGAACTGAGCACTTTTTATGTGCTCTTGTTTATAGCGCATTTTGCTGAAACAAAGCAGCGTTCCGGAACATTGCACAATAATATGGCGCAACAACGACGGCTACAACGAGAACAACAGAAATAACAACAAAATACTGCAAACTCAAAAATAGAGCGCCAAAATAGGCGAGAAATAGGGGACCTCAGATCTACCCGAGCTTAAGCTACAACTCCTGTGCCCGCAAGCCCCGCAAATTGATTTTGATAACACGCTGTCGTCCTGCAACAATATAACAGACCCATATAACAAAAACAACAACAACAACAAAAATTGAGAGAAGGAAAAAAATGAAAATAAAGTAAACGGCGCACTTTGTTCGTCACTTGTCAGGCAGTAAAAGCAAATTACTTAAAGTTCATTGCTTTAAGCGGGTGAGTTGAGGCGCTGATGCCTGATGATGGCTGATGAACGATGACGATGACGAGAGAGCCGAACGAACCTTCTTCATTCATTTCATTTGCTGTCACAGCAAGAAAAAGGAACAGGCCATAGCTCAGACTGACATACATTTACTCGCTCACAGGCACTGGAGCCTGGATTGCTCGCTTCAATGCACTGGCTTAAAAGTGACAAGTTAAACTGAAGAAAATAGTATTGACAACAAAAAGTCCATAGTACTCAATTGGTGGACAACATATAAATTGAAAGAGTGACAACCAAACGTATCACAATAATTAAATAGCTTGTAGATCGTAACAAATGTACAGAAAATGTGTATATATAAAACTACAACCAAATTTGTTTTTTTTTTTCTATTTTCCGAAGTAGTAATGGGCGTGGTCGAAATCTGAAACAAACTTAATATGCTTTTGATACACACAGATCTACAGACATATAGATAGTGATCTTCAGACGGAAGGACAGAACGGCAGACGGAGAAGGCAACATTGATCAAGAATATTACTACTCTTTATGAGATCGCAAATGTCTCCCTATGCCTGTTATGTCCATTCGGAGAAAAGAAACAGTTTAAAAATCAATGGCTTTAAAATCTCTATTATATATAAAAGTTTTCTGCACCTCATCCTCCGGGAATCATTTTAAAATATACTAAAAAATACGAAAGTTTTATGCGCTTCCTCCTCCGGGCGCCATTTTAATATATACTAAAAAATACCAAAGAGGTGAGCCAGCGAAGCGTCTCTCTATTATATATAAAAGTATTCAGCTCCTCCTCCTCCGGACATCATTTTAAAATATACTAAAATATACCAAAGAGGATACGGGGGATACGAGGGCGCGGGGGGTTGCACGCGCGCAGCTCCGTGTGGGCAGAAGAGGTGAGTGAGCGAAGCGAGCGTGAAGGACACCTCGTATTTATAAACAGATAATAATTACCAAAGAGAACGAGTATTTATTAGACAAAACAATCTCTTATTAAATTTGAAGAGAAAACTTTGCCAGAAAATCTTATTATTGACAATTGCTGTCTGCTTTTGGGGGAAAAGCAACAACAACAAAACAACATTGACCAAAGCTTTTCGTTTCCATTTGGCTCATCGATCTATTATGATTTGATGCGTCCCCGAAGGACAGTCAACTAATCTGTTGAGCAGAGCCTAGGCTTGACCACTTTATATAGATGATTGGACCGAGGTCCCTAAAGAGAAACGCTGGCAACAATTTTCATTTTTGTTTATATTTAATGAAAAGGATTTGGCCTTCGTCCCTTTTGGGCGCTTCATCCTCCTCCTCTCCGTTGACAGCCGTCTTTTTTTTTTTAGTTTGGGGTGCTGTGGTTGAGGGTGCTTTTATTGATCCCCTGAGGGCAGCGGCGCACACACCTGAACCGATTTGAGTTTGACATAAATTATGTCAATCGTTGGCAATTTGTTGGGCATTAATGAGCTACACTGAATTATAGCCGCATGTGCTTGTGACCTTAACTTGCTTGCTACTACACTGTCAGACTGCTAGCCAACCTGTCAACTATATAATTTAAGAACAAAGACTTTGGACAAAAACTGTGCCACGGCGATGCTTTTTTTTATCACCTATGCAGCTTGGCACCTACTTAATTATGCACGAGTAGGCGACAACGTTGTGTGCAAAAACTTTACTCATATTCTATGCGAGAGGAAAAGTTTGTGGTTGTCACGCCCACAGACTACTCGTCCCTCTTACTTGTAATATATGCTAAATTCTGGGGCACAACTTTAAATGAAATTTAGACAACACTCACACTCATCATAAGCATACACAGTCACACACACTCGACTTGAGTCTGAATGGTTGGGGTATGACTCGACTTTGGGGGCTGAAAGCCAATAAATCAATGACACACAATGCGCCCTTGGCTTCACCCACTGAAGAAAAAGTTCAAGGCCGTAATCCCACTTGATGCCGCCACAAATACGCCAATCATGTCATACATAATGCATGAGTCGACGTTAAGACGGAAGGGGGACGAGAGAAGAAGAACAAATGTTTGCCAACCACAAAAGCGTTAAATGCGCAGCAAATTGTCAGTGCAATGTCCAAGAATGCCAACAGGTTAACTATCTCATATATAATTTAAGTATATATCTATGTACATATATATATGTATATACAAGTGAGATAGTTATGTGCATATCACTTGACCAATTAGAAAATTTGCACGCTTTGGAACTAAGCAAAACTATGAAACAACTCTTGGGAACAACCGAAAACTTTTCCCATTACCCGCAATACAGGCAGAACTATACGAATATTGAGAAAGCAACAGCCCATAGTACAAATACAAAGTACAATGTGAGAAGAAGGCACTCGAAATACCAACCCACACCAAACCAGGCCAGAAAGGAAAACATATTTTGTGGTTCGCAAATTAAATAACAACAAAAGTCTAATTGAGTTTTCGTTGAATGTTTTTAAATATTAAAGATCCGCCCGAAAATTTCTTAACTTTTTTGCACCTTAATTTTTCAAAATATATATATACTCGTACACAATAGAAACGTTTAGTAAACCATAAAAGTACTTCACACATTTCAATCAGGTATTAACTTAATTATCAGTGCCTCTAAAGCTGATTTTAATTTGGGTTTGTGCTGAAATAAAATTTATTTTCGTAAGACAAAAACTACTCTTCTTTATTAAATTTTATGGCGCTCACACTAATAAATGTTGAGATTCAAACCCAGATAATTATCAGATTGGGAATAAATATTCAGCTATTATGGAAAGATTTTGATTGTTTCGTCCCTTTTCATTGGTTTCTCTGCTTTTTTTGTGTGTACGGTTAGTGGGAAATCAATAAAAATTGACAGCAATCAGTCAAAGCAAAACAATTAATAAAATACAATGGCCACATAAAATGGATTGAGATCAAAACGGCAACTGCTGAGATTGCTGTGAGTAGGTTTGGGTGAAGATGAATTTTGAAATAAGTAATGGAAGGAAACGATAAACCTTTAGGGCCCAAAGGGATAGTTGCTAGCAACTAAATAACTTTTTGGCCGAGTGCGTGTCTCTGACATTATAAATAATGCAAGCAATCGATTTATTGACTGATTCTTATTGTTTGTACCCAAATAAGAACAGAACACAAATACCAAATGCCAAAGTAAATGAGCAGAAGGACATAGGACATAAGACACAGTCACAGGACACTGGAATATCCGATAAGTATGCCACAATAAAATGACTCAACCAGCGTCACAGAAAAACTTCCACACACTATGAGAAGGAGCAAACGGACAAGAAATGGCCATTTTATGAAGTGTTTAATGGATGTTAACTATGTGTGTATATATACATATGTTGATGAGTATGTGGAACTCACTGCTGGGAAATGTGTGTGCCTAAATGTGTGTTTGAATGTGGTCTTATCTATTGAACACTTGGCTGACCAAACAACGTAAGTCGACAACGGCAACTGAGCCCTTACTTGCCTTAGGAGAGAAGGCCTTGTTAGGGAATTGAATTGATTTTTCTGCTTCCAGCTTAATTGCAGGAAAAGTGTCTTAAATGTATGCTTCGTATGAGAGTATGACTTAACCAGAAGTATATATGTATGTTTATTTATGTCATGTACCATATCGATATACAGATGTGAGAGCGATACTTTGTCATCGCTTAAAGTTGACGTTGCCCAGGTAATGTGCGGATCTTCTTTTTGCCTTTTAAGTGTTCTGCAAAAACCGAAGGCAACGTGAAACTAAGCAATCCCATCAACTAAAAAGCATCTCAACGTGTGTCCACACATACACACACGCACACAGAGACACACATGAGCATTTTTGTTGTTTGTGTATCTCATTTGAGATGGCAACTAAGGCGCTCGCTCGCTGCAAATGGCAGCACTTAAGTCTCCCCCGGCCAGAGCCCAGAACGACAAGCGCATAAAAATGGAAATGAAATGCCAAAGCAACGCGACAGGCGCTCGTTATTCAGCCGCACCCAGCAGGACGCCCCTATTCCACTGCCCCTTTTAACTACCCACCTGCCGTGGTATGCAATGGAAAATGACAAAATTATTGCGGCTTGATTGCATTAGCGGCCATGAAAAGCGTTGATTTGTTTAACTAGATGATGTAAGGACAACGACACACACAGGACGCTTGCCGGATACGGATACCCCGCGCCGTGGCAGCCAAAATGGCGGCCAGGCAATTAATGATACTGGGGAACGACCTCGGCGACAAACTACCTGACACACAGTCGACGTGACGGCGGCAACAACTGCGACACTGCGGCGACTGACGACACTCGAGATCGCAAAAGTATGCAACAGAGCACAGAAGACAGTGCAGAACTTTGCCTCGCAGCGCAAAACTTTCCAATTTTGTTGTTTAGTTTCCAACTAAAATATTGTATAATTCAATTCAGCTAAGTGTGAGGTGAATTAGGCTAAGCCACGCTGCCTGTAACACTACTTAATAAATCATTAAAACCACGGCATGAGCTTATTATTCTAATTATTATATCTGGGAACTCGTACAGCTTTAGAACTTTATTCATTCACTTAAGTTGCGTCATCAAACTTTGAATTGCTTCCATTGCACCTTTTCTCTAATGTTCTTTTTATCTATATTCCCGCTTCTATCATCATTAATCTTTTTTTTTATATTTCTACTATAGATTTTTTCTTCGTTTGTTTGCTTTGTGGCTTACAATCGTTCTCCGGAATTATGAAACTGAGATTCCGATGCCAAATCATGAATTCGTTCATAACATTTATTTATTTCGCAAGTTTAAAAGACTCTGCTTTTACTTTGAATAACAGGTAACAATGCATATAATGAATATGTTTTGAATTGATATTAGGTTTCTTTTAGTTTGCCTAGGCAAGGTACTTGAGAAGCTTTTGTTCGAATGAACAAATAGTGACTTATCCAGATCAGATCCAACCAGCTTGGCAAGGTCGATTATTGATGTCTTAAATTGTTAACATATCTGGCTTCCAACTCCATCCAAGCTAGAAGGAGGCACGAAGAGGAACTGTCTCGACACAACGTAGTAAGAAAGCTTCAGTTGAGTGTGGTCGACTGTCAGTGACCCATTATTTAAAAAAAAAATAAATATAGATAAAATTATAAATATATGTTATATCACGGAGTGACAGCAAATGAAGCTGAAGAAGAAATGATGCAGCTATATTGGTGATTTCAAGAGGCATTACTTTTTTACCTGCAAACAAATGCCAGTCATATTGTCACCAAATTAGCTAACTCTACATTTTGTAGCCTCTGAAATCTTGACTTTCGTTAAGGAATACATCATTTACCTCCATTTGCCTGTTACATATATTTTTAGTCGCCACAAAATTATAATACCCTTCAACGTTATGTGTGTATGCTTATTTAATGCAGATTTTTATGAGTCTTTTGTAATCTTAAAGTAATTTTTATGTGCTTGTATTTCGCGTGTATTTCAACTGCAATGAATAATATAAATATAAATATTTTTAAGGCGTTCCTTTATTCAATTTTATTAAATTTGTTGATTGTATTAAGACTAGGAATTAAATATTATTTTTCTCATTATCTCTATATGAGTTGTATACAATGAGATAAGATGGGCAAACAAGTATACTCTTTCTTTATAATAAAAACTAGTGAACCGGCGAACTTTGTTCCGCCTTAATGGCAATAAATAATCTTTTTTTTTTAATTGGAAAAAATACAAAAAAAAATAAATACCTAGCTGTCATATGCGTTTTATTATTTCAAGTCTGATTCATTTTTGTTATATCACGTTTGTTTTTTTTTATTTATATGCCTATCTATTTACCTATATATCTATCTATCTATCTATTTACCTATCTATCTATCTATCTATCTATTTACCTATCTATCTATCTATCTATCTATCTATTTACCTATCTATCTATCTATCTATCTATTTACCTATCTATCTCTTTATTTTATTTATTTAATAATAATAAATATAATATTTATTTTATTTATTTAATAATAATAAATATAATATTTATTTTATTTATTTATTTTATTTATATTTTTATTTATTTATTGAAAAAATTCTAACAATCACTCAATGAACGATTAGTGTTGGCGTTTGCTAAAAACGGTTTTTTCTATTTTCCAGTTTTTGCAAAGATTTTCACGGGATAAAAAGTATTCTATGTCCTTCTCCTGGCTCTAAACTACCTCACTGCCAATTTTCAGCAAAATCGGTTCAGCCGTTCTTGAGTTATAAGTGGTGTAACACAAACACGACTTGTTCTTTTATATATATAGATAACATATGCAGCTTTAATTAAACAAATAAATAAATATAAATAAGTTTTGAATAATTTAAAAAACCCTCGTTTAAGGGGGTTCAATTTGTACATTATTTTTTAGATACTTGTTTTGTTAGGGAACGGATACTTTGCATAACAAAAAATTTATTAAAACTATTTCAAGTTCTTATTGATAGTCTCTTTATGACGGATATCTAAATTTACTTTAATTTTGGTTCAGTTTTCTGCAGATTTAAGTGTGCATTGACTTTGTACATAAATAAAAATATACTTATTCTTTTCCTTCTCTGTTGAAAACTTTTCTGTTGAAATTTTTGCTGACTCACTGGTATTGTGTGCCGAAAAACCTTCCATTTTTCATTTGTGCACTCGAATAGGCCCACTTACAAAGCGAATATTCATATGCATAGCTGGGAATTTTCGACAAGGTTGAAGTTGGCTCGTCTTCACACTGCTGTGCACTTTTGGGTGCACTACGTGGGCCTGTGTAACAAGCAGCAAGGAAAGGCAAGTGCAGCATTTAGCGGCAACTTTGTTATAAGTAGCGTCCTCCTGCCCAGGACTTACTGCAGCAGCAACCGTTGCATAACAGCCGAGTGGTGATATGGGGATACATAAGTATTCACATGTATGAGTGCATTGAGAGTATATGTGTGCGTGTGAGTGAGTGTGTGCTCACTTTCCACTTTAGATATATGTTTACCGTGCACAAATGTGCGAAAGGCTTAGCGACTCGTCGTAGCTGCTAAGCCCACTTTGGTCTACTTGATGCATCCCGTAATCACAGAGAGAACGAGAGAGAGAAAAAGAGATGCAGTTGCCTTTTCTCCACATAACGTTGCATATTTTTCGCACGATTTTTTGAGGCCAAGAGACGTAAGCAAAACAAGAGGCAGCTTCAACTTGTTAACCTCCTTTCATGGCGCTGCATCACACGGACAATCAACGCCTTCCCAACACTGCCGACAACGCTGACGGAAGCAACAAAAAGCAAAATATTTAAGCTGCATTCCGCATTTTCCGCCCTTCCACTGACAATGCCTACATCCCACATGAATTTTCAATTAAAAGAGTTTTTCCATTCACATATTCTGCTTTTTCGAATTTTTATTTTTTTTTGTTTGCTTTTTGACAGCTCTTGCTGGCCTGGAAATTAACAACTCGTGAAATATGCCTCAAAAAGTATGCTTTTGTTTTTTGCTTGAGCTTCGTCTTCTTTTTGTGTTTGCTGTATGTCATTTGGACGTCGCCTGCAAAAAACACTCGACCTTGGCAACCAGAAGACAACTGAACTGACAACGTACCCCGAGGCAGCAATTTAATCACCTGACAATAAAAATAAGAGATTTTAAAAGTGAATGAAGACGACAACAAAGCATAACAATGAAATCCAGACACTTTTTATAGTGTATGGATTTTGTTGTCTTTCTGTTGTTTTTTGGATTTGTTTCCAGGCAACAAGCACCAAGGCATCTACACTAATTGGCCATTTAATTAGTGGAATTTTGTTAGTTAAAAATACGCAAATTAGTTGAATTATTATCAAATATGTGTGGGAGTTTATAGGAGAAGCATTCAACAGTAATATTATGATGGGTGAAAATTGAGTACGTAACAAGCCTGTGGCTGTTTGCCATCTGCCGTTCTGAACGCAGGCAGAATAGTTCCCCGAAGCATTCATCACATTAATGAGCCTCTCAATATGCATGACACATGGTTTAAATGTGTAATTACAAAGCGAATGGCAATGTGACAGCGCCACGTGCTCCCATCAACAGCAATGCTTGAATGACTACGCGACGTATACGTAATATAAAATTCGCGAGTCCTGTTCGAACTTTTTGATGAAATGCAGCTACCCATTTCGAAATAAACACCAGAAAATACCCAACTTTGACCTGTTTTCACAGTCTAACTACATATTGATTGTCGAAATTGAAAAATGCTACTTTTATGGATGTTTGTGTATTGCTGTAACCTGTAAGATGAAAATTCGACTACAATACATTGTGTGCTGTATGTCAAAGTTATTCAATTGAAAATTGCTTGCAATTGAGTGAAACTCTTGGAAATATTGACAGTTACATACGAATTCAACTTTTTGAGAAATTTGAATGCACTCACACAATTTCCGTTTTGCCATTCAGCAAATGACATTCAATGCGGGCTCTCTGCCCTCAGTTTCAGTGAAAGAGAGAGAGAGAGAGAGAGAGAGGGAATGTGTCAAAAGTTTTGTGCGCACTGCCAAAGACTCGGCTTAAACTATCATAAAATAATCACAATGAAAAATCAAAACTTTCGCCAGCCAAAACCATAATAAATCAAATAGCTACACGGAGAGGTGATGGGGAAGCGGAGGGATGGTCTAAGGATCTTGCACACATACATAATAGAAAGACGAAAAACAGAAGTGAAAGATGTGCGGCTCCAACACAAAACTTTCTTGCTAGCTCTTTGTTCGAGTATTCCGAAAAGTTCAAAGGGCACAAGAGGCTGCAAATGGCACACAATCCCTCTCTTTCTTTCTTTAAACATCTGTGAAGTGGCCGCACAGTGGGTTGTCTGGCACTCGGACTGCAGGTGATTAACACAAATCTGCCAAATGCCAAACGACCGCCTTCAGGGCAGCTGCCATTAATTACATGTGAGTTAGTCGAACGGAGCCACATTGAAAAATAGCCCTAACAATAATAATTAATTTTTGATAATTATCTCAGTCGAATGCAAAACTTTTCACAGCTCTCAAACGCTCTCTGTTTACTGTTTTGCCTCGCTTTGTTTCATCGTTGAAGTTGAATAATGACCCAAGTGCGAGCCACTAAAGTAAAATTACTTTATAACGAGAGCAAAACAAAAAGCGCACAATTTTAATTGGAGCATTGCGCAAAAATAAACAAAAGCACAAACTAAAACGCAATGAAACAAACAAAAACAATTTGATTCTTACTCTCTCTCTTTCACCACCTTCGTCCCCCAGCGCTTTCGAGGCTAGTTTCTAGGTTTGCCAGCAACAACAAATCAAATAATAAATTGCAAACAAGCTAAAAATAAAAATGCCTTCAAGATTTATATCTATCGAAGTCTGTATACCCTTTTCATGTTGGACAATAAAATGTTCAAAGAAATATTCATTTTAAAATTTATTTGAAAATTTTTTTTTATTTTATTAAAATAAATTGACATATTTGTTGTGAATCAAGATTATACTTTTTTTTCAAATAATGCTTTCACTTCAAATTTTAATTGAATTCGTCTATTGTCAGTTGACAACTTGTCAACTGCAAATATTTAATTTCCTGTTTTGAAAATAAATCTTATTTTATGATAACAAACCCAAAAGCAACAATTCATTCTATTCCTATTTGGCATAAAAATTACTGTTTTATTTCGAACAATTTCTTTATTTCGTTCTCACCATCCATTCAAATAAAATAAATATTTATCTCAGAAATTTCATAAATATTTGAAAATAACTCAAATGTTGAAGATGTGAGAAAACCTTAAAAGTATGCCAAGGATCGGGAAACTGGAGCAGCAAAAACTAGTCTAAAAACTATGCTCGAATTTCATTTGCATTATGCATAAAATTTGCTTCTGTTCTGTCAGCTATCACCTGAGCCACCGCCTGTTTGCTGGCTTTGGATGGGCGTACTATCTAAAATTTACGTATACATCAAGGATGACTCTTGGTTTCCACTTACCCGGCTTTGCTTTAATTGTCAGCTCTCCAGATGCTTTTAATTTTAGTCCAGGCTTCTCTTGATTATAATTGAGTTTTCAAATTTTTGGAAGTTAAATTTTAATTACCACAATTGGTTGATGTGTAAATTATTGTGACTTATATTGCTTGTGTGTTTGGTTTAGAGCCTGCAAAACTTTTAACTGTAGAATTAAGTATCACTTTTTTGAATGTGATTGAAATCACGAAATTCGAAGCACAGCTTTAAAGTATTCGCGAAATCAATTTTGTTTTTGATCGTAAAACACACAGAAGTAATTTGCGCTGACACATGTGCCGTATGCGCAATATTTAATAAGCATTTCCCTACAGATAACATGTATCACTCATACGTCACGTTGCCAATTTGCTAGCTCCGTCGTCAGTCAGCGCACTCGTCCACATACAAGAGAAGCACAGCACGTGCACTTGACATTTAGTGTGACAAGCTGCAGAGCCTCAAAATATACACAGACACACACAAAAACAATAACAAAGGCAGCAGGAGAAATTCATAAAAATTCAAAACAGATACCAATCAATGACGTAGTAGAAAATGGTGCGAGTTCAAAGTGTCAGGCAAGTCGAGGGCGTCGCACTGTGGGCATCTTATTATATTCAAATGAAGACGATACGAAAAAGAAAAACAATTAACTCAAATAACTATTTTCAATTGATATATTTATAATAGAACTTCTGAAAATAATATACTTATCACCAACAATTGCTGGAGGTCAGCTATCAACGCATATTTATAAATTGATTAATCGAGAATACTAATTTGTAATAATTAATTAAAATCGTCAAAAGGATACTTTGGATTTGGACTTACTCAATGACCTTATTTCTTTTTTATTAAAAACTTTTTAAAAAGATATTTTAGCAGTTGTTTACGTAGCTTCCTATCTTAATTTTGTCAAGCTCAGGTTTCCCATCAGGTTCAGGTTCCCATAATCAAAACACTTAAGCAGTTTTCCTTTTATTTCATAAAATCTCAGGAAAATCGCGGGATTGCTGACGCCAGATATTGAGCTGTCTCCTGAGAGTGGTCGACCACTGTGCCTATTGTCGTTGCGTGCCTAAAATGTCATTTTCTTGTCCTTCGGGGCAATTGTCAAGTGCGCGTCAGGCACTCTCTCTCTGAAATTTTTCGGTGATATCGTGCGAAAAGCGCAGCTGGCCTTACTGGCTTTCAAAATGCTTTTGCTCAAGTGCCGCCGTTGTTGCTGTCGCCAATCATTGAAAGTGATGTGCCCAAAATACCAAGCACAATGGTGACAATGGCGCAGCTAAACGCGCGTTTTGCCAACTTCCTGTCCAGTCAGTTAACCTAATGACCGGCATTCATGTCGTGATGTGCGTGGGTATATTCCTCATTCCCACCTCCATCTCTCTTACTACCCATTTCCCTTTTTACTTTGTTCTTTTCGTTTTTATGTTCTTTTGCATTGTCATTCATCATAACTTGGACGCTTCAAAAAAGATAATGTTTCAATTGTCTAACGTGAAAACGAAATGAAAATGCTTCAAAAATTTACTGGATAGTCCGCTAAGCCTTGGCAACAAGACACGCCAGCTCAAGAACTTCTCGTTAGTTAGAATTTTATTAGCTTCGCCTGATGGAGAAGGAGGGTATCTTGCTACAAAATGAAAACATATTTTTCCAACTCAAAATATTGTCAAGTTATGTCAGCAATGAAAAATTATTGCATAAATTAATTACGAGTACGAAGGGCATAGGGTGTAGGATGTAGGGCATAGAACGTGCAGTCAGGCAGGCAGGCCCGACATCCCTGCCATGCCAACAACGACATCGGTGGCAAAGAATTGAGCACGTGCCACAAGGCAAGCCAGTAGGCATGCCGCATTCTGCGTATACGTAATGTGACCTGCTACTGCTTGATTTAACTAATACAATGAGCACGCCTACGTGTAAATGTGTTTGTGTGAGCTTGTAGTGTGCGCGTGTATATTATATATACTTGTATGCAATTAATATCCTATGCATAAATAGGATAGCTTGCTCTAAAGGTTTTTTTTCACAAATTACTGCGACATGTAATTTAATTTTCTAAGCAACCAACTGTAAAGTCAAGTACCTCAGCTACGATAAAATCTAAATTTATGAAAGCCGAATAGGGGTAATCAGTTTTTACAGAATCATATTAGGAACTTCAATTACGTGCTCTATTAAGAATTTCCTTTAAAAAATACGTTTTTAGCTCGCCTTTCAAGTCCTTTTGATTGTGTATGAATAAATTTACTTTACTGGATGTATAGATGACTAGGATTTCAAAGAAAATGTTTCATCAATTTTTAATATTGATTTTCAGTAATTTATTGTTAGGTCATAAATACTTATGTTTGAGCTTGGACATATATACTTGTTATAGGCTTAGTTTTTTCTAGAAATCTTGTATTAAAACGGCCAATTGCTATGCATAAAAGTTATGATTCAAGAATATAGTGAATATTGCTATTTATCGGAAAGTCATTTACTAAAAATATTAGGCTACATTTATTTGTATTGTACAAATAACAAAATTCTTGATTTTTTTTCAATTAAATTTATAGAAATGTTAACTTTATGTTATCCATTTACGTGAACAATATGTTTAATTTAAATATAGACTGGCTGCAATCAATTAACACATCAACAACTTCTGCATATATTGCTTGTGCTATTTGTATTGCATATTGTTTTCATTGCGAGAACTTATCACTTGCACATGATAATAGTGATATATGCATAAGTTGCTCATACGCTTCATGTGAATCAATTTGCAATGAAAGACAAATCAGTCATCGCCTCATTTGACAGAATTGACAGGCATGACTGCCAGACAGGCAGGTAGGGGCCCAATGAACGCATCAACTCCGCTTCACGCTGCACTGATTTGTTTGGTCTTGACGCACACAGCTCACTTAAAACAAAAACAGAACCCGAAACAGAAATACTACATCAGGACACTAAGGACACACATTCACACACTGGAGCCCATCGATCAGAGTCTAGCACACTTGCGGCCAGCCTGTCAATCAGCTCTTTTCAAAGAACTAAGTTCTGGCTATTCATTATTTTTTAATTCATTTTGATTTGCTCAAGATCCGTACGATTTTCTACTACTTTCACTGCAATTGACTTTCACAATGTTTCGATTGAGGTTGATGCGGCCGGCCAAACTTTAGAGGCGGGCGTTGGGTTATTTAAAGATAGCATTCGTTGTCAAGGACAAGTTATGGTTATTTTTGAAGCCGTACAAAATGTCGAGCATAGCTGCAGGGCGAACAAATACAAAACAAACAGAAAGACATGTTTTTTTAGTTTGCCTTGTTCTGTTGTTCCCTTTTTCTTTTGTAATTGTCTTTTTTTTGCTCGTTGTCAATTGAAATACATTTGGCACACTACGAGTAATTTAAAATCAACGCAACATTCAGTACTAGCGAAGTCATTTGCTTTGCTTTGCGAGGGCTTTCCTTTTGTCTCACACTCACATACACACACTCAGTTATTTTTGTTGTTGTTTTTGCTTAACACGCTGTTGTTAGTAGCTGAGTATAGAGCTGCAAGCGCTATCTGTACCGTTAGCTGCGATAGCTTCCATACAACTGAAACTGAAACAGTGGAGAACTTTTACCGACGCTAAAGGCAACGCAGTTTCTCACATTTGGTTCGACGTTGTTTGCACCATGTGCTTCAAACATGTTGCAAGAGATTATTTGTGTTGTGTTTTGGTTCGATCGTCCCACACTGCGTATGCGTAATGCAACGCCAAGTGCTATCTCATCCATTGCCAGCAGCGCAAGAAATTCACCCATTAATATACAGAATATATATAGAATTCAGTTAGGATTTAAGTGCGTTGCGTGTGAAATACTGGAAAATGTTCATAAATGAGAATTAAGTATACGACGCGTGTTCAGGTGTAGAAATTGATAAATGCATTCGGCTATAAATGAATCATCATCATTTATTATTATGGTTTGTTTTTCAAATTGTATTAAGTCTTGGACAACATGATATGAGAAAAGTTGAAGCATTTCTATTTTTTAGGGCATCATGCCGTCGTTGTAGTATTGAACTTTAATCTGCAGAACTCTTTCACATTGTCAGTCGTACTTAATGATTGATTTTCTCTGGCTGAGGCACAAAGTGCTATTGATAATGCTTGCATCTTTTGTCTGACCTCTCCGTCATCACATTAATTAAAGCCTCAACTCCCTTACTTACATGGCGTTCAATTAAACGTCGGACTCGGAACACTGAAAGCAGACATGAATGAATTTCTAATCCTTGCCTAGCCAGCGAGCATATTCTTTGGCTGCTGGCACGTAAAATATGCCAGCTGTAGGGAATTTTGCGGCATTGCTCGCATTGCTGGCAGTGTGTAAAATGAGCGATAAGCGAGCGAACGAGCTAAGAGGAAGCTCAACCCTCGAACGCAATGCTCAATCAGAACTGTCAAGCAGTTAACCCACAATAGTGGAGTGTGGTGTGCTCCACATCGTCTGCAGTTTATGTATTTTTGTTGTAGCTCCAACGGAAGACCACAAGACGCTGTCACAGCACCCACATGGGCCGCGGTAGCAGCAGAGAACAATCAATTTCACGTCAATTGGCTCATATTTTATAGGCTGAGCTGTAGCTGTAGTTATAGCTGAGGAGCTGAGGCAGAAGGCCGATGGCAGAAAGGATTCTGCCACTGCGGCTTAATGACCGCATTTGCGGCCAGGCGTTAAGGTTATAGTTCAAGTAGCGCTTAACGAAAATTCAGTGCTTCTCCCGTTGCTGTTTGCCTCACTAATATCCATCCAACACCAATGCTTGACCCATAAAATTGTGTGGTTGCGGCCAACAACAAGAGCACAAAAGCAGAACAGCTGAAACTGCTGTTCCTTCATTGGCTTTCATGCCACAATTGAAATGTCAGCATTTGCTAGTGGACAATAATAATAATAATGCAGCTTGTAATGCAAAGGGCTGGACACTGAATAGCAGCTAAAAGGGGCAGATTTGCCACTGGAGCATGTTAACATTCAGCTCACAACGCAAGAACAAAGCTAGCAGTCATTCACGATAGGGTATAAGATAGCTCAAACTGCAGCAGCTGTTGAACAAATGATTTGCAAATAATAGATTTATTGTAAAATAGATGTGAATTCTTATCAGAAGTCTTTGATAACCTTTGATTCAAAAAATATACTGTTATTGCATTTTCAATTGTTATTTAATGAAGCACAGTCGAACTTAATTAAATATTTAATGTATCCCAGCATATTACTCTTTCGCCTTAACTGGCATAGCAAAATGTTGTCTGGCAAGCCTTGCGTTTATGTAAAATTGAAACCGGAAACAGCGACCAAGCCGAGACAAGTCAAGTCGAGCCGAGGAGTGGCGCGGCCTGGCAGAGGCAAGGACAACTCAGCATAAAGCTCGTCCGGTATATGGAGAGGCAGCCAGCTGTGTGGTTGTTGGGCATGTAGAGAATATGCAGACTGCGTCATTGTAACATTTGATTGATTGCCTTTTAGCCTATCATAGCGCCAGATACTCCTACATGTAGTTAGCTACACAATGCCGCTTTTTGAACATAGTCATGGCATATGCGTAATGTGATACATAACAAATATGCTGAATGCGTGACCGCCATTTCTTGACAGAAAACTGCCTGTACCACACACTACAACCTTACTCTTTCTCCCTCTTCTTTACTGCGCTTCCTTTTACAAGCGGGTCTACCAATTAATTTGCATCCTTTTACAGCGATTCGCTTTCAGGTGCAGCATACGCTCGTCGGCAACTTTGTGTCCTTGCTCAATTTGTTGCCCTAACCGCGGGCATAATGATTATGCTGATGGCTTTGTTATCTACATCTAAATTGAATTAACGTTTATTTTTAGACAAAATAAATACGCATTTTCATTCATCGCTTTAGCGGTCAATCACTTTCGTACTATTGAGTGGCGAGTGGACGTTTATTATAAAATTATTAATTAATAAGTGAAAATGAACATTTAATGTTCATAGATTTATATAAAGTGTTCCATAATCATTGTATAATTAGTGGTAATTTTGGTGAAGAATAATTATTGTCACTGCTTTCCCCTTTTTATGAGAACACCTCCTAGTCAAGATTCTTGCTTATTTTAGGTTTTTTTTCGTTTCAAGCGACCTTTTGTGCATTTTAACAACTGACATATTTATCATTTTGTTTACGCTCTGTACATTGTTTTTGGAGGTCGCTAGCTGCTTTTGCAGCCCTTGTCTTTTGCTTTTGCTAATGAGTGTCTTTGGCTCAAGTATCTCAGTGAGAAAGAGACCGAAGGACAATAGGGAGGTGCAGTTGGCGACTTGGCGGGGTCAGTCCATTAGTCTAATGGCAAGTTCCAAGCATATTTTGCAAATTGCAATTACATACGAACTGTGGTGTATCGCCCAAGTATTCTGTTTGCGATATAGTGAATAACGTGAGTTCACATACAAGTACAGTATGTGTAGTCGCAATCGCAACCGCAAGTCAAGTCATGACCAAGCGGGCGAGGCTGTGCAGCACACAACAAGCAACACAAATCGTTCAACACTTGGCAGCACTTAAACGCGGATAACCACATGATAAAATTAGACGATTAGCCACTGGCATGACCATAACACCCCACATACATATACTACTTATATAAACACGCCAGCAGACCGAGGCTAGACTAAATAAACAGCCCAGCTGGTCGACTATGAAATTTTCGCCTTATCGCTGTGAAGTGGCAAATAATAATATATATAAAACAAATTTCCATTTTTCCCACACTTTGCGTTTTTTACCATTTATTCCACAAAACACGAGCCCAGTGAAATTCGTTTGAAATTAGTTGAACAAAGCATAACCGAAGACATTAAGCTGCAAAACCAATAAATACTTGACGCCTTTCCGCTAAAACATAGCATAAACAAACATTAAAGGCATTGGACTCTCTATTGTATGATATTTTCTATACATAAGAAGATACCATTTTGATTGATATAAACAGTTAGCACAAATGATTTTTATATACTGTTTCTATTTAAACACAATATTCACCTCAAATACTTCCCTATTTTTCTCTAATTGATTTTAAAGAAATTTCCTGAATGATATCTTAATTGAATGTACGTGTACAAATTATTGTTAAACATTTAAAAAGCATTTGAAAATGTACAAATTATATTTTTACATTTATAAGAGTTAAGCCTGTGTAATTAATATTATAATAATAATTTTAAAAGCCAATTACGGAGATGGAATATCCTAATATCCTCAACTCTATCTATTTTCCCATAAACTAGTGTTTGTTTGCTTTTAATTGGCTTACGTAAGTTGTTCTGATAATTTTAAATAAAGTTTATGATTGCTCATAACGTGCGTACTAAAGTTTAATATAAAATAAATTCCTACGAAAAAGTTTAAAGTATTACGAGAACTGTGCTTCCACTAACTAATAATATATTTTTGCCTTTAGTTTTTGCGGCTTGCGACTATCAAATACCGTTTTTTGCTGCATTTTATGGCTATGCATTTTTTGTTGTTGTCTTCATATAATTTAAATTTGTGGACTAGGCAAGGTTTAATAAAGTTGTTGTGGATGGTTTTTCTAATAGCTCATTCTGAGATGCCTTTGTGCGCTGAATACGAGAAACGTCGTGCGTTTTATTAGAAATGAATTCAGAAATAGAAAATTTTCGAGCAATTCGAAGTGTTTGGGATACAAGAGGTGTTTACAAAGGGTGTATATGAACATATAAGCATATTCTCATACAGTGCTCTGCGATATTGTAATGAAATATTAATTGTTTACTTTCACGCAATGTTAATGTGATGTGCAGCCTTTGTCGAGAGAAGAGGCGAAATTATTTCGACTTGCATTCAAATCATTGTAAATAAAATTGGGGAATATTAAGAGCAGGCAGAAACGAGCATGTGTGAAAGAGTCAGGGGCACGAAATTGAAATGTTTATAAATTACAGTGTAAAGATGAAATTGCAACTTACTTATCGGCATGAAAAAACATTTAGCAAAAGAGAAACAAATGCGGCAAACTGGGACACCTCACAGATGCTCCTCGAAATTAGACTCCAGCTCCAAATGGCTTCAGCTGCCAGTTGATAAATTTGAAAACTGTCATTTGATAAAGAACAATTTTTGAACGCTCTGTCTCTCATTTTTGCCTTTTTAGATGCTGCCACGCGTAACTTGCCCCTTGGCAACTGACAAACGCTTGGGCTTTCGGTGACTTTACAAAAAATTAAATTACATTTTGTACGCAGTTGTGATTTTCATTAATTTAGTGTAAATATAACATATCTCGCATAAGAGCAGCAATACAAAAAGTTCACAAATTTCGAATCAAATAACTTTTTGCAACTTTTATGGCGGAAACCACAACCAAAAAAAAGACGAAGCTAAACAAAAAAAAGTTTGCTTAAAAAAGTTTCCGGCCGCTTCTGCTGCTCTTTTCTGTTTCTTGTATACCGTATAATTATTGAGTTGAAAGGGTATACTGAAATAAATATTGAAGAAAAAATATCAACATATCCTTGATAAATAAGTAAACTCGCATTTTTCTATAGCACATAGAGTGTATTTTGGCGTGTCTTGTCAATTTTGAAAACTATTTCTATTTATTTTTGTTTCTGTTTTTGTATTCCCTTTTGTCACTGTTGCCCATTTTGACATTACGTATACGCAGCGTGTTACATTTTTTGACTAACGGCCAACAGGACAACTGGCAAAGCAGAAAGAAAGCAAAGTGTTTTGTTGAAAGAGCAATCGAGAAGGAGGAAAAGAAGGTAACTTGCAACATTTGGCCTCATGCAGCTAACTCAAAGTAAGCGTGTAATGCGCTATGGCACAATTTCACTTTGGAAGGTTGCCGGAAGGAGACGGAAGTCAACGACGACGACGTCATCTAAACAATCTTGTTCTTGACGCACTTGGCTCGAAGCATTTGCATGCCAAATCTTTGTCGTCATCACTGCGGCTATAAAACAATAAAACCTTGAACGGAAAAGAAAATGGCAGCGGAGATATGCCTCAAACTTAAACAAGTGTCATCACTTACAAAATATACTTTTTATATATTTCTATTATTCTAACATTGTAATCTCTTTGATGATTTGTGCCACACGTGCAAGTGTAGGAAGCAAGTACTAATGTCAAATGCACTAGCAACTTTGTTTGCAAAAAAAGTGCAATAAACATTTAACCAGTGAAAGTTTGGCCTAACTTTTTTATGGTCATCTCTTTAGCAAGTTTTAAATGAACGTTTGCTTACATTGTAATATGTATTGTTCAGTATTCTAAACTTGAACTTGTGGGTGTCGACTCGAGTTGTCAACTTATAGTTAAAACATAGTTATACTTTTTATTTATTTTATTTAAGCAAGCAAAAAGAAGACGCAATTGCCCTTAAGTTCATTTACTTCAACTTTTAATTGTTTTTCGAGTGTAAGAATTTTCATAATGTTGAGCATTTATTTTTTTGGAAAATTTGGTGACAGTATATACCGTGCGTTTCATAACTATAAGACACAAACATTTTTTTAAATATTTTTGTTTAAAAAAAACGGGGTTAAACCAAATCTGCTTTAAATATTTATTATAACAATATGAAGATTTTCAGAAAACAATATCCTTAAAAAGTCCTGTAAAGAAAATTTTATTTTATAAATTCGTATTTTCGACTATTTCATAATTATAAGACACTTTTGGAAAACGATTAAATTTAGTGACTTAATGATAGTATTTGGTAACTTTTGTCTTCTAATTAAATTCTTAATAATTAATGGATCCTCCATTGACTTTGGCAATACATTGACTCACACAATTTTCTCAAATAACTAACGTCTAGTTTAGACCACTCAGTCATTATTGAGTCTTTCAGCTCATTAACATCATTATATTGACGATTATTTACGAGTATATAGACACGGCGTACTAATAATAATCACACATTTTCGATGGGATTTAAGTCCGGGGAGGAGGCTGGCCAGTTCATGGTTTGAATAGAGCACGCATCCAAGAACCGTCTTGTTTCTCGGCTGACATGGATGCAAGCATTATCCTGTTGGAAAACGAAAGGAAAATTTCCCTATTTTCTTCAAGAAAAGGTAGAAGACTGTTTTCCAACACTTGAATGTACTCTGCACTGTTCATCCGAGTGGAGGTAACTTGTAACTCAAGACTGCATTCCGATGTAAAGGCTCCCCATACCATTAAAGATCCACCTCCAAAATTGCGCTTTGAAAAGTATTGATGAAATCAATCAATCAATGAAATCTCTCCAGTAGTGCCGATAACCATCAGGGCCATCTAGATTCCACTTTTTCTCATCAGAAAAAATTACCTTTGCAAACAAAAGTTTGAAACAAATGATTTCCTGAATCTACAGATTTTACTTACTAAGTCCCAATCAACAGACAGATGTTCTTCTGCAAATTGAAGACGAGCAATTTTATGCCGAGGCAAAAGGCAAGGGGCTTTAATTAGTTTTGTTAGTTTTAGATGTTGTGGTCTTGGACACTTTATTGGCCAATTTGGAAGCCAATTGAGAGCAACTAAGCGATGAATTCGAAGTTTTAGTAAGCAGAAGTCGCTTATCTCGAGCAGAAAGTGTACTCTTCCTTCCAGTTCGCTTAATAACATTATAATTGTTTGGATTTTGTACAAAATTTCAAACTACACATCGGCTCCTGTGAAGTTTTTTGGAAATTAACGATCTGACTCCTTATATGCCAATATTTTCCCACGTTCTTCACCCGATAATGTCGTACCACGCGGCATTTAATTTAAAATTTAATTTTAAATCAATTAAAACTCAAAACAATAGAAATTGACACGTCACTTGTCTTCGATAATCAATTCTCTACTACTGTCTTATAATTATGAAACAACGAAAATTGCAGCAAAACAGCACTCACCAAGCAAAAGATAACGGTTCTATGGCGTGACGCGAGCACCGGCACCTATAACGGTACCCCAAAAGCAGAAAAGAGTGTCAGAACCATAAATGCAAAAATAACTGTTCTAAAATACTTTTACATGTTTTTATACCAAAACAAAACTGTATATGCAAAGTGTCTTATAGCTATGAAACGTACTGTAGTAATATTGCCACTCTATCGAGTTTAGTTTAGAATTTGACCTCTCCCCTTTCAAACTTTAATTACCTCGAAATAGCTCCACAGGAGATGTCTTTAGTTCTTGCTTTTCGGCATGTGTTATTGCTGTTGTGTGACATGTTTAATCTATGGTTCATCTAATGGATAACTTTGAAATAAATAAATATAAGTCCGTGCTGTCGCATCACCTGGATGTGGATCAAACCCATCTTCATCATGAATATGTCAAATAGCCTTTTTATATTGGTGTATTAGCTAAAAATAATTCAATTTTGGATTTCCGACATTACAATTGTTCCTAAAAATTATATATCATCTACAAAAAAATGTACTTAAATATAGATACACAATCACTATCATCAGTTATACTCTAAATTTTTTGCAATTACAATAAATACCATAGCAATATCATTTGAATTGATGATTCTATAAATGTTTAGAAATTATTATCTTTTTCAATTCAAATAAGATTTAATAAACATCTGCAATCATGCCTGTTCAAATTTTTGAGCCTGTTAAAAATTTGCCAAGTAAAATTCCGTGACCTGTTTTATTAAATTATTACACATTAAACCGTTGAATTCGAATTCGGTTTTTAAACAATTTGACAGACGAGGGTCACAGAATATTCAAGGGAGAACTACTGTGTCATGGACTACCATCATAGTAGTTCTAAGTATTGCATATAGGCTAATAAACATCTGCTGAAACCCATTTCTGCAAGCACTAATGAAAGATTCATTGGTGGCGTTTAAATGCCAATTAGTGGCAAATGCATAAAAGCTGCCACAAGTCCAATGTGTCCCACTGAAAGCGTCGCAACATGAACATCGACAGTACACGAGTCTATTACCCGTTGTGGTTCATCTTACGGGTATTGGCACCACAGTTCTTTGGCGCCAGTTCGGCTTTGGTTTATGTCAGCACGTTGATGCTGCATTTGCTCGTTACGGTAATGTTCCCAGTTCATTTGTTGCTCGAACTGTTACTGCAAGCTGCTCCAGCTGAGTTGTTTAAGAATCTCACGATGAGTCTCACCTGTGCTGCCTGCAGCTTAAAGCACATTGTGCATCTGTTGCACTTGTCAAACATTGCTGAAATTACCACGCTGCTGAAGCAGCTTGATGAGTGCGTCCAGAGTGATGAAGAACGAGATTATTATCGGAATACGATTCAGTGCAGGTGAAACGCATTACGCGCTGCATTTACGTCAGTTTCAGCATCATCTATATACTTTTTGTGCCAATTGCGATTTTAGTGATCTCGGCTAAACCGAATGAGTTAATATATGTGGCCTGGTTCCCCTTCGATTGGCGACGAAGTGGCTATCATTACGCCATGGCCATTAGCTATCAGTTATTTAGTATTCTCACTGAAGGCTTACAGGGAGTGGTTAATGATATTTTCAGCCCATTGACTCTTTGCTATGGTCACATGCATCTTTTTGGCATTCGAATGTCGCGTCTGGGATTTCATCATCTATCCGGTATTAGAATAGAGCAGCAACTGCTGGCCTGCTTCCAAGACTTTAAGCTGCTTATGAGGTGAGCAATAAAATAAATTAAGTTTTAATATTTAGTTAAATCTTTTGTAAATCAATTATTTAAAATTCGCAAATATGTGAATTAATAGACAAAAAGGAATATTTATTTTAATTAAGCCGCTAACAATAATTATAAAAACAACAATTAAATTCATTAGATCTATTTCAAAATAATTTTATTGGCTTCTGTAAAATTTACAATTTCGTTTTAGACTACACGAACTGACCCGAGACACCATCAGCTATGTTCAACTCACTCAATTAGTGTTTTGTGGCACAAATCTGTGCTTAATCGTTATCTATGCCTTGTTCTATGTACACGATGTTGTTGCAATGACTTATAATATAGTATTTTTTATAGTTGTTTGCATTCAGCTGTTTCCCAGCTGCTATTTAGTGAGTGTGCTCGCACAGGAGTTAGAACGTTTACCCAATGCCATTTTCTCGGGAAATTGGTATGAGCAATCAGCTCAGTACCGTCGCAATGTGCTCATCTTTACATAGTTTTCATTTAGTTTGCTGAAGCGGCCAATGATGGCCGGCGGACTTATTGAACTTCAATCTGAATGCCTTCTTTGCCACCGTGAAGATGGCCTATTCGCTGTTCGCAGTTTTAGTGAGAGCTAAGTAAACTAGATTCTAAAATATTTGTGTTATTTAAAATAAATAACATTAATTTGTACCTACTAAATTAAAAATAAATACCACTTAATTGTATTACAGGTATACAGGAAACTTCGCTCTAACTATAATTTCTACTATTCCTTTTTATATCAGCTTACCCAAAGAAAAATATTCTAACTTTGTGCCAAACAAAAACTGAAAGCGGGTGCAGTTGCACCTGTTCAGTTGCAATGCCCCTAAGTTTATATTATAATAGTATCGATAAAACTAACAGAGTGTAATATGCTAATAATTTTGAGAGTAGTGTAGGAGTAGACCCAATCTTTCGTTTTAAATTAAAAACACTCTGGTTCATTCAATTTTTTATATACATATATGAAGTATTGTAAATGTTTATTTAATCAACTTATGATAACATGTTTATTTAACTCAAATTTCACAAATTAACTTATAGTCTTATTAAGTCATATTCATTTGACTAATTGTTTCTGTTCTTTCAATTTACTTTTCACCTTTTGCTGCGATCACACGCGTCTGTCTTCACTTAAGTTTCAACTTCTACTCCCTTTGTTCCAATTCGCTCACAGCTTGTTAACTTTACTGATTCACTCGCTCATCTAGTTCGTTCGCTTTTAATTCTATGTTAATTCATTTCTTTTACAGCTATGTTAATTCTTAATTCCTACAGTAGTATATGTCGGTAGGTTCATTTGTATCTTTTTAGTATATATTTTTAGTATATTCTCGATTAATAGTATATTTCGCTTCTCGCTCATAATGTAAAGATGGGTGACGGGTATCTTCGGGAATCGAGCAAACTCAACTGTAGCTTTCTTTCTTGTTTAGATTTTTATAGTTTTATATGCCTGCCTGACGGCGAATGTGAGTATGTATGGAATTCTGAAATCACGCACACTTTATGCACATTTTCGGCATTATATAAATTATGAATTTTTTAGCTACTTAATTAAGCTGTTCCTTATAAGCTGTTTCCTTATATTATATATATATATATTCTTTAATATATTAATGTGTGAATTCTGAACATATGCTGTTCATTTTAATTAACTCCTGCTGATAACCATTAATGGCACTAATGACCGTTTGATTTGACTTAAGTGCAACTTAGTGACAAGTTCATAAAAGCAGAATAGGATATCATAGTTACTTCAATAGAAATATTATGAAATATCAATTAAAGTTTGTTAAAAGTCGGCTGTTAGATAATGAGATTAAACTTAGTATATAAAATATATTTTGTAAATCAAATTGAATACACGATGTTAAAACATCATATTAAAACCAAACAAAATTTTGCGAATTTTCGCTGGAAAAGTCGGAAAATTATAAAAATATAAGATTGGTTATTTTTTTTTATGAATTATTGTAATTATTTTTAAAGCATGTATGTATGATAAAGATGCTACACGACCCATGGGCCAGACGCGAGATATTACTTTAAGTTTGAGTACTCAATACTCATTTACTTACTGACAAGTATATACTAAACTTAAAATAAATAGTTTCACCCCTTTTATAAATTCTACGTTCTAGGTTTTTAATGACGCTTGAAATTTGTTTTTTTTCGATTTACTTGATCTGCATGTAACAATAATCTGATCTGCAATAACAATACTGTCCCGAAAAATTTGTTGCTCTATCTCATACGGACAGACAGACGGACATGGTATTATCGTCTCGGCTGTTGACGCTGATCAAGAATATATATACTTTACGAGGTCGGAGATGCTTCCTTCTGCCTGTTACATACATTTTCGGTCGGCACAAAGTTATAATGCCCTTCTACCCTTTGGGTAGGCGGGTATCAAAACGAATATTACTTTTTTGCCTAACAATTTATTATTTCATTTTCATAGTAATACATTGATCAAATCATATCCTTCACTATCATCAATTTACTAACTTATCCTCAACTCTCAATAATATCTCCAATGTACCAACCTTTTTTTCATCCTTGAATAATGTCCCAAATCCCTTAAAAAATCCACGGGGCACATAGGAGGGTAAATTATCTGTTGACGGTACTACTTCATATACATAATAAATTCCCTTTGGTATAGGGCATATGTCGCCTCTTAGGGGAATATTCGAGTTTACACCCTGTTTTAGCGCAGGTTCTAAATAAAAACCATATTGAGCGAAAGCAGCACATGGGTCCATGAGGGCGACGTTATAGGGAAGTGGGCGAAACTCGCCATTTCCAAACGTATCAGAGTAAAAATTCACTTGAATTTTAAAGTGTTCACTATCAATGTCTTCCAAAACTTCTATTGATCCATTGAGAACCCGATTACGGCCCATAATATGTACATTGGGTGTACCAAAAACAGTCTGGCTCGGATCTCTCTCAATATAAATACTCTCAAAGGTAATGGTGTAAGTTTGCCGGATGCTCTGTAAAACAATTTAAAATAATAATACGAAGGGCAGTGTAATAATCCTTTTTTAAAACTTTTAACTTACCGAAATTATGTCACATTGCAGTAACAAAATAAGAGCGACGAAATTGTGAAATTTGAAAAGCATCTCTGTTAAGCTCAACAAAGAATGATTTTCAATTGTATAGTTTTGATATTTATATGAGCTTATCCCAATGACTGCAAAATTATTTACTAACAAGAACAACCTAATTGATGTTTAACAGATTTAATCCTCCTCGTGTGTCATGTGCATGTTTGTTCAGCAAATTATATGTTAACCACATTAATAGAGTCTTGTTACGAAAAACAGATTATACAGATAAGTATTACAGTTAATCAAATTTTGGGTAGACTAAACTACTCATTATGCGCAGAAAATGTTCCAAATATCATGTCGTTATACATATATGTGTTGGATCGTCTAATGGCTTGAGTATAAATGACTTAGATGTGATGAGATTTCTGAAATTATCGAATATACTCGTATTGTTTCATATTATCTAAGACTTTAGTATATTCAATTAAGTAAAGTTAAGCTGAATTACTGTTGTTTGTATGTCGAGTAAAAAGACTGATCAACAGGCAACGTGGTAGGCTATTTCTGTATTGACATGGCGATGGCGCCTTCAAAATTAAGGTTTTGAGTATGATATGTAGTTTGTAGATGATTGATGCCAACGCGATCGTTTACTAAAAAATTTCGACTTAAACTGTCTGCCTTGGTCTATTCTGAATGCTGCTGCCTTTCCGAATCAGGAAATAACAAGTAAGAGAGCTACTGGAGAATTTTTTGAGAATATTCAAAGCAATATGCCAAAAAATATACCGCAATATACCACCGTCAAAATTATTAGCTTGGTTGCATTTACTAGGTTTATTGAATACCTTTATTACATCATAAAGTAACATAGACACTGAGCAGATGCAGCTGCACCTGATTTCGCCCTATAATCGTATTTCTTGAGTAACTTCAGTGTTCTTCATCCAATCGTACACAAACAAAAATCATTAAGATAGTGATAAAATTAACACTCTAACTTGAAAAACACGCTTTAAATTCATTTTGAATGGTTTGAAGGGACGGAATGGGGCGTGGCCGAGTTCTAAACTTGCAGCAGTGCAACAGCTTTAGCTCTTATAGTCTTTAAAATTCAGATTCTCGTACAGACAGACAGACTAAGAGTCGGATATGACTATATCATCTCGACTGTTGCCGCTGGTCAATATATACTCTATGGGGTCCAAGATCGCTTTCTTCACGTTACATACATTTTCAGTTAGCACCAAATTATAATACCCTTCTACACGGTGATATATATGTAATCCCGAATAAAAAATAGCTGATTCACTATTGGGCCTATTCAATCAAATGTAATATGCATAATAATAAGAATATGTCTGAAAACATTAAGTTTCTCCCAGTGTACTTTTCAAAAGTACCATCTTATCGAGTGCCTATGCACTGATACATGATCGTAATAGTGTAATAGTTTTGATAGCTGTCAATCAAATCTGAACAACGAAATTGCGGAATAATTTTACCATTGGTCATACATACATATATGAGCAATGCTACAAAACGTACTCTCATATTAACAATCTATAATTAAATAAAACACATTTTCATGTTTTATGTGTTTGTGGGCTTGTCCAATTAAAGCTCTGTTAATCACATTAATAGAGTCTGGTTACGAAAAATAGTTTATTCAGATTAGTATTACAATAAATTATACTTATAGTAAATTCACACTTGACGAGTAATTTACTACATTCCATAGAACTGGAAGTTTTTAATATTTATATAATTATAAAACTGAGAACAACTCATTTTATAGAACAGTTAATCACTGCTGCTAATCATCCATTATATTGCTTGATTAATATCCTAAAATATTTGTGTGTTTCCTATCTGGCAGCTATAAGTCAATGCAACTGTTCGTAGCGAACTTTAAGTTGAAGTCAATCTGAACACTTGTGTTGATATTCGCTGTTCTCAGTTTTAGTGAGAGCTAAGTAAATTAAATTCTAAAATATTTGTCTTATTATTATTATTATTTGAAAAAGGGAGTTCTAGGTTGGCCCTTCAAGGTTTAAAACGACGCTTGCAATTCGGTTTTATTCGATTTACGGGGGCGGGAGGGGGCGTGGCCAAAATCAAAAACAAACTTGATCTGCGTGCAACAATTAGACATACTGTCGCGAAAAATTTGTTGCACTATCTCTTATAGTCTCTGAGATACACCTAGATCATACGGAGAGACGGACAGACGGACATGGCTATATCGTCTCGGCTGTTGACGCTGATCAAGAATATATATACTTTATGGGGTCGGAGATTCTTCCTTCTGCCTGTTACATACATTTTCGGTCGGCACAAAGCCATAATACCCTTCTACCATTTGGGTAGGCGGGTATAATAAAATAAAACACATTTTCATGTTTTATGTGTTTGTGGGCTTGTCCAATTAAAGCTCCGTTAATCACGTTAATGGAGTCTGGTTACGAAAAATAGTTTATTCAGATTAGTATTACAATAAATTATACTTATAGTAAATTCACACTTGACGAGTAATTTACTACATTCCATAGAGCTGGAAGTTTTTAATATTTATATAATTAAAAAACTGAGAGCATCTCATTATGAACAGAATTTAGAAGTTTTTGCATATGAAACATCACACTCAACATAAGATCTCACTCAGCAAGCAGTTAAACACTGCTACTAATCATCAATTATATTGCTTGATTAATATCCTAAAATATTTCTGCGTTTCCCATCTGGCAGCTATAAGTCAATGCAACTGTTCGTAGCGAACTTTAAGTTGAAGTCAATTTGAACACTTGTGTTGATACTATGAAACTCGTGTGAAACTTAAGCTTAATTAAAATCAACAGCGTCAGATGCTTTCAACAGCGTCAGATATTTGTTCATCGCTATTGTTGTTATGGATTTTGATAAATTTTATCGTGCAAGTTCCATATATATTTACAATATTTCCTACTCCCTAATTTCCACTCATTTTGCGCAAATAGTGAGGCAATCAATGGTCACTCAGTGCATTCGTTGTAACAAATGAAATTCATTAATTGCCCCGTCCCAATGCGCAAATAACATATGTATGTATGTTTTGTTTCGTTTTGTTTTCTGTGTTTCGTTACGATTCAATTCGTTTGCTTCGATTTGAACAATTCAAAATTAAACATTAAGGCACAAGAAATGTTTACGTTTTCAAATTTGATTTCTGTTTTTGTGAATGATTCAAACAATTACTATTGTTATTGTAATTAAAACGAAAATATCATAAAGCGTTGCAATACGCACTAAACCTGCTTCAGTGTTGAACAATATAACACCCAATTGATTACCAAGTGTTGTATAATAAAGTTGTTTACAACCGAATGCCAAAACCTTATGTATATTTTAATTACAAATGAAAATAATTATGCTTGGATACTCTTGATTCTCTCTCACTCTCTATCTTCGGATTCTATTTAAACTGCTGTAAATTTCATTAAATTAAATTTTCATTAAATTTCTTTAATAAAATTCAAATTCTCTAACTTGATTTGAGATTCTCACGCAGCCCTTATGACTGGCTTTAGTCAGGGTTATAATTTTTTAGACGGCTGATTGATGACAAGGCTTTGGCTGGTACTGGGGACGTGTTCGTCTGTTATCGCTGAAAACTCCCCATACGTGACTCATTCACATTCATATTTTTAAGTCCATGCTCATGAAATTTTATTCAGAGAATTTAACTTGAACAGCTGTTGTGAAAACTTTTAAGTGCAGGGTTGAAGTAAAAATAACGGATGAACAGCTAAAATCAATTATGTATGTCGTTTTATTGACAGCTTATTGACCTTCAAATTAAATTTGAACGCAGTAAAAGTGCAATTTTACTAAGATTAATATATATTTCTGTTAAATTAACGAGTTCCAAATATTTAATAATCCTGTTTTCACAGAGAAATCACAGCTCAAATTACATATCCAGAATCTAATTTCAGTTAGAGAAACACAGATAAACACTTTTTCAATATTATTTTATGTATATATTATATATAAATTTTCGTCGCGCGAGACTGTAATAATTCATCAATTTCAATTATGTCAAGTTTTCAAGTAAATCCTTTGAATGGTTTAACGCCTAAAGCCAATTAAATTTTCGTTAAAAGTAGCACATTGAATTTAAATTGAAGCTGTAAAATAATTCCTTTATGGTCAAGCCATTAATTAAAATTTGAAATTGTAAAAAAAAAAAAAAATGAAGCAAACTGCAGGAAGCGCAATAAAAATGTATGCATTTGCTTAACGGATGTCATGTGATGCAAATGCGCAAATTTTGTTGCCTGTCGATTGCAGCAGGTAAAATCCAAAAACTATTCTGCTCAAAATGCAAAAATTTCTATAGCGTTATCTGAATGCCTAAAATGTGCAACTGACAAACACGGTAGCGGGTGAAGCGATATTTATAAAGGACTCGACGCATAAAGTGCAAAACAAATTAGCATCAGTAACAAAGATAAGTGCAATTTGAATTTCAGGACCTTACCAGTGCTGACATCGCATTATTGAAAGCCATTAAGAGATTTGTTGTTTTTGTCGAATAGAAAATCGAATACAAAAAGCAAACAGCAACTGAAATGGAAACGAAAACAGGCTAAAAATGTGACGAGCTTTGAAGCCTGGGCTTGAGAAGTATTATGAGCGAATATTGCGTATACGCCCCCTAAAACACACAGTGGCTGCCACGCCCGGTGCTCGCGGTGATTTAACTTTTCTGCCTCCCATTCATTTCCTTTTCAATAGCACAAAACACATAGACGGCAAAAATATTGTTGGCTTACTTTTGCAAGTGCTTCCTATTCCTTCCTGCCTGTCTGCTCACTCCCTGTGTGAATGTGCGAGTATCTCTGTTTATTTTAACTTTTGGCATTTTGAGCGCGATACGAAGGGGATTTTATAGACAAATAGAAAACTAAAACAAAAACAAAACACAAACGCCAAACACATAAATATGAAAAAATAAATTAAAACAGTCAACCCGGGCCAACTATCTCCACTGGTATCTGTCAAATAGCGAAGCGCAGTCCAACTCAATCAGTGCAGCAGCAAGAAATTGGGACATCACCCAAACGCTCGACAACCACAACCATAAACAGTAAGAGCAACAAAATAGTTACCAGCTAGCCTCATATCGAATTGCTTTCACTTTGCTTCAAAATTGTTTGCGGAATTGTAAAACGCTTATGCCCCAGGGAAGCAAACTCATAATCATCATCCCCATCATCATTTCATCCTAGCTGCAATTCGTACTTTGTTTGTTTGGCACTTTCCCCTTATATAAACAGCGGACAGCAGATACTTACACAAATCAAATTGCAGCATTAAGTGTCTTTTTACAGCAAACAGCATTTGCCATTGGCTTGACCGAGGGAATTATCAGAGGAGACATTAAACGCATTTTTTTTTTTTTTTTTTTTTTTTTTTTTAGCTTGTGATTAGATTTATTTAAAATCTGCCCTTAAGTAGAGCAATAATTAAATAGTGTAGCAGGAACATTGACAGATTATTTTTACATGGATGAGGTTTTACGATGACAGAATTTTAAATGAATTAGGGTTCTACTCCCGGAGGCGACAGGTCTAGTGGGTGAATCCTCTTGAGTCTGCGTATTGAGGTGCTGTTGTCCAGTAAGTTTGTGACCAGTCTGTTTGGATGATTGTAGAGTCTGCTTTTGTATCGCGTGCTCGTCTTGGCAATTTCCTCCTTGATCCAGGGTATGTGAAGCTCTCTGTGGATTATGGCGTTCTCATGGTAGACGTGAGCGTTGGAAATGATCCTTAGAGCTTTGTTTTGAAAACGCTGAATCATCATGAGGTTGCTCCGGCTAGCTGTGCGCCAAATTTCAATACCATAGGTCCAGGTCGGCTTTAGTATAGCTTTATATACCAACAATTTGACGCGCAGTTTTAGCTTGGATCGCCTGCCTATGAGCCAGTGGTAATTTTTTAACTTTAATTCCGCCTGTTTGCGCTTGCGAACCAGATGGGCACACCAGGTCAGCCTCCTATCCAGTGTCATGCCCAGGTATTTTGGCGTTGGCTCGCACGGAATACATGTGCCGTCGAGGTAGACCGCTGGACAGTTTCCCTTGCGCAGTGTGAATGTGGTGTGGGTGGACTTGTCGGGATTGACGGCGATATTCCATCTTTTCAACCAGGTCTCCAGGGAGTCTAGCTGCCTCTATGAGATGGCCGAGGCTTCTTCAGGAGAATCGGCTGTTGCTAGGAGCGCCATGTCGTCTGCGTAAGTGGCGACTAGCAAGCACGGATCTGGAATGATGGGCATGTCTGCTGTGGAGATTGTGTACAACAGAGGCCCGAGAACACTGCCCTGTGGTACGCCGGCTCTGATAGGCTTAATGCTCTGTATATAAAATATGAATTACTCGTAAATATACAACGATTTAAATATAGATATAGATATAAATAATGAAAGTAGAGAAAATTAATACAACGGAAAATTCGATGATGCTGGAATTGGACTATAGTTCAAAGCATAAAATACAGTAGTAGTAATCCAATTCTTTACTATCGCCTCAGATTTATATATTTGTTTGCAACTTAATCGTTGTAAAATAAATATACATAATTGTGGACTCGCTACGACGCAGACAATTTCGCAGTAAACTTGACTAGATTTTAGTAAGAAATTTAAGTCCAAAAGGAAATTCCATAAAATTAAATGTTATATATTTGGATTTAGAAAAATCGATATATATAAAAATGGAGTCACTATGCAGTATTCAGGGTCATCCATAGAGACCGCAAAGATCGATAGGGCTTACAATTCTTTTTAGTTGTTTCTGCATGTTAAAAAAAGTTTAGGGTAAATATGTTGGAAAACCTTCTATTTATACATTTTTAATAATTCAATTCTTTGAATGTTTAATAAATTGTCTTTTTTTATTTTTGTTTAAAATTTGGGATTCAGCTCTGTTTAATTTTGCAATAAAGCGAAAAATATTCGCGGTATATCTTATAAATTTACATAAAGTGTATTTAATAGTCGTGCTGCTGCAGTTGCATTTAGATATGTTTACTTTATTTACCTTGGGCCATCGGGGCAAATGTGTTTGTGTGCCAATTCAAAATTGCAAAGTGAAAATTGTAATTGCGATTAATTATTCATGACTCACGGCAACTGACCGAGACTATATGTATGTGTGTGAATTATTTATTTTATCCAAAAGTTAATAATGCCAATTATTGAAGAAAATAAATTACAACTGTTGAAATTGATTATTTAATGAAAATTAATGCATAGTCTACTTCGAGTCTAATTGGTCCTATTTAACGGCAATTGGCGAATTTATCAATTATTGAATATGACATCATGCATAATTCTTGATGGAATTGCTGTAGAGATTTGTTACACTGTGACAGTGTTTTCAAATTCAATTCAGAACTTTTCATTCCGTTCAGAACTCAATTACGCAGCTTCCAAAACGGAAAACGCAACGGAACGAAGAAAAATAGAAAAGCGTTCAACAATGGCGACACATGGTTCTGCTGGTGCCACCGCCGACCCTTTGTCCATGTTGTTGGTTTTTTAGCGTAGCTCCTAAAACTATGCAGTAGATAGAATAACACAGCACATTGCGGCTGCCTGCTGCTGTTAGATGCCGTGGATGCTGCTCCTGGTGATGGTCGTTGGTGTTGCCTCTTCTTGTATTTCAGTCATGCATGAAATTTTTTTCTTTCCAGCCAGTTGGCCAGTTGGTTATTTTCTTTTGTTTATGTTTTCGCTTCTTTGTGTCGCTCTCTTTAGTTTTTTTAGCGCATGTTGTTGGTGTTTTTATTTTCCTACGCATTGTTACTACAGATGTTCACATTGTTGTTGCCGCTGCCTCTCCCTCTGTGTTGTTACAGCTGATAAAGCTTTCAGGCATTCAGAGTCGCATCTAAATCATGTTGACTTTGCAAGTGGGCACTGCCAGCATAGAGGACTCTCAACGACTATAATATGAACAGTAATAAAGCGAGGCTTACTAACGTCAAGATTTCTCAACAACCCTTATTAATGTTTATAATCAAAAAAAACATGAAACAAAATTTGTTTCTGCTAACCGCAGTTGAAATACCATGTGCTTTAAAGACTGTGAGAAATTGCACATTTAATTGCATATTACATCTGTCTTGTGGCTGACCGTTCCCTTAGTTCACCTGCATATGCAGATCCATTTGAACAAGTCGGTTGTTGATGTTGGGTGGAATGCGATGTGGTACCGTTGCCGCAAAGTTAATCAATGTTTTGGCGCGCTCTCGCAACATCACCTTCGCGTCATTTTCGCGCGCCTTTTGCTTTTGATAATCCCTCAAGTAGATTTGCATAGCGGCCAGCAAGACATTGGGTAGCACTTTGATGGTATCTGCGCCTAGAATTTTCCACTTGCTGAGGCAAATATGTATCTGCAATCCATTTATGGGTATTAATTCGCTGGCGTCCAGGATTTTCGTTGCCTGACGATAATCACCGGCATGGAAGTAGTCAAAGAATTCCATTAGCTGAGACAGTAGTTTGAACTGGGTCATCTCATCTGTGCAGAAGAATAAAGTGGGTTGCGCAAAGCCCGAATTTAGTCTATTTGTAATCTTGCCAAGTACTTTACGCAAGCTTTCCTTGGGAGTGTCAAGATGTACCATCTGCGTTAGCAGAGTGCACATCAAGCTCATTGCCTTGTCCAGCTTCCCGGTGATCATGTGCATTTCAATAGCCGCCTCATACTCACAGCGTTCGGTCAGCTCTTTGGCCAGTATGGACGCTAAGGCATTCTTGTTAACGTCTGTGATTGGCAATTGGTCGTAAAGGCCGCTAAAAGTAATTAAGTGATATTTGTTAACAAATCTTTGAAGCCGATAGCATGCTTACCCCGCGTAATGCGTGGAATCGGATGGATCAAGTTTGCCAAAGACCAAGTCAAGCACTTGTGGCTTGTAGTTGCCCAAAATGTACTTGCCAATGCACCTCAGCATCAGATTGCCGCCTTCTTTGGCCTGATAGTGGCGCAAGAAGTAGTAATAGCTCATGGCCACGAACAAGTCCGTGTTCTCAAAACGCTTGGCATAGTTGATAATTAAACGCATCACATTGAGGCGACACAATGGCGATGGATCATCCTTATGGCTGCCGATCAGCGGCTCCAGCTCATTGCTGACAATGCCCAGCATGGATAGCTCATTCAAAGCAATGGCCATGTGCACGGCATGCAAATTATTGGCCTCAGTACGAGACAGAAGCTCAACGGCTGCCTCAAAGTGGCCAGTGAGTACGAGCACCTGAAAGAATATGGGTGTCGAATAGTCCTTGCAATACTTGAGCCGCAAGATCGACTCCAGTTCCTCGACGCTGAGACATCTGAGGTTGCGTCGGACCTTTAGCTGCAACCATAGAAAGTCATCGATGGTTTTGCACACAGTGGAATAAAGATTTTCGTGTTCGCAGGCCAAAGCAATGGCAAACACCTGTGTGTCAAATTGCACATTTACTATTTACAGGGTATGGGTTAGACGTACTTACAGCCTTTTTGAAGGGATCGCTGCAGAAACTCATGCGCTCGCTGTACTCGTTTTTAGTGCACATTTGCACCCTGGCAAAGTGCAACTTTTGTCGGCACTGTGACTCATCCTTCAGCTCGTACTGCAACTCAAGGAGCTGACGCAGCTCGGGCTGCGGATCACCCCAGTCCCGGAGATACTGCACTGCAGCTGGGATATGACCACAGCGTAGGCAATAGAAGACATGTGGCCAGAGAGGACGACGCTTGATGACATCAACTAGGCCAAATATCGCTTGTGGCTGCTTTAAGGTAAGGTGCACAAAGATTTCAACCTTGTGATAGACACTGGGCAGGCTGACACCATTAAAGATGTTGCTCGAACGATGAATAACCTCTTGTATATGATCGCGATAGGCCAACTCCAAATAGAGGCAAGCCTGCTGGGCGAACAGCGGCGACTTCACGCGTGCCTTCATCGCATCCATGTTGAGGCACATAGGTGTTTGCTTCGCCATGTGCTCCAGCACTTGCCACATTTTGGTGATTTGTTCATCTCGCAGTCGCTGCTGTGCGAACTGTGTGAATGTGGTCAGCAGATTAGCCCGCTTTAGCTGACATTTGTTGTAATTTATAAGCTCTTTAGCATACAGCAGCCGTATGCGATTTATCGAGGATGTGGCAGCCACAGGATCAGGCAACACGATGGTCCCTCGTGGCGCAGTCACTTGAGCTGCATTCTTCGCATCGTATTGTGCAAACACATTAAGCATTCGCTGCTTCTCCTCGTTCCATTCTTGAATATCTCTTTGCCTCCTGCGCATCAGGGCCGTCTTATAAACGTGCTCCTTGGTCTCATCTATGATGCCTACGATAGCATCATGCGACTGATTTACCAGCATAGCAACCACATCTGTATCCGGTAACTCATCGGGCTGAAACAAGCGGCTTATATCCAGATTTTCCACTTTCTTTGTCAGCATCTGAATATTGATGCCGTTGTGGTTAAGTAATTTGTCAGCCCAACTGGTATCAAACAACTGGCCGGTGAGACGTCTATGCATCTTTTCTGTCTCCCACAGCACCTCTGACAGTGTCAGCTCCATAATGCCATGACCTGTGTCAAGTTGTGCCTCTTTTGCCATACATTGCGCCTTTTCCAGCAGCTCAACCAAACTCAACGGATTCATAATTAGAGGTATTTATTTTCCAATTATTTTTATATTTTGTTTTTGCTTCAACTATTTCAAGAGAAATCTGATACTACTTTTGTAATCGATATATCGATATATGTAGCAGGCGATGAGACTTGAACACGCTTGGCTCAGGAGGCGATAATTGAACATAAAAGCAATAAACACAAACTTCATAATAATTATATGTATTGTAATATTTGCAGCCCAAAATTTTGTCATGAATCGAATATAATTTAATAAGACTGACTCCAACTAGTGAAGGTATACGTGATGATATTAACTTACATGGCGGTATTGTGCAAGGTTCTCAACAATTCTAATTGGAAAATCATAAAATTTAAACTTGCAATTTTTGTAAGCGATTAGATTAATGAAAAGAGTCTCCAAAAAATGTTACAGAGTGAAATTTGTTCAATTAAATAAATTAATAAACAATTTAATGGGTTGACTCCTAAAAAACTTCTTCTCGGTAAGAATATTTCATCGTAATGAGCCAAGTGCATATAATGCAAATATATTTTCATCTTTCTTATATCTGGTTTGTTAGTGGTTGAATGTTTTAGCTTTATTTTGCTGAGTTCATTATTTCGATACAGGTTTTCACAAGTTTGCAGAAATTGCATTATTAAAGTGCAAAAACAGCAGCAACAGTCGGAAAATTGTCATCGGCTTTGACTTGACCAGACTTGAGGCCTATCAGATTTCAGCTCTTAGTACGAGTATATCATCAACATGAGCATCATCTGTTTGTTTCTGTGTCCCATTTGCAATTGGAGCTGTGACTACAAATTACAAAATTTGAAATTTGTTTTTCTGGTCTCCAGCTTTGTGTGTGCATTCGTCTGGCCAATTTCCAATTTCTGTACGCAATGTGCCTGACATTTGGCTAAGCCACATTCACCATGTTCTTCTGTGGCAAACATTTTTGCTCGTATTTGAGGCACCTGCAAAAGTGAATGCTGTGTGTAGTATTTAGAGCTTAGACCAGTAGTTGACCAGGCAAGCGTATCATCCACACTAAAGGAAGGTCATTTGTAACTTTAACTAAACAAATTTGAAAGCCCCAACGCATATCAAGTGTGGTCTGGTTCTGGCGATGGCGATGGCCCTTTTCGTAGTCAACCTACGAATATGTATAAAATGGCCAATAGTTGTTTGGATTGACATCAGTAGCACAACGTGCCACAGCAAGCAAAGAGCCAAGTAGCCAACAACGAGCAGCAGCATCAGCTAAACAAATTACAAAACAAACAGCCAACTAGTCGAATACTTAACGTCAACAGCCATGAAGCGGGTAAGTTCTCTCTCACAAAGGCATTCAGATCTGGCCATAAATTTTAGCTTGGCCGATTGCCTGCGGTGTCATGTAAAACGCATTGAACCAAAGGCAAGCCATAAATCAGGATGATCAAAAATACAAAACGATAAAACTCGTAAACATATTACGACAATTTGTATAGAGGTAAATTGAGATTGTTGTAAGGAAGTTTAGATACTCTTACTGCTTTTTTTTTTTTGGTATTTTATTAGTCATTTTCACTTTTGTTTCCTCAAAACAATCATTAAAAATTCTAGAAGATACAATATAAATTTTTTACATATTTTTAATTTAGCACATACAATGACATATGCTATTATTTTATGTCACAACGGAGATAATTTTACTTAATATAGTGTGAAACATTCTGCATCATTTTGCAACTACAAGTTTCTGACTTAAAAATTCACATTTTTTATCACACTAAGAAAATATCATTTAAGCGCAAGAGATTTTATCACTTCGAAGTGCATAATAAAGTTGATACACTCTAGCACAAATCCTTGCTAACCCAAGGAGACAGGCAAAGTTTCAAGCCACATGCTGTCAATGGGCAAAAGGTAAGAGTGGTGGCTGTTGTAAGTCGAGAGTTAGGTGCACGGTAGAGGGAGTCTCATTCATTTAGGCTGCTTGTAGAAAAACCAAAAAAAAAAAAGTGAATGGCAAATTTATGATGCCAACAGCAATTGGCCAATTTGATTTATGCTGCTGCTCAAGTTTAAGGCAGCAGCTGAATATGCATAGCTCTAAACCTATTTCATGTACGCTTCATAGACTTGCCTGTTGCTGTGCCTGAGCCTGCTGACCTGCAATGTGTCCAATGCCTCGTTCCTGCGACCCATCGAACTCAGCCAGTTGGGCAAATCCTCGAGTCTGCAGCAACAACAACAACGTGGCAATGATCAGCAACTGCGCTCAGAGTTGAACAACGATGATGCTAACTTGGATGAGGCGACAACCATTCTGCCCAATTCTAGCGAGGATTACGATAGCCGGCCACAGTACACATTTGCTTACGATGTGCGCGATACGTTAACCGGCGACGACAAGCGACAGGAGGAGAAGCGTGATGGCGATTTGGTTAAGGGACAGTACTCGCTCATCGAACCCGATGGTACACGCCGTATTGTGGACTATACGGCGGATGATGCCAGCGGTTTCAATGCCATCGTCTCCAAGCAGCGACTAGATGAGCGTCTTAGTTCCTCACAGTCATCTGCCGCCTCTTCCTCCTCCTCGTCCTCCTCATCGTCGTCGTCGTCTCGTTACAACAGCATTGAGGAGCTGCAGTCACGCCTTACCGCTCAAGCCATGGCCGAGGCTCAGGCCATAGCCGATGCTCAGCAACAGTCACACTTGCAGCTGGAGGCGCAAGCTCGTCGCGAATCCGAGAATCAGGCACGTCTGCAGGCCCAGCAGCTGATGGAGCAATTCCAGCAGCAGGTGCAGCAAACCGCCCAGCTGCGCCAACAGCAGGAACAACAACGCCAGCAGCAGGAGCAACAACTACGTGAACTGCAGCGTCTGCAGGAGCAACGTGATCGCGAACAGCGTGAACGTGACCAGGATCGTCGTCAGGAACAGCAACGCCGCCTCAGCCAGAGCCAAGGACAGCGACTCCTCGAGCGTCTCAGCAACGAACAACAAACATTGCTGCTACCCAGCTCTGCCCAGCTGCTAGGCCAGAGTGTTCAGGCCAGCGTTGTTTCGCATCCACCTACTTTGATCTCTCGCCTGCCTGCTGCGGCCACATCTACCTCACTGTTGAGCCGAGAACGTGACCTGGATGCCTGGCGACAGCTGCCCAATGCTCGTCTGACCATTGAACGCACCGCACAGCCCTTGATCCTTGCTCAACCTTCCAGCGCTACGGTACAGGCTCAGCTCATCAGCAGCCCCTTGCTGCTGGAATCGAGCAATCTTAATGGTTTGATCTCCACACGCCTCAATGGCAATGCAGCACGCGCTGGCGCTGCCATCAGCTGGAGCCAAGGACGTCGCCTGCTGGACAACGAACTGTGGCAGCTTGACAGCGAAGAGCAGCGTCGTGAAAACGAGGAACTCCGCTCAAGTTCCAGCTCTAGGTCCAGCTCGGAGCGCAGTGGCAATCGTCACGCTCAATGGTAAAAAAGACAAGCAAATAAGCATGGAACTTCAACTGAACTCAATACAAACAACGGATCCACGATTATGTCTAGCCTTTAAGTCACATACACTACATACACGTCGCACACTCTCTCACACACACACACACACACACAGACGTTAGTGTAAGTGTACGCATGTGTTATATTTATCTTATTTGGGATATGGGACTTCTACTATTTGCTCTGTTTCTGCAACTCCTTCCGTAACGGAACTAACCCCAAGCTGCATTTATCTTTCTAACTCTAGGTCTAAGTTTAATTGTTTTTTGTGCAACTTTTTTATCTAGTTAGTCAACTGCATTATTAAACCTACAAAAAAATGAATGAATGAAAAATAAAGAGAAGCCAACGTAGACCGTTTGGAAATATAGGAGAAAATTGAGCTCTATTAAATTCTTGGTTCGAGTTGACCAACAACAGGTGGTTTATGATCCAGTTGACCCTAATCTCCTTTCATGGACTTTGATACTTTGGCCATGGCCAATATTATACATCCTGCCTGCCTGCCTGCCATTTCTCCTCCTCCTCAATGGGACACGTGTGCGCACAAGCTGACCATAAACCTTGGAGTAACTTTCTTTAGGGTAGTAGCAGCAGCAAATGGCAACAAATTTTTTAATAATAAACAGGCAGACAGCGTAGGGCGATATACACACACGAAAAGCTGGACAAGTGCTAGAAAAGTTGATCCTTCTCACCAAATCATAAAGTTTACGTTGCACACTTAAAAATAAACTTGCACTTGGTCAACTGCGAGGTCGCCACGAACAGATTGAAATACTATAGGGAGGGAGGAGTATGAAATAAAGCTGTTAACGGCAAAACGCTAAAACGCTATAAAAACAATGAAAATTTCAAGCAGGTGCGAGCGAGAGGGTTGCCTAATAACTTTACATTTTTATGGTAAAAGTTGCTAATTTTGCAAATAAGTTTCGGAAGTAGTAAGTGGGTAAGTCTTCAAGTAGAGGGCTTTGATATTGTTTCACTTTTGAAAAGAATTCTTAAACATATATAATACATCTTTCAGGTTTTTATACCCGCCTACCCAAAGGCTAGAAGGGTATTATAACTTTGTGCCGACCGAAAATGTATGTAACAGGCAAAAGGAAGCATCTCCGACCCCATAAAGTATATATATTCTTGATCAGATATAGCCACGTCCGTCTAACCGTCCGTATGAACACCTAGATCACAGAGATTTTAAGAGATAGAGCAACAAATATTTTCGGGACAGCTTGTCTTATTGTTGCACGCAGATCAAGTTTTTTTAGATTTTGGCCACTCCTCCGTCCGCACCCGTAAATCGAAAAAAGCAAATTCCAATTTTCAATTTTGGCACGCACAATACTAATCATCATCTTAATGATCTCTGAAAATTTGGTTACAATCGGATAAAAAACACAGAAGTTATTAAAGAATTACTTTTATTAGGCGTAATCAGGTGCAGCTGCACCTATGTAGTTAGTTTCTATGTCACTCAGTGACATAACAATGGTGTTCAATAAACCTTCTAAAGTTTTTCCAAGCTAATAATTTCGAACAAAAAAAATTTTGGTATATTATTTTGGTATATTTTTAGTACATTTTTTAGTATATTTTATTTAATTTAATTTATTTATTTATTTTTTTACAATAAAATATTTCGATGGTAAAATTGGGTGGCGAGTATCTCACAGTCGAGCAAACTCGACAGTAGCTATCTTACTTGTTTAATATCAGCTTACTTAAGTTTTGCAATATTTAATTTTCGAGCGATTGCTAGTCTTTTTATTTAAAAAAATTAAGGGAAACTAATTGTAAAAAAAAATAATAATTTTAGCAATAAAAACTACAATTTAGTTTTATTAGTAACATCTTCACAATCGAATTAAATTTACCAATTGAATAGATACACAATATTCTTGAAAGTCTCAAAGTCGCCCTCTATATTTAGCCACGACTATAGAGTTTAAGGTTACAGCTTTGCGGTAAGCTGGTAAGCCATAAAGGCGATACACCAACATATTTAATAACATTTCCGCCAAACTATTTAAAAAGTCGCTTAAAGCTGACGTTCTTTTGACTTTGACCAAAAGATAAGGAACAAAATAAGCTCAGTTGGCAGATGGCAGCTGTCGGCTGTTGTCAAAAAAAAAAACTCGTAAGATGTGGCAGAAAGAAATCACTTAAAAGTTCATCAAAAGTGCAGCTGTAACTCCCTTTGGGCCATGCCAGTTCACAATTGGCTGACAATCTCATAGAAAACTGCAAAATGCCAGCGAACTGCATGTGTCAGTGCCAGATACATTGAGCATTTTCTCACACATACATAGACTGGAATCAGATTGCAGAAAAAGCAAACCAAACTAGTAAGACCCCACTTGACTTGCCACATCCTGTGCGTTTTCGCCAAAAGTATGTTGACCTTGTCGTGTTGTCTGCGGCAGGTGTTAAAGCATGGCGAATCTTCCTCCAGGTGTCGTACGCCAGTACAAGCGAAACAGCTAGAAAACGAACGGAAACGGAAATGCCAGTTGCTAAACATCTGCGTCGATTCAGGAAAGTCAAAGTGAGTAAAGCTCAGCGTGTTAAATGGGTGGGAAATTTGTAGGTAACTTCAGCTTAAGGGCAAGATGCTAAAAGTAAATGTTCTCTACCTTTCTATAGCAAATATTAACCGAAAACGTTTATAAATTTAAAGACAATTCTTCCACTTAACTCTCCTTAATAACTTTATTCAAATCATTCATATTGCATTATGAAATTCTATTTTATACACACACATTGCCAACTTTGAAATAACCTTCAATTACAGACAAAACATTACAATTCGAGAATAGCGTCAAGATTTCTACAATCGTTACGATGTTAAAGCTAATTTTTAAATACCGTCCGCTGCGTTATACTATCGACAGGATCGCAACTTACCAGACGTTCTTTCGACTGAGCAGCCAAACCTTCAATACGCCGCGTCCACCCAAGGATCCACCCGATGAGGGCTACCAGCCTCAAAGTGTTGACCATGAAGATATTGAGGTAGACGACTTTGTTAGACCGCAAGCTTATAGGAAATTTAGTGAACCTTGTGAGCTGCTGGGCCCAGGTGCGGGAATGTCTAAGGGGTACAAGAACCCACAATATTTCGGTTATCATCGCTTTAGCTTTGTTGAGCTGCAGAATCAATCAATGGAGCTGCGCGATGAACGACGAATTAACGGCGGTGTTCAGATCAACATGGGGGACAATGAAGAAGACGAATGCCCTGATGACAGCATCGAGGCGATGAAGGAGAGGGAGGCAGAGTTTAATTTGGCTCTGAGCGCTCAAATGAAGAACGACGAAAAAGAAAAGCTACAAGCATGGTGCAATTCCATGGAGAAGAAACAAGAAGAAATTAAGCAGCTGAAGAAATGTGAAGAAATAGAAAAGAATAAACTTATAGCAATCAACAATAAGCCAAAAGATGAAAAGATAATCAACAAGAGCGCCAAGAAAATATCGGAAAAATGTGTAGAATCAAAAAAGGATTCGATAGTGGGAGAATGCAAAGAAAAGGTTATAAAAAAGGATTTGCCATCTAAAACATTAACTAAAAAAGCAGAGAAAAGTGCACAGTCGCCTGAAATGAAAGCAATCTGCGAGAAGCCAAAAGCAAAGGAAGAAAAGTGCACTAAACCAATGGAAAAGCAAGTAATATCAGAAAAAACAAAGTCAAAGAATGAATCAAATGAAAAGAAAGATTTGAAGAGTCTAGATAAATGCGAAAATACTGATAAAGATGATAAAATTAAGAAAAAGTAAAGACATCAACTAAGTAGGAAACGGAACCAAGCTCGAAGTAAAAACATATCAAAGTCCCACATCTCACAATGGCTTGCCAACTTGCATGAGATTGTTAAGCGAAGTCATCAACCTTCTACAGTTGCAGTACAGTTGCTCTCAAACTGCGATGTTCAATCCGTTTTGTTTATCGCTTGGCCTTTGATTTTTATTTTGTTGTGCGTCTCTTTTCAAGTTGCAATTTGAATTGTTAATAAATTCATAGTAGAGTTTCGCATATAATCAATTGGTACGCTTTACAACGCCATAACGGAAACTCTCAGCGGGGTTGCTGCACAATTTCAGGGACAATTAATCCAACCTACAGAGTCCCAAGCCAAACAAAACAAATTGAAAGTAATATGCGCTCCAAGGTATGGAGTATATGAATGGACATATAGAAATACATGCATACATGTAGAAGCTAACGTCATTGATTTTGCTTGCACTCGTTAGTGAATGCTGATCTCTGTGAACCGATAGCGAGAGTCATCACGTGTTTTTTGTTTGCTAATTAGTCGATTATACCTAGAAAACCCCCGAGCTTCAATGACAAAGACGGAGAGGGATTGAAATTATATCGGTTTATTAAGCTTACCGGATTTTATTAGTAGATTTATTTCTATCAAGTTGATTAATATCATCAAAGTTCTCTTATTATATAGAACTTGACGAAACTGAGATATGATAATATTGCACAATATATTTATAATGCATTCGATAAACAGTTGACTACAATATTTAGAACTATTTTTGTCAATCACACAATGGAATATTTTATTAAGTAAATGTGTTATTAACTGAATGGTCAGCATTCCTACATATTATATTTAGTGATTACACTTGAAATTAATCTGACATGTCATAGCCAGATAAACAAGATGTTACCGTATCTAAATGGCTATTCTCAACTGTCTATTATTACTATATGTAGTACTTGCAGCAAATTAAAATTACATTATTATAATAAATTGCACTAGTAGATTTCATTAGCAAAGAGTTGCCAGTTAAATAACTATTGTCTCTCAAAGCAATCTTTTTGAATTTTAAGCATACCACAACGCAGTTGTATGAAAGCACATATGCCTCTTTTGAACGATATACGCTCTCTTTGGTAGACGGAAAAGGGTTAACTTAAGTCCACAAACCGAAGCATAGCGCGTCCAAGTTGTCCAAGACTGTGAGCCTCTTCGTAGAGGCATTTAAGCTGAAAATTGCTGCTAAAATATTTGCACAGTGCAAAGTTTCCAGATGCAGTCGTAGTCGTAGGCCTAGACGTGGCCAGTGTAGATCTTGACCGGCTGCATTGATGCATCTTAAATGTTTACATACAGTCTCTCTCTCACTCTGTAGTGGAGACTGTGGCTCTCTTTCCAACTCTCTGGGGCCGCCTGGCGGTCATGTAAATGCCTCTAATTTTGGGCCTAACGACAACTTGTCGCTTGTCATGCAGTCTATGCAGTGCTATGGCATTGTCGCTGCGACTGTTGTTGCTACGGTTGTGCCTCATCATCATTTGCAAAGTAGGACTGCTGGCGGCAGGTTTCCCAGCAGCAATAGCAGCTGCCGCACTTGGCATCAACTTTAGCATCAGCATCAGTTTAGCTGCGCTTTATTTGTGCAGCTTTTAGATGCGCTTAAGTATTATTTCTTTGTTGTTGTTTTGTTGTTCCTGTTTTCTGTTTGCCGCCTCGTAATCGCAGCTCATATATCAAAAAAGAAGCGTGCTATGTTGCTTCGGCTCTTTCTCTCTCTCTCTCTCTCTCTCTCTCTCTATCTCGTTGGCTATCCATTTTGTTGTCCCGCTGTAATTTGCATAATTTAGTATAAAATGCAGCTAGGAAGTCAATCAGAGTGCGACCCGCTCGAAGACTGTGTGAACTGCGTCAATTCTCATGGCAAATGGCGCCGCATTCCACAAACGAAAAACTCCCAACGCACAGCTGTGTGTCTCCTCCAAACTCTAAGCAGAAGTGCCGCCACCCACACTCAAGACAATCCAAGACAACATAAGACAAGTCAGTCTATGTGATATGCACTCGTAACTGGAGCGCAATTTCAAATGGCCAAGAGCTCAGATCAGCTCGGTCAGCCCAATTGCCAATTGCCACAATTCCCACAGAAAATTGAACACAGATTTCGGCGGACTTGAATTTCGAATTGGAGTTACGAGTTTTTAACTTCGCTTGCCCCATTGGCTACACAAATTAGCCAACTCATTTTCGCTCTGATTAAAGGTAATTTTCCAAATTTTCCAGCGCGCCCTGTGACACTAACAACAACAACAAAACCAACTGAAAAACAACAATCAGCGCAGTAACAGCAGGCATGCATTTGCTTAGCAATTTGAACTGTCGTCATTTAATGGCTTAAATCGTAGCGCCAACAAGTTGCCCCAGCATGTTGCACTCTGTCTGCTTGTCCGTCCTCTGTACTCTGTCCTCTGGCTCTGGCTCTCTGACCATTTGTTTCGCCAGTTGGTCCGGGAAAATTGGAAAATCGTTGAATTGAAGCGCGTGTGCATTGAATTATGCAAAATTTGTTTGCCTTCCATTCAATTTGGTTGGATTTTGTGGCGAAAAATAGCCGTGGCAAATAACTTAGCTCGTTGAATAATTTCAATATCCAATTTGGAAGCTTGTTATTTGCTCAAATTAAATTTTGATTTTTTGAATTTTTTGATAAATTGAGTTTTGTTTCATTTTTTTAATAATGTTTCTTTTTCTAGGTTAAAATAAAAATTAAAATTTATGTAATAGTAGGAATAAGTCATTGATCATCATCATCAACGGAGTCCGACTCTCTGTCTAAATACAAGCCAATAATTTAGAGACTATAAGAGCTAGAGTATAATATGTTCTGTAATTGTAAGCAGATCAATTTAGAACCTCTTTTCGACAAGATAATAACATCGCAACTATTCAAAAAAATTATTATATATATACAATTGATAAACTGTTCAGTAATTTTAAATGGATATGTTTTCGGTATATGTAGTATATTTTTGTTCAATAGTTTATTTTGTTGCATTTACTAAAAATGGATAGTGGATATCTCACAGTTGAGCAGACTCAACTCTATCTATCTAACTTGTTATAATTTCGGTTTTTTAAATATTCAATGTAAGACTTTCTGAACTCTGTGCGGTATGCACTTTTTATAGTTTCAAGTTTCTATACAAAAAGAAAATACAACTTTATTTTGTTTATACGAAAGAGTTCCTTACAAAGAAAACAAACAACAAACAAATTCTTGTGTTGTTAAATTACAACAATGTACTTAATAAGTGTGGTTTCCTCTTCACAGTTATTATCTAAGATCCACCCTAATGAATAAGTCAATTAGGTATCTCCTAGGAAACCCTAATAACTTCCAGGGAATACATTAAAATTGCAATTTGGCTACTTGGAAAGCCCCCTTGGATTGCAGAAAACAATTTATATGTTGCCTAGCTCCATTGTGTGGAAGGTGTCTCTCATAAATTAATGCATTCTACTGGCGAGACAGGAAGCGTTCGCTGCCTGCACTTCCGAGGCTAGCCAAGTGGAACGCCTGTGGAGCCCGGTGCTGATACTGGAGTTGTCATCATCATCAACAACATCAGCAGATAGCTCGTGCAAGAATTTCAGCTTTCATTCAAGAAAGGTGTCTGGGTAAAATTTGCAACAAAATTTATGCATAAAACCATTGAAGCGATCAGTTGACAATGTCGACGAGTCGCTGTCGGAAGAGAGTGAAGAACCCTAGAGAGTAGAGTCAACCTGCAGCACCCTAGAGGTAAAGGCACTGCTGTGGTTAGTAGAGAAACTCTGGACACGCAGAGGTACACAGTACATAGGCAACTGGAACTCTCTCACATTCTCACACACATGCCTGCATTTCTAGCGTGCTGTAATTCCAAGTTTCAAGTTGTTGACGAAGTACATCTCTTGCAGTTGGCATACTTAGTACAAAAGAAAAAAAGTTAATTATCTTTTTTTCTCCCGCTCTCAGTTGGTTGTTTTTTACTCTGTATGGACTTCTTCTTTTTTTTTGTTTTTGTAGCATGCCCAACAGCTCCATTGGGCTATTATCCATGGTTTGGGCCTAGCTCTGGTACTTTTTTGTGTTGTTCTGTTCTCACTCCAAGCGATTGTTGTGTTGTTGTTTTTGTTGCCACTGTTCCATCCGCTCGCTGGCTCGCTTAGCTTGAAGTTCATTGAACTGTTAATTGTAGCAATGCCTCTGTCCAACTGTGGGCAGTGTGAAAGGTGATTTTTCAAGGCTGCCACGTCCACGTCCGGCGCTCAGATGATTCCCAGCCCCCAGTCCAAAAACGCTGTAAGGTTCTTAAATGTTTTTTATATTTTGAAAGTTTATATTATTGTTGTTTTTACAATCAGTATTTATGAATTAGATTGTTGGGTTTAAGGTGCTAATGAGCGACGCAACACAACAACAATTAATTTTCCACAATTGCTGGTCTCAACCAGGCTATCACGATATATGCTGGCTAACAAATTTATTGCAATTTAAAGCGGTTGCGAGCTGACGACAAAAAACAGGCCAGATTTCGTTTCAAATCACGCACAAAGAGTCACATAAAGAATAAATAACGCACAAAAATTAGAAAACATTTCACAGTTTTTTACGACTCAATTAACACAATTAACATATACAACTTGAGATGGGGTATTTGGGAGGTCTGTGTACGCAATATCCCGCACCATAGATGCCACTAAGAGATCACGGGTGTGTTATAAAAACCCCGTGAATTCTTCCAGTGCCATTAACTGTGTCGAGATACAGACCAAAATGCCACACTTTCGGAACTGGTTAGGTGCTCACTTCTACTTACCCGGCAGGGCAGAGAGTACTTCAAGTAGCCTCGCTGAGCTCTATCCCACGTATTTGCCCGATATGGCAACGCTGACTGCTTTGATCTGGGAACACACTTAAAAAGTTATTTACCTGCAAAAAAAATAAAAACAACTTAAATGAACTCGTTCTTTGCCGGCCAGGATCCAGAGTAGTAGCAGCTTTATTGTTAGATTTTAAGATCTATCCCACGTTGTGACTGTGGATGTGGCAGATCCAACTGTACAGTGTACACTTGTACACCTGTGTGCTTGGCCTGATAAGGCAACCTAGCGCTTTTGATCTATCCCACGATTTAATCAAAAACGCAAATTTTTAGTTTTCTTTCTGCTCGCTTCGCGGAAGTTGTTCATTTCCATTGATGGCAGGAAAAGATGACGGTGTATGGTGCGTGGGAAATAAGTACAAGTTCCCACCTGAATATTGCAAGTGGTATCATGTTGGGGTCTCCCTAGAGCTGTCGCTGATGTGTCTGGGTCGCTGTGGTTGGCCACATAATTCGCTGTGAAAATCATTTTGCGGCTTTTGTTGTGCTGCGTGCTGCATAAAATTACAATTCAATTTAGGTTAACACAAAAAAAATGTAAAAGACAGGTAAAAAAAAAAAACAATATGATTATTAAATGAAAAAGCAGTAGCAGCAGAGGAAGCCAATTAAAAAGTTATAATGTTAGCTTAACTAATTAAGTAGCGTAGTTTAATGTATTTCATTGGTCGATCGCGCTTCACTGCACCAAAGCGCTCTAAGAAATTGAGGGCACAGCGATATTAAGTTGTTGCTAGCAACAACGAAAGGAAGAAAAAATTGTAACATCGAAAATTACTTTAGCTGCTTATTTTTTTTTGCTTAGCGAATTACAAATGACCTCTGGTCTCTGACTTTGGCTCTGGGAAAACGTCGCCGCAAATTAGTCACGAAGAAAGCGAGATGCGAGATGGCAAATTGTAATCGAGTTTGTTGTCTAAGTCTTTCGTTTTGCTTTGTTTCGCTTCGTTGCGGCCAATTTATGCAAATGGCCAAATAGCGAAATAGCGAAATGTCGAATGCCGAATTCGGTTGCTCCATTTCATGTAATTGCCACTTTTTGTTGTTGTATCTGTTGTGCTTATCAGGCAACGGTAAATCAGTACGTCAGTCAGGCAGTCAGTTAGGCAGCTAGTCAGTTCGTCAGTCAGGCCGTCTTCGTCTCATAGACATGCCGAGCATGCGTCGTGAGGCGACAGCCATCAATCAAAAAGCGGCGCAATCAAACCTCCACTCGCGCTACAAATAAAAAACAACATCAACAAGAAACAGTTAAAAAATCAACAGCTGCTGTTTGGCCATTTCTCAAGGCAGACCGCAAATGTAATCGCGTGTCGCATTTAACGTCGTCTGTGCCCCTTTTCGTCCCCAACTCTCCTCACCCCTGCTTACGACTCGCAATCTGAACATGATTTTTAACGACAAATTTACGCGTTTAATCTCTGGCCCCGGCAATAATCATCGGCGTCAGCGCAAAAAAAAATGAAGAAAGACAGACCGACAACAAAATATGCAAATGTGAGCAGTCTACGCTGTTACATGTCTCCATGTCGCATCTACGTCTCCATCTCACAGCTCGCATCTCCATTTCCATCGCATCCACGCGCATCTCATCGCATCATTAGCGCCAACACTTGAAGACCCTGCTCCGGACAGTCCGAACAACTCTTTAATGTTTAAGTGCGTTTTTCATTAATTGAAATGGTCAATTTGTTGCCACTGAGATATACAGACAAACAGACTGTTAGGAACTGCGTGCAAGAGATGGAACTATAGAGAGGGAGACGGAATGAGAGAGTCATTTACAGACTCTCTCTCATTGATAGTTAGTTGTCCATTTGCTATACGAGAGTTGTTGTCTGCCCTACATGGCCAGGCCAGCACTTGGCCGCCTGTTGACTGTTGCCGATGCCAACGCCGTTCAGTTGGCGCCAGTTGCTCCGCCAAGACTTAAGCTGCAGCTGCCCCAACATACTCATTCATCACGGCCAACCAAAGCGTCATCGCTTAACGCATAAATATTAATAGACATTCCTCGAGCCAAACCAAAGAACTTCAATCTAAAGAAGAAGATTCTATACACTAAAAAAGGGGACTTTTCAGTCATTAAAAGTCTTCTTATTAAATATCATATGCTAACCTAAAAATCTTTAAATCTTTATCCTGACATTTTACAAGTTTTTGTTGGATTACCTTATCTTTAAACTTAATCGAAAAGATTATAACTAAGCAGTCTCTTTAAGAATTTAACTATTGCAAAATGTATCCGAAACAATTTTTTTAATTATTTTATTACATTTTTATATGGTCTTTTTCTCACAATGTTCCAAGTTTTTTTTTAGGTATTTATATTATTTTCTAAGCTCACTGGTTTTTCAAACTGACAAGCCGCTTAATAATTTCTGTTACCCGCCGAGCTAAGAGTATATCAACTGAAAGCAAAAGAGACAGAATGGGGCAAGAAAAGAAACTAGTCATGGTCTTGACCATGTCATGGAAAAGAACAAAACTGAACAGTAAGCGACGGAAATCGGTAACAACAACAGACTGTTGCTGTAGCTGTGACTATCATCATATATGGCCAAAGGTAACAGCAGTAAGTAACTGTTTATCGTTATCTAGCGGACTTTTTAAGCAAATTGCAGTCAAATGCTTCGCTCAGCTTTACTCTGCTCTGAATCAAAGCCAGTTCTAATTGTCAGCAATGACAATGCAAAGAGTAATGAGAGCGATTGAGAGAGAGCGAAAAGATTGAAGATTCATGTTATAGGTATGAAGACGCCTCTTAAGCAAGGCTTAACGGTAACCACACGCGTTTTTTTTTTGATTCAGAATCGGACACCGTGTCCGAGTCTGAATCTGAGTCCGAGTCGAAACAAACGTGCAGAAAACAACAATAACGAGGCAACTTCAGTTTCAGCTACAACTTGAGATTTTTTAAGCCAATTGGCATTTCAATCACGCATTAATCTGGCACGTTTTTATGATGCAGATCACAGACAAACAGTAACAACAACAGCCTGTTTCAGTATGACGAACTGGACGCAGCACGCGGCATCAACATCCACATTGTATGTGGCAGTTGCAGCTGCAGCAATGCCATTCCCATTCCCAATGGCAGTCGCAGTTCCTGATTTCTGATTTCATCTTTATGAAAATGAAATTTTTATTGGTCGGTTATGTTTTCGTTACATTTCGTGGATTGTTATAAATTTCATTGATAATTGCCATATATTGATGGCATGATTATGTGCATGATTGTCTGATTGTCTGTTGCACTGCTGTTGTTGTTTGCTACGTGCGTGGCATATGCACTGCGAAAATATTTTTTTTTTTTTCTGTTTCCTTGCTGCAAATTGTTTTCAACGAAAATTGTTGCACGCTCCATGTTATGCACATACATGCATATGTATACATTCAACAGAGATCTTATATAGGTCAGCTGCTCACAGAGCTGCACTAATTGTGCAATATCAAAAGATCATGTGAAAAAATACAATTTTGTACGACAACAAGAGAAGGAAAGACACTTTTCAATAGTTTTAATGTTAAGCAGCAAACGGTGAAACGGAAAAAATTATATTTTGTACTTTTAAAATAAACGTACATGCATAAGTTAAAATAGCTAACATTGTTATTATTTAATTAAATCTATATTTAACAATCTGAACAACTGTCAATAAATGATTAATATAATTTATCAATGACATAAATGAATTACCAAGTAACTCCCTCAAAGTATACGATTTTCCATTAATTTTTCTTAATACGGAAATATGAAAGGAAGTAAAAAAAATATTTCGTTTATAGTTTTTATTTAATGCTAACTAGCTTCAATTAAATGTTTATCTTTTTTTGGAAAATGTCAATCTGAAGAAATAATTGTTGCTTATTATATTTATGTTCATGCTTAGTTTTTATTTCTTATTGAAGCGGTTATTGAGATTTCGTGACGAATTGCTTCAATTTTATTCAACATTTTGGCCATGATTGTTGACCGCATATTTTTGGTCAGATCTCTCGACATCTTACTCATAAATTAACTCGAAAGCAACAACTGTCAGCGATTTGTGTCATTCGCAAAACGACAAGTATCTTATGCCTTTTTAACCAGTTGTGTTTTAGCCTTAGAAAGTCACTGCCCAAAATGGGCTCACTGGCTATGAACTTAAAGTAATGTTTGTTGGGGGCAATAACTAAAACACTGGCAAAGACAAACAACCTCTCAATATGCAAATAACCAAGCAGAAAATCTTGGATGCTGCCACAGCAACGGCAACAGCAACTGCAATGCTTCAACTGCAACTGTCTCGCTTAGCCATGCCTTACATGTGTGTTCTTATCGCCATTCGACTGGCTATCAAAAATAATTGACAACTAAATGCGCATTGAAAATGTCGTGTGGCGTGAAAAAGTGGCATTTAATGTGCCGGCAGTTGTCGATGGTTTTTGCTTTTGTTGTTGTCGTTGTCGTTGGCCGTTTGACAAAATCGTTTGCCTCTGATAAGATACGACGAGTGTCATTGACTTTGGAGGCCCACAGTGTGTCTTTTTACGACTTTTTAAAGTGCAGCGTGGGCTACCATACTGTATTTCCTCAGCTGCTTCTCCTTTTCATGTTTCGTTTTTGGGCATGAGAGCGTGCGCCCACGCCAAGCGCTTCAAGTTCGTTGCCAGAGTCTTTTGTTTTTTGTTGCCTTTTCGCCATTCGCCCTGCCAACTGCCAACTGCCCTGACTACAATTGCGTCGCATTTCGTTTTGGCCATGATTCATTGACCAGGGTAGAGAGAAGACAGACGCTCTGCTACTGAGCAAGCTAAGCAGTTGAGCGACTGGCACGACCACCGCAATTACATCCGGTAATTTAATGTAATTTTATATTTCATTTCAATCACATGCGATATCTTTCTAGCTCCCAGCCACGACGCAACTTTCAACTCTACGGATCTGAAAACAAGTAGACTCGTTAACAATTCAAACTGTACCAAGTCGAGTCGAGCGTATCTGTTTTTGGACCACCATCTTAGCCTGAAATCATTTGATTATATTTGTCGCCCTATTCACTCTGCTCAGTTTCAATTTCAGTTGGGTTTAATCAAAGCGGTGCCTTTGATATAGCAACAAATGATTGATGACTTAATTTCGGCTGCAAGTTGCCAACAAATTTGTCAATGCGCCGCACTGAGAGAGATCTTCGAATATTCATAGACAAAGATAGGCTTTGTCTTGGAAGATTCTTTGACGCTGAATTTTTGTGCCTGTTCTTTATGATTAATGGGCAAAAGACGTCCAAACAATGGCCAGAATAGTTTCTTTTTCAATTTTTTTTCGAGTTAACAAAATGTTGCTTTTTCTTTTTCCATTCATTTCATTAATTAGAATTTTTGTTTGCGAGACCATTAAACTGGCTCGCCTGGCCAACAAAATAGCCCAAAGATTAATAAGCGGCAATTAACGAAAATCAAACAACAACAAAAAAAGCGAATGGAACCTCAACTAATAACAGAAAACTGTTAGAAATAGGCGTAGCTCAATGGTTTAAAAACGAATTTGTAGCCCAACAAAATAACTCCTACCCGCTCTCTCTCTCTCTCTTTGAGTATCTCGGCTTTTTTTATTTTGCTTAATTATGCACTCAGTTCAGTTTGGCTTTGCTTTTGGTTTTATTTGATAAATTAGTCGCGCCAGGCGGTAAAGGTCAGCGAGGGGTCGCTTTTCGCAGGGTCAACTGTGCGTGTGCGTCTTTGGCTGCGTGTTTGAGTCAAGTTTTTTGTCAAAGAGTTGGCATTGGTATTTGCTTTGACTAAGCATCAATCTGCCTGCCTGCCTAGCTGTCTTAAGTATCAGGTATCAGCTTACCCAACAGGAAGCGACTCGCGGCCATTTCGCAAATCCACATTCACAAAGTGATTGACATGTTCAAGATGTCTGTAATAGAACAGAGACATCAGGAAAACTGTTGTTACATTACTGCGAGGGTTGCTAAAGCAATTGGCATTCAATTAAGTTTATACAAAAAAAAAAAAGAGCTAAGGTTTTGAAAGTAAATGCATTCCTAAATATCACTAAAAGTCTTTCCATATTATTTTTCATCTCATGGCAAGTTGCAGGACATTAATCAGTGCAACTGCATCTGTAATCCTCAGCTGCATGCACACTTAAATTATGCTCATATCAGTTCTGCTTCGACAGCCCCAACTTGGGATCTATTGTAAGTCTTCCCTCGGCTTTATCAAGGCGCTCGCTTTAACCATCTGCCAGGCTAATACCTCTGGTCTACATAATAGACGCAGCATTAAAGGCAGGAAACTAAAGAGGAGGTAGAGCAGAAAAAAAAGAACACTGCCACAATAAGCCGTAAGTTACAAACAGACTGGGGACTGGAGACTGGGAACTGGGAGCTGAGAGCTGGGGACTGTGGCTAGCTTGTAAGTTATGTGGTCAACAGAGCAGGCTGAGCCTGAAAACCTGGGCCACGACAACTGAAAGAGATCTCGTAGGGTGGCTTGGTCAATGTATTGCATTTGACAATTGGCCTGGTTAGTCGATTGCGACTGTTGGCTGGTTTGTGCTGTGGAATGCTGTTTGCAGTTAACTAGCAGCAGCAGCTGCAACAACACTTGGCCACAGCTAGCAGTTACTTGGAACTTGCCACATGCCACAATTAAATGCCAGACATTGCAGCATTTCATCTAGCTGTCAAGTCGCAGCGACAGCAACTGCCACAGCAACTGCAGCTTTGGTTAGGTGTCATCACATGTCGCCAGAGGCGCCGCTTTAAGTCATTCAAGAAATTAATATAAAGAGATGCAAAGCAGCGACCAGAATGATAAACTGACAGCCTTATGACAGCATTACGCAAATTGCCAGCCAGACACTAAGCAGACGCATCGAGCATCAAGAATCGCGCATCGGGAGAATCCCGAGTGAATCCACAGAGCAAGAGTCAAGCGAGACAGTCAACGATTGGCTTAATAAAATGATATATTAAATGCGATTAAAACGCGGCGAAAGGCGACGAAGACAACGACAACTCAGACGATGGTGAGGAAGCTGCAATAAATATATTGGAACAGCCGAGGCAGCTACTGGAGTTGCAAGTGGTTGTTGGTGATGGTGCAGTTGCAGTTGGTTCTTGGGCGCGGATACCAAAAACTTGCATGGCAACTCGAGAGTTGGGACTCGCGACTTGCGACGCGGCACGCTGATAAAAATGTTCATTAATTTAATGCGCTGAGCATAATTAAATGCGTGTTGGTCTTGGGTGCCCCATAATGACATTAAATATGTTTAAACATGCATAAATAAATACGCCGAGTAGGCACAACACTTGCCAGCAACATGTAGCAGCTGCAGGTAGCAGTTGTGGAGTTTTACTTTGCCTGATGTTTTAATCAGCCTGCCTGACCCAGACGCTTGTTGCAACAACTAGTTAAATTAATGACGCAACATGCGCACAGCGAGAGAGAGAGTGAGAAAGAAAGAAAGGGGAAGATTTACGACAGTCGCCGCTTCAATTGAGACTTTTTGTCGACCAAGCGATAAATTGTAAAGTTAATCGCTTGTCAAAGTTTTCGCGGGCACATTTATCTCTCTAAGCCACTGCTGCAATACTGGCTTGCAGTCCAGGGGCACAGGAGCTGGTCTGCTGAATAGATTCCAACGGCTGATAAGTAATAGATGCGGATTTATGACCAAAGTCGCAAACCAAAACTCTTCTGGTCACAGTCTCTCAGTCGATGGAGTCGATGCATTCGATGCAAAATGATAGACGACGAGGTCGTAAACTGCTTCAAATATACATAGTTTATAGTTTATGATCACTACAGGCTTATCATTTGCCTCAATTGATAATACGCCATAGAAGTAAGCTACCAGAAGCAGGTATTTCACCTGCAGATTTAAAACTTTGGCTCAAGGCTAAAACTTTATAAAACAAATCTCCTTTCTAAGTTGTTTATGGAGAACCTTCTCTTACAGTTATACATATAAAGTTTGTTGACATACCTTTCACTAATAATACTAATACAGAGACTGTTATTAATACACTACTAAAACATTTGAAATATTTGGACTCTGTACTGAATAAATGCGAGAGAATTTTAAGATTTGTTAACAACTTTAGACGATACTTAAAATCCCATGAATATTAAGATTTATGATTAAACACTGACTCGAGTCAGATAAACTGGGGAAATATCCTATATTAATCTTTAGTCACATATACCTTATTTCTCTTAATTACAAAAATGCAGGGTATTCAGAATTACGGCTAACTTCAACTAAAAACGTTGACTTATTGCCAACAAAATGGTATGACAATGAAGTTAAGTCTATTAACACTGACTCACATTTAAAACAAACATAGCCACAGACACATACTCTAGATATTTATACAAGTGTGCACTAATACCTCTTTTGTGTAGGTAGGTGTGATTTGTAAAGGTCTTCTGATAAGGCTACTTGTGCAATGAAAATTTACTTCGAACTTATCAATATTTTGCTGTGCTTTCGTTCTATTCGGAGAGCGAGTAATGACTGCTGTTATTGTTGTGGCTGTAGTTGCTGTTTTCTGTTGTTGTTGTTGTTATTGTTGCTGACAGCAGACAGCAGACAACAATTGTGCATTTCATGAATTGGAATCGCAAAGTTGTTGTCGTTGTTATTGTCCATTGTTTGTTGTATGGAAAATGTCATTCAAGTCGCAGCCAGTTGACAAATTGTCAACTGATATGGCAAAAGTTGTGTGTAGCCTGGAAGCTCGTATACATACAGAGCCAGTTAAAGTGCCTTTGGCTAATGTGTAAACATGTGTAGATTTATGTGTCGGCTACCACACTCTGTTTGTGCCTCCCCTCCCGCCGTGCCACAAAATTGTCTTTGCATATGCATTAGGCAAATCCGGCGCTCAGTCTGTGTTTAGGTCTTGTTTCCCTGCGGTTTTTTATTGTTATTGTTTGTCTGTCTGTCGCCCAGTCTGTTTGTCTATCTATCTCTCACTCTGTCTCTCTGTCTGTTGTTGGCAAAGTCTCAAGTTCAGTTCACACGCTTTCACTGATTGTGATTGTCAGCTTGAATTTAACGATTCGGCTTGCTCCGTTCACTTGATAGATAACGCCTAAAAAACGTACCCCATGCATAATTAACAAGTTCAACATAGCACACACACTCTCGCACTCTCGCACAACACGCAGCAAGCTGGTCTTATAAGGTTTCGGCTGACTTGAGCTCTGGGAGCGTGTGCGCTTCTCTTGAAACGCTATAACGTTTGTCGGCATGCCCCAACAAATTGCTGCTAATGAGCTGCAGCAATGTTGCACCTCCTTCCCCCCTTTCCGACGCTCTCTTTTTCTCACTACCTGTGCCGTACACTCTCTTAATTAAAACCATAAACAGAACAGAAGTCGCTTATGCTTACCTAACACGGCTGCCAGTTGTCTTCGCTCCATTTGTTGCAAATGCAGCAAAAAGGACTCCAGGGAAATGCCGAATACCGAGCCAAGTTACCTCGTTGATGTTACCTCGCAGTGCGTCAACTGCAAGAAAATAACGAAATTCACATTAATGAAAATTAATTTAAATTTAAATTGTATACCAAATAATATATTTATGATAACTGTCTGTAAATGTAATGTAAAGAGAAATTTTAAGATGTAGTATTAAATTGAATGACAAACTCACTTTTATTATAAAATAAGCTATTTTACTTATGTAATTTACGGTTAATTAAAATCGCACATAGTTTACTAGGCAACATTCAGAATATTTTTAACTTTACAGATAAGAAAATATAGGTAAATTAAATATAGGAATATAGGAAAATTAAAAATAAAATACTAAATGAGTAAAAGTGAACTTAAGCGCATTAAAATAGTTGAAAGCTGCATTCAATTATTTCATTAAAAAATTATTCTTCAATTTAACTATATTTGAATAGGAAACTTTAAACATATTAATTGCTGTATGAACAGCATAATTATTTTTTTAAAGTCAACTTTTTATTGAAATAAACTTACAAAAATAAAACTTGTTTTCCCATTTTGTCATTAAATTGTACAGCCAATTTTTCCAATCAAATTTGCGACCAGCTTATCAATAAAAAAAAACCAACAATGTATAAATATAAAAAACTAAACATAGCGTAGAAAAAAGGTGGAAATAATTGTAGACAGAAATTCATTTGGTATGGCACAGTGCGAGGCCATAAATGTCATTCCCAGGCAAAATGGCAAATGCTCTCCCGACGTTGTTGCCACACGCTTTTTGGCATAGTCAGGCAGCCAGCGTGGGCTTGTCAACAACAACAGAAACAGCGAGTCGACAACAAGCAGCCGTAAATCAGCGGAAGGTGCTGCCCCTACTCCACTCCCGCACACCGACTCCCTTGCGTCGTAAAACATTGAAAATTATGATTTAACGCAAATTTTGTAATTAATCTTGACAAATAAAGCGGCCCGAGGAGCTATTGACACCCCCGCCTGCCCCTGCTACCGCAACTTTCTCGTCTTTGTGTTCATCTTGGCTGAAGGAGTTAAGTTTTAATGCCCTGCCAGACTTTGTATTTATCTTCCTGCACAGTTTTTACATGCATAAATCTTGGCGGCACTTTCAGCCAGCAAAGATGTTCTTCTACACGAAGTGTGCGGAGTGCTACTCTGTTAGCTAGCCAGCCTGGCGTGGCATTTCCCCTACATGTCTGTCTGTCTGCTGGGCTGCTTGCAACATCATCATCATTATCCTTCATTATTATTTATGAAGTTTTCTTGTGTTCTCAACCGGTTTGGTGTGGAAGCCTCTCAAGTATTTCGTAATTGTGCCAAGTTATGCACAAATGCACATTTTTTGTTGTTGATTCGACCTTTTTCGGCTGCCTTATTTAGTAAATTATTGCGTTTTAAATGGTGAGCAATAAAGAGATAGAAAGAGAGAGAGAGAGAAAGAGAGAGAGAGACCTAACGGAAGAAAGAGCCTTTGGTGACCTTTACGAGGCGCTGCAGCCTGCTCGAATCTTAATTATATGTTGGCAGCTCACGACGCTGATGAACAGTAGCAATTATTTGCCAGGCGCAGCACTCAACACTCTTCATTCACACACACAGAGATCGCGGGAGCCAGAGAGACACCGAGAGAGAGGGAGATCGAGCAGTTGATGATATATAGCCATATTACGTATACGCCACGTATGGCCGACTGTCTTAACTAATTGCCAAGAGAGTCAAAGCCAAAAGCCGCAGTTGAGTCGCGAGTAACTTGAAGCTGTCATTAACTTGGCAGCCTGGCGACGTCTGAGTGCCAATGCAATGTGCCAGGCCAAAAGCAGGGCAACATCATAATCCCCACAGCTTACAGCAACGGCTTCACTCGCTCTATAGCTATGTATAGCTGTGTATCCACAAATGTAGTTGTAGTTGAAGCTGAGAATCTTCTGTGTATCTGTTGCTTGACTATTTTGTGCTGTGTAAGCAACGCTGATGAAGCTGCTGCTGCTCAGACTCAAACTCATAGTGATTGTTGCCAGCCTGTTGCTGTTGCCTGTTTCTAATCAGATTTAAAAGATTTCCATTCTCTCTTTGCCTTATATTTCGACTGATTTGTTTGCTAGCGCGATGCGTCAAACTGCTTCATATTTCGATTCAATATCGCTTCCCGATTCTTTCTCGCTTCTTTTTGTACCCGTCAGCAAAGCAAATAAAAGTAAAATATATAATAACAAAAAAAAGAGAGAGCGAGAAAAACGTGACTGTTATGAAAAAGTCGTGTATGTTATTTTATTTATTTTTTGTTTTTTTGTGGTTATCTGCGTGTGTCGAGTAGTTGACAGTAAAGGAGGAGCAACAACAATGCGAGACAAACAATGCGCGCAATTTTGAATGCGTTGGCAAAGCTTAAAATGACAATGTGAAACGACTCGTTCTATTGTCTGCCCCTTTATTAATTTTGTGTGTGTATCTGTTGGTTATTAACTACAAACACACACACATAGGCTGGGAATAACAATAATAGATAGTTATTAACAATAGACTAGACTGTCTATCGCATTCTCTCTCACTCTGTCAGCTCATAAACTGTATTATGGGTTTCATAAGCTGGGCCCTAAAAACCTGTCTCTATCTTCTATAGATTGATATCTGGCTGCTCCGCTTATCTCTGGTGCTGCCTTTCCAAAACCTGACTTTTTATCATAGGCCAGCTAATGCTTAAGTTGGCAACATATTTTTTGTTCAGCCTTTCTATTGATTGCTCTATTGCTTCAGCAATCTGGTTTTCGATTTTCACAGTCAGTTTGTCTGTCTGCTCAGACTAAGTTATGATACTATCTGATTAACTATCAGCATTTAATCTACATGCAGTGATCTACATCTTAATTTGCGCAACTAATTAAACTGCCTAAATATTTGAATACACTTAAGAATACTTTTGTGTCTTTAAGATACCTTTGGGTACAGCTCTTATAGCCAGGTATTACATAACTTTTGATACTTACAATTTTGGTATTTAGTATAGCTGTCATTACTCGATATTTAATCATAGCTAGTTAATAATACTTTCGTATCGTTTTAAGCTCTAATATCTTACCTACTTAGTTACATAAGTTCTAACTTGATCTATGTATCTGTGTAATGTTCTCCCTGAAGTAACTTTACAACTTTTCTTAACCAAGCATATACATACATTTTATACATTGTAGCTCGATAATAACCACTTTTTCAAGAAGGGAAAGTCTTGTTTAATTATTTTTTTAACAGCAAGTTGATCGATTCTCTCGCTAGCTACATATAGCTCAACTATTAAGTCCGTCCGTCTCCGTCGTTGCTTCGTGCCGGGTTATTTGATGTTAAAGCCCCCCTCCATTGCAAAACGCCGCCCATGTACATATTTAGACAGCAGCCTGGCTGCCATCCAGGCTTTATGCCTGTAGCGCGTGGGTGGGTGCAGCAAGAGCCGAACCAGAGCCAGACCCAGAGGTGGAGTACACAGCAAGAGTTTTTGCTTCAGCTGCAATTTGAGTTGAGTTTTTTGTCTGGCTTTTAAGGTACGTCTAGAGCCAGTTTTGTGGTTAGTTTGGTTGGCTGTCTGTCTGCTTTGTAACTTGTAATCAAAAGCGCTCAAAATATTCGACGCTTAATCAATTAACTAACATAATTTCGTGCAAAAGTAATTAACTACCCCGTTGAGATAGTCGGCCGACAAATGTTTGCTGTCAGTAGCATTTAGTGTCATTCATTTTGCGACCAAGCGGCGCCCACTTCCATGCAAGGAACTTGTTTTGGGTCATCCTTCGGCCATGTTGCACTTGCAATGTATATGCGTATATAGCTTTAATTTTGTAGCACTTAATGGTACTTTTGGGGGCGGACAGAATAAGAAAGATTCTCGTCGAAATTTCCGCAACGCGAAATCAAAAATCAATACATAATTCTTTTGACATGCCAATCGCACATTTGTGGCATGCAACGCGGCAACAGAGCCACAACGACAACATGTTTGCGCGACTCATTGAGATAAAAATGCAATGCAGACGTTGCTGGCGAGCTGGTGAGCTCAGCTCGAAGCTGGAAGCTGGAAGCTGGTGAACGTAGCAGGAACAAAACGACGACAAGCAGCCAACAGGCAACAGTTGCAACTGTTCAAGCTGCACCTTAAAACGTTAAAAAAATAAAATAAAATACACTGACAGTACCCGGAGTCGAGAGTGGAGAACGACTTTGCGAGAAGCGAATAAAAAAAGTGAAATCTGCTAGAATTGATCTGGGGAGTCGTCGTCGTGGTCGTGGTCGTGGCTTCAAACTGGTTCTGTAGAGGAAGTAAGAGTCAGAGCTGACCAGAGCTCTGGTCAAAGCTGCGGTTTCTGCTGCGACCTCAACTCAGCTCAGCTCAGCCCCGGCCAGTCAGCAGCGCCTTTCATTCGCTGTCAGCATCAATTGAAGCAGCCGGCCTGTGCCCTGTCCCTGTCCCCTGTCCCCTGCCCCCTATCCCCTATCTCTGCCCCTCAGCTGCAGCTCGACAAACTCAAAAGCGCAAGATATATGAGCAGTGCTATGTTGTGACTACTGCCCGCTGTGCACCTGTGTGAATGGGCATGGAGATGAAGATGGAGTCTTCGTCGCCGCTGACTTTGACTTTGACTTGGACACAACATCAAAGCTGTAGCTGAAGCTGAAGCTGAAGATGATGCTGGGATGTGCTGAGCTGAGCTGCCTGGCTTGATGGGCTTTTAAATGATGCCATTTGTTGCTGTTGCGTGTGAGTTGTGTGCGATGTGTTGCGACCGGTAGCAAAAACCCTTTTTTTGACCAATTGTTGGGCTATTTGCAATGCTACCAATCCAGTTAGTTCATCCCATTTGCCCAGCAGCGATCATTAACGCCGACGGATCGCAGCGGCGCTTTGAACAATCTTTTTACAATTTCTGCCGAAAAAAAGTGACAACAACAAGAAGTACAATATAAAGCCAACCAAAAAGGTCAGCGCTACCGTCAGCATTAAAAAAAATGTAAAAACAAACAAAACATAGGTATAAAAAAAAGAAAATAAAAATAAATAAAACATAAAATGAGCGAGAAAGGGAGCGAGATTGTCTGGCCTCTGGCTGAGTCTGGAGTTTGAGTATGGGCCATTCTAGGAAACGCAGCAACTTTTTCAGAAGTGGAAATAAAAACTGAAAAAAACTAAAACAACTACAACGAACCCAGCTAACAAGACACTTGGACTCTGAACTACACTTGCTCTGCTGAAAAGCGAACCTAATATAACATTTTATTTGAAGCCTAAAGAAAGCCAATCAAACCGAATGCTTAACATTGATATATTCCAATTGTCTAATGTTTAATAACACAATCAGTAGTGTTTTAATTTTTATTTCTAATTATAGTATTTTAATATATCAAATAGCTATATTAATGAAATAAAGAAGTTTTTAAATATTTAATTTGAAGACTCATTTCCGTTTGTAACGGTACGTATATAATTGTTGACATCAACAATACATATTTATATACAATTCTTATCTTCTTCCTTTCTTCGAAATTGCCTTTATTCTATTTTCAATTCAAAAAACCCTTCATTTAATGAGTCTAAAAGCCTTAGTCATTCTAATGCACGCTTAAGTATTTGCCATTTTATTCTTAACATAGTTCATTATCCTTTGTTTTTTTCAGCTAGTTCATTGTACTTAAGTAGTAGCACTCGTGCCGCAGTTAGCTGTAATTCAGCTCATTGTCATGGTTAAGTAGCGATCTGTGCACGAAACTCGAAACTCGAAACGAAACGCTCTCAAAACCGTTGACGTTTGGAAGTGTGTGATAAAGGAACTTTAGAGCTTAAGCTTTGGCTTGATGGCTTAAGTTGAAGTTCAAGATGAGACTTTCAACTATTGCGGCTGCTGAAGCTGCCTGACCTGTTGGCATATATTACAGCTGAATGTTGGAGCTGAAGCTGCACCTGAACTGGTGGCAGATTCACACGACTTTGAGCCTGGTTAAGTGTTGTGACTTAGACTGCAATTAGACAAGAGCGCAACCGCCACCAACAGAGTCAGAGTCGGAGTTGAAGCACTTAGTGCAATGCTTACTGGGGCCTCTTGGGGGTCAACAGACCTGATGGATTGTCTGCAGACACTTGCGCTCTCTCTCCGCTGTCTCTCGCTTGTCTCTCACTTGTCTCTCACTCGCTTACACTGATGGTGGGCACATCACTTGGCCTCAACACACAAATCACGCACTTTTATTTGCCAGGCCAGTACAGTACAGAGACAGAACAGGAAGACAGGAGTAGGGATTTAGTCAGAGCAGAGCGGATGAGGCGGCCTTTTAAGGCTGCCTTGGCATGAGCTTGCAAATTGTTGCTGCTTACAGTTTCCTGCTGCAACTTTATGGCTGTGGCAGCCACAGCAACTACGACAGCGGCGACAGCAGCAGCAACTGTGGATAGCTCTGGGTCATTTTAAGAATCGGTCGAGTCAAGGCAAATGCTTGCAACTTGAAACCTGCAGGAGCCAGCCTATGTGTGCAGGAGGTGTCCCAAACAGCAATGAGATTTTGTTTTCTTATTTTCTTTTTTTTTTGTGCTCTTCTCGTTTTTTGTTTTCATACTTTTTGCTGTACTGAGCACAAAAAACCAGTTACTGACTCCAACGACTGCGACTGCGACTGCTCCTGTGGCATGCTGTAATTGATATTGCATCTGTCTGTGTGTAAGTGTGTGTATTTTTATGTGGCTGGCTCTGTATGCATGTTGAGCTGAGCTGAGCTGAGCTGGAGTTCAAGTTTCAGGCTCACACGTGTTGCTAATGAGACATAACTCAAACACAACAACATGGTACATCAAAATCAACACACACACTCGCAACTGATAACCTAATAAAGTCATAGCAATTAAGCCCTGACTACCAACAACATGGGCAACAACTCTACTCTTCGAGTACAACTTGTTTGCCAAATCCAAAAAGTTGCCTAAAATGATGTCACTTGCCGCGACTTGTCTCGCAATTATAGCCAAAAAATCGCGCTCTGTGCCGAGAACTGTCCAACAGTCCCACTGTCGATTCAAAAGCCTTTTATTATACAATTTTTCGTTGTCTTCTTCTACTTCGTTTATTTTTCCCCCAAAACTTTATCTTTTATTTTTCATTGTCTGCTTGTGAGTGTAATACTATTTTTTGGGCCTCTTTGCCTTTTGTGTGGGCTACGAAATAATTATGCCCCCCCCCCCTCCCTCCCTCTATCACTCACTCTTTTTTGAAAAATCATTATTTTAATCGTTTATTGACTTGTTTAAAGCGCCGCTAAATGTTTTTTCTATCTGCCACAAATTATTCGAAATGATGGCGCAGAAAAAGAGAACTTATTTTTTTTTATGAATTGTTAACTATTATAGCAAGTATTCAGCATGAAGCTTATAACTTTCAGTTTGGTCTAAATATAGTTGATATGCTTTGTTTTTAAAGAAGCTTGAAAGTTCATGACGCTTTGGAAGATTTTGGAAATATTATTTTTGCTTAAATATGTAAAATAAATATTTATTTAAGCTCATAAAAAAAGAAGAACATTTAACAAAACAGTTTTACAAATATTATGAAAACCCTTAAGAAACTTTGAGTTCAAGTATTTGAATCGCAAATTGCTGAGATCTCTATGTTTAGTTTACATACTTTTATGTCTGCTTTTAAATGTGAATCAATTCGAAACAACAATACATGTGGCTGGGGGTTAAAAGGGTCCGTCTGTTCATTAACATTTAAACATTAACAGGTAAATCTTTGGTCTCCACGATAACTTATATCTAACATAATTTGAGGCAAAAGATCTATTAGTTGACTGTGATTAATGATGCATAGCGAAATGGTAATAAAACAAAAAAAAAATGGTAACACATAAGAGAACGAAATACATAATATCTTATTGTACATATAATATTGAACTCACCTGCCCTTTAGAGGCCAAGGACACAACGGGCAGCAGTGCTGTTGTTGCTCAGGTTGTTGTTGCTGCTGATTTTTATTATAGGCTCTAACTTTTGAGAGTCTCTTTTGTCTGGCGTCTGACTTTTATGAGGTGTTTTATGTCAGTGTGGGTTCTCGTGTGTCAGAATGTGTGTGTATTTGCACTGCTCTCCTCTATTTGATAGCTTAGACCTTTCAACTGTTGCTGTTCTCGACTCGAACGAGTTGACTTGGCTCTTCTGCTGCTTCTGCTTCTCCAACTCGATAGAGTCTCTCCACGCTAATTTGTTGAATCTTCCACTTGCTCTTTTTCTGCCTCAGCAACTCCTCGCCCTTCGGCTTCCTCTCTTCGTCCTCTTCTTGCTCCCTCGCTGTTTTCGATCACAAAATTTGCAAGTGCTTACTAATAGAACGTTTTGTGTTGTGTTAATGAATTCGAGAGTTTTATTGACACTGCGCTGCTTTGCCGATGACGTTGTCGTTGTCGTTGTCGTTGACGTTGCTCATTTCTCGTTGTTGTTTCATATATTTTTTCCGTTTTTTTTTTTTCGTTTTTGTTGTCGATTTTGTTCTTTTTTTTCGCCACGTTTCTGTGCATGTCTGTTTCTATTTCTATTTTCTGTTGTATTATCAGTTTATCTAACACTTTGGCTGTTGTTGTCGCCTTCTGTGATATCTCTACCTCGCTCGCAGCTGGCGCTGTCACTGCTTGGCTGCTCGATTGCTAATGCCTGTTGACTGTTTGCTGTGGACGACGACGAACTGCGCGCGCCGCTCGCTGACGGTGCACTGATCGGATCGACACAAACGTGGCCAACACGACAGGTAACCACCAAAAGCGACGTACACAAAAAAACGCGCCACCAACAGTAACAACAACAGCAGCAGCAGCAGCGACCCGAAGAGCAACAACTATCACATATAGAAGTTAAGGCCTGGAGCTGGAGCTGGCGCTGGACTGAGTCACTGACTAACAAAACTCTGGCCTCTCAGTCTCTCTGAGTCTCTGAGTTCCAAGCGTTTTTTGTACGTTTTGCTACGCGACTCGCTCGCTTGCGTTCCAATTTGCGACTTGCCTGGGTTCGTTTGTGGTACGGGGTTTTTGTAACCTCGCCGAGGTGCCTCGTTCATCGCCGTCGTTGTTAGCGCACTCTTCACCAGACCTGCGTGGTGGCACTCTGTTCGTCTCGCTTGCACATGGCGCGCTCAGTGAAGCGTATTAGCACAGGTGTAATTACCTGTTCGCTAGCCAGCTATGGCCATCTCACTTTCGCACTAATGCTCTCTCACTATCGTTCTCGCTCTCCCTCTCTCGCTTGCGCTCTCTCTGTCTCGCAGTCTCTCAGCTGCAGCATAATGATCATTAGTTTGAGCCGCTCTGCTTCTGACTCCAGTTTCGTTGGCTAAATTGTCGCCATGTGCGCCCTGCCCTTGCCCCCGCTGTGTGGCCCCAATAAACCCGAGACAGTATTGCTTAAGAGCCAGAGCCAGCAGTGCTTCCGACTTTTCACCAGAATTTTAAAGGTACACACATACACACCACACACCAAAAGAAATTCGCCTCACTGTTTGACCCGATCCATGTGAACTTTGCTGACGGCCAGACGGACAGACGAACAGACTTCCGCTGGCCATTTACAATTGGTTACATTGCCCAGCTATAATTTCAATATCGCGTCAATCGTTTAAAAGCAATCTTCTTAACTGCCTAACTGCTCCCTTATTATGCAGACCCGACCGGAACTAGCTACGCATCACACCAAGAATGTACAATAGTATGGCAATGGCAAACGGAAGTTTGCCACGCGTCGCATCCCAGCAGCAACTCTAGGAGCTCTCTAATTGTTCATTATGATCGATCATCATCCTCTCGTCAGGATAGGCATCGATGCTACCTTTCAATGACCGCAACTTCCGTCTAGTTGTTGTTGCCTGCCAGCTGCATTCATGTGGAAATTTTCGCTACTGTTACTTAGATTGTTACTGGGTGCTCTATGCTTTGATTTCATTGCAAAATCATTCGCCGTTTTCATGTTTATCTTTTTTTTCTTCTATTTTTTTGTGGAGCTTTGCAACGTCTGCTTAACGGAAGCAACCGTTAGACGATCTGTTCCCGGTGACCGGTGACTAAATGCAATTAGTTGCAGCAACAAACTGCAGCTGTTACCGCTGTGGCTGCCACTGCTGTTCCTCTTGCTGTTGCAGCTTTCCATTTGACTAAGCAGCCGCTGCTGTAAATGATCCCGGCAAAATATTTACCTTCCTCTGCTAGCATCTATCATCGCGTAATTCCAAAATATAACACCACATTTACTCTTCGACTTTAACTAAAACCAATTAATTTATTGTCTTTTTACTCCCATTAGTTTATCAATACACAAAAGCGATTCTTATTACTGATTAGCTTTCATCTAAGTTAATACTGCATTGATCTATTGCTAAAAGTAATTCGCAATGTTGAAACTATTAAACCCGAATTCCTTACTAACAAATTGTTAATTGAAAACTTCACAATTTGTTTGCCTCTTGCAGATTAAAAAATTTTTTCACATTTTCTTTTCTTTTCTAAGTAAATATAAATATTGGTAATATTGCCAACTACCTTATTTGTAAAATATTTGATTCTTACTTTAACTTTATAACCTTAAGATCTTCAATAATATTGCCATTATCTAAACGTTTTTCATGTAAAAGCCAAATAAAGAAATTGGATTTTGGAAACAGCTTATAATCGTCAAAATCATTTTCCAAATATACAAATATAGTTCTTATATACTACTATCAGTTTTCGAAATATAAAAACTTTAAAAATTTCCCATAAATATTTAAAGTACTTATAAGAAGCAAGAAAACATAGACAAAATAACAGGATATTAAATAAAAATTTGAATGTAAACTCTTAACTCTTATTATTAGCTATTTAGTTCACTGTGAGTGTATTCAAACGTTATTTTGAAGTACTCGTATGAGTGATGAGCGTGCATGTATTCGTTCTCGTATATTTAAAATTTTAGTAACTGCACATGACTATAATGCGACTAATCTATTGTTATTTCAACAGTCGGCGAAAATATAAACAGTTCGTTAGTCGCATAACAATTTGAGGGAAATTCATTAAAAGAAAGTGTGCTCGCCTTAGAGTTACCCTGTAATCAAACAGATGAAGTATAGATAATAGACTATGTCGGACTTTTTCACTTGTAATGCAATTATGAAAAATGTATGAATTCTGGCAACATAATATCATAACTGGTATTTTGGCTAGCTCCTCATCATAGATTCAAAGGTAAATAGAATTTTATATATAAAATGCCATAATGCCCGTGTATTCGAAACTCATGCATTCGTTATTTTATTTTATTTCATTTAATTTTTTACATTGTCATCGAACCGTGACGGCGCGTTGTTTTTGTGCGATGTGTGTTTTACGAGTGTGTGTGCGTGTGTGTGATGTACCTGTGTCTAGAGCCATTGGCTCAGTGTAACCCCCGTTTGATGATCTAAGTATAGAACATGCGATAATGTTTATGGCCCTCTCTCTGCTCGCTTTATAGGGGTGCACAGCCGTGTGCTATCTGCGCCTGCATGACAGACGCTAGAACACACAAAAACTAAATAGAAAAAATGGTAGTTAAAAATGCAATTGAATAAGCCAGAAATGGGCGCTACTGTGCGCCGGATCTATAGCTACAGTTTGAAAGAAGGGATAATTAATTATGCCGTGGGTGCTGCTGCTGCTACTGGTGACATTTTGCAGCTTGTCTTGATAAGGAAATGACGCGGCAACAACAACCGATCTATAGAGTAACTCCAAAGTAACACACATACGAATACAAATTCGAAAAAACTCCAACGACGGAAGCCAAACACTTTCTGTCATCTCAGCAGTTAGTGCTCCAATTTCATATACACAGATACATGATATATACACACATACATACAGATGCAAAGAGTATATACGACTAGTATGTTTCTAAGCATGACTCAGGCAGCCCGATTCATTTCCCCCGTTTAACGTCTCCCCCTTGACATTTTGTTTTGACAAATTGTGCAATTGTTGTTGTTGTTTGACTTTTGTTATTGTTTTCGTTGCATTAGTTGCAATTATTGGCCAAATGCAATTGCAAATTGCATTTTGGGAAAGCTGCAACAATTTCGGGTGAAAGTTGCAACATATGTGTGCAGCAGCTGGCGTCAATCCTGCCACAAGACTCAGTCTATGTCTCTTTCTCAATTGTAGTCTCCAACGCCGTCTTCGTCTTGATTCAGTTCTAACTAATGAGCTTTCACCAAAGCAGGAAAAATCATTTTCAAGAACTTCCCGTAGAACTTCAACTTCAACCGAACTAACGGATGTTTAGTCAGGCTAAAAAAAAGCAACAGGCCCAAAAGTGTTCTGGGCCAGGAGGCCAGACGGGTCAAAAGCAATTGACCGCACAGCAGGAACAGCAGCAAAAAAAGGGCCTTAACTTAATGTAAAGTTGGCACGGCAACAACGACAGTAGCTGCTAGAAACAATAACAATAACAATGATAAAAATATAATAATAACAATAATAATAATAACAACAATAAGCCAGCATGTATGACCATTTTGACCACATTTAAGTGAAGTCATCAAAACAGAATTCTGTGAAACTTTTGCCGCTGCCCGACATAAAACCCAAATAAGAAAAAAAAACCCAAAAAGAAAACAGAAAGAGGATTTCTTAATTACTAGGGGCCAGTCGACCAGCCGACCAGGCCGGCGAAAAAAAGCGGTGCGTTTAGGGTCAGTTTCTTGTATTGGCCTCATCATAATTACAGGGCAGTTCTTGCTCCATAAGCCGGGGCCAATGTGATATGTCGCGCTCTATTGCCAGAGCTCACTGTCTCCGAGCGGTGGCGACTCCTCCTCCCGGTTCCTCGCTTCTGCTTTGAGCCGACAATTATTTTACGAGCTAACTGAAATTCTAACAACAACAAGTACAACTCACGACAATTCAGAGATCCCAAAATGGGTTTCAGTAGTTCTTTTCCTTTACACTATTTTTTTTTTAAGTATTTTTATGTCAAATTCTGGTTATGCGGTAGTCTAACGTTACGGCTGGCTGCCTCAACAGATCTGCGATAGCGAAATAAATTTTTAAAATGCTGCGCATGTGCGACAACAACAAGAACAGCAACTACAATAACAACCAAAAATGTCACCCAAAACAATATAATATTTTTTTGGGAGAAAAGCGTTTAATTTTGTAGCTCAAAATTATAACGATTTTCCAGCATTTAGCCAGGAGTTGCAAGCTGCAAGTTGCAACTTGGGAGGAGTTTTTCACCCCGCCTTCGATACTTTCATGCCACATTGCCGCAACCAGCGGAGCAGAAATTAAAGAAAAAATTGTAAATGTGCAACAGGTCTACATTCATTGGCGACTTCTTCACAGATCCACTGCGCCACAGATCGTCTGCTTGGGTAGGTTGTACTAGGTTTACCCAGGCCCTAAATGACTATGATAATAATTTAGACTCTTATCGCTCAAACATGCCATATGGCTGAACGGCCGACTGCCTCAAAGCCGACTCACTGCCTTATTGTAGCGCGCGGCAACGACTGGGCAAATATTTTCCGCAACTGCTGCTAGGAAAGGAAAATTGTGAAAAATTATGTGCTAAACACGCAGCTTGCAAATAGCTTGCAAATGGTACAGTTACCGCAAAAGGCAGGGGCTTATTTTTAAAAAATACTAACCACACTGTGCAGCACAGTTTACGTATTTACTATCGAAAGCTTGACGAAGTTTATAATAGATATAAATGAAGCTCTAAACTTCCATTTGAATGCTAATACATGTTCTGTACAAATTATCTTTGATAGTACTTCAAATTGAAAGTAGTTACGATTAGCAATATCCATATCTTAATACAACTCTGCTAATTTGATAGACAGTAAAATAAGGTAAGAACACTTTACTTTGCTGTAAGTACAGAGACGTTCAGCTATATTCAGATAATGCTGTGATACAATTCTATTCTTAAGAAAAGTACTCTTGGCATTGCTTTCTACATTGTCCACAATTTAAATCTTCCACCGTTGCATTGATTTTCCATTTTGTTAATTTTAAAGTTAATAAATACTAAGCTTTCATTGAGATAGCTCTCTTCTCTTACCAATACTGACGACTGAAACTGCTTTTCTTGGAAGGAAATACTTCTTACATTTCCCTTCCATTAAAAATCTACATTACATATCCGAAGCTCTCTTAATGCTCAAAGATAATAATTGCAGTATTTCAAATCAATCTCACATTTCTAATTCTTTTTGATCAATCTTAGACTTGCAGCTAAGTGTATCCGTCGCGCTAGATAGCGCCACTTTAGCGTTTCAATTAAAATACAATAACAACTCTATTATCGTGCAATAAGCCAATATCAATAAACGTCATCGATTTGCCAGCTGCCTGGACTGAGTATCTGAGTATCTACCACATACTTGTAGTCATAGGCAATCGGACGTACAAACGTACTACAAGATGACGTGAGATATGAAACGCTCTAAAAACAATAAAAGCAGAAATCAATTTTCCACTAAAGTGCAGCGGCAAGTTGCAGGTTGCCGTTGCAATGATGCGTAAACGTGTTGAGGTTGAAGTTGTTGCTGCTGCTATTGTTGTCGTTGTTGTTGTCGTTAGCTACCGAATGCTGTTCGGATGGTTGTTTGTGTGGCAGGCTAACACCTTAAATGGTAGCCGGGCCACTTGCTGACAAGCTCGAGTAACTCGAGAGCCTGTGATTATCTGTAGCTCGAGAAATATTTATGAACTGATGGCTGAACGCACAATCATTGATGAGGATGCAACTGCAGCTCCAACTGTGATCTTATCGCTGCCCCAGCTGGCACCAACTATGGCCATTGGGTATTGATACCATTAGCAGGCTGAGGTTGAGGCTAAGGCTGAGACTGAGACTGAGGCATAGGCCACGCCATCTTGCCGCAAAATGTAGATGATTAGCAGGAAGCACGCTTTGTAGCTACAAAAGTATCTTATGAATATTAAAAAAAAAAAAACAAAAGTAGCAGCAACAAAAGCAAATCTTTGAGGGGTCGGGCTGTTGCTCTTACTGTTCCTATGGTTGTGGCCGTTGCTTTGGCCAACAGGTGTAATAATTGAAACCGCTCGCTCCATGGAAAACGCTAATCACGCTCTAGCTGCCGCTGTCAAGCAAATTATGAGCCAGGCGTCTCGCAGCTACTTCAAGATACATTCTGCACTTTGCTTGCTTGCGGTTACGCTCTGTGCCTTAGCATTATTGCATTCAGCAGCTGTAAAATTACAGCAAAGCCGGAGTACGAACCAAAAATGTTGTTCAGGCTTGCAGCGTGTGCTTTTCGGAATATAACTTATACGCCGCATAGGAGTCAGCACTAAGCTCATTGTCCTGCCTGCTGATTTTCCCACGCTCTACTCCTGACTTGGACCTGAACCTACCTTAATTAGCGGTCAGCCAAGCGTGCTCAGTTGTCGCACCTGTGCACACCACAAAGTTGCACCACAGTTAACGCTTCTCTCGGTGGTTGCTTCGGCCCATTCAGGGAATGACTTACGCATTTCAAATGAAGCAAACGAAATTTACATATCAATCGCCCAAAAAAGCTGCGCCTCATGTTGATAATTATCATCGAGCATGAGTGCCAGTGTGAGCGCGAGTACTCGTATGAACACCCAAATGCAATTGAATTGAAGAGCAGCCGGCCAGCAGAGGTCACAGACTGTGCACACACAGCTAAATTATCAGAAGCTACACAAGGCAAAACCATACAGGGATGAAAGGTAAAATGATTAAGCGACTACACAACACAACAAGTTAGGGAATTTTAAATTAAGCATTAATACAGTTTAAGATGCATTTAAGATATGAGTATAATCAAAATAAAAACAAAGAGGAAACTAAATGAGAGATGCAGTAAAAGACAAATATACTGTTAGACGTCATCTACTGGTAAAGTCAACTACTTTTTTACTATATTACCTATGCGGACCTTAAATATGCAATGATAACATATACATTATAAAATGATATCAAATGGATCTGTTTTCAATATAAAATGAAGCTCAACAAATATAAAATAATCGTATATTCTGACATATTTAGCTTAATAAAAATTATATAACTTCTATTAAGAAATAATCCCCTTTTATTTATATTAGTAGCTTTAAATGTAGTCAATATACGTTTGCTTCTAAAATTAGCTCGGCTGCCAACTATAGCTACTGTTAATTTACATGCGAAGAGCTTAGAACCTGTTGCTTGGTGTAATTGATGGGACCACGCGACGCAAGAACTCAACGGTGGTAGAGAGGAAGAGGGGCAGAGTGCACCTGTGTGCAGTGCGCACAAAATAATGCAAATTATCGGCTAGAATTGCACAGAATAGTCAGGTGCGAGCAGATGTGCAGATAAAGATACAAGTCTACTCTCATAATTGAGTTGCAAATGCGGCGGTTGAAAGGCGGTGTCGATGGACTACTCTCCGCCACCCCCCATTCCACACATATCTCCCTATCTGTGGGTTAGGTCTTGAACTTGAGGTTCCCAGGCCTAGCCAGCTACCACGGGATTTTACATTTAAATCGCCTAATGCCATTTGAAAGCAAGAAGCAAACCAACATCAAATTTAAATACGCGCTTTCACAGATAATCATCATAATTATCTTGCAACAATAAATAAAATACGAGTATATCTAGGCAAATTACAACAATTAAAGCTCTTGCGCTCCCAACGCACAGTTAGACAACACCCAAAAAAAGCCTAGGCGAAAGCAGGCGATTACTAACTAACTATATTTTTGTGCAGCGTATGTTAATATATATACATATATCTATGTATTGTATATGTTACATTGTACGTTGTACATTGTACATTGTACTATCTACTATACTACATAATAAACATAATTTTCACACGCGTTTCATTTTCGGGGCGCACACACACAAATTAGGCAGAAAAACACTCAGAGAGACCCGAAAGAGCCCGAAAAACGCGAGCAAATGCTTGGGCTCAATTTGTAAGCGAGATACGTTTCAAAAATACTTCACACAGTTTCAAAAAATAAAAGTAAGCTTTAACCAAGTTTAGAAGTCTACTTATGTTAGAGTTTATTTATATGTAGCCAGAAGAATAACATTTACTGATTGGGTTGACAGCAATTATTTAATATTTGTAATAGTTGCACTATATTTATTACGATGCCTGCTAAATATAAAAATGAGCTTTCCTCAGCTTACACAAATAACAAATACATCAGTTCACATATCAATATATTTATGATAGCTTATTAATGAAATACATTTAAGAATTTGGGACATTTTATTAAATGATAATATTAATTTTAGAAAATCTAAAAATTATGTAGATCCTTTGAAGACATATTAATTTATATTATATTTAATTTTCGTATTATATATCAGACATAGATCCAAAGATAGATACACAAATAGGCTGTAGTTGGTTATAAACATATTATTGAAATTCATTCAACTTCCACAACTGTCAGTAATTTGTCAAATAACCCACCTATCTAGTTGTTTTAACCATAGCAGAAATTATTATTTGTAGTATTGTTGTTATTGCTTTTGCGACTGTTGTTGTTATTGCTGTTGGTGGTGTAAGTGTTGTTGGAGTCGGAGTTGCGTGGTGCGACGATGACGACTAAGCCCATGCCCATTGCCTCAAAAGCGGAAACTCATTGGCAACGCTCCGTTGCGTAAATTTCTCGACGCGACTTTTCGGGCAACAGGTTAACAAAAAATAAAATAAAACTGACAAAGACAGCAACAAAAAAGACTGCAAAAAACCAAAATCTGACGCCAAAAACCACCAGCAAAATGGCCGAACAGATAACAACAACAAAAACAACACACAAAAAGGAAAAAAATAAAAAATGTTTTAATATTTCAGTTACGCTTCGGCAAGCGGCGACATCGCGATAGGCAGGCTCTACATAGACTTCTTGAAAAAAATAACAACAACGTGAGCAATTCAAATTTGCTAGAGCGAGACAGTTAGAGTGAGTGGTAAAAGGAGATAGCGTTAATAGGGGGAAGTCAGTAAAGCCGCAAAACAAAGGGTAAATCACGGGGCCCATAGATCTAAAACAGATTCGGATCTCGTGCCAAGCAACCACAAAGAGGCAGAAGACAAGCCAAGAGAGTCGACTGTACCTGTTGTGCATATATCTATGTATATAGTCTGAACACCTGAGCATTTCTTTATGGATCTTGAGCAGAAAACCTATCGCTGCGTAACGTCATTAAAATTAGTTGAGATAGTAGCTGAGTTAAGATGTAAGGGTTCCCAGTTGCCCCCCACTCTAGTCACTTCTGCTCTACCCCTCTGTGCACAGCACGCAAGAGACGGCAAGTCATGAGCCCATATCGCCTCAGTTATAGTTAGTCGAGTAGCTCTTCCTATAAACATACCCATTTTCATAATCATAATCATAGCTGTTCTATTGGTTACGCTTCGCTGTCGGGGCATAGATGATAATGGCGATGGCGATGTCGAATACGGATTTTGGTTAGTTGAGGAGAGAAGTGAATATGCCTTTATGGTTTCTACGCCTGGGTAATACCACAGAAAGCTTCGTTGCATGCAGAGATTCTCACGTAATTAGTGCCAACAACAAAAGCCATATAATTAGCCCAGCTGCGAAGAAGTGTAGCTAAGAATTATTCATAGAGGAAAAAAGTAACTCGAAACAAAAGCAACAAAAAATGGAGCATATTCTCTACAGTAAGAAAGATCAAAATTGTTATAGAATAAAATAGCATACGAGTACTATGCGCAGGTGCTTCGGGTCGCTGGGCCACCCCAGAGTTATGCCAGCACTGAACCAGCTGCGATTCTCAGTTAACCGTTTAATGTCTTTTCTTTTGAGTTGATGCCATTAGACGATTTCCCACATCCTATTGTCTTCATGCCTCCATTCATCAGCACATCATCAGCTCATCTTGCTCTGTCTCTCTGTCTCGGTCTGTCTTCCTTATGTGCACCACGCCTTGTCTCTGTCTCGATTATCAACAACATCGCATCTTTGCGACAAGTGCAGCCCATAAAAAACCGAGGACCATAACTTTATTTTATGGACTTGCTCAGAAAGCGATCAACAATATGCCAAAGGGATCAATAGAATCAGTCCTCTTTAAGAATTTATATTTACAGGTTAGATTTATGAGAAAGCTGAGTTAAAGCCGTATCCATTTTTGTGCAGGGGGCTATTAGCCAGCATATTAAAAGTATTGTTAATGCAATCAAAAATGTTCTCAATAATTCCAAGTTACATGCAATATGTCGAAATGCTCTAATAAAGGCATATTTGTTAACTCGAAGCAATTTCAAAAAAGTGTATTATTTAAATGTAAAGGTAGAGAACATATAAGAAAGCTAAGAGAGCTTGACTATGATATACGCCATCCATTTTTATTACATGCATCAAAAATTATGAGTAACCATCGAAATATATGATTTTTTGAGAATATAATAAAAATGTATCGAAATATTCCTCATTCAAAAGTATTATATGCTATGTTTATTAAATAACGTTAATATATCACTTAGTGACGTTGCAACTGAAGAGGAGAAGCTGCACCTGATTTCAGCCATTAAAAGTATTTCTGGAATAATTTCTGTACATTTCAGAAGTCACGAGTATAAAGGTGATTATTATTATTGGTGTACCAAAAATTACGATAACAATTGGTTATTTACGACTTGAGTGGGCAGAAGAGGGCGTGTTCAAATTCTAAAATAAATTTGATCTGACTGCAAATAAAAATATCTATTGTTTCAGCGCATTTACTTTTCCATGTTTTGCATGCCAATAGTTAAAAACTTTAATTAGCCATTAGCATTCCTTTATTTTAAGATGCAAAAAATAAATCAATTTCTTATAGTACATATTATACTTGTATAAATACAAGTACAAAAGATAGCAATAATAAAGGGGGAAAAATAATAAAATGTTATGTTGGAAAAATATAAATTAGAAAGAACTTCAAAATTAAATAAACTTAATATTGAAACAAAGGGACATAGAGTAAATAGAGAGGAAAATGGGAAACAAACGCTAGCTAATGAAAGTGTTCTGCATAGATTTAAAATACATAATAATATATCGTTACCAATCGGTTAACATTATTTGTCTGATTATCTTTTGTAAATTCGCATGTCTATACAAGTGTACATGAATATCACGTGGAAAAACAGAAAGTCAGTTGTGCAAGGTGAGCACATCCAACCTCTTTCAGGATCCACAATTTGTGTTTATCTTTGAGCATCGTCTCCCAGGCAGCTAGATACTAGAGACTTTCTCAGCGTCTCATTTTCTGTGTGTGGAATATATTCACTTGGTAATTTACTATGTTCGCCTGATATTCCGTATACCATATTGCAAAGGATCTTGTCGTGACATGCAAAAAAATATTATTGCCTAACTCCAAGGCGCAAGGATGAAATACTTTACTTATACTTTACTTTACATATTCGGTCCTTTCGGCCAAAAGTGTCATTGGCTTGGGGGAGCTACATACAATACACCCAGGAGGTGAGAGCTAACCGACGACATTACAGTCAGAGGGCCTAGCATTCTTGCAACAGAATCACCTATTAGACAACCATAAGTGTCGCGTCAAACAAGCAAGTAGCATTGATTTCGCAGTATACCAAGAGATTCCGGTTTCTCGAGTTAATATCTGCCAAACTGGGATTTCGACTTCGATCTAATATTCCTCGATGGTAAGAATGTTAGGCCAAGCCCTTGGTTAAGCACCAATCGTACTGATGTTATGCTTCTTTTAATTAAATTCGACATTGGCCGGTTATGGCGGATCGTGGACTACAACACCTAATAATATAAATGAATATGTACTTTGCGGGATCGGAGATGGGGTCAACATAAATAATGATAAATAAATTCTAAGCGTTAATGAATTGGTGTGGTATATATTTTGGTATAACATTAGTATACTTTGGTGCTTACTCGTTCTTTTTTTTGCAAGGAAGCTCGAGTTTAGTTTTCTTATTTGTTTTGTATTCTTGCTTTAATTAGGCTAAGACTTTTGAGCTATCACCCGGCTTAAATACTTGCTTTCCGAAAACCCAAACATTCTTCCATTCAATTATAGAGAACTTAACAAATAAAGGATGAATACCGCAATTTGAAATTGAACAGTTCTTACAAGTCTGTGCAGGGGTTTTATGCCAATGCTTAAAAGTATGCTACAGATGTATTGCAGCTTTTATTAAATTTAAGTTAAATAAAAAATTATTCTCCCAAACAAGCTGACAATTTATAAACAAATCATTGCTCCAATATAGAGATACGCATGCCAAATCTAAGGACTGGCTTGCCATCCAAATGCAGCGTATACAGACTGCCCAAAATAAAACAATAAGGATGGTTACCGGCTGTGAGTGGTATATAAGACACACCACCCTGCACAGAGACCTTAAGCTCCATACGGTGCTTGAGGAAATTAAAATGCACTCTAGCCGATATCTCGACAGACTGGAGCGCCACAGAAATCGCCTAGCTAAGGCTCTCACCAGAACCCGTCCCTCAAGGAGGGACTCTTTGATAGTTCCTATATTCGTATTGTTAATTGTTTTTCTTAATTAGTTAAATGTAATCGCTATGTGACACAGCTAACTCCAGTTAGCTGTTAGCCGCCCTTAAGGGCTGAATTAATAGAGGCCAAGTTCACAAAGGGGTAAGATATAAATTTGACCAATTGAATAATCTTCAATTTGCATTATTTGCAGCAATTTCCAATAAAGCAATTATAATTTAGTCGATCATAACTCACGATTGGAATACACTAAAACTATAACCAGGTTTAAGTTACAATCCTAATTACTGCTTGTATATTAAAACAAAAAATTCGACAACTCAATAAACGTTATCGCAATTATGAATTAATTCGATTCTAGCTGATAAGAGAGCACTTCAACTGTGAGAAAGTTGTTCCAACTACAAATATACTATAAACAATTAGCGCACCAGATTAAATCTTATCAACCTTTCGTCAGCTGTAGAGCGACGCGCGTTGCGAGAAAAGTTTCAGTATAATCCGAGCACTCCTCGACAACGGATCGACGCATGCAGAATATGTTTAAATTGCACATCGTCTTCATTTTCGCCCTTATCTGCAACCACAGAGCAGCCACTTCAGATCCCTATGTGCTGCGAACACAGAGGTATGCGTAAGCCACTTAAATTGCTCTGTAAATTAATGATTAAATCGATTCCATGCATAACTTTCCGAAATTCATATTCATAGCTTACCTGCGGATCTAAACTTTATGCCCAGTCTATCCAATGGCCATTTGGGTTATACGGTCTTTGGTGATGCCATCTTTATGAATGGTGTATATAATGGAGCCACTGGCAATAGCAAACGCGCTCGAATTCCCAACTGGATAAATATAAATACTGAGATCTGCGATCGATTTGGCTGCCTTACGAGTGACCAGACTAATGATATCAGCTACGAGATGAATCTGCAGGATGGCTACTTTCGATATAGAACAAGCTACGCTTCTGCTGGCATAACACTGGAGCATCGCACGTATCCACATCGGTATTATAATCGTGCACTGATCTACGAAATTGTGGCCATAAGACACGCATCAGCTGCACTAACCAATTGTGAGTATCAAAAATACAACTAATTAACATTTAACATAGTATATAATCCATACTCAAAGCTCCACGGTATTTAAAGCTGACACAACAGCCGGGCAGTGCCAGCGACGCCTTTGACTTTGTTGTTCTCAACAATGGTAGCACTGCAACAGAGGACTATCGTCAGCTGCGAGGACGGACCCGAGTCTTGGAGTTTGATAAATTTCAACAACAACCGCATGAGATTCATGTGGTTTTCAGCGAGTCATTAGAACAGCCGCGTCAAATGATGTGGCCCACATGGCAGACGGAGCTGCAACATCGCGTCGTCATCTGCATGGATCGTCAGCTAAGTGTGGCCATCAAGGAATTGCAGGATGTCCTACGTTTAAACAATGTCGCCTTGCTGTCAACCCATAAAAAGATCTGGAATGAGTTCTGGGACCAAAATTTCTCCATCGCAATCAAGGGCAATGCCTTGGAGCTATCGCAGATTGTTAATGCCGGCATCTTCTATTTGGCCAGCTCATTGCCTACGCCAAGCAGCAATCAGCCCAATGAACCCTTCTATGGACTAAGTCCCACTGGACTGGCACGTGGCAATCTGGAGGCCGACTACCAGGGCCACAACTTTTGGGATACAGAAATCTGGATGCTGCCCGTGGTCACACAGTTCGGCTACGAGTTTGGCAAGCTGCTGATCGACTATCGCTTCAGACATCTGGATGGCGCCAGATACAACGCCAATGCGTCGGGTTACAAGGGTGCCAGGTGGGTCTCATTAACCGCATTTTATTGAAATTTTACCATTCTTATTTCTCTTACAGATTTCCCTGGGAAAGCGCCTACACTGGCACTGAGGTGACCAATCCATGCTGTCCTGAGGTGGCTCAACAAGAGATTCACATTTCGCCGGACATTTCCTTTGCGCTGCAAAAGCTTTTTGCCCAATCCAACGACTACAACTGGCTCTGCAAGTATGCGTGGCCCATAGTCGTCGAGGTAGCCGACTTCCTGGGCAGCCGAGCTAGCTGCGAGGAGTTCGGTTGCCACTTTCGCAATGTAATGGGTCCGGATGAAGATCACGCCAACATCGATGACAATGTCTACACGAATGCGGTGGCCAAAATAGCCCTGGACTTTGCCGCCTGGTCAACCGATAAATGTGACAGCAACAACACTGAACGAAGTGACAATTGGCGACAACTAAGGGATCGTCTGGTGATACTACATGATGTGCTTCTGGACTATCATCCGCAGCATTTGGGCTATCAGTTGGAGGCCATCGTCAAGCAGGCGGACACAATTCTACTCGGTTATCCACTGCAGTTCGACACTAGGTGAGTTTGCAATGATATCAAATAAAATACAACTTAAATTCCGATCGGTGCAGCTCAACGCATTTGAATGATTTGCATTATTATGCGAATGTGACGAGGGAATCTGGTCCTGCCATGACATGGTCCATGTTCGCGACCAACTATCTAGGCACCGAGGAGCATTGGCGTGCCCATGAGTACTTCACACGCGGCTACCAGAGCTATGTGCGACCCGAGTTCAAGGTGTGGAGCGAGACTCCAATTGGCTACGATGGTTCAGCCAACTTTTTAACTGGCATTGGCGGCTTTCTACAGGCACTTATCTTTGGCTACGGTGGCCTCAATTTCGCCAGAGTCAATGATATCTTGCAATTGCAATTGGTTCCTGCCAAAGTGCCACCCCATGTGGAGGAAGTTCATGTGAAGTACATTCAGTTTGCCGACAGCAAATGCACCTGGCAATTCCGGAATGAGAGCTCCACCATGAACTGCACGGGTCCTGCAACGCAACAATTTGAGCTCATCCATGGCGACAATCTCACTCAGCTGGGCAGCAACTTCTCCGGTAAAACCTATCTCATTATTTACTTATTTTATTAACTAGCTTGTGGAATCTTTGCAGTGACACTCAACAGAGGCGATTTGCCATTGTACATTCAGCTCCGAAGCGATGGCAAAAGATTGAAAGCTTAAATTACTTTTGGACAGAATAAACACGTTAATTGTCCATTAGAATTATTCAAGTTTTTTAATTGTTGTGCCTAAATCCTGGTTTTTGTTTGCGAAAGTTTTGGAAATACCTTTTTTAAACTGATAAATAAACTTAAATAAACTCATATTTAGACAATAAAAAAGTGAAATAAATTTGTACAATTAAAAATACGAAGGAGATTGAAGACAAACAAATCAAGTGCATTCCAATTATGAAGTTAATGGTGTCTTGTATTTGGATGTGTGTGTTTGTATGGTTGTTGAACACTAAACTTATGTGTTTGTGATTTTGGAAGTAACTATTGCATTTCGTTGTGGAAATTAGATTTTTAACTCTTTACTTAAACTTTGATATTGAAGTGCCGCTCACGCCCGCGGAGTTCTTGTTGCTGCCACTGAGCACCACATATGGCGTTTTAGTTTCCTTTTGTTTCTGCTGCAACATGGTTAGCGTGCAGAGCGGCGTATCCGTCGAGCTCATCGTTTTCATCAACTGCAAATGTGGGAGCATATAATTGATAATTGATATTTGTTTTTTTGTTATTACTTTTAAGGTTAACTTACGCCGTCCTGCTCCATTTTCTTGAGCCGCTTCTCTATCTTGTTTTTGCCAGGACCTTTGCCATGGAACTTATGCGACAAATAGCGGAACGCCTCTTTCAGGTTCAAAATGCGTCCATTGTCATCAATGTAGTCCAACTTAACATTTGGCTTGAATGTCTCCTTGTCCTTAAAGTCCATAATTGGACCAGCATGGAAGCGATCACGTCGTCCAACCTTGTCCTCCTCACTGCGTAATAAGGTATTTCTATGTTAATCATGCTGTAGATCAAAAACTGGCAATTAACTTACCCAGCAGCCTTGTCTTCAATGGAATAGTTCTTGGCCTGCAGATGTGCCATTTTTGTGTTACTTGGCCGATTCTTTTCCTCCTTTTCTAGGTAGCCCTTAGAGAGGGCCAAGCGCAAAGCGTTTGCCACGCCTGCACCCACATCTGGCTCCTCATCCAAGATAGCACGCTCCTCGACATCATCGCCCAAGTTGTCTAAATCAGCGGGTTGCATCACCTCATCGGGATTAACCGAATTCCATGTGCCATGACTGAGAGTGGGCTCCTCCAGATTGCCATCAGTGTGCTCATCCATTGCTTCGTTTTTATCAAAGTCCATCATATCATTGGAGTCCTCATTACGATTTCCAGCCATGCCATAAGTAGGTATATCACCCAGCGTGCGACAGAACTCTGCGGTGGCATTGAGAACAATATTGCCATCGGCGCTGCTGAGGACAACGCCACCACCACTGCTGGCCTCGTCCACAGGCTCTGGCTTGATGTCGTGTTTAATTGACGCTATATCGATGGGCAAAGACTTCTTGATAATGTTCTCCTTTTGCTTCAGTTTGCGTGCTTTGGATAAAACACGTTCCAAGTCGTCATCTTCGGGTTCCAGTTTGATTTGCGGGTCCTCTTTCATTTCAACATCTTCGTCGTCTGCTTCACGATAACGTCCATGTCGACTGCCCATATGTGAGGTACTTGCTGCCTCTGCAAGTGGTTCCAAATCCTCGGCTTTTAGCTTCTGACGCAGTTTTTTAACCTTTTTCTTTGGTTTCTTGAAACTGAGGAAAGAACGCACAATAATTATTAATAAGAGAATATTTAATGTTGAAAAAAAAACGTACGTGGCCAGCTCCTCAACGCTAAAAGTATCTGATGCGAGTTGTATATTGGTATCCTGCAGAGTTTCCAGCCGTTTACCAGCTAATTTAGTTTTAATTTCCAATAGCTTGCGCCGGTGTTCACGCTCTTCCTCCATGTTCTCGCCAATCACAAAGTTCTTGCGTGCTTTAGGCTTTCCATCCATATCGTCGTCATATTTCTCGAGTATGGCACGCTCTATGGGATTTCCAAGCTCATCATATTGCTCCTCATAGACATTGTAGCCGTAGCTAAGCGGATTAAGCTTTTTATTTGCTACATTATTTTTGTAGCGTTCATCGTCGAGCATGTTGACATTGACTAAAGTGTCGCCATCCTCTTCATTGAGCACATCCTGATCCTTGAGCGTTAGTACAACTGTGCGACCCTCGCCAAAGTCATCCATGTCATGCTCCACGCGCAAACCCTTCAGATTGCGATCGCCATAGGCCTGTTGTCGAGCCTTCTGCTTCTCTTGCTCCACTAAATTCGGGACACCAAATGCCTCATCCAATTCCTCCAGCTCTTTGGCCTGTAAAGACAAGGAAACATTAAAAATATTTTTTATTTTACAAGTGGAATCTGTTTACTTACTTTACGTATCGCCTCCTCACGCTCATTTACTACGCGTTTATTGCGATCAACCCACTTAGTCACGTTATCCGTTTCTTCGTCCGATTCCCCTAGCGTGCGTATACGTGCCAAACGCTCTTCAAGAAAGCGTTTCTCCTTGCGCTGCTTTAGCTTTTCACGAAGTTTTTCTGCTTCCTTTTTTTCTTGGATGTTATCTGCCGGCTTGTGTAAGAACTCGCCCCATTCATCCTTGTACGATGAGAGATCTTTTTCGGCACCAGACCTTTTGCTCTCCGAATAGCTGTTGCTACTACTGCTTGCTGCTGGTTTGCTAGGTCCTGTGTCCACTTCTAGTGGTTTCAAACCAAGCTTCGCACGCAATTTATTTGTCTCCGCAATGGAAAGAACATCACCAGCACCATTATCCGGTATAGGCGAATGACTACGGGAACGCACACGTTCGCGTTCGCGTTCACGTCCTTGGTCGCGTTCTCTTCCTTGATCGCGTTCTCGTCCTTGGTCGCGGTCCCTAATTCCACGTTTACGATTCGCACTATTGTCTACCTTTGGCGAATGAGAACGTTGATGGTGCTGCTGTTGTGCTGATGGAGACTGCGATCGTGATCGTACCCGCACACGTTCACGCTCTCGAACAGCACGTTTGCGAGCTTCGCGTTCCCTTTCCACTTCTCGTTCTCGTCGTCGTTCGCGTTCATAATCCCCATGTTTGGAGATTTGTGGTGGCGGTGGAGTTGATATTTCGAGTTCGCGGTCACGTGCCGATTGCTCTCGCTCACGGGGAGGTGGCTCTCTGTCTCTGGCCAACAATTCACGTTCCCGATCTCTATCTCGTGTTGATGCCTCTCGCTCTCGTGCAGATGCCTCCCGATCCCGTGTAGATAGCTCTCGCTCCTGGACAAGCTGTTCTCTCTCACGTGTAGACGGTTCTCGTTCGCGGGCCTTGGCCCTGGCATCTTGTTCAACTGGCACCTCGACACAGTCAGAACCTGCAAAACAGATTTATGGACTTAGTAGGGCAACAAAATGGTTTTCTTCTACCCAATCGCAAGTCTATAAATATTTGATTTCGATGTCTCGCCTCTCACACTTACAGTCTGCCCATCTAGAAAACAAGAAATAGAAAGAAAAAGAACAAGAACGCTTTAGTGAGTTCAGGCCACCAAATGTGCAGCACCAAGGCAATTGCATGGCCGTGCAGGTATACCTTATTGAAATATCGCTTTTCGCCAGGTGCACGCCAGGTGAGCAATTGCCCCTTTAAGTGGGCTGCACAATCAATTAAATATACGGCACTTTGGGCCACTTACTGTCAGAGTCCGACTCCTCTAAAGAAATAACCTCACTAGGTCGTTCGCGCTCCTTATGCCTGTGGTGCTTGTGACGATGCTCCTTGTGTTTCTTGTGCTTGTGATGTCTGTGTCGCATGGAGGACGAATCGTCTGTGAGATCCAACGTAACCTCCTCCTCTACGCCGCGATGTATGCGTTCTCGCGAACGAGATCGGTGACTGTATTTCTTATCCTTTTTATTCTTTTTACCAGATGAAGAGCCCATTTTGTATATTTTTATAAATTTTTGCCAATTCCAAAATTTTTATAAACGTTTTCGCCTTCCTCTTTTTCTTTTTGCTACAGAATATTTTCTAACACTACAGCCAACAATTTCGACGTTGCCACATTTTTATAAATCGACTGTGTGGTTATCGGCTTACCGCCATAATTTATAAACTGTGCAACTACTGATTATTATCGACTTACCGCCGCTATATATTTAAATAAGTGCTCAAAAGCTGTAATTAATGAATTTCGAATTGGAAGATTAGTACCATCGGCGGAACAGTTATACGGAGACATAATTTACTTGGATCAACTGAAACACGACCAGATTATTATGTTTTAAACATACACATATTTATATAAATAAATATTAATACATAGAGTACATCAAAAGTTAATTGACGCGATCCCAACGCCAAACGGTGCTGTCGTCACACACGCAAATCAAAACAGATCCATCCTTGGAAAAAGAAGTTTGTCGTATTGTTGAGGTGCATTTAGGATGCACCAGTTGACTACATTTAGTCAAATTAGGATCATTAGAATCTAGTTCCCAAACAAAAGTTGTCCCTAACTGGTTTCCAAGTGCCAGCACTTTTTGCCAGGCATTAAATGCAAAACGGACGAACCAAATTTCGCACATTTTGTAGTCAAAATGATGGAGAACTGTAGTTGAATCCTGTGGCTTAATGTCTTGGAGTTGCGCTGACAGCTTACCCGGTTTCCAGCAGACAATTGAATTCTCACATGACTTGGAAAAGACAAAGTCTCCAAACCACTGCACGCAGTCCACATAATTGCGATGAATGTCTCGCGTGGAAAAGTCCGGAAAATGCTCCTTAATAGTTGGAAATGGTGCAGTATTTTTACTAGCATTAAAAGTCGAGCTGAGCTCGATAGCTTCTTTAATATCTGGCTTGTTGAGACGCCATAGTTTAAGCGAATGGTCCATGCCGCTGGACATAATACGATCTCCCCGAAGATCGAAATCAATGGATAACACCTCATCCCGATGACCCTCTACGCCACCAAATACAGCCACACATACATCAGTTTGTATGTTCCACAAACGCAGTGAATGATCCTTGCTACCCGAGAGTAACAACTGCGGAAACACAGGATGAAACTTTAGCTCGTTGATTGCGTGTCCATGACCAATATAATTTTTGGCACACTGATGCTTAATAATATTGAATATGCGTATCACGCCACGATAGCCCGCTGCAGCGAGTACTGGATCCCCGGTGATCGAATCATAAGACCACGCACATGTGTAGAAGCTTTCATCCGTCTAAAAAAAGCGTAAAATTTCATGCAGTTTCTATGGTTTCTAATTTAACTTACATCTGGATCTGCGTAGACTTGCAGCAGACGTATGCCGTCCTCTTCACCACACTCAACTTCTAGGTTATTCTTAACACATTCATATATGGAAACACGATCTTTGCCAACCGTGGCAAAGACCGCTTGACTTCTGTCCAAAAAAGGATTAAACTGTACGCCAAAGATTTGGTGACTGTGATCCTCGCGTACATGATAACTGTCATCAAATTAATATAGATATAGATAGTATTATTAATCTGCTGCACACACTACGCACCTGTACTTGTAAAGAGGTTGCACCATTTTGGGCGCTTTAAGGCGCCGGCATAATTTTCTTAACTTTCGCGTATTTGGCGACTTGCTCTTACTACGCGTTGTTGTTGTCGTTGTGCTAAATACGCTAGCCGAGTCTAATGAAACGGTGTCTTCGCATTCAATGCCTGTGCTGATAAGTTCATGACCTTCAGTAGCTACTAGCTGTTGGGGTTCCGGTGTGAAGCCATCATCATTCGCTGATTGTTCCTCCTTACTTTCACTTGAACTATTTTCAGTCATCTTGTGAGTCGCGACGCCGCCTTGTTTACTTTTTCATTTGTCGTGTCAGCGTTGCCACTTTAACTTTTAAATTTGAAGTGGATGTGTTGCCACTTGGCATAAAGAATAATAAAATCTCAAATTTAAATGAAACATTTTAAAATCTTAATTTACTAATATGGTTTTCTTAAATCGAATGTTATAAGTATGCATTTATCGTTGACTATTGCTTTCTTTTGTCTGATTGGCACTCAGTAATTCATCGAGATATTTGTCTACTTCCTTGTGCGCCTTTAAGCTGTGATCTGTACGTGAGAATATGTTATGAATAAAGTACATACGCATCAGATCAGCTTTTGTATGCAACAACTCAGCCTGCGCTTGTTGAACTTTCAACTCATAACCAAAATGTGGACCCATTTTTAAATCAGCTGCAATCATCATCAACTCGCACTTTTGTCGACGCTTTTCTACTAATTTTTCTAAGCATTCACGTTGATCCTTTTGTAGCTTTATGATTTCTTGTTGTCCTTTTGTTAGCTGTCCATCTCCATCTATTGAAATTGCATCTGGAAGTTCACTTCGAATTCTATCGCCCAACTCCGCAATGGGTGTTAGTTTCGAAGACAAATTAGACGCTAATTTTATACGCAATGCTTTACGGTCAGTGTAAGCGAGCGGCGGGAAGCTGCTGCAGTTCTGCAAATCTAAAAAAGCGTCTCATTTAATAATGTTATTTAATTTGGAGTGTATATTCTTAACCTAATAAATGATCAGGTCCTTCGCCCAGTCGTATGTATTCGCCCACCGACACCAATTTGAGAGCGCGTTTTATTTCTGGTGTATCTTCTTTGCCGAGATTCAATGATCGCACTTGATTTAATATTAGTTTTAGCTTAAGCACTTTGTTTAGTTCTGCATTGCGAGCCTCCAATAATTCTCGAGTCTCAGTAGATTGTATAGTGCCGGACGGATCATTCATTTTAATTAATATTTTTCTTGATTCAAAAGTTTATTGTCAATTAATTTCTTTTTTGTAGAGTTGATCATTAGAATTATCGATATCGATAATACATTTAGTCTTCACACTGAAAATAAAGAACCAAAAAAAAAAAAAAAAGAATACCGCAAAAAATACCTATTTTATTGCCGGTTGCACCACTAAGCAATGAACATATGTTTATTGCTTAGTGCTAGTAGTTGAAACTTGAAATACTCCACCAGTCCTTCCTTTAAGTATTCTTAATGGTCACACTGAACACATGGTAACAATCTATAACGAGAGGCGGCAGTTTTTTTGAATTAAAGACCAATTTTTAATTTCCATATAAATAAATTTGATAAAAAAAGTTCACAAAGTAAATTATGAAATTTTTCTCCATCAACATAAAATATACATGGTATATATATTATTTTTAGTGCTTAAATGGTTAAGTGGCAACCACGTTTGGTCCACATTCGCTTTAAGTGTGGGCGCAGCACTATCCGCCGAAATAGTTTGGATCATAACAAAATATCTGGTAAAGAAAATCAATGCCAACAAGAATGCCGGGGAAGTGATTGAAGTACTGATATTCGACGAGCTGACTAAATCCGAAGACTACCCAAATCGCCCCATGCAGCGGATAATAAACTACATTGACCAGGCGCAATATTGCATAGACTTGGCCATGTATACGATCACAGACTTAGAGACTTTCAAAGCATTAAGGCGAGCACATGAACGTGGTGTTAGAGTGCGTATAGTTACCGATATTACAATGATGTTCTCGAGTTCTACTAAAATTATAAATTTTAAAGAATTCGACTTCGATATTCGTGTTCCGCGTACTGAGGTTATGATGCACCATAAGTTCATGTTAATCGATGGACTTAACAGTGCAAATGAGATGATCCAGCAAAGGACTGGCAGTGTGTTAAAACTAAATCCTTATCGTAGCCTGTTGCTTACTGGTTCAGTCAACTGGACTAAAAATGGCTTCCATGGAAATTGGGAGCACTGCATTGTGACTTCCGACAGCGTACTGACTGCCGCATTTGAAACGGAATTCGATCGGATGTGGACAGAGTTTAAAATAGTCTGAAATTTATTTCATAGATCGACTCTAGACTTAATCTTAAAGGCTGCACACATTAACAATTATACATCAATAACTACTTGGCTAGTTGTTTTAATTTTTCCACACGTCGTGTAAATGTGTCCCTTAGCGCATTTAGACGCTCCAATTCTGACCGCATTTCAATATATTCGACATAGGAGACCTCCGATTTGAGTAAAATATCATGCTTGAGCTGCAACACGCGGGCCACTTCCTTTTGCTTGCGTTGCATCTTCACGATCTTTACTGTCAAGTCCTTCGTTTTCCTCGGCATTTTTGACTTTTTGGATTTCTGTGAGCATATAGAATTAACATTTATTCATACATTCATTATCTAAAATTTTACCTCCATTAATATTTTATAAATAATAAATATTTATTTTGCAACCAGAGTGACCGTATGCTTAATTAAAAAATGCCATAATTTTGACTATAATATATTAAATTGTTAATTTGTGTTTTAATTATTTACTTTAATATTTAAACAGCGGCTGGTTTGTAAAATTTTGTTTACTATGGTTTTTCTAATACTTATTAAGTAAATATCGAATAATCAGAAAAAAATTCTATGCATATAAAATTGCACTAACAATTGATTCATATCACGATGGGATTATGATATAAATACGCATCTGATGCAATTTTGTGTAGTTTTTTTGCATGGGGTGCATTGGATGGGGTGGAACTACTGCATAACATGCTACGACCACTGTGATATACAAAAATATTTTTCACTTAGTAATATTACTCTTTGGCATTTTAATTAAAATAATTCCAGAAATATTTGAGGCGCTGATGTGATCTTATTCGATTTCGACTCGGTGGGAAGTCAGTATAAAATATATTGAATGATTAAAAAATGTATTTTTTTGGTCTTCAATGCAACGAAAGCATTACCTATTTTTCTTTCACATTTTGTCCATGGCAATGAATGTAGTTTTAGAATGAGAAGTCTTTTCACAATAAAATGACATCATGGTCATTTGCCATTCGCCCTGTAAACACAGTTCATGTTTGTAATCAAAATAATTGTGAAGCAATTTTATCATTAACGTGAAAATATGGAAAACAGAAAAAAATTCAGGAAATTGACTTTGAAATGATCTATTTTGGCCTTATAAATGATTTGCATACTAGACAAATTATAGAAGATCTATAGTGCTTGCGCATTTTTACTTGCAGTTTTCGAAAAGTGTAACCATATTCTAAATCCGGTATTTTTTTCGAACTAAAATATTTTTTTATATTTTACATGGGGTCGCACTCCGATCGATGCACGAAACCAAAACATTGCAAATTTTCTGTAATATTAGCAATATTAAACTGTTTTAAATGAATCCGCTTACGGATAAGGTCATTGTAGCCAAGGAGGCACTTGCTTTGGCACTCGGTGATAATTGGGAGCTGTACCGAGGAAACATGAAAAATTGGTTCCGCAATCGATGGACTAAAGAGGAATTTGACTGCGAGAGTCGCAAAATCTTGTCGCCGGAGAAGTTACACTTGCACAATCAGTTGCTGTTAGCGCTACTTAATAAAATAGACGCTTTCGCACCTCCAGAAACAGTTGCTGCACTGCAGCCCACCTGTTCAACCGGCAGTCGAGGCGGAACCGCTGGACCAACCAGCAGCAATCGGAAACGGAAGCGCAGCTCCAGGACATTTGCCGAGCGCATCACCTTTGAGATATGCGATGTTCTTGAATTTGTTAAGGAGGATAATATGCAGCTAATACGCCCGCCGTCACTGGCTGGTGACCAGGGGCTGCAACAACAGCAGCAATTGCCCACGCATCGCTACTGTGCACAGGAACTGTTTCTACCCGACGCAGGCTTCATAATGGGACGTTTTCTGATCGGCGCTTGGGAAATAGGCCTTATATCGGTGGACGATAATGTGGCAGAGTATGTGGCCATGGCTGTGCAGGTTCTGCTTAAGGATTTGCTGGCATCTATTATAAAAAAACGCAAGCATTACAAGACAAGCGGCGAGGGTAACTATTACTACGATGTGGGCGCCGAACTGCGCGATCCTTCACTGCGCAACACAGTCACACGGCAAAAGGTAGACGACACGCCGCTCGAGCACGACAAGGAGCTGAACACAGCAAACTTTATGAGGCGCCAAAACGACGACATTGTGTTCCTCTCTGCCTGCGAACAAGTGTAAGTAACGATCAACTATTTTATTATCTGTTTAATATAAATTATCTTTTATAGGTTGCCCTGTGAACGGACTATAATCACTCTGAAGGATTGCCAGCGCGCTTTTCGAGATCGCAATCTGATTGGCTCCCACTCCGTCTATTCCATAAATATGGAGCGCCTCAACATGATGATGCACTAATAATTCATTTAATATAAGTTTTTGTTAATTTTACAATTATATGTATATTAATTCAACAAAGTTCTCTTGGCGGTGGTTTAAAAGGCACATGTCCAGGTGCAAAACTTTCTGCTTTAAACGCCGCAATTTCCTCAGCGGTCAAATCTTCCATGCGACTGTATATGGTTGAGTCACTGGGCTGCTGCAACTGCTGTTGTTGAGCTGTGGGTTGTGTTTGTACATGCTGGGGCTGTGAAAAACCAGTCGCAGCCGCTGCCTGACCAAAAAATCCATTTGGTGGTGGTGCTGGCTGCTGTGCAGCTTGAGCAAAAATATTTCCAGAATTTGGCATAGCCGCAGCAGCTGCTTGTGCAAAGATGCCACCTGCTTGCTGTTGTTGTTGCTGATGCTGCTGCTGTGTCAAAAAAGCGTTGGTTTGGCCAAAGATTGATGGATTTGCAGGTTGTGATTGTGCAAAAATATTGCCACTGCTGGCGACAGGAAAGCCTGATGCTGCTTGTGGTTGTCCAAATGGATTAAGCTGCTGTTGTGGCTGTTGGGCAAAGATGGAAGGCTGAGCCTGTGGCAGAGATTGCTGCTGTCCAAACGGGTTTGGCTGTTGTTGGCCAAATGGCTGCGGCTGCTGTGGTTGTTGTTGCGAAAAGATATTCGTATTTGTTGCACCACCAAATAAGTTTCCTCCCACATTATTCCCGGATGCGGAGGTACCACCAAATATATTGCCGCCAGTGGATGAAGGTGCAAAACTAGAAGCAGCAGGGCCACCAAATATGTTACCTCCGCTGGTACCTAAGGCGGGCTTGCTGAAAATGGATCCAGCTTGGGATGGATTGTTTCCGGCAAAGCTGAAGGCTGAATTACTATTGCCGGTGGACACCGGCTGGATGCCCTCGGGCGATTCATATATCTTAATCATTACATCGATTATTTGCGGTGTCATTTGCAGCATGGCCTTCATTTTATTTACTGTATCATGAACTTCTTTGGTGTATTGCTGATGAAATTGTTCGAAGCGGTTTTGACGCCGGCTCTCGTACGCTTGGTACCGGACTTCCTCGAATGACTGATCCTCTATGAAATTCGGTATGCTAGGTTTATCCTTGAACGGTCCATACACAGAGAAACGCCACATATTGCTGTTTATGCAGGATTCCATATCCGTTTTCAGGTATTGTCTAAAAACGGCATAATCGAATTATAATTTTGAACCTTCAGCGGATTTAACTTGCACTTACTTAACATCAAAATGTTCATTGTGACATTTGGTTCCAAATCGACAAGAGCCTTGTTGAAAAAAGCGGCACACCACCATGGTTAACTCTTAAAAAATATAAATCGCACTTAAATCCGTTTGTGTTTATTTTTCAGTGATACTTATGCTGTCGCCCTGGTCCACATACATATGTATATACATATAAGACCATAACAGCTGATTGGATGCTGGGGAGCCCTGAGAAGCTCAATTTTTACCATTCGTATTGAATTTTCAAAACTTTGTTTTGAATGCAAAAATACATTCAGTGTTAGAATGGGTAAAGAATATTTTCACCGGTCACAAATTATAGAAAACCCCAAAAGTAACTTGCGTACTAAACGCCAAGGCTACCTGATATATGCACTCGATATCTATAAAGTATAAATCGGGAACGATCATCAAGTCGCCATAATCGATAAATTATGGTGGGATCTTGATCGACAAAGTTGACTTCAGTGTGCATTTATGGTATATTATCTATATTTTGGTCTATTAATACTTGAAATGCTTAAAGTGGATTTGTGATTTTTTGTTTTCATTCCCCATCACTCGAAAAAATTCCATCACTCCTTTTTCTATTTTAATAATTTTCAAAACTACCTTTTTTTGACAAAAATATTATTTTAAAAATTACCCTACGAATTGTTATAGGAAAAACAAAAGCTTTTAAAAACTGGCGCGTTTTTACGTTCATTTTTTTAACATTGTGATATTTTATAAGTGTAGCCAAACTTATTAAATATACCGTTTTATATTACGGTATATTTTTGGAAGTAAAAAAGTATATTTTGAAATTTAACTTGTGGTCACGCTGATCAACATTAACAATTTGAGCGGTTCGGTCGCGTCGGTCGAGCAGCGGATGAAAATGTCGTTGCTTGTGGTATATTGTTGCAAACATTAAACACACGCGCCAGACACTCACCCCTTTAACTAGTTTTAGGTCTCCACGCAAGTTGTGCAAAAAAAAACCGAAAAGAAAAAGAAGCAACAGGTCGCTGCCCGTTTACATCTATGTGTGCGCTTGTGTCTCTCGAAAAGGGCAGGCAGGAAAATTCAAGCCAATAAAAGATACATACAGAAAGTCGAAGTGCGCGAAAATTGTGTTCGCCAGTGTTGTTGTGTGTGTGTTGAGTGTATTTTTTTGTTGCAATAAGCAATCAAACAAAACTTGAAAGTTATTGCCTTCAAATTCTGTGAAACTTTACTGTTACTTAAACAATTGCAGGATACGCGCCGCGTTTCGGAATGCGGCAGCAGCCGCGACGCGCATGCGCCTGTAAATATTTGTTGTTTCTCTTGCTGTCGCAACCGTAGAACTGCGCAATTTTGCACACTAATTGCGCTGATTCCTTACCGCCGCAACATCTTGTTGTGCGTGTGTCAGTGTCAAAGTGTGTGGCCGAGGCGATCTCTCTTTACACTTGTCAGCACTTCCTGCTGCTGTAAGTCCCACTGCAAAAAGATTCCCCATCTAAGCAACAAGTCAATAAGGAAACGAGGGAAATTGTCATCATATGTATGTAAGTGTCTCTGTCCTCCACATCTTCTCCCCTTTTTGAAGACGGCTATGGCACACCGCCCACTGCACAGAAAATTGACTCATAGACTAGGAATAACAAAGTACTTGTGTCTCGCCACATCTCTCTTGCTGCCGGTCCCTTCTCACAAATTGCTCTATTCTGGCACACCGTGACGCCCACTTGGCAGCAGAGTTAGGCGCGCCCACCGTTTTTGTTTTTCCCTCAACTTTCTTACGAGACAAGAGACAAGACAATAAACAGTCAGCGATATCGAACCCATTTTCCACTTATCTTGACAACAATAAAATCTAAGTAAAAATCAATTTTCAAAACAAGCAGGACACAACACAAACGTAAACACACAGACGCACAAATAAGGCAGAAAGAGAAGTAAAGAAGAGGAGCAAGAATCTCAACAGTCAGAGAAAAGGGTCAACCTAAAAATGACAATAACATCAATTTTGAGGCATTTATATGCGCCAATAAATTTTACAGTGAAACAAGAGAACCACAGCACATAAGCAGCAGGAGAAAGATGCACGACATCGGCTCAACAATAAGAGAGAAGATCAAACAAAAAGTGCAGTCGCTGCCGATGCTGCTGCTTTCATTGCACGCTGTTGTTGTTGTTGTTATTGGTACGCGCAACAGGTAAAGCCGAATGAGCGGCCAACAACAAACAGTGCAGCGTTTCGAAATGTAATGTGCAGCAAATCAATACGAAAATGAATGCAGTGAAAAAGCAAAAGAGAGAGGGAGAGAGTGCAGAGCTGGCAACCTGTTGCGACGACTGGTGCTGCTGTTAGAAATATGTTAAGTCAATTTCGAGCAAGCAGCAACAACAATTATGCAAAGTTCGATGCACGAGCTTTTTTGTCAATGAAATTGCCGTTGCTGTCGGACGGCGAAATAAGAAAACTTTCTTTTCCTTTTGAGCTTATCACGCAGCATCGCTGCATGCGTACACAACGACGTCGACTGCGCAGTCGCTGGGCTGAAACGTTTTTTTTTTTATAATTGGGAGGCCTTTTAGTTTTACGCGGCTGCTGCATATCAGCTTCATGGTCCATTAAGACAATTTAGGTTGCCTCTTGTGCCGCTCCCAGTTAACACTGCGTGGGAAGTTTGGAATGTGCTCTTGCATATGCGTGTGCTCATGTGTGTGTGTATGCTATTGCTGTCATCTTTGGTACCATCTTTGATTTCCTTCAATTGAGCGTTCAACTTGGCGCAACAAGTGTCCCAGTTTATGGCCTCGGCTAGCAACGAGAACTAGTTTAACTTTCCTGTCCACTCACTGCCAGCAACAGCAGTACAACCTCCTTCTCTTTCCTTTCTTACACTGCTGTTGCTTCGCCTTCTTGCATTACCGTTGGCAACATTTTCTCACAATGCAGTGCGCAGCAGCAAAAATGTTGTTGGCAGAGCTTTTGCATTGACGCGCCTTGGAATTGACAACGGCACATCAGCCAGCCAGAAGAGCAGAAGAGGAAGCAAAAACATTGTTAGACCTAGGCCGACTATCGAGTAAGCTTCTACTATTTTATTACGTTTCCAAGAAGATCGATTGACATTGCAATGAATACAAATAAGCTTATTGTCTTTACAATTTGCAAACAATTTGAAAATGTTCAAGAAGTATTCTGATGGAATTACAATTTGAACTTCCTGGCAGAAACACCAAGCATTAGTTACAGTTAATCTAAGCTACCATCACTTAGCTACCAGTTATCAAACAAATCGCAATTGCCCGCCCCCTAAGCTAACAGGCCTGCAGCTTTTACTGTTGCGCCCCACCGCGGTTGCTGCTATGCATGAATGTCTGTGTGTGTGTGCGATTGAGTGAGTAGAGAATGTTGCTGCTCATTTTCTGCTGTCCCTGTCAACGTTATTTCACTGCAGCTGCGCTCCGGCTGCTGTTAAGCGAACATTGTTTTGTGCGATAAACGCTTTGGAAATTTACATAAAATGTAACTGCATGCAACGGCAACAAATTTCTATTCCATGGCCATTTGGGCAAAAAAGAATATCGCATACACAAATTAACATTAACACTTTGTTGCCGTTAAAAAACAAGTTTCTGTTCAGCTAAAATAGTGCCACAAAAGTTGTATTTGAAGACAAGAAGCGCTGAGCAAACGGAGATACGCGACTTTCAAATGCTCTGCAGGGTAGTGTAGAGCAGAAATATTGATTAATAAACAAACGATATACTCAGTAGCAGTGAAGGGATTATTAACAGCTGTTTACAGCTTTACTTTCAAATAGAACACAGTCATTGTTAAGCTTATACATTTTCATGTTTTCTAACTGAGTAGGGTATACGAATACCGAAACGACAGCATTAAAAAAAGTACGTTTAGAAATTAGAAAGTACGCGGCTGTGGTGCGGTGTGAGTATAACTCGATTTGTGACTGTCATAAATGGCGGAAATTGTGGGTCTCAACGACGTCGACGTCGACGGCGACGTCGCAGCAGCCACGGCTGACTTGAGTCAGACTTTCTTGCTTACTTTCCACTGCCGATCGCTACTGACAGCGTTACTGCCGGGCTTTTGGCTGATGCTCTTTTGCTCGCCTCTAATTTGTGCCATCAGCGTTATCGTTAGCGAATGAGAGAGAAAGAGCACATGATGAGGATTGCAATGAAGCATGCGTTTTGTCATTTCTGCATCTGGCAAAGTTATTAGGCTGCCCTCCATAATTACCCACTCACACTTATACACTTCACATGGTTATAGCGTTGCGGCGTGCGTTTTATTAATTTCGCTCGCCTCCCTTTTTTTTATGACTTATTCAATTCGATCCGTTGATGAAAACCGGCTGCGCGCTGCCCCAATACCAGAGCAACGATCTGCGTTTATTATTACACTTAATGTGACTTGATTTATAAACAAGGCAGCATCCGAAACGACCATCGAGAGCAGCCAACAACAAGGTTTCGATGTGCAACGTGCCACAGCTGTTGAAAGACGAACAGCTACAGTTGCCTCTTACAATCTGACATGGTTCAATGGGTTCCAAGTATTGGGTTACCTGTAGCCCAGAATTCGTACCTCTTTTCCCTCCCCCTCCTCAGCCAACAACTCTGTATCTTTTTTGCACAGCGACACGAACTGCCTTTTAATTAGTTCATAAATTTTGTCTTATGTAAAGCACAACAAGGAATATGCCTTTTCCCAGAGCCGATGAATTAAACCCCTTGTTCTTAACCGATTTAGAGGAGGCCATAAATCAAATGATGATTTAACAGAAATTTCTATGCGTAGAAGAAAGTCGACATGTTTGAAATGGGCACATTCAAAAATTAAAGAAGTACAAGCATGTCAACAAATACGCCTCCGTTAGCAGAGCGTTTCCAGAGCTAGTCCATCTATTGCATCCTAACAGAATTAAAGCTGCGTCGCAGTATCTGGTTAACAGAGCAACCTTAACATATCATCATACTGTAAACACACATACAAATATGTATATTTATACTTATGAGATCTCAATCCGGAAGTTTCTGTCGCATAACCATATCATTGTCGGGCATCGGAATAAGCGGCTTTTGTCCAAGAAAGGAAATAGAATTCCCCGTCTTACACACACACACGCACACACACACTGGCGCACAATTTCTAAAGTCATTTTAATGGTTTCCGCTTTTATGGCAATGCCTATTACGTATTATTATTCGTAAAGGAAAGAAAAAAATCTGAAAAATTAATAGAAAATTAATTGGCCTGCATTGGTAATGCCCGTTGCCTGCCCATTGCCTCTGGCATTTATTGCGCATGTGCGGCCTCCTCTGTCATTGGATGCTTGTTGTTGTATTTTATGGTTCGTTCACGCTTGCTGTGAACTGTGAAAAGCGTGTCGCCCTGGCCAGCAAAGCGGCAGCATAAACAAACATTCAACTCAGGGTTAAAGAGTGCTAATGCTTACATAATGATTTGCTTTTTGTTTTCATCGCTTATTTCTTTTCTTTTATTGTTTTTTTGTTTCGTTTCCCTTATTTTCAATGAGTATACATGAATATATATGAAACCAAATAACGAGCATTAAAACTAATCAATCTCGGAGAAAACTAAAGTTAAACTAAAAATAAAGTATAAGTTGGAATTGCAATAATAAGCCAATTCTATGAATATTTTAAATACTATAACATAGTTTATTTCGATTTTGTAATTTCCAAATTCGGTTTCTCATTTTCCTAGTCAGTGATCACGAGGCTTCAATCAATCATAGACATTTTCTGGTCCAGTTAACAGTTATGCGCTTGGAGAATTACTTTTATGCCAGCCAGACGATTAATGGCATGTGCATAATGTGAATGGCTATTGGTGACACTCCCCAATGCTGAATACCCACTGATCAATAACCAATTCTCAATGCTTAAGTCTCAATTCTTAAAGCTGCATATCATTACAATAGCAGAACCAATCCCTCCAAGATGCTGAAGTCGAAAACCAAAAGAACCCAAAGCAAACTCATGCCTGGCCATTACACATAGTCCAAATTTCCATTTGGGCCTTATGCTTATGGTTTATAGCATCATTTGATTTTGAACGACTCGAAAACAACAAAAGCAAAAACCTGACGAGTGTCATAAACTTGTCGATTTCATGGCGAAAAGTTGCCACAGCGAGAATCGTGGAACGGAGATTGAGCATAAATATTTGTCGCAAATGATTTATGCATGTAAATGAGCATAAGAACGAGAAAACATGTAGAAACATTTTTAGATAAAAACAACAAACATTTTTACGACAACAACTTTCAAATTCATCTCATTACCACGCCCTCAACTTCAAGAGGAGGAGTTGAGGTAAAAAATTGCCTAAATATGCAAATACATGTTTGCATATTGTTAAGACAGACTTTAGTTGTATCATATTCAACGAGGCATCCATCTTCCAGCCAGCAACAAGAGCTTGTAAACGGATTCTTTGCCAAAAACAACAACCTCAAGAGCTAACCCAACCAGACGGATTGACGGACAGATAGACATACATACTTATGTACATATGTACTTGTTCATATGCATAGATATTTCTGTTTCTGTTTCTGTTTCTGTTTTGTGCTGGCCTCGTGACCCAGTAAAGTTCAAATGTACAAATATTTAATTATCGTCTGCCACAGCGGCTGGAAAACTTCTTTATTTTTTGTTTAGCTTACCCTGTAATTCCCAAACAAAGAGAGTGTGTTAAGTCGTTGCATGGGTATGCTAAAGTGGGATACAAATTGAGCTGTTGACGTGTGTACAGTTGTCTTTAACTTAATAAAATAATCACTTTTAATGTCTCAAATATTTACAGAGCAACTGCTGGTCGAGTCCACATTGTCAGCCAGCAGACTTGTTTTTGTTTTGAGTTTCAAATGGAATTTTCTTCAACTGTTCCCATTTCAGGTGTAAACTTAAATTCATCCTCAGTTTTTTACTATTTTGAATAATCATGCTCATATGTGGAAAAGGTTTCCCAAAAAAAGACTAAAATTCATTTATGCTAATGTTCTGTTCGCTTGAGAGCGGGGTCGGAGGGAGAGGTTCATTGTTTGGTCAGGCGTTTCATTAATTTGCTGCCGTTGAATTTCTTTTCTAGCTTTACGCCGGCTACTTTCGATTTTCTCGATTTCTGTTTATAGCTTTATTATAAAGCATACACTAGCAGATATATACATGCACACACTTACTTACAACCTAAACAAATTCTTTGATTAATTGTGGCGCTGCTGACTGGAGAATTGAACGCCATTTGTGGCAGACCGACGGCGCTGACGTGGGCAGCTCTTGGATCTTTTTATGGTGTGTTATTTGGGATTACGTATTGGAACTGGAATTGGAGTAGCTTAAGTTGTATCTGTAATTGTATTTGTGGGTGGCTACTGCTGTAAGCTGTAAATGCCATGTTATGTTAACAGCATAAGGTTAACAGCAGCTTTCAATCCACATGATTGTACTCGATCGTCGCTGCTGCTACTGGAACAGCTTTCACGTCTCGCTCTATTTTGTTCAGTTTCATGTCACTCCGCGGACCCAGGTCCACATTCGATGCGGCAGCTTGACTTACGACTTAACCCATGTGGGTATGTCGTTTTCTCAAATGGCTAGACATCGCTTTTAATTCTTATTATGTCGGCGGCCCCTTTTGTTTTTTCTCGCTATTGGCATTGTTGTAGGTTTCGTGCTTTTTCTTACCGTACTACACGGATGAATGTATAATGATCATAAAAGTGTAAAGGGGAGCAAAGGCAGCAACAAAGTGGAATGCACGAGATAATCGTGGGTGGGCGGCATTTAAAATTGTTTTTTAATTAGTTGGATGCTAAAATCTTTGATTTCATTTGGGTTCATTTCAAGTCGGTATCATTTTTCAAGCTTCTCGGAATTTGTGGACCGAACACCAAAAGCTTACGGTTACGGTTCAGTGATTGATAAATTTAGCGGCTTTTCCAGTCACGGTGTCACGTGCAATATAATCGTCTTATGATTCAATAGAGTCCCCTCTCGTCTTCTTCCTACACAGTTGATAAATGAGCATCGCGCCGAGGTGTTTGTGGCCCGTGAGTCTCTCTGTCTCTGTCTCTGTCGCTCACGTTTCCTTTTGTCTTCAGTTCATTCATGAAAATTTTGCAGCTCGCCTCTTTCTCAAGTCATCCGTCTGTCTTATATCCCTGACTGAGACGGCGTCAGCGACTGCGACAGCGATGTCGCTGTCGCTGTTGTCGTTTGTCATTTGATACAAGCGACGAAGGCGTTTTTCGAGCAGCATTTGAAAAACGATATATACTCGTAGTATGTATGTATGCAGTCCACACTCACACACATACTAACACACAAATACCACGCGTTTTTGGTGCGTGCAATGCAAATGCAATGGAGCGTGTATATCATGAGAGCGATCGGCATCGGTCTCGCTCTTGTCTGCTAGTCTGTGTGGGAATGTGTGGGTGTTTCGTTTGTCTTTGCGTTGCTTTTTATGCGGGTTTTCTTGTCACAAATTCATGCGTTAGCTTGCCGGCTCGCTGCATACTGTGGGTGGTTGTTGCTGTCGGCTTGGAGCAGGGCTGCAAAATAATCGCCGCATAGTGTACCACAAAAATAACATTTTGACATAACATTTGTTCTGTTAATTAACACACACGCTGATGTATCGCCTAAACTGGACTTGATTCCAACGAGGTTGGCATCCCTGGCTTATCCTATTTCTACACTTGCACTCGTCTTTGTTGCTTTTGCTGTCTCTGTCACAGTTGCCATCGCCGTCGCTGTCGTGAACTGAGCTTTACCTTTCATTACAAATTTCATTGTCTGTGCGCGCGGTCAGTTTTGAATTGTGTTGTTAAGTAAGTGTACTTAACCCACATGACTTGCGGTTTTCTCGTTGCTGTCGACGTCGCCATAGTTGTTGTTGTTGTTGTTTTTGTTGTTGCTGCTGTCATCACATCCAATCCAAAAAGCTGTCGGGTCTTGCGAGCAGTGCGTGTGCTTTTAAAGAGATTTCTTAACCTTGAGTACCTTTCAGCATATGTTCACGTATTTTTCTCATTCGTTTTTCGTTTTATTTATTAACCAATTCTTTTTGCTTATTATTTTTATGGTATATTAAATTGATGTTTGCTCGGTCTCTCTGTTCGTGTGTGTGCGTGTTTATTTATTTTAGGTCTACGTTCATTTCCTTAATTAAACACTTGTTTCAAGCTTCGTTGACCAATGCTATTGTATAAAACTAAGAAAAACAAAGCACAAGTAAAACAAGGTAGAATTATGTATTGCAGAAATTAGCAAAAAATCATGTACGCGTTTTTTGCTGATGAAGCAGATTTTTAAAATAACTAAACATTACTTACATATGTAATATGTGTATTTAATTAAAAGCTTACATACTCTTAAGAAAGTTTCAAATTTCATATGGAAACGCCCTTACGTAACCTTTTTGTCGTTTTTAACAAAAAGCATAATGTTGTAACTAGGTAGACCTTACAACCCGTTAAAGCATTAATAGCTTACTGTAAATTAACAGTTGTTAGTACTTTACATTTTAAAACAAGCGAACGCACACACATAAAATAAAGTAAGCTGTGATTACTGAAACTTCCAATACAAATACAATTGTGCGTTCATTTGTTAAACATTAATAGTGCTGCTATTATTTTGGCATACGCTGAATGGATTTTGCATGATTGATAGCATTAGAAAGGTGAAAGAGATTTGATCCAACAGAGATCACATGCATACATATGTTGGCAATTAACCCCGAGTGGGGTAGATTGTCATTAAGTGATGTTGGTTTAGCTTTCTCGCTTTAATTTCAAGATCATACGCATTCATTAGTGTAATTTAAATTTAAAACCATCTGGCATATCATAGACATACATATCCTACACCCTGTAGGCTAAGCTATTTAAGCTGTCAACTTGCCACGAAGCTCCTGTTGATGATACTGCTTGAAGCAGCCCAACAGCTGCTACAGGTAAAGGGCGCGATTCCCAATTCACAACAGGTGTGAAATGTAAAGCGTCAGTTGCCCCCGACACACTGGCAGGACTTACAGTGCACTCGCAACGCTCGAGAGAGTCGAAAGTTTGTTGCGCAGTACGCGGATGAAAACAATTGGCATGGGGTAAAGCCTGCTGTTAACCGCTTCCCCTTCAGCCGCTATGCAAAAGAATTCAAAAAACAAAAAAAACGCAAACAACGTCGCCATTACGAAATAACAAAAGAATGCGGCAAGCAGGCTGATGCAGAGGCAAGGCCCGGCCAGGCTGCCGGGCTGAATGACTGACTGGCCCTTTGTTTTTGCTTTGAAAAATTAGTGTTGTTGCTGTCTGTTGCCCCACACAACGAGTCAGATATAGAGGCAGAGTATTCTGAAAGAAAACTTACAAAACACAAAGCAACAGTTGTAAATCATCGAATTACCTTAAAATAATAGCAATCGCTCTCTGACTCTCTTACATCTGCTCTGGTCGTTGTTGTTGTCGCTGTAGATGGAGCCACAGTCGGACGAAAATGAAATTGCCAAAAGCAAAAGCACAAAAACAATGCGAGAAGCCAACAACAATTTCAACTTCTCACTCACTCGCCAAGCCACAAGAGGGGGCGGCCGCGGCAGATTTATGTTGGTGTATGTGTGTATGTGCACACTGACACAGACTCCACTTGGAACAGGCGACGGCAACAAACGATGTAGTATTTGGCGACTTGCGAAATGAAGAAACCCTCCAAAAAAGCACAGCAACGACAACAGCAACAACCGTACAAAAACTTCGTGTGTCAGTTACGCTTAATGAGCACAAATATTGCTCTCATTGTTGTTGCTGTAGATTTGTTGCTTTTGATTGCTGTACCGTGAGTCTGAGTCTGAATCTGAGCCTGGCCGGGGCTTCGACTTGGGTACTGGGGTCGATTTCAATAAAGACGACACTGGGGTCGCCAGTCGGAAATGCCAATACGTGGTGCGATCATTCCCCGTGCTCCCTGCCTCTCTGCTCTTACTCAAACTTTATGCCTATTTAATCTGCCCCAGCCGCTCTCACAAGTTACATGAAAACGGGCATGAAAGTTCATTTTCATATACAGTCAAACATATGCATGTATGAGTGTGTATGTCAAAGCGTCGTAGAACTATTTAACGAATGTTGAGCTTACAGCGCAATATGCCAATCAACTGAACTCTCAAAAGCTTAATCCTCATTTGAGCTGCTCTCGCAGAGAGAGCGAAATGGGAACATTCGTGTCATTGTATTGAAAAGTAAGGGGGTGAAGGTTTTGCCAAGTCACAAACTTTTTTACATGTACAAGAAAAGTGGTGTGAAGGAGATAACGTGAAATTTAATTAAATATTATTAAATTTTAAGTGCTCACATCAAATCAATATTTTGCAGTTGTAGCATCATGGTTCTTAAAGATTAGCCGACAAGCTTTGCTCTCGCCGCCGTTGTAGCACTTAAAGAGACCTTCATAAATGTATGTAGCTTAACCGAACTGTTGAGCCTCAACAAACCCTATAAATAGCAAATCATCACCTGGTCGGCTGTAGTTGGAGTTAAGCAGCAGATAGCCTTCGGCATCGCATTGAACGCACTTTATTTTTTTGCCTACTTATGCGTGTGGAAACGCCTCCCGCCTTTCTGCGATCGCAGTTCCAGTCTTGTTTATGGCATGGCATGTGGCGCGATCCAAAAGCTCTCAGCGCTGCTCATAAGCAATGCTGTTGTTTCTATTTTACTTTTATTGTTCGCGCTCGAAACCGAAACATGCCTGGACTTGCTAATGGTTGCCATTGTACATATCTGTGCGTGTGTGGTGGAAGGGGCGGTCTGGATAGGTGTCTTTAACTATTAGGCGTTGGCTCGGTATAGTTTTCTTCACAAATAATAAATTGGTGTAATTAGTGGCATTTTTAAAGCGAGGTTGTAATAGTAACAAAAAGCCAACAAACAAGCTGTAGCTAAGTATGTAAATTCAAATGAAGTTCTCTTTTACCTCACCGAGCCTCGGGCAACTTATTGTGCAAGGGGAGGTGTTGAGCCGCAAAATTGTTGAAGCCGGTTTCCCATACTTAGTGGGTGGCATCTTTAGTCAAAAGTTGTGGGAATTTTACATTAAAGCATAAGTATAAGTATCTTCATTCTTTGCTGGCGTCCCTTACAATGGGGCAATAAAAGAAGAATGGCAAACAATTTTGACGTTTTTAATGTGAAAATCACGAAATTACTTGATATCAGATTGAAAGAACAGATATGCGGCTGTTCAAGATCATATCAGAATATTACGGGCAATAAAAGAGGTGTCCAAAAAAGTATAATGTAACTCAAAATTAAAATGGATCACAAAGAATATTGCTTTCATTAACAGAAAGCACGAAAATTGCCATTCCACTTAACAGCAGTTTAACAGAGTTCTGCTTGATGGATCTGTTTGCTGCAACTGGGGCTCTTAAATAGATCAGAACAGCTGGTTGAAATAGCGAAAGTTCTAATGACACACCAGAGTGTGCTACTAAGACTAGAATTAATGTCAAACATATTGACATGAGTTTCTATGTTTAAAAGCTTATTTTAATTACGTCTGTCACGCTGTGCAATTCAACTGAGGAAAGACAGCAGTCTCATCTATTCATCAATCTGGGTTTCACTTTCAAGATCTCCTAGATAGTCACACACTGGAGCTTAGTAGCAGTCAGGTCTATCAGTTTTGAAACCAGAAACGAAAGACGGCATTTAGTCAACACCCAACAGAGTTGCCTAACATTAGCAGTGATGGTAACAGTAACAGCGAGACTGATAGTGACTATGACAGTGACAGTCGTGGCAATGTCAGCAGTTGGGAGTTTACGACGCTTCGTTGCATGCAGACAAGGAAACTGCTGTGTGGCATGCGGCATGAGACATGTGTCATGGCTACACTGGTGCGATAAATGCGCATTTCACTTTCTATCGGAGTCGTTGCGACCGCCTAATGGCAGTTTAATTATTGCTGTTGTCATGCCCTCAACTGTCGCATAAATTACATTTTACAATCAACTGATTCATTGTTACTTTATGTTTTGCTTCCATTTACCAATTTTGTTTTGTGTCTTTTTGCTAACGGCGCACCCGCTTTTTGTTTATCTCTTTTCGTTTTGCAGTGACTGTACGCAACATGTGGCTCAGGTCGTAGACCCAAAATAATTTATAGTAAACAAACAGCGGCAGTAACATTGAGAAACAACAACACACAAATAAAAAGTGCAAACAAGGAACCAACATAAAAATGTCCGGCAATCAACAGGAGCACCAGCAGCAACAACAACAGCAACAACTACAACTACAGCAACAACTGAAAAAGCAACAACTGCAAAAGGCAACAGCCGCAGCAACAACAGCAACTAGCACTTTGGGCAATAATTTGATAAAAATAAATAGCGCTGACAAAATTGTACATAAAACAATAGCGACAACGACGACGACGGCGACGCCGCATGCAATTAGTAAGCACCAGCAACAACAACAGCAGCAACAATTTCAGCAAAGACGCTCTTTACTGCCAGCAACAACAGCCACAACAACAACTGTAGCAGCAGGGCAGCAAAGCGTAACACCAACGCCGCCAGCAGCAGCGCAGTCGTCCGCACAGTCGCATCAGCTGCAAACTGTGGCCACAATACATCAGCAACACTCAACGCAACAGCAACATACACACGCAACAGCAACAGCTTCACGTTTGCCCATACAACAACAACAACAACAACAACAGCAGCAGCAACAGATCAGTAACAATTCTAAAGATCTTAACGCCCACTCACAGCTGCCGCCCACGCGACGCAGCTTCTATCAGTTACAGCAGCAGCAACTGACTCCGACGCTCAAGGCACATCTGAAGGCGCCCGCACACTCGATACCCCCTCGATATCAGCCACCGCCGCAGCCGGGACCAGGCGGCGGCATACTAAAGCCTCATTTGCCGCTGAAATATCCACCGGATATACCACAATTATCGAGTATCTATATACCAGATTCTGTTAAGCAGCAGCAGCAACAACAGCGACAGCAGCAGCAGCAGGCGCGCTTTCTGCAGCAGCAACAGCAGCAGCAGTCTGGCAAAGCACAACAGGATATGCTGAAGTTTGTGCGGAAACCGGAACAGGAACATCCGTCGCCCGTTGCATCGGTCACATCTAGTGTGGCCACGGGCATACCAACAGCCAATGGCGGACGTTTGACAGTCGAACAAAATCGACAATTGCAGGTAATGTTAAAGCCATTTCTCTTCAATAACATTTCACTGTAATGCTATGTATTTTACAGTCCCTGGTTAATGAGCTCCGCTCGCTGAAGGAACAAAATCAGCGTCTGCTGGATGACAATCAGGAATTGCGTGATTTGTGCTGCTTTCTGGATGATGATCGTCAAAAGGGACGCAAGCTGGCACGCGAATGGCAGCGCTTTGGACGATACACGGCCAGTGTAATGCGCCAGGAGGTGGCAGCATATCAGGTGAGCTAACAATGAGTCTAACAACATATATTATGTTAACTAACATTTGTATTCTGCTTAGAACAAACTAAGGCAGCTGGATGACAAGCAACAGGAGCTTATCACGGACAATTTGGAACTGAAGGAGCTCTGCTTGTATTTGGATGAAGAACGCGCCCATGTGGCAGCCAATGCGCTGTGCGCCGGTTGCGGTGCAGCCACGCGCAACGCGCTGCGAGATGATGGCGATGGCTCGAGTTCAAGCACCAACGCGGACGAAACAATCACAGCGCTGCGCAACTATGCGGAACAAAGGCAATTGCCGGTAAGTGGCAAATCATTAAGATACCTCAAGACTCTTGCAACATGCTATATGTACAAATGGCTGAAATCTAATGCTATGCCAAAATTCTGTACAGGATCTACGTAACGCCCACACGCTCAACGATCAAACGTTGCAATACGTTCGCTCGCTGGAGCGACGCATACGGCAACTGGAGGAGGAGCGCACCACCCCTACGGCCAATATGCAGCAACAGCAACAACAGCAGCATCAGCAACCGCAGCAGCCACAGGGACATCCAGCAACAGCAACAACCGCATCACCAGCCAAATTAGCGCCCTCGCCACATCCTCCACAACCAAATGCACATACACAGCAGGACATCAGTCAGGCGGTTGCTGCCGCCGCGGCAGCTGCTGCTGCACTGCCCGAACCAATTTCCGGGCGTCCAGAAGCTGTTGTGCGAGCGCTGCAAGTACTCGAGGTGCGGGAGCAACTGGAACGGGATCGTCTCGGTAATCTGGCGGGCAGCGCACTTGACCAGATGGATGATGGCGAAAAGGCCCTGGTGCGCGAGATGTGCAATGTGGTCTGGCGCAAGCTGGAAGGCAGTCCACATGGACCCACAGCACTGGAGCCGCTCTAAGCACTATAAACCACACAAATACACAAATTAAAACTTGGCTAACACACAAACACACATATTTACTAAACACACATTGTACAAAGTTTATACCTATGACCTAAGCTTAAGCGCTTTATTTAAAAAAAAAAAAAGAAATACTCAAAATACCTATTTTTTGTAATCCTTGACTGTTAACTTTTTATATTTGGAATGCACTCACTGTTAAACTAACTTTAACTGAGCCGCATTCAGCAGCTAATTCGAGTTACGAATGAGCTGACCTAAAAAAAATACAATGCAACAAATATTTTCATAATTATTGGAAGTCGTATTAATTATTTCATCGAGTATTGATGCTAACTTGAATTCTGGGGCCAGTGTATAATTGTATGTTAATTCATTATTCATTGCAAAAGATTATGCATATATGGACACAGCAATTAAATAATTTGCGAAGAATTCCTATGAACCGCGTACTAGCCTTACTACTGAATGGCCCCTAGAGATGGGGAAGAATCGTTTTGGTTACATAAAAAACCATTCAAAAAATAGCAAATCCACACTTCCAATTCTTTAAGTGACATTGTTGGGAGTATGTTGCGTCTTAAAATGACATCTTCAATAGACTCTTTAAGAACATAATTGAAGTTTCTGAAATATTATATTAATCGAATCATCGATAAGGGCAACGACTTTATTTCCACCTCTAGGTGTCACACAAATTGGCAATTAAATTTTTGCAGTTGAGCGCGTAAAATTCGTATTTAGAATGGTAGATGTTTCGACTTGCAGTTACATCCTAACGACAATTGTCGCCTCGATTGGCTGGGGTCTTTATAAATTCGTTCGTTATAAGAAAAACATGGAGAGCGATCCAGAGATCCACGAGGTGTTGTTCTTCAATGAAAAGTGTCATAGTTGTGTACATAACCATTTTGTCAGCCAAAACTGTGAAAATGTATTTTGCATAGAGCGTCATATCCATCGCATGAAGGCTATGCTTGATAAGGCAACTTGTAGCATTGACCTAGCCATATATACTCTGTCGGCACAAGAAATGACAGACGCTCTGCAGCGAGCTCTCTCTCGGCGAGTTAAGCTGCGACTGATTCTCAACGAATCCTCCGCTAATGATAATCCGTTAGTTGAAGGCCTAAGGCGAAGGGGTGCTCACATACGCAAATCTACCATATCTCAATGTTTGATGCATCACAAGTTTTGTGTGATTGATGGACGTGATCGTGTGAACGAATTGAGGAGTCGCAAAAGCTTTAATCTTGAGCCGAAGCCCATCTGTCCGCTGGTAATGAGTGGCTCCACCAACTGGACAGTCAATGATCTATACACCAGCTACAACAACTTAATCATCAGCACGAACCAGGTGATGGTCACCTCGCTGGAGAAAGAGTTCCGTCGCATGTGGGAGAAGGTCAAGTTGAAGAGCTATCGCACAAGTGTGGTAGTTTAATTTACTTTAGTCAAACAAAAAATATGTAAATAAGAAAATAAAAATCACATGACATACACACTGGCCAGTGGCCACAAAATTAATCACATTACACAGCTTTGCCTGCTGCTTGTCAGCTTTCTACGCTTTGCTGCCCGCTACTTACAGACTTGTTTTGTGGCTCACACTTTTGTTGTTGCCGCTGCTGTTGTTGTTTTAAGACAGACGTAAATTACCACAGAGCTGTTTAACCTGATTTTTTGTTTTGCCAATTGGAGGGTATCTGGGTATCACATTCATTCAGAAAACTGGCAGCAGCAAGAACAACTCGAGCAACAGGCGTCTGCTGCCGCCATGATGTAGCAGAAATGCAACCCAATTTCAGCTAATTCACGTATTGTCCAGTCGAAGGCTCCAAAGTGTGAACATGTGAGTTAATTTACGGTCATTATGTATGCAAACTAGACGTCGAAGCAAGGGGAGGAGAAGTAGGCTAAGCATCAGCCGGTCCCATGTGAAAAGAATGAAGCAAAAGTGGAAGGAGTTGAAAACGCAGCGCGCAACTAACATAACCATGCATAAATTAACAGACGGCTGTTAAGCAACAGACCGCTGTCTAGCTTAACATTGGGCAAGTAGCTAGGGATGGCACTGGGAAGGGTCTGACAGATAACACTAGGCATGAGCAGTGTAACTTCAAAAATGCTGATTTAACTGATTTATTTTATTGTGAAGTATAACCAATTCTTGTAGCAAGTGTCACTGTAACACAAAACAGCAGTAAATTGGAGCTGACTGTAAAGAGTAGCAAATAAATAAGCACAGATTAAGCACAATGTTGACCGCAGCAAAAATAGCAGCAGCAATTGCTGAAAAGAAAAGCTGATCAAGTCGACCACGGACAGCATCCAATTGCTTGAATCGTTGGAACTGCGGCTCACGCTGATGCTGAAACCGAACCCGAAGCTGCTGACTGGGGCACATTTATAGTTTAACAACGCAGCGGAACGCACGCGCAAAAGCGAAACGCAATAGAAGGAGTTGTCTGTGAGTGGAGCAGCAGTTGGACAGAGTCGCACATGGCACATGGCATTCGCATCGGCATCGTGGACATGGATATCGAAACCATTGAATTGTTGTTGTCGTCGTTGTTGTTGCCGCCGCTGCGCAAGTGCAATAAAACCGTGAGCTTATTACGATGCGCGACTAAAAAGAAAGTTATTGTCGTTGGTGGCCCAGCCGGTTGTGCTGCCAGTGGCAATGCTAGTGGGTCTGCTTGTTCTTGGAACCTGCTGCTGGCTGTTTGCATACTTACAATGTGGCTTAGTCAAGCTCAGCTGTGCCTCGCAGCACCATCACCATCAACATCAACAACAACCTCCTCTGCAGCCACAAATGAAACCGCCTGGCCACCCATGCATCATTATGATATCTGGAGCGCAGATTTGAAATCGCCATCGGCTGTGCAGCAACTGGAAATGGATATGGACCTCATTGAGGAAGAGTTGCCAGTGCATGAGCAACTGTTGCTGCAGGATACTAACAATTACAGCTCCAGGCCAGCAATGAGCAGCCACTGGAGCAGCCATCAGTTGAGCAATGCAAGCAGTAGCAGCAGCATTCGACGGCCCAAAGGTGAGTTGTGCAAGGTCAGATTAAAAACAATATTAGAGGCGACTAGTTGTAATAAGCAATTTCGTTAGGGATTCGGTAAAATTTGATCTAGAAAAATAAAGTTCGTTATTCGTATTCTATTTTTTCATGTGTTTCGATTCCACTTCTATTTATTAAAGGTTAATACTGCAACCCATAAAAATATTTATTTTTAATTTGTATTTTAGTTCAATACACTTTTCCCAAAAATAGTTGTAATGGCTTATTGTTTCACCATTTAAGAGTCAATTTGAAAACAATTTGAAAATATTAAAAGTGATTCAATATTGAAGTTTCTAAGAAATCTAACACATCCTTTGGTCAAGGGTTTCCTGAATTCATTTTATGTAGTCTACTTTTTGGGGTACTAGTAATTAAGGAAATACTTTTTCTTTGGTGCAGTCATACATCTGTTTCCCGTGCCCGTGGATGGAGAGTGCCTGGCAGATGATGGTCGTCGCATGGGCAACTGCTTCAATGCCTACGAGTGCCGCCAAAAAGGAGGGCAGGCGAGAGGCGAATGCGCCATGGGCTTTGGCGTCTGCTGCGTCTTCATGGCCGAGTGCAATGGCACGATAGCCAACAATCTGACGTACATTGTCTCGCCGGGATTCCCCAGCTTTATGCCTAGCAACTTTACGGAATGCAAGCTCCGAGTGAAGATCATGAGCGAGGACATCAGTCAGCTGCGTATCGATTTTGATCACTTTTCACTGGGACAACCCAATCGCAGGACGGGCGTCTGTGATGGGGATGTGTTCAATATCAGCGGTGGTGCCAGAGGATCCTTTCAGCTCTGTGGCCAAAACAGCGGGCAGCATTGTGAGTAGTTCCAGCTGTTCCCTTGATAATCTCTAATATACCCCCTAATCCTCTTGCAGTGTACTACGATGTGGGTGTGCGATCGCTGCCCCGCCAGTCGACGCTTTATGGCAGCCTGCGTCCCGCCACAGCCGCCAATGGGACGGGCAATGCCCTTGATCAGGTGATAGAAATCAGTTTGAATGTCTCGAGGCGTTTTCTGCCCATGCGATTGTGGGAGATACGCGTCCTGCAGATACCCTTTACGCAGCGTGCGCCAGCGGGTTGCCTGCAATATCACACTGGTGTCGAGGGCGTCATGCAGACCTTTAACTTTGCCGAGAACGGCAGGCACTTGGCCAACCAGCACTACAGGATCTGTGTGCGTCAGGAGACGGACATGTGCTCGATCAGTTATCAGCCCTGCGATGATCAGTCCTTTCGCATTGGCGGCGGCCTAGGCGGTGGCTCCTTTATGTCCAATGGCGGCAGCTCTTCGACGGCTCCGCCAGCAACTGGCATGTCGGCGGCAACTGCCAATGTCACCACTGCTACCACCAGCAATCTCTTACAGCTGCTCAGCCAGTGGGTCAAGAACACCACAACCGAGGCACCCAGCACAACGACAGCGGCAAGCACAGCGTCGTCCACGACCAATGCCAGTACCGCAGCAACAGCTGCTGCTGCACCAGCAATGACAACGGCAGCACCTGTGCGTACCAGCACAGCAGCTGCCTCGGACGACTATCCGGGCTGGGAAGATGAGGAGGAGGAGGCTGATGATGAGGAGGAGACGCCAGCATCCCCAGCCAATGACGATGACGAGGGCTCTGGCGGCGGTGACGACAACAATAACAGCATCTTTAATTTCTTTGGCGGTGGAGCTACAAGTGCACAACCTGGCGTCTCCAGACGTCCACGTCCAGTAGGCGGTGCCACTGCCACGGTGGGTGTCAGCTCCTCCGGCGGCTTTGATCTGTTTGGCTTTCTGCGCAGCGCCTTTGATTTGCGTCGACGACACCGGCGACGTAGTCGGGAGGCGCGTCAATTCTTCAGCACGTGCGCTGACCGCATCACGATGCCTTGCATCATTGAGGATTTCATTGGGACTGGCCTGGGTCCCTTGCCGGGCTGTGAGCCCGTCCACTGTGGCTCACAGTTTTGCTCCTCGGGCGTCTGGCCCTGCCGCATCGAGAGCACCGTGACGCCCTTCTACATAGGTGTCCACTTCGGGGAGGGCAATGTACCTGGCAAGGGCAGTGCCGAGGAGAATATTGGTGCCTGTCTGCGCTACGCCCAGGTGCAGTGTATTTAAGCTTTTCTTTCGTTTTAGAAAATCATATACGTAATTTATTTCACTGCTTAATTAGACTTATATTTATAATTAAATTATTTGTGAATTTGAACTGAATTTTAAGCTGAAAATATTCTCCCGCTGCGACTAAGGACTTGGGACAATATCGTTCAGCTAAATGGCTAAAGGCAGTTTTTGTATCCACCTTGAGATGAAAACTATTGTTTTTTTTAGGTGATGGATTTTAAAAAAATCATAACCTTTTGCGTTTGTCCGAATGTTCGTAACAGGCAGAAGGAGGCGTCTGCGACCCCATGAACTATATATATTCTTGATCAGCATCAACAGCCGAGTCGATATAGTCCTGTCTGTCTGTCCGTCTGTCTGTATAAACATCGAGATCTCAGAGACTATAAAAGCTAGAGCTACCAAATTTGGAGACAACATGTAAAAACTCGGTAGTCAGATGAATTTTATTTTAGATGTTGGCCACAGCTCGAAAGAAAACGATTTCCAAGCATCATGTTATTCTGGATTGCATTCTGAATTGCCCCTTGCCATTTGTAGCTGAGTTGTATGCTCAACACTAGCAGTATAATCAATATCAGGAAAATTAATTCTAAGCCTCTATTATAGACAAACTGCATTGCAATTTGCGACCAAAGTGACGCCATGTCTTTGTACTTCCACCATACCCATGACTGATTAGTCAGTTGGTGATCGTTGCTGAGACACCAGCAAGACGAATTGGAATCACTAAATATACTCTGTAAATGTGCAAAGGGACCTGTGGAATAGAAAGACACCCATTATATTCATTTGTTATTTCAATTTACCAATAGAGGCCTTCTAGCTAATCCTAAAATAAACTACATAAATATTTACTTCGATTGCACAAATATAAGGTTTACAAAGGTCTGCGACATCCTAAAACGAAAATTTACAACCTTTTTCTGGTAGTGGCATTTATTATTATTTCGGATTATTGCACATATCCAAGTTTATATTTAAAAAGTTGAATTTTCCAGCGTATCTGGCTGTCAACTTACCGCAATTACAGCTTATTCGATTCGAGGCGGAAGGGGGCGTGGCAAAAATCTAAAACAAACTTGATCTGCGCGCAACAATAAGACACATTGTCCAGAATTTTGTTGCTCTATCTCTTATAGTCTCTGAGATCTAGGTGTTCATACGGACAGACAGACGGACATGACTATATCGTCTCGGCTGTTGATGCTGATCAAGAATATATAAACTTTATGGGGTCGGAGATGCTTTTTTCTGCCTGTTACATACATTTTCGGTCGGCACAAAGATATTGTATAATACCCTTCTACCCATTGGGTAGCCTGGTATAAAAAGCACTGAAATGTCGATCCAATAAATTAATGCTTCAGTTTGTTTACATTAATAACAATATAAGCAAACCTCTTAAACAAATCAACAACACTTCCGAGCAATTAAAAACTCTCACCCAATCAAAATTCATTTTTACCAATGAATCTAAATTCAGTCCCTATTCAGCACCGCACTGCAATTTATTGCAATTTATGAAGCTAGTTGGTTAAATCAACAAATTAAATTGCGTAATATGGGCACCAAAACATGCAATTCAACATTGCCGATACTACAAAAATTAAAAAAAAAATTAATTGGTGCCAGTAGCTTTCTAAATTATTTTAATATAAATATGGATTAAAATATATATCTTTTTATCCTGGCGTCAGGTTCGCTTTTTTAGTACAACCAATGTATTTATATAAATGTGATTTATTTGTTAATACATATATTTTTGATATATTTTTCGTAAAATTTTATTTTTGTAAATCAATTTGCCATCAGGCTGATTTATAGCCGCCTACATACTATATACATTTAAACTGTACATTATGTTCATCAATTAGTCATCTTACTTAAGATTTAAGTCCGGAATTATGTTTTAAATAAGACAAATCGATTTTTCCTGATCTTAATTAGTCCCTAGAAATACTCTCCCGCCGCCACATATGCCTTGGGACAATGCAGCTCTGCATATTTGCCATAGGCGTTGTTAGCGCCAACTTTAATGGGCTGCTTATGGGATTTCATGTTCCAGACATGTATCAAAAGTGAGTCCTTCGTCCGATCTAGAGTCTTCTCAAGCATATTTGGATCAAAAAAGTGTGGCCAATCCTCCCAAGATACCGCGTAGAATGCCTTCGAGTCAAAGACCCTGAAGCCCTGGCAACGCTTGTGATCTTTCTGCATCAATCTAATGCTCTCCGTGTTGCAAATTCGTTTAGCCACACGTGTTATGACACCTGGACCATTGTGGCCCCATTTCCTGCCGTCGAAATTCTGCTGGAATTCGAGAAGACAATCCTCCGCAATCTTATGACCGATGCCAGTGGGGGCCAGACTCATAACACCATTAGCCACCCAGTTCACCGACTCAGCACCAGCATAGTTCAGTGGCACATTCTCCAGGCTACGCAACACCACCACATCCAGGTCCATATAAATGCCGCCAAAGCGATAGAGTGTGATCAACCGCAGCAGGTCAGAGATGTGCGCAATCACATAGCTAGGAGAATCAATCGAGTTAATTTGAAGTGTAAAAGATTGTACTGCAAGCTTACTTAGAGTAAAAGAGCTGGCCATTCCTAAGCCAATCCTCAACTGGTGTGCTGGCAGCATAACGCATTAGATTCAGCTGACGCAGATGTACATTTGGATAGCTTAAGATAGCATCAATCACTGGCAGTTTGCTCCCGCTTCGGTTTCCCTTGTGTTGATATGTTGGACTGGCGAAAAGCACAAACACATCGAAGTTGGGATTATGCCTGGCTGCTGACTCAATGGCGCACGCCTGGCGTGCCCTCAGTTTCAGCATATTACGTTTTGTGTTCCAGATGCAGCTGGTCTCCAGAAAGAATATGCTGCGTCCTGGTGTTGGTTGCGGATGTGTGAATAACACATCGTCCAGTGGTCTGGGTAGATCAATGCTCGTAATTTCCAAATCTGATTGCTCAACGTGTAGAAAACATCTCAAATTTTCTTGAGAGTCAACCTGATATTTAAGGCGATAAGCAAGTGTAAGGACGATGGTAAGAATCACAATTAGCACGAGCAATGAGAACCTCAAGTATCGCTTGCTAAAAGTATAACGAAACAACGCCATGTTGATACGGGCAGATGTGTTTGGATACTAAGCATTTTTCCATCGACAGACGAATAATTGATCTACCCTGTAAACAAATGATGGATTGGGGTGTTATAGGCATTTCAATTGTATCATTAAGATAAGATTAAAAATTTTGCTTCGGTAAGCAAACACAATGATGTTATGTGTATTTTTGGGATAATTGCATTTAAAGCCTAAGATAAATAGACAAGGCGGTTGAGTAAGAGTTCTGTAATTATTTTCGGATACAAAACATTTTTACGAATGCTGTGATTCGCCATCAACTGTAAACAAATAGAAATTAAACGTTTGGTAAATTTTTTTCTATCCAGAATTTATATATTTGTAGTATTGTATAAAGATTATGTATACATCCATAGAAATTTAATTATGAGTGGGTACAGAAAAATGATTTATATATGTAAATACATATGTATTTTCATATATTGATTGCTACGTGATGTGATATTGATTTCTCAGACGTAAGTACATACTTATAATGAGTGTATTATTGTACTCTCTCTCTATCGATGAGATGTAATTATGGTTTTAGACATTTGAAATTCCATTAAATGGCACAGTCACAAATACTTAAATACCCTTGCTACCTCACTTGAGCGAAAGAATATACGGCTATAATTTCTTCATTCATGGTTACAGATTTCTACACAATCTTCATTTTCAGCTTTGGTTTCATAATCTTTGTAGTTAATTTCCAATTTGTTGGTTTTGAAGTATACTACAAATAAGCCAATAAGTACATAAAAATTAATTTTGACTAGGATAACACTGTTTATATACATACATAACTTAATAAATAAGTATAAAGTCCTTGTGCAGAAGATATGCAAGGGTACTTAGTCGTCGGATAGCTGCCGTAAGAGATTCTTATACTCATAATAGAAATATTATTTAATATTTGCGTTAACGTCAAAGTATGATTTGTTCGTAATTCATTCATTCTTAGTTCTAAAGTCAACCTAATAAAAAGTAATAAAAACTTTGTTCACAAAAAATTAGTTAAATTGCTATTTTGTCAGAATTGTGCTAAATAAATGTGCGTAAGATTTCTGAACCCAGACAGGGTATTTCGAATTCGAGCTGTTCAATGAGAGTTTTTTTTTTGGGAATGTGTGTCTAAAATACATAACAACAATTGAATTGAACCTAACCCCTATGTGCTCTCTTTGCAAGATCTTTGGTATTTTGAATATTTAATTGACTACTCAGAAGTACTCGCCCGCTGCAGCATATGATTTTGGACAGTGTTGTTCTGCATACTTGCCATAGGCCGTGCTCGACCCGACTTTTATTGCTTGTTGCTTTGAGTGCTTGTTCCATACGTGCACTACAATAGAGTCTTTGGTGTGCGCCAGTGTCTGCTCGAGTAGCTGTGGTTCAAAGAAGTGCCTCCAGTGCTTCCAGGGGACCGCGTAGAATGCATTGCGATCAAAAACCTTAAAGCCTAGGCAACGTTTGCGATCTTCCAGCATTACTGAGATGTCCTTGGTGCCGCATATTTTTTGTACTACACGTGTTATGACACCTGGACCATTGTTGCCCCAATCGCTGCCATCGAAATTGAGCATAAAATCACGGAGACAGGACTCAGCAATCTCATGGCCAAAGCCTGTTGGAGCTAAGCTCATAACACCTGCGGCCAAGTGTGTATTAGATTCTGCACCCGTATAATTGGGAGGAACATCTTCAATGCTGCGAAGCATAACAACATCCATGTCCAAATATACACCACCATATCGATAGAGAGTTAAGTACCTCAAAAAGTCTGATATGTGCGAGAAGAGATAGCTAAAATGGAAATTATTGTTAATCAAAAAAACGCAAGCATAAAGTTTACATACTTGGAACGGAATAGTTGACCATCCTTTAGCCACTCCTCAATGGGGGTTCCTGTCGAGTATCGCCAAAGATTGAGTTGACGCAGCTGCACATTCTTGTAGCTTAGTATTGCATCGATGAGAGGCTGCTGGCGTTGACTGTTGCCACTGCTGCTGCTGCTATTGCCGAACTGACGATAGGTGGGACCGGCAAACAATACAAACACTCGAAAATTCGGATTATGCAATGCGGCAGATTCAATAGCACATGCTTGTCGTGCCGTCAATTGCAGCATATTGTACTGGGCTTCAGGGCTCTGGCCTGGACGCTGTCGCTTGCGCCTTGGTCTATGACAACTGGTCTCATGAAAAAATATACTGCGTCCAGGTACTGGCGTCGGTTCTGTCACCAGAACATCGTCAAGAATTTTTGGAATATTCACATTTGCATCTGTCGATGAACTAATAACCTGAGCCTCTGGACGCTCCTTATCCATAAAACAGAGCTGTACGTCTGTTCGCCATTTGTAATTGAAAAGTATGCTGCAAATGAGCAGCACAATAAGTGCCAGAAATATAAAGCGCAATCGTCCAATGTGCAAAAAACGCGCTAATATTAATGACAGTCGCAATAACATGGCGATACAGCCTGAAATTAACAAATAAATAACTTCATAATTTTAAATCTGGTGTTGTTGAAAGTATTACTTACTCTGTGATTAATGCAGTCAGTTCATTGGCTTATCATAATAAATAAAACTATAAATACAAAATCGAATAATACGGGTGTTTACCAAACAAGTACACCACCACACACTTGTAGTACACACGGTAGTCAATGTGACCGCAAGTTAAATTTTAAAATATACTATTTAACGTCCAAAAATATTTCAAAATATAATTATAATTATTATTATACCAACACTTTGTCCATTCGAATGTCCCAGTGAAAAAATTACCTTTCGAGGGATTCCAATTTTATTTATTCTGTTAGGCTTTTTGAAAAAACAAAATCTCCTTTGGTGAATCTCCATTTTAGAGTAGGGATCGATTTATGAGCAGAAACCTTAATTGACATCAAATATTTGATGAAGATAACAGAACTTAATTAGTAGAATGAGTAAACTGTAAAGTTCATTAAGTTTTCAGAGAGTGCGAAGTTGAGTGATAACGAATTAGATTCATCGTATTATTAGACCAAATATGAAGATTTTCCGAAAATAATCAAATTGTTCCCTGTTATTACGTAACATAAGGTCAAATAATTTCTGGCATTATAATACAATCTTTGTTTTTCTACTTAAACATATTCGCCCCAATTTTTAAACAACGTCTCTAAGTAGTATTTTGCAAAATTTACAAGTATTCACCAGCTGCCGCGTTGACCTTGGGGCAGTGTTTACTTGCATACTCTCCATAAGCTGTATCTGTTCCAACTTTAACTGCCCGTTGGTACGAAAGTTTATTCCATAAATGAATCAAATACGAGTCCTTAGTCTTCGCTAACGTATCGTTCAGAAACTGAGGCTCAACAAACCGATTCCATGCTTGCCCGGGAATCGGGTAAAATGCAGACGAATTAAATACTTTAAATCCCTTACAGTTTTTAGAATCTGCCACTATTTCCTTTATCGATGTTAGGTTGCATATATTTTTCGTCACGCGCCCCATTAAGCTGGGTCCATTATTTGTATAGAGTTGTCCATTGTAGTTTTGCTGAAAGTCGCGCAAAAATATTTCTGCAATTTCGTGGCCTCTGCCCGTGGGTTCCAAACTGAGAACAGCATTGCACAGAGCTTCAGGCCCCTCGGTTCCCACATAGTTTAGTGGCACATTCTCTATGCTCCGCAATACTACGACATCAATGTCCAAATATATGCCTCCAAAGCGATATAAACTTATTAAACGCAGAAAATCCGATGTGTGCTCTGTAAGATAACTAAATGGGGTGGTAAGAAATGAGAAATGAAAATATGATAATGAATAATCCATTCGTACCTTGATTGAAACAGATCTCCTTTGTTGACTTCTCTATTGGAGTACCTCTGGCATAGCGCCAAATATTCAACTGGCGGAGATGCACATTTTTGTAGCTTTTAATGGCCTCAATTAGCGGTAGTTTCTGGTTTTCTGGTTTGGGTAGGTAGGTGGGACTGGTAAAAAGTAGAAATACTTGGAAATTTGGATTGTTTAATGCCGCCGATTCAATTGCACAAGCCTGACGGGCAGTTAAGTTCATAATGTTCTCCGATTCTTGAGAATGGCATTTGGTTTCGTGAAAGAATATCGTTCGTCCTGGTGTTGGTTTAACATTTGAGCGTAGAACATCCTCTAGTCTTATTAGACCATAGTTTCTACTATCCGCAGTTGGATCCATATAACATGGAAATGGCTTAAAATCGGGTGGTCTTTCTTCTTTTGTAGATACTACAATAAGCATTACCCAAACAGCAACGACACAGAAAAGTAAACGACGTAGAGCGATAGATGTAAACACTGGAAATTGTATCTGTTTATGAAACATACTGAAGACAAATATAATCTATGACTTGGGTGCTCGAGCTCAAATAAAGTAATGAACATCTGGCATTTGTTGGACTACTTTTATATCGCTAATTATAATACTTTTCTCTCCTAACCTAACATAAAGTCGTATTCTACACTACACAATATTTCACTACACAATACAATGCTGATCTTTGCTAATATTCTAGTGCTCATGAAACCAGAGGAAATTATATTTCTTAACTTTAAATTTTACTTTTAGACCATGTATGTATGGCCTAATGTGCGTATCAGACTGAAGGAAACATCTTTGACCCCATATATTCTCGATCACCATTACTAAGCGAGTCGATGTACAAATGTCCGTCAGTCTGTCTGTCTGTCCTTAGTCCGTCGGTATGAAGCTACAAAAACTAGTCATTAAATTGTCGATACTCGTGAATTTTAAAAAAAATCATGACCTTCTGTGTTTGTCCGAATGTGTGTAACAAGCAGAAGGAGATGTCTGCGACCCCATATATATATATTCTTGATCAGCATCAATAGCCGAGTCGATATAGCCCTGTCTGTCTGTCTGTCTGTATGAACATCGAGATCTCCGAGACTATAAAAGCTAGAGCTACCAAATTTGGAAACAACATGGAAAAACTCCGTAGGCAGGTGAAGTTTATTTTAGATGTTGGCCTCTGTAAACCACTAAAAATACATTCACAGCCACAATTATAGACATACAGCGTTTGTTTTACGGTCCCCATGTGAAGAATCCTAGCGCAAGCGTTTGGTGAAAAGATTGGTTCATTAAGATCGGACTATAAGCATGGAAGATATTTAAGTAGTAATACAGTAAGCAATAGTAATACACTAGCAAAGTAACCAAAGGGTCCCGAGTTCGAATACCGGACAGTGCACAATTATTATTTTAAAGTTATATATTATTTCTCGAAATTAGAATTGTGTCATAATGCATTTTTAACCATGTTCATCAAAATGAGATGGTGGCGTGAATGTTGACGGTTCCAAATTTTTTATAGCTCCAAATAATATAATGTACATAAATATACATTTTTAAAAGTGTGTTGTTGAACAACACATAATAACATAACATTTAAATGTTTTATGTTTTTTATACGAATAAGACAATTTGACTTAATAACACAATTTGTGCGGTCATTGATCAAGATGTTCGAGTAGATTAGCGAGGAGTTGTGCCATCCGCTGTTCGGTAAAGTACGGGTTCGATTCCCGTGTTGTGGTTCAGTGTCAATAGTTCATTTTTTTACCCAAACGCTGCTTCTCAAGAATATCTTCTTTTATGTTCTAACTTACGCAAGTACACTTAAAATCCATGACCTCGTACAGTCAAAACTTGACTGTAGCTGTTCCTACTTGTTTTTTTATTTATTTTTAATTTGCCTATGTTTTATTATGTTCTTTAGTTTATTGGACTAAACTTTATGGCGAATGTCCGACAGTCGGGCAATCTCGATCGTTGCTTTCTTGCTTAATAAATATGCAACTCGTGAATGAACTTTACGAACTATTCATATATTTTTGATAGGTGCTTCTCATTTAAACAGCTGTGTTTATTTATGATACTTACGTGGGTTTATTTTTTGTTGCTCTAGTTTTTTGGTTTGAAACCTGCCTACCCAATGGGTCGAGTGTAGTTTTGAATCTTTTAAAATAAATTTAAACAGTGTTCATCAATTAAAGGTATTAATTTTGAATGACTGAATTGATCTGTCTCGTTTCGATATTTAAAAAATTAACGAAATCAATTTAATTAACATTATTTACACATAACGTTTAACGTTTCTGCATGTTAAGTTATTGTTGAGCATTTGCAGCTTCGATTTTTGGTTTTGAATTTTTAGAATGTTTATTATTGATCAAAAATCTAAAACTCATTCGTTTATGCAGCCAAAAAGTAGCCTTTCGACATGGTCCGCCTTTATAGAGGCAATTTGATGCTTCTGCTCTTCCAATTCTTAATTCTGAATTTAGATTTTGACTAAGTTTAAGTTTAAAACTAAACTAAGTTTAGACTTTTACTAAACCTTTGCAGATAACTATCTTACTTTACCATTACATCATTGAGTGACATAGCAACTGAACCTGAATAACTTCTGTGTTTATTGTCTGATCATAACTAATTTCGTACAATATCCTTTAGATTTATGGAATTAATGGTTTTGTTTAAAGTAATGGAATCAATATCAACTCCGGAACTCATTCAAGATAATATCTACTTATCTTATCTTGTAAAATAACTATAGAGTTCACAACATTTTGTACAAATACTCGAAAATATGTTAGCAACTTCCAAAGATCTAGATGCATGTCGATGCAAAACTAATTACGAATTACGACTAAAAACTATAGTACGCGTATTGTATTGAGAAATTATGTTAATATTTATTCAACTGTAACGTATACTAAATACAAGCTTAGATACACATTGTGATTGTTCCCTTTATCCCCAGCATAAGATAAACTGGTCATAAGGTTATGAAAAATTATGTATGTATTTAAAATACCCTATACATATTGACATATTAGAAAAATTTGCCAGCTGCGGCATATGACTTGGGGCAATGCTCTTCGGCAAACTTTCCATAGGCAGCACTTGAACCTACTTTTAATTTACATTTGGAAGAAGCGCTGTTTAATAAATGTATTACATAAGAGTTTTTGGTCTCTTCCATGGTATCCCTCATTAATTTTGGGTCAAAGAAACTACTTAGTTCTCGCAACATATAGAAATCATTTAGATCAAAAATACGAACACCATGGCAACGTTTCCGATCATTTAACATTTCCTTGACAATTTTCGTTCCACAGATTTTTGTTAATACGCGTGCTATCAGCAGTGGTCCATTATATGTGTAGAGTGTTCCATTAAAATATTGCACAAATTCTCGCAAAAATAATTCACTTATCTCGTGGCCAATGCCCGTGGGCTCCAAGCTGATCACAGCATTGGATACAAAACTAACGATATCGGCTCCCATGTAGTTTGGTGGCTCATTCTCTAAACTTCGTAACACGAGCACATCCATGTCTATATAGATGCCTCCAAAGCGATAAACCGTCACCAACCGAAGTAGATCAGACATGTGCTCCGTTGGAAAACTGGAGGAAATATTCTTGATTAAGAGAAAAACACAAATTTGCAATCGCTTTATACCGAGAGAGAAACTTATTGCCTTCAATTACCCAGTCCTCAACCGGAGTATCCTTCACATAACGCCAGATATTCAGCTGTCTGAGATGCACATTATTGTAACTTTGAATGGCATTCAAAATGGTATTTTCTGATTCTATTATTTTTGGATTTGCAAATAGAACAAATACTTGGAAATTTGGATTATGTAATGCTGCTGATTCGATGGAACAGGCTTGTCGTGCAGATAAAGTAACTAAGTGTTGCGATTGGGAATCTGAAGATTGACATTTGGTTTCGAGAAAGAATATGGTTCGTCCTGGAATTGGTGGTACATTGGAAAGTAGCACATCCTCTAAAGTTTTAGACTCATTTCCTTTACTCGAAGTCCGGTTTTCAGGTATTACGTTGAAGTAGCATTGATGTAAATCAAATAATCGAAGATCTGCATAGAAACGAGGAATTAAAATTAGGTCTAGCACAAAAATAATTAAAATAAGAAGCAGCCGTTTAACACAGATCAGGAGACGGACTTGTGAGTTCTTAAGATGTATCAACATGTCTAAACATTGTAAATGACTTGGTGCTACTGAAACCTACTAAAACCCAATAGATTACTTTATCATATTTGAGCAAAATTTGTTTGCTCAGCTGCCCTTTTACAAAGTCCGATGTTTATGTGTATTGGTTGTAATCCGACTTGCACTTCTTATATAACGTTATCATTATGGAATAGGGTATTATTAGTTAGTGCCAATCGGAGATGCTTCAGGTGGGTATTATAACTTAGCACCAACCGAAAATATATGTCATAGGTGGGAGGTTTCTGTCTGTATGTTCTAATAACCTCCTGGATGTTATATTAAGTTTGTTGGCTTAGATATTGGTCACGCCCATTCCGCCTCAGCAAATGGTTTATTGGTTAATAACTATTATTGAGCTTCCAAACGTGCTGTCTGTATCATCTGGCAGCCCTTCAAAATTTATAAAATATTTGTCGCAATAAAATGCAACTTTACCATAAAAAATGATTACATTTTACAAATAACCCAGTCAAAGGTCTTGCGAATCGAAAACTTGATTATCTTATCTATCCGAAATGAAATATCAAAACATGGCTATGTACTAATCAAACTATCTTTACACCCCAACCAAATGTATATAAATAAGATTCATCATCTTGTTGTACAATAAATAATACAAGCCATCGAGAAGCGCATGTCCAGTTCGAAATAGTTAATAGTTCATAAATCATTCCACACATAGTTTTTAAAAAGATTAGTAAATAAAGTTTTTTGGTTTTGCTTACTTTATTTCAAATTCATCTGCTTATGTGTTTAAATTCATAATTTGATTTCCACTATTTATTATTTAGAGTTTAGCACTTAGAAATATTGTCCAGTAGCCTTATGCACTTTAGGGCAATTCTTTGCAGCAAATTTCGCATAAACAACATTTAAATTGCGCTTAAGGAGACATTTATTAGAATAAGTACTCCACTGATGAATTAAGTATGAATCCTCGATTTCCTCGAACAGGTTGCTGTTGTCCTGAGATGGCATTGCAAGAAATGCATTCGGATTAAATACTTGAAGTCCACGACATCGACTAGGATCGTTCTGCATTTCTTTAATAGATATTGTTCCACAAATCATTCTCATCAAGCGATTAATTAATGTCATCCCAATGTTTACATGTGTTCTATCCTTGTAATTTTGTTGAAAATATTGCAAAAATAGTTTTACTATCTCGTGGCCAGAATCCTCTCTAAGACTAAACACACCATTACCCAAACTGGTATTATCACAAGCACCAACAAAGTTCGGGGGCAACTTCTCCAATGTTTGCAATACCATTGAGTCCATGTTCAGATAGATACCTCCAAAGTGAAAAAGGGTCAAGAAACGAAGTAAATTCGATTTGTATTCCGACTGAAAGCTAAGGCAAACTCGACATAAACAATAAAAGATCAAAGATTGTATACCTTTATGTCATACCTTGACTGAAGCATATCGGCCTTTTTAATCCAACCTTCAATTGGTGTACCCTCCGCATAGCTCCATATATGTAATTGTCGAAGATGTACATTTGAATAGCTTTGGATGGCATCAAGCAAAGGGTATCCCTCACCATCCGGGAGATACGTAGGACTTTCAAATAAAACAAACACCTGAAAATTCGGATTATGAAGTGCCGCAGATTCAATGGCGCACGCCTGTCTCGCCGTCAACTTAAGAAAGTGTTGGAAACCTGGTGGATGGCATCTAATTTCGGGTAAGAAGATGGTGCGTCCTTGAGTAGGCTTGACATTTGATAGTATAATATCCTCTAGACTTATAAACTCATTGGTTTTGTTTAAAGTAATGGAATTAATGTCAAATCGTGGCACTCCTTCAAGATAACACCTACTTATTGGTGCGTCTCCAAAAATTGTGATCATAAATACTACAATCAATTCCAGTGCTTGTAAAATAACTATAGAGATCACAACATTTCGTACAAATACTCGAAAATATGTTAGCAACTTCCAAAGATCTAGATGCATGTCGTTGCAAAACTAATTACGAATTACGACTAAAAACTATAGTACGCGTAGGTAATTGAGATTGAGAAATTATTTTAATATTTATTCAACTGTAACGTATACTAAGTACATTCATAGATACACATTGTAATTGTTCCCTTTATGCCCAGTACTGCATAAGATAAACTGGTCATAAGTTTATGAAAAATTATGTATTTAAAATACCCTATACATTTTGACATATTAGAAAAATTTGCCAGCTGCGGCATATGACTTGGGGCAATGCTCTTCGGCAAACTTTCCATAGGCAGCACTTGAACCTACTTTTAATTTACATTTGGAAGAAGCGCTGTTTAATAAATGTATTACATAAGAGTTTTTGGTCTCTTCCATGGTATCCCTCATTAATTTTGGGTCAAAGAAACTACTTAGTTCTCGCAACATATAGAAATCATTTAGATCAAAAATACGAACACCATGGCAGCGCTTCCGATCATTTAACATTTCCTTGACAATTTTCGTTCCACAGATTTTTGTTAATACACGTGCTATTAGCTGTGGTCCATTATATGTGTAGAGTGTTCCATTAAAATATTGCACAAATTCTCGCAAAAATAATTCACTTATCTCGTGGCCAATGCCCGTGGGCTCCAAGCTGATCACAGCATTGGATACAAAATTAAGAATTTCGGCTCCCATGTAGTTTGGTGGCTCATTCTCTAAACTTCGTAGCACGAGCACATCCATGTCTATATAGATGCCTCCAAAGCGATAAACAGTCACCAACCGAAGTAGATCAGACATGTGCTCCGTTGGAAAACTGAAGGAAATATTCTTGATTAAGAAAAAAACACAAATTTACAATCGCTTTATACCGAGAGAGAAACTTATTGCCTTCAATTACCCAGTCCTCAACCGGAGTATCCTTCACATAACGCCAGATATTCAGCTGTCTGAGATGCACATTATTGTAACTTTGAATGGCATTCAAAATGGTATTTTCCGATTCTATTATTTTTGGATTTGCAAATAGAACAAATACTTGGAAATTTGGATTATGTAATGCTGCTGATTCGATGGAACAGGCTTGTCGTGCAGATAAAGTAACTAAGTGTTGCGATTGGGAATCTGAAGATTGACATTTGGTTTCGAGAAAGAATATGGTTCGTCCTGGAATTGGTGGTACATTGGAAAGTAGCACATCCTCTAAAGTTTTAGACTCATTTCCTTTACTCGAAGTCCGGTTTTCAGGTATTACGTTGAAGTAGCATTGATGTAAATCAAATAATCGAAGATCTGCATGAAAACGAGGGATTAAAATTATCTCTATTGAGAAAATAATTAAAATAAGAAGCAGCCGTTTAACACAGATCAGGAGACGGGCTTGTGAGTTCTTAAGATGTATCAACATGTCTAAACATTGTAAATGACTTGGTGCTACTAAAACCTACTAAAACTCAATAGAGTACTTTATTATCTTTGAGCAATATTTGTTTGACCAGCTGTCAATTTACAAAGTCCGATTAAATATATGTATGTTAAATGTAATCCGAATTACAAAGTCACATTTCTTCCATCAGGTATAAGGTACCTACGGATGTATGCATATGTGTATATGTAAGTAATCTGATTATTATAAACGTAAAAAAAATAATGGCTTGGCCAAAATCTAAAATAAACTTGATCTGCGTGCAACAATAAGTCATACTATCCCAAAAATTGATTGCTCTAGCTCTAATAGTGTCTGAGCTCTAGGCGTTCATACGGACAGACGGATAGACAGACATGGCTATACCGTCTTGGCTCTTGACGCTGACCAAGAATATATATGCTTTGCAATCGAAATTAAACAACATACCGTTTGACTTTTAAAAAATCCTGTATTAACGCGCGCACTACTAGTTATTTTGAGTAATATTGGCATGATAGGTCAGTCAGGTACAATAACTTTATATATGTATACCACTAACGAGAATCCAAGCTTGTAATATAAAATAATAGTATATTTTGAAAATTGTTTTATTGTCTAAAAGTGGGTAGCTCGTATTATATATAATAATTAATTAATAATTATACATTTTTAGCTTCCATACTTTCTCTTGCTTTCTGGAGTCAAGAAAAAACTCTGTGCCCATTTATACACCGACACGTGTACTTATTTTATCCGATAAACAAGAGGTGAGAAGCTGTCTTAACGAATTAATTTCGCACTTAAGGCGTACCCAATCTGTGTGCACAGTTAAAGCTTCACTCTGATTCTATCTTATTTATAACTGTAGTTAAGTAAAATATTTTCCAGTTGCGGCAAAGACTCTTGGACAATGCTGCGCCACCAACTGAATGTAAGCTGATCGTGAATAAATGCTATAGGGCCAATCTGTCTTAAAGTGATTCCAAGTATGTATCGCAAACGAATTTTTAAGACGATTTAAAGTTTCATTCGCGTACATTGGCTTAAAGAATAGCAACCTTTCTGCCCAGTTGATCTCATAAAAGGCGTTGATATCGAACACCTTAAAGCCATGGCAACGCGCACTGTTCTGACACATAAGCTTAACATCATTTGTGCCACAGATTACGGACATAATTCGCACCAACAGTTTAGGTCCATTGTGAGCCCAGACATCGCCCAAATAATTGCTTTTAAAAATATTTAAAAATAGCTCTGCCACCATATGTCCATAACCATTAGCCTCTAGACCAAGGACGCTATTCCCAATGCTTGTCTTTGTCTCTGCTCCCATAAAGTTAGGCGGTTGATTTTTAAGGCTACGCAACATGATCACATCCTCGTCCAAGTAAATGCCACCATAACGATACAGTGTCAACAATCGTAAGAGATCAGATATGTTAATCATTAGAAACCTAAAAAAAAAGTCACAGTAAGAAAATTAGTTAAATTCAAGCATAGCTTATACTTCGTGCGAAAAAATTCGTCCTTTTTGAGCCAATCCTCAATAGGAGTTTCAGCAGCAAATCTCCACAAATTGACGTAGCGAAGCTTTACATTTTGGTAGCTGAGCACAGCATCAATTATGAGATCAGATTTCTGATGAACCGTTGGGCACGCGAATAGCACAAAGACTTCATAAGTTGAATGATGCAAAGCCGCAGATTCGACGGCACAAGCCAGATGAGCCGTAAAGTTGAGGACACTATACTGAGAATCTGAGCACTGGCACTTTGTATCGATAAAGAATATAGTTTGACCTGGAACAGGTTGCTCTGTATCGAGTAGAATATCTCTTAAGAATCTCGGTTCTTTGTTTTCATTTGGGGTATCTTCTAGTTCCGCATGTTCTGTATCCATATAACAGTGATATACCTTAAGTTCTTGTTTCGATCTTGAGCATATGACAATTACAACAATTATGCAAAAAATAAGAAACAAGAAGAATAATCGACGACCCCACTTGCCCAAACAAGCATTTCGAAGTATTTTGACTTGATACATGTTGCTGTCAAACAGGTATGGATATAACTAAATGAACATGCCTATGCAATGTATATAACATGGTACAGCTAAAATTCAATAGATGCGAGTAGTTCATCATCTTTAAGCATTATTGTTTGCCCAGCTGCTGATTTACAAAAGTGAATTATTAATGTGTGTATTGGGTGTAATCCAACTTGCAGTGTTTATATAACACTTCCATTATAGTAGAGGGTATTATAAATTTGTGGTAATCGGAGATGTTTCATGACGCGCTTATCCGAATTTCGAAAAGGGTATATGTATACTATGTAGTTTTGAGCAAAAGTCGCGATCTCCCGACTACAATAAATAAAATAATTATTTAAAACAAGTAAGAAAGCTACTGGGAATAAGATCAAAAAAAAAAAAAATTAATTTAACACTTTAATTGATTGCCCTCCTCAAGGTAGTCCTAGAAAATATGTCCTCAGCATATTGACAGATATTTAATTGACGGACTAGCACATTCTTTCAATTGCTTAAAGTAGTGGATATCTGTGATCATTACTAGGTGGGACTTATGCACAAGATAACCACTTGGAAATTTGAATTATTATAGCCACATGCCAGTCGTGCCACCAAATTGTGTATGCTCCGGACATCTGATCTAATGGAAATAATTATATGTAGTTCGACACAAATTGTACAACGTAGGAGACAGTTAACGGACTCGAACTAGAATCTACGATTTTTTAGTCGTGCCCTTTTTTATCACCGACAATATGATAGTTTTTCTCCGAATTCGAAATCATAGATTTTTTGGTTAATGAGATCAAGGTGTTCTTACAGATGGGCAGGTATAACGCAAAGTTGGACAAAGGAACATCAAACTTCCCCGTCTGATCATCAAATATGCTGACATAATTAGAGAATAAAATAATTACAGAATAGATCAGCACACTGGTTCCCTTATAGGCTTTTACCCTGCTGAACATCTACAGTGTACTCAATGTAACACATTGACATTACATATATTTGTTGTTTTATTATCAATAAATCAGGCTTATATGTAAATGTACACATTAAAAGACTTAGAAATATTCTCCAGCTGCCGCATAGGTTTTAGGGCAGTGTATTTCTGCATATTTGCCATACGCATTGTCGGTGCTCACTTTGAAAATGCCCCTGTATGAAGCCTTATTCCACAAGTGTATTAAATAAGAGTCCTTGGTTCTTTCCAAGGTATCGTTTAAAAACATGGGTAAAGTAAAATGAGGCCATTCTGGCCATTCCAATGCGAAAAAGGCAGTCGAATTGAACACTTTAAATCCACGACATCGTTCAGGATATTTTTGCATTTCCTGCATAGTAGAGTCGTTGCAGAACTTTCTCACGACTTGACGAACTAGAGTAGGTCCGTTGGATACGTAGGATCTACCATTGTAATGTTGCTGATAGTAACGCAGAAGTGATTCTGCTATTTCATGGCCAATTCCATTAGGCTCCACGCTGATCACAGCATTGCCTAAAGTAATATTATCGTGAGCTCCTACATAATTCAGAGGTACGTGCTCCAAACTGCGCAACACTACCACATCAGTGTCCAAATATATGCCTCCAAACCGATACAGGGTTATTAAACGCAGCAAGTCAGACATGTGTTCAGTCAGATATCTGAGTGAGAGGATGCGCTGAAAGAGTTTGAAAATCCAATTCGATAATATTTCTTACTTTGACTGAAAAAGATCTCCATTCCTAAGCCAATCCGCTATTGGAGTATCCTTCGCATAACGCCAGATATTTAAATAACGAAGATTTACATTATTGTAGCTACGAATCGCATCAAGAAGTGGATCCTCTCGATCAGTATAGATGTAGGTGGGAATTGCAAATATAACAAACACTTGAAAGTTTGGATTGTTTAAAGCCGCCGATTCAATAGCACATGCTTGACGCGCCTTCAACTGGAGCATGTTTGGTGAGTCTGTGGACTGACACCTCGTTTCGTGAAAAAATATGCTTCGACCTGGAGGAGGTATTATATCAGATACCAAGACATCTTCAAGTATTTTGAGTCGTCCATTGTTCGCTTCGAAAAGTTGTGTGTCCATATAACATTCAGGGTTCACAATTGTTGGGCCCAGTGGAGCGAAAATTACAATATAAATCAAAACGCAAAGAACCAGATACAACAAAACTGAACGGTGCCTACGTTTATTGTGATTATACGCTTGAAACAACATGTCTATGCTATCGGGAAGTCAAAATTTTACTCATGAACTTGAAATTTGAAACCTTGTATGAAGGTTCCTAGAAACTGTTTTAAATCAACTGCATCAATAAACGTATTATGGATTAGTAAATAGGCAGATGCCCATATGTGTAAATAATGAAGATTATAAAGTGCATACACTTTCATGTGTATGTATTATGTAATTGGTTTATTGACCACCATTATTATGACACTGAGTGACTTAGCAACTGGACAGGTGCAGCTGCACCTAATTTCGTCTTATAAAAGTGTTTCTTCTTTATTTATGCCTTAATAACTTGTGAGTTGGTTGACCGATTGCAATCAAATTTTCCAGAATCACTAAGATGGTGATTATTTTTAGATTTGCACTGCCGTGTCAAAATCTAAAAAAAAATTAATCTGCGCGGCAAGTTTTTACATGTTGTCTCCATATTTGGTGGCTCTCTCTATCTTTTAAAGTCTCTGAAATCTAGGTGTTCATACAAACAAACAGGGCTACGCAAACAGGGTCGTGCATTTCTTTTTAAAACCATGACCTAAAAGCAGAAATTTGCGAAATGCAACCAAATAATTAGATTTGTATAATTTCGAATGTGTCATCCCTACATATTTTACTATTTATATTTATAATAAACTTTAGAATATAAAATCTTACACACTAAATAAATTTATGATAAAATCAATTGTATAATAATATTTAAGTTTCCGATCCCGATGAATAATTTTCTCGTTGAAAATAATCTAAAAAAAAATAGAGCAGGACAATGGTAAGGAAATAGTGTAAAAAAGAAAATGTTCTGTTTGCTGTGAAATGGTTTCTTAAAAATAACTGAAATAATTTATAAAATATTATTTTTATTATCAACACAATTAATTTTGTTTCGGTTTTCGGTAAAAATAATATTTTATCTTTTATTTAATTCATTCGAAATGAACAGAAATTCTGTAAGGCTTTCGATAACAATAGCTTATCGATAGGTCGCTGTCATAATATAAATCCGATATATAAATCCAGAAATGTACTAATTTTGAACAGACTGCGCCTGTTAACTGGCAGCACCACCACGCACTTTATTGTGAATGTCAAAACGAAAGAAGTGTAAAAAATTGTTGAAATTTTTCAATAGTTAAAAGCATCATATTGGCTGCCGCAAACAAACGACCGGTACTCGTACCAAACGTTAAATTCATTTAATTATATAGCAAAATAGTGAAATGAATGTTCCTCCTAGCGCTGGCAATGGCAATTCAGCAATGCCGATGCCGCCAGCGGCAGCTATGGGCAGCATGGGATACACGCCGGGTATGGTGCCAGTACCCCCATTCAATTTGCCGCCGCCAGGCTTTGGTGCACCGCCGCCGCCCGAATTGGCAGCTGCATTTGGAGCCCTCGCCTCGAATACGGAGTGGACAGAGCACAAAGCACCGGACGGACGCCCATATTATTATAATCAAAACACAAAACAAAGTTCGTGGGAGAAACCAGAAGCCCTAATGTCGCCCGCCGAGTTGCTTCATAATCAGTGCCCCTGGAAAGAATATCGTTCGGATGCGAATAAAGTTTACTATCATAATGTCACCACGAAGGAAACATGTTGGGAGCCACCGCCAGAGTATCTGGACATGAAGGCCAAGGCTAAGGCCGAAGAGTAAATACAGAAATTCCGAAATTGAGATAATTCGCTTACAATCATATCTTTTTTTAGAGCAGCTGCTGCGGCTAAAGCAGTGGCTGCCATGACATCTTCGAGTCTGGCGGGAATGGTACCTCACGTGGCATTAGCCAATATATTACCAGCCGCGCTACCGTCTGCGCCTCGAGTACCTACACCCGAAATTCACTCGCCACTAACGCCTAGCAGCAATGAGAATAGCTCCTCCGCCCTTGATCAAGCCATGGCTGCGACGCTGGCGGCCATCGAAGTGCCGCAGCAGACTGGTAAGTATTTAAATAACAGCTTAAAAAAAAATCACAGTAAATTGTTGGTTAGCTAAAAAAGATGACAAGCCCAGCGGAGAGAATACCTCGCTTATGTTCAAGGATAAGCGTGAAGCAATTGAGGCATTTAAGGAGCTGTTGCGGGATCGCAACGTGCCCTCCAATGCAAATTGGGACCAGTGTGTCAAGATCATATCAAAGGACCCGCGTTACAATGCCTTCAAAACGCTTAACGAACGTAAACAAACGTTCAATGCATATAAGACACAGAAACTAAAGGACGAGCGTGAGGAGTCCCGACTACGCGCCAAAAAGGCAAAGGAGGATTTGGAACAGTTTCTTATGTCAAGCGATAAAATGAATTCTCAGATGAAATACTTTCGTTGCGAAGAGGTCTTTGCAAGCAATCGCATGTGGACAACGGTACCAGAACCAGATCGTCGTGATATCTACGAAGATTGCATTTTCAATTTGGCTAAGCGTGAGAAGGAGGAGTCTCGCGTGCTGAAAAAACGTAATATGAAAGTACTTGGTGAGTTGCTTGAATCAATGACGTCTATTACATACGCTACCACGTGGTCGGAGGCACAGGTGATGTTGCTAGACAATGCAGCATTTAAAAATGATGTCACGTTGCTCGGCATGGACAAGGAGGATGCACTGATTGTATTTGAGGAACACATACGTACGCTCGAGAAGGAGGAGGAAGAGGAACGAGAACGGGAAAAGAAACGTGGTAAGCGACAGCAGCGAAAGAATCGCGATGGCTTCCTGGCATTGTTAGATTCACTGCACGAAGAAGGAAAACTAACTTCGATGTCGTTGTGGGTGGAGCTGTACCCTATCATATCAGCGGATATACGGTTCTCCGCCATGCTGGGCCAAAACGGCTCAACGCCGTTGGATCTCTTTAAGTTTTATGTAGAGAACTTGAAGGCCCGTTTCCACGACGAGAAGAAAATTATACGCGAAATACTCAAAGAAAAACAGTTTATAGTTCAGGCTAAGACTTCCTTTGAGGACTTTGCCACCGTTGTGTGTGAAGATAAACGTTCGGCCAGCTTGGATGCGGGCAATGTCAAGCTAACGTATAACTCTTTACTGGAGAAGGTAAGCCAATTTCATACTTTTACTTGACTTATTTAAATCCCACTTTTTCGCAGGCCGAAACCATTGAAAAGGAGCGCATGAAGGAGGAAGTGCGAAGGCTACGCAAGTTGGAGAATGAAATCAAAAACGAGTGGCTCGAGGCAAATGTTTCGGTGGGCGAGCCCTATGAGAGCGCAAAGAAACTGGTCGAACATTTGGAGGCATTTGCACTGTACGAAAAAGAAATTGGTGTGGAAAAGATCTGGGAGGACTTTATCAAAGAGAGCGAAGATGCCTGCAGTCATCATCATTCTCGATCAAGGAAATCCAAAAAGAATAAAAAGCATAAAAAACGTGTGCGTTCTACCTCCAGATCTGATATTGAAAACGAGCTCGTCGAGCTGGAAAAAAACAAAAAACGTCGCTCAAAATCACGCTCAGTAAGTTGAATATAAATTCTTTATTACATGTACCCCAAATTACTAATTTCTGGTTTTCCGAACAGAATTCACTCAGTTCAATTGGAAGCATTGAGAGTGAAAAGCTGATGAAAAAGAAGAAAAAGCGTAAAAATAAATCGCGGGCTGTGAGTTTATATATATTTGAATTTTTCTATTCAATTAACAATTTTTTATTATTACCTTCACAGTCCTCTTGCGAATCTGAGCTTGGTAATCATTCACCAGGTACGGGCTCTGCCCTGCAGCAGAACGATTCCAATTCGCATTCACCGTCGAAAAAGAAAAAAAAAGATAAACGCGCTAGGAGGGATAAAGAAGCAAAACGGCATCGAAATAATCGTTCTACAACACCAGTTAGTCCCGCCGCTCTATCGGATTCGGCGGCATCTAGAAACGAGGAACTAACGCTAAGCGACGGTGAACTGGAGTCTAAACGCGCTGCACTGCTAGCACAGCTTAATGAACAATTAGATGAATGACCAGTTATGGTCATGAGGTCCACAGCTATATAACATTAGCATTAGACATCTATAGCCTAACATAGACAGTGTGTAATATGACGTAGATGTATACAGAGATACATTAATCGAACTCCAAGCCAGTGGACAATTTTCAACTTTAATCTGCTACCACACCTCTTTTTGCTTTGTTCTGGAATTGTGACCTATGTACACAGACAACAAATGTAAGTTTTTCGACAGCGATAAGATTCAATGTAAAGAAATTATAATATTATAAGTCCAACAACAAAAATAATATTATTTGCACATTATGTGACTACAAAATCAAACAGACTTATTCATTTACTGAAGAACCAACCAAACAATTACACAAATGTGAATAATTTACGAAACTAATTGTCATGCGAATGTACTGTAAATCTTGAGATTAATAACGAGAGTCTCTCGAATTAAATTAAATGTATTCTTTCGTTCAGTTTCATTAAAGTCAACAGTAGAATCAGTCACATGTCCACCAGTAGAAGATTTCAAAACATTCCGAGCGCGAATTTCCCATCAATCAGAAGTTAAGTACTTTTGAAATAAAAAAAAAATTTGATTTGTCCCAAATAGGTTTTAATGACATATCAGCATGTAAATATCTCGACAGAAATAGGAAACTAACAGATATAGCGTAAACGACATATTGTATTAAAACTTGAATTCCTTGTACTTCTTTGTAGTCTTTGCTGGATCCGTTTGTTGTCGCTTACGTTTTGATTTCTGACGCGCCACATGCTCTGCCAACATGTCTGACAAGTCCTCTTTTTGCAAGTGATTCTGTTGCTCACGCATTTGTTGCTCATAACGTTGTGCCATTGCATCATTATCCAGATCCAATTCACTGGGATCCAATGCTAGTTCGACAATACCTTCACGATCTGTCGTGGAGCGAACGGGAGGCTGTTTACTGGCGCCAGTACCACCTCCTATGTCGTACACATGCGTGGAACCCATCATGGAAGCACCTATGCGTTCCGTACGTTTCTCTGGCAGCACTTGATACAGTACAGGTGTTTCATTACTGTGAAAATATATATGTTAGTTTCGCTAAAGATAAATAATGTGGTTCACTTACTCCTCCATTTCGGCTTCGATCTTCTTTTTACGCAATTCAATATTCTCAGGTGTTTCCATTCCCGCTGGCACACTTGTTAAGCCCGAGGGCGTAACCAGGCCTTCAACAGGCGTAACCAAACCGGTTTCGTCTTGCTGATTGCCCAAATCCTCACCATCCTCTTCCTCCTCTTCTGAAGATTCCTCTGACTCAGATTCCAATTCACCCCATTGATTACGCTCAATATCCGCTTCATCAATTCCATTCTGAAAAAATATGATTAGTGTGATGTTCAACTGAAGTGATTTTTATACTCACATCCAAATCAAGTGAATTCATGCCAAATACGTCACCATAGAGTGGCTTGCCGTTCTCATCAACTGGTGGTTTACCCCAGCCACCTGCGTGATAGCCAAACGAGGTGCCCTCTGGTATAGGTGCATTTAAGCCGGGTATTTTTAGATTCGGATACGAAGGTGGTGGTCCGTAACGTTGTTGGGCAATTAACCAAGGGGGCGGTATCTTGTGCGAATTAGGTCCGACTGGCATGCCCAGAGCAATACGTAGCTCTTCAGAAAGGTCACCTGGTTTCTTTTCCTTCAGCCGCGTTTCGAACTCCTTGCCCTCATAATAAAGATCACCGTGAATAGTCATACGGGGCTTTGTTTGCCATTTGAAAAAGGCATCATGCAGCTTCTGGTAGTCAATATCTATTTTGCCCATTTTGGGACGTACGCGTTCGCGCATTTTAGCCTTGAGCGTTTTGGCATCCTCGCGCTCCTGCAGCGATTCGCGCATCTCCATGATGCCAGTTTTTTTAATAAATGCGGGCAGATCAAAGGGCGGCTTCTCAATACCTCGCTTGCCTTGTAGATATTTACGCTTGAAGCACCAATGACGCGGAACCTGGACCGTATTGCGATAGGCCTTTAGCTGCACGAGTAACTTTGGATCTCGAGCAGTCACATCGTGCATTTCGACGACATCTGGTCTCGAGACTAACTGTTTTAGTTCGGCCACGCTGAGACGGGTTAGCTTCTTCAGTTTACGCTTAGATAATTTTTCTTTGTCATCCTTATTGTCTTCGTCATCGTCAATATCATCGTCGTCATCATCATGCATTTTATTAGAGGACTTTTTGGCTTTGGCCAAAGCTTCAGCATCCAGAGCGGCCTTATCCTTTTCAACAGGCTTCGGCTTGTTTTCCAACTTGAAAATTTCAAAGACTCGATAGAATTGACGATACATGGGTGCTAGATCCGCGATCGTGATTTTCTCAGGCACGTATCTGCGAATTGATTATGATTAGATATCTCTAATGGAAGTTATGAAGTGGTTACTTACTCGATTGTCACATCATCCTCGCCATTTTCCGACTTCTTACGCTCTTTAGCCTTATCTTTGACTTCAGATGCTCGATCCTTTTTCTTTTTGCTGCGACTCTCTTTCTGTGTTTCTTTATGCTTCTCTGCAGTTTCATCGTCTTCGCTACCACCCACCTTTACATCATCTTCGGGTTCTGGTTCCTGTGGTTCAGAACGATGCGCCAGCTGCTGCTGTCTTTCATATTCAATTTTCTGACGAATCTTTTTATTTTGCTTCTTTCGGCGTTTCTTCTTTTTGTTTTTATCCGCTTTACTTTGTTTACCTGGTTTATCGGTGCTGACACCGTTTATTTGATTATCGGCATCATCATCACTGTCTTCGCCAATATCGGCATAGTCGCCGTCTTGCGATGCACCATCCCCGCCCGGGCCACCCCCTCGTCCATCCACATCAGTATCAAACTCCGCAACACGCTGATCCTTTAAAGCGAGCACATCTTCTAGAGCTTTTGGAAGCACTAGATCGGCATCTTTCTTACCACCCTCTTCCAGGGCTTCGTCAACGTCGCCGGTATCGCTGCCATTACCACCAGCATTGTCGTGCGTTTGTTGCATGGACATTATTGGGAGCGTTTCACCATCCTGTACAAATTACCGATTTATTAATAATCATAAAAATGTTGTGTAATATTACACTTACATCGTCGTGAAGTTGGTCAGCCATTTATTATTTAAATAAATAATAAACAAAATATTTCCGTGAAAAAGCAAATTCTAGTGATGTTCAATTTGTATTTTCGATTGTCTAATAATTTTCGATAAGACCGGTGAAACTCAACTCTGAATATGCCATATATATATTATCGATAAGTGCCGTGTGTCTCTCGCGTGGTTGATGTTTGTCTAATTTAACATATCAGACCTTTTAAAATTACAAGCAACTCAAATAAGTAAACAGAAAATTATTGTGCTGGCTTAAATTGAATAATATTAATTTAGTATTGTTTTAATTTTATTGCAGTTCAGCTAATGTGGCGATTGTTTATTTACAATAAGAAAAATCAAAACAAACAGGGTAATTCAAGTAAGCAAAATGTTTAAATTCAACTTTGAAGTAAATGAACAGGATACATCGGACAGCACTCAATGCCCTTTCAAACAATCTAAAGCTGAGAAAGAGGACGAAATAGATTTAGAAACTGAAAAAATTATTAATTGGTATAAGGCTGAAAAAGTAAAACCAAACAAAGACCTTTTTAATAGTATGGACTTATACGAGCTTAATGCGAAGGATGTAACTATTGGAAGTATAGAAATTCGTCATCTTTTAGCCGGTTTTCTGCTACATGATATAAAAGCAAACAGCGGAGAAGACAGTGAAGATATAAAAAAGTCAGAAGAAGTCCATTCCGACTTAATAGCCGGAGTTTACGAAGGTTTGTGAAGTTTGATATTTCTAGTAACTACTTCAAACATTTTTTTTTAAAGGGGGAGCCAAAATCTGGGAGTGCACCGATGATTTACTATTATATTTAGCAAAAACATACAATGAAACCAACTGGAAGAATAAACTTGTATTAGACTTGGGCTGCGGTTCTGGTCTTTTGGGAATATATGCTTTAAAAAATGGAGCAATAGTTGACTTCCAAGATTATGTGAGTATATTTTGATATAATTCATTATTCACTATAATAACTATATTGTATGTGTATATGTGTATCAGAACAAGGACGTCTTAGAGAAAATTACCATCCCAAATGTAATGCTTAATTCTGAAACGGACCTTGAAGATGATCTGAAAATGGATTTGCTTCAAAGTAAAACTGGATTCTACTCTGGCGACTGGTCACATTTTGCCGATCTTACGGAAAATCTTAAGAAGTATGATATAATACTGACGTCAGAAACTATATACAATATAAAAAATCAGCAAAAGTTACTGGATACGTTTACAAAACGACTAAAACCAGAGGGAAATGTTCTAATAGCGGCAAAGTCACATTATTTCGGAGTTGGTGGTGGACTTGAACAGTTTGTTGAAGTAGTGGAAAATGGAAAAGTTTTTCAAAGCAAGCAACTGTGGCAGGCTGACGAAAATTTGAAACGCGGTATAATTGAACTAAAATTTCAATAAGCAAAAATATATCGAATTGTGCGATTACTTTAATGTGGTATAAAAAAAAGGCTTGGCACACCCTGTGGTAAGTGGGTGAAGAGTTGGGGTTTTGTTTTTGTTGCAATGTGAGTATTTTTTACGCCGATAAAATTTAATATTTATTTTTTAATCACATATTTAACTGTGCCAATATGTGAAGCTTGCAGTTTGCTATGTCATTGGCCTCAAACTAATCTCATCAAATTATTATCCCACACGCTGCGTGGACAACAAACACACAAATCGATGTCAACCACAATGGTAAACTTTTTTGTAGCAACAGAGGAAGCGGAAGCGGAAGCGACGCTTTGTTGCTGCGAGTACGTTGGACAAGATAAAAAGCCCTTTCATATACTAGGATGCTGTTGTAATTGCGAAGACTTTGACTTGGTATGCACGCGGTAGGCACCACTCTCACACACACACAGACACACCCACAATACAATTCATCAATTACGGAAATGCACTTGAGAGATCTGCAGGCAACTTCATGGTCTCGCTCATGGCTTGCGTCACAGACACAAGGTTACCCTTATCGAAAGTTTAATTAGCCCATATTATCGGTGCTTTATCAGCCTCTTAATTAAGATTTTCGCTTAACTTGATAACACTCTTCGGCACTGCGAACAAATCTCTCAACGTGTACTCCAGTAGGCATAAAATAAATTAATTATTCTTTAATAATGATTACAGCGTGGTCACGTGTAAACGCATCGAACAGCGCAACATAGACGACATGTTGATTGCATTCCAAGATCGCCTGCGCTTGCCATGGCGCGGCGGGGCTAAACGCATATCTCCCGCTGCACTGGCACCTGCCTTCATAGTGCCTCTCATGATGGGATTGGCTGCACTCAATGCTAAAACTGGAATTGTACTAATGCTTACTCTAATTGGCTTCACTAGCTGGGGCTTGCAGCTGGCGGAGCGCACGGCGACAAAGACAACCTTCTTTTTGAGCTGGACTGTCTTCTCCATAATCTATATGGTGGTAATCTTTGAGTTCGAGGTGCCATTGCTGGAACTCTTGCCCGAAGAGAACTACATATTGCTCTTATTCTCTGGTGGAGCATTGTATGCGCTGTATCGCACCAAACAATTGGCGCCGCTAAATCTTGTGACAGCACAATATGGCACCACGCCCAAAGACGAGTTGCCTGGCATTACGGAAGCTTCAAGCGGTGAAGAACAGGCAGAGCAGCAGGCAGCAGATACAATTCTAGGCATCGATGATGACGACGAGGATGAGCCCGGCATGAGTTCGGAATGCGCCGGCCTCATGCAGCATTCCCAGCCCAATATTTGTGAGTCATGCCGCAAGGTGACGCCAAGGCGCGCCTATCACTGCGCCGTCTGCGGCAGCTGCGTCAAGCGGCGCTCCCATCACAGCTACTGGCTCAATTGCTGCATTGGAGAGCGCAACTACCGCTGGTATCTAGTGGCTCTTGCTTTGTCCGAGTGTGCGCTGCTGCTGGGTGCCAACTTAACATTAACGGCAGTCTGTCATCCTTTTCTGGTAGTGCGCCTGCTTGGCATTCCGTTGTTGCTACCCGACGACTGCAGCGAGGTCTTCCAGGACTTTGAGTAAGTTGCAGAAGTTGTGTACTTAGCATATACATTTATCTGACTTTTTAACAGATTGGGCATATCCTTTGTGGTGGCTGCGTATGCTATGCTCATCTCAGGCTATATCACCTTTGTGTTGGTGCGTCAGATATATCTATGGTACAGAGGCACCACCTTGCATGAGTTTAAGCGTGTGCCAGCTGCCAATGACAGTCGCAATCGGGTCTGGAGCAATTGGCGCGCCATGCTCAAGTAATCAAATGGTATAGTATTGCGACACTGATTAAGGCTATCACTAGTTTGGTCTGACTCAGCTGAAACCTAAGCTGAGCCTCGTAGTATGCACTTAGATTATAGCTATTGTTTAATGTTTATTTCTCTTACGCGCACGCAAAATAATGTAATAAATGCGGCACGTTTGAGTAATGTCGCTAAAGATAAAGTACGAATAATTGTAGATTTTCAAAAGGAGCTGCTTATAAACGTGTCAAATACTACAAAAAACTAAGTAATTGTGCTAGTAATAATGTTGTCAATTGCCCGATATATATCCGACTGTCCGTACGTAAAAATGCTTACATTTGCTGATAATACTCGTATTTCTACATATCGAGTATCTTATCACTCATCACTGTTTAATCTACTTAATTACTTGGTAGTTGGCAAGCTAGTCGCAGTTATTTGACTTAGTTAGCTTTCTAGTCGAGCTGCAATTGCAGTTTATTCAGCAGCAAGAATATTAGAATTAAGCTAAAATCAAAACATAAACGAAAAACAAAAATATATATGATATGATTATGATATGTTTGAAGTAATCTCTGGGCTACCACAAGCTATCCTCTCGGGGCTTGTAGTCGGGCAGCAGCTCCCAGATTTTCATGCGCCAACGCTGGCGACGCTCCTCTGTCTGCTTTTCCAGACGCAGAATTTGAGGCAGTCGCTGCCAGCAGTCGAGAACCTTCCACTTGAGGTGCCTAAAGTGAAGAAATAATGAAAGATCCGACTCAGGATGAGGGAGCTGCGCACTTGCCATTCATGATGCGAGATGGCCTGCCGCATCTTGGTGTCCTCAATGAGGCGGCAGTGCGTGGCGTGGTCGAGCCAGCGATTGAACCAGTACTCGGTGGCATGCAACGCATGCCAGTCAATGGCCACCTGCATTTTGTTGCGCTCCTCCTGCACATAGAGGATCCAGCCATGGAACACACGTCGCTTGAGTGCACGCTGATGACACAGATCCGCACGGATGCGACGCTCACGTTGACGGTACTCAGTGTAACTGCGCCAGGCATTGAAGTAGTTGCGCTTGTAGAGGCGCCTGCAGAACTCCTCGCACTTGACCAGATTGTCGCGCTTGCGCTGGATTAAACGCTTGAAGGCCTCCATGCCAACGCGACGCATCAGCAGACGACGAGAGAACTCCAAGGCCTTCCGCTGATTCTCGATGAACCGTTGACGCTCGCGCTCCTTCAGCACCTTGGCCATCTTCTCCTGGCGACGCTTCTCCTTCAGCACCTCCATGCGCAGCTGCTTGGCCTCCTCATCTTGCTGGCGCTGTGGAAGCACTCGAAATGATACCTATGTTAAAACTAGCTTCGATACCTACCTTCGCCTCCTCAATGGCTAGCTTGGCCGCCTCCCGTTCGGATTCCGCCTGGGCACGTCGTTGGCGTGCCTGCTCGTGGCGCACGCTGCGCTCTAGTGCTCGCTCCTGCATGTGCTGCAGGAAGCGGGGCTGGAGCAGCGCCCTGCCTTGCAGTCGCTCTAGTTCCTCATCCTCTGCGTCGCGCAAACTACCGATGAGCTGCAGGCACTTGGCTTTGGCCTTTGCCTTGGGGTCTCCACAACGTATTACAGTCTTCAGCTCTTGTTTGAGATCCTCGCGTGCCTCCTTCGCCTCATCGCTAAGCTTATGCAGCTTCAGCTGCATAATCAAGCGCTCCTGTCGCTCCAGCTTGATACGCTGCAGATCGATGATGTCCTGCTGCACCTTCAGCCTGTTAAGTAATGATCAGATGAGTGGAGTTCAGTTGATGCTCCTATACTTACTTGTTCTTAAATTGTTTGGCCATCTTGACCGCCTCCTCGCGCTGCTCCAGCGACTTTTGTGCTATTTTGTCGGCATCATTGGCATTTGCCGGCTGCTTACTGCAACGCTGTAGCCGCTTTTCCTGCCTAACCTTTTGAAGAAACGCATTAATTTTCTGTGCTCGGTTGCCGTGATTTTTGCACGACTCCCGCTCGATCTTCTCCATGCTCGTGTAGTGTATCCACTTGAGAAAATACTTGCGCATGAGACTCAACTCCGAGTTGTTGCGTGCTAGGAACAGTTGCTCAATGATACGTTGCTTCTCGTGAGGCACCATTGCGGCATGTTCATCCTCGCTGCTGCTGCTTGGTTCTTCTGGCTCCGACTGCAGCTTGGGCTGCACCACCACCCGGGGCAGTTCGATACGGCGTATGATTAAAGGTTCTACAGGTGACGGCGTCTGCTCTGGGGTATGCTTGGGCAGCTGGAACTGCACGTGCTTGGTGGCGGGTGCTTCTTCTTCCACTTCATTTAGCACCACGTCTAGCTGCTCCTGCTGCTGCTCGGCGGCCTCTAGTTGCAGCTCATACAAGGCCTCCTCGGCCAAATCCGAGATGACGGAATCGATGCCATCGCTAGTGTTGGAACAGCTGGAGGATTCACGCTGCAGCTTTTGTGAATCCGCCTCAGTTCCACCCTGCTGTGGTGGCTGGAGTTGCTGTTGCTGAAGCTCCTCCTCGTGCCGCACAGTGCGCAAGTGCAGCATTTGACGCTCGGCAGCGGCGCGCATTGGTCTGAGCAGCTCCTCGGTGGTCAGCAGAGGGCTGGGAGTGCGGCAGCGCTGGAGCAGCTGTGCCCGGCTCTCGTCCAGCTGCACTTGCTTGCTAAACTTGCGATACTCCAGCGTGTCCAGCTCCACGCAAGTCTCCAGCTGCTTGTCACTCGTTTGTACTTGCTTCACCTGCATCTGCTCCAACCAGGTGTGCTCGATGTCTGCCTCTGTCTCGGGCTCCAGTTGATGCAGCAATGACGTGGTAGCCACCTGCTTGTGAGTGGAGCATAGTTCCCTGGCCAAATGCAATGCATCCACCGGCGTCTTGTAAAATTCGTCAATATTGCGCGATGCCTGCGCCAAGCTCTCCATCAATGGACCGTGATTGAGTTTAAAGTCCGGCTTGGTGGGTCGCACATGGACCTTACGCTCCAGCGCGCGTGGATGCTGCCTGGCCAGCTGCTGGCGAAACTTCTGCAGTTGATTGTGTATGTAGCGCTGCTCCACCTCCAGATTGTGCGCCTTGGTTGACTCTAGCGTGCTGCCGTGTGCCACTGTCGCCAAAGGCAGTTTGCGTGGGATTTGAGCAAACTGAAATGAGAATTTAATTGAACGACGTGACCAGTAATCTTGTCTTGACACAACTCACCATCTCATGACGCATATCCATTATAACACTCGGATTGAGCTGCTTTTTCTGCTCGCCATCAATGAGTAGCCGCGACTGTCGCTTATCTACATAGTCCACTTCAATGAAGCGACGCACTGCATCCGTTTTAAAGGTGAAGGCATTGGCGTTAAGATGTCGTTTGCGTATGCGATCCCATCGTGTGGGTTTTTGCGGTTTATCTCGACGTTTCTGATGCGACATGGTATTCGATTTGAATTGAACTATTTTTCTACAGAGGAATAGCAAAGACTGCTTGTAAATAAGTAGCAGGTGTTGCCTAGGTAACTAGGTTGCCGGTTCTCTGTTGCCATGGATATTTAAAATAAGAAATTTCTCCAATTTTAAAGCTAAATACTTGCTTCCATTTCGGTTTCTTCTGTCCAAGTGAAAGGGAGTGGGAAAGTGGGATCTTTAAGAATATTATCAAAATATTTAGATTAAGTTATTTTACAAACAAGCACAGACAGAAGGATAATTAATAGAAAATTGATACTACTTGAAAGAATACAGAATGAGGTATGCTTCCTTCCGCCTCTTACATAAATTCCCGATTGCCAAGAATCCATTACAGCCATCTATTGCATGACTGCCGGGCATATTAAAAGCAATTTTTTTAATCAACTTTTAATCTCAGAATCGATAAAATTCAATCGTTTGCATTTGAAAGCGTCTTTAATTAGAAAACATTTGCAGTAAATGCGATAAATATGTTTGTATTTCGTAAGTAATAACACAATTGTGGACTTCAAAAGCTTAATTTATGCCGAGTAATAAATGGTTTAGGATCTGCATTTCCGCAAGCAGTCGAGCTTAAGCAGCAGCCGACTCCTTCTTGGTCTTCTCCTTCTTAGATTTTTGTTTGTCAGCAGCAGCCTGCTCCAGATCAATGGGAGCTGGCTTCACGAATGGAATCTCATCCTGAAACTTAGCCGGCATGTACTTTTTGAGTGGTTCCGGCACCTTGATGCCCGTCTCTGTCTGATGGGTCTCCAATATGGCGCAAATGACACGAGTGGCAGCGCACATTGTGGCGTTCAGCATATGAACGTAGTCGACAGCGGCATTCATCTTCTTGGTTTGTCCGTAACGGACGAGCAGGCGGCGCGCCTGATAGTCCAGGCAATTGGAGCAGGAGACTAGCTCCCTGTAGGCAGCACTGCCGCCGAACCAGGCCTCTAGATCGAGCTTCTTGGAGGCAGCATGATTGAGTGCGCCCGACACAATGTTGACCACACGGTATGGAATACCCAAGGATTGACAGAATTGCTCAGCATTGCCGATCATCTCATCCATCATCTCCCAGGACTTGTTGTCATGTGGCGATGTCAGCACAAACTGTTCGACCTTTTCAAATTGATGCACACGAAAGATGCCGCGTGTGTCGCGTCCATGAGAGCCAACCTCCTGGCGGAAGCAAGTGGACAAACCGGCGTATTTGATGGGCAGCGAAGCCTCGGGCAGCCACTCATCGCGATGATAAGCAGCAATGGGCTGCTCTGAGGTGGCAATCAAGTATTTCTCATCCGTGCCAACTTCCTCAGCGCGCTCGCTACCCTTGCCGACGACTTTGTAGAGTTCTTCGTCGAACTGGGAGAGTTGGGCCACCTCCTGCATCACCTCCTTGCGCATGAAGAAGGGTGTATACAGTGGTACATAGTCGCGAGCATAAAGCAGGTGCAGTGCGTGTTGAATGAGCGCCTGTTCCAGGAACACTGCCGCTCCGGTCAAAAAATAGCCACGTCCACCGGAAACCACAGCTCCCTTCTCCGCATTCATTCCGTCAATCATGACAATGAGATCCACATGCGAGTACTTTCCGCGTTTCTCGCAATCGCCAAATGTACGCTCCACACGATTCTCGTCTTCGTCATTAGATACGGGCACCGACTCATGCAGATGGTTTCCCACCTCACGCAACGCCGTATTACGAGCCAACTCTGCGCAATCCATCCCCTTTTGATTCTCAGTCAGTGCATCGTCTATGAGCACACGCACTTGCTTAATTTGATTTACGGTCAACGGCTGCAGTGAATCAGCTGTGACTTGCGTCAGATCGGAACGGATTTCAGCAGGCACCTCAACCCCCTCGGCTCCCACAGGCTCTTTTTTTTTCATCTTTTCTCCAATAACTTTGCTGCAGACATTCTTCACCTTGTTTAGATTGTCGGTGCGGTGACGGCGCTGACGCCATTCGGTGTCTTTTTCGATGACTGTTTCGACCAGTGCCACATCTTTAAAGCGTTTCTTTTGATTGTTGCGCACTGCTTCGGGATTGCCACCCTTGTCGCTGCGAAACAGATCCAAGTCTAGTACCATTTTATGCGACGCTTTTAGACTTTATGAAATTTCGGCTAATTTCGTCAGCTTTTTATACTCCGGCGTTTACCACAACGTGGCGACAATAGATATGAACATATTTCGAGTAACTGTGAACTGTCACGGGTTATTTTCACCAAACAATAAATCATCCCAATTTTATAGAGCTAGTATTAGTTGTGTAGGGATGTGGAAAATTAGAAAAAGGGCTGATGGCATTAAATGACAAGACAAAAGAATAAAACTACAAAGTAAATTAAAATAAAATAATAAAATCTGCAGTCACTTGGGCAATCTCATATTCACAATGCGCATCGCTGACCGGCAGCCTGATAGTTATCGATAGTTTTTGAGTATTGCTTCTTATCGAAATTAAATTGGCCTAACTAGTTCCGTTGCAAACTCCAAAACCATTCCAATTGGAACATTTAAAATAAAATAGGATTCTGAAATGGATTTTACGGAGCGTGAATTATCGGATATACGCAACAACTGCGAGAAGCAAATAACGAACAGTAAAATAATCACCTGCAATGCATCGGTAGTACGCATTGATCTCTTTCCAGATAAGCCAAACCGTACAATGACTGTTTGTTTACGTTTTCCGGAAGATTATCCGCAGCGTTCCTCCATCTTAGTGGAGCTAAAAAGTCGCGTGTATTCAGATAAACTACTAGCGGAGCTCACTCGCCTTATGGATGATCATGCTAACCAGCATTTAGGCAACCCCCAGGCATTGCTAGTTCTTCGCTTTGCGTTGCAGTATTTGTCGGATAATCCCCTGTGCGTGTGCCTCGACGAGATTAAACAGCTGCGAATCGACTTAAAATCCCGAGAGCTGACAGAGGAAGTCACTAGCCAGCTGAAGCTACGACAACGCACAAGTTGTGTAGAGTTAACTGCTCGAGGTGGCCGCTACATGTATCGCCTCACAGCCGTTGTACCGGAGGATTATCCCAATCAGTGCGTGGAGCTGCGTAACCAGGAGTCAAATTTACCCAATGTTCTGGTGCGTTACTTAAATGGGCAGTCGCGGGAGATTGGCCGACAATGTGTGGAGCCACCGCTGCGCCTCAGCAAGGACGAATTGGCAAATTTTCGACCTGCACATAGTCTTTATCGCACTCTTAAGTTTTGTCTGGAGGCAACACGTGATTTTTACCTTGAATTGTGCCCCATTTGTGATAATCCTGTGCTGCCGTCGCAGCCAGAGTCAGTAGTACTGGATGACCGTGATGATGCTTATGTGGAGCGCGTCTATTGCGGTCATCTATTTCATCAGGGTTGTCTAAAACACTATTTATCCGAACCACCATTTCCCAAAGGCGGCAAACTGTGCCCAGCTAAGCGACGTCACCCACGCTCGGATGCACAAACATATATGGGTAAAGGCTTCAGCACAACTTCAACAACAGCTAACAAACTCGATAACAGCGTGTGTGGTATAAAGCTGGCACATGATCGCTGGGTGGTAAGCATCAAGACAGCCGAGGCACGTTGGGCACAGAAGCAGGCTCGACAGCGTGAACTCGAAGAGGTGGTGGACTTTCTACAGTAAGTGGAGAGGCAAGAACTTTTTTGTATATATGTATATTTAATTTGTGATCGAAAACGCTTAAATGAAGATGCTAGGTATGAAATAAATAGAAAGATGATAATGATTTGACTGGGAGCTTGAATGCAATGGGTAAACTGTTCAATTATTATGTTTATAATCTCGTCTGTGAGTCAATACGTTGTGCTACTAGCTTGAGCGATTTAATGTGCAGTAGAAGCTCTATCGAACTTTAGAAACCCGTCACAATCTCATCATCCTCATGGCGCTTTATGGGATCTCCCTTTATCAATGATGAAATGAGACTAAAACACAGAAAATGTAACACAAGATGAAGATGTTTTGTATGCCTCTTTCTTACCAGTACAATCCCACGAAAAACATGACGAAATAGTATCCCAGATAGATCATGCAGTTCCGCAAATGCACTTTCAACAGGCCGCGACTATGTATATCGACGGGATCGTAGACACCTAAGCTGTCCCGACGCTGCCGATGTAGCTCATAAAATAACCACACAACCATGGGAAAATTCAGCAAGAACATCACCCAATGACTGAAAACAAGACAGATTTTTCAATTATGTACATATATAAAATATTTAAATTGGTAAAGCTACCCGGAGATGAGCAGGAGAAAGCAGAGCAGGGCGTGGGATCCGAATTTGGGAATGACCCAAAAGTTTAAACGACGGCAGCATTCTTGGGCATTTAGATAATCACACTCTAAGTCGGCGAGAGTCAGCACCTACAATGTCGAAGAGATTTTTATTTAATTTTCATATTTCCGGCATACAGACAACATATGTATGTACATAGTAAGTTAATAGTAGTAGTATAGCGCCATATACAAGCAGAGTAATGCAGAACACGGCTGTTTCGGGCAAAAACATATTTGCACTGGGGATTCACTTTTTACTTAAAAATACAGTTAAACTAATTCAAATAAATAATTTGCGACATCTTCGCACTTGTTTTTAATTAGCTCTCATGACCAGTGTTGTGCGATAAACGCAATGCAGTGTTGACAAAAGTTATTGATATCGAATATTTTATGAACACTAGTTGGTAGCTCTGCAGTCAGGTAGCCCTTTAAAATGAAAACAAATTAGTGAATTTTGTTTAAGTAATTATTTAAATAATTTAATAAATATTAAATTATATTTAATATGGGAGCTAAGAGTTATTATTGCGACTACTGCCGTTGTTTTATGAAAAATGATCTCAACGTTCGCAAATTGCACAATGCAGGAATTCCTCATTGCACTGCAAGGGCAACCTACATGCGTCACTTTGAACGTAAGTCAAATATATTGTTTATTATAAAAAAAAAAATGCATATTTTTCATAGATCCTCGTAAAATATTAAGAGAGGAACGCTTGAAAATTCCCTGCAAACGTTATTTCGCTGGGTATTGCAAGTTTCAAGCACTCTGTAAATTTGGCCACTTTAATCCAAAACAGCTGCAGCAACTGGATAAAATTGGTAAGCGATTGATTTTAATTAAATTACATATTTTTATAAGTCATAAAAAAATTGTTGTAGTGAGTAAACTAAAGAAAAACAGATCCAAAAGCAAAAAGCATTCATCTCAAGTGAAGAGCAATCTATCACCATCCCTTCAGTCCATGGATTTGACCAAACTAAAGCAAACTAATCTGGAGTTGGACTGGGGCTGAATTCATCAAGTAAGAATAATACACGATATTCATATTACATTATAAAATTAATAATAAAGTTAAATTGTATATCCTGTACACTGCGTGTATATAATTTATATGGTCAGGCAGGACACCTGCTGCCGGTTTACGGGTTTAATAATTTATGTAAATAATAGAGAAAATAAATAATAGTATAATTAGTTTCAGCTCGATTTTTCAGTTAAAATTCCTATTACTTTGTCCATGATGCGGGCTATTTTAAGATTTATGCGCAAACTCCGAGCAAATTCATAATGAAATGATTTTGGGCTATGTCCACTGAGGTTTTCCTCGTCGGGATCGCTGAGATGAGCCAATAAAAAATAACATAAGTGCTCTAGTTCGCCCTCAACGGCATAGAAAAGACTGGCATTTCCTGCACGCGCTTCGCTCTTATTCAAAATCTCATTCTTGAGCCGTCGTCCCAAAAGTTTATCCTTATTGTAATCAAGCTTGTCGCAGGCGCGTTCATAATATTTAGCAAACTTTTTTTCTTCCCTTATTTCTTCACTTTTACTGCTACTCTCAGCCTTTGTGTCGTCCTTCTCAACTGGCCGTCGATAGACTGACGCACCCAACTGACGCTGATCGATGATGTCACAGATGATTTCAGCCATTTTATAACGATTGTGACGAATTGCAATATGTAGCGCTGTATAGCCATCGTCATTTCTTAGCAGCAAAAGATTCAGATCAATGTGCATCATTAAATGACGCACTGATTCCAACTTGATGTTGTTGATGATGGCCAAGTGCATAACAGTATTTGAATCCTCATAGACATGCATGGAAAGCATGCCAGCATTTAGCACAATGTTTACAATTTCAGGGTCAGAGTCATTGGTTATGGCCAGCTGCAGGCAATCCTCTCCATCGATGCTGAGCAACTCATTGAAATCTACATTTTCCTTCATCTTTGACCAAACGAAAACTTGACGCTGCACCGCCTGAATGTTATTCTTCAAAATCCCATCGTGAATCGGTCTAAAATAAAACAAATTTTTTAACTAGATGGGGTCCAATAAAATACATCTGTATATGTACATACAGTAGTCCTTCCTCGGACATGACATGTGAAGTTAGGAATTCATTAGACATGGTGGCAAGTATGGTGCGTTGAGTGTCATTGTTGATGAAATCATATATTTGATTGACTGACAAATTAATGTCGCTGAGGGAGACAGAGTAACTGGATGAAACTGAATCTCGGCGCTGGACGGAACACTCGTTGGTGCTGCTGGTGGTGGTTTCGGCACTTGTAATGGGATCCTTAAATAGATAAATAAATTGAGAGAAAAATCAAATCATTACATGTTAACAAATGTAGGATTATAGAGACAATAAAGCTTATACTTTATTAGTTAAGTTGTTTAAAAAAGATCGAAAAACTAAAAAAGAACACCACCGGGCTCTTTTCCACGAAAGCAAGATAAACGGGTCAGTGAGAGCTGGAAGGTAGACAAGGACAAAAAATATCAGCTCGGCGAATTAGTGTTGTTTTTTTTTTTATTTTTTTATTTTTATTAGTTCTTGACTCGAAACCGAGAAGTGGAAGGAGTAACGTCACGCATGAGAGCAAAAATGGTCGCTTGAGAGACGTGAATACTTTTTCTTCTTCAATGTCGAAAATAACGGAAGGAGCGGCAAAAACAAAAGCGAGCTTACCGCTGTTTAAGGCAGATCATTCCGATACTTAGTAAATTATATTGAAGGTTGATCGAATTGGCAGTCAACCAAAAATATAAATTATTTGTAGAAACTTGCTTATTTTATTTGATAGGATATTTCAATATTTAATACTGTGAATGACTTACAGCAATCGCAATTTTCTTTTTCTTTAACGGTTGCAATGGAGTAAGTTGCTTGTTTTCGCGTTCTTGCAATGCCATCTGGGCCGCCGATCGCTTGACCACCTGTGGCACACATGTGTTTCGCTTTCTTCCACGTTTGCGTGGTACTTTCACAGCCGAATCTGCGGGTTTTGCGCTATCCGTTATGTCATCATTTGCCTTGCCTGTCACGGAGATTTCTTGCTTAAGCAACGAGTTGGATTTAACAGGAACTTGCTCGATAGTCTCATTAAAAGGCGTGTTTATTTTTGTATCTTTAGTCTCTGGGATTTCGGTTTGTGTTGACGCATTCACTTTAAGGGGTTTTTCTTCTTTCGCGGAGCACTGTTTACACTGATTAGGGTTTGAGATAGCAGACTTATCGCTACGACCGTTGATAGCATCGATTACGCGTTGCTGAAGAGCTTTATCGGGCAGACGCATAAGTAGTTTAAATATGTCCTCGTAAATCGACTGAAAGGATTTGCGCTGCATATACGTGTTGGTGATCACATTAGTTTGTAAATGCAACATTCGTACAGGGGGCGTCGAGACCCCAATTAAAGGTTTCATTTTGATTTCTGGGGTAGTCACCCGAATCTGCTGTGTTTTTGTTAACAAAACTTTTTTCATTATTGACAAAAAAATTACAACTGCCGGTTGGTAAAATATTTGTTGTCACTTTCGGGGGATGTCTCGATTTTAGAAGTTGAAAATAATATTAAGTTGGTTTTTCCCCAGCACGCTAGCTGCTATTACAAGCAATTCACAAGTGTGACCCCATGATCAATTTTGAAATATATTTTTTTGTTACTTTCATTAAAATATACTAGCATATAAATATTCTTAAATTGGTTTTGACACTAACACCACTAAGACTAACCATACAATACGTAGATATACCATTTCATACAATCGTAAACGCACACACTCCTTTCGGCACAGTCAGAGATTGAGTCACGGACACGGAAAATTCGGTTGCTTTTAGTCCGTTAGCGGTTGCATTCGAACGTCTAAACGTTTGCTGATTGCCTTGTACTGCTGCTGGGTTCTTGAATATGTTAGTGAATTCATATATGTATAAGGCAAAATGCAAATGTGTTGAGCTGTAGGCAAATTTTGTGTATTCGATTTGCAGCTAGCACCAATTGTTGTTCTTATTTTGGTTTCTTATCTTGTGCCCTCCCCTTACCCTTGTTTTCTTCGACATCGTATTGTGACGAATTGTGCTAATTAAATAAGAGTAATAATAACACAATACAAAGAAGTCGCCAAAATATTCTAATGAGACACGAAAATATAAAAATTAAAGTAATCGAATACACAAAATTTGCCTACAGCTCATAACATTTGCGTTTTATGTACTCACGAAAATATTCAAGGACGTAGCAGCAGTACAAGACTGCAAACGTTTTGACGTTTGAAAGCAACCGCTAACGGACTGAACGCAACCGAATTTTCAGGCACAGTTTTGCTCGAGCCAACATGCAACTAAAGCGTGACTCAATCTCTGACTATACCGAAACGAGTGTGTGAGTTTACGCTTGTATGAAATGGTATATCTATCTATTGTATGGTTAGTGTTAGTGTCTTGGGCTTTTTATCAGGAAATTTTAAATATACCTATATATGTCACATGTGCAATTTAAAGTGTAACCAGCATTTAATTATGGATTGGTATATATTGGTGAACTTTTTGACGTAAAATATTATATTCTGTAACTGAACTTTGGTCACGTTGACAATAGTAGTCCAAGTTTTTTTTCCTCAAATTTATTACTATTGCTTGGAATTAAAATCAGTGGACAGCTTAAGCAATAAGGTTTTTGTATTATTTGCTAATGAGTGAGTTGCACTAATGTAATTGCTAGTTGTAAACTCGCTTTGGAATTGATACAAATCCAGCCTCAGGTGCGCGTAAAATGGACTCGCATTCGCGATATGGACGCAGCTTTTCTGGTGGCACGGGAGGTGGCAGCAGCGGTGGAGGCAACAATAGCGGTAACCAATATCGACGCTTTAGCCGTTCCCGTTCGCGCTCACGGTAAGAACATCACGAGCACTCGCATTTTATATAAATAGCATTCAATTGATTTGCTTTTTACAGCGAACGAAGTCGCGAGCAGGCCGGCTACAGGCGACGCAATTCTCGTTCACGCAGTCGGGAACGTTCGACGCACCATTACCGGAATACTGGCAGTTCTGATAAGGACTTGTATCGTGACCTAATCAACGACGACTACAACGAGGATCGAGGCAGCAACTACAACAACTATAACAGTTCGCGGAGTAATAATTATCACCATCGCCGTGACGACAGTAATGATCGCGAACGAGATAGAGAGCGTGATCGGGATCGGGATCAGCGTTGGAAAAACTACGATCGAGAGCCACGGGAACGTAACTCTGACTTTGATAGAGGCGGAGGCGGAGAGCGCAGGTTAGTGTGATCTTCCTTAAGAAAGATTGCTTAATCTTAGGCTAATTTAACCGGTAGTCGCGAATATCGTTCTCAAAACAATGGCAATGGAAACAACTCCTTGGTCAACTCAAATCGTGATCGCGACAGACGTTATTCCTCCGACGAGGAAAGCTATGACAGCGACGAGAGCGATGATAGCCAGTATCGACGCAACAACGTGAGAACGAGCAATGAGGCATTGAACCAGATCATAATATTTGGTCTGAAGAAGCACATCACCGAGGCGGATGTGAGTACAACAAGAAGTACCATTGGAGTCTTTATTAATTGATTATTTCCTGATCAACAGATAATGGGTGCACTGATCCAGGTGAACATGGAGCCTTCTTCTATACGGCTAATAAGGAAACGACCTACAGGTGGGTTACAATATCCATGCATTTAATTTTTAGCAAGTTTTTCGATATCTAGTATTACGAGTATTAAAAGTGAGGCGTAAGTATTTCTCTGTCAGGCAAAGTTGGCAACTGCAACCAAATTGAAAATACAATACTACTTGGCCATCAATAAAAATAAAAACAACAAGACAACACCAAAAAACAAAACAAACCCAAAATGTTACAAAAATATTAAACAAACTACATTTTTTGACAAAAACATTTTGTATCTGCTTCTATCTAAAATTTAGGTGCATCACGCGGTTTTGCATTTGTCGAGTTTAATACCGTTGAGGAAGCAACTCGTTGGATGGAATTAACTCAGGTATCCCAACAAGAAACCAACCAAGAAAACGAAATTCGGCATCAATAATTGTGAAATATGTGCCTTAAGTCAAGTTCCCCCTAACATTCAATAGTCGTATTCTTTGGCATCAAGTACTTTGTAGATTGTAGAATTTTCCCATTTCGCTATTCGGTGTGAACTGAACTTAAGGCAAACATTTCAATTGATTGCCTTTAACCAAAAGGAGAACCGAAACAACAACAGCAAACAACTACAACAACTGCGCGTTTAAAACACAGAAGCAACCTGGTGACTGTGTACTCTGTGCAACTTATGTAATCCCAAAAGATCCGACACTAATCGATGTCATTTTTTCTCGTTTCCTTCTTTTTATGCAGGGCAATCTGAAGTTGGGCGATCAACGCGTCTTCTTGCAATACAGCCATAGGCGCATCACGGACTGGCATTGCGTTAAGGTTAGTTTCGCAAAAGAACACTTCAGTCAACTCGATTAATTCATTAAAAATTAATTACTTTCAGTGTGGCGTCTACAATTTCAAACGTCGCTTTTCCTGTTTCATGTGCATGGCATCGCGTGCAGAGAGCGAGAGCATCTACACTGGCGGCGGCGAGGGCATCGACGAAGTTAGCCCTATTCTAACAAAAAGTATACCAAATCAAACAACAATTGATATGCGTTGCGTTTTTTTTTTAATGGAAACATTGATTTTAATGGAAACGCTTTTCATCAACCAATTCCCCATCTAATGCAGAAATCATGTTGCGCAATCTGGACGCGCTTACCACCGAGGAAAATGTGCTCATTGCCTTGCAGAAGGTGCTGCCCAAGCTGGCCAAAACCATTACCAAGGTGCTTATCAGTCGCGATTCGCTCACACAAACTTCTCGCGGCTTCTGTTACCTTGAATTCGATACTCTCATCGACTCCATGAATGTGCACAACGCGTTGACTGCGCTGGAAACGCCGCTGCGCATTGATGATCGGGATGGTAATATAAGTTCCTATAATTTCTTAATCTAGTATTATTAATCTATGTTTTGCTTGCAGTCTGCATTAGCTATTGCAATGACTCGGAGAGTGGTCAACCGGGGCAAAAAGATTTACAAGATGCCAAAGGCAGCAGCTTACACAGCGGCGCTTTGGCTGGCGTGCCACCCTCCGATGCTGGCGGGGAATACACCTTGGCTGATGTGCCGCGCCTGGCTGAGTACAGCGCCTCATTGTACGCATCGACGCAGGCAGAGCATGCACATTACGTGCAGTATTATACAGACTATTACGTGGCCGAGATTAAGAAAGGCGGACAGCTGCTTCACGGCGGCGAGGCCCAAGTGACGGAGGCCAATTCGGGCGCAGCTGTAGCGCTCTCGGCCATTCAACGCAAGCAGAAAAAGATGAACAGCATCGAAACGACTGCCACCGCGGCAGCTACAGCTGCAGCTCAAGCGGCTGCCGCAGTAAAGGCCAGTTTTGCGGCACAGACGGTGGTCGCACCTAGGGGAAACGATGGCAAGACCTATCGTGAGTTCTCTGATTTACTTAGCTTCAACAGTCTAATACCAATATTTACTTTCCACAGCCACACCCGATGTGAGCCGCTATCAGTATGATGAGACATCTGGCTACTACTATGATCCTTCCACGGGCTTGTATTACGATGCACACTCGCAGTACTATTACAACAATGAGACTGGCGCCTATTTGTACTGGGATCAGAGACGCAGCACATATATACTGGCAACGCCTGCTTCCACACAAGCTGCGTTGCAAGAGACGCTAGCTAGGGAGAAACCAGCCGTAGATCAGAAGGACGAGGAGAAGAAGGACAAGGGCAAAGATAACAAGCACGATAAGGTGAAGGTGGCCAAGAAGATCGTCAAGGATATGGAGAAGTGGGCAAAGCAATTGAATCAGAAGAAAGACTATACTGTGGTGGCAACACCGCAGCCCATACTACCTGGACGTGGTGATCCTGGCGAGGGACCGAGCACATCCCGTGCTGCGATCGGCGCCTATGCCGATGTAGGTTTCTCAATACTCGAGAAGAAGGAGCGTGGGAAGCTCACTGACTATGTGCCATCACCAGCTACTGGGCCCATGAATAAACTCGTGAATGCCTATGGTGGTGGTTCTGATTCAGAGGAGGACAACAGCGGTGCAGGCACACAAAATGCTAATACTGCTGGAAGTGCTGGCGGAGGCGGCGCTGTTGATGAAATGGATTATGTGGACTTCCAAAAGCTAACCTGTCTGCTGTGCAAACGTGCCTTTCAATCTCATGATATACTGCAGAAGCATTTAAAGATGTCCAACTTGCACAAGGAGAATCTAGCTAAAATCAATGTGGGCAGCAGTGCAAGTACCAGCAATGATGATGCGGGCGGCGTAGGTCTATCGTAAGTTTAAAGATCGGTAAACAAATCCAGAAAAGCTACATTAGATGTTTATAATCTGCAGGTATCGTGATCGCGCCAAGGAGCGTAGACTGAAGTATGGTGAGGGAGACCCGCCACCTCCAAATCGCAGTCGTGAACGCTTCGAACATGAAATTAAAAATTTGCAAACTCGTCAAAAGGATGGTGGCACTGCTCCCGCTATGCCCATCAGCTCTAACAATGTCGGCAGCCGTTTGCTTCAGAAAATGGGATGGTCAGAGGGTCAGGGTCTGGGCCGTAAAAACCAAGGCCGTACACAAATTATCGAGGTAAACAACAAATCAATAATATCCAATAAATTTGAGTTCATTGTATTCCCTTATTCTCTTAGGCCGAGGCACGTTCAAACAATGTGGGTTTGGGCAATAAGGGAGGCACACTGGCACCTGGCGATGATTATAAAACTTATATCAAGAAAATGATGAAGTCGCGTTATGAGAATGCTTGAAGTTTTTTATTTATTGTATATTTTATTTTCGATTGTAATGCAAATTGTGTTTACCTCAGCTCTCACATGTTTATCAATCATCTCGATCATGGAACTAGCTAAAATAATAATAATAAAATAGTCTTAATGGATGTATATCTTGGTTTTGTTTAAATTGTATTCTTTTGAGAGCAGTAAGGAACAGCTGTTCGGTTGTTATGCAGCCCTGGTAATTTTGCTACGCAGCGGATATTTCTGTAAGATTATTTCAGTGCTTGCCAAACGTGGTCACATTGAAGTGCGGCAACTTGTTTACTTTTTTGTTACACGTGCTTTGCAATTATTATTTTTAATAAAATTAATATTTATAATTGTAGTAAAAACTAACTTAATGAGTTCCAGCAAGATTCCACCGCTAACCTATAAGGTTGTGGCTGAATGTTCCGTCTCAAAGGCGCGCGCCGGCCTAATGACTTTGAGGTAGAATGACAGCGGTAATATTTATATGAAAAGATTTTTAATATTTTTTTAATAATTACAGGCACAGTGAAGTGCGGACCCCAGTATTTATGCCTGTTGGCACACAGGGTACGTTGAAAGGCGTGCTACCGGATCAGTTAATTGAGCTGGACTGTCAAATCCTGCTGGGCAACACCTATCACCTGGGTCTAAGACCAGGAATTGAGACATTAAAACGGGTCGGCGGATTGCACAATTTCATGGGTTGGCCAAGAGCAATACTGACCGATTCTGGTGGATTTCAAATGGTGTCGCTTTTGCAACTGGCTGAGATTGATGAGCATGGCGTAAATTTTCGATCACCGTTCGATAACAGCGAATGCATGCTGACGCCGGAGCACTCGATGCAAATACAGAACGCCATTGGCGCGGATATCATGATGCAGTTGGATGATGTGGTTAAGACAACGACGACGGGACCACGCGTTGAGGAGGCCATGGAGCGTACGATACGATGGGTGGATCGCTGCGTGGAAGCCCATGCACGTGATGATGATCAATCACTTTTCCCGATTGTTCAGGGCGGACTGGAGATACCGCTGCGAGAAAGATGCGTGACTGCCTTAATGGAGCGCAAGGTGCGAGGATTTGCTGTTGGTGGCTTGAGTGGCGGTGAAAGTAAACACGACTTTTGGCGCATGGTAGACGTCTGCACGGATCGACTGCCGAGGGACAAGCCACGTTATCTAATGGGAGTTGGCTTTTCCGCCGATCTGGTAGTTTGCGTGGCTCTGGGTATCGACATGTTTGACTGTGTCTTCCCCACACGAACAGCCCGTTTTGGCTGTGCTCTAGTGGATAATGGACAGATGAATTTAAAGCAGCAGAAATACAAGCACGATATGGAACCCATTGATAGGTCATGCGTGTGTAACACTTGCAAACGCTACACAAGATCCTACTTGCATCACATCGCGACCAACGAGAGCGTCTCATGCTCTCTACTCAGCGTGCACAACGTTGCCTATCAACTGCGGCTCATGAACTCCATGAGGGAAGCAATTCAACGCGATGAGTTCCCTCAGTTTGTACGCGATTTTATGGCCAGTCATTTTGGCCGGGAGCCCATTCCAACATGGATTCGCGAAGCGTTGACTGCAGTGCATATCGAGCTTCCGGCTGATTCTGTTCAGAATGCGGAGGAGCAGAAAAAGCGGCCAGAAAAGAGCAGATAAATCAACTATATTATTAATTATACGTTTGTAGAATACGTACTAAGAATTCTTAAATTAATTTATTGTCTTTGTGCATAACTACAAGAATATTAATGGTTAAATTCAATGTTATGAGTAAGGGTATTTATATTTCGGTTTTGTGCTAAGAGCTTTTCTACCGTGTATAAAGCTCTTCGCTTACCTATGGGAAAAGCTTGGCAGTCATGACGCATGCGAGATATCAAAAGCCGCTTGAAGATCAATTCCTTTTCGAATTGTACTTTATTTTCGCTTTTCTTTATTTCTTGATGTGTGTACTACCATTAGTATATATGAACATATTTGAATATGTATTTATGTATGTATGGATAAACAAATGTAAATATGTATACAGAGTTAGTCCAACAAAAAACGTGCGCTTTTCGAGTTTTGCTCTTTTACTCTCGCACTACGCTCTCTTTTCACGAATTTTAAACAAACACACACACGTCCGACAGAGATCAGCAGTCATTTGACAACAGTTGCTGCCAGAATGGCCATTCAGTGAGTCTCAAAGCGTCGTCGTCGTCGTTGCTTGTTGGTGATCGCTCGAACGTTTGCGGTTGTTGCGCTCTAGTGGTTTTTTCTACGTATTTCTCGACAATTGTGACAGTCAAGTTTGCATTAAGCCCCAAAATAATATAATCGCGCTAATAATAAATAAAAACAGATTGATAATTTAAAATCACTACAACTTGTAAGATATTGTTATTGCTATTAATTTATAGCTTGCAAATGCTCATCATCAATCACAACAACAATTGCAAGTGCGTGCGTGAGTGAGTAAATTGTTGTTGCTGCTGCTGGAGTTCTTGGTGTGCGTGTGTGTGCTATAGCTTAACGTGCGCTACGTTCTGCCTGTTGCCAAATGTGGTCAAAGCAAAATAACAAAAATACATGCATTCATACATATGCATGAGTAAACATATGTATGTATGTATATACATACAGCGACAACTATGCATTGTAAAGTGCTTTTTATGGCTTGAAATTTTTCGAGTTTGCTGTCTCATTTTTTGTTTTTTGCATTAAGTTTGGTGAGAGCAGGCTGCACAATTTCTTATTGGACTATCGACCATAAGTAATATACAATTGCCCATTCAATTTATTAGAAAAATGAGTATGTAACCTCTTCGTATTATCTATAATTCCATAACCCAATCGCCCAGATATCATCTGCAAATTAGGCAAAGTCGAAGGCCCACAGTAGAATTTTCCTTTTCGTAGGAATATTTTCACGTTTGGCTTTTTTCTTTTATTTATATTTTGCTAGCCATCGTTTTGCCTTTTGGTTTTGCCTGTGTTTTTGATTTTTCATGGTTTCATTTCTTTAAATAAGTTTTATTTTTAGAATTTTTAGTTATTTTTGTGTGTATTTTTTTCTCACCAACTTTTTGCCTCTGTTTGCTGCTTGCTTGATTATTTTCGAATATTCTTCGCAATTCTTTGGAATATACACAGCAGCCACTTGGTAAACACATATGTATGTATGTGTGTACAACTGTTCACTTTATGTGTGTGTGAACAGATTTGTGGGAAATTCTGTGATTGCTGTAAAAGAGTGTGTTACGCCCTGTGAAGTTGCAGGTGATCGGCTCCAATTGGAATGTTTCCCATAAGACTGACAAGTATAACAACCGAAAACAAGCTACAAAAAAAAAAAACCTTCGAAATTATTCCACTCTCCCGTCACTTCGATCACACTTCTTATTACAAAGGCAACGAGTGTTTAAGATTTGATCCCAAAAAATCAAATGAAACAAAAATTGTTGGCCTCCAAAACAAAGTCGAAGCGATCAAGTACTCATATTGAGTGCAAATGTTGGTGTAAGTGTGATTGGGGTGGGAGACAATAAAAACAAATGGCAAATTACCAACACGAGAGCTAAATGCTGCCGCTGTGCTAATCATAATCGTAATCACTTACAAACACACACACACACATGTGCAAAATGTCAATCTTTACCGTTAGCGCTCTATCGTTTCTGCAGGTCTTATTTGTATTTTTAAATTATGACACACACAAAAAAAGCCTCGATGTGCTCGCTCTCTTTCCTCTCATTTCTCTTTCGAATAGAGAGATAGTGCGAGAGCGCACACACAAATAACTCTTTGAACAGCTGCTGAGTGGGCGGGTGGCCGTGCATGCTGTCGTTGTTGTTGGTGTCTTAAAATTCGCCACACTTGATTCAAATGAGCCGCAAAACACAGCTCGTCATAGCAGAAAGAGAAGGCAAGCAAGAAGAATTGTTTGCGGCTGACAATTAAGCAAAGTAATCGTAATTATGGTGCGAAAGGGAAACATAAGGAAATACATTTTAGCGCTTTTGAATATTCTTTTCCTGCTCTTATTGTAATTGATTAATTTCAATTTTTTGTGCGATTCTCGTGTTGTCACGTTTGCGTTTTACAAGTGTTAAAAATATAACACGTTTTTTTGAGACTCACCTCCCCACTTAAGTTGAGGAAGCAGTGATAAATGAGCGCTGACTCTTCCTAAAAAGTGAAAAGTATGAGGAACCCTTCATTGAGAAGCTCTTACATGTGATAAAACATTTGCTTATGTCAATGGAAACAGCACAAGCTGTTGGGTTACGACAAAGTAAGGGTAGCAGTTAAATTCGACCTTTTCTTATTATGAAAACATTTGAAAATTACTTGTATAATTGTGTGCTATTATTAAATAATTTTATATGATAAAAATGGATGTATTCAGGATAATATAGGCAAAATATATATATTAATTGAACTTTTTTCCAAGTCCATTTACTTACTTATATCATTTATTTACAGTTTTTTATTGTTATTGGGGCAATAACATTTAAAACACCAACTATGTTCGCACAATATTATTCAATCAGCAGTAAAAACATTCTGAAACAAGTTCTATTCGTCGAATGCAAATTTTGTCGACCAACTTTGAATATTTTTATAACCAAATATATATACACACATACATATGTATGTATGTGTATACTAAACACATGCATACATATATACATATGTACATATTAATTTCCATATGTTTGCTGTATTTTGTTTTAATAGTTATTCTATGCAAATTGGTTAAAACCACAGGTTATGACTTCAAACACAATGCGAAAATAAACGGAAATGGAATTTTTAGCAAGGAATTTCACTGATAGTATTAATTTTACAAACTTTATTGAAAAACTGTAACTAAAAGTGGAATAGTAATTACACAATTTTTGTCCATTTTTCGAAACCTATGATTTGGAGCACTACCATTCCGGGATGTGATTCATCCTAAAATTCAGCTGGCACTTGGATTTCTCCAAAAATATTTTGCTGAATTGTGTTTACGTAGCATGTGGGAGTCTCCACCGTGAAAGGGAGAGAGAGAGATAGAGAGAGGGATACAGGGTCAGGCAGGTAAACGCCACTAAAAACCAATTTGCGCTGAATCATATCTTCTATTTTCATAGCGGATTTGCGGCTTAGAAACACCTACAAATCAACATTCTGGAATCGGTCGTAGTTGGTTTGTGTAATTTTTGGCCATTCCAGTCTCTTTGGCTAAATGTTGGCTGTTGTTTATTTTGGCTACTTTGTTTAAAAAGCATTTTGGTGAAGTGTGGGTGAATAAACTTCATGCTGCTTGACTTTTTGCCTAATTTTAAATAAACAAAAAAAAAAAATAAAAATAAAAAAGCCAGCAACAACAGAAATAATAACATACAAAAAATGTGGTTGTCAATGAATGAATCTGTTGTTGACTTTGAATCGGAGAGCGAGAGTAAATGAATTCGCTTTATGCCCTCACAACTTAAGTCGAATTGCGATTTGGTCAACGCAAGCATACAAAAACAAAAACTGAGAAAAAAGGTTTACAAACCTTGAAAACTGGAAAGTGGAGTTTGTTTCATCATGCTTAAATCATACATATTGTGAGCTATGTAGTGATTGAGATACCATGTCAAGAGTCTGAAGTATTTCTCGATATCATTCGTCATTTACTGACCATCAATCCGTGATATTTGAAGGTATAATTGATAAGTAATCCAAAAGATTATTAGCTATCTTATATCTGCATATTTCATTGAGTTTCTAACTAAGATCTATGTCAGCTCACTCATTGATATTTTCGCAACATTATTAACGTTTTTTTCCCAAGCGAATTAAAATCAATTTTAATTTAACATAGTTTACTTATTCGCTCTCTAATAAATAATTTTTAAGTTTAACGATAAATCAAATAGCAATTTAACACGCATTTTTATATAATCCGTGTACTCCGGGCTTGATAGATTTCCATATGCTGTATGTGTAGTGAAAGGGTAAAGCAAACAGTAAATGTGACAATAATAAGTCGTCTTGAATTCAAAAAGTCACCTCTGCCTTTTTTTATGCATGTGGTTGAGATAATACTGAGTCGATATATTGAATTTTTTGGTCATGTTGAAGCCCCTGCAACAGAGTATTTATTAGTCGTGCACTTTGAATGTCTCACCTTTCATTTTGCCACAAAATACGTGGCATACGAGTAGCGCATTTTGTTGCAAATTTATGAGCAAAGAGGCGTTTCGAGATCATAAAAACTGGATAAAAGTAAAGCGCGACATTATAAATCAAGTTCAATTCAATTAGAGCGCATGGGGCGCCATAATTTAACGATGGCCTCATAACCTACGACAATTTATTAATTTTAGCATCAGATACACTCACACAAGCGGACAACTAGAAATTGAAATTAAAATTGAATATATGCAAAAATTGCAACAAAAACTTGTTAAACAAATGTTATATTGTAATCAATAAGTAAAGTTCTCTTTGTGTGTGTTCATGTGTGTGTGTGTTAATAATTTATGCGACAGACCCACCCACGCAGAGAAACATGTTGTAAATGTCAATTGCTGAGGGTGGGTAATATTCATTCTTATATATACATACATATGTATCTACATATATTACATACATAATACCGAGTACCGAGACAGCAGCATGAATTTATTTGCAGCTTACACTCATTATTTTAGCACGAACAACGCGAATCTTGTTAATAATTCAATAACAAAAACATTGAATGAAACGTGCGCGAAAATTTCAATTAAATTGTCGAAAGCAAAATCAAAACTTTTTTGTTGTTGATAACTTTGTAGAGTGTGTACTCGGCTTTGATTTACCCTCTAAGCTGTTAAGCTTCGCTTTAAAATTGATAAAGTTTCATAGTTGTGGAAGTTATCATTTTTGTTTCAAGAAAAATATATTAAAATAGATTATTAAAGCATTGAAATATCATTTCAAAAAAATTCCTAACGTTAAAACTCGAGCAGGAAATTGTATACGCGATTGTTTTCGGCGAAAGTGAAAATAAAGATGCTGAGCAAGTTGAAGCCCCACTTTTTTGTCAGAACCAACACAGAGTATGCAAACAACTAAAATGCGAAAAAAGACATGCATATGTATGATATATTCACCTTGCGTAATAATTTTCAAGAATTATTTTTGGCAGCACACTATGCTAAGCAGAGTTTTTATTTGCTCGTCACCAAAATGAAAAAAAAAAAAAATTCGCCAGAACCGAAATGTGTGGAAAAATTATATTTATGAGCACGACGCAACGGCCGCGGCCTTGCTGGGATTGCGATCCGCAACGCCGAGGCGAACCGCCTCCTAAAGGCGCGCCCATTAATATGGCACACATTTTGCACGATTCAGCAATTGATCGGTGGATAGATAGATAGATAGATCAGTCATTATATATGTATATGCATATCGCAGCAATTGCAGCCGACAAATGTCTGGAATGGCGTTGATCGCATCAATCGGCAAATTGCGCGCCTTATTGACAGCGACATTGAGTCCCCCATGAGACATGTGTGTGAGTTACGGTTTCGATTTGCGGATTGCGAAATAGAATTGGAATGAATTGTGGATTTCGATTTCGGTATCGAATTGGATTTGGATTTGGATTCAAGGCAGGCGAATTGGCAGCGGACTTTTGCTGCTTCTGTTGTCACAAGCAACAAGTTTTATTTGTTGCAAAACAGAAATAAAAAAATATTTTATTCCAAGATGAAATCAGCTAAATTCAAGGCAAGAAATTGCATTCAGAATGGCGTTGCCAGCCGTTGACATGTTGAATGTTAATCAATTTGACATGGGAATTGCTTTAATTTCAACTTGAACTTGACTAAGGGCAATTGAGATCAAGCCTTTTAACATTTCATTAGTGTATGGATAGTTAGCTGTTTAGTGGAGCTAATTTCAACTAGAGCATAGTTTTAAAATTAAAATTCCTTGTTTGTTAACACTCATACATAATTGGACTCTTTTTAACTGTAGCGATTAGGCTACTCACAAACTTAGAATACTTTATATGAGTGTTGAATAGTGTGTCAAGTGATATTTTGATTGCTTTTAATTCATATATTTCTGCCCGTCCCGTCTTCAACAGTCTGTTAAAGCGCGTTGCTTGTTTTTATTTGATTAATTAAGTGTAGGAACTACGCCTTCCTTAATTTGATATGAGAAGTGCGGCCTGATTATTGTGGTTAACAATTACATTATTCTCAATTCCAAGCTTGATTAACTTTTCACAATAAAATGTCTTCTGCAAATGACTGGTGAAAACCGCAAGTACAACTACAGCAATTCACAGATAAATCAAATCAGGAACAGTTCAGATTACATAGATGGCTGATGGCTATCAGTATCAATTCTATAAAATTTCGATGCTATGATCTGATGTTGTTAGTTCTTAATAGAGACATTCATAAATGTCATCGTCAATTCAAATTCTTGCGCTTGTTTGACTCAATTGGACTTTCTCGGCTCTTTGCTAAGGTCAATGTGAATTGGCTAGCGCACAAATTTCATAAATAGATACATACATATGTTAAATAGATATAGCCATAGATGAATATATACATTGTTCGTCTTATGCGTAGCATGTTGAAAGAGTTTCCCGGCGCCCGTGTTTTGCCAGCTGTGTGTTCGTGGGTCGTACATCTGTTTATTTGTTAAATGCTGAGCGAGAAAATAAATAATATTTAATTCTATTTGTATTAACATACGCAAATATTCAATTTAAATGTTGAATCCATAAATATATCTATATATCCCGTACTTGCACTCATCGACATCGATCGTACTCATTGTATGTCGCATACGACCAAGTAAAAATTTCCAATCTCCCGATCTCTCGATTCGTTTCGATTCGTTTCGTTTCGCGCTTCTCTCGAGTGCTAAATTTAACAAATCGCGTGGGCCGAGTTCGTTCGGCATTGAGCATGGCCAAGGCGACATGTTGACTATCATCATAACATACTAATACTTATTTTCAACTTTTTTTTTCTTTCAGAAAAGCAAACAAAACAAACTACAAAATGTATGTGCCATTATAGAAATCAGGAAATTTTATTCGAGCAGTATCATAGAAACTAAGTCACTAAGTAATTGTATATGGACTTGAGGCAAATGAAATATACAACTTATGCTATTGTAAGTATTTGTCACTCAGTTATAAGTACGAGTATTCGAGTAAATACGAACTATTTATATTGCAGATCTTAGAGCTGAGCGCATACAATTAGAGACGCAGTCTTATTGGAAACTTCATAAATCTGTATAAAACTAAAGCACACTTCACACAATATGGGCAAAGATTACTATAAGACGTTAGGGATAACCAAAACTGCCACCGACGATGAGATCAAGAAGGCCTACAGAAAACTGGCACTCCGTTATCACCCGGACAAGAATAAAGCCGCAAATGCCGAGGAGAAATTCAAAGAAGTCGCCGAGGCGTACGAGGTGCTCTCAGATAAGAGCAAACGTGAGGTCTACGACAAGTACGGCGAGAGTGGTCTAAAAAGTGGTGGTATGCAAATACATTTTCATATACAATCATAAATGGTTATTGTATTATTATTTCTTTATTCAACAGGCACTCGGAATGGCGGCGGCAGTAATAATTCATTTACATATCAGTTCCATGGTGATCCTCGAGCCACATTCACACAGTTCTTTGGCAACAGCAATCCCTTTGCCTCCTTCTTTGACATGGGCGACAATCTGTTTGATAAGAATGTTTTCGACTTGGATACTGAACCAGATTTCTTCTCATCGCCATTTGGTGGTCTCGGTTCTCGGCATGGCTTAGGCAGCGCCTTCAGGTAAATTTATTGTTTATTTTCACATTTTGTTTTTGTTGCTAAACTATCGCAGGCCCTCTTTCAGATCACACTCCTTTAATGTGCATACGCCCTTCAAGAAGGAACAGAAACAGGACCCGCCCGTCGAGCATGATCTCTATGTTACACTGGAGGAGATCTATCATGGCTGTGTTAAGAAAATGAAAATCTCACGTCGTGTCGTCCAGCCCGATGGTAGCGCCAAGAAGGAGGACAAAGTCTTACAAATTTCGATTAAACCGGGCTGGAAATCGGGCACCAAAGTCACGTTCCAGAAGGAGGGAGATCAAGCGCCTGGCAAAATACCAGCGGATATTGTGTTCATCATTCGCGATAAGCCACATGCCATGTTTAAGCGCGAGGGAAGTGATTTGCGCTATACGGCGAGGTTAACACTTAAGCAGGTGAGTTTGGGGAACAAGTGCATATATGAGGAATATCCGAGTATGATATGGGAAAGAATAGATTTTGAAAACAGATTTGCTAACCTACTATCTAACCTACTAACTAGTTCTTTGTGCCCTTTGTATCTCACATTGAATTTTAGTTACAATTGGGACATCTATGCTGCAAATGCAGCTCCCGCTGTTCCTTAATTACGTAGTAAAACTGTAGTAAACGAAATCAATATTCAATTTAATTGCACTTCACGATTATTATCGTCCCTTAAAGTGACACATATGTAGTTCCACTGTCAGTCGTGTTTACGATCAACTTTGAGTACAAAAGACGGCTTGGGCTGGGTTCTCACAGTATGGCGCCCAATTAAAGTCTGGTCAGCGCCTAAATCAAATTATAATGAAATCAGCGTTATGGTTATGGCAAATTTACCATATACGCTGCCAGCTGGCCAGACCAGAGAACGAACGTTGTCACAGTTGAGACGAAAGCTGAGATATGGTTGGCAAATTTGGTCAACATGGTCAAGTTTCAATTAAGCGTCAGTAAAGCATTCACAGCAGTTGGTCGCAATCGGGCCTACACATACTTACACACACAAACACATGCACACCCAGACCGACCAACTTGGTAGGCAGTTCATGACGCTGAGGTGTTAAAGTATTTCACAGCAAACTGCGTTAAAATCTCCGAGGCGCAAACAAACTTCGCGCTCACTGCCAATAGCCAATTGCCGATTGCCGATTGCCGATTCGCATATGGCAAACGAACCAAAATTCATTTTAATGACCACAAATAAAAGCAAAAACAAAGAATTAAATAATAGAGAAACATGGCGCATAACATGTCGGTTGGAGTGTAGTCATGTTAAAATTGTTAATTGCATTAACTAGATTAAATAGTTGCTAGCTACGTTTTGACATTTTTAACATTTTATTGCTTGTTAGTGCGACAAATTTAGTAAATATTTTTGGGGTCTCAGTCGTGCCGCCCAGTTTGGCCACATTTTCACAATTTTCGCATTTTCCATCGTACTCTCGGTAGACTCATACACATAACATATTTATTCTATAAATTATGAATGCCATTTTGGTTGACTCTCAGTTTAGCTAAAAGTGTCATGTTGTTGCTTCTATTTAGAAATATTTGACACGGTTTTTCACTGACTCGCGATAATTATGATGCCTTTCGGAATTTGAAAATATCTATATATATGTTATTATACGAGTACAAACGCATTTGATATTAGTATTCAATTATATGCTAGCGAACTTGTCTACCCATTAAAAAAGGAAATTTTTGTCATCCGAAATGATTGATTTTCTTTTCTATTTTGGGAGGAATATTTGTATTTTGAGTTTAAAAAGCATGGTTTTTGATGTAGAATAATTTACTGATTTCCTATATAGTTAGTTATAAGTCAATCAGTAGTTGAACGGTCCGAAATTCTTTGGCTGAAAAGTTGTTAAGTAGTATCCACAATTCACAGCTTACAATTCTTTCTATTCAAACATCAACTACCCATATTGTTTTTTATTAATTAAGAATTGTATCGTATACTCATTTAAGATACGGTTTCTGTTGTATAGAAGAAATTAAAAAAAACTCGATTCTAAAGATACTTTAGCATTCGTCTCAATTTGAATGTTGTTCGCTTTGCAAACTGCCCATAAAGCAATTCAAGCGCCATATAAGTGCTTCACATAATTGGTCGCAAACATTTTGAATTTGTTGCTTTGGCTGTTGTACATTAAATTTAATATTTGCCATAAATTACATCATCGTCAACGTTCACGAGAATATATTAAAAAATACTTGTATCGAATAGAACTCCGTAATGTTTGGGTGGCTCTCGAATAAAATGGGATCATTAAAATATTGATGCACTGATGGCACTGACCTACTATAATAATGTTTGAAATAATAGATAGACCTATAGATATACAACATACATACATACATACATATGTATATGTACGAGTATGTAGATATAGTTGTAAATTTTAGATGGAATGCAAATGCCAACAGCTCAATGGCCATAGCAATAGCAATGGCAAAAAAATGTTGACGCTTTCGAGTGTCTGCGTCAGAATTTGTGAATGCAGCTCCCTAAATTGATGAATGCCAAACAATCGAACGCTGGTTATTTGTTGTCTATCTATGTATATAAATGGCAGGGCATGTCTATGGCATGGTTGTGTAACTGATGGACGCCAGACGCCACAAATTGTACTCTTCATGTTGTTGTTGCATCTGATTGCTGTTGTTGAGAAATGTTGTCTGCCCAATGCTATTGTCATTCATTTTTGGTTGGCGTTTTTAGCGAGAGTTTGGGAATGGGAACGGGAATGAGTCTATTTTGGCTTGCAGCGAATTGGTTGCTCAATACAAAAGCATTCGACGGTTTCGTTTGCATTTTGATGACAGTCGTCATCGTCCTTCACAACTCCGTTAAAAAAAGTAGAAAATGCTTTATGACATGCGATTGAATGTCGTTGATTTGTTTCTCGAACACTCTTTGTCTATATTTTTTTTTTGATCTTTTTGCCAACCGTAATCGTCTAGCGTCGCATCTGCAAATGTGTGTGGAGAAGTGAGAAGCTTTTGCTGTTTACAGATTGTTCCATTAGATGAAACTAACTAATGTTAAAGCCAAACCTATACGTATAGTAAATAACTGCGACAATTGAAAATTATTTGGGATTTTAAAATTTCTTTGATTTAGAACCATAATGAATAGTAAATTTGTTTTTGAAATCGAAATTTAAAGAAGTATACTTTGTACTTTAGTGGTAAAAGAATATTATTGGGAGTAGGAAATTCGTATAAAGTGTGTTTAGAATTTATTGAATTAATTTTATAATCGACATAATTGCGAAGACTTGAAAGGGGTACTGAGAGTCTGATTGTCGAGTGTACTTAGTTGTGTCGTACCTAAAGTACTTTTTTTTATTTATTATTTTGTCTTTTAAAAATTTTGTTACAACAATATCAGCTTTTACATGCTCAATATAATGAATGAAATATTAATTCATATTTTGCACATTTTGCTTCAAAAGTAAATGAAGCATCAAATATGATTTGAAAATATTTTCCAAACCTTATTTAGACTTTATTTTATTTAAAATATATTGAAATGATTTCCCATATAATAATTATAATTAACAGCTTTCAAAAATACTTAAAAATTCCATTTGTTTTCATTACGTTTTACAAGCGTTCTATTTGCCATTTTGAACTATCCCTTTAGCTGTCCTCTGGCTGATCCAGTTATTGTTGCTGTTTAATGTTTTTGTCTCTTGTCTGACCGAATCTCAATTCGCATTTTGTATTCCCAGTGCTCTCATTTGTTTTGGTTTTTATTATATATGCCTCAGCTTCCGTAAAAGGTAGCAAAGTATTTAAGCGTTTTTCTGTTACAGATTTTTGTAGTTGTTTATTTTGATTTTGCGTTTACACTCTTCATCTTTTTATTTTGTTTGCGTTGCTTTACGACAACATTTCCATTAAAAATATCAATGCTGGCGGCAACGTCGTCATCATCGAGATTTTTTTGCTTTTGCTGTAGTTGTCGTAGTTGGTCTCTTTGTTGTTGCTATTGTTACTGTTGTTGTCGCCGTCGTCATCAGTTTATGTTGTCATCGCTTTAAATTCACCACTCGGCAAGCACACTCGGAACATATATTTAAATATTCATAAGGTGTGCACTTTGCTTTTGTCGCAATTTATTTATGTTCTTTATTGGGTGGGGAGGTTCGCACTATTCACATGGTTTATGTTGTGGGCGACTGCGCGACTTTTCAACTATTCCACGTTCTGTGGGGTATCAAATCACATACAGATAGATAAAGACACAGCATTTACATATAGTAAGTACAAATGTTGTGTTTGTTGAATCATGGATTTAATTTTGAGAAGTATTTATTTCTGAACAGTAAAGAATTTAGCAAAGAAATCATTAATATTCTATTACTTACATTAAACAATCTGCTTGTACGATGTATGTATATAGACTACATATGAATTAGTCGTAAGCTCCTTGGTTTATTATGCTCTTAATTCTATGTGAATGCAAGTTTGCCCTAGCAGGCTTTAGGCAGCTCTTTAAGCTGTCATGACAGCTGTGCATAGAAGTTTACTTTGACTATAATAATCAATTAATAAAATAATAATAGTTGAACTTGCCATTTAACTTGGCTAATCAAAAAACTTTTGGCCTTCAATTATGGGCAAGTTTTTCGCTAGCTAATTAAGTTGGCCACATTAATGTCTCAATCTGAGCATCAAAATAGCTAAGGAAAATCATGATTGATGACTATCTTTTAGCAGGCCAATTAAACAAATCGAATGTCCAGTCGGGCAAATGAAATTGCTCCATCTAAAAGGACATAGTAGAAGCAATTCGACTGTGGATTTTGGCTCAAAAGGAAACGGGAGAGAATGAGAGAGAAACATGTCAACAACATGTTTAAACACGAATTAGGCACATAAAAAGCATAAAAAGGATTTATGCAAGACACAAAGCAAACAATAAGAAGACGATAAACGAACTGGGGAGCCTTTCGACATGTTGCGACATGTGGATATGTGGATGTGTTCGGGGGTGTGGCAAGTGGCAAGTGGCAACTATGAACATAAACAGGATTACTAAAAAAGATTGATAGATTCGCAGTTAAACCCCATGTGCGTTTGTTTGTCCAGCTTTCTTTCTGGGGAAACAACAATTTACAGGAAATTGAGTTGTTTGGCAATGGGGGGAAAGAAGTAGAGGGTGGCGTATGGTATTTGTTTTGGCCATTTGATTGATAAGCCAAGCATTTTATTTATTTATATGTATATTGATTCGCTTTAATCTTCTCTTTTGTATTTATAGGCTCTTTGTGGCGTTGTCTTCCAAGTTCCTACAATGTCCGGCGATAAACTGAGGATCAGCACCATGCAGGAGATCATCAAGCCGAACACTGTGAAACGCATCCAGGGCTATGGCCTGCCCTTCCCCAAGGATACCACGCGTAAGGGCGATCTCCTGGTGGCCTTTGATATACAATTTCCCGAGAAATTAACTGCCGCACAAAAAGAGGTGCTCCGAGATATGTTATGAAGATGAAGATGCAGATGCAGATGACTCGGTTGTTGTTGATGTAAATGCTGTTTGAGGCCAACTACAACTACAACTACAGCGACAGCGACAACGACTCACTCACCCATTACTCAGCTAAACACACTCAGTCTTCAATGAATAGTTAGTCATACTAAAAGATAAAAACTACGCAATCAAATCAGTCTATCATTATTAACGACTCATCGCAATATGGGTACTGGATGCTGTGTATTGTATTGTGTCATCATTCGAAGTTTTTCGATTTATTCGATTTGTTTCGCTTCGATTTGAATCATTCGATTAGCAGCAGTAGCAGAAGGCGCATTTCGTTTTGTGTTCAAAATTTTTGTGCTTATTTTACAGGAATTTGTATTGTCTAATTTTGCTCATTGACTCAGATCCCCTCATCTCCCTACCCCACCATCAAGTTGCAATACTACATAAATAGTGCGTGCATATGTTGACCATAGTTATTATATCGTATAATTCTTAATTTATTTGTCTAAATTAAAACTACGTATAATAAAACACACAACAAACATTTGTGAAAAACAAGCGAATGCATAGAAAATACTACTATTTTACTTTTCTACATTTTTTTATTGATAATTTATTATAAAACTTCTATGCATTTTTTTTCAGCGAAGTCTATTAAGATTTTATTTTGAACTATCATGGAAAATAGTTGTTATCTATTAATAGAAAATATTCCACCTTTCTAGAATCTTCATTAATAATTTATAATTAAAACTGAATTATAAAATATTCATTTTATTTGAGAAAATCTGTTAAGATTTTATTATGAATTGTAAAACAAAACGTTTACTTTTGTATTATTAAAGGTAATTTCATTTTTTTATGTAATATTTGGTAGGAAGTTTTTTTGAAGAGACTAAAACCGTCTTATAAAGTAAATTGAGTGGTAGTGATTAGAAGGATATATGAACTTAGTTAATTATTTAAGTAAAGTGTATCTAAGTGTATTTAAACAATTTTCTGCATATTTTAAAAGTAATTGGCAATCTACATCAATCCAGGAATGGCCGATATTTAAAGAAAAGTCGATTGGCAGGTAAGTCTGCTATCTTTTTAATTAATTGTGAGTTGAGCTTTCACAAGAATTAAGGATATGTTAGTGCCAGTTAAGCAATTCATTTCAGTTCAGTCCTGGCACTTTGTGAGAACGGAGAGTATACAAGTTTTTGTTGGCCTGAAAGGAAAAGTGCAAATTGTGTGGTAATCGGAACGCGTTTGCCTAATTAGCTGCCGTTTCTGTTTCTGTTTGCCCTGTTGTTGTTGTTGGCAGTTGCCAGTTACCAGTTGGCAGCTGGCAGTTGACTGTTTCCTTGTCAAAAGGAACTTGGCCAAACGCAGCGCTCGTTAAGTCATTAAAACTGCATGAAGTCAAAACTTTATGGTCTGCAAAGTTTGCGTCAAAGCAGAAACAACCCAAAAAAGTCGAAAAACAGAAAAAAAACGTAGAAGAGCTAAAGAAAAACCTTTGAAAAGCGGGCAGCAAATGCAGAAGAATCCCAGGCAGAACATCAAAGCCAGCGAATGCTAATTCGTTTAAAAAGAAAGCCAAGGCCATGGGGACTGTAGACGCATTCCATTTGCAGACAATAAGCAGGACAACAACAACAATATCGACAAGACAGTGTAAATAAATTAAATTTTAAGCAGCTCTTTGCATACAAAATAGCCGTCGAATAAACCCCAAAGAGCTGCCTCAGATTTCAAGACACATGCCACAAATTGATGGTACGCTTGCAACCGATACCGAAGTCAATGTCGATGACGATGACGCTGCCGATGCCAAGTCATCGACAGAAAAAGTTGCTCAGCTGCTGCGTTGCCGAGCTGCACGTGCTCCGTTTGTGCCCCATGCCGCCCAGCTAGTGGCATGTCATGTCTGCGGCTCGGCCTGGGTCTGACCTGAGACTCTGTGGAATCTCAGAGTCAGGCCCGGCGCCGGCAACATTGTAACAATTCGTTGATGTTTTCCACTTATTTTAAAAACGACAGACTTCAAAATGTTCGACGAACGGCACAGAGGGGCACTTGGGGGCCTGCCACACGATGAGCCGGCGGAAAGCGTTGCCAAAATCACAGCACAAAATCATCGACAACTGGCAAATGTGTGAATTGAATTTTCAAACAATTTGCCGTCAGTCAGTGGCAAAGTCAGATGCAGTGCCTCGTTCTCTTCTCCTGCCTTCTTTCTATCGTGTACTTCTAACTAACCACCGTTTCACTGGCTGCCCAAATCTATACAATTCCTACTTAGAGTATTATGACTTGGCTGTGATACTTGCAACATAAATTGTTTAAGAATGTGGAACCAATTAAATTATGGTATATTTGTCTTCTTGTCCAATCGTTTAACTTTTATCTTGTTCACCAGTTACTGTTGGTCTGTTAGAAAATGATCATAAGAGTATATGTAAGTTAAGTAGAAGAATTGATCTGATTGCCCAGACACAAAGTTGTCGAAGCAAAATAAATAAATATGTGACTTTACATATATACACACTAATAAAAAATTTTCTTTAGAAGCTCTGCTTTTTGAGATCTCTAAAAGAAAATAAAATAAAAAGTAATTATTGCTAACTCTCTCTTTACTAAACAAATGTTGACTACCAATATATACGTTCTAGATTACAGGGATTCTTTAACGTCCTTCAAGCCGTAATCTCAAATAGTAGTCAAGAATACCATAACTAAGTAATCTTTAATTAACGATTCAATTCTATTTAGGATTGATTTCATTTGTTTCGTTTTTCTAATATATATACATAAATATGTTTCCGAATTTTTTTTTTTTTATCAAAAAACAAAAAAGTGTTACTTATATATTTCATTTGGTTAGGGTATTTGCACTTCGATATCACGGCATTCTTTTGTCATTGTTTTTTCGACCTCTTCCGTTTTGAACTGGGGAACGTGCATGATTTGAGATTTGATTTGCTGTGCTGAACTTTGCGGCTGTGGCAAGCGCGCTTTTGGCTACATTACAGCCACGAAGGCGGTTGATTCTGATCCTGTTTCCAGTACCTCAACGAACTCCAACTTCAACTGCGATTCTGATTGTAATTTCAACGTCAACTTCGCCTTTGTTTGCTCTGCTTGTTTGTGGCGTATTTTAAACATTTCTCTCACGTTTCGGATGTTTATGCCATTAGCGTTTAAGTTGCCATACAAAATGTGACTCGTAAATAACGAAATGGTTTTCCTTTTCCTATTGTGCAGGGTGTACAGCAAGGAGTTTGAGGTGGAACGGGATGAATGGTCAACACATTGTTGTATTTGTTATTGGTAATCGATGCTGTTGCCAGTTATTAAGCGATGTAGAAACCATACAAATTTATAGATTGGTAGGCATTGTGTGTTCAGCAGTTAAGTAGGTACACTTGTATTAAAAAATTCGCTTTACTGGAAGTTCCCATTTTTCTTATAAAAAGAATATTGTTTAATTAAATATTCCAGTAAATAATAACAATTTACTATTGATATCGCTATCCGTTTACACATATTTAAAAAACTTGTCTACATTCAACAACAAACTGTTTCTGAATGGCAGAAGGAACAGTACGGACATAGATCCCAGCACAACTTCTCATCCTCATCCAAATCGTCTGATATATTAGGGCAGTCCTTTGTAAATTCTGCCATGTCCTCCTGATTCAGGGACTCCATATCAAGGGTGTCTTTATAGTTGCCGCTATATTCGAAGTCCTCCTGCTCTAGCTGTTTATCTTGTTCTTCTATAGAATCAGTCTGCGACTGTTCAGTCCTGTATTTCTTTATGATTCTTCTCTTCAGCTTTTTGCGCTTCTTCTTGCAAGTCTTTTTCTGCGAGATCTTTGTGAATGTGGGCTCTGTGATGGCCGCCAGTATTTCCGCCTCGTAGCATTGTTGTCGACTGTCAGCTTTTCTCTTTAGGCTGGAGACAAGCTGATAGCGATGACTGATGTGATTGATAGTACGCAACGTCTGCTCAAAGGCCAACTCCAACTGCTCCATAGCATGCAGTGTGTTTTGAACAAAACTATTACTAATCATTATATACACTTGAAATTTATCACTCTTATTTCTCGTATAATATAAAATACTTGATTTGAAAATGTAAAGTATCTTGATTGGGCAGTTTAATGAGTTTTCTTTATGGGCCCTTAAGCTCGAATAAACTCCATCATATTCAGCTGTATAAGCTGATTATTCATTAAGTAACAAAGCTGTGCTTTATCTGGTAGATGATTAATTGTAACTCATAATGACATGTAATAATTTCCAAGCATTGCAAGCGAACGAATGAGATTTGGATTTGCGACAGCTCATTTCTAGTCAGAGTCAAATGGCAATGCTGGACAATCAGTAAAGCGTTTAATAACTGGACTCAATGCAATATGTTAAGGGCACAAGCGAGGCAGGAGGAGAGAAACAGAGAGAGGGAGAGAGAATGAAGAGGAGCACGTAGAGTCAGCGAATAAAATTTATAAGATATCTAACACGCATACATCATTTTGATATGCATGCCACGGGCACGTTTGCGAGTATTTGCTTAACAGTTGGAGTTGAAGTGCCCAAGGCAAGTAGAGATCGAGAAGAGGAGAACGACAGCTGCAACGGCAGAGTGAAAGGGTTGGAAGGGGAAACAGGCAGCAGGGTGCAAGGTATACTTTGCTGCTCACCGCACATGGACAGACCCATTAATTTTGCTGCTCGCTCTCGAGACCGCATGCAATTTTTCTTCAAGTTGGCTGCTATCGCCTTTCAATGGCAGGAAGTGAGCAGGACCAAGAGCTCTAGACGAGCTCCAGGCAGCTAGTCGGGCAGGCATTCAGTCAGTTAGTCAGTCAGCCAGATAAGTGCGGTTTATGTGCCGCACGTAGAACATCACATCCCGTCTCAATACAGTCAATAAATCGCCGTTGGCCTGCGCTGTTAACTTGACCGGCTGCAGCAAGTTTAGGGGGATAGAGGTTTGGCATGTGGTCCATGTCTAAATTGATGCTTTGCATTTTCTTTAGCTTCTAAATGATTGCGCTTTAAACACTTGAAACTTGTAGCAAAAGCTGTGCCAAAACTTGATAGTTGAAAGCAGTTGCCAAGTTGCCGAATTGCCGAGTTGCCCAAGTTACATTCCAATCTAAATGAACTTTATATTAAGAGCTCATTAATGAGGCAAATGCCTTAAGTTTCAAACAGCGCAACTATGCAGATAATTAAGGTCGTGGCGAGAGCACAGAGGGTGGCGTCCTTTACGTATACGTGATATAGATCACGGCCAACCTCACTTGAATGCAACCCCAGCTCCCCTGCGAGGAAACTCTAACAACATTCCAAAGGAAAAGCTGCCGGAAAATATGTTATTAATCCAAATTAATATAATCCAATGTTTTTCGCTTTTCTTTTTTCCTTTTTCCGGCTGCTTCAGCTTATACTCTTGCTTCTCTGCTTTATTTCGGGGCGGAAATGGAAACTACTTTCTCAGCCGCTGTCAGAGCACAATCCCCCTGGAGTCCCTTCCCTTTAGCAGTATGTTATGATGTACTGGCCTGGTTGTATCTAGGCTGAGCTCAACCTAGGGCTTCAAAGACGTGGAGGGACGATTTAGGATGGGTCGGTCTAGGGTGTGAGTTAATAATGTGCAGATATGCTAGCTATGACAGCCTCTAAATTTGTGCACATTTTTCACATTTCGCCATTAAATTTGTTCCTTTCGGTTTGGTATTTATCATCGGGGGAGGTCAACATTTTTTATGTGCCTCACTCCTTACTCCATTTCCATTTGCCTTGTGTCGTGACTCTGCACTATGCTAATCTATCAACATAATAGACATGCAAATGTGCTATAAGCTGAAAGTCAGAAGATTTAGAGACTTGATTAATATCAACTCGTTGGATGAACAATGCTAATCATAGGTCTAGAGAACTATGTTTAGATAACATGAGTACCATGATTGGAGAAATGCCGTTCGCGAAGTTCCTTTTCGTATTCTTGATGATTACTGAAATATTAGGAAATGAGAAAGAAAAATATTTCAGATTGGTGAAAAGGATTTCTTTAAAATCGTATTTTTTTTACTCTAATTTTGGGGTGCACTACCATACATGTTTTATAGACATTTTCAGATAACTATATTTATAAAAAACGAGAAATTAAATAAAATGTTTATTACAAGGATTTCAAAATAATAGTTATTTGGAAATCATCGAATAAATTTTTTTTTAAATTCCATTTTTTTACAAATAAATAACACACTTGTTAAAATTTTTTTTAATTCATTCATTTTATTAATTTAATAAAAAGTTGCTAAAAGTTTTTTATTAGGTAAATTAAAATATATGTCTATAAACAGTTAGGATTTAATGTTAATTACAAGCAATAGCTTCTCTTTTTCATCTCATTTAATACCATATTTATACTTGCTTAATTTAGTATACGGATTTTTGAGATCAATACTTGCTCTATAAACATTAGCTAATAGAACTTAGTTATGGCTAAGTTAAGCAATGTTCGTTGTCTACAATAAAGTCAATTTGCTGGATAATAAATTGCATACAGATAAATGTGATTTAATCAGAGATTATTGATGCTTTGCAATTTATTGCAAATACAATCTGGCATTCGCTTCTCTCTCCACCCACTCACATATAGTATGTTATATATAAATGCTTTATCTATCTGGTATTTATTTTCCCCTATTTCTTAGAACTCAATTAGGTTTACATTTGCGAGTACTCAACAGAGTAGCTCGAAAGTACCTAAGTGGCTGCATAGATGAAATTGCAGCTGTAGCCAGCAATGGCCGACAGTGTTGAAGAGGGGCGCAACGTTCATGTTTGTTTGTGCTTTAAATGAAGTGAAAGTCGCACTTTTATTTGTATTAAATATTTACGATAGAACATCAGTAGCAAAAGCAATTTTGTATAACGTCTGGCAAAGTGAAATTCAAGTTCAGCAGGAAGGAAGGAGTAAGGAGAAAGGCGAATGGAGAGAAGAGAGGGTAGAGGGGGCGTGTTGACTGTGTAAGTGCTGAGCTTGAAAGTGTTTCTGCTCAACTGACGATGGAGTCAGCGACAGCGACTCATCGTCGCGTTCGCAGAGATTCTCCCCGCTTGAGTATCTCTTCGAGGCGTCGCCTTTCCTTCACTGTCAGAACCTTCTCGAGGGTCTCCAGCGTTGAGTTGATTTCCCGCTTCGAGTGCAATGGCAGCCAGAGTGTCGTTATGGCGAAAGTTCTATGCGAAAATGCTTGTTAAAAAATCTATTCAAAAATTGGCTAATTGATATTTTCACTCTCGTCTCACCTGTGCACACGCATGGCGTCGATGGCACAGCGTTGCATCTGCTCATGCATTGCCATTTCCCAGCGGAAACGCTCGTTGTAGCGCCGGAACGAGGCTACATAGCGTCTATGGCATATGTCAGCGCTGTTAGGCCGGAGAAGGAGGATTATAAAATGTATTAAATCAACAGGAAATTGCAATTTTCACACAATTTGATTCGATCTGTTGCGAGACGAGCCGAGATGAGATGACGCGTCATTACTTACTAGGTTAGCTCCTTCTCGTCCTGCGGCGGCCTCTGCCCGAAGCCCACACGTCTGGCGAGGAGCACTCGATACCATTGCTTTTGCAACGTATTCATCGGCCGCTTGAAGGGATTTGGATTGGGCCTGCCACTGGGACTACCATTTCTATTGCGATTGCCATTGGCAATGGTGTTGTCGATGTTCCTATTGCATTTACTATTGCTTGGCTTTGCCTGCTGCTTGCCTTTCGGTTTTTCCATTTCGCTTCGCCGTTTTACCGTTTACAACTTTTCCGTATTAAGTTAGATATTGCTTCCTTACCGTTGGGCATTTACCAATGCACTGCCCCTGCGAATGTTGCTATCTATTGTTGCTCCCGCTCTTCCTGCTCTTGTTGCTATCGCTGGCGTCGTGTTGTCAGCCAACAGCTCCCTGCTCCACGACGAGTTTATCGAACCAACAAGGCAAATGGGTTACACGCTGTCTGCACAGCCAGCGAGAGAGGGCCGGAGAGAAGGTATAGGTGCTCTTCCGTTAACTGTTGCATATCCGAATGCATTTTGCGTGTTTCTGCTGACTGCGCCAAATGAGTTGTCTGCGAAATGCGAAATTGATGTGCCATAAAAGCGTTTCAACGCTGATTAAATGCGCCACAAGGATCAGGACCTGACTGGGCGTTATTTTATTTCAGAATAATGTCGAGCGATTGAAAAATGGTAATAAAGCTATTCCACAAACAGGTAGGTATATGTACTATTCGTATTACTTATACTTAGCTATTAAAATTAAACTATACCAGACCAATTTTTTATATATTATATATTTCGAATTCAGTTTTAATAATTTCTGCAATTTAAATTTATATTTCGTTGCTTGCCACTTTTACAGTTAATCGTAAAATGTAAAGACAGGAAATGTATAAATGGAAATATGAATCACGTCATTCCAAATAAACATGCTCCAAATTTCCATAGCAATATTCATAAGAGTGCTTCAATTGTCCTATTTATGGTAGATGTTGGACAGTTTTGACATATCGACTTTTCATTCCCAAGCCGGCCTTAAATAGAAATAGAATACAGCGAGGGAAACTGGTAGGCAAACTGACATTTCTTCATTCGAATCAATAATTTTCAGGAGGCATATTTAGTTCAAGGGGTTAAAGTTTTAACTCACACATGAACTCATAATATCTAAAATTGCTTAAGGCATAACATTTTGATTTGCAAATGTGTTTCTAATCATGTTTAAGAGTTAAGAAGATAAAATGAATCTGTCTGTGTGCTGTGTTTACGCCTAGCAGGCATTTGGCTTTAAGTTGTCCGTTTAACCCGGTTTAAAGCGATATGAATGACAAAATGGCATTTGTTGCCTAGCAAAAGAGTAGGCCAATATGGCAAAAGGCACAACAACATCCTTGCCAACAAGTTGAGGAATCGGACAATGGAGTAGGCGTTGTTGAGAAGTCGCAGCTGTTGCTATTGCTGTTGTTGGAGTTGGCATTTTGCCGAGTAGACAACAAACAAAACTATTGAACTGAGTGGCGCCTGTCGCAGTTTATGGCCCGGCCAAAAGGCAATCAAAGAAATGTGCTCTAATTTAAAGTGGCATAAAAACAAAAATAACAGCAACAACAAAAAACGCAGTGCAGCAGCTGCCAGGACAACACACATATGACACGAATTGAAAATGTTGCCAGAAATGCAGTTGGCTAAAATGATTTCTTATATATTTTATGTCTGTTTGAGTTGGCCCCTCGTTCGGGTCGCTCCGGGTCGTGCTTGGGGTCGAGTCAAGTCCTCGAGTCGTTGTCGTCGAGTCGTCGCAACAAGCCAATATCAACATTAGTTCGCAGTAATGTCATGAACTTTTCGTTTCGCCTCTTATTGTTTTTCTTTTGGTTTTTCCTGGTCTCAGCTGTTGGTAGCGTCGTCTTTGTCAGCGCTTATTGATGGCTGCTACAGCTAAATGTTTTTCAATTTATTTTATTTGCCAGTTTTTTCTTAATGTAAGGCGCAAAACACAACAAAAAAACATTTATTGGCGCCTTATGTCTTGGCTTTTATGGCCTTTTGCGCTTGCAGGCCAATTGTTTTGGCCCTTTTGTGCCCTTTGTGTGGGCTGCTTGCTGCGTATTAGCAATTTGATTGATGTTGCAACAATTTTGCAGCATAATTTTAGGCTGACATTTCAAATTGCTCGTCTTCACAGCTTTAGACACGTAGAAGCCGTTACATTTCAAATTGCCGTCTTCAGTCACGTTAGAACACTTTTTAATATGGACATATATCAATCACTGAAGCAACGGTATTTAGCTATACTTATGAATCACTTGATGTAGATAAAATTTAAATTTAAGTTTCGTCCGTGTATACTTTACTTTGCGTATAGGCAGTTGAAGTCAAAACATAATACATGACATGCCCACATTTGAGACTTCCATTTTAAATAATTCATGATTCAATTTACAAGTGTTTATTTTGTAAAAAAACATGGATAAAAAAAATTGTTGTGGCTAGTATATAATTCAGTTTTAATTTACATTTTAAACAATACCATGGTTGCATTTTACGATAGACATGAAACGGTAGACCTGCACCTTAAAGTCCAACTATAAAATTGTTTATCGAAAAAATCTCAAGTTTTGTATACAATGAAATTTTTAGATACATTAAGAATATGGATAGAATTTTGCAGATGATCTGCTTAGGATACACACGAGTATAGGCAACAAATTTAGTCACACTAATGCAACCGTCTATGGAGTACTCGACTTCGAAATATTCGGTGCCCTTTGAGGAGTAAATATATACATAAATACACATCATAGCACATATAAATATGTTTAATGCTCTTAATACTCGTATATGTATCCTGAAAGTTTCGTGTTTAAATAAAAACCCCAAAGAAGTCGTGCTCGAACTATAACGTTCGCTTGGGCCGTTTTGTTTATACTCAGTTATATGTGGCTTAAGGGTTAACTTATGTGTTCAGGTATCAATAGACACTGTGTATCTCGTGCCAAGAACTCTTGACTTCAGCCTAGCTTGTTTTTTAAAATATAGAAAAAATTAAAACAGCAGCTGGGCTACAAACATAGAAATAAAAAAGAAGTTGATTTTTGGATGTTTCGAAATAATAAATTTGCATTTCTTGTTGGCAATTTTAATACAAATTTGATTATAAAATACTAACTTAAATAAATTCACTATTACCCATTTGTGTCTACATATGTTTTGAATAAGATTGTTTTATTAATAGTACAATATTTATTTTTATTGCAGCTCTAGTTGAATTTGCATTTTCCAGTTGTGTGGCAATATGCTTTATTATCATTCATTGGCTCATTAAAGCAATAGCTGCAATTAGGTTGAAAGCAAACAGCTTAAGCCATTGAAACACTGTTTTTCAGCTGCTGAGGAAGAGGCAAGCAATGACAAACTGTCAAATGAGTAAATGGATAAATGGATAAAGAGATATACAGACAAGTTGCTTGCTGAGGGAATGGCGGGGCATAAGGAAATGCAAGCCAGTCTTCAGCGCAATGAGTTGATAATCCCAAAGGCAAACAGACAGAGTCACCACATATGACGATAGACCACAGGAGCGAGCAGACATCAAGGGAGGATGTGGTAGAGTCAGAGGATTTATGCGTATGTATATATGCAAAAAGCCATAGAGCAACAATAATAAAGGCGCATCATCATCAGCGGTTGGTTTGTTGCCGCGCTGTCAGCACAAAAGTATGAAATATCATCTAAAATAGGAAATGCGTAAATGCGAAATCCTACGCAACGGAAACTCGACTGAAAGCGACGTTGATTCCCCTCCATGCACACACACACACAGATCCAACTAACTTTGAGTGTATGAAAGTCAATTTTTCATTTAGATAACTTTGACATACGCAAACGTCATGACTGGTTTGAGGCCTCAGGGTGGCAAGTATGTCATGTGTGTGTGTGTGTGCGAGTGTATGTGTTTGTGTAGCTGCACATAACGATTTAGATTCGAGTTCAACTAAGTTCCTGACATGCTGCTACTGATGGCGCCATCCAGTCAGTTTTGGGCATTGGGCGGGCTCCAAAATGCGGGTAACCTTTTGATAAATGAATATTCAGCGCTGCTTAACAAAGCTCAGGGGGTGTGCGGTGGGGTGTGCGAATGTGTGTATGTGCTTAAATGAAATGTTAACAATTAAACACAGCAAGCAGAAATCCAACAAGCGACACGAAAAGACTATCAAAATACACATAATAAGCCAGCAAAGCTGTTTACATGAGCGTTCTTCTAATACGAGCTCTCGCAGTCGCAGTCGCACCACAAGTCGTATGCGCATTATTATGGCATATAAATTCAGGTCGGGTTAAGGGATGCTCGCTTGTTTAGTGTAAACTAAGCTAAACATTAAAACGAAGGTGAAACTCTAAAAACACTGCACAAAAAGGGATAAAACCCAACAGCGACTTTCAGTAAGATTTTCATTATTTTCCATCGCATGGTGTTTGTAGTTGTTGCTATCTTTGTTTTGTGGCAAATGAAAACAAGTTGTTTTGTATTTGCACAGTGTGCCTTACACATTGTTATAATCATAAAAAGTATTAAAAAGTAACAAGACAGCACATACAGCTCAAAAGGGGGATGGCAAGAAGTTTGGCAGGACAAGAGCTGGTCGATGGCGGGGTAAACAAAACTCTAGCAAGACGTTTTTGGTTGGCCAGGTGGGTCCCGCTGCCATTTGAAGTTGATTGCCCATTTTTCGGAAGCTACACTTGTGTTTACCCACTTGAGATGCTAACAGCAGTGATGAAAAGCTGCAGGGGAGAGCAGGGTGTCTCATACCCTTACCATGTTATTTGTCTGTGTGTGTGAGGTTGTTGGAGAATCTGGTCGCGGCTTATGTACAAAATTTGCGCTTAGGTTAGCGTGAAATGATGTTCAGGTAATAAAGCGAGGCCTGCGGTTCGCTCAGAGTGCTGCACAGGTGCGCTCTGTCTAGGGATGCCACCTTCAGAATGAATAGTGCTGAAGGACTTTGTTACAAATGAAGAAAGTAGTGAGGGAAATAATGGCAGGGTGGGAATTAAATAAGCGCAGCAAGTATTGGGAAACTACGGAAATAGAGAAGCACAAGTAATATAATAAGATAAAGGTAAAAATATGTGACTAAAAATAGTTAATAATTGTATAAATAAATGATACGAAAATAAATTAGAAATAAATATAAAAGTTAAAAAAATAGCTTCAATTTTAAAAATTTTAAAAAATTGTCTAAATCACATAAAGAAATGCAGAGCAATTCATAACTCGTATGCCTTTAATGTTCAAGTGTAGCGCATTACAATCATATTTCACGCATTGGTTCATCCTAAACAGGCACCGGAAGCAGCATGAACTGGTCGTCCCATATACTCGTATACTATATAAGCATCAGTAATATTTTATGGGCATCAGCGCCTTGGATTGTAAATTTTAATGAAATCTCTTTAAGATGCAATCAAACTGGGGGATTTTCGGCCTTAAATTCTATGCTTATGTCATTTGATTCAGGTGGCGATACATAAGGAGTAACAACAACAACAGCTGCCTGATACACAAAATACTTAAGGAAATATATTTTAGAATATTAAAGCATTGGCTTGTAACTTAACCTTCAATATGACAGCCATAAATGTGCGGCACCCAACACACATACGCACTGTTGTGTGCTGCCCTTTCCATTTCAATGGCGACTGGCTGGACGCAGGTGCTGACTACGTGTTGCGAGTCCTAGTTGGCTGTGGCTAACAATGACGCCAGACCAAGCACTTGGAAGCCACAGAGCAGCAGTAGTTGTAGTAGTAGGGAGTGGAGCAACAGCAGCCCCAGACGACTTTGCTCCTCAGAAACCCTTGCAGAAAGTATTTTTAGGTTTTTTGTCTGCGCACCTTAAAAATCCTTAGACTTTTGCGGGTCTCGCAGTTTATTTTCATTTTATTCCTTTTGGCAAGGAGCAGCTACTGGAGCTACAAACAGAAGCTGCTGCTCCACCTTTTTGGCACTTTGTTGAATTTATCGCATAAGCTTTTCGCATACTTCCGGGTAATTGGCAACACCATGTTCTACACCCAATGTGTTTGTGTGTGTGTGTGTTATATGTGTATGTGTATGTGTATATTGTGCATTTAAAGGCGTTAAGGTGCAAATTTATTTCCACGATACCTTTTTTGCCAACGTCCATCGTAATGAGCACTTTGTGTGCGTTATATTTCTCGACCCTGACATATGGCCAAGAGACCAAAGCACCCCTCATTCTCCGGCATGTCTGACACCCCTTCTCCTCTTCAGCAGGATCTTTGCGTTTGTCTGGAGAGTAGGCAAACGGCAATGGTCCTGGCTACGGCTCGTTAAAGGCGTCTGGAGTGCTCGGCATTTTTGCACTTGTGGTTTTCCAGGTTATTGTTCAAAATTGTTAAGCACATTTAAGCCTGATTTAGTTGCATATTTATTGTATTTACTGGGTGGCACCACCACTCTCTGCTGCCTCCCCTCTTGCCATTTTAATGAGTTATGTTAACTGTTTTGGGATCTCCCTGTAGTTTATGTGGACTACGCACTTAATGCGAAGCTGTTGAAAACGCCGTAAAATCATTTCTAGCAGCATTTACTATATTTATGATGCCAAAGATTCTAAGGGGAAGTTTAAAGTAGCAATTGTATACATATTTTGGATTCGTTTTGAAAAATAATAAAAAAAAATGGATAAAGTCTTTTTTCTTACAGGGAAAGTATATATTTAAATTTGATGATAAAGACGTTACTTGCGCTTTAAATTAAGTTCTCTATTTGTGATTTATCTAAAACCTTAAAATGATTTCAATTGCATACAATATATTATGAACAGCAACTTCAAAATATTAATAGATATCACAGCTTAAAATAAACACTTGTTAAGCACTCAGGTACTTATAAATTTGAGCTTTTCTTCACGACAGACTAAATTCCCAATCTTAAATAAACATATCATTGTAAAAATTTATATATTTGCTGCCATGTCTACAGTTTTGAGTAACATTTTAAGAAATCATAGTGACAGCTACCCAAATGATGAAGAGATGCCTCATGTATTATTCCAATGCCATTTCGAGGCTCGATAAAAACGTTGCCAAACTAAACTCAGCAACTACTGCCACACCTTTTTTTCTTTCGCTTGTTTGCAAAAACAGTCTCAACCAAAGGACAAAAACGAAGTCTCTTATCGTAATCTTTTCCAGACAGCTGCGTTGACTTCCGTTTATGGCCCAATTCCCCTACCAAGTCTTAGAACGGTCGCCCCAACTACTACCTCTCCTTTCTTCTCGATGTTGGCGACCCTTTTTCGATGATGATGGAAAGGCCAACGCCGCATTGCTTTATGGCCATAAATATTTCATTATGAATTTTTTCGGCGTAGTCTCGTTGGCAAACGCATTTGGAATTGCTATCTACATTTTGCCTAGAAGTAATTCAGCTAGCTAGCTTGTCCCGAAATAAATAATAAAAAATGCAATCCGTTGCCGCTTCAATGAACCTTTACCCATGGAATGACATGATGAAAGGGGAGGGAAGGGAGAATTTTTGTTTTTACGCGTCAAAATGTGCTGCCCGGTAGGGTTAAGCATAGCTAAGTATTGATGTTTGGAGTTGGGGCTCATTCTGTTCTCTATTCTTCTTTTTCCTTTCCGTGTTCGTGACATCTGCAGGTCGCATTAATAATTAAATCAAGCAATAAAAATTCAGCACGAGTGGCAGCGAGGCCTCCCCTCCCAAAAAAGCACAGCTAAATAGCAAATATATAAATTAAACTTCAATATGACAGGCCTGAAAGTTACCCTATGTCTTAGAATAGTTCGAAATTAGAATGATTTGGAACTAACTTACAGAAGTACCAATTAAATTTGAGTACTTCTTCAATAAGCAGCTTCATAATGCATTAAAGCTAAGTTGATATACTTTTTAAAGAAAAGACTTTAAGATTTTGCTTAATTAATAATTTAATACAGTTCATTCCGGGATTTCTTAAGCAAGTCTTTCACACCCTCTCACAAAACTGCAATTACGGGGTTCGCTCCAAAAAGTATGCTATGCAAACGTTCAATTGACATTTTCTAGGTTTTGTTCTTGTCGTTTGTTGTGTGTGTTGTTGTAAAATGTTTACAAACAAATAATTAGATATGTATGCATGTCTATTATTTATTTTTGCACACGAATTGCTAAACTCATAATAAATTAACATTGTCTTGGAAAATTGAAAATGCCGCCCTGCATCAACAACATTCTTACGCACGAATAATTCCGTAATGAAAATCGCTTCGTCATTGCTAGACCCACGGACCAGAGCACAGATTCCGGTGGATACCACAGTGAAGCTGCGTCACCGTCTTTAGCTCTCCCCCATGGCAAGAGCTAGGCTACAATGTTGTTAATATTTTGTTCAGTGCTCGCAAATGCGATTAAAATTGTTAGAGAAAATTACGCCAGAGATTTTCGCGCATTGTTGTTTTGCCTCCTACACATCTATCCATAATCTGTATGTATTTTGCTTATTTTTTTTAATCTAATAAAAATAGTTTCCGAGCGCTGCTCATAAATTCGCAGATAGAAATTCCGACAGCATAAAGGAAATTACAACAAAATTAAGAAAGTTCTTGGCAAACAAAGCGACCGCTCGCAGTGCGTGCAACTTCAAGTTTAATCAATAAAAGCCGCATGGGGGCTCTCAAAGACCTCCACACATATATATGCTACACTGTTCTTTCTTCTCATTCATACGCTCGTATGTTTGTCAGAAAGTAAGTATGTAGTTGTACTTCAGCGTTATTGTTGTTATCGTGCTACCCCGTTGCGCTTTGTTATAAACTTGGTGAAATTTTTATGAAAAGCTTTCTCATCCGGGCTTAAGATCCCATTCTCTTGTTTCCCCCCGCTCAGGCCAGCTTTGGGTCGCGCCCTTTGACTCTGTGCTCATATCTCGTTTCTGTTGCCAAGGCGTTTGTAAATATTTTAATTGAAATTAAATTTTAGCTACACAAGATTTTACCAGCACTTATACTTCTTCGCTTTTGACTTTTACCTTTACGGTATTTGGCTTGGATTTATATCTCTTGGCAAGTAGCCAGCCTTTGCAACATGAAAATCCCCTAGGTCAGCAGTTAACAAGCCACAAATCTAAATATAAAATGTAATTTGTAAAGGCAAGACGACAAGGTATAAAAAGCACGGTTCGAAAACAGTTTACATAGTTTTCTATTTCTGAGAATTTGTTGAGGATTTGATATAAATTGTTATATCCTAACAAATTCAGAAAATGTTCTGTCTATGCATTGTCAACTGTTGGGTAAGTAAGGCAAAAGCTTAGAATTGAGTGGCGTTTGAGAGTGATTTGAAAATAAAATATGTGGAAGATTAAAGCTTTGCAATAGATGCTAACAAAAAAATTATTATAAAAGATGCATTAATATTTAAGATATCGAAATTGATTTCCCATTTAATGAAGTATTGAAGTAGTAGTATTGTAATAAAAATAAGTTATGAATTATATCTTCCAATAGTTGGATGACCAATGCTAAAAATCAACAACGAAAAGATTATAATTTGATAAAGTTAAAGCAAAAACAGAGTGTTGGTAAGAATAGAAGTTTCTTTTGAATGATATTTAAAAAGAAAATGATAAAAGCACTTTATTTGCATAGTTTAACATAAGATGTGGTCATATCAGTGACACATTCATATTTGTCCTAAGTTCTCCCAAACCCAAACGCTTTTTGGGCTGCCACAGCCTGAAAGTGACTTTTGCATTCAGTTTCAATAGCGGTCTGAAAGTTTTTCAAAGCAATTAGATAAGGGGTTTTGCTGATTTTAAAGTTTTTCCACTCGCATATCTTTTGCACAGGACTCCTTTTCATGTCAAGTGGATTAGAGAGGGATGCAGAGCGCTGGGAATGTAGTATATAGTGGAAAATCTGCTTGGCTTTGTGTCGTGCTATCGGAAAGAAAGAATTTTCAGACAACATTTAATCAGCGTAAAGTTTTTGGTAGTTGTAAAAGCAACCAGATGCAGTTGACCAGAGGCAGACACCTGTGTAAGAGGAAAAGAGAGAGAGAGAGAGAGAGGGGAGCTGTTGACCGAAACCTCATTAAAGGGCAGGCGGAGCAAAAGTTCTATTAAGTTTAAATAATATTTAGGCAAGCGTTAACGGATATGGCCACTAAGCTGAGTGTTTTCCTGGCTAGAACGCAAAACAAAGAATAATATTTAAGCACTTAAGTGAGGCGGCAGGCTCGACTCGGCTGGCCTCTTTCTCTCTCTCTCCAGTTAGATTTCTAACTGGTTCGGCTTGGTCCACTTGAGAACTGTCCGGTCCTTTGAGTGTGCGTGCGTCCACTCAGAAATTAGTTAGAAGATGAATGGCCGAAAAGTCGCAAAGTTTTGCAGCTTTTACTCGGGATTTAGTGCGGCGACGGCTGTAACTGGCTGGTAAGAGTTCCACTCCGCCCGCTCCCTACCCACCACACTCTCCCACTCGCACTGCTGCCGACTGCAAGAGCTTACTGCACGTCTTTGACTCTACATCATGCTCTTTAGCCTTTATTTAAAGCCGAAACTTTTTTAATGAATGCTCTTAGTTCTGCACATATTTTTAATGCATAGTTCATTAAAAAGCAACTTTCCTAACAACCCCCCACCCCCCAAGTCCTCATCGACTACGACTTTATACTACGCTCTGCATTTCACTTAGTTACTTCAGCTTTATGTTCACAAAGTAGCTTAACTGCTCGACTCATAATATTGGTTAACAGCAGGCTCAAAATAGACTTGCAAATTGGCTTCATAACTAGTTTAGATTTACTCTGAACTTTGCAATAAATCGAGCTTGGTTTTAAAATGTTAGTTCATTTTTTTTCAGAAAATGTCTCATTGCAAAGTTGATAAACTAGGTAACTATATAGGTGAGCAATGACATCTTGCAGTCCATTAAATTGTCTTTCATCTACATTAGTTATCCTAATCTTAATCTTGAAATGTTACATACATACATTCAGTAAATCATTTTTGCTTTAAGGTATCAAGAATGTTATCAAGAAAACAACTAAAAAACAATAAAAAACGCTATAGTCGAGAGTTATATCGTGTCCATATATACATTAGCATTTACATAACACATATTATGTTCTAGCATGAATACGCCTCGAGTGTGCAATTATTTCGTAAATAACTATTGCATTTTTTTTTCCTATCGACACGAAAATTACAGGGTAAAGAGAAGTATATGATCGATCATGCACCGTGTAAAGATTTATACATACATACATATTTATGTTAATAGTTACTTAGGTTAAGCTTAATTTGGTTTTAGAATTTGACAGGTTGAGTTATTTCATAATTTATGGTATTCAAAATTGAAATTAAAGTTGTACGGCCAATTAAATATATGAATTTAAGACATGTCAAATGTGAAGTATCTAGCTCCCAAAATCTCTGAGAACTATGCACTTACATACAGATGATCAAGATCATCGACAATATATGAATATTTTTAATGGGGTCGTAGATGTCTCCGTCGGCTTGTTACGTACTTCCCACAAAACAACAATCGCCTTGTTTGTAATTATTCATTGCGCACAGGGTATACAAAGTAGATTTAAATATGCTATGTTAATCAAAAATATAAATGCATATATCAGTGCCAAATAAAATATTTTTAAAAATAAATTCGAGCATTTTACATGTATTTTCAAAATGGTTATTTAACTTTTATTAGCTTCTCTCAAAATGCAATATGTTTAGAACTAAATGCCTCTAAACTTTGAAGTCGAGAGGTATAGTGAAATATTTTTTTATAAGCTTGTCAAATTGCACTGCCAGTGTTTTACCTTTTGAAAAATACGAGTACGAGTGTATGAGTATATCAGCGGCAATTTAATCTATCATGGCAATATTTTATCTTGTTGTATTTTTTGTGTATTTCCTGCTGTTTTTTCTGTCGTTGAACTACAATATTATTTTTGTGATCTGTTGACAGTCATATCACGTAGTATGAACGAAAAGCTGATACGCCGTGTATAATGGGATTTGTTTATTGGTATCATTTGCGCCAACTTTCGGTGTTGTTTTTGCCATTGTCTACAATCCTCCCCCATTGGCTGCATCCCTGGATCAACAAAAAGTTTCGTATTGCGTTTTAGAGTGCACAACGGTACTGTGCTTTGTAAGTTGCTAAAGTGGACCGAAATACGTAAGAACGGCTCGCTAATCCCCATCTATAGCAGTATAACAGCTGACAGCTGGATACAGTTGGGTACAGGGTTGGATTTGGGTAAGGGTGGAGGCTGGGGTTGGATTGCCAGGTGAGGGCACGTGATGCTTGAACGCAATATTGACACTTTCAACAACTTGACGCGCCAAAAGTCATAAAGGGAGTTCACAGCGAAAAAAGTTAGCCAAACGCCTCAGATTGCACTGCCAGTGGGTGGTGCGGTGGCTGCTAGGTGGTGCTGTGCTCTGGTGCTACTGCATAAAAGAAAATCCTTGGATTTTTGTGCTGCCACTTAAACTTTTTCACACCCCGCCACTGAAACCTTTGGCACTGTGTCTTTAAGTGCTTTGGGGCTGCTCACTGGACGTCTGCGGCGCCGACAGGAAGCTGAACTGGTGGGATGAGGAGGAGAAGAGGGTATGCCTGGCTGGGTATGCGTGTGCCGAGCATTATTTTCATTGTCGCATTTTTCATCATCACACTCCCCGAAGTTTTTATGGGCTGCTCGCTCTCTGGCTGGCTTGGCTCTCGGGCTGCACCTGTGCGTCGCTTAGCTGCCGGAAGCTGCACATCAGCACTGCCATGTGCGTGGGGCGTGGGTGTCCCAGCCTGTCTAGCTTTGCCTGTATGTGTGGCGGGATTTGGGAGTCACGCTGTCTGCTGCCTTTCTAGTTTCCTCATCCACATCCTCATCCTCATCGTCGCCGTGGTCGTTGTCGTTTCTGGCAATTGCCACTTTTAGCCCCGTGCGCACATTGCATTCGCTCTGTCGTTCATTGTCTCTCTGTACAGGAGTTTCTTTTTCCTTTTTTCCTTTTGCTGGGCAGCAAATCTCTTTTGAATTATTACTGTAATTACCGCTGAGTTTCGCCCAGCAATATAGCTGCGTCCTGGTGTCCTGACAGCAGCATCGTCATCTACAGCTAGGAGCTGTTGTGACACCGCTGATGACTGTGTTGATCCGACGATTATGATTTTATTACGTTTTCGTGTAGTTGTGCTTTGTTTCCTTAATTTCGTGGCACTCCTGTACTCTGTTACGGCTCCCACAGATCCTGTGGCGTGAATTATGGTCCTCGATTTGGCTGCTTACCAAAAACAGTTCCTCTTGCCGAGTCTGCCCCACAATCAAACCTAATCGCTTGTAATGTAACTTCCACTAGGTTGGGCCCCACTCTGTTTGTTGTCACTGGATTTCCTCAAGTGATAAACGGTGTTTCGGCTGCTGAGCTGCGCGTTTAATTGTAATTGTCCCTCAGCGCGAGATCTTTGTATAATACTCGTACCTCGAATATAGATATGTACAGCTATTTCTCTTGCTCGCTCACCTAATCAAAATTAATGCATTCTGGCATTTCGAGTAAGTGTCCTTTTTTTTTTTGGCCGGCACTTTATAGGCGCATTATCAATCTAGGTATTATTTTTGAAATATTGTAAATATTTTCTAGCTTTTGTTTTCATTTCTATTCTTTTTGGAACTCATTTAGATTTGCTTTCGGCATTGTTTTGTTCGGGATTTTATGTGATTGATGCAATTTTTTATATCAATATTAAAGGATATATCTCAAAATATATCAAACAATACCGAAATAAGCTTCATTTATTAGGTTTTCTAAATACCATTATTGTATAACTTACTGGCAAAGCAACTGAGCAGGTGCATCCCCACTTCTGCCTGTTATATATAAGTATATAACAGCTTGAACCTAAAACATTATGTATGCAATGAGGGTGCCTTAACCTCTCCACCAAACTAATACTAGTTCAAATTTAAATCCCACTTCAGTTTAATTTTTGTTTACGTATTTTGCAAACAAAAATTGTATTAAATATTTATTTATACTTGAAGATTTTAATCCAAGATATTCCTACATATTTCAAAAACACCAGGTTAAAACGCTGCAATCGAGTGACACCGACTACAAGATACCCTGAGCCAGCCCCAACAAACAAATGCTACGTATGCATTGAACTGATCAAAACTTAGCTTTAATCAGCTGAATTTAAGAATAATCCGTTAAAAATGCAGTTGAACTGCACAGTTGCATTAACTTATATGGGTTTTCTGCTTCGGAAACGGAAAGTTGATTACGTATGAAATGAAGGAAGCCAATTCGCAAGGCATGGTCAAAATCTAAATCAAACTTGACCTGCGCGGAAAGTATTTACATGTTGTCTCGAAATTTGGTAGCTCTACCTTTTATAGTCTCTTAGATCTATGAATTAATACAGACAGACATTAAATAATGACAGAGACTAGTTACATTTAGTAAGTTTATCAATTTAAAATATAAATTTATAAACTTGTCAAGCTTTAGATTACAATCAAATCATTGTGCCAAAGTAAATTAAAGCACAGTTTATGTTAAAGACCAAAAACAATAAACTTGAAGTTGTACTCGTGTGCTATAGTATCTTTAAATATGCAATAGTATGTAGTCGTATGATTAATTCAGCTGTTGGTAAACCTTAATTTGAGCAAGTCACTCGCTGGTCTCTTTAAATGTCATGTTGTTAATTCTGCTAAGAGTGTGACACACACTACCCATTCCCCTTCCCTCCCTTGCTCAATCGGAGCAGACATTTAACTCTTGCTGGCGTTTCGCTCAGCTGTTAAGTACAATGTAAACCACGTCGCACATTCCACAATCCGAGCCAGAACAACAACGACAACTACGACAAACACTAACAGACCAACTGCATGGACTGTGTGTGTGTTAGCCATGTGGCTCATGTGGCAGCAAGGTATGGGGTGTGTGGGGGACAGCGAATTTCGACACATGTTGCCGCAATAAAAATGTCAACACACACATAAAACATCTTCTAAAATGGCATTTGCACAACGGCGTAAAATTCCAGCAGCCGAAAAATTTGAAGCATAATAAATGGCCCTATGCCTGGGCGAACAATTGCCAGAGAGAACATGAGGCAAAAAAGGGGGTGGAAGCGGTAGAACGTGCTTCAAGCTCCCAAGTCGTGAGAGAGAGAGAAACAGAAAGAACCATACGCACATTGTTGGCCATTAAATGCGCATTCTTTGGCCATATATAAATTTATAGACCAGAAGCACAAGACGTCCAAAGCGAAAGTGTTGGAATGGGAGTGCCGGATGTGTGAGTGTGTGGGAAAATTGCCGGCAAATGAAAATGCGAGCGAGAGAAAATGGTGAATATGTCGCACGAGTCACAACTTGCAACCAAGTCTTGCAACGCTTTCGCTTTTCCTTTCATTTTCGCCAGACAAAATGGCCACCAAAACTGGCTTCACATTCGTTTTTAGTTTTTTCCTCCAGCTCCACTTTGTTCTCTGCTCTTTACTGTCACTGTCAGTGCCCATGTTCCTCTTCCTGCCTCCGCCTCTGTTTCGCACAGCTTTGCTGGCTATGTGCGTGTGAGTAGAATTTTAAAAAATGTTATAGTCGACTTTTAGGCGTGCGCGTCTTTAATGAGATAATCTGCGACTCTCAGTGCTCATTTGCTGTAATTGAAGCTTCACTTACCTCGCCCTCCCACGTCGTCACCCCCCGCTGATTACAAGTGCTGCTGGGGGCTGTGTAATGATAGTGCCCCGGCCCGTACGTGCGTACAGAGAGTGGCCGTGGCTGGGCGGGGCTGCACTCTGTGGAGCTGCCACATGCAACGGCAGCCAAATGGAGCTCGAGCTGAGCTGTGGCATGGTAATCTGCAATAAATGAGGCATGTTGGAAGATTTATTTGATTGCTTTATTTAATATTTTAGAAAAGGCAGATGTTCCGCTCCCGATAACCGTCCGTTTCCAGAGTAAGCTCTACAATTTTCAGACTAAGGTCGCAGTTAGAAGCCGAGAGAGTGCATGAGCGAGGGATAGCATCGGCGAACGGGGTGGTGTTGCTGTTGACGTTGAATTATGACTGACGTAATGAAATTTTTGAACCGCCATGTCGAAAAACAGAAACAACGACAAAAAGGCAGCAAGGTAAGTGGCAATTTCTTTGTGACAGCTGCTGATTTTGAGATTATATTGCAGATGATATAAAGCTTTATCTATGACTAATATGATATTACAACAACAGATTGCTTAAAAAGCTAGACTTGCTCTTGATGTATTAAAATAAACATGATTTGCAATATAATTACCGATTTTAATGCTATCTTCGTATATCTTTCTTATTATTTATTTATTTATTAACTTAAAAAGAGTAAATTCGTTTTGTGCGAAAGTAAGTAACTCCGACCCTACATAGTATATAAAATATAATTTTATCTGTTTGTCTGTGCGTCCGACGTCTGTTTGAGTAATTTCGTGGACCTCAGAGAGTAAAGAAACTAAACACTGAAATTTTTTTATAGGTTTTTACATTCAATTTACAGATCAATTTATTTTTTTTTATTTTTGGAGGTCACTGCTCTTTTGCCCATAAGTCAAGACAATCTTCAACTTATTCAATTTTTAAAGTGAAATATGTGTAATTCTTTAATTTTTACTTGTAAGTGCGTGTGTTTTGATGCTTATGTTTTGTATGTGTTTTCGAATGAAGCTAATAGTAATTTCTATGTAAAAATGTACATAATTATGAATCTGCTTTTACGACTATATTTAATTAGGTAAAGCTTACACATTCATAAGTATTTTTATCAAAGAATTTCTAATTATGATCTATAATTGTTTATGAACAGATAACGAATCTGAAGCTGTAGTTTTATAGTTGCCCAGTTTAATTACAATCCATAAAAACAATTATAATCCTTTGCCCATGGTATCTATGAGAACACATTACACTTGAATCCTTCTTGCGCTATTGCGCATACGCCCCTTAGTTCCAGAAAAGCTAGTAAATATAACGCCTACCATCCATATGGTTAACTCCATTGGCAGAGGAGTTGCCACAGCAATTACTTTTATGAAGGTTGACTGCGTGGTTGACTGAATGGCTGGCTGGCTGGAAAACACGCATACGCAACGTCGACCCGAACGAAACGAGCCACCATCTATCAGCAATCTATGCACATAAACGTGCAGCAACTAACAACTAAATTTCATTAAACCGCATCGCACAAATTGAACTACAAGAGGCAGTGGCAAGAGTAGCGGCAGTAGCAAAAACAACGGCAACAACAGGGAGTACAACAACAACAACATGCCGAAAATTTAAGTGCCCGAGCGACCGAAGCGAGCCGGGTCATACGACCAAACGAACCAATTTCGTAGCGGGCAGCCATGTGCCCCCAAAAAATGTGGCAGCAGCAGCGGGAGCAATGGCAGCAGCAGCAAGTCGTGCATGAAGCGCAGGACGAAGGACGACAGCACAAAAATCAGGCAACGGAGCATGACAAGCAAACGCAACGTAGCGCATCCTGTACCATCGCCACCGCTAACACCACCGCCATTGCCACTGGCACCGCTGCTGTTGATGCCACAAGCCAACAGATCGCCTGCTGGCCAACTTCAAAATGTTGCCGTTGCCGTTGCCGAAGTTGCTGCTTTTGTTGTTGGTTGTTGGTTGTTGTTGGTGCTATGTGCAGCTGCTTGCGACTGTTGTCTATCGGTTGGCCCAGCCTCTGCCTTGTCCTTTTTCCCCTTCCCCTCTCTCTATGGCTGGGTGAATCCCACGCTCGTGTGATAATAAAATGAAAACTTTCGAGAGTCAAGCAATCCGGATGGGGGCTGGCTAACAGGCGACCAGGCGACCAGGCGACCAGGCGACCAACGGCGCACCGCATGTCTGGCATATTTAATTTATTTATTTTATGCAAATTTCGGATAATGTATCTGCGGCCGCAGGACACAAACTACAACAACAACAGAAACTGGAAAAACATCAAGGGGTTTCTCCAAGGTGGATCAGCAGCTCCCCGAAAAATTCTAATGAAAGCAATTGTTGCCAAGCCGCGCAGCAAAATTATGCTGCATGTCCACGCCTTCCACTTCCAGACGCCCACTGTACTTACTAGCAAGCGGGCAACGGCTGGCTGTGGCTGCCAGCGTGATATTTAGCATTACACGCTTCATTGTCTAAAGTGGCGCCCGGGGAGGTGCCTCAACCGAGCATCTACCATATAGCCATCCCATACTTCCCCTGCTTTTAACCCACATCTTCCTCAATCCACATCCATATTGTATTTATTCAAAAGTTTGAAGCCGCCTGCTTGCACTAACTACTAATGTGCGGTTGTCTCTGAGTCTTTGTGTGTATGTGTGTGTGTTCAAGTGTGCTTGTGTATGTGTGTGAGTGAGGTGGGCGTGGCATTGTGTGCAAGTTCTATCTAGCGCCATTTGCTTTTTATTGTTAAACTGCTGCAAAGTTTTACCATAATTTTGGTAGATTTCATTTTGGCCGTTGTTCTCTTTGTTGTATTTTTTAGCTGCAATAATGAAAAGCATCTGGAAACTGGCAAACAAAAGTCGAAGTGTCAATATCCTTTGAAGGTACAGAAAAGGTATAAGATTAACATAATATCTTGAACATTTAAAGTTTTAGTCGATATACTAAAGCTATGCAATTGGAATAAAAATAAATTATACTACAGATCTAATGTGTCTGAAATATATTGTTTATTTTTATTTATATAATTTGTATATATGGAATCGAAATATGAATAAAGTTTATATTTCAAATCTAATTTAATCAAATTTTTTTGAGAATTTTATTTTAAATTAAACTATGTATATGTAATAAATGGTAATAAAATCTTTTGATTATACATATATATATAAAATATATAATGTTTTCCTCAATAAATTATTAAAATATCTAATTTTATATTTCTAGAAAGTATTCCAATGTTACATGGAGAAATTGAAATATTAACATTTCAAAGCTTGTTTTCAATGTTACGTGGAATGTTTTTAAATAATGAGTTAAGCATTACTATGCATTGAAAAAAAAATTGCACATGCCTAATTAAATATTTGCGTTATTTCTGAGCATGGCACAAAATTCGCATATCCCCCACGAGGTCATATGAAAAGAAATTCGCCATGCGTTTAGCAAAAAACACTACGTATACGTGATGTGGGAAATTTTACTAATTAAAATGGTTTTTCCGCTGACGCTTTATATGTAATTCCCACACAGATTTGTTAAATTATAAAAAGTAAAGCAAATGCAAAAAAAAAAAAATACTTTTCTGCAGCTCATAAATAAGTCAAGAGAAAGCCTGCTCCCAAAAGGCTGCGCCTTGCCACATGTGAATGCTTTCGCAATAAATTAGCATTAAAAATATCTCGGGGCGTGGATTTTTCAGATTTTTTTTGTTGTATATTTGCTGCACCTTTAGCAACTATCCCGCTAATAAATTCAGATTGGAGCATTTAAACGGATTGGCAGAACGAGCGTGAGATATCCAAGGGGAATAGGATCGAAAGGCTGTCGGAAAAGTGATTAACTCCGAACGGCTTTAGCGAGGGACAAGGGGGCTTAACCTTTTCAAAATGAATGACCCTTTCAGCTGTCGTTTGTGCAATTGTATGTGAAACATTCTCGTATTCAACCCTGGACACTCGCAGTTTTTTGTATGGGCTTTTCCTTTTCCTTTTTCTTTTTATTTTATTTGTTGCCCCCTTTCGGGACTTCCAAACGTCGCTTGCAGTCCATTTACCTGCACAATTGGCTGATTTTCTAAACGCCAACATTTGTAGGCAATGGTGTAACCTTTTTTTTTATATTATTACTTTTATTTGTTTGGTTTTCTGTTGCTAACACGAAGAGTTTAAACTGACGCCATTAATGCGTGAGTTTGTGTATTTCAATTGTTGTTCGGATTGAAGTGCAAGAATTTACATATCTAAATTATTTTGATTAGTTTTAGAAAATGCTGTTCATGCAAGTTAGAATTCTTTTATCATTATATAAGTACTGTAAAAAAATTATTTTTGTAGGAAGGAAAAATAATAAAAGTAATTGAAAGTATTAAATAAGCTTATACAACAATTTCCGTCAAATGTAGAATCAAGTGGAACACATAAAGAAACTTGCTAAAAAATGTTAAAAAAATTGTTTGAAAGCCTTATAGACCACAAATCTTCTTTTTTGTCATAGTTTTGTGCCTTACAACTGCATTTTTGAACCTAAATCTTCGTTAATTGCAAAGAGGAGTGCTAAAAACTGTAGTTCTTGCTAAAAGAGTATTTACTCGTATATTTGTATTTGTTCTCTCTCATTCTCAACATCGTAAATATTCACTAGTCCAGCAACAACACAAAAATTACATTTCTCGTGGTCAGTTCTTTACATTTTTCTTCTTTTTTTGTTTGCTGTATATTTTCGAGTCAGTATCCTCGTTTTTTTAGTATGTTTTTTGGTTTGTTATCTGAGTACACATAAAGAGAGAGCGCTTTGGCCGGTTTTGGTCGGGTCTTCCGGTTTGTCCGGGCTGTATTGCGTTGGTGTCTCTGGCATATTTATGCGCATGTTGGTCCGAGGCAGGCAATTTGCTGCTTTACAATAAGTGCCAGGACATAAAAATAATAATTATGCTTGTACCTTTTATGATTATGGTGTGAAAACAACAATTGTTCGTACGCAGCGTGTTTTTGGGCAAAGGACAATGGCAACACGACAGCGACAACGACAGCGACAACGTTACACACACAAACACTGTATGTACATACATACAATGTACACACTCTAGTGTAGATTTACGAGCTATGTACGTAGGTGGAGCAAATTATGAAAACAACAATGCTTAAAAACAACAGCAAGGAGCAGCAGTGGCAAAAAATGGAAGGAAGCAACCACAACGAGTACAACTCAATGTTATTGCTGGCCAGAAGACGGGACGCGGTGGGGACGCCTCACCTTGGCCTTAACATTAAGCTTAGCATGGCTTTCAGCACAATAAACAAAAAGTAATTTTCACAAATTTGCCAACTTGTAAGCTACGTCGAAAGTGGGCGATGCCAAGACCATTGGAATTTATGTGGCGTGCAGTTGCCGCATCTCAGACCCAGTCCTATTCCCACTCCCATCCGCATTGCGCTGCCTTGCTGTATGGTTCTCACTCCTGAGAGTGGACGCAGGTGTTTAGCTGTGGTTCTTGTTAGCTATACAGCCGATACGACAGACAGAACGACGTCTCGTTCTTAATACCGGATACACAAAGTTTTGTTAAAAGGAAACTGTCGCGACGCCATTTATTATGGTCGTCTGAAGGGTCGTTGTCGCCCCACAGATATCGCTAATGTGTGTGCGAGCGAGCTCCTTAAAACGAATCGTTTACACACACACACACACACACATATCCGCATACATACATATGTGAACGATATACATACATGCATATCTCTTAAAAGGGATTGCCCAGCGTCCTTATCATGCACGCTTAATTCAATCAGCCGTGGCAAATTAAAGTTACATTTTTTCTTTGGCCAAGTCAAGCAGCGAAGCGTTTAAATGCCGAGAGAAAAATTACATGGATTGCGACCCTTGCCATTGGGTCAAAGATCGATTATAGGCTTATTCTGCAATGACACTAGCTCGCCATTGGAAATAAGTATGTGAATTTTTTCAGAGAACTCTGAGACAATTAAAAGCTTGTGTAAACGCAATTACTTGGTGGTAGATTGGCTTGATGCTGGTTAACTAAATGAGCTTTCAGTAGCTTACAATATTAAGCAGTAATTTCAGTTTTACAGAGCTTTAAAGTAACGCAGAAATATGTCATATTCTTGATAGTTCCTAATTAAAGATTCGAAACTAACTTTTTCCTTTTTTAACATTTAAACATTAATGTGCTTTTTAAGTCGTATCTGTAAGTGTCCAGTACTATACTCTTTACATTAATTCAAAGTTCCATTGTCATGCATTGACATGCATAAGCTAATGTCATTAGGTCTTTAGCATTTGCGTATAAATCACGTACCCCCAAAAGGGGTGGCAGGACAATCGAAATTGCTAAGCGCTACAAGGACAATTCAAGCATGTAAATTAAAGCGAAGCAACTGAAAGAAAAGTGGAAGCCAACAAAGAGCCAATGCAAGCCAAATCAAACCCCAAAGGGGAATGCCCCGTCGTTCTCCCGCTTCTCCCCATGCATATGGCAGCTGAGCAGCCTTAAAGACCAGCAAGGATATCGGAAGAGATGGCGGCGCGCAAATGAAATTAAAGGCGAGCAAACAAGTTACGGTCAGACAATCAGCAATGGGCTAAAAGGACACTGGATAAGGACAAGGGATAAGGGACAAAGGACAGCAGACAAAACGACAGCAGGACAATGTGCGTTGTACGCTGCTTAAAGCAATTTCATTTGGCAACGCCCTCCGCGGCCATCCGCCCTCTCGACTCCCTTTCCCTCTTACATTTTGCGCAGTGCAAGATCTGCCTTTGGGAAAAGAGATTGATTTGTGCTGCTTGATGTCTCTGGTTTCCCCTTCTTTCGCCATCTCTCTCACTTTCTCTTCACATTTCGCTCTCTTTTCTGGCCTTCTTGCCCTTTGATTAAATTAAATTTCATGGGACATATGTACACATTGAACCGAATTGGGTTCCAAACAGTTCAACAGTTCAGTTGCTCTTCTTTTGTTTGGGCTTTTCTTTTTTGTTAGGTTTTATTTTTTACGGATTTCAAAGCAAAAGGTGCTGAAAAATTGCGCGTAATTTGCAGCAAATCCTTCGTGTAATTTGTTTGTCAACAAATGAGTGTGTAAATGTTGCACATTTAACATTCAACTTCTTTTTTATCTTTTTTTTTGGCTCATCCACTTACTATTTGGGATGCTGTGACATTGTCTAATGAGTTAATTAGGCTACTTTATACGGGTAGGTTTAGGATGTGCTCAGCATGCTGTTGTTGGGTCCATCAAATAGATGGGTCAGTGTCCTTAATGATTGGGCAATGTATGAAGATTAATGCTGAGAGGGCTGCTTGATGGTTATTTCAAATTAGTTGCAGATGTTTTGCATAGACAAGACTGAGGCCGGAGGATAAAGATGTCAGAAAAAGAATAACTAGGGAATTTGAAAGAAATCTAAAACGTCTTAAAGTGAAGAAAGGGGAGTGAGAAAAAGGTAGAGTTTTATGCGAAATAATTCTGCCAATGCACAAAATATTAACGTATTATATAGTTCAAAATATTGTGTTATAGCTAAAACAATGGGGGTTATTATATAGCTATCATTTAAACCTACTTAATATTTTGTTACAATTGCAAATCACTCCAATATTCTTTGCTTATGTGATCAGCTTGACTTTAGAAAGAAACAAAAAACAGTTGCATACAAATGTAAACGCTTGAAACATGTTAAGATTAATGCAATTCAATAACTGAACTGTATTGAGATTGTAAATTTTATAAAGTGCAATAATGGAAGCTGCAAGGTTTTAAATATTTTGGCATAGTTTCTTTGTTTTACATAAAAACTCTTTAAATGTCTTTTTTCTTTTTGCTATCCTCCCTGTTGTGTGTGGTTTGTTGCGTTGTGTTCACATGTGCCCCAGTCAACTATAAAAGGCACAATAGCGTAAATAATGTAAAAGAAAATATGAAATACATAAATACAAAAGAAAAATGCATAAAACTTCGGCGAGAAAGGAGCATAAGGGTGAAAGGGGAACAGCATAAAGACACGAAGAAGAAAAACAATCTGCAGAGAAACAAAAACAAAGTTAAACCCAATACATTAATGGTATTTGCATTTGTACTGATTTTATTTGGTTTTTATTGAATTGATAAAATCACGAAACGAACACACGCCCAGGACAAACGAGAGGGCTGCGGTCCTGTTTCGTCCCGTTTTTGTCCTGCTGCCAATTTGATATTCCGATTGCAATTTATGTGCGTACATTGTAATGTACATGTGTACGTGTGTGTGTTTGTGTGTGTGTGTGTGGAGAGAAAAATCTCGTTGTGATTCTTTGGCGACTCCCTCATGGTCCCCCCTTTGCAGCCTGATTGTTCAAACATCTGCAATATGCTGATGCTGTGGTGGCAATGAAGGGAAAAGGAGTCTGTTTTTCGGGTGGATCAATGCAGTCAGTTGTGGAGTATTTGGGCTGCGGCTATCCATGTGTGTGTGTGAGTATAAATATGTATGCGTGTTTATTTGGCACCACAAATGCGTTTCATCTGTGTGGGTGTATTGGTTTGGGTGGTTGCTGTCTGTGGTTGTCGTTTAATGGAATTCCGCTTTTGCATTATATGTGACATACAGAAGCTGACATACTGAAGCACACACACACACACACTTGCGAATAAAACCATTCCAAACGGCAAACGAGTTACAGCTACAGTTACAGTTACAGGACACCATTGAGGCCGTGCTGCGGTTTAGCTTGTTTAAGTGTTAAATTAACGTTTTAACAGTTTCGATTATTCCGCCAGTTAATTTTTAATGATCTCTCCAGTTCCCAAGAAAAAATGTAACAAATTAAACTCACTCAATGCCAGAACATTTTCGCATCCTTTTCAGTCTTTTTCTTCTCCCCATTTTTCAAGTTATATCCTGAGCTCTACATTTTCATTAGTTTAATTAAAATTTTACATGTGCGTGTGTGCGTTTCCTTTTCAAATTGAGCCACAAAAGTTTTTGAATGCGAACATAGTTGTGGGTGGAATTGGAGCGAAGCGGGGCCAAGGATTATGTTATTGCTTTTGTCATTGATGCGGTCCATTGTTGCACTTGAGCTCAGCCATTGTTTCTGTAGTTGCCACAAAACTTTTGCCACATGGTATTCATTTCAATTTGCTTTTGTTGCGCTCGATACCCTGTAGGTATTTAAGTGGCGCGAAGGAGTTGTGTAAAATAAATATAAAGTGTAGTAATATAGTAACATAACATCGAGAGATTCCCAGATTTTAATATGTTATTTCAAAGATTATGCATAAATTATTTGGCGACATCATGAAGTAGTATAATTTCGTATAGCGTATTACTTAGTTGCTACGTCAAAATAAAGTTAGACTTGTCGAATTTTATTTAAAATATCCAATAATTGCAAACAAGTTGATAAATAATATTAGAAGTATTGAGCATTCAAAATTTATTACAGGGTATCCAATTAGTCAAGTACTATAATATATTTAATAGTCCTTTGCCTTGCGGCTTACTCAAAGAGTTGTATAGTTTTTCACAGTAGTTTTGGCAATTGACAGACACTCAAACCGCAGTTTGATTCTCGTTTGTGCTCATTTGGGGCCAGATCCTTCAGTTGTAGCTAAAAACTAAAATAAATGCTTGACCACTTTCGGGCCACAAACAATGATTGTGGTTGCTAAGCAAATTTCGTTGGTTCCTTGGAAAAATTCCTTACATAAATTTTAATGTTATTGAAGAGCAATACAATAGTGTTGATAATATTTAAGATTATAGTAAAGAGCTTATCACATTTATCCAATTAAATTATAAAGATTTGTCAATTAAATATCAAATGCTGAAGTTATTCATAAATTGCTTTTATTAATTCAGACAAACTCTCAGCACAATGAATTCAAGTAGACATTGATTAAAATATACATATGTAAGTTAAATTAAGAGAAAGGCTTAAAGACAAATATTTTTTAATAACAATGTTTGCCAAGAATTATTATTATTATTATATAATTTATAGTAAACATTAATTTCTGTATTGAAGTACACACGGTAATCATTGAAATGTATTCCATTTCATGATGCAAATCTTTTATTTACGTTGCTAATTAATTATTATTTTGCAACAATTAATCTTAGACCAAATGCCAGGAGTTTATGCTTAGCAATACATATTGTTTTAATCTGATATCAAGCTCATTTGCTGATCCTATTAAATAGTAATTCCAATTTATGAAATCCAGCAGATGTGCACAATTTGTTTTTCCTCTCAGCGAGTCTGCTAATGAACTCTTGGCGTGTGAAGGATATCTAAACAATAAGCAAGGAATTGTGCTCACCTTTCAAGAGGCCTGCCAGACAGCCAGAGGCAGTCCCAGTGCCAGTCAGGCAAGCACAATTCAATTATTATTTTATAATTAATATTTTGCACATTAGAAACGCATCAGCAGCAGCTGGAACCCGAGCTGAGGCACAGCACACGCAATCGAGGGGGCAAGGAGAGTGGAGCGCTTTGCGTGTGGCACAAAAGAAGAAAATATATATATATGTACAATAAAAAATATGAAAGAAAATTAAGAGAAATTGGACGAGAAAATGTAAAAGTTTGTGCTGAAAGACGCAATTAATAAGACTACTTGGAGCCGGAGACCTTAAGAGGATGTAGCCAGGAAGCACGACATTTGATATACTACTCAAGGAAATTAAGCATATATTATCTTAAAAGCGTTACTTCAAATGATTTAGAAGCGGAATTGAAACAATTTGTATGCTAAACGTAAAACGGAGCTAAAATTGCAAGTGTGAGCTTTAACATTTTTTGAATTGTTTTAACCTTTCTACATAATGTTATCCTTCCATCTATATGTTAGTCAAAAATTGAATTAAAATTCAATCTAGCATGTAATTATGACTTTTATCAGTTACTATTACATCCTGTCTGGGCCACATGTTAATTTAGTAAGCAGGCAGATCTAAGGATAACGCAGGAAAACTTCTGTGCTGTCAACAGCCTCTTCAACTTTTATGCAAATTGTTGGCTGCTGCATTTAAAACCCAATTAAAAGCAAAATATTTACTCGATAGCAAGAGATTAATAACATTCTAAAGACGAGCAGAAGAGACTAGGAGCAAGTGCAGTATTCTAAACCGAGTAAAGTAGACACACCAAGACCCTGTAAAGATAGGTTTTAATCACGAATCAACAGTAATTTTTTTTTTAGCGATAGGAATTTTTTATTTAAAATTGATAAGAATGTGGATTGTATAAGAATTCTTCTGAATTACATACCATTCACCTTTTGAGCTCTATAAATATGCAATGTGGTAAATTTCTTTATAAATCACGATCTTCATACCTCTTTTGTTCTTTTTTTTTGTACAGGGTATGGTAAATAGATAAAGCTTGTTAAATGTGCAGGCGTGACGGTCTCTGACCAAGTGCTGGAGCAACGACTTGGCACACTTCGTGTCATACAGAAGTGTTGCATGCCTCTTGTTGCTGCCACACATACTCGTAGTCGTAGTCCTAGTCGTATATAATTATTCCTTGGCTGCCATTTCTGTCACAGCCCTGCAGTGGCAACTCCCAGAAGTCTACTTAATTATATTGTCGTAACTTTAAATGTCATTTTGCCATTGTGTGTCTGTGTGTCGCACATGAGAGATGCTCGGGTACTCGTATGTTGTTGCGAGTCGCCACTTGCAAGAGACAAATCCGTTGGCGTACGTGGTCGCTGTGGCAGTGGCAATGGCAGTGGCAAATGGTAAATGGCAACGGCAGTGTAAACAACAACATTGAGATTCATGTGGCAGCCTGACTCTGGCCAGGCAACGCGTGCCGTCAGAATGGCCTAATCCCGAGCTGCTCTTTCATCTCTGTGAAGGCGTCGAGGGGGTCAAGAAACTTAAAATCACAACAGGCATTCGTTTCATGATATTTGCCAGCTTCCGTTTCCGCTCTCCCTCTTCATCCTCTGTATCTGCCTGACTGTCTTGTGCGTGACTCTGTTGTGTTTAGCCGTAAATATGCCGAGCAAATAATTCATCTGGCCAGATAATGCCGCACAGCACTGTAAAATAGTATACGACACCAGAAGTATGACAGCCAGGCTTTGCAGAGTTCAAGTTGAGACTTTAAAATCTCATTATTATTTCGCTCAGGCAGCTTGCTTAATTCTACGAATTGTTTGCAACGATGTACAACAATAACACCAACAATGTGGACAATAACAATGCATGTGAAAACCCAACTGACCAGTTTCGATGTTGCTTACGAAGAAGGGCAGTTATAAAATAAAATAATTCAAGTGATTATCATTTTACTTGCATTGCATCAAATGAATCGCATGGCGAATAACTCAAAACTGTCAGCTACTTTAATGATACAATTGATGTGCACCTTCAAGCGTATAAAGCTTCATATACGACGGTACTTTTAAGTGCATTCGCCACTTTTGAACCGCTGAATATTAATCTGTATTTAAGTTTCCCAATAATTGATTATATTATTAAATTTTAATAAAGATGCTCAAATCACAACTAAAATAATTGTATTTTCTCCAAAGTAGTATGAACTATATTCAAAAAGCATTTCTTTTCATGTCTTATTAACAGTATTTTTTTATTTTGCATGTCTTATCTTAATTTTGCTTCCTGACTTGCTTTTTGCTAGTAAGTTAAAATATTGTTGTATAAATAGGCGAATATTTTGTTGTGCTGCTGAGAAATTAAATTATTCTTGCTGTTGAATTAGTAAGTAGAAGAAAAACAACACATGATGTATTAAATTGGTCGAGTATATTTTTGTATCGCAATTTTATATTTTCTAAGCATTCCAAAAATAATTTTAAATTAAATGAAAATATACAATAGTAAGTAAGTTGCCCAAACAAATCTTTTAATATTAGTTGATTCACACGGCATTCAAGTTTCGTGCAGCGCATTTAAAAGTCGCTGAGTTGACTTGATTGTGGTCAAGAGAATTTGCAGCTCATTCGTATATTGGGTATTGCTGCTGTAGTAGTTATTGCTGTAGTTGTGCATTACGTGATTAGAATGCCAAATGGATACATTTGTTTTGGTACATGCTACATCTGAGTACATATGCGAGTAGAGTATTCCTATAATACGATATATTTCGCATTTCGGTTTAAATATTGTCTTAAAATAGCAGCTGGCTGATCGTCAGCTTCTACATACAAAAAATATCTTGAAATTTTATCAACGCTCTTTTATTGAGTCGTCGTTTGCTGTTGTTGTTTTTATCGCCAAGCCAAGCAAGTTGTCGGCCTTGCTGAGCTGAGCTGAGCTTGGAGAAGCGCTGACAAGTGAAGCGCTTGCCCAGTTTCAAACTGACAATCAAATGAATTGCAATGCGATCGCTGGCGAAGCGGAACTTTGACTTGCTGCTGCTGCTGTTGCTGGTGCTGTTGTTGCACTTGACCCTTGCAGGGTCTGAGTTGGACACAGAGTCTCATCATCGCGTGAAACGCATTGTCGGCGGTAAACAAGCCAAGGCACCGCCCATCGATGATCCGGTTGTGTTTGCACGTCTCTTCGAGAGGGACACACGCGTCGAGGGCATCCGCAATCCAAACACGGGCATCTACAGTTTCCTGGGCATACATTATGCCGAACCACCGGTGGGTCAATTGCGGTATGCGCGCCCCGTCTACAAGCGACTCGGTGGCGAGCTGAATGCGACACGTCATGGCCCTCCTTGCATGCAGCCGCATCCACAGCAGCCGCATCGCATCATTGGAGATGAGAATTGCCTGCTGCTCAATGTGTATACGCCCCAAATGCCCGATGAGACAACGGGCCTGCCGGTGTTTGTCTGGATACATCCGGGTGGTTTTCGCTATGGTTCCGCTGCCCAATACGATGCCACGCCCATGGCCCAACGTGGTGCCATTGTGGTCGCCCCTCAGTATCGTCTCGGCTCACTAGGCATCATGGGCGATGGCACAAAGGAATTTGACGGCAATCTGGCCATTTTCGATCTGTCGGCAGCGCTGCGTTGGGTCAACGACTACATCAGCAACTTTGGCGGCGATCCCAAGCAGGTGCAGGCCATTGGACATGGTTCGGGCGCTTCCAGTGCCATGTACTTGGCCATGTCGCGGGCTGCGCGCAATGCGGGCGAGGTGCATGGTGTGGTGGCCATGTCGGGCACTGCATTGTCTCAATATGCCACCGACAAGGAGCCCGTGCAGAGCGTGCAGGAGGTGGCTAAGATCAATGGCTGTCCCGCAGGCAATGAGCTGGAAATTGTCGGCTGCCTGCGCATGGTGAGTACAAATGCAGTTTTATATTTATTTAGACCACAAGACAAAAGACAAAAGCGGCATTTATTGTTGAGTTACACGCAGCTCAAAAGTGGTTTACATTTGGGCTACATACTCTTTAGACAACTCAAATCGAAACATTTTAAACTATATTCCTGAATATAATATTTGATTGGATTCGCAGATCGAGTTAAGCTTAAATTTGCTCAGTAATAATTCTGCTAATAAGTTTACATTCATATTCTTCAATCTAAGGCCGGCGCATATACTCGTATTCAGATAACTTAATTTTTAGAAAAAATATATTTATCCAATAATAACTTTTGCTGCTTCCTCGCAGAAATCCGCCATGGATATCATCAAGAACGACGATCAGGTGCAGACAGAGCGACTGGCTGGACGTGCGCTGGTCAAGGGACTCACGGGCAGCGTTGGCTTCCAGCCACACTCCGAGGCCGAGGACGACAGACGCGGCTTGCCCAGCTTGATCATCGGAGAGCCGGAGCAGCAGCTGCGGAGCGGCAACTTTACGGGCATACCTTTGCTCACAGGCGTAACCAAACATGAGACGGCCAACTCAGTGACTGTGGACACGCTGAACAAAGTCTTTGGCTCGGCAGAGAAGTTCTTGGGTTCGCTTAGCGGTGCACTGCATCAGCTGACGGGATTCCTGCGCATTGATAAGCTCACTGGGGATATTGCTAAGCCGGTGCTGCCAGGTTTGACCAACCTCCTGACGCCCACACTGCAGGATCTTTGGAAGGTGCCGGAGACACTCAACGTTGATCAGGTGCTGTCCAAGGTGGTGGAATCCACCACTGACGTCTTGTTTAATCTGCCCGCCGTCCTCACCACCCAAGTCTGGTCCAAGCTGGCGCCCGCCTACATGTACAGTTTCGAGTACAACGGCACCAAGTCGAAGGGCATCAATTTCCTGCACGGTCTTCCCATTGTCTCGGAGCAAGCGCACGATAAGCCCGAGACGGTGGCCCATGGCGATGAGCTAGGCTATATGTTCGATGCGAACGATATTTTTGGCAATCCGCTACCCGAGACGCGGCTCAGCAGCTCTGATGACCTGCGGGTGCGCCACAATCTCATCGACATGCTCCTTCAGTTTGCCAAGCAATCACAAAAGGGTAAGGCTGATGCTTCTCTGACATCCAATCTGTTCCATAGCGTTACGGGCGGCGGCACGCCCTTCATCAAGGTGCACACGCAACTGGAGACCTCCAGTGATTTCCGTTTCTGTGAGCTGTCCGTGCTGGGCGCCTCGTTGTCACCGCTAAGCTCGACGAGCTGCGCCGCATTCGGCAATGTGCTAGGCGGACTTGGCAAGACTCTTGGTGGAGTGGGTGACCAGCTGGGACTTGGCAATGTGGGAGGAAAGCTGGGACTGGGCGGCGGTGGCGGCGGAGGTGGCAACAAGCGTGGAGGCTTGGGCCTGGGCTTGGGACTGCTCTAAGTTGTGTGTATGTATGTATATTGAATAAAGCCGTTGGTATTGATATAAGCTTGTTGGTTGCCATGACCCGTCGCTCAATTAGCACAGCTCTGGAGGCTTTCCAGGCTGGCACTAATCTCTCTATTGACTTTGGTCTTGCCGCAGTGGCCCACCATCATCACCACAGCAGCAAAAGCAGCAACAGCAGCACTAAGCTCTCGACAGTCACTGAAATGCGCCGATAAGCAAATTTCCGGCCAACCGCGCACAAAATTTAAACAAAAGCGAAGCTTGCACAAGTTTTAAAACTTGTGGGCAGCTCTTTACACATGGGAGGGGGGCTGGAGACAACGTTGGCACTGGCAACCCAGTGCAAACAATGAGCATAAGCTTCAAGTGAAAGTTGTGAAAGAGATGGAGAGGGAGAGTTCGACTGTCTGCCTTGGTTGCCTTGACGCCTTTGTGTAAATTCCTTGCACGCGCTGAACTATGGCCAAAAAGCCAAGAGCAAAGCCGGCTTACCTACAGTCAGAGCCAGATCCAGAGACTCATTGTAACTGCTCTTTCATGTGATGATATTATTATTAATATTATTAAAACTAATTTCATAAATTGAAACTGCCTAAAATGCCATCTGGATCTGGAGTAGGAGGCGTTAATGCCAAGTTGCCGTAAGCCCTCGGCTAGCTGAAGGATGAGATTGGACAGCTATTATAGGCAGAGATTAGGGTCCAATGAAAGTGTATCAATGTGTGGCCGTGAAGCTATATTAAGGCGCAAAAATACTTGGAAAATATATAAAAATTAATTTTGTTTGCGCCAACTGAAATAAAGCCTGCTTATTTTAATAAACATTTCCATCTGTATTAAAGTTCGTGGAAATCTCTTTGCATATTTCCCAGATATTTTAACTGGCAAAACTTTGATATATTAATCATGGATATTCAAAGAAGCGACATCTGTGACAATATTAATGGGCCATTTTGCTTAAACAAAAACTTTTCAATTAATTAGAGTCCAGCAAGCGGATGACAAATGATAATAATAATTGTAAGCAAGTAGTTGCCCGTCTTCATCTGCTGGCCATAAATAGAAGATGTCTACATAACTGGTTGAGCACTTTTAATGATGATAATAAAATTACAAATGGTAAACGTAACTTAAAATTGTTCCAAAGTCAGAGAAGTAATCGCACAAGTTTCTCTACGATGGCATAATAAATGATCAGCTGCAATGAAGCGGCTCTATTTGAAGTGGGGTGTAATCAAAGCAAGCAGCCAGTTATCCTTACTATAAAATCCATAAAACCTGAATACCATATGGGCACAGTGGGACATATCACATAATTTTGAGAAATCCTTTATACACTAAGCAAGCATATTAAAAAAAAACTAATCAAGCTGATAAGTTTTCATTTTCATGGGAAAAATTGTAATAATAACAATAGTTTCATATCTGTGATAATTTTTGCCCTCAGATTCCACTGTGATTTTGCGCACTCGTTTAATCAGTTGGTCCAACTCATTGAGTTCATTATGAAGCTGTTTACCTGGGGCAGCACCTCAATTGGCATAAATCAGACCCGTTTTATGGCTAAAGTGTCGCCCAATTTCGATTGCAATTTGCCAGCTCCCCAAAAAAGTTTTCTGTGGTTTCCTTTTCAATGGACTCTGCCCAAAGAGGGGTAGGATCTACATGTCGTGTGTGTAAACTCTTCGCCCCATACGCAATTTTTCTTCATTAATGTGTAGTTACGCAATTTGCGCAAAAACTTTTCTACCGTTGCGTTAATTTCGGCCAATTCAGTGGTCGGCGCTGGTTAACAGCAGCTGAAATTGCAAGGACACCCCCTCATCATTGTACTCATCATTTATTGCACCCCTCTTCGACATTCAATTCCTTCTACATCTCCATCTCCATCTCCAGCTCATTCTCATGCGCATTGTCGTCATGTCATTTTGTGGTTCGGGCACAGCCTATTTGGAGTCTTTTGCCAAATTAGTTCCGCCCCTCGATTTATATTGTCATTTCGTGCGTTTCGATTGTGTAAAGCAATTTCATAGGGCCTTTTTCCCCATCTTCCTTCTGCTTTTTGCCTATTTGACTCAACTACTGCCTGCTTTTGCTCTCCCTTCCCTTCTTCATCATCACAGACAAACACTATGTACTATGTATTTGCAGTCATTTCATCAATTCTGGAGCAGAAGTTACGGCATTGCGGCGTGTTTTAGTCTCCCCTATAGATGTGCTTACCCATACATACACATACAAGGCGCATAAATTGGGCTAGTCATTTACTGTTAATAGTTGCTTACGGCTTTGTTTCTAGCAATGTTGTTGATTTTCTAGAACTCGTTGTGGACTTTAGGTAATTACTTTACTTTTACTTCGAATCTTACTCTATCTTATGTTTTTGCAATGTCTTGTCTATAATTATAGATAGAAATAATAACTTGACAAATTAAATATATTAGACAATTTTATATTAATTTTAAAATTGGGGATATACGATACCGAGTGGCTCTATTGTAAAGTCAGATTCTTCTTTGAGGTCATGTCATATACATAAGGACAGAGTCCAGCCAAATGGCAAGGGGAGCAGAGGAACTTCGTGTGGCTGTCAGCCTAAATTTTGGACTGAGCCACTTGCTTATTGTTCCGAGTTTTGACATGAACCAAAAATCTGCTTTGTATGCCCTTATTGCAGTTGTGTACATGTGTGAGCGCGTGTGCGTGTGTATGAGACAGGTCTCTTTCCGAATGTGAAGCCCTTGGCTATGGGATTATGTCTTTGTTGTGGGGAGTGTACTTGGCTATGCTTTGACAGCGTCAATTGCAGCCCTCATTCAGCTCTTGGAATATGCTCGGTTTCCATTTTGTGATCCGTATGAGAAGCTATCACACTCTAATTAAAATTGATTACAATAATTTGTATTGATTGCTGTGTGGCACGCACACAAGTTTACTCAATTCTACCTAATTTTGTCAGTTTATTTTGGGCTCTCAACTACATATTAATTTAATTCGGAATTTCATTCTCGCTTCTGCCATTTGTGACCGGGCAATAAACATCTACTTTAAAAAAATATTTTTATATTTGAGAGCGCCGAACTCGTTTTCTGTTTTGACCAAGCTATTTTGGATACAAATTGGAATACAATATCCATGTCATTCGTCAGTTAAATAAATAGTTAATTTGTATTTGTGAGCAACACCTTTTGGTCCTGGGGTTCATTGTCATAGACACTAATTAACTGCACGCTATTTGACCCTGCGGCCCATGTTTATTGATTGCCCATTACGTGTGTTGTCTCAACTATCTAATGACTTATTTATGCCATTGAATGTCTTTGACATTTACTGTAATTGACACTTTTGGGAGGTCCAACTGATGTAAATCTCTTGATTCAAATTGATGCTTCTTCAACTAGCAGATACAATTGGTCATTGAGTCATTTCTTTATTAAAGCATTTGCTATTGACGAATTCATACTAAAATATTACTTTGTAGTAAATATACCTATCAAGTGTGAATTCGATATTTCTGATGATTATGATTTTAGCATAAACAATTTGCAAAATGATCAATTAAAATAATTGAGAAATAACTACAACAATTTGCACTGAAATAATTAGGGACATTATTGAGTACGAGTATTGTAGAGTTAATGAAAGTTTAAGAACTATTTAAATGAATGTGCAAAATCTGTTATAAAAAGTAAGCTTCCCAAATATTGTATAAGAACTCCTTGTGTTAGTTTTCCTTCATGCTGACAAAATCCACTATTTATATGCGAATTTTACAAGCACTGCGGGTGCACTAAGAGAACGTCATGATCCTGCATCCCTCGCTCGCCTCCCACTCTATGCAAAAAGTTCATGGCAAAGCTTATGCCACCCTTGGGTAGGCGGGTAGGGCGCGTCAAGTGCATTGGAATGTGTGGCAGCTGCAATTGTGCGGCAATAAATTATTGTGCAACACGCAGACGGCGGCCTCACTGACTCCAACAACAACAACAGCAACAAGGATACCGATTTCGACTCTGGCTGTGACTGTGACTATGACTGGATCCCCGAGTGAGTGAGTGGCAGTTGCAGGTTCTGTGAGTTGGGGCATGGCATAATGAATGCTATGAAAATTTTTAACAATTTTTTAACTTAAAAATTACGACAGCGCTGACAATTTGCCGTAAAAAAGTAAAGCGAAGGAAAGAGGCGACTCCGCCTGAGGGCCGTCAGGGGGAGAAGTGCTACTGCTATGCTGACTTTGCTGATTCGAATGCAGACTCCGAAATTGCTGAATCCGTGGGACGCAGCCTTGATGGAATCAGGAGTCTCGAATCCCGAGTCCCGAGACCTCTTCCTGTGCTGACTTTTGCTTTTGTTACACCCATTTGATGTACCTTCAATTTGCATGTGGGAGTATGCGTACGTGTGTGCTCGTCTGCTGCCAGTGCAATATTTTACTTGCCCAATGTGCTGGGGGGGATTGTAATGGGAGGTGGGAGAGTGGCTGGTTGATGGGGTTGGTTGAGGTATGGCTCATTTGTCAAATGTCACGACTTGATGATGCCATTGTTGTTTTTGTTCTTGTTGCCGCCACTTGCTGCATTGTCGTCATTTAGTTGCACATGCAGATTTATAGCCTCGTTGCATCAGTTATTTATTCGTATTTATTTTAAATGCAATCATCCCATTTATGGCTTATTTCCCCCCACGCATTATTTTAAAACAAAAACACTGTCAACTGTCACTCAAAACCCATCGTGTCAGCTTCTTTCTATTTTCTACCTGATGCGTTAGCGTAACTTAAGTAAACATATCGTATTTCTAACAAGGGTTAGTTGCCAAAGAATAACACTTAAAGATGTGCACACCCCCTGCGATTGTAAAGGCAGGGGCAGGCGAAGGTAAAAGGTGGGGATGTTGCCCTGGCGCAGACATCAAACAACCCTCTGTGCAATGTCAACCTGAATCCTGAACTGGAGGGAGGAATGGGGGAAGAGGGCTCTCACTACTCATACAATTTATGCGTTTTTAAAGATTTCTATTCCTTTCGCGACTCTGTAGACATTTTCCTACTTTTATGTGGATTTAATTATACCCTCACTGAAACAACTTTGACTATGAGCTTCCGTACATATTCTATATCACTCTCTACTTTAATTTGGTTTTTACAAATCTTCCACATTTTCAACAGCATTTTCTACATCTTCTCAGTTAGGGCATTAGATCTTCGTCAAATCAAACGTACTTTTATTTGTTTTTCCTTTTTGCTCTGCATTTTTTGGTTTACCGCTTGCCTGCATTTCGGCTGTGGCCCTAAGAAAATATTATTCTTTAATTTCTGCACTGCTGCATTTTGCCATTGGTTCGTTTTTAGTTTCTCTCCACGTTTTCTATTTTTCACTTTGTTTTTTTTTGTCCGTTGGCAGCCAAAAGGCGTAAATATACAATGCATTTTTACACCTGTTACGCATAGGGTAACAGGGTATGACAACTTTCTGTCAATCGAAAACGTAAGAAGGAATTATCTCTTGATCAGCATCGACAGCCGATATAGCCATGTCCGATTATAGGAACACCTAGATATTGGCGGCTTTCACACTAGATCAACCAAATTTATGTTATATTTGCACGCTGATCAAGTTTGTTTTAGAATTTGGCCAGACCCCTCGCAAAATGAAGTCTGCTTTTAAATCCAGAGTTTTCATTTTTGGTATGCACACTAATTAACAGCATCTTAATGATTTCTAAATCATAAAATACTTTGGTAGTGTAAAAACAGGGTCGTCTACATTCAGTTCATCAGTTATGCCATTTTGGGATATATTATATTAATGGTATTAATAAACCTCATAAAGTGCAATTAAGCTTATTGTTTTCAACGTAGAATACTTCAATAATTGGTAAATTTTTAATACGTTTTTCGTATATTCTCGTAGAATAGTACATTTAAGTGCTCGCTCTTCATTTTGGGAAACGGGTATCTGCCAGTCGAGCAGATTCCACAAAATCTTTCCCACTTTTTACTGTTGATGTTGCTGTTGGCTCGATACTACCTTTGCTCGTATAGTACAGTGTACGAGTTAGTAGTGCGAGTTGTGCCTTTGGCTGAGCAACTGCAGAAGCTTGCCAAACTTTCGATTGCTTCTTTTATGCGAAATTCGTTGCATAAGTTTGAGCAACCATAGCCATAACTTTCGAATTGGCGTAAAAACTTTTGCTTCACTATCATGTAAGAATCTTTGAGATTTTTTTTTTTTTTTTTTTTTTTTTTTGAGCTTTCTCTCTATTCATCTCAAGCTGTTTAATTGTCAGGCAAATTTCGTGGTTCATTGAATTTTCGTTGGTTGAGCAAACTTTCTTTTAGCTTGAAATACAATGTTACAATTCAGTTGAATTTTCTCCATAAATTCAAAGTTTCACACAAAAAAGAAGAGGTAAAAAATTTAAAAAAACTTAAGCTTTCAAATAATTTGATTGCGGCACTTTATAAATTAATAAATTAATCTTAAGACATGTGCGATTGTTGGTTGAAACTGAATGCCGGAATGCATTGCAATGCTTTTGAAAACTGCCGGGCTAAGCATATTCTACGAATAGACTTAAAAAAGAGTCGTAATAGGGGGAAAGAAGCCTTGTCGTGTAGACGTGTAAATATTTTGCCAGTCTGCACAGCATTAATCATATTAAACGCGATTTCTTGTGCCGTCATACAGTGCGTATGATTATTACCACTATTATTAATATTATCATGTGCCTGACTGCCACCAACGCTCGCGGCTTCTTTTTTCCATTTTCTTTTTGTTGTTGTTGCCACACGTTGCCTTCGTCATTGCAATTATTTAGAAAATCAAAGCACGTGCGAGCTGTGCTTTTATGCGCTTACTCGTGTGTCTGCTCGTGTGTTTGTGTGTGTGCACACTAAAATGCTTTGAGCCGCTTCGCTTATTATACCACATACCCACACAAACACACACTTACATTTGCAGAGAACCACACAAACATTGCACAGTTGTTGACAGCTTCAAGTTGTGAGCTTTGTTTGCGTTTGGAAAGTCAAACGGTGTGTGCAGTCTTTAAGGGGCGTTTCTCTTTCCTCGATTGCACCAATAAAATGTAGTAATATTATGTTTTAAAGTTGGGAATATTATTGGCTTGGTTGTTATATGATTTAGGTTAATTGGTTTCTTTGTGAACATATTCCGCTTTCTCAATTGCTCAACTCTCATTGTTTTACACATTTATATATATATTCTAACATCCTAAGCTGAACTCGAAATTTTTGCATACTATTTTTAGTTATTTTTGGAGAAACATGCAGCTGGGAACTCATTGCGAATAAGTGTAACCGTGGTTAGTCAGATCAGGACATTAGGAACAGGTTTACAGTACGATTCGATTCTGGTTTCATGACATTGATGACAAGAATATTTTAGAGGACATGTCTCAACACCTAGGGTAAATTGTAAGCTGGAAACATTCAAGCTCATCTAATATGGTTTTCTCCATTCCGTTGCAGATGCTTTTATAATGTTGCTTGTTGGAGCAAGTCTCTGCTGAAGAGTTTTGTGATGCACCCATCATTAGGGATGCGTGGCACACTGACCGATGTTAGTTCCGTGAATTTTCACTAGGCAGCAAAAACGAGCTGAATCTGGAACGAGACCGCCAACTCTACACCTTAATGTACCCATCGTTCATTTTCATGATATGCATTGGATCTTCCTGCAGTAGCGATGAGCCCCTGAATCTCTGAAAATTATCCCAGTTAACGGTGTACATTTCATCCGGTGGACGATTGAAAGAAATGCTTATGTTTAGGGCAAGTGCGAAACCGGCAGCTAGTAGATCTCTTAGACAGGGCAAGTAATGATAGAGCTCCGCTAAGTAAGAGACTTGGTTGACATCGTGGCCGGATAGCCGGTAATGCTTGTTATCGCTGAGTTGGTTGTATTGGGAATCTTTAAGGCGTTCAGGTTGTTGGTGGGTATATCATCGAAACTCAGTTGAGAAGGTTGATATGATTTTGCAACTCAGCATCCGCTGGCGGCCGTCTGACCTGTCTGAGGCCAGGAAAGCGATGTCCATTGTGGTGAGGGAGCAATCTCGGCTTATCACCAGCAGCCAGCAAACAAAAAGGTGTAGATCATATGTAGGTTTAAAGACCTTGAGATATCCTTCAGGTTACACTTCGATTTGTTATATGTATCAGATATTAAAATGACGATTGTGCAGATGTGATTTTACTATTACGCAGAACGGCATTAGGAGTGTTTTTAAAGCTTCTACAATAGTGCTAGTTGTTATGCCCTATGATAGTCATTGCATAAATATAACAGAACGCAGATTGACCAACCAATGACTCTATCCTTGCTTTTCAATAAATTAAATGAGCTGGGAAAGATGGGATTGATTTTTATTTAATATTGTTGATTTGCTTGCAATTAATTGAACAACCAACAAATATTTTTTGTTTAAAATATGTTTAATTTAGTTTCCAATCAAGATAAATGTAAAATGAAAACAGTTTAATTCTTTTTTCTGATCCACATGATATATTAATTACTTCATTTTATCTTTACGTTTGTTTCGTCAGATCTAAACGGTTCTGCAAAGGGCTTGTCTCATAGTTATGTCATAGTCATGGAGTATGTTAAGACTAAGTTGACTCGAAATGAGCAATTTTAAGTTAATCATTTCTAATTTCCCCATACGCTCGTCATGCATTAGCATATAGATGTGGACACTGAAATATTCAGCAGACATAAACAACAAAGTTTTGGCTCTTGTTGTTAATCCACACGTTCGCTAATGAAATATCCATTTGCCCCACGCCTGTCGTCAGTGTCTTCCTGTCAGTCAGCCAGTTCATGTACGTGGGCATAAAGGGTAGGTGGGGTGTCATGTATTGGGGGAATATAGAGGAGCTTATGTCTTGTTCGGCTGTCTGGTTGCAACTTTTGCGGCAGCGGTTTTAATTTAAATTGACAACATCAAGCAGTTAAGTACTTGCAGCGACATTTTAATAGCTTGTAAGCCTCGGGAGTATCCAAAAAAAAAAAAATGACGCTACAAAAAAGACGCTGCGCCACGAGCTAAAGGAAATAAATACAACGGACTCTTATTTATATATTCCCAAACGTAAATACGCGCCATTTTATTTGCCTGACTGCTTTCTTTATATTTTTTTTTAATGTTTGTGCATCCCGCGAATCATGCGCATCTCGTCTGCTCATTTTGCCTTTTATTTTTATTTGGCTTCTTGTTTGCCCCTTGCTTTTCATTTTATTTTTAAGAAATTTGCATAAAGTGAAAACAAGCATTTTAATTTCACTCGACGCAGTCAAAAAATGAATTGTACGACTGCATATACTCATACTCATACATACGGTGAGTTGGTCGTCGTAGTAAACGTTAACATTTACCGTTTACCTTCCCCTATTGGACCCGGTGTGGCCAAACAGCAACTCCCCCGAGCAGTAAAAACTTTTACAGCAAAGCATCCATTGCAAAATAGAAATGAATCAATTTCCAGTGACGAATATCAGTTGCCCTCACAGACATACTAATTGACTAATTAAACTTCAACAAACTTCAACATAAAGTAGGTAGAAATAGTAGCTCGAAAATAGTTTTCTTGGATCTAAAATGACATAGTAAAAATTGCTTAAAATACTTTAAGATTAAAAGTTGGCTTATTTAATTCACGGCATCTCAAACATGAATATCTTTCTGCTCTATGCTCACAAATATTTTGGAAGAATTTTATATAATATGTGAAAAACACGGGCAATCTAATTCCTTATGGTACACAAATTTCAAAACATTTTTAAGGTACTCGTTGAGAAGGGCATTAAATAAACGGTAGCGTCAGCAGTCGTAATTGTTGGGGACCTGGAAAAAAGCGCAATGGCCACAGACAAAACAAACCAATTTAAATTAGACTACCCGCTGGGGTCGCTGCTAGTACAACGAGGGAGGGACTAATATTTGAGGAAAAGTGTTGAAAACTTTTCCGAGCTCCAACTTTTGACATTCGCAATGCACTAAATGTAAATGCTTAAATTTGAGCTAGGCTAGTTGAGAAAGTTGGGGGTACAGGGGTGGTATTCATGATAAATGTGCATTTTGTTTTCATTTGAGAGGGTCGTCGAAGGAGGTGTGTTTCTTTGAGAACCCACGTAGTCTATGAGGTGCCATTATGAAAACAATTTCGACAGATAACCGCAACCAGAACTTAAATTCGTGCAACATTTGCTCATTTCAACTAGTTAGAGAGAGTAAAGTTCGGGATCGTTTTGTTTGAAATGGGACGCATGCCACGTTGGCAGTTTAATATAATTTAAACCTAAACACATACCAAAGGTTACATACAATATGTGTGGTTGTTGTAATGTGCATGTGTGTGAGCCACTGTCAGGGGTTATTTGTGTGCTCTTGTCAAGTAGCCAACCGTCTGCCTTTTGACGCTGCTGGCCATAAATTACCAAGCACTTGGAGCAGCATCTTCACAATTTGGTTAGTCATTTGCCTGGCCCCAGGCACAAACAAAACTATTAAGTGGGCATAAAACCTTCTCGCTATGCGATATGTGAGCCATTGGAATGGGATTGGAATACAGACGACAGCGAAGGACCCCAACATTGAAGTACCATTCATAGAAGCAGACACAATCCGACGGGTTTTACAACTACAACATCAGTTGCAGCTCTTCCCGGCTAATGTTCATTAAGCAACCCTAAAAAAGTTCTGTTGAAATATAAAACAAAAAAAGTCTCTTTAATTAAAACTTAAATAATAGGTAAAAATGGTCTATGGTCAAAACTAAGAAAAATGGTATATATAATAATATAATAATATATTTCTAAATTCAAATTTTGAATAAATATTTATAATCTTCATTTAGACATTCTTGTGGAATTTAACATTACACTTGACTTGATTATACATTATATGTTGAGAATGTTAAATACCATAAAAACAAGTAAGAAAGCTACTGTAGAGCTTGCTTGACTGTGAGATACCCGCCACCCAAATTTAATGAATGGAAGAATAAATAAGAGCAAACATCAAAATATTATATTTTTTAAAAATATACTGAAAAATATACTAAAATTTTATTTGTTCGGTTTATTGAACACCATTATTATGTCATTGAGTGACATAGCAACTAACCATGTGCAGCTGCACCTGATTACGCCTTATAAAAGTAATTCTTTAATATCTTCTGTGTTTTTTATCGGATTGTAACCAAATTTTCAGAGATCATTAAGATGGTGTGTGATGTACGATATCGTTTATCGATGTCGTTTTAGCTTTAAAATAAAGCTTGCAATTCGGTTTTTTCGATTTACGGGGGTGGAAGGGGGCGTGGTCAAAATCTAAACAAATTTGATCTGCCTACAACTATAAGACACAATATCCAGAAAAATTGGTTGCTCTAGCTCTTATAGTCTCTATGTGTTCATACGGAGATGGCTACATCGCCTCGGCTTTTGGCGTCGGAGATGCTTCCTTCTGCCTGTTATATACATTTTTGGTTGCCACAAAGTTATAATACCCTTCTACCCTTTGGGTGAGCGGGTATTAAAATACAAAGACTTCTCTAGAAATCCAATCAAAAATGTATCCTTCTGATTTATAGAACATTTGGTAGCCGACTACGTTTTAATTCTTAGTTAATCACGTGACGCATATCAATGACCATTTTGAAGTTTATTGCCAACTAATTTTGCATTGATTTCAGTAAATTAACATTTAATTGCTCGACGCGATTCGTGTTAATTTTTTAAATTTATTATTGTTTATTTTATTTTTGTTTTGGTGGCAATTTATTGGCTTAATTGAGGAAACAAAATGAAAATTCAAATGCAAACGTGGCCAATTGATTGGACGTTCTGTTAGTTCAGTTTCTCGCTCCGGGTCCGTGTATGCAATGAGAGCAAACGTGTGCTGTTTTAATTGGTTGATGTTAAATGGAAGTTGCAGGAACGAGCTGTCAAATAAATAAAATATAGCCGCACTCTCGATATGTATTTGTTTTAAAGAACCAAAGCAGGAAAAGAGCAATATGAGGCAAAAAAAAGTTTTGTAGCAACTTTCAAACTTTTGCCAAAGACATTTTCAAGTGCAAAGTTTTTGCTAGGCAAGTGAAAATCTCCTGGGGACCGGCCACCGGTTGAATTGTTTGTACAATCCATATAAGGAGGAAGAGGGAGATGGAGGTAGTGTAAGAGATGGCAGGGGAGTAACAGTGAGTGCTTGCTGCTGTTGCTGTTCGAGGGGTATACAAGTATTTAGCGAGGGTTGACTGGGTAGTTCAGGGGGTGTGTGGGCAGGGTCGTCGTCTGTCGTTCGAGGTCTAAAAAGTCAATCACAATTCCCAGTGCAATCAGAAGACGCGTATTAATATTTAAAGAGGTCATCGAATTGCTTTCCAGCCAAATGCCAAGACAATTCGACTTGCCTCGTACAGGCTGAGCTGCTGCTGTTGCTGCAACCTCGACAGATAAGAAGTGCCACAAAAGGCGAAATGTTAGCAATTTGTGGCCTGCAATATTTTCCACTTATTTGCCGATTTGTTGCAGCTAAGTGGCTAAGCTCAATGGCACTGGCTGAGTGGCCGCCTTAGCAACCCCCTCGATAAGATATTGTATTGGTTCTTTCTTTCCCTTCTTTTATGACTGGCAATTTGGATCTTTATGATTTGCTGCATTGTCTCAGCTGCCAAGTTACCACATCGTTGCATTTTTAATGCCACATCGAAGATACATTTGCATTTGACCCTCAATCTCCGACTGTCTGTTTATTCTTTTCCGCACTTTTCCGCTTTTCGATCACAATGCCAGACATGTCTGGAACAAAAGTGAAAACTTTCGCTTCTTGCGGCCATTCAATTACATTCTGTTGCCATCAATCACCCCCGAAAGTTCAATAGTTTTCCCCACGGTGCAAGAAAAACCTTTGCATTTGTTTTTCCAACTGCGAGTTGTCTATTGTTCTCTCTCGTCTGTCTGTACTCAAAACTATTTGCATTTGAATTATTAGTTTTTGTTACTGATTTCTCTATAATATTTGCACATTTGCTACACTTTCGACACTTTTGATTTATCACTGGTTTAAAACATAAACATTTAAAGTAATCTTCTGTTTGCTTCTTCAGATTGCTGACTAATCAACCATTTGCTCTTTCATAGTTTGCAGATTTTGACATTTTAAATAGACATTTTATAGTCAAAAATTTATAGAAATAGAATAAGAGAAGTGGGATTTTGAATACCCTCTTTATAAAATATGGGCTAGTATTGATTGGACTTTGAATGAACTTTTATATTCATACATTCTTAAAAGCCTTGAATTGTAGTTTTAAATGTTTTTCCTTTCCGTACAAATAAGATCTTATTCTGCGAAACGCCAGTCTCATCAAAAGTTGTAGTTTATTTTATTAAAATTTCTTAAAAATATACACAATATTTTTGGCAGAAGTTTTAATTTTGTTTACAAAGAAACTTGATGGAGTTTGGTTTAATTTGTTAACCCTGGCTCAACTTAATTTATATGCCAACTTTTAATTCCGAATGCCCAAATGAATAAAACAAAATTATGCAAAAAAAGAAAGCGAAATAAGCAAAGCAAACGAATTAACACTTTGTCCGTTCCCGTCATTCCCTACTATATTTATTCCCCTACTCCATCGTTCCCTCGGCTGCACACTGGCATAGCCCGCAGAGCGAGTTTTAGGGCCCGCAGGGTGCTGCGAATCCGGAACTTCCGTGCAGTGCTCAAGTTCTGTGCCGACGGCAATGAGTTCACAAAGAATGCCAAAAGACTATGAGTGCAGCAGCAAGCTGTGGCAGGGTGCACCAACCAGAGAATGAGCGAGAGAGAGAGGAGGTGGCATATATATAAATTTGTATTGTTTTTGTTTGTGTGAGTGTTGGTTTTGTTGTTGCTGCTACTTTGTTGTTCTGGCGCGCCAAAGAGCAAACACAGTGAGCGCAAAAACCGCAGCCACTAAATGCATTAAAAGCCAGCTCCATGAAATGGAGGCGTTGAAAATTGTGGCTCTGTGTGTGCCGAGCTAAGCGCATATATAATATTATGAGGCGGGTGCGATGCGGTGGGGAGCTTGGTTGCGGTAATATTGTAACGGCTTTTGTGTATCGCAGCCAAGTTTCGAGTTTGGCATTGTTTTCCTGCACGGATATCCTTAATGAGTGAAAACTGGGCTAAGGCTTGAGTCAGCAGCAGCAGCAGCAACCATCATAATTATATCCCAGTTCCCCCGTCATGCCTTCTTTTCCATCTCCACCGCTTTGGCCATACAATCCCCCTCCCCTGCGTCGGCTGACAGAAACACACTCGACTCTCGACCGTCGAGCGTCGACAGTTGAGGATGATGATGCCGCCCCCATACTTGAGTTGGCGCAAAGTCCTGTGGACTGTAGCACTGCCTTCTCGGGCCTCCCCCTGCTTATCTGACCACATGCGCACATAAATCTTGCCCTGTTAGATGAGGGGAATGGGGGAAGTGCCACCTACTGTTACGCTTGTGTAATTATCATTGTGATCACTTTTCAACAGTGCGAAAAACTTTTGTATTAAAAGTAAACTTATGACAGACAACGCACACGCCAAGTTCGCTGTCCAAGTTGTTGTCGAGTCCTGCTGCATGCAAGGACTTCCCAGGATTCACTCCGGAGTCCGGATACACACACCCACACGCTGCCAGTGGCCATTGTCAAGTGTAATTTATCATTCAGTCAACGTCCTTCGATTGCAGTTTATCATCCAACTTCGCCCCTGCGGGCAACCTTGTCCAGAACTTACTTTACTGGGTCGTCTAGTGTAATTTTTCTCTATCTTGTCGCTCTCCTTTCCCCTTCCTTTCTTCTCCTCCTCAATGACTTCGTCATCGCTCACCCATAGCTCAAGGAAAGCAAAAGCTGCGTTAGAAGCAGATCTGAAAAGCGAATGGCAAATCAGTTCCTGACCTCAGGTTGTTATTTTTCTTGCCAACACACACTTTAAAGCCGTTCTGGGGCAGATAATTGTGAGGGGTGGCTTGGTACGGCGGGTGGCTTGGTAAAATAGCAATTAACGAGGATTTCAAGTCTCTACCTGCAATAATCGGAAATAATTGAAGAAAGCAAAAACAAAAAACAGAATAGAGCATATAGAAGGCAACAATGGAAGCTCCCCCTATCAATGGGAAAGTAGAACATGGGGCTCTTTAAAGGATGTTTGTACGTGCAATTTGTAACATTTTAATTGTTGTTTATATAGCTGCAGTCTGAGTCGAACGAACTGATTAACTGCTTCATATACAAAGAGCAAAGAGAGGGTGATGGGCGGTTCAGTGGCTGACATGGTGGCTCGACTTAAGATTGCAACCACAGGCAATTGCTGATGGGGCCAAGTTTGATTGTGCTGTTCAATATAAATGACATTAGTTCTCAATTTACTGGGCCAATGATGTGGACTATTCGAACTGCAGACAATGCATATAATGCTGTTACTTAAGGAAAATGGGAATGTTACTAATTAATTGGGTTTGTGATATAAATATTTGCAATATCTTGTAATTAACTATATTATTGACACAATATCACTGACTAACAGTAACATAGAGAGGAATATTTATTGAAAGTTTTGAAAATCAATCAATACATTCAATGTACAATAACAAATAATTAATTAATTTTAGCGTCTGTCTGTATTTAATATTACAATTAATGACACTATAACTAAACTTTAAAATTGTCATTTTTTCTATTCGTTACATAATTAATTATTCTTAGTTAATAAAAAATTTAGTTAAATCTGTGTTTTATTATACATTATTTGGTTTCATAAAAAACATTTTCGATGCTTGCCACAAGTTGCATGCAATGGCATCTAACGGTTTCCTGTGGGCAAATATTTGAAATTCGACTCGTTACTTTTCGAAAATTTTCTTTCTCTCGCTCCATACCGACATTCTCACAGTTCTCAGCCTCTCGCAAATGTGTCAGCGATTGGGAGCAGCGGAATTTGGGAACTCCGAAAAAGTGAACTCTTTGCTCCAGTGCGCAGACTCAACATTTAAGCCGGCAGATTTAAGATTCAGCAACAAATGTTGTTTATGCCGCACTCAAAGTTGATAATAAACAAAACGTGGCAAGTGACAGTAAATCTAATCAGAGACGTGCTGATAAGAACGAGGATACTTGAGTACAATTTGATGGCTTGCAGAAAATACAAAGAGTAGGAAAGTGTTGCTTAAACTAATAAATAGTTAGAATTCAATTATTGTGTAAATATTTAAATTTAACAATTGTTAAGGAAGAGCATAAAACATGTAGTAATAAGTAACTGTGGAGCATTACTCTTGCTTTGGAGCTGGAATCAGCTGATTGGTATGTTGCCTGCAGGAATTTCGCTCGGATCTCCGAAAACACGAAGCACGAGCCAGTTGCCGAGCGCAGGCAAAGCCGAGTCAAACTCACCACTCCATCAAAGGGGCAGGAGGTGAGTGGGCGACAAGGGGCAGCATAGCTGTAAACTGTTGGCCGTTGGCTGTGCCACATACTGGGACTTTGGCTGTGGCATTCAGTTGAGTTTTGGTTACTGCCGCCAACGGTTAACGGTTGCAGCAGCGCGTCGCGTGTTTAAGCTACTTGCCACTGCTCTTGCCACTTGCCACGGAAAGTATAAAAGATAAACAAACAGTTGAGCTTGTGAGTGTGTGTATGTGTGCCTGTGTGTGGCAAGTTGATGCCGGTTCGGTTCGATTTGCGTTTGCAACAAACAACGGGATTTTAATTTAATTGTGTGTTTCAAATGCGGGGCACACGAAACATGCGAAATACAAGCTGCCACCTGGTGGCAAAAACGATGCTGATGCCGCGCAACATTTTGGTGGCAAACGGAAACGCAAAAGCAAACGGAAACGGAAGCATTTAAGCAAAGTGGCTGCTTTCAAGCTCAGCGACTGTTTGCCAACATCGCAACATGTGTGCGACTCCCAAATCTGAGTTGTGTGGGTGTGTGCGAGTGTAGGCGTGTGTGTGTGAGTGTGTATGTGAAATGCTGGGCAAACTGAGCGCATTCTAAAGCCGGGCCCAGAAAGGCAAAGCCCAAGCCAAAGTTGCAGCACAAACTTGCAATCAAATACGAAAGCGAATACGAATCCGAATCCGAATAGAAGAAAAGGAAAACGAATACTAAGAACCACACAGCAGCAATCCTTTTGTGACTGCGAGTGTGGGCTGGCGTGTGTGGCAAGCAAATAAATGCTTCTCCAACGCTTTTTTAGCCATTTTATCTCAAGTCGAAATACTGTAAAAAATTGTAAAATGGATTTACGTTTCGTATTCATCGTTTTCCTGCTGAAGTGGACGTATGCACAAGGTAAGTCCATATCACGAGTTCTTTGGCTCCTTCATGTTTATACACTCGGACCTTCTGTATGTCTATCTGCATGTGTGTGAATGTTGCATTCTGTTTGTGCAGCTGCTGCTATTGCTTTTGCTGCTGAAGTGCAGTTTCTCGCATTTGTTCAAGTGCCGCCGCTGTTGCTGCCGCACGCGTTGCAAATACTCGTGCTCGCTTTGCCATAGAAAATGTGGCTGGGAGCCCACATGTAATATGAGTATTTATTATATACTTACACGTACATACATATATGCGTGGCACTGTAATAAGGTGCATTTAGCTGAGGCAACAGAGCGGCTGACCTAAAGTGTGTGTTTGCGTACTTGCCACACGTACGAGTATTTGCGGCAAAAGTTTTGCAATTCGAAAAGAAAAACTTTTGAATACAAATGCAAATGCTTTACATTTTCCCTCTATTTCTGTGTCTCATTTACTATTGATGTTGCGACTCAAATGTGAAAGATGCCAGGTGTTGTTAAGCACCAAGTATAGTTCGAATGTGTTCTCAAGCACAACGAGTATTACTAGCATCGTTTAGATTCACAAGTATCGAGATGAGTGATTCTCAATGCATTTTTGTAGTTAAGCAGTTGATACAGTCAAACAAGGAAACATTTATATTGCTTAAATATTAGTCAAAAAATTTAAAAACTTGCTTTAGAAAAAAAAACAAAGTGTTATGGAAATTTTTGTTGAAAATATAAAATTAGTTTAGTGAGTCTAGAAGTTGACCTAATATCGGGTTTGAATATTTTTCGAAAAGGCCTTATTTAGTGAGGACAAACGTTTCTAGTAATGCAATAATTTATTTATGCGTACAGAGTCTCTTATTTAAAAAACTTTACCAAATGAATTAAAAATACTATTATTATATTAAAATAATATTCATTAATATCATGTATGCAAAAATGTATATACTTTGCAATTTCATAAAACTGATTTCAATACAACTTCTGAGAATAATATCTATGCAATCGTTACAAAATTTCAGAATGTAACTGTCGACAAGAGGCAGTCCAAAGTTTAGTTAGTTGAACTAGTTATGATCTAATGCATTAATTAAGCGCCTTTAACTAAGCAAATATAAGTTATATGTACATATATATCTCTTAGTTAAGTTTCACTTAACTCTCATTTACTTTCGCTCAAATAAACTTATTTGCTTGCTTTTCATACGAAAACTTTTGCCAGCCACAAAACAATTTCCGCACTGTGCCGCCAAATTCTCCCCAGACTGTCCGCCCTTGCCACTTCTATGCCTTGCTCAGATACCCCCTAGTTGCTGCCTAACAACCCAAACAAATTAGGCAAAAAAAGAAGAGGCGAATTGTATGAAACAGGCCAGAGTCAGAGTTAGAGCCTGAGGCCACAGCAAATTATGAATGAGTTCTTGTAGCTCGCATATCTCTTTTGAGTTCTTGGCTTTTTTGTTGTTCATTTTTTGGACTGTTGCATAAAATATGCGCATTTAATAAGCCCCAAAATGAATGTTAGCCAAAAAACAATAAGAGGCCATGTAAATGGCGACCCTCAAAAATGAAGCGAACCGAACTCACAAACGGAAACGAAGCGACATAAAACAAAAGCTTTTCACCGCAAATAGCACAAAAGATATAGCATACGATATCGAATTTTAACATATATAAATTTTTATGTGTAAAGCAATATATACAAATTTGGTATTTTGTTTAGTCTGCCCTTGACGGTTGCACAATTTCCTTGTTGAAATACCCTGTAGTAAAGTAATCATGAAAAATGGGCAAAAATGAATGGGAATCTATTTATGGTATAGTTTTTTAGTTGTCTATTGCATCCTAGATGTCTACAGAGTATCTCTTAGCTGACTCCCATTGTCCTACCATGCATTCACTTGTTGTCTCCTGTTCTTTTGCCTCATTTTTGGTTAAGGGCTTTTTTATTATTATATAGTTTGATGCATGTAAACGAATTCAATTGAATAATATCCTGTCATTTTGCTGGGTGGCTTCCTCCTCGGCTCGTTTGGCATGTCAAAATTGTTATCAGCGCACGGAAAAATTTCGCCATGAAGCAGTAAATAAATAAACCCAGAGCAAAAACGAAAAGACGAAAAAACGCAGTTGCCGCTACTCTGTGGAAAGTATGCAATAAATTTTTGTTGGGCAACATTGCAAAATTTATTGGCATTTTAGTGGCAGCAACTCGCACGGATTCGATGTGGGCGTATGTGTGTAATGCTGTAGTATCAAATAAAACAAATTAAATACTTTTCTTTATTTTTTTCGGCAACTTTTTGCGCCAAGCTGTAAGCTATAATATATTTTTTGCTCGATGCTTTACGCCAAAGTTTCAGCCTTTTCTTTAGCTTAATTTATAAATTATTCATTTGACTGGGAAGCATTGGGCCAATTATCATTTTCATTGCAAGAACTGAACTCAGTTGTTGTTTGTCTGTTGTCCTGGTCCCGAAAAAGTAGGCTAAAGCAAAGGCAAGCAATGCAAACAAATACACAACACAAGACTCATACGACTCGTTGGCCCCACAGCAAAATTAATTTGTGTGTGTGTGTGTGTATGCATGTGAGTATTTCTCGCTCATTCTTTCTCTCTCTAGCCGAGTGTGCGTGCGCCTATATTTATATTTGTTGCTGTCTTGTGCCTTGCGGCCAAAAGCGTCGGGCATAAATTTATTTGGCAAAAACTTTCGCAGACCGGAATATTAATGAGTATTTAACCTAAATTGTTGCCTTTGATAAGTGGCATGAAATGTTGCCCGCCGGTATCAATGTGCCCCAGACAGTTATCTTACTCCCATCTTCTATCGCCCACCCGCACCCATTTTCTATCTATCTGCTACTTTTGTTATAGCTTTTACTAGTATAAAGAGTATGTATGTATGTATATATGTATATGTTAACATGGCCTGCTCTTTGGTGCGTTAAATTACTTTAAAAAAGGGTTAAAATTATTTTATATTGCCCAGACAATGCTTGCCTTTAAGACTTGGCCGAAAAGGATTTAGGTCTGCAAACAATATCAAGAAATTCGTCCCATGCTCTTTTCTGTCCATTTCTTTGTTGTGTTCTTTTCTGGCCGTGTAATTTTGGTAATAAGCCCAAATGTATTATGTACCAGCATATTCCTTTTGTGTTCCCACTTAATTGAGACTAAATGCAAAATTATGACAAAAAGGTATCGTACTGTTAAATAACTTGGCAACCGTTCAACTAATTGAAATGAGCTTGCAGTTTATTAGATTTGCAGACATAAAATATAAAACAAAAGGCTCTTTTTGAATTATAAGCGGATTAATTTATATTAGTAATAGAAAACTCGACTTTTTTCTGGCAAATCGCCTTAGCATTTGCATTCAAATGAAGAACAAAAACTATTAAGTTTTCCTTATAACTGAATTGCATTTAATCTCTTCATTGTTGATAAATCTTCATATAAATTAAGTCATGCAATTACTGCAATAAGCTTTGAAATAGTGCATTTAGCTTAGAAATTAGTAGCGTAATAATTAGTGAGAATGTATTTGAATTGTACAAAAGTTAAATCAATGCAGTTTATTAGGATGGACTTTAATTCAGTTGCATTTGGTATTCTTCGTTTAATTGAGTATCAATTTGAGAAGCAAAAACAAAATGGCTTTACCTTCGGGGCAAATAACAGACAGACAGACATTTTTGTGTTAGAGATATTCGCAAATTTTAATTAATTTCTGTAGCAGTTGGATTGCCTGTCATAATACAAATAGCATAAATACTTACACACACACCAAGAAATACTCTTCGACAAATAAATGCACATAAATAACATGTCCTTAGACAAACAAATCATTAGGCATAAAGACATTTATTTATTTATCTAACGTATCTTTTATAACAGTGTGTGTGTCTGAGCATGAATGAGCAAATAATCAAGCCACATGCAGCAGGTTATGCAGGACTCTAAGCTCGATTGTTATTTGTCGCCTTTCAGCGCCTCACATAATGGCAAAATTTTGATTAACTTAATTAAGTGAGTTCTCCTTATTTTAACTCACACTCTGACGCCTACATCAACAATGAGAACACAATAACTACCATATCGACAATGCTTATCAACAGCAATTGATGTTCTTGTTGCGCTAATCCTGGCACAGCTTGACATGATTACCCGCTGAGTCTGAACCTTTGTGTGCCACACACAGTGCTTGCCACATGAAATCATATTTCATGCCATTATGCGCAAAACTAGGCCAACAACAGCAACATGAACACAGCTTAAACAACAGCAGCCAATTGCGTCTAATGAATTGAGCTAGTAAATTTTCTGAAACAGCTGGCGAGGCGCAAAGGCTATCAAAAGTTTAAAGTGCCTCGGAAATGGTATAAAAAGCGAAGAAAAACGAAATAAAAAATGAAAATATAAAAAGTTAAATATAATTGAACTAGGCGAAGTTCTGATACACTATAAAAAAGAACAATTTACACTTTATACAAGAAATGAGGTCAAATGCAGCTTGACATTGCTGGAGCCATCTTGTGAATCATGTATGACAAATGTCATTATTTATTACAATTTTTCATATATTATATTATAATATAATATAATGCATATATAATATTTGATATTTATTTATAGAAATCTTATGAAGACTACTTAGTCTTAATTTTACATCTAGAGTATTTCCTATGAAATACTAATAGTTAAGAAGAATTTCGCACTTGCAATATCTTATACCAAATTGGTTCCCTTTTATTTATCAGCTCAGATTTCTTCCCATAGAAGTCTGTCTTAAATAACTTTAACTGCATATCATATTTAATATGCTCATTGAAATGTTGCGAAATAACTTGAGAATGGGCGAGACAACAACAACTTGGACATAAACAAGTGTTGAGCATATTTTTTTATGGCAACTTTGGCATTTTACTCCTTTTTTGTTCTTATTGCGGCGACCCTGGCGCCAAAGCAATAATAAAGCATTGAGTGACCGACGGACAGTTAGTGTCTGGGTCTGAGTCCTTTTCCGTGTCCGTGTCTGGGTGCGGGTCTAACTGCGGGGTTAAGTATGCCGAGAGGCCGTGGCTGATGTCTGGAGGAGACCAGAGGAGCCGTCATCGTCTCGGGACAGTTGATGCTGTTGGCTGTTGGCACTTGCTCGCATTTCTCGCGCATTTTTCAAATGTTTACCCTTTCGACCCTTGAGCTATGCAACCGTCAACGCCCCCGCGCAAAGTGTCATTGACATTTTAATGTGCTAATGAAGATGAGGGCCAAAAGCAAAGCAAGCGCAGTATTTACAGTGCAAGACAGAGCCACTTGAAGAGAAGAAAGCAGCAAAGCAAAATACAAAAATATGCTAAAAATATTATAAAATTGTTATAAAAATAGTCAGGATACTGTCAACGCCACCGCCACCACCATCGCCATCGTCAACGCCATCGTCAACGCCAACGCCATCCTTGTCGCCTTTGACTCGCGACATGGTCTCATTATGGAGGAGTGCGGTTTTTAATTTTTATTATACGTTCACATTTTGTACACTCTTAAAGGCTGCTCAAGGACTTGCGGTGTTTATGAGTTGTTATGATTTTATTTTATAACATTTTGGTCTCCCTCTAACACTCGGTTTTATCTCCTTGTCTCGTTCGTTCACTTCGCTTGCAGTCAATTATGTCAAAGTTGTCAGTTCAGAACGAAATTGCAAGGGCTTTAGCGTAAGCAGCTTTTACAAGCAGCTGAGTTTTCAGTACAGAAAAAAACAAATGTAAAATGTAGGTTATGATTTTAAAAGCAAAAAAATACTGCAAAACTTTCGCAGTCTCGAAGTAAAAGGGCAATTGCAATAAAAAATTTTGATACGTAACTCAAATTGCTTACCATTAAAGTCGTATAAGAACACATCTATCTTGTAAAACTGATTTAACGAGGGAAACGATTAAAAAAATTTAAAGAAATAACAGAAGTTTCAATGACCGACATTTGATTTTATTCCATGTTAAATCAGGCAATAATAATCAAAAGAAGTCTATTATTTTTTTGAGTTTTCAATCACGGCAGCTTTTAATATATAAATAGCATGTTTAGTTAATAGTATTCCTGATAAATTTAATTTATCTTTTAATGTAGGTAAAAAGCCAATTTCCCGCATAAGTCGGCAATTGACTTATCCAGCTCTGAAGTTCCTTCTCATAGAAAATTTTCGATATTAAAAATTGTATTAACATTTTTAGTATTTTTCCACGGAGCCCCAAAAGAGCTTTAACTATGCCTTTAAAAGCCCCTACTTCTTCCACAACTTCAGGCACAACTGAGGCAGCAACAACCGAGGCACTTAAATTTTAAATGCCATGACGCAAAACCCATTTTGTTAACCCTTTGCTTTTGCTCTCCCTCAACTCGGCACTGTCTCTATTGTATATAAGTGTGCTTATATATATGTTTTTATGACTTTACGCCAACGAGTCATAATTTTTGCCAACTCATTGCCTTTTGAGCCGCAAAAATCTCGGCAAGGCCAAAAAGTGACGCCTAAAAGCGCGCAGGAGTTTTTCTTCGTTTTTGCCATTTGTTGCTTTTCGCTTGGGTTAAAGCAGTCCTAGTTTGATGGGCTCAGCTGTTGTTCCAGAGAGCCGTGAATAATTTATCAACGTCAGCAGAGGCGATGATGAACACCATCCGAAATGCCAGGCCAGCAGATTGTCAAGTCTGCCCCTTCCCTTCTCTTCGTCATTCTTATAGCAAACTTTGTTGGACTATCTGCGAATCGATACGGCTGTGGACTTGTTGGACTGAGGTGGCCAAAGAAAAGAAATGGCCATAAAACTTGAGCTTTTTAACAAGCAAATCAAATGAAATGAATGAGCAGCCAAAGACGATATGGTCTCATTCTTTATGAATGGACTGAACTGAACTGGACTGGACCGTATCCTGTTAAAGGACAACAGAGCTGACCCCCAGTCAAGACGCTTATCAATGCTAAGCATTCTGCATTGTGTGTGTGCTGTCTTCACTTACCTTTTCTCCTTTATTCTCATTTCTCTTTGTGTGTTATATGAGGGGACAGGACATTTTATATTTATTAAAAAAGCGTCGGCAATTCGCAACGTTGAGAGACCCTAATAGGCATCCGGTCATAAAAACATGAATTGTGGCTCTTAGCAGCAAATCCAATTGGGCATAAATCGGCTTTGTTGTACTCCGAATCGAAACGAGCAAAAAAAAAAAAACACACGAGCACACATTAAGGACCTAAGGTCCTCTCCGAATTTAATGGCATACACCAGGAGCGGATTCGAGCTCGGGCTTTATTTTATGTACATTTAAGCACAATGCGCTTATTGACTTAATGACAAATGTTGTTGGCCATCAATGAGGCCCGATAAGATGCCTCGTTTTCGTTTGCAGGAGCAAACTCTGACGCTGGCACTGTCACTAAGTCCTGGTTACCATTGGTAATTGGCAAAGTGCTTCAGCTGTGCCCCGTGTTGGGCATTATAATAGAAGATGCACTGCAAATTGCATTGCGGCTGTCATCAGCAGCCTGACTGCCTGCAAGTGCCTTCCTCTACCTCCTTCCATCCCTATTTATGTCGTATCTCTTCTAGTTGTCACCCCCAAACAATTCAACTTGAAGTCTGCCTTTAGCTATTTTTTCAAGGATGTTTACAAATTTACAACACGAAAGTGAATTTTCTTTCAATTTTGTTGCGCTGCTGCCTGTTTTGTCGGCAAGAGCAGCAGCTCCAAGGAGTTGACTTGAGTCCTGTCGAGTCGAGTTGAGTTGAGACGAGTCGTGTCTGCGTCTTCTTGCCTGCCAGGCAGGATGCGCGCCTAAGTAGTTTTTGTATAATTGCACTCGTCATTGTCGTCCTTGTCGACATCCTTGTTCCTCCCGCCACCCTACTGACGACTGCCCTACGGCAGAGAAACAACAACAGCAGCAGCAACAACAACAACAGCAATTAAGGAATGTTAACAAGCGCACTTTTCAACTTTGCTCGCGGCTGTTGCACTTCAAAGGTGTGTGTGTGTGTTTGTGTGTATATGTGTGTGGGACACGCCCCTCTTCGTTGCGCCTACCGACGTGTGTTAACATATTTGCGACAGTTTTGTGGCTGATTTGAAGAGGCATTTGTGTGAGTGTGTGTGCATAGCGAGCATAGTTTACCTAGGCGTATGCTCTTCAAAATAAATTGAGGGGTATACTCGTAAGGACAGGTAACAATAGAGAAACTTAAGCAAAAGATGATAATGCCGACAAATTGATTTTAAATACGATATTATTAAAGAAATAAAGAATTAATTTTTGATTAAAAAAATTTCAATTTCAGTTTATAAACTCGCAATCAAAATAATTTAGTTAATCACTCCTTTTTAAAAACTTCATTATTAATTTATTAACATTTATTAATTGTCCTAATCTATTGTATTTGCAAAAATGTATTCAGTGCGTCTATTTCTCTATTGTCATTTGCAAAGCTCTCAGCTAGACTTAACACTCACTTGAATTGAGGTATCGCATAGTCTGGCAAGGGGGCTGAGAGTTTGCATACTTGAAGTTTGTTTGCCGCATGCAAGTTGCGACGTCCTTAATTAAGAGTTGATTGACAAACATCGTTCTAGTCGCAAACACTTAAAAATCAATTTGTTGTTGTCGTCGTTGTGGATGTTGTTGTTGTTTTAGAGTGTTGTAGGCAGACGCTATGCATGCGTAATTAAACAAATCTGAAAATAATTGAAACTTTTCGACATAAATCCCAGACATAAACACCCAGCGCACAAACACACACACTGTCTCTGTAAGCATAGTTCTAGTCGTCTATCAGCTAAACTATGCAAGTTGTTGTTGAGCTTAAAAATTCCCATGTTGACAATTAAGTTAGCAACAACGACAGCGACAACAACAAATGCCCAACACAGACTGAGCAACAACAAAAGCAGCAATAGCAAAATGCGTGAAAAGCACGCAACCCTTACAAAGTGGGTGCAAGTTCTAAATGGGAGGGGGGCAGGACAGTAGCTGGTGACAAGCAACCAGCCAGTCAGGCAGGCAGGCAGCAGGCAGCTAAAACAAGCTCCCGCACCCAAAGCCAACGATGACAACTGGTTCGGGTTTCGTTAGCTGGTTACAGTCAACCCTAATTTACTTTTAATAACTTCATAGGCAAAGCCGAAGCAGGACGGGGCGAGAAGCCTTAAAAAGTGTCCTTTTACACATGAACTAAATACACATAAAGCGTTAATTTCGATTTTGCTTAACGAGGGTTAAATGTGCTATATACCCGCCCTCTTTGAGCCCTCCCAAAGGCCATTGTCCAACTGTGCGTATACGCGATATCGATAACGATAATTACACATGCAGACATGTCAATGCATTCAGGTGAGAAATTCAATTTAGTAGACAGACGCAGAGGCTTAAGTGTGTGTGTTTCGTGTATGAGTCTGCATTGGGGGAACTTTGTTTGAACTTACCAAAAAAAGAATAAGAAACTTGGGAATGAAAAGTTATCTAGGCACGTTGAAAATAAGATGCCCTTTCAGAAGTTGTAAAGATCCTAAAGTATATAGTTGACAGGAAAATAATATTAATGAATTTAACGAATCGTTGACTTTTATTCTCTAAAAAAAATATCCAATAATTTATACTTATACAAAATTACTTTATACGAATTCCGATCAATAATACACATTCTTTATAGCTTTGTTGCTTGCACATAACGTGCTTAAATTGTAATACCCTTGGCAAAGAGTATAGGAAACATGAAAGTGAAGATGGGGCAGTATCAAGTGGTACTGTGGTGCTGGTTGCATGACTGAGTGACTTTCTGTCACGCCACACACAAACACAATGGCAAGACGAGAAAGTGATGCACAAGATGAAGCCGCATCTGCAGAAGTGGAAGTAGAAATGACAGTAGAAACGGAGGCATATGACAAGCTCAAGTGTCTCGCAATCGCATGTCCTGAAGAGCAAAGCGAGCAAATCAAAAAGACCGAAGCACACAACAATTCTTCTACCGCCTCCCCTTCGCCTTCTTTTAGCTTGCTGGTGATTTCATGTGACGCCTGATGCCAACAAGGATCCCTGACATGGCTGCTTTTGACAGTCGTTTTGCAAACATGTCGAAGCCATTAAGACAATCATGCGTTTTTCCTGTATTTTTTGTATTTTTTTTACATCAAGAGTGTGACACTTTTTCTCCATTTCTTTCAGTTTTTTGCATGCGTTATTCACTGTCTCTCGTCTAACCAAAGTCCCTCTGTTTGCTTGTCTTCTCACTCATTCCATCGTATTCAATTCAATTCGTTTCGTTTTGCTTTTATTTTCAGACTGTTTTGTTTTTGAAAAATGGCTGTCGCATCACTTCTATTGTATTTTTGGAGTGTGCGGCTCTCAATGGTCTGTTGTATGTGCACTAAGTATGTGTGTGTGTTGGGTGTTTGTCACAAAGATTTATGCGTTGCAATTTACACACACACAAAAGCAGAGTAAAACGTTTGTTTGACGCTTACATTGAGTGGTATGTGGCAAGTGGAATGCGGTATGCGGCAAGTGAAACTGCTGAAATTGAGGAAATGGCAACCATAAACTGCCTAATGCAAAGGCTGGCCGCCAAATAGACTTTCATTCTAGCATTCATTCGCTTGTTTATAACGAGTTAGAGAGTGTCATAAATCTCTTTTGTTGGCTGTTGTTTTTTTACTAATAAATAATCGAATTGAAAATTCAAATTTATTATTATTATTAAATAACTAAGTAAACGTTTATGTATGTATTTAAACTAACAATTTGAAACTCACAATTTGTGTATTAAAAATACACAAACTCAATATTCAATAACATTCCAAAAACTTCAATTCCTCTCCTGAAATTATTTTACGAATTTTATCCGAAATTACAAAATTTGAGTGTTAAATTAATTTTTATGTCAATTGCCCTCAATGAACTGCAAACTATTTGATCTCCAGTCTAAAAACCCTCATCAAATTATACTATAAAACTAAAATATTATTATGCAATAAATTTGTAATCAAAATGTTGAAAATGAATTCGAATATGTTTGTAATATAATACTAAAATTTATTAATAGGAAAAGTTGAAATGACTTTTGAGAGCACACAAATTGACTCGATATTTAACGAGAAGTGTAAATAGACTTCAGCCACGTCCCTCAAAACAACCACACAAAAGTCAAATCTATTGCAGCATAAAAAAGTTGCGAGGACCATAAAAAGCAACAACTATAAAGGGAGAGAAAATTAAGCGAAGGCGGAGCACAAGTTAAAAAGTAAGGCCAACAACAGGCTAGAACGAGAGGAGAACGGAGGGTATGACTATGGGCGGGCATAACGACAGATTGAACCCTTCGCTTTTAATGCAATTAAGTTTAATTGAAAATTTTCACTCCAAATTATGAGCCGAACGTGTTGTTATGGAGCTCTCGACTCGACCGAAGGACTGGCAGGAGGGGAGGTATAGATAGAGACAGAGGCACACCCCCGCAATCAGGCAGATGGAAATTAACATGCACACCCATTCAGACACACATACATACACACACACACACATAGATATGTAGTCATGTTCTATGGTGCTTTGCACGTACTGATGCCCAGGATGAGGTCCAGGAATGACAGGATGAGTGAAAGCAATCAAGCGTCCAAATCACTAGCCGAAAAACCGAAGGCAACTCAAAGTTTGCTTTGATGCGAACTGAAGAGCCGTGGCGGCTTGTCCAGGACTTTATTACAAAACAAACAAGCAGCTGGCAGGAGCAGAACGAGTAGCAGATTGCAGAGGAGCAGCCTCAGTTCCAGTCCCTTGTTGTGTTTCACTCTCCTGGATGTTTCATCTTCACCACTTTGCCCGCTCGGCATTTAACTTATCTTTTATCTTGATTGCTGTTGACGATGACAAGGATAATGATGATGATGGCGTTGGCGTTGCCGCTTCGTTGAGGTCCTCTGATTTTAGTTTACCTGCCTCCCCAACCCCCAACTGGGAATATCTGTTTATATAAGCGAATGCCGCTTGATTTTAATTAGCATTTGACACAGCAGCTTAACACGAATGAAAATTCTCCTCTGATCCAAATCGAGATGGACGTTTTGTTGGCCAAGGTAGTGCCAGGTGCCATAAGTGTGGATGCATGGTTGGTGATCCGGGTATTTGCTGCCTAATGAGCCATCACACGACCTGGAATTTCAAATGCTTCGAATGTGCATATAAAAATATCATTTGGCTGCCAATAATCTTATATGACCTACTGTAGACTTTTGCAACGTTTTGTGCTAGAAAACAAATGGAAAGTATACTTTATACTCTTTAAAAGATATAAAAATTGCATTTTGCAGTAGCCGTCTTTAAGGAACTCACCATTTTTGAGCAGGGAGAAAAATAATCAAATAACTTGTATTTGTGTTTAATTAAATTTGTTTATAAATAATGGCTAGAATATCTACTTTATCCTCCTTAAATTCTAACTCAATAAACCACGAACGAATCTGAAAAATATTTTGCAATTCAATTTTCAATTGTAATAGTGAAAATTTGGTTACAATCGGATAAAAAACATAGAAGTTATTGAAGAATTTCTGTTATAAGATGTAATCAGGTACAGCTGCACCCGTTTAGTTGCTATGTCACTGAGTGACATAATAATGGTGTTTAATAATCCTAATAAAGTGGTGCCAAGCTAATACTTTCGATCAAAGAAAATTTTGGTACATTATTTTGGTATATTTTTCAGTATATTTATGGATAATATAATATTTCGATGGTAAAATTTGGTGGAGGGTATCTCTCTGTCGAGCAAACTCGACAGAAGCTTTCTTACTTGTTTGATATAGCATATATATAATATAAGATTCTAATCATTTATTTACTTAATTATAGTCTAAAATTGACTTTAACATTATAAAGATTTCCTATAATCAGATCAACAGAGACTGATAAAACTATAAAACTTATATTAGGAATTTTAATTAACTTTTCCTCGAACTTTTTTAAAGTCAAGCCCAAGCAGCTGCGAAAATTTAAGATGCCCTGTAGAGCACACAACAAAAACAGAGACTGGAATAACAAACACAACATACACACATGTACGAGTAATAGCAAAACTTACTCCCAAAAATGTGCACTTGCGCCCACTTATACACATACTTACACCTAGGGAAAACTGTTGTATTTGTGAATGTTGTCGTTCGATGCGCTGTACCGGAAAATTCAATGTGAAAAGTTTGCATTTGGCAAGCGAGTGGGCCATGTGAGTAAATGTAGGTGGTAGATAGATGTGTCTATGTGTGTAACGGTGACTGGAGGGTGGTTCCTGACTCTTAGGTATCGTCAAGGCTGCAAGTTTTTGGCCAGAAGCAAGTGCAATTGCATATACTTAGTTGTATTTGCATCCACAGACAACGCCAAATATTGGACACGTGTTTTTTTCAGAAGAGTGCAGAGTGAGAGAGGGAGGCAAAGTGGTAAGAGCAGGGTAAAATAGAGGCAGGCAAAGTAGGGTCTGACTAACTGCGGTTGCAGGTGGCCTACGGGAATGTGGAGCAGCAGTACAAAAGTATCTCTGCCTGCCTGCCTGACTGACTGACTGACTGAGTGGGCGTCTGGTTAGATAGATATACGAGTGATGCAGCTACACAATCGTCCTCTACACCCGACCCCTCTGCAGATGCTAGGTATGTCTAAAAGTATTTGCACATTCGGTTTGTATGTGGGTGCAAGTCTGGGTTGTATTGCATTTGGGATTGTAATGCATTTAGTGGGCGCTCGCCAAGTGGGCTAAAGTTTACCAAAGGAGGAGTTAACTCTATCAGGCAAAACAGGAGTGGGGTAGGGCCAGTCTGGCGGTGTGGAACTTTGAAGTGTGTCAATGCAAATGTGTGTGGCGTTCAGTCTCTCGTGTGTTTTGAATTATTTATATTATTTGCACTCTATATGCAGCTTGGCTTAGTTCAACAGGCCAGTTCAGCTCACAACCAGACACTTTTCCTCTGTGCAAATGTTTTTCTGCTGCAAAAAAAAATAAAAATATGTACAAGTGTATATGTACACATTTGGGAGTGACGTTGATGCCAATGCATTGCATTCTCTGACTCTTTGCATTTATTGCATTTCACATTTAACCACAAAAATCTTGACTCCCGACATGTTTACAATATGAATGAACATGGCAATGTCACTCCATAATCCAGGGGCGTTGTCGAGTTGATGGAGGAAGGGACTTCTTTGTCTACACAATTAGAAAGAGTGTCAAAAAAACACACAGCCCCTTTGCACCCAAAAATAGAGAAAAAAGCAATTCATTTGCCAAAACTTGTGAGTCATTGTCCTGTCCCTTCTCAATCGCCACCCAGGGACAACCCTTGCCAGCTGCCACTGTTAAAAAAAATGTGCTCTAAACGTTGAGAATTTATAGCCATACTCGACTGCTGGGTGTTGTAGTCATTGTTGTGCGTCGTTATGATTCATAACTAAACAAAAACTTTTCACAACATCCCCGGAAACAATTTGCTGCACACGAATCGTTTACCAAACTTTAATTTGACTCATTTGCGTTCTACACGAAGAAGTTTCTATTGGGCACAATCCAAAGAAAAAACAAAATAAACACAAACCAAAAATACTACACAATTCTCTTGAAATGAAGTAGACTTCGTCGAGGTGACAATGATATAATCGTTCCTGTTATGTTCACTTTGGTGGTTGAAACTAAATTTAACAACTGAAGATTGTTAATAAAAAAAACCAACTTGGGGGTGAAAATGAAAAAAGTGTCGAAAAGCTGGGCTTATTTTGTAACATTGTTGATATCGTCACGGCTTATCTTTTATTATATTTACAAATATGACGGTGCATTTACCTTGAGTAGTATTGCTCTTTATAATTTATGGAGAATACAAGGAAAGAGAATATAATATTGATTTAAATTTGGTTATTTTTTATATTTAATTGTGTGAATATACAACTTGACTAAGATAGTTTATTAAATAGTATAGTATAGCATAGTATTTCAATGTAATCTATGAATCTGACTTTCACTATCAACACTAAGTAGAATATAAAAGCTAACATATGGGATCATATATCGATCCAAAAAAATTGTAGAATAAAAACAAATAATTAACAATGTATCCTGCTGTTCTGTTTTATACTTAAAATTTTCATGAAATACCTCAACGATTCCAACTTTCGTTTTCTTTAATAAAAACTAGAACTTAAGAACTGTGGCTGAAAATGAAATTTAACTTCCTTTAACTTTACACTGTTTTTCACCTTTTTAGCATGTGTTCTTTTCTACCTTCACAAATATTTTGGTCTAGCTTTGCATACCGTAGCTGGCCCTCAACTAGATAAATTTGCTAAGCAGCAGCTGTTGTTGCAACAGCATGTATATACATAAATTATAGCGAAAATTTAATTATCGCTCTGGACGTGCAAGAACTACTCGTAACACAGTTTCAGCTGGGGAAAACAGCCATAGAACTTGCCCCAAAAGTATGCTACTAAAACAATTAGCAACGTTCTAATTAAAACAACAGTCAAAGAGGCAACAACAAGAGCAGCAGAAGCGAGCAGCGAACAGCTCGAGGCCCTTTGATTGATGATGATGTAAGGAGATGAGGCGTTGAGGGGAGGCGCCTTAAAGTGCTTGCAGCACATGGGGCAGGGCCAAATGTGGCGACGCGTTGAAGGCGCTCTCTCTTAGTTCTTGGCATTGTTTTTTTGGCCGCTGGCAACAAACAATGCAGAAAGCATGCAAATGTCTGACATTACACATACACACTCATATGTGAGTTGGAACAAAAAGAAAATGTTGTAGGAAATTGCTGCAAATATTTTGCTTGTTAAGTGAAACCCAGTTTCGAAAACGCTTTTCCTAGCCATCGACGGTTGGGGGGAAGAAACTGCACTTTGAATTTTTCTTCAGGCATTTTCCATGCCACGAGATGGGGCACTCATAGTGCAACGTCTTCGTCTAAGTCGACATCTCCGTCTCCGTCACCGCCATCGTCTTCGTCTCCGTCATGTTTTAGGTCCGTCTTGCTTCTTTGGGTTATTTTAAGTCCTTTTAGGGTCCTGGCACTTTTGCATTTTGTATAAGCGCTTGGAAATGCCTTTGTCGTTTTAGCAATTTATGCAAATTTTGTGCATTTTCCATGTTGTTACATTCTTTGTATGCTTGGCCAACATATTACACTCATATACATCTACCATAGCCACCATCCTTGTATGTGTGTGCATATGTGTTAGCTTGCATATATGGGCTATGAGTGGCACGCAATTAAAACTAAATTAGTAGGCCTCTGGGCTAAGGCGTATTACTGAGAAAACTGAGAATCAAGAATGCAATTTTCAATTTTCTAATTGAATTATTTAGTCGCAAGTCGTTTCATTAAATGCACACGCAAACTTTGGTTCAAGTCGTAGAACAAAACCAGCAACAACTTTGGCAATGAAGCATTTGAATAAAAGTAATAAAATAACCACAGCAGCAACTGTACTTTCTTTACTCAATTAAGAAAAATATTATTTTACAATTTGAATATGCATAAATTTTTTTGAATTAACATCATTTATTGAAGCAAAAATACTATTTTTGGAAACCATTTATATTGCCGCTAAGACCTTTTATTTATTGTAGTTAATCTATTTGAATTTATTTTAATTTGTCGAGCAAGAATATTTCAGGGAATATGTTTAGTTGTAAATGTGAGCTTCTTAAAGGAGTCTGTAAGTTAAAAATATTAAAATTCACTCAAATAATTATTTGCTTAAATATTAATTTCTTTTTTCTTCTTCAATTACTATTTTAATTGGTTCTTTACGGTGGATATGTTTGATTCATAGCACTGCATAACCATTTTAAAAGGAGTCGAGTCGAACTCAGTGTTCTTTCTTTGGGCTCTTATGACACTCGCAATCACCGCCCCTTTCGATGTCATTTATAAAAACAACCTTTTTTAGGTGTTGAACATTACCGCAGGGCACAACCACAACCACAACCAGCAGCAGTGGCCAGGGTCCTGCTGCTTGGTCCTTTCGCCTGGTCAGCAGAGATATGTAAACAGCAAAAACAAAAGCAGCAATGAAGGCGAGAAAAAAATTCGATTCGAAACGTAACCTCCACGATCCAGCAACTTTGGCTCTGTAGCACCCTTGGTGTTGCCACCCACATCCACACCCACTCCACACATGCGACATTTAACCCTCAAAGTGCGCACATTGAACATTTCGGCTGAACTTTAGTTACGTTTTTTCTCGTTTCGGGTGTCGTTTTGGTCGTTGTTTTGTTTGCGTGTTGATTTTTGGCCTGGACATAACTTTGCCAAGCGCTCCGCACTTGAAGTGTTTTTATTTTTTCATTGCTAAAATAACATTGACATGCGTCTTGCCAGTGAGCCCGTGAGGCAAAATCAGCAGCAGCAGCAACAGCAATTCAAACACGCAACATACGAAGAGGATTCTCCCCCTGTTGCCGTCCAATTTCTATTCGATTTACAGTTCGACTTTGTGCAGCGTCTGTTGCATGACATGCAGCAGTTGCCTCGAGCTGTGAGGTTGTTGTTGCTATTGATATTGTTATTGTTATTGCTTTTGCTCTTGTCATGTTGCTGGCAATGCAATCAACAACAAATGCAACAGCAACGTCAACAGCAACAAAAACAACAGCTCCACTCTTCCTTATTTAATAACGTTTCAATATTCCAACATTTCTGACATATCAATTTTCAAACGGCGTGGGAGCTTACAGTTGTAAATACATTGGCAGAGAAACAGATACATTTATGTATCTGTATATATATCCATATATATTTATATGAAACTGCAATGATTTCTACTGCGCTATAAACGGAAAGTTTTGTGTTGTCGTCCAACTTGTGTACGTAGTTGCTATCTTTTTGATTGTTGGGTGCGTGAGTGGATGAATGATTGTGCGTGTGTATGAGGCACATGAAATTGTTTATATATGACATGAAAATTGAAATTTATGTATATTTGCAACTGACAACTGAATTTGCCAACTACCCAAACATACAAGTTGTATGTGGTAAGGCAAAAGTGTTAAATACTTATAAGGATTAAAACTGATCTGACATGAACTGCAGAGCTTTTCAGATTAAAACAGGTTGCTCACAACTATTTCATCAGCAACAACTACTCAGCATAACTGTGGGAATGGGATTGCCATTGGAGATTATGGTATTGAGCATTGAAATAGTATGTTTTAAAAACAAAGACTTTTTAAAGATTAGAATGGATTTGCTTGACTTAAAAGGCTGCTTCAATTTGACTTAAAACTATTTGGCATTAATTTTAAATTAAATTGAAACAGCAGCTAGTTTTGCTAATACCTTTCTTGGGGAAAATCTCATTTAGCGCTTAAGTCCTTTAAGACTCTAAGGCACGTTTCTAATTTGTGTATGCTACATGGCTTTATTACTCAGAGTATTTGGAGCGTAATTTGAATACGTTTCATTTGCTGTGTGAATTGCATTCGAAATGCTGTTGACGAATGTTTTGCTTGAATGCATCTAAAACTATGCTAATCCGCTGCTTATCTCAGTTATCTCAGGCTAACATGCCCCCAAATGACGACAACCTGACAACTTGACAGTCTGTGCTGTGCCCTGCTCTGACCTTACTCCCCTCTAGTTAATTTTGCAGTTTCACATTATGCAAAAACAAAAAACTACTTAACTGCTAAGCTGCCTTGCGGTCCTTTGCCGCATATGCAAATTCACACAAATTAATTCCAAACTAAACCTTTGAACAGACAGGGGATTCTACACACACACACACAAACATTCTTTTAGCTGATACAGAAATTCCCCTGCCTCATTGCGACTGTTAAATTGCAACTGCAACTTCATTTGCAACGTCAACGGCAATGCGCATTAACATTGTTTTCATTTGATAGGGAGCTCTCTTTTAACATTTGCCAAACCGCTGACGACTGACGACTCTCGACTGACGCAGCGGAAAAGTATAAGCCCGTCGTCCCTTTATCCCTTATAACCTTTCAGCTTGCCACCAATCCCTGTGCAATTTGTATAAAAAAAACGTTTTAACCTCTTCATTGCTCTTTCTACATCTCCTTGCAGGTTCACATCCGCCACGAATAGTGGAACATCCCATAGATACGACGGTGCCACGACACGAGCCACTGACGCTTAATTGCAAGGCAGAGGGCTCTCCCACACCCACCATTCAATGGTACAAGGATGGTGTGCCACTGAAGATACTGCCGGGCTCCCATCGCATTACTCTGCCAGCGGGTGGATTGTTTTTCCTTAAGGTAAGTCCAGACAACATGACAGTTTTCCCATATCGCAAAGAGCGCAATTTGAATACTCTCACGTGAACTTCCTAAATTGGGTTACACTGTATACATTACAGTTATAAATAGCTAAATATAATACATATATTTTTTGGATATAAGCAGAACACTGTAGTTATGTGCAGATGATGAATAATCACAATTTCTTTAAAGCTGAATATATATTCATATATGTATTGTTACTTTTATGTTTTCCAAATTTAATTATTTTTATTCATATATAACTCTATGAAAATAATCTTATTTGTCATATTTTGGAAGCTTTACTTTATTGAATTTTCTCACATCTTACATAAATATGATAAAGTTTTACCCCTTCACAACCCTGTAAATATTTTTAGGAACAATAGTAGAATTTTTCTACTTTGTTTATAGTAAAAATATGTCTTTAGGGGCAAAACCTCTTTCCGTAGCGCTGTTCACACTTCTATAGAGATCAGAGCAAGCGAAGAGCCGAGCTTTATGCTTTCAACTCACTGAAAAAGTCATTGTATCCATTTGGTAGGAAAGAAATGAGCCTGTGGCATATTTACAATATTTTCACTCGTTCACTTACATATATACATATATATATTTTTGTATTCTCATATTTTTCTCCTCTTTGCAGCATGCATAATTATTATTTTGCTGCTGTCTCCGCGCTTTCATTCATAATAAAAGATATGGCAAGTAATAGAGATGGAAGGGGTAAGGGCGCTGCTTAAAGTTTTTCATTTTGCCAGGCCATCTGTTGAGTGATGAACAAACTAATTGCTTTTATTTTTTCACATTTTGCCCCTTTTATATACTCGTATCTTTTGCAAGCTGCAAAAATATTTTTGCAAGCATTTCGTTGGGTCGGGCCAACAACTTCATTAACGTAAGGTAAACAAACATTAAGAGGGAAGCTGGAGGTGCATAAGAGGGGTGCAAATGAGTGCTGCGCAGAGAACAGAGGGGGGACTCGAGCAGTCGAAGCCAAAAGCAGAAGCAGCCAGACAAATAAAGACAAACGGAAGTTGGCTGGCAACGCAGCAAAAGTCAGCACTCTGATGAGCTACCAGTGAATGTATCTGCTTGTGTGTGTGTGTGTGAGAGAGTGTGGCAGTGACTGGGACAAGAAGCAGTGGCAGCAGCACTTGGACTGAGTACTCAGCAATTTACGACGCAAAAAGCCAACGGCGCGCGTTGATTATGCTGATGATGCAGTTGGAGACGCTGCGGCCAGGACATTGCGACTTTCGACTGGAGCTGCAGCCACATCCTTCCATTTCTCTGCTCGCCTTTTTCATTCACCCAACTGGAACCTGGCACTTTTCACACTCGATCTGGCTGACTGTCTGGTTATGCATTTGCTTTCCCATTTGTGTTTGTATTTGCCCTGATGTGAGTGTATTTGTTTATCACTTAAGTGCAAAAAAGGATTCAGGATTCTAGCATTCCAGCAAATCAGACTTCAGACGCAAGCTTCCGTTGTGCGCAATGCTCCGCTTCCCCTCCCAATCCGTCCATTATTTTGCACTAACTAACGAGGTTTAAATGAATTAATTCGAAGAGCTGAAGCTCCATTTGCGTTTGGATGTTATTTCTCGCTCATTCGCCAGGTTTTCTGGCCACAAATCTCTCTTCCTGGCCATGCGACACTTCTGGCACATTTCTTATAGCCCCATTTCGCACATAAACTTGTTGGTTAGTGCCATCTCATTCTGTTGGCTTAATGAATGCATTTTATTTTGGGCAACTGCACTCAAATTTAATTAATGAATCAAGAGCTGGCAATTACGAGGGTCGTTTGATAAGTCCGTGACTTTTTGAATAAAATATATTTTTTTCGTCAAAGAAGCGTTTTATTTCTCAACATAATCTCCTTTTAGCTCTATACATTTAGTCCAGCGTTTTTCCAATTTTTTTATTCCTTCCAAATAATAGGTTTTCTCAAGGCCCTCAAAATAGTCGTTTGTTTCTGTGATGACCTCTTCATTTGACCCGAATCTCTTACCGCCGAGCCATTTCTTCATGTTTGGAAACAAAAAATAGTCACAGGGGGCTAAATCTGGAGAATATGCTGGATGGGGTAGCAGTTCGTAGCCCAATTTATGAAATTTTGCCATGCTGACTACACACGTGTGCACCCGTGCATTGTCCTGATGGAACAGCACTTTTTTTTCGCCAAATGCGGTCGTTTCTGCTTCAAATCAATATCGAATCTGTCCAAAAGCTCTGAATAATATTCGCCGGTGATCGTTTTACCCTTTTCAAGGTAATCGATGTGAATGATACCTTGTGCATCCCAAAAAACTGTGGCCATGACCTTGTTGGCCGACAGACCCACCTTGGCCTTCTTTGGTGCACGTTCACCCGGAGAAACCCACTGTCTTGATTGTTCTTTGGTCTCTGGTGTGGTGTGGTGGATCCATGTTTCGTCTACGGTAACGAAACGGCGCAAAAATTCGTTTGGATTGCGGTTGAACATCGCCAAACACTCCTTTGAAATGGTCACACGGTTGCGCTTATGGTCGTGTGTGAGCAATCGCGGCACCCATCGCGCGGAAAGCTTTTTCATGTCCAAATATTCATGTAAAATGTGATGTACCCGTTCAGTTGAGATGCCTACAGCCTCAGCTACCTCACGCACTTTCATTCTCCGATCATCCAATATCATTCCATGGATTTTGTCGACGATTTCTGGCATGACGACCTCTTTTGGGCGACCTGAACGTTCGGCATCACTTGTACTGGTACGACCACAACGGAACTCAGTAAACCATTTCTTAACCATTGAAATTGATGGTGCAGAGTCCCCATAATATTTATCAAGTCTTTCCTTGGTTTCGGTGATGGATTTTTTACGCAAAAAATAATGCTTAATTAGCACACGAAATTCACTTTTTTCCATTTTCGTTAAAATTCACGAGATCGTCTGCTTTCAATGCCTATAAAACGCAAACCAAAAAACGCAGCTTTCTCAAAATTTTACAGTCAGCTGTTAATCGATAACTGCTGACAGGAGCAGTGTTGTATTTAGAGCAGGTGCGCGGCAAATACAAAAAGTCACGGACTTATCAAGCGACCCTCGTATTAAACGAATAAACGTTTCTAATGAATGAACTTTAAATTCATACAATTTTATTATTTTTAAATTGTGATAAAAAATAAATTTCGATCAAAATTGCTTCTCAAATGAGATTATCCAAAAACAAAAAACAATAAATTTTATAGGAATTAAAACTTTTACATTTAATACAAGAAATCAGCATTCAAAATTCAACCAAATAAATGCAGAGGGATTTTAATGTTTCGGTCCGCTTTTGTTAGCTGACCCTTTGGCATTTCACAGAGCTCAAAAATATAATACATTTATCGGCTTATCCTGCGCTTTGTGGAGAAACTATGACTGTAGAGAATGCTGCACTAAACTAAAACCCATAAATTCGTTGCTAGAATTCATTTTAAAATTTAAGCCAAGTATTTTTTATTTCATTTTATTTGCGAGTTTAGCGCCATTTTTCTATGTCACTTGCATAATTTACATTCTAATTCCGGCAGCATTTTGCAGTGCAACTACCGCTCTCTTTTAGTTTATTCCATCTTTCCCTTTCATCGTCTTATGCGCTCTCTCCCGAGGAGTCAGAGACAATTCATCTTACTTATAATGGAAGTGAAGCTACTTCGCTCCGGCATTATAATAACGAGGGGCGCCCTAGCAAAAGCAAAATGATAGCCCCCAAGAAGTGCGCAACACTATCAAATTTCCACACAGCCATGCAGAGAGGGAGGAGAAAGGGGAACAAGAAAAATAAAACAAATATGTGGCAACTTTAATGCGGCGCAAAGTTTTCTAGGGTCTGCTCGTCTTTAACTAACAATAAGAGACAAGCGAATGGGGAATTTGCAATAAAGTACAACGCGTGTTTCCGTCTCGCTCTCGCTCTGTCTCTTTCTTTCTCTGCCTCTCACTGTGTGTGTGTGCGCCCCGAAAAAAAAGCTGAAGTATAGCGAAAAGTGACAGTGGAGGAGCGAGCAACAGGGAGACAGACAATAATTTACGTAACTGCACGAAAAAGGACGAAACGACCAGTCAGACAAATGTAGTAGAAAAAGCAAAAAAGACAGAGAGAGAGAGAGAGAGGTTTAAGGAGTGTGAGAGAGATCCACATGATTTGTAGCAACTATGCGCCTGTATTTGTGAGCGCCACTTTGGTTTGTGCCTTCCGCACATCATCAACAGCTGGAAGAGGCGGCACCATCTGAATCTGAATCTGAATCCTTGTGCCAGTCCTCGTCCTCGTCATCATCCTCTTCCTCATGTCCTTGACTAAAAGTTGCCTGGGTTCGGTATTTGTACAACTGTCTGGTGCTCAAGTGTTTGCATGTAATGCGTTCGTTGCTTCTAAATGCTTATTTAAACGCTGCCATGTTGCCACATTTGGCACTAGTTCTGTGGCAAGCTTTAAAAGGCAATCAAAAGCATTTGCTGGCTGCCAAATAAATCATGGTCTAAACCCAATAAGGTATTTTGATAGCGTCAGTTTCGACTTAATTAAAAACTGCAGCTTCAGTTTGCCGCTGAGCGAATCAAGTTAACGCCGCATTACGAGTATGTTACTGTGCCTGCTGCCTGTCCCTGCCACTTGCAACAAGCGAAACATAACTCTCAACTGCCAGCATGTGGAGTACATTTTAATGAGTTTACAAAGCGCTTGACACATTCGCGGCTTCATAAAAAAGTGCCAAGCAAAAGTATTTACGAACCACCCTCCTACCCAGAGTCGCCAACATTGCGTATACGTTATGTATATATTCACATGGACTTTATGAGTGCGCCGCAATTCGCACTTTATGTGCGTTCGCTTATTAACTGAATGTGCGGGGATGCGAACACTTTAAGAGCCGTTTAATGAACGACTTAACAAGTCAAAGTTGTTCCAAGTTGATTGGTCACCCAGACTGCAGGAGAAGGAGCATAGGTCTTTGACTTATTAACAACAGTAATAAAGGTAAGCTCCTGCTGCGCCCTGTAAAACACCTCGCTTCAAGAATTAAAATCCTTTGATGGAATAATATTCAACTTTAAAAAGTTTTAAAGAATATATATTTCTGAAAAATTTCACAGAAGTATCTGTGTAAAACAAGTAGTGAAAATGTCAGTTAATATCGATATTACATTTAAGCAGATACAATTTTATTCCGTTCACATTATGAGCCCAAATACCTCTTTAATTTCTATCTTTATCCTTAAACTGTTAAATCAAAAACTTGTTTGATTTTCATTCCACATTAAATTACCATCTACCTGTTGCCTTAACTAGTTCTACCTGTGATACTAATTCTGTCACCCCTTTATGTCCCAGGTAAAGCCAATTTTGCTGACTGGCCCAATTTCAAGCTCAATTAAAAACATTTAGACGCCACATTTTGCTGGCTTTAAAGTTAAAATAAAATTATCCAAACGCGTACTTTCTCTTTTGCCCAGCTCTCCCCATCTCCTTCTCCCTTTATCTTTAGTTATTTCTATCTCTTTTCATTCACTCACTGAAACGCACACACAATTACAAAATGTAACAACATGAAAACGAAATGGCTCCCAAATGAAATGTTGTAAATTTATGGGTATTTTAAATTAAAACGGAAGCGTGTTTTCAACGCGCGACTACACACAGATACACAAACACACAGAGAGAGAGAGAGAGAGAGAGAGTGAGAGTTGTGTATATATACGATTATACTAATACACACACAGTCAATATATTTTATAGCCGCAGTGCTTCGAGTTTACCCCAAGCCCCTCAGCATTGTTTTCCCCCAACTGAATTCAAGACGCACGTAGCACACGGCAAAAACTGATGTTGTTGTTGTGGCCGTTGTCGTTGCCGTTGTTGTTGATGTTGTTGGTGTCAAATCAGTTTCAATGTTTGCTGGCAGCACGCACAAACAACACAAAATACAACAACAACAAAGAGAGAAAGCGCAGCCAATTCGCAACAATTCGCGTGGCTCAAGTCATTAAAGACATAAATAAATTTATGTGACTTTCGGCGCAGTTTCTTTTCCTTTTCCTTATCCTGTCGCTGCCATTGTCGCAATTCGCTTTTTTGGTCTGTCGGCCAAATTAAATTTCAACAACAACAAGGGAAAGAGTAGCTACACAATAAAAAAGAATAGAAAGTACATATAGATTACATTGTCTGTCTGCACAGTAGGAATTATATTTTTATCTCCTTTCGTTTCCATTGCAACGGATTTAATTTTATATTTTCTATTCAAAAAGAATAGCAGCAGGAAATTTTAAATAAAAATGTAATTGCATCTTTGCATCTTTGGAAGCTGGTAATAATAAGCTTAGTCTTTCGGTCGACGGCAGCAACTTCGCAGTTGAGCGACAGCAGCGACCCAAGGAGCGTATGCTTAATATCTGAATTGCTGTTAAATGCAGGTACAAGGAGTCAAATCAAAGGAAACTACTGAGAAGTAGGTTAGTTTTCACAGTAGAATGAGAAAGATAAGAAGTGAAAGGCAACGAGGTAGAGAACATTTAAATGAACAAGAGTAACCCAGAAAGAAAAGAAGCAGAGGGCAAAGAGAGTGAGATATTTTTGTAAAATATAATTGAGATACTCGTAGAGAACAAAAAAAAACATAGAAAATTATAAGTTTAAAGAGAATAAAAGAAAAAGTAGATAAGGACGAATGATAAAATAAATATTAATTTATGCTAGCAAAAGTTCTAGTTATATAAATAGAAACCAAGGAAAAATGTTTAGCGAGAAATTAGTAGAAAAAAACTCAAATTGAAATAAATAAACAATTGAAGATAAATAGCGATAGGGTTTTGACCACATAGAAATAAAAACTACCATGACATTGAAAAAGACGCAGAATTTAATAAACTAGAATAGCGACTTAGTTATCGCAAAATAAGTGAGTCAAAGACTACAACTAATATATTTTAAATTGAAAACAATTGTTGATATGTTTACTTTAAGTTAAGAGGCAAATAATTTAGTATGGATCTTGTAATTAATTAATAATTATTTGCTATACAAATATATTGTGCTTTGAGCTTTTATCTCAAAAAGCAGTTCAATCAAGTCGCTGTCAGTTCGAGTTGATAAGACACTTGGCCTGCATGTAGAGACAACAGAAACGGGGCATTGCCTGTGGTAAAGACAAAATTTACGATGGGAATAATAAAGTAGTTTGGCTGGGGACTGACAAAGAACTATTGGATATGTTTGAATGTATGTAGTCGTATATTTAAGATCCTTTTGCCTTAAGTTTGCCTGGAGTGAGCGCTTTGCCTTTGAGTTTCCAGCATGACAATTGAGATGCCTGAAGCACATTCGCTTATTTGTTTTACAAAGCACTCCCGCGGCACAACACACTAGCACACACTCACATGCACCCACACATAAGCAAGATTAAATGAAAGAATAATACAGCTGAAGAACCCTTTTGTCATCTTCACTTAGCGCAACACTTAATTTCACTTGGATGAGAAGGCGCAGAAGTTGTGTAAATTGTGCGAACTTTGTTGCCGCTGCTGCAGAGCAGATAAATATGACACACACACACGCGTGTGGACTAATACACACACACACATTCATACATCTTACACATTTTGACATTTAATTTTAAGCGCATGTTGGGGAATTTCTTTTGTGCGCCAAAAACAAATAAACAAACTGAAAGACAAAAACAGTCAGCGAAACAAGAACTTGGGGGTGTTGCATGGATAGACGAACGAGGGGAAGCTAAGAAAGAGGGACATGAAGTAACTATAAAGTTGCTCGAGAGACATTTTATGATTTGAGCACTTGAAGGCAGCAGACGCGCAACAGACAACAGATTGCTGGCTGTTTATTATGGCCAAAAAGACAGGGCAACAAAGAGGACAAGAACATGAGAGATTGCGACAGACTGCGAGTGTGTGGGATCGAGCGAGAAAGCAGAGTGATAGAGGGAGAGAGCAAATCAACGTCTTGGAGTTGTAAAAGCACTTTTTGCTGCCATTTGTAAAATTACAATAAGAAAGCAAAAGCAATCTGCAGAAAGATATCAGTTATATACCCTTCTTGACTCGAATTATGTCAACTAACTGAGAGATAAACTCTTAGAGATATTTTATTTTATATTTGTCATAGTTTTGATTTAAATCTAAAAATGATTTGATAACAGTAATGGGGATATAAATTTCAATTTATAATTTTAATACGCTGCTGTGATGATATCCCAAACAACCTATCTGTTAACTATCTTTAATGTCAAGTATTACTATATATAATTACTATGATATCATCGACTCTTTACTATCCCTGTGATTTTATTGCCCAGACTCAGCGACAACTTTCCTTCGGGATAGAGTATGTCGCTGAAAAACAATCTTTTACTCATTTCAATTAAAATTTGCTCACATTTGGCCCTCAGCTCATTCGTTTTGTTAACTTTCACTGCATGTCTAATATTTTTTGTTCTTGCTTTCCTTTTTGCAGGTTGTCAATTCGCGTCGCGAAACAGATGCCGGCGTTTACTGGTGCGAGGCTAAAAACGAACTGGGCGTGGCGCGGAGCCGCAATGCCACGCTGCAAGTAGCGGGTAAGTCGTCTTGCACATCCACAACCTCAACACTCCACATGCTGCCAAAGGGACGCCACATCCTTGTCAGCGTCGTTGCCCACGCACGCGTTTGCGTTTTTAATATTCTAAATTGATGTTGATTTTTGCCACAGTTGTTGGTTGTGTTGTTGTTGCTGTTGTTGGGCTTCGATATGCCCAGGGCAGCTCCGTCTTTTTTTGTTGCCACTCTGTTAAGGGTAGAGCTCGCTTGGAGGTTGGAGCTTAGAGCTTGGTGCTTGAAGGAGTAGCACCGCCCACTTAACTAACTAGCTGAGCTGCGTTTACAAGTTTTCCGCATGAACGCACCCACTTGTCTTGTCAGAGGTCTCTGCCTTTGGCTCTGCTGCTTCTATTAACCCGTTTTAGTTTTCTCTCGCTCTCTTTATCTGCCTTTTTGCATTTTCTATTTTCACTTTTTTTGTTTTTTTTTTTTGACTTTTGAAGCCTTTTTCAGCTGGTTAGTTGGTTGCCGGGTTGAGTGAACGGATTGAGTTGAGCTTTTCCTTATTTCCTTCCATTTTTTTGGGAGTTCTCTGTGTGATTTATGGGGACACATGGTTAGGGTGTAGCTAGTATGGATATTGAGGTTGGGACAGGTCTAAATGCATGCTTTGACAAGAGTTTGTGCTATCACAACAGATTAGAGAATAACTCACTTAACTTATGCTCGAAAAAATCAGCAAATTTGTTTATGGAAGCTAACCAAAGGACAAATATGGAAAATGTAAGTCTTATAAGCTTAAGAAAATGTTAGAAAAATGTTGAAGGACTGCGGAGAACCCAAACATTTAAAGCAGATTTCCGGCTTGTTATCAAACCCTTTATCTTAATAAAAAAAAAATATATATGTTTTTTGTCCTATTGATGAAGTTAAACAATATATTACCTCGATTAATTTCACATAATCTCAAAAATATAAACCACTTTCACATATTTATCATACTTCTGCAACCCTATCTTACTTTTTTCCAATATAAAGTTACTTTTCGTGATCATTTTTCATAGTATTCCTCTCATATCTGAGTGCAGTGCCTTTTCTGGGGCAAAAGTGGATATTTTTAGGGGTCCCCATTTGAAATCCCAATTGCCCTATTGCCACCGCAGACCGCCACTTTGTCTTTTGTTGGCTAATATTTCTTTTATTTGGCATGCTCTTTCATTTCCCTACCGCCTTCACATGAAAATCGATATTGCTTCCTGACGTTGCAAGTTCTCCTCTTTTTCCTGTTCGCTTTTGTTGCTTTTTATTTTTATTTATTCTTTTCTGGTACTGCTCGTGTTTAGCTTTAGCCTTAGCTGGTTTGGTTTGCTTTTTGCGGTATCCTTGGGGAATATTTTTCAATATTTGCATGTAAATCACGAAAAGCACGTCAAATTTGTTTGCTTGGTTAAAACGTCGTTATTGCGACTCGAGTTAGATGTGGGAGAGCCGTTCACATTGATTGGGTTAGGCAATAAATGCTGGAAATGGAGTCGAGGGTAGAGTTTGCTTTTCTTTTTTGTGTCAATAATAAACATAAGTTGCCCATATTTGATGTTGTCAGCGCAATTTCTGTCACATTACGCATACGCAATGTGTGCGCGCTGTGGGGCAACAAAAAGGAAGGAAATTGTGGAAAAATGCTTTAATTGTGCAGTGCTTTAACATTAATCTTCAGAGAGAAAGCCATATAAATATTGGCTTAACGATCATTTATTAACTCATTATCTGGCCAGCTGGCAGTTTGCACCTTTTCAGCAGCGTTTTTCCGCTTGACTGAGTCACGACCCAATAAGGACCGAGTGGCCTACAACTTTCGCCAGCGCCACTGAACCTGACACTGATTATGACTTTGATTAATTTATTGATGGTTGGCGTGTTTCCTGCTGTGCTGTGCTGTGCTCTCCTCACAGTGTGCCCCGACTTCTGCCCACATTCAGAGTCCGGATACGGACGTCGGGATGGGTATACAAGTATTTGTTGCTATTTCCAGAGCATTAAAAGTTTTTCTTCTCGCTCGCTTTCGTGCTCACTTTCGCCGAGCGTTAAAATATATTTTGATTTATGTTGATTTATAGACATCACTTTAAATTTAATAAAAGTCATGGTTCAAAATTTTCTGCAGAACAAAGCGAGTCGCAAAAAACTAAACCGAAAAAGGAAAATGCGCTTATTCACTTTGCAGATTAAAATACAAGAACATACATATACAATATATATAAATGTATGTTATGTATACATATATAATAAGAAAAAAGTGAAATTTAATTTACGTAAAAGCATCTCGGATTTATTTTCTATATAAGAAGTATAAGTTCTCGTGAATGCACAAAGCACGCTTTTCATGGCAAAAAAATATACTTTGCTCTCCTTTTCAAGTGCTTGCAAGTTACTTGATTTATTATACCAGTTCCCCTCTTTCTTTTTGCTTGTCTGAATGTATGTGTGGGACAAATATTCGCATAGCAAATTTATAACTGTGCAAATCGAGCTGGAAGCAACGTCAGAGCCAGCAGCCGCCTCATGGGGCACGGTGTGCAAATTACAGGTTTGCAATTTGACCACAAGCTTGGAGTACGGCAAGGTGAAAGCAAGTTGAAAGATGGAGTAAAAGAAGCGAAGAGCATGCAAAATAAATGCAGACAGCTGAGTTAGTGCCTTAAATCTGCGGTTGGCAAAGCAAAATGTTGATAATAGCGTGATTTACTATGCACTGGGTTAAAGAATAGTGCTTTAGAAATGCAATTCGGTGTAAGAAAGTATTAAAAGCAAAATTGCCAGTAAGAAGGAAAGTCGCATGAATAAATTCAAATCTTCCACTTACAGTTCAATTATTTGAAAAGAACTTCAACTTCATTAAGCAATAATATTTAAAGTGATTAACATATCGTATGGCACCACTATCCAAGCACTTGACAGCACTTATCGATATTCGACAAAACTTTGCTGCCTAAACGACAGCTCATCCCTTTTCACTTCCCTTGAGTCTGTCAAGTCAAGCATACATACATTTTTCTTAACTTTGTGAAAAATTTAATAATAAAAAAACTATGGATAAACCAATTGTCTGGGCTCGCGTCGTCAAGGTGCTGGGACGCACCGGCTCTCAGGGTCAGTGTACACAAGTGAAGGTGGAATTTCTGGGCGAACAGAATCGTCAGATCATACGCAACGTGAAGGGACCTGTGCGTGAGGGCGACATTCTCACGTTGCTGGAATCTGAACGAGAAGCTAGACGTCTGCGCTAAGAATCAAAATGGATTTTCAACCTTGTCAACGAGAGAGCGACAACGATGCAGAAATATTAACTATATATGTACAAGCTGTAACGCGTCTTACAAGAAACGTTTAATTAAACTTGAATATTTGCTCTTAATATACACTTTTACTTTTTAATAAAAGTTTGTGACGAATCTTCTGATTGTTCGTTCGTTGTACATTAAGAACCTTTTACTTTAATATAGAGCAAATAATATTTTTGAAACAAATTTATGTTTGTATGTAACTAACGTGTGCTTATAAGATTTATTCGCATCATTCGATAAATGTTCGATTGAACGACAGATTCCAGTTCGTTCATTTTATTCATTTCAGTACAACTTATCGGTGATTTTCTAGACAAGTTGGCCTGCAAATATCGATAAGGCTGTGAACTTGATTGAAATGGGAGTTGAATGGGTTGCAAAAGAATTATTTCATAGTTCATTTAACTGAGTGCAATAAGATTCAATATGTTGAAATATCAAATGAGAATTTGAGCGGGCGGGCGTTTATCTGATAGAATTAAATTAACTAAAAAGCTGCGTGCAAATGGCATTACCAGACATTTTTTAACAAATGAGCTCCAGTCACTCTGCGACTCTCGGCGTGGTTTGGCGTATAAAAATCACATTTATGCCATTTACCAACAATTTATCTTTGCTGTCAGGCCGCAAACACCCACACACACATACACAGAGAGAGAGCCGCAGGTTAAGGCAGGACAGGGACAGGCATTTATCATGCAAAACCAAGATAATTTATAACCAACAACAACAACGAGCAGCAGAAATCAAATGGACAGAGGGCATCACACCCACACACCTTCTCACGCAGACACTCTCACACGTATACTAAAAAGCTCACATTCTGTCTCTCTCTCCCTCGCAGTACTACGCGATGAGTTTCGCCTGGAGCCGCAAAACACACGCATCGCACAGGGCGAGACGGCGCTGCTGGAGTGTGCCCCACCTCGTGGCATACCGGAACCGACGGTCACATGGAAGAAGGGCGGCCAGAAATTGGATTTGGAGGGCTCGAAGCGTGTACGCATCGTTGATGGTGGCAATTTGGCCATACAGGATGCACGTCAGAGTGACGAGGGTCAATACCAATGCATTGCCAAGAATCCTGTCGGTGTGCGTGAATCCTCTTTAGCCACACTCAAAGTACACGGTAAGTCGCCTCCCCACTCAACTTTAGCCCACTTCAAGTTTCACCTCAAATCAATGTGTCATGTTCAATTTGCTGGAATGTGACTTGGGTCCTCTGGGGCCGCTGTGGATTGCACCTAAATGCCGCTAAGCGTCTCATTATATTTATTGCAGTTAAACCTTACATCATACGAGGCCCACATGATCAAACGGTCCTCGAAGGCGCCTCCGTTACATTTCCTTGCCGCGTCGGCGGTGATCCCATGCCAGATGTCCTTTGGCTGCGCACTGCCTCAGGCGGCAACATGCCTCTAGGTGAGTTCCATTTCCCACTCGGCTGTAATTAATCAACAAAATGTAAAAACTCATTTGGTTTATGTTCCCGCAGACCGCGTGAGTGTGCTTGAGGATCGCAGTCTGCGTCTGGAGCGCGTCACCATTGCCGACGAGGGAGAGTACAGCTGTGAAGCGGATAACGTGGTGGGCGCCATCACGGCCATGGGCACGCTGACAGTTTTCGGTGAGTTTCGGCATTATTTACTATAATATACAAGAGCTAGTCCATGACGCGAGTTTAAAGTGGAGCTTAAGCAGGAGATTAATTTTGGCGCGGTAAATTAGAAAGAGTTTTAAAAATTATAGCAAGATAAAAGACGTCATCAAATCGTATTTATACAATAGATAACAAAGTTAAAAATGTAAACTAGTAGCTTAATAACATTGAAAGCGGTCTATAGTTAATTCAAAAGATTGAATTTAAAATGAAATAAATATTAAAAAGGTCGAAAACTGAATTTGTTTGTTAAATTAAAAGTATTGAATTAAAAGTACATTTGTTAATAATAAAACGATTAAAGTAAGCTCATGAAAATCAATGGCTTTGATGGCATATTCCATCTACTTCTTCAACTTGGTTAAAATGCATATAGCTAATATGAGTTGTCGTGGAATTAAATCAATTCGAAACTATTAGCTCGGCTTAAATTATTTTAAGCTCGTGTCATTATGTATACCTAGCGCTAGTCTAGCACACTTAGCTAATTAGTTTACCCTCCTATGTGATCCCTCCACACATAAACACACACAAACAAATGCACACTGTAGCGCCCCCGAAATTTATACAACGTCCTGCAAGTAAATCGGTTGAGCTGGGCGCGGACACGTCGTTCGAGTGTCGTGCCTCAGGAAATCCAAAGCCTACCATCTTTTGGACCATCAAGAACAACAGCACACTCATATTTCCGGGTGCACCGCCGCTGGATCGATTTCACAGCCTGAACACAGAGGAAGGCCACTCGATCTTGACGTTGACGCGCTTCCAGCGTACGGACAAGGATCTGGTAATAGTCTGCAATGCCATGAACGAGGTGGCAAGCATAACATCCAAGGTACAGATTACGCTGGACTCACAGGAGGATCGACCACCGCCCATAATCATTGCGGGGCCAGTGAATCAAACGCTTCCCATCAAATCGCTGGCCACGCTCCAGTGCAAGGCAATTGGTTTGCCAAATCCGACAATTTCCTGGTACCGCGATGGCATACCGGTGCATCCGAGTGCCAAGTTGAATATAACCGCCGCCGGCGACTTGATTATCTCGGATTTGGATCGACAACAAGATCAAGGACTCTACACCTGTGTGGCCAGCTCACGTGCAGGCAAATCAACGTGGAGCGGCTTTCTGCGCATTGAACTGCCCACGAATCCCAATATTAAGTTCTATCGAGCACCGGAGCAAAGCAAATGTCCCACAGCCCCCGGACAGCCCACAGTGCTGAATGCGACGGCATCTGCCATGACCATTGTGTGGCCCACTAGCGATAAGCTGGGCACCTCGCCCTTCCTCGGCTACAGCGTCGAAATGTATTGCACGAACAAGAGCAAAACCTGGATACCCATTGCCAGCAGGCTGAGTGAGCCCATTGTAACTGTAAATAGCCTGGAGTCTGGTGCCGCTTACATGTTCATTGTGCGCTCCGAGAATGCCTTGGGCTTCTCGCCTCCCTCGCCCATCTCGGAGCCAATTACGGCTGGCAAGTTGGTCGGTGTGCGTGATGGTAGCGACGCCTCTGCCGGTTCAGCCAGCTCGCAGCTGCTGCTTAGCGATGTCGAGACATTGCTGCAATCGAATGACATTGTGGAACTGCTGGAGGCGAATGCCAGTGATTCGACCGCCATACGTCTGGCCTGGGACATTGATAGTGGACAGTACATTGAGGGCTTCTATTTGTATGCCCGCGAGCTCCGTTCCGCCGAATACAAGATGCTGACGGTGCTCAACAAGGGCCAGGGAGTCAGTTCATGCACCGTGCCCGGTTTGGCAAAAGCTTCTACGTATGAGTTTTTTCTTGTGCCATTTTACAAGAGCGTCGTAGGCAAACCCTCGAATTCCCGATATGCTCGCACCCTGGAAGATGGTAAGATTCGCTCCTTCCCAAATACCACAGTATAAAGCTTTGTCCAGCTTCCTGCTAATCAGCTGCAGCTTGCCCTCATGCTGTGATTCCTCTTGCCATTACTAATCCCAATCTCATTTGTTCTTCTCCTTCATTTTCTTGGCTTGTTTACTTTTTTTTTTCGTGCTCACACAGTGCCCGAGGCAGCACCGTATGGCATGGAAGCCATCCAATTCAATCGCACCTCCGTCTTCTTGAAATGGCTTCCTCCGCAACCGAATCGCACGCGCAATGGTATGTACTAAACACAAATCCCCAGAGTTACTCTATTTAGGCTCCTTGATGGTGGGTATGTTAACTGAACTAAGAACTTGGTAACTTTAACTGAGAGCAATCGAAAAGTGTTCGTAGTGATAATTATTAAATTCTTTATCTGGATAGAGTATTGATCTTTTGATGTGGAGTAAATTGAGAGAAATGAAATTTATCAACTATTATTTTTTTATGCTAGTTTATCAATCAATTTCATCATATATGTCAAAGTAATTGATTAATTATATGTAAAATAAAATCTCACTTTTTTGGATATTAAAACTATATTTTCTACAGTTAGACAAGTCTTCAATAACACTTTACAATCACATCACAAACATTCGCTCGACTGCATAAGTTTCTGCAACTGTTATCCCTTATCTATAGACATATAAGTATATAAACTGTTATAAAAGTATTATTTACCCCACATCAGCAAAACAATGTTCACGATATGAACATTTGCCCTCAACTTCATTCGCAAGGGCATTTAAGCATTCGGTTGACCGTATGAGCAACTATTTCCATTCGCCCTTGTTAACATTTAATTTCATTTGTCTTTCTGGTCTCTTTGCCGCTCTCCTTGCCGGCTTGCCCGTCTGTCTGTCTGACGCTTGTTGCGTGATCCCCGCAGGCATCCTCACCAGCTACAATGTGCTCGTCAAGGGCCTGGATGTGCACAATACGACGCGTATATTCAAAAATATGACCATTGATGCGGCGACACCGACCCTGCTGCTGGCAAACCTCACCACGGGCGTCACCTACTACATTGCCGTTGCGGCTGCCACCCGCGTGGGCGTTGGTCCCTTCAGCAAACCGGCCGTGCTACGCATCGATGCACGGACCCAATCATTGGACACTGGCTACACGCGGTGAGTTGTGGGACGAGATGGAGCTGGCGCGGCTTTATTGTGTGTCATTGTCGAGCTCATTTGACTGCTGCTGCCGTTGGGACAAAAGCCAGCAGTGTGGCATCCACAGAAGTAGCAGCAGCAGCATCACATCAATCCATTAACGGCAAACGACAATGGTGTAGCCGGCTGACGACTATGGGCGACGGCCATTAAACTAAGCCTCGCCTAGGCACGTACTTCCTGGCGGTATCAATGCTCATTTCGTTTCTTTTTCTCTTCTCTTCCTTCTACTCTATGTATTTGTATTTGGATTGTGCAGCTATCCCATCAGTCGTGATATTGCCGATGACTTTTTAACGCAGACCTGGTTTATCGTCCTGCTGGGCTCCATCATCGCCATAATTGTGTTTCTATTGGGCGCATTGGTTCTTTTCAAGCGCTATCAATTTATCAAGCAGACCTCGCTGGGCAGTCTACATGGTGAGTAAACCTGTCTTTACTCTCCCCCTCTTTGTCAGCAATATCGTCAATTTAAATATACTTTTTTTTTTTTTGTTGTCGACGCAGCTTAAGTTTTGGTGGCAATCGGCTTAGTTTCAGACTAGCTTTAGGTATAAAGTTATCCACAGTGGGTGGCAATGCTTTGGCCTTTGAAATTGATTAGGTGAATGCTCAATGGAGCATTGGAAATGTGTCTGGGCTTAGGCAGAACGTGATTTTATAGCCCGATTAGCAGCTTAAAGGCGCAAATAACACAGCCGTTTGCCTTATTTATTTCTAATGCCGTTCTAAATGTTTTGACATTGTTTAGAGATTATTTCCTCTATACTTCAAATTTAAATTCAGTTGTAATTTATTAGTTTAAATGGATGTGCAATTAATTTGGCAGTCTTCCAACTGAATCGACTAGTTATTTTCCTCATGCCATGTTTCAGTTAGTTTTTTATACAAAGCTTAAACCTTCTTTATTGTAAATGAAATGCTAGTACAAATCTCAACATTAACAGCTCTATTTGAACGTCAGGGAAAGAGAAAAAAAAGCGTTTGTGTGTTTGATAAGATAATTTCGCAGAACGCAAGTACGACTAGAGAGAGCTCATATAATCTATGATTTATGGCTCCTCAGTTGCGTTTATGGCTGCTCTCAATTAGGCTGTCGTTTTGTTAGCCACAAAAACTACGCAACACGCACTCATAACATTAGCCAGCAGGCAAGGAGGCAAGGATACCTAGGGTAATAAGCGAAATTCAAGAGACAGTCGACAGTCGACACAACAAGCTCGAAGGTTAAACCGACGATAAAAAGATAAAGAGCGAAACAAGGATATAAATTCGAGAATGGCAAAAGGGAATGGCTAGAAACGACAAATGCGCACGTGAAAATCACATCAATTGTCTAGTAAAACTCTAAAAATAAAAGCGAAGAAGGGAGCCCTTTAGCCGAAGGAAATGCTTGCCAATTGAATATAAAATGTTATTTCCGTCTTTTATTATTTGCACGTTGCCGTTGCCGTTGCCATTTTTACGGCCAAAAGGAAAAGAGAAGGTTGGCGTTTTAGTTGTAACTACAGTCGCTTTGTAATTGGCGCTGCTAACGAGGATTACGACCCAAAACTTCAACTCCCACTGCATCTATAGAATTCTATGTGTATTTATTCGATATTCTTTGCTTTCTTTTTTATATCAGGCAATCACGCAATCGGCACCGTGCGAAAGTTTCCAACGTTGCCCATGAATGGCGGTGTGAGCGGCGGTGGTAACTCCTGCGCTTTGAATGGCGGCAACTCTGGTGGCTCCAATGGACTGTGGATCGATCCCACTGGCGGTGTTTGGCGACAGGCCGCCGCCTCATGTACGGCAAAGGAGCAACTTCCGGGCTACGCACAGGCCACAGCTCAGCAACAGCAACAACAACAGCAGCAGCAGCACCAGCAACAGAAGCACAAACAACAACAGGGACAACAAGGACAATCAAACACAACACAACAACAGCCGCTGCCTGATTATGAGAGGTAAGCATGATTTGAGCTCTGGCAAAAGGGTTGTGTCCTCCCCAGGGGATGGGGTTGGGTTTGTTTATCAGTCGTACGCACAGGAAGTTGCCTTAATATCCTGTCTACGCTTCACTGCCTGTTTAATTACGAAAAATTGCGAGAGAGCAGCTGAAAAACCACGCCAAATACTTAAATGTTTTACTACGACCACTGCAAGGGGGGCGAAGGCGGGTGGGCAGTTGTGTTGGGGGTGTACCAAAAGGAAATACGCGTACCAGGGTCGCACTATTTACGATTCGCTCGTAAAAATTGCGGAGCTGCTGCCGCAGCCACTTCAATAAGCTACCAAACCAAACCAACCACCCACTTCCTCCCCTCCCCTTGATCTGGCCATCCCCCACTGTAACGTACCCCCCACACCCCACAAAAAAAGAAAAAACAACAACAACAAACGCCATTAAATTGTTACACTTGAACGGGTTTTACTTTGGGCCATGGCGATTGCCACAACCTGGTACTACCACTGCCCTCGTCCTAGCCCTTCGCCCTTGCTTTATTGGGGTTCCCCCCGTTCTGTTATCCACGGGCTTTACCGTGCTTTACTGCGGGCATTTATGGTGTCCCTCTCTCTCTACCCTTGACACATGCCCTCTTAATTCATTTCCATATACGCATATGAATTCCATATTTCTCTTTTGTATATTTTTAAATATTTGTTTGTTTTCTTCGTATGCTTCGTATAGCGTAGAGGTGGAGGTTGCTAATGCCACAGCTCTTTTCGCTTGCTTAATGAAAGCCTCACACGGTGGTTGGCTAAGTGATATGCATTAGCAATTAACGGCAGCTATTGTGAATAACCTTAGTAATGTACACGTTAAATGCTAGTGGAAATTAAATAATAAATTGAATGAAATAAAGCCAAAGCCACAATGACAAATTTAGTAACTTCTCAGATTGTGATATTTTCTATTAAAAAGGCTTGTCTGTAGTTTAATTTAAAAAAAAAAAAAAATGAATCGAAAATAGAGATTACTCAAAAAAGAAACCCAAATTCACACTACCAAATTCAATTTATCAATTTTAAATTTAGATCGGATTTCATGTTTTACAATCTCTAGTTCTTACTTCTGGAAATTCTAATATCTGATTTGTGAATGTACATACATATGTCTGATTGTGGTAATCGTTGTATTGACTATGCAAATATAATATATTTTATATACGGCTTCTTCATTATTCTAATAAATAAAAAAATTATTTCATTTTCGGTGTTTGTTCGTTATCTTTATTTATTAATTAAGCCCAACCTACAAGTTGTGCAGTTTTTCAATATTTCCTTGTAATTCCCGATTAGTTGTTACTCTATGCAGCTATCGGTACAAAACGAAACTCAACTGCTTTTAGAAAAATTAAGCTCTTGGAAACTATTAAACAATAGTTTTCACCTGGCTTTAAAGACAAGCAAACTTTTTCTTCTCTATACAAAGATTTCTTGCGCATTTATTTTGTGTCTCTTCGTTCTTTCAATCTTAATCCATATCTCTTTAATCCAACTTTGTCCTCAGTTGCTGTGCCTCCCTTGGCCTCTTTTTCAGGTTCTTTGTTTTTACTTCTTACTTAAAAAAAGAGAAAAGAATTTCTGCCGTGTTTTTTATGTTTTTGTTTTCAGTTGCCTTTCTGCTGTTGTTGTTGTTGCCGAAGTTTCTTTAAAGCTTAATGTAGCGTTGTGGCAACAATAACTGAAAGGAAAACAAGGCGCAATAAAAAGACGCAACTGCTGGCGACATATTGCTGCTCTGTGTTATTTCTTCTGTTGCTGCTGCTTCTGCCTCTTTCATTCTTTGCCCACTGCCACCCCTGCCACGCCCCGTTGAACAAAGCCACCCCACCTTCGCACGCTTTGTTGTTACTCCTCAGTTGTGTGTGTGTTTGTGTGTGTGTATTTATTTGCGGCATTTTACGCATTTATTTGTTTTGACTTTTTTACAATATCCCAAGAATCCTACTGTCTCCCCTCCCGTCATCCACTCTGCCACCATTGCAATTTGAGCATTTCCTATGGCACTCTTGCCCCATCTTCCATCCTCCTCCCCACTCCCCGTGCTGAGCACACTCTAATGCTGTTTGCCACTTCCGTTACGCGATTTTCATTATTTCCGTTTCAATTTTTCCGTTATGTACTTTGGCAACTTTTTGGTTGTTCACGTTGGTTGTTCTTGTTCTTGTAGTGTTGTTGTGCATTTTAACAACGTTGTAAAGTCGTAAAAAAAAACGTGAAACATTTTCCCCTGCTGACACACACGCACACACACCCACACACCTTTCCCACACCCCTCGCCAACGCACGCGACTTCGTCATTTGAATTTCCAATTAAAATATTTAATTTCTTTTCGGGTTGTCTGATTTTCAACATTTTATGGCCTAAGGAGCAACATCTTGTTGTATTTTCCGCTCTCATTCCCCGGCCTTAACTGCCCTCAATATCTGTGTGCCTCTTGCTAGCTCTCAGCCCTCTCTATCTGGTTTATTAGTATGTACGTAATTTGCACCGCTAAATTAACAATTAAAAATTGATAGCCCCGCGGGAACTGTTCCCTTCTTCCGCTCAACGCTCAACGCTCAGTCGGAAGTCCAGGTCTTAAGCAAATGCAAATTCCTTTAGCTTAAGTCGAGAAACTGCTTTGTTCCTCTCTCCCTCTCTCGCTCACTCTGAGTCCTAATAGGCGCTTTTATTCCCCTGTCGCAGGCACGTTTAATTGCTGGAAACTTCGAAATTCCGTTGCATAATTTCATGCGTCTTTAAAATGAGAACGTATGTTCGCTTGCTCGCTTTGAATGTGTGGGGTGTCTCGCATTTTGCTACAGTAATTTGAATATGCCTGAGCTGAGGTGTCAAAAAAGGGTTAACCGTACACTATTTATAGCACATTAAAACAATGCTTATTCAATCTTGTGGCTGAATTTCAAAGGCAGTTATTGTATTTTGCAAGCTTAAGTAACTAGAAGAAAAAGTTGAATGAAACTAGAACTATTAAATTCCTTTAGGTCCATTATATTAATAGATTAAAAAAGCTTACTTTTTATTTATTTTATTCAGCTGCTAAAAAAATAAATTAAAATTAAGTTTTATGTATATCACCATAAAAATCTAAAAATAAATTTAAAATCTTAAAAGTCGGCACAATTCAAAAATATCTAGTCAATGTACTTGCGATAGTTAAGCATATTATAATCCAAAATGTAAATCAGAAAATTCTTTATTACCTCGGAACCTGAACCATTAAGGATTTTTAAAAAATTGTGATACTCATTTTAAAAATCTTGTGGATTTACGTGAATAGCGTTAAATTAAAGTTAAAGACTTAACTTTACGTTATAACTCACGTTTTGTGCACGATGTTTCCTTCTAATTAGTCCAATCTTTTACCCGCGCACTTCCCTTTGCCAAAACTATCCTTTTAGTCTAGCAAGCTTGTTCTGCTTTTACTTGCTTTGCTGTAAGCTCTTCGACAGTTTATTCTCAGCATTCAAAGCATACAAATTATGCTCAAACCCACTTAAATTCAAGCACATTCCGACAGACACCCGCAACCGGCAATGCAAAGCAAATGTTTTTTTCCTTAGACACTGGGAAATTCATTGGAAAAGTGCGATAGATAAGCATTATCTCATTAGCTAATTAGTGCACGAAAAATTTGCGCAATAAAAAAGTTTGTGCATAGAAAATTCTGCAACATCACAAGGGGTACCCAGAGGGGCGAAGAGCGAAGGGGTGTGGTGTTTGTGGATGTGGCGAAAAACTTTTTCTAACGATTCAAACATTTCCTTCTGTATGTTTTGTTGTTGTCTCTGTTGCTTGTTTCAGCGTCGACTAATTAGAAAGTTAAAATGCATGACACGCCCTGCTAATGGGAAAATGTATTGGCAATTTCGAGCAATACATTTCTCTGCCAGGGGAAAAGTCGTTATCCCGAAATTTGTAATGAACTGCAGCAAACGAATTTCCGGAGTAAAGTTCCCCTCACTTCCCCCATGTTTATCCCCTCTGTTAATGCGAATATGAGCGGCTAACAAAAGCAATTTCCTACGATTGATTTATGAAATGAATTTGTGTCCCAGACATACGCTTTTTAAGCTACAGTTAATACCCAATCTCTCTCTCTCCTTTTGCAGGCTCTCGCCATTGAATATGCCGGACTATGCGGAAGTTGCATGTTCAACATTCAAAAGCCCCCACAATGGCGTTGCACAAACTTCCGGCCATCAGGGAGCAGGAGCCGGAGCTGGAGGTAGCTCATCATTATACGATAGCTGTGGTGCCTATGCCACAGCAAATGTGGTGGCCAATGTGAAGCTCTATCAGAATCAGAATCAGAATCCAAATCAGAACCACAATCAGAATGCGACTCCCATTCGTTATGGGACAAAGCCAACAACGCTGTTGGCCAACAACAATAATGGCTCAATGATAACCAGCAATAATGATTACCAATCGACTGGCATGTATTCGGCGCCGGCTAGCGCACATTATGGCTGCCTTGAGCCAAATCCGATGACCACATCCACTGCCTCGACTGCCATATTGAGCGGTTCGCCGGCAAAGCTCAAAAAGATCAACATCACCGAGAACAAAATGGATCATCACATCACCCAGAGCATGAGCAACAACAAGAATGAGAACTCAATAACGACAACGAAATCGAAAACGGAACGCACGAATCCCTTCAATCAGCAGCAGCAACTTCTGCTGGCGAGCAATGCATTGAAACAGGGATTGGGCGCCTATGCGAACACCACATTGGCTGCCCAAATGGCCAGCGGAGGCGGGGCGGGCACCTTGCGCCGTCAGCGACAGCCAAAAACGTTATTCAAGAGCGAGACCAACATACTGGGCAAATCTTCTGCACAACGTTCACAGCAACAGCAGAACAATGGCAATTTGGACTTTCTAACCGGTGGACCACCAGCTGGGGAAAATATCGATGCAGACTTTTCGGCATTGTGCAATTCGACGAATCAGTTGCTCAATGATTGGGCTTCCAGTGCCTCGATTGCGGCCGGCGATTATCACTTCGGCAACAAGCAGCCGAGCAAACAGCATTTATATGTGAAGGCCAAGGATGGCACCTGGTCCGCCGTCAGCTCGGACGCATATCAGACTTATAAGCAGCATCAGCAGCAGTTCCATGCTGTATCAGGTGACAACAAGCCCCTTAATGGTAGCCTTGTTAATCCTGCCCATAGTTCAACTAGTCTGGCTGCTGATAGCAAATTCCTGAGTAGTTTCGGTAACAGCGCCAATGTGTAAAGACGCGAGGGTTGAGCGGGTCTAGCCCCTACAGAACCCTAAAGTTGTGTGTGTTTTGCTCAGTAGTATAAGTGCAAATCGAGGGGGAAGTATAAAGTCAAGCTACGCTATGAAGTACCCAAAAGGGGAATTGCTGCAACTTTATTTATGGTCTGGTTTGACTGGCGGCTTTGTGAAAGTTTGGTTATGACATGTGAGAAAGGGTTAGTGAGAGAGACTGCTGTGAAATGGTAGTTCAGTAACTAACAGTAGAGAGTCGTTAATAGAGAAGGGAATAATAGCTTAGAGTCCACGCAAAACAACTAGGTAATAAAAGTCCAAACTTAGTTTTGTTAACAGCATGAAAAACTGAACTCAAACTATAGTTAAGATCGTTCAAATTAACATGATATGTTAATGTTAATGCTAACAGTGTAACACTAACAGCACTACAGCTGCTTAACATTAAGATTTTACTGCAGAATTGTGTTACAGAGTTTGAGCTGAAATTTCTATAGAATACCAATTGTCAACTAAGCAAAGTTCGCTTAAATTAATATGTTACATTAACAGCGTTACGATAACACCACAGCAGCAGCTTAGCATTAAAACTGCACGATAGAAATGGAACCCATAGAGTTTGTGTTCTAATATCTATTGCAAACTCTAGAAAACGTGGCTTAGTATCCCTCACTTGCCTAGTTCTAGACGCTCCCAAGTAGCTAATATCCTTGCCGCTCAATAACTAGACTACACTTTCACCCCCCAAAGAAAACCAACAACTACAGGTGTGCGAAAACCAAAACACATATTGGCTTGTAAATAGATTTGATAACCTTATAAAGCATATGGAATATGGAATATGGCAAGCAAATGTAATCCTAACCCTAAAGCCACCAAATAGCACCGAAATAGTTAAGATTAATGTAATTTTTAGTACGAAATCTGTAAGAGTTTGAGCCAAAAATATTAAAAGGAAAACGACGCATAGCAAACCCTAACGAAATATAATTAAACAAGTAAAACTCACCAAAAAGTAAACAAAATAAAGAAGAAAAAAGAAAAAAAGAAATACATTTAACATAAACTCCAATTCAGTCAAGACAGCACTTAAACAATAATTATTGATTTCATTCATTTGAATGTGTAATAATCCCCCAGATAAGCTAAATAAATGCTAATAATAAGGCTGTTAAATGTAAAATATCATAAATATTAAATAACCCAGCAAAATATATAGAATATCTACATTAAAAAATTGTGTAATTAAAGCATTTAACTGTAACTAGTTTTAGTTTGAGTAGCTAAACTAAACGCGATTTCAGCTGAAAAAATAAACGATGAGAACTTCAATTGATAAATATATGCGAAATAGAACTAAAATAAATAATAAACTAACTACTATTAAAAACCAGTTAATATGAATACTAACTCGAAATTAAACGCATTTCATTCATTTAACCCGAACTACTACTTGCAGCTGCCACTGTTTGGAGGCGCCACAGCTGTGCCTACATTCTGCTCGACAATTCCATGGATTTTATCGTTTGAATTCCAGCATGCCGCCAGGTAAACCGTAGACCCCATGCCCCCTTCCTCTGGCAATCACCGCAACTGCAACCAAAACCAAGCTATGTCTCAGCTAACTGCACAACTGGAAAAATAGAGCAGAGTTTCCGCCCCTTTTCCTCACACCGAGGCTGGCAAATTAATTATGCGCTTTGAATTGACCCCATCCACTTCCCATACTCCCTTAAAGCTACAGCATCATTAAATTGAAATGATATATTGTTTATTGTAGGGGACTCCCTTCCCCTGCCCACCGCGCTTTTCCGTCTGTTGCAACTGTAAACATCGCAATTGGGAAAATATTCAGGATAATCAAATGAATTCTCTTCCTCTTTATCGGTCTCTCGTTGTGTGTATTTGCTTTCTGTTTTTGTTCTCGCATTCGCTTGTAAAACAATTTTACAAATTGTTATTGACAATTTATGTCTGTTGTTCTATTTTTTTTTCTCTCGTTTTCCCTATGATTTTCCCATTTTTTTTTTTTTTTTTGTGCTATGTGTCAGCCAACGGATGCTTTTTGAATGCGCATTAAAATTGTGCACGCAAATGAAAATCAATTCAACCAAATGAAGCGCAAGAAAATTGCAACATTTTCGGTTAATTCATTATTATTGGCATTATTAGGGCCGTTTTGAGGATGAGTATAGTATATTTAATTTAAACGTAGGAAACGATTCAATTTTGTTGAAATCAAATCACCTTTTAATGCATTTACAGCGCAAATGTATAATTGCCGCATAATTTCAAGCTGAGCTGGGATTATAATTAGATTATTTTGAAAATATATTATACATACTATTATATTTAAAGCAATTTATTACTACTAAACCAACAACGACAGTAAATCGTTTCTTGATCGAAGCCCGAATTTTGTACAATGATAAAAAAGGGCGAACAGCAAGTTGCACAAATTCCTCATCTTAGTCGCTTTAACTTTTGTAGTACAGCCGAATATATAAATTTATAATTAATAGCAAACTGCTAACCAATATTGCCATCGACTAATATTCGTATTTTCTTCAATTATTTGAGCTGCAAATATTCCGCATGGAATGATGATCAAATTGATGACGAATTGTTTAAAAAACTGCGCTTCTTCAATTCGGCTGCTATCTTTAATATTTCACTTTTAAAATGAAAATGAAGAGTTTTCTAATGTGTTTTCAGTTTCAAATTTATATCGTTTTGTAATGCAGAGACATTGGTTAAAGCTGTTAGTTATTGTTCCAAAGGCAGGCACACAGAAGTTGCAACAGCACCGAGTTGCTGTTGCCTAATGTATCTGAACAAGGAATACCATTAGCCACACACATACATATTCACACACTGCCACACTGAGCACCCACACACACATGCAGTACGGTCTGCGATGTTGAAATCCAACTACAAATAGCCCAAGCTCTTGCCTGTTTGCCACTGGTCAGGCCGATAAATAAACCTAAATTTATCATGTACATGAAAAGGGTGCCCACAAAACGGGAGCAGGAGGCAGCAGGGAGGGGAAAAGCGGAATATAGAGATAGTAGTGGTAAGTTCTATTCCCGGCAACCATATATCGTGGATATAACAGCAAATGCCGGCAGCGGTCATAATTTTTGGCACAAAATTGTCGATAGGCGTTGAAGCGTTCAATTGAATGTCCTAGACGACGTATAGGACGTCTGGTCAGAGACCCGGCGCTGAACCCGAGACCCAGACCTTAGCTCCCTTATCCCCTTGCGACCATCACCCCTTGACAAGCTTCTTAATGTCCAGACGTTCAAACACTATTGTATAATCAAAACTAATGGTCTATAAAGAATCAATTCTCAATTTGTTTAGACGCAGCTGTTGCCGCATGCGCCAGGATATACAGGACAACGACCAGGACAAGCAAACATGGGCGCCAGGACCAAAAGAGTATTTCACACAATTTGCAACACATCTGGCAAATAAAATTTAAATGCATTTTGTAAATAATTTAATAAAAAAAAACATTTTTGTTTACTACTCATTTGCAATTGGCCAGCTGGCATTCCGGGCCTAAAGCTAATGATTGCTCTGATTAGGTATACATATTTGCGCATTGCCATACATTAGTCGAGTCACATATTCTATATATATAAAAATCAATTGCTGTTCGTTAGTCTCGCTAAAACTCGAGAACGGCTGAACGGATTTATCTTATCTTGGTCTTGAATTATTCGTGGAGGTCTAGGGAAGGTTTAAAAGGTGAGAAAAATTCGAATAATTTCCGCGAAAACCCTAAAAACAGCCCTTTTCCCATTCAAAAAAAGTGTTGCCTACCCAAAGAACAATTTAGGGCAGCAAAAAAGTCGAACGACAAGTAGGCTGCGTTCATCAAGCCTGGACAAAAAAATCGAACGACAAGCAAGCCTAGATATTTTATTTGGAAATCGTAATACGGATTTGCAACACACATGCTTCATTAAATTCTAAGATTTTGTGAGAGTTCAATCGTACTTCTATATATATAAAAATTGACAAATTGGCTCTGAAGGCCGAAATCGAAATTATACGTGTATGTTTTTTCATTCGCTGTGCATCGTCCGTTGAGTGATTATCAGAATAGAAATAATAAAATAAATAAATCCGAAATCGAAATTATACGTGTATGTTTTTTCATTCGCTGTGCATCGTTCATTGAGTGATTTTTAGAAATAAATAAAATAAATAAAATAAAATAAATAAAATAAAATAAATAAAATAAATAAAATAAATAAAATAAATAAAATAAATAAATAAAATAAAATAAAATAAAATAAATAAATTAAATAAAAAATGGGAAATTTTTGCAGAAACGGGAAATGGGAAATCTTTGCAAAAAGGGGAAATAGGAAATGGGAAATGGGAAAGCTTTGCAAAAACGGGAAATAGGAAATGGGAAATGGGAAATCTTTGCAAAAACGGGAAATAGGAAATGGGAAATGGGAAATGGGAAATCTTTGCAAAAACGGGAAATAGGAAATGGGAAATAGGAAATCTTTGCAAAAACGGGAAATGGGAAATAGGAAATCTTTGCAAAAACGGAAAATAGGAAATAGGAAATCTTTGCAAAAACGGGAAATAGGAAATGGGAAATAGGAAATCTTTGCAAAAACGGGAAATGGGAAATAGGAAATCTTTGCAGAAATGGGAAATAGGAAATCTTTGCAAAAACCGGAAATGGGAAATAGGAAATCTTTGTAAAAACCGGAAATAGGAAATCGGAGATTGTTAGAACTTTTTCAGATTAATAGATATTTAATTTTTTTTGTATTTTCTCCAATTAAAAAAAAGGTTTATTTATTGCCATTAAGGCGGAACAAAGTTCGCCGGGTCACTCTGATTTCTAAGTAAGCAACATGATGTATCGAAAATAATAATAAAACTTCATGCTTTATTCAATAAATGATTTTTCATTAATAATTATTTTGTTTGTTTTAAAATCATTTTATACAAAAGATTAGGTCTTTTATTTATCGATGAGGCAGTACGAAATCTGCCGGGTCAGCTAGTATAGTATAAATTAGTTGACGACATTTGTATCGTAAAAATGAAATTTTTTATTTTATTGTATTTGGGCGGTCGAATGTGCTATGTGACAATGTTGGCGAATGGGGGAGATGGAAACGTCCGGGGTCTGAACATGAAAATGGAGGATGGGCTTTCCGAGAAAGCACTGATTCAGCAAATTGTCATAAACTTTAATCAGCAGCTTGGCATCAGCAGCAGCTGAAGCAGAGGACAAGGACAAGGATCGAAAAAAGACTCGTAAATATGAGTCGAGTCCCAGCACATACACATGCTCGTATATACTAAATATATCCAAAGTTTTATGCGCATTTGAGTGACTATAAAAATGGACTGGCCAGTTTTGCTGAGTCTTCGCATCCTGCTGGCTTTTCCGGAAGGCTGCCCGTGGCTTGTGGCCCAGCCGACTCCTCTTGATAACAAAATTTGTGCAATGCAATTTGATGAGATTAGAGCACCGTACAGAGGACCAAGTACATATTGTCAAACGTCATTATAATTCGATGCGGCCAGCTCAACGACAAATTGATTAAGCCCGACCAGTGTAAGGAGAACAAAAACGTACATCGTGTTAAGCAACTTTTCTTATCTTTGGGTGCTTTCGTACAAAATTACTCTACAAATTCCATTACAGGCCGGAAAAGTTTATGTTGACCATTGAATACTTAGATAAGAACTGATTTGTATGGAGCGGTTTATATGAATTTATTATACCGATAAAGTATTTTGAAATATGTATGGCATTTATCCGAACCTATTTTAACTGTATTTATGATTTTTGACAGCTGACGTTTACTGTTTTCAAAATATTTTTTATTTAGTGCGCATATAATCCTATTCACTTTTATATTTCTATTTCGTAATCTTTCCAGTCTTTCTGATCTTATTTTACAAAAAACAATACATTTTAATTTTGCTTTTAATCTAATAACTTTTTTTCTTTATGTCGCTGTCTCTGTTCTGCTGCAGCTGTTCCGTTTTCTCCAATGAAAACCAATCTCACATTCACTAAATTTTACGAAAATTTACCATGAAATATACTCAACGTTCATGGATTTTTAAATATCCATGTCGGAAAAATACAAAAACAAATTCAGCTTATTCTTTTATTTTATCACTGCCACTTTCTCTCATTTCAATGTATGCAAAAGTACTCTGCTCAGTGTAGAGTGTTCAAAAGAGTCAAGAGAGAGAGAGAGAGAGATATTTAAAAAAGGTGATTAAAACAATGAAATATATTTTTATCACCGCTTTTTCTTTTTAATCCTCGCATTGCAGTCCAAAGTCAGACTCGAAAGAATTAAAATTGCTTTAGCTAAATGGCTACATAAAACAATAAAAATAAATATTAGAAAAAATGCTGGGCTGTGAAAGCAATTTAATTTCAACTCCCCAATGATCAAAACAAAAATGTAAATGCTGCAGACAGCGTCAGAAATGTGTGTAGGAATGTGTGTGCAAAGGAAATACAAACAATTCTTAATACAAGTGCTTGTCATGGCGACTATTCTATACCCTCGGAATTACGTAAATACCTACCAGGAACAAAAGCAATGAGAGTAATCGTTATACCCTCTACACTGAAATCAAAGCGCACAAAAACATGGTGAACATAAAAATCTAGTGCAAATCAGTTTGGATGCGAAAGCAAACATTCAGGCATTGTTATTTTTGATTTTGTACTTTTTTCCTAAATCCAAATTGAAATTGACCAAAACGTAAGGGTAGATGAATTCACAGACGTCTGTCTGCCTGTCTAAGCACTCAAACGCACACACACGAAAGCTCTCCTTTTAGTTATTTATCCACCTGCGCCTACACTGCACGCACGCACAAACTTACACAATCGCGCACCCACTGTAATTAAATGGGCAAAAAACTTTGACTAGCAAATGAAATGTGGCCTTCACTTTAAATGGCCCAGCTAAACTTACTCGTCGAGTTAGTCAAAAAGTTTAATTTGCGTTGTGGGAGAGTTGCTTGTTTTTGTGAGTAATTAGTAAAATGCATTAAAATAAATGAGCTCAAAAGAGAGAGACGAAGAAGCGGCAGCGGGCTGAGGCTGGCCAGTGAGTGAGTGAGCTATGTTTTATCTTTACAAATTAGCATGGCTTTAAGCTTACCTTTTAAATATGCATTTGGTACTACACCGCACAAATTATTTCTTTATTTATACATATCGTATTAAATATGCAAACACAACTCGAAAGTTTCACGCACTTCGTTTAGTTAATGTAATTTAAGCAGACATTAAACTGAACTGCCTATTTCCAGACACACAATGCGACAAAATTGGACGTCTGCGGTATGGGAGAGCCTTAAGAAAGCACGAAGGAGAGTGAGATAATGGGAGCATCAAAACGCGGACACAATTGCTGATAGTGCTGCCGCGGCCGCTGCCCGACGAAGACACTTAAACAGGCCATAAAATACATTTTGAGCGTGGCGTCTGTGTCGCGACGGTGCTTTTGTCACTTTTCTAGTTCTCGTTTTGTCGTTCGCCGACATTGTTGTTGTTGCCGTAGCGCCTTGCCTTTCGGCGTTTGTAATTTCTTGAATGTGTCAGCCGCGTCGTGCGCCTAATTGCAAAATATGGCGACAATTTCAAAGAAGTTGAGCACATTGACGCCTGACGCGGCGAGGATAATACAATTTCAACTGGTATTTTGGGTGCCATTATAAATACGAGTATAATATAGCACTGAAGGGAAGCGGCAGTATATTGCCTAGCACTTGAACTTGCTCACTCTCATTATGTGTAATGAATACCTGCAAACGACCAACGCGAAGGCGTGCACAAAGCAAGCAACGCAAAGAAGAGTAAGCGTAGCTTTAACGGGAACTAAAGCTCAGCATGCATTGCAGAGGAAGGCGAGAGCTAAGCTCAATTGTCGTCTCCCACACCAGCTCTTTTAGTAAGCTGTATGTGAACGTGTGTGTTTGTGTGTCGCATTTTATGAAACGTTTTATTATACTAATTTGTAGCTTGGCAATGGTCGCCAGTTTCGGTTACATCGAATGGCAGCAACTAAAAATGGCAATTTGCCATTTGCCATTGCATGAAATGAGCGTAAGAGAGAGGGCGAGTAGTGTGTCTGTGTGTGTGGAAAGTGGAGACTTCAGCTCAAGTCTCTATTAGCAGACAATGCGTTCGTTGCGAGGGGAGTTTGCTGGCTTCTAAAAGTGTCTCCTAATACATATGGAAAAGGTATGCCGAAAGTGCGCATGAAAATTGTTTAAATGTGTGTCTGTCAGACTGTCGGTCTGTGGGGATTTTCGACTTTACAGGGGTGCTAGTTGATGGTACAGCTGGGGGGGGTTTTTATTAAAATTACGTTGCCGGGATTGTCCTCCCTGACCAGTGTCAAGTGGGCAATGGGCGATGGCATTTACTTTACGCATGTCCTGCTGCAAATGCTGCTTTGGGTTTGGCTATCGTTTCGTATCGTTAGTGTCCTTTGCAGTAGTAATCCTGCTGCAGTCAGTCGCAAGTCCATTTTTGGTTGGGGTCCAAGTTTTAACGACTTTGTTTCCGTTACGTCTAATTTAATGAAATTCGTTTTGCTTTTGGTTTCTGGTTTTGCTTTTGCCTTTTGCATTTGCCAAGTTTTCTGCATACAAAATGCCGAAAAACGGCATTCTAATGACTTGGGCGTTGTTGCACTTCATACTCGTACTCACTGTTGTTGTTGTTATTCCAATTGGTCTCCCTGTGGTCTAGTCTGGGAACACTGCCCCTGCGTGTCCTTCGAGCTGGTCCTCAATTAATATGGACAACACTAGATAATAACATAAGATTATGGAAATACTGAAATATCGATGAATATTAAAAACGAATGCAATTGCTTTTAATAACATTATATATAATTTCGTAACTTTCTAGCAAACACGGTAAATCGACCTTCCTAAGATCGCTGAAAATAATACACATATTTTGCTTATCGATAAATTTGATAAATTGATTAATTATTTAACTTAAAAACTAAAATTCAAATATCTTATAAAAATAAGGAGATTTTTAGAACTATGTAGTAGAGATTGATCATTTCATAAAGTGCAAACTCAACAGTACCATTCACCATCTTTTCTATAAAGTTGAGAATGCTGTGGTAGTTCCTTCAGTAGCGTGTCTGGCCATTGATAAGAAAGCCATAACTAGTTGAGCAAAACTTGATATTGCCATGAAATATGCAACGTTTACATTGCTACCAAGCCAATTTACGCCGCTGCCACGCCCCACGCTCCCCGTACTTCAAGTAACCGCAAAATATGCAACAAAAATGTTCAAGTTTTGTTCTGTTGTCTTGTTGTTGTTTTTGTTTTTTGGCTTATAAGTTGAACTATTTGCAAGAAATATGAGCGAAGAAGCGCGATGCGAATAAACAAACTGATTTGCATTTATGGAAATGCTATTTTAGCACACTACCTCTCTTCCCCTCCTCTCACCCAATTCCCTTCCCGCCTGCGGCAGACAACACGTAACGGTAATGGTGTAAAAATGCAAAGGATACGTACAATATGAATGTCTGACTCGGCACTCGGCACTCGGCAGGGAGTCCTTCCATATGCAGGACATACACACAGCGATGGCCATGGGCACAAAATCAAATAGAAAAGTCGAGTGTGTGAGTGTATGCGAAACCCAAAAGTAAATATTTATGTTTTATGTTAATGAGAATATGTCTGACTTTTTGCTATTTGAATATTGGCAAACGGCATTCAGTACACGCTGCAGTCAGGACTCTACTACTGCTGGCCAAAGGAATGACAAATGCGTCGGCCCGTTGGTTAAACTGTGGTTGCACTTTTTTGCCCCTCAATCAGTTGCGCTTGAGCCACAGCCTCGCCTGTGGTTTTTGTGGATCTGCCGATCCTGCAGAGGTCTGTGGTCACGAGTGCGGTAGTCAGGCGTTATGGCTCTGACTTTCGCTTGCTAACACAGTTGTTTTCCAATAATTGACAATTTAATTTGCCAAAGTGCTGAAAAAACACCAATTGCCACAAACATAAATTTGTAAAATGGAATAGTAAATACCCTTACCGAAAATTGTTATGGAGTGATAACTAATTTTTCACAATGATGCAGTTCCTTACAAAAATTTTGATAACTGCAATTTCTTTTTAGAAAGGTATATCAAACTTTAACAGGAATAGAAAGGGGGAGCCATAAAAGGTATACTAGACATATTATTGCAGAGGTTTTAAATACATTTAAGATCGATATATATTATTAAATTAATACTATAGAGATGTTTGCTAAATTCCAGCTTATTTTTATCTTAAATGTCTTTTATATATTTATTAAACTATAAAGCAATCTAAGCAAATTAATAATGAATAAGCTTGCATTCATTTTGTTTTGAATTCTAAATTTATTTATGTTGCCCCAAAAATTAGGCCACATTTTTCTATAGAGTCTAAAATACAGTATAAAAATAAAGACTACTTCTCATGGTCAATTGCTGCAAGTAAAATAATTGAGTATGCTTACATTTTACAAATAATGCAGTTTAAAAAGTAGAACTATAGAATGAAATGTCGATACGGCGATTGTTGATTAAAAATGATGGTAACATCATTCAAAGTTTTAATATTTAAATATTTTTTTAAGAGTATTAAAAGTTAGGCCTACAATTCTATTAATTATTTTCATTTTTTCGCTGTATTTTCCTGTTGCATGTATAATTAGATGGTTGTTTATTGCCGTTTTGATGTTTTTCACAAACATTGTAGTGGTTTTTATTTGGTTTATTTATTTACCGTTTTTCTTTTTTACGTTTGTTTGTTGGCTGTTAATTTATTAATGCTCCATGATATGCCGCTTAATCCGACGTTTAATTAATTCTATTAATTTTTTTTATTATACAAAAAAGTGTGCTAACAAATAACTCAAAGAAATTAATCCAACTTTTTCGTGTTCATAAAAATAAAATCAGAAAAAATAAATATCATATGGCTTCTGTAGTAGTATAAACAAGTTGAACTTCTGTGTGACGAATGAGCGATTGTAAGCTGTGACAAGTATTATGATGTAATAGTTTTTATATTTTATACAACATCAAACTTTTTAAAGGAGATTTTAGAGACACAATATATTAATTAATATTAATATTATATAATTATAATAGTTCAAAATAAACAAACAAATAAGCAATGCTGTTTCAAAATAAACAACAATGAAAAGATTTAGTAATACTAAATAATACTAATACTAAATACAAACTGGACTGTCGCTTTCTTACTTGTTTCAAAATACTTTTTAAAGCCAATTTAAAGAATCAGAGTTATATTTAATAATCTATTCAATGCTGATGCATTCTAAGTTATCAAAGTTCCTTTCAATCACATTCTGCAATCACAACCAATTTTAGTTACACTTCGCTTCCTGCCTGTCTAACCCCTTTCACCTAACCCTTTTTCACCGCTTTCACACGGCATTTTGCACTCACAGAACAGAAAACAATCCACAACAAAATGGCAGAGGTTAATGCACCATTGGACAGTTGTCGTCGATGTCGATGTCGCTGTCGTTGTCGTTGTTGTCGGCGATGTCGGGTCGTCGTCTATATTGCGTTATGGCTCATCCAATGCAAGCAATGCCGACATCAACATCATCATCAACATATCTAACATCATGATTAGCATTCGGTGTAGGGATGTAGGGGTCTAGGGATGTGTGCGGGCGTGTGTATATGACAAAGTTTAAGTGCTGGTAAATCCATAGATTTCATGCTGGCAGCCGGCAAACATGGCCACATATTGTGCGAGACAAACAACAAGAACAAACAGGAGAGGTGTTGGTAATGTGCTGCAAACATCAACATCAACAGCAACAACAACTACAGTTGTGCAACAATAGTATCGCATTTCAATGTTTTTAGTGCGGCATAAAAACAAAAGCAAAAGCCGCATTCAAACAACGAACTACCAACAACAACAATAGCAACAACGACTTGCGGCACAGTCTGCAAAAGTTTTTATGCTACAACCGAGGTACTTGCCACTTCCCATATTGTCGTACTACCCCGCTCCATTTGCCCACTCCTTCAGCCGTCACTCGACGATGGCTGCACGTAATTTTGTTGTGTCGCGACGCAAATATGTTGCCCATGAAAGCCATCCTACCACCCTCGCAGCAGACATACCCCTGCCTTTCTTTCTCTCCAGCATAAGCAGCTACCTTGGTATTATGCAAGGCGCCATCGCCGTCGCACTTGTCACTTTAACCTTGCACGGCCTGTCAGCAGACCATCCTCTCGCCCGCACCACCCACCACACAAGCGACCATCAGCCAAGCCACTGAAAATTTGCGCAAAGCGGCATGGAAAATGAAAAGAAAAGCCATAAAACCAAAGACGACGCGCAAAGCCAGAATAAAAAGAGACAAAAAAAGGTAATGCAAAATGTGCGCATCATATTGTCCAAATAGAACTGCAAATACTCTTAATTAAAAAGTGAATATTAATAATATTAAACTGAAGACATGCGTACATACTCGTACAAAGGAATATATAGCAACAAATCATATTAAGTCACAGTACAGTTCAATTACAACCTGTTCAGCTAGCTGATATACTCCTAACTTATAGTATTCAAACCGAAACGAGCGTAAATATGCCTGTCATCATTTTGACATCAACGCTGGCAGTGGCATTGGAGCTATAGCTGGATCTGTAGCTTGGGTAGTTGAGCGGGCCATTACCATAACTATAATGCATATTTCAGCATCGGCATTGGACTTCTTACCCTCACTCTCGTTCTCTCTCGGTGCTGTTCTAAGGCCCCGTCATCATCATCAACGATGACGATGACGACGACGCCGTTGTAGCCGTCGTCATGTGGAAAATCCCGGTATCACTTTCGCTTATGCCATGTTGACAATCTCGGTTTCAATGTGTGTTTGCCCAGTACCCAGTACCCTTAGCCGACCCCCGCTCTGCTCACCAACCAACCTCCTCTGGCCATAATGTTGTACTTAGTTATCTAAGAAGCATGCCTGGGCATATTTATGCCTTGTTTGCAGTGGCATTTGTTTTTCTTCTTCTGGGGTTTGCCCATAATGAATGACAAGGTTTTAGCATAAAAGTTTATTGAACTACAACTAGATGGTAAGATACATATATGTATGGATTGCGACCACAACAACCGCCCCCAAAAAGATCTCTGAGGCCCATTTAAAGTAGACAAACAGATCGAAATTCTACAATTTTTTTCATAAATAAATCAAAGCTATTTTCGCGCAAATAACAAAATATTTTACTTTTCTAGTTATATTTATAATTTATAGCATAGTAGTATTGCAAAAAAAATAAATTTATAAACTCAATATGTTAATAATATAATTTTATATTCGAAAAACCGGCAGAAGTCAATGGAAAATATATCGACTGATATACTGAGATATAGTACTATTATATAATTCATATATACTCGTATGCTTATTGCTCAATATAAAAGAAATTGTGCTTCTCAGTTCTACTTGGAAAAAAATAAGTACAAGCAAGCGCGAAGATAAAAATGGGAATTGACTAATGAGAGCATTTAAAATGTGGATTGAAACCTGAACACTACATGCTTTAAAGTTAAAAAGTGGATGTATATAATTATTGATGACTATACTTATTGAAGACAGACTTAAGTAATAACAACTCAGATTTTGACTCTGTGAGGCCAAAGATTTTTAACGAATATATAAGTCTTATTTACAACGAAAAAAAACAGCTTGATCACAAATTGATTTAAAATAAAATTAAACTGTGTCGAAGTATACTAAAAATATACCAACATCTGATAAAAACTCAGTTTACTCTGAGATCTAGGCAGTACAGATTTTGTTAATCCACGGCGTAAAAATGCTGTACAACATTAATAAATAAAAGTATGGTAACATATATCTTTAAGATTGTTTTCAGATTGAAAATAGTAATTTTAAAAGCAAAGTTAAAATATTCAATAAAGCTACTTCTTATCATATTTTTCTATGCAAATTGATTAATTGATTTTATCAACAAACTATTGGTAAAGTAAAAGCCCAAAGAGTATACTTGGTTAGCAACTTGAACTAGTCTCGCGTGTCTATCGTATTAGGAGTTCCCGAATCAAACATGTTAGTTGTGAGCCGACTGCCATAGTTTTCCCCATTTCCCAGCAGCAATTTCCCCCCCAGGAAAGTGTTGGCCAATTTCAACAACTGCGCTTTCCCCAGTCGCATTGCTCGTGTTCGTAATCCACGTGGATTATGTCAAAATTGGTATATCATAAAAACGTCGCGTACGTGAGTTGAAAAATGATGAAGCTGTTGTTGGTTACAGAAAGATAAAAAGGGAGTGAGAGGAAGAGAAAGGATGTACGATTGGAAGCTGAAACCGAAGCCATTAACTTTGCCTTGCGATGACACTCAAACCTTTTGGAGCTGGTGATTAATTTGTATGCGCCAGGCGCTGACTTTTGCGGTCTCGGGACAAAGGCCAAAAGTGTTTGGCATGTAACGGAAATGCGCGCCCGGGGACAGCCTGTCCAGACAGCACGGCGGAGTGTCTGTACAAGAGGTGGAACTAGAAGGGGGGGAGCAACACATTGTCCGCGCCAGTGTTGGTAAGTGCTTTGAATATGCATCGCAAAGTTTTCCTCTTTAGCTTACGGATTTGGTCTCCCTCTCGTTGGCTCGCTGGCTTGTGGCCAAGAACTTGTAAGAGCGGCACAAAAACTTCAAATATATTTTCTTTTAATTTTTCACCACATTTTCTTCTTTTTGTTTGCAACTTGTTAAGGGCGAAATAAAATTCATGACGCGACAATTGGTGCAAGAAAAAATATCAAATCACACCCTGTCGTCCACTTCGTGTCAAGATTTCATTAAACTTTCTCAAAGACAGCCAAAGCCTGCCCAATCTCTGTGAAAGTACAGAGGGACGGACAACCAACGGTCGACAGGCAGCACTAACAAAATAAAAGGCAAATGAATGAATGAAAGCATATAAAAACTTGGCTCATTAATTGAGTCGCTCTATTAGGCTAAAGGCCAAGGCAGAAAAAACATTTCGCATAAATATAAATACCGAAAAGGGTTGGGTCTGAGTGCGAGGAAAAGCTGAGGACTGAGAAGTTAAAATACGCTTTCCGCATCTGCAATTGAAGTTTTATGAAATTTAATGATTTATACATTTATGAGGAAGTAATATTTTAAAATTGTAAATTTAATTTCAAAATACAAATAAATCGAAGTGTAATTTGAATTTAAATTGTTTTACAGTAATTATTAGATAAATTAATATTTCAGCTAAAATAGGTTGTAATATTCTTAAGAAAAATAAAGATTGTTTCAAGTTCCCCATCAGGAGTTAGATAAATCAATCAAAACTACTCCATAAGAATTTCTTTATTATTATTCCCCTCTTATTCATATCCTTTTCCACTTAAAAGTAACCCTAACAAAGGGTATTCACAAATGTCAGTGCGCCTCAGATCTACGACTCTTCTTTAGCGCTGAAGTAAAAAAGTGTTTCCTATTTCAATTTCGTATATCCAGACATTTGTAAATGAACTTTACAAAGTCAGCCTGCGCCTTTGGCGCCCCAAATGTATCTTCAGCTCAAGCTGTAACTGTAACTGTAGCCAGGGAATGTGGCTGTGGATGTATCCTTTTCTTTTTATTGTATTACCGCGAGTGTTATGCTAATTTCCGTAACCGGGAATACCGAACTGAGCACAGTCTGAGTCTAAGTCTGTGGTTCGTTGTCGCGTTCGTTCTCATCGTCGTCGTTGTCTTTTTCGTCTTCGTCCTATGTCCTGGGCCGGAAATGAAATTTAACTGAATTTGCATTGGAATTCGATTAAATCGTTTATGCAAACATTTCGTTTCATTTCATTTGTGGGCTTTTCGCTTTTCTCGGTTCGCTAACTGTAAATATCGTCATGTGAATGTGCAAATCCTTTTGCCTGCCATCCTTCCTTCCAGGCTGCTCCAATTTGTGGCCATGTCTCGACTTCAACCACATCCCTTCCTCTTTTTATATTACGCTATTTGGTTTGCCTCTTCTCGAGGCATTTTAGTCCCTTGTTTTTGTTTTTCTCTCGCTCTTCTTTTTGTGGGTTGGAAAAATTACATCGAAAAGCCTCGAGAGTTGATTTTGGCGTTCATCTAATTTACATAATTCTCGTATGTTTTGCCTGAGTTCGAGTTCTGTACGCCGGTTCACACAGCATTTAAAATGTTTTCAAAAGATACATTCTTATTTATGAATTAATTTCATGGGCCATGTAAATGCATAAAGGTAATCGAGTGTGCCGCACCTTAACTCTCTTGTCCCGTGCCAGCATTACCATAAGAAAATATGAAATTTTATTGAATAACAAACAATGCTGAAAATTGATGGAGGACGATTGGGTAGAAGTACGAACAAGTACGGATATCTGCATGGTAAATCTTGGATTTCAATTGAAAGTGAAATACATTCTTAACTACTTATTTAAATATTTTATTGTAATGACTTAGTAATGATGTATCCGGTTAATGCTAAAAATGCATAAGATTCGATTGCAAGTTATTTTAAAATTTTTTTATAAATTTTAACTCATAGCTAGACTTTTATTTAAATTTTCATGAATTCGCTTTCATTGATTTGATATTAAACAATTATGTTAGTACTTATACATACTTATATATAAAACGTACTTATATGTACAGCAAAATCAGTAGTGCAAGTCGTAAGACAACTCATCTCTTTTATTGCATTATTTTATTACTGCCTTGAAGACGTCTTTTCTCAATTCAAATAAATCCATCTGATTCACTTCGATTGCATAATTTTGGTAAAAATGTAAACAGTATCATCAGCAACATTGAAACGAATTCACATTTTTTATAGCGAGACATTTTGCAGCTGATTAATACAACTTTACTAAGCGATCCTGCTTCAGATGGCTTCCCTCCTCTGTCTGTCTTACATAACTTACACATTTCATTGCATTTTGCAGCTTCTTTAAGCTCTGATGGCATTGCCACAGTTTTATCTAAGTCCCAAATGGCATTCAAATGCAAACCGCATGAGAGTCTCATAAGGATGCGCTGAAGGATGCAGATATAAACGAATGATGATTCTCTTCCTCACAGTCAATGGGGCGACAGCAACCCGCTGTGGTCATTCTTTGTCTCTATGCCCCACCCTCTATTTCTCTATCTCGAGCTCTGAAACCCATTTGCCACAATGAGCTACCAAAAATGGAGCAGAGCTGAGGGAAATGCCTGTTTTATTGCGGTTCCGGAAACAGTTCATAAATAAGCATATGCATGTGTGAATGTGAGTGCAAGTGCGTTTTCCATACTCATACGAGTGTATTCGTAGAGTCCTACAGTCGTAGGTATGCAAAACCCATTTCTATCCACATAACTGCGGCGTTTTATGGAACGAAAAAGAATCGAAATTATATTACAATTCCATTTCGGTTTGTTTGCTTGTTTTTTTACTTCTAGTTTGATTCGCTTTCATATAATTGCAATGCTGGTTTGTACCACAAATTGCTTTACTTGCCTTAAATGCCCCATGAAAGCTCCGCAAATGCAATAAACATCTTGATGCACGCATGTTTTTCAATTAGGAGAAAATCACAAAACTCTATAAACACCAGTCACAAGTAACGAAAAATACTAGACGGGGATATACCCTGTCCATTAACAGATTCGCTTTGGCCTCTAACAAATTTGGATTTTAGAAAGTTTTTCATTTGCTTTATCTCTTCTTCTTAAATAATAGTTTTGCCAAAAATTTAAGATTTATAGAAAACATTTCTGTTAGTGTTGTTTATATATTTCGAAAACCAATGTCAACACAATTATTAATAAAACATCGAAATTTTAACTTATGTGATTTTAAACACTTGCCTCTATTTCTTCCTTTTGTTCACGACACTTTATTAAACCCTTTTCCACTCCATCGCACTTTACTGGGTATAGAATGAAAGCCCGTGGGCATATACTTCCCTAAAAAGTTTGCACTGTTTCGAATAAATAATAAAAATGGAAAGCACAAGACAAAACTTGTCCATTATCAACATTAGCAAACCAAAATATACTCGCGCTCATTGAACTTTTTGTACATTTAACAACAAATTTAACTTTAATTTGGTAATTTCGAAATGCTTGCGGCATTGCGAAAGAATGAATGAATGGATGCAGATTGAATATTCAATTTGTATTCCTTGAATTTCCAGTTAAGCATTTTGGCCAACGGGCGCAGTTAAAAGTTGAAAACTCAATAAATGAAACAGATTTCAATGTTGGAAATCGAATTTCAGGGAGATGGCTTAGAAGTTACCCATGAAACTTTTCTACTTCATTGCTATAACAAATATTTACTTTATTTGTATTTATAGAATCATCAAATTAGATACTCAATTAAGGCGTTTAATATAGCATCTATTGAGGTTAACTTAAACTTTATTGCAGGAAAAGTTAAATAAAGATAATTTTTCTCTCTGCTAGCTAACAATGTTTTTCCTCTCATTTAAACATATTTCATAATAGATCTTTTTTTGTGCACTTTTCTGGCGCAACACTGCAGTAATTTACCAGTTTTATTGACTGACCTGTGAGCTCTATCTATGTGATCTTTGACGTTTGCTCTGCCAAATTTCACATCCATGTTTTAGCAATACAAAAAATCCACGAATTCGCTGAGCGAAAAAAATAGAAAATATAGTGAGAAAAAAGCGGCATTTGGACAAATTTCCTGGCGGTTCGTTGTTGCTGTTGCCGATGTTGAGCCCAATACGAAAACGAAACGTGGAGACCATAAATTTTCAACTCTGTCCCTCGCTCATTTGCACAGAGGATTAAAGGGTCTCGTCGGGGTTTTGAACTCTCACCATTTGTTATGCCTTTGCGTAGGACTTTGCTTTCCAATTTTTCTGCCCCGGCAGTCTCATTCCGTCCGCTACCATTTGTTTTTCTATTTTTTCCGGCTGGGTTTTTTGTTGTTGTTGGTCGTAGCGGAAAGCTTGCAAAAGTGATTAATGCAAAAGTCGGCGGCCATGTCGATGGCGACCAAACAACAAATTTGCCAGCTTCGTATAGAAAACGGCCGCAACGCCGGCATTTTTATTGAATTGCCAGCTTCGGAATGTGCTGGCCAGTGGCCACTCCATTTACCTACGCTACCTGTATTCAACTAGAAGCTCTTTCTCTCACTCTCCCCAGTTCTTTCCGTGAATTTTCTACAGCGGTACACAGATAAAATACTAAATGGAAAACAGCACTTCGACCATGCTTTGACTACAGTTGCGCGGATTAAAGCACAAAATGCCCTAAAAGCCGCTTCCCCCACTCTTTTCCACAAAGAGTATACAAAGACAGGTGAAAGAGCAGCAGTGAAAGCTGCACTTGGAAAATAAACAAGCCATATCGAATGCCACATTCTCTTTAAGGTCAAACTGAATGCAGGGTTTAAAAGCTGTATCTTATAAATACCATTTCAAAGTACAATAAAATAGACTAGTGTATTAAAATATAAAATATAAAATACCGAACGCTCAGACTAGATTATCAAAGTTTTGTTCTTTAAATTTATTTAGAATTAAATCTGATGAATTTCATGATTTTAGAGAATATGAATAATTAAAAGCATAAGTGCCATACATATTTATGTTTAATTTTTAAATATTTTAAAATATATTTTAATATTTTTCAGTGAGACAGTAGCATGTTCCGTGTTATAGCCGAAATGCTCTATTAAATGCGGTGATTCGATTTTCAATAAATACGAAACGAGCTGGAGACAATAAAATGTCAAGAAAATCAGACTGTCAGCCACCCTCTCTCAAATGGCATCTATTGCATTGGGAGGACTTTGGAACCAGCGAGATTTCTATCAAGCCATCAAAAGGCAATGAGTCCTGGCCTCGGTTTCAGTTCTGTTGCTACTGCTACCGCTGCTGGGGCTTAGTCAAAAGTCAAAGGACCGCCCAAGTGTCACTGACACCGTCAGTCAGCAACCACCCACCTTCCATCCACATCCACCACCATTTCGGTTGTTTCGCTCGTACATTCTACATTATTGATGGTAATTTTAAAACGTGCCTAAAAAGAAAATTTTACACATTTGCCGGATTTACAATTTGTGTGCTTTGTTTTGCTTTGCTTGGCGTTCGATTGACGCTTATCTTAATGGACCAAACATATGGCAAATGCTATTGTGCCACCATCTCTCCCTCCACCTATCATTTTCCACAGTCGAAGTAAACGTGTTGATAATTTAAATAAGCTACTTTTGAGAGCTGCTGCTGCTGTTTGACATTGCGCATACGCAACATTCGCCTGTCGTCGATGCGATAAGCCTTCGTAAATGTTTTTCAATTTCGTATTAATTTTGTGCCCAAATCCCAGTGAGATTTCAGTATAAACGTTGCACACAACTCACACTTAGGCCGGGGAACTTCATTAAAAAAATATTTAGCATTTTCTTCAGTGAACGGGGGATTATTCTGGCAGTTTATTGGGCCGCATACAAAGTGCTTCCATAGAATATGTTCGAAAACTCGGGTCGAGTTTACATTTCATTGCAGAATCTACAAAAGTTCAGAAAATACTTAAGCTCATTAATAAAGTTAGATAGGTTTATTAAAAATTGCTATTAATAGGTGGTGTAACAAATTGTGAGAAGGGTATTACTTATACTACTTACTTATTTACTTACGGCCTACTATTGTTGATACTTTCTAATTTTTAAGTTTTCATAGATAAAAACGGAAATTAAAATATGTATTTTTATTATTTGAGCCAAAAAATACTACATATTCGGCAGCATTTCGGAAATTTTTTACATCATGTTATTATCTATGCTATCTACTGCAAACTTGCGTCCTAAAGTTGCCCCACAGCTTGCACCTTGGTAGCATAGTCCAACGATTCTTTATCAAATTAAAATACCCACTTATTAACAAAATGCCAAGGATGCCAGTTGCAAGAACGTCACGGACTATGTGCAATTTAAGCATATTAAGGCAGCCGTAGCAGCTGAAGCAAGAGTAGGACATTGGCCAAACGCAAACACAAGCCCTATGATGTCGATAGTAGAAGAGCAAAAATCAAATCAATTTTAATTTAGAAAACAAGCAAAAACGCATAGGAAAAATGCCAAAGCTAGCGAAAAGTTGGGAGAATGGCAAAAAAAAAAAAGAAAAGGGGATACGGCACAAGGCAGCACAGACAGGATAACAACAGGAGCAGCAACCCTTCGGAAGGACTTGCAAGGAAAAGAAATAAGAGCCAACCCCCAAAATGAGAACTCAACCCAACTCTCGCTCCCCTTTAAGGCAAACAATGTGCTTAGCATATGCGCATAAATCTCGGCTTGGTCAGGGACAGCGTGACGGGAAGTAGTTGAGCAACCTGGGGAGGGAGGAGCAACAACAATGCAAACTGGGGCGATACACTGGGTCTTCAAGACGACAGCACAATCTAATAAAATGGCTAAACGCTTCAATGACAATTCGAGCATGTAAAGTTGGTAGTTGGAGATGGCGAGAGTTCAGAGGCCAGCAGCGAGCAGCAAGAAAAGAACGGTAAATACATGTTGCATGTGGCGCTTAGTCGTGTCGTACAAGCACACATGTACAAGACCAATCATCAGACGTTGTCGTTGCGTCGCCCGACCCGCCGCTCTACAAAAGTAGGCAATAATCGTAAGTGAAACTGGGCTTGGTCGCCGGACAGGGGGATTCAAGTGGACTGCGAGAGGGAGGGGGTGGCGTAGAAGGGCAGTCAGCCGGCCACCAGCTGCTTAACTGACCCTCTTCTCCCGTCCTTGTGCCTACTCCTGCAGCTTTTGTATTGAAATGCGCTTTAAGTTGTGGCGATGTGTAATTGAATTAAATGGATTTCAATATGCGGGCGCATGTTTCGATACGGGAGTGGGAAAGGGAAATTGGGAATCTGGAAAGCAGGAAAGCTTGAAGCAGTCACAGAAAACAAATCAGTTCAATGGGGGAGCAGCACAAACTTAGTCCCAGAGCAACGTACACGCATAAACAGCAGTTGAGATCAAAGACAGCTCAGCGAAAAAATAGTTAAGGGACATAGCTTATAATCTTCAACAGCCACGTTTTAATCAAATTGAGTATTTATTTCGGATGATAATATGTTGGTTTCGTATAAATTAATATATACAGAGCAACATACAAATATACTCTTATTTGAGATTGTAAATGCAAGATGTTGTTGATTTGATTCACATTGTTTTTAATTTACTTAATATACATATAATCTAAGCATCGAAACATAAGCATCGAAAAGAAATGTATTTTATTACCAAATTTGATGTAATATAAGTGTATATCCAAGCTGATTCTGTCTGACCAAAAATACTTTTCTAAAATATAAAGTAAGCAATGAAGGTCATAAGAAATACAGAAATATTCTGTTAATTTTATATTTTTATAGCCGGCTACCAAGAGGGTAAAAGGATATTATAACTTTATGCCAACCGAAAATGTACGTATCAAGTAGTTGGAGGATTCTTCGACCACATTAATTGTATATATACGTGATCAGTGTCAAAATCCAAAACGATATAGTCATGTTCGTCTGTCTGCGACCAAATTTGATGAGAATATGTGGTAATATAGACCCTGAATCGAGGTTGTTTCATAATTGCAAGCGTATTTTTAAAGGTACACACAATAATAGTTACCAACTTAATGATTTCTGTTAATCTAGTTATGTCGTACTTCAAACATAGAAGTTATTCAAAAAATGTAAATGGGTGAAATCAGGTGCAGTTGCACCTGTTGTTATGGCTCTCTGTGATATAATTATGGCATTCACTAAACCTGATAAGATGCAGCCAAACGAATAATATTGAGATATTAAATTTTTTGGTATATTGTTTATTCATCTCGCAGTCGAAAAAACTTGACTATAGCTTATAGTTATATTTTTCGATTTTTTCCTATGTTCTATATTTCACACAAAATCTAAAAAAAATGAATTTAAATAAATTTCTAAAGCAACTTAAGTAAGAATTAATGTAAGTAATTTAGCACTCGTTACATTCTACTCTATTTAATACTCTTAAGATAACATGTAGCTTTGTGTTGGAGGCATACAAAAATAAATGTGATTACGAAATAATTTTACACTAAAAGGATTCTCAAGCTAAAACATACAAAGTACGTTCGTAGTTGTACTTTATGTGTGTTTTAAGATATGTATATTCAAAATACATGGCCTCATACAGTCAAGACATTACTGTAACCCTTAAAAAATATTTGAGGAAAATAAATTCAAAATATTGTCATTGAATAATAATAAATATCAAATTTCAACACTTCTGAGACGAACATAAACGTTTTTATAATCTGAGCCCATTAAAAATGGTCAAAACGGGTATACTAGGGCTTAATAATATAATTATAATAAATATTTTATTGATCCATCTTGTCCGTCTGTGTATCTGTCTGTGTGTCCGCCTTGATCAAACAGTCTTTCTGAGCTAGGACAATCATATGGGGATAACAACACAGGTGAAATCATGTGCTGCCATTCAACAAACCTAATAAAGTGCAACTAATTTTTAACGTGCTATGTTTCGGTATATTTATACCCGCCTACCCAAAGGGTAGAAGGGTATTATGGCTTTGTGCCGACCGAAAATGTATGTAACAGGCAGAAGGAAGCATCTCCGACCCCATAAAGTATATATATTCTTGATCAGCGTCAACAGCCGAGACGATATAGCCATGTCCGTCTGTCCGTCTGTCCGTCTGTCCGTATGAACACCTAGATCTCAGAGACTATAAGAGATAGAGCAACAAATTTTTCGCGACAGTATGTCTTATTGTTGCACGCAGATCAAGTTTGTTTTTGATTTTGGCCACGCCCCCTCCCGCCCCCGTAAATCGAATAAAACCGAATTGCAAGCGTCGTTTTAAACCTAGAACGTTCAATTTTGGTACGCACAATACTAATCACCATCTTAATGATCTCTGCGAATTTGGTTACAATCGGATAAAAAACACAGAAGTTATTAAGATATTACTTTTATAAGGCGTTACCACGTGCAACTGCTAGTGCTGCCTAGCTAGTTGCTATGACACTCCGCGACATAATAATGGTGTTCAATAAACCAACTAAAGTGCCGCCAAGCTAATAACTTCGAACAATGAAAATTTTGATATATTATTTTGGTATTTTTAGTATATTTTTTTTAGTATATTTTTATACTATTATATAAATATAATATTTTGATGGTAAAATTGGGTGGCGGATATCTCACAGTCGAGCAAACTCGACTGTAGCTTTCTTACTTGTTTTTAGTATATTTTCGGAAAATAGTATATTTCGATGGTCAATCTTAATTTTAAATGCATTTAGTGAAAATAAATATCGGGTATCTCAGAGTAGAGCGAATGGGCATAGGGTATTCCGTAGTCGAGCTCTCGACAACACCATTCTCACATATTAGATTAAAGACTGATTTTTATTTCGAGTTGGAGGTGTAATTTGAACGGAGTTTTGAGATTACATTCGAAATGAAAAGTAGCCTTTCTTAAATAACATTTCTTGATAAGTTACCCCTTTTTGTCCTACGACCAAGACTCCAAATCTATAAGTTCTGTCAATTCCATCAAAGTGAGTAACAATAAAATTAAATTTTCAACTTGTTTATATTGATTTGCTTCGACTTCAAACTACATGCGGAAGCACTTTTTGAGAGCAGGTCTTAACCCTTATTTACGCAGACGGAGTTGCTCAAAGAACAGGTAGCAAAAGTTAGGCAACTTTTTGGCCAGTTGTGTGGAGTGGGAGAAGCTGGGCAACTTTAAGACTCATTTTGAAAGTTTTGGCAACATGCAAACTTCAATCAACACCCAGCAAATATCAACCTCAAGACAAACTTAACTGACCAACTGTCCCGCATTGTGTAATTTTTCAACTTGAGACCGACAAAAATAAAATAAAAGGAATCTCCTACAAAACGTAACAAAACTTTTTGTGACTTCTTAACGTCTTTTGGTCGTTCATTGTTTTATTTACCTGGCTGGTTGTGTCTCTTACTCACTCTATGTGTGCTTATTTATATCGCATGATTGAATCTTGGCCAACAGCAACTTTTTCTATTAACTTTAATGCCAGCAAGGACCAAGCGACCACCAGGTACATCAGTAACGACTATGTGGCTATAAGTCTACATAGTACGAGAACTGTCGGCTTCTTTTGGGGTTTTGTCTAGTTTTTCCACCTGCGAAATAGTCGTCTCTTTAGCTCGTAAATGAACTTGATTTTTATCGTCTCCAATGTCTTCCCCTTCAACTTCAACTCTAACTCAATGTGTATTGATTTCCAGCGACTTCCACTTGGCTGCTTCAACTTCTACTTTGACTTTATCCAAGTGCTTCCTTGTCACTGGTCTTACATTGTTTTTATGCCACGATTTTTGGTTCCGTCTCTTTTTGCTCGCTAATGAAAAAGTTCAAAAGTCAATGTTTTTTTGACTTTTCATTTGATTTCTGTTTTTTTTTTAGAAACTCACTCTCTTCTTCTTCCTTGAGGTTTTCTTTGCAATTTCAGTTTCAAGTCAAGCGATTGGCCATTATTGATGACTTGTCCAAGTCACAAATACCACTCTAGTGGTTAATTAATCGTCGCAATTTTGTGACCACCAGAATAGATTATCATTAGCTGCGCTCAAGTATTTACTAAAACTATTGAACTATTTTGACAGGTCATTAACTTGTTTCTAGAGGTTTCGTTTCGAAAATGCTACTTTACTTGAAAATAATTTCTGACGAACATAAAATGAAATTTTAAATTTTGGTTAATATATTATATTAGACTCTTAAATATAAAAGGGGAATTAAGCAAGTTAGTGAACATTTATACTTTTCGGTTCACTAACTATCTGCCAAACTACTATTTTGTATTAATCTATTTATTGATCGATAAATAGATCAATTTGTGTTTCATTACAACCCATACCTTCAACCCAGTAAAATGATACTGGGGATTCTCTAAATAAATTTAAATTATTTTAAACGATTACAAACTCGAATTCTCAATTTCATACATTGTCTAAACATAATTAATGAATATTCATATTAAATATGTGTACTTTCCTTGTGGAAAATTTCATTTCTGTTTCTTCATACAATAACAGCACAATACTTAGGGGCTGAAATGAAACTTCAGCAGAGTGTGACATGACTAATTTCTCTTGTAACTCTGCTCGTCAAATGTATCGTTGTGAGGACGTGACCATGACATTCTTAATGCAATCTTGAAGTTCTCTTCAAGATTTTCATTCAGAATTGTGTTTAAAACAGATTTCGTAAGTATAGTGCATAATTTGCTCATTAAGTTCAATTACAGGCATATTTCGCAGTACATGTGTGTGCTTGGTTGTGTTTGAATGTAAAATATTGGCATTGTACGACATGCTCATTAATTATGCTGCATATCGCAGTTTATCAACACAATCGTTTGCTTGAAAACATATTCTCTCATCCCTCTCTCTTTCTTACCCACTTATCTTGACAGATAAGCACTCTCGCAATGTTAGTTGGTAGTACTTGCATTTAATTTATAACCCGAAAAGCCCAAAGTTATACATTTTAACAGGATATGAATAAAGTTGAAGACAATAAAAGCAAATAAAGCAGACAGTGAGACACAGCACAATCCGACAAGCCAAAACTTAGCCAGGGACGTCGACTGAGAAATTACAAAGGGTGCAACACAAAGAGAAACAGAGCTGAGAGAGATTCATTATCTAGCACAACATTTATAAGTGTATGGCAACTGTCTGTGGCCTGCTTGAGTAGTATGTGACTTCCTCTGACACTACATCGTCATCCCACAGTCTGACTGTTTCCTGACGTTGCGTATACGTAAAGTATGCGTATGCGTATTTAATGAGCAGACGTGCGTGCAAATTCAGCTGAGCCCAGCTGAGGCTTCCAGAAACCCCTCAAAGACCCACAAACTCCAAATCAAGCCCCAAAACTCAAACCGCGCGCGTGCTAAGGTACTTATGGAGAGCCAGCGGAAGAGAGATAGAGAAAGAGTGGAAATGGCACAGTGGTATGATTTAATTAATAGTTTGGTTAAAAACGAAATTTGTATTTTAATTATTAAAATCTTATAGAAATACTAATTTAAATTTGCACCTTGCAGAAGTTGTACTCTCTAAAATACCTTAGAATTGTCTGCAGGACCTCATCTACACGAGTTCGCTTAGTAAGTGCTTTTTAAACTTTTCCCACAGTAACAGTTGTGCTGGAAAACGCAAGTGTTGGTCATGTATGTGCGTATGTATCTATGCATGTGTGAGGAACAAATACGTGAAATGTGCAAATACGTGAAATGCCAAAATTAAACCAAAACTTTTCATGCTTCATCGCAGCGCAACAAGAACAAAAGCAACAGCAACACCAACTTGGAGATCGAGAGGAACAACAACAATGTTGGCAGCAGATAGGACGTGCACTTGGCCACTTTTGGTGACTACGTGCAAAAGTTTTTCATTTCCGCTTTGGCAAACATTAAAGCTACCAGAACGAATTTACAACGAGCCGCAGCTACAGATCCAGATACTAAGATACAGTTACAGCTGAAGATACAAGAGTAGCTGCAGATACATTTAGAGCTACAAAAAGATACACGCACGCTTGAACTGAACTCAGCTAAGCTGAGGCTTAGAACTGAAAGCTGAGAACTGCGGTAATCAACGGCCAAAACGGAAATGAGCAAAGCGTAAAAATCAAATGCAAAAGCCAAGAATAGAAAATGGCTAAACAAAGCAAAGCAAACATGGGAAAAAAGCAATAATAGATTGAGATTCTCCCTTGAGCTCGTTTGATTTGAACAAAATGCCAATTAAAAACTTACTAAACAGATCCAGCTTCGCGTTCAACAATCGAAAGCAGGACTTAAGTAATTATTTTCTTATAAAACATATCAACAAGTTTATGCAAGTTACTTCATTTAGTTATTGAAAGAAGAAATTAACCAATTGCGCAAGTGTTATTTCGAATTAATCAAAACTCATCTCAACAAACACAACAAATAGGTGCAGAATCCGTTCAATGCATTTTGGTACCTTAACAAAACAAATGACATATTAATGGGAGCCAAATCTCTTGCATTCTGCCCAAGGATTTAAGAGCACAGGAAATGGAAGAAATACTACACATAACATATACTATTTGGTATTTGCAAGACCTCACTGAGTCTGATCCAGATTCGTGTAATAAGATCGGTTAGCGGTACGAACAACTAAAGTTAAAGCTGCACTTCAAATTTGGGCAGAAATAATCAGTTGCTCATTTAAATCGACAGACAGAGGTGGATAGTTGGTGTTGGTGGTGACACTTTCTGCCTGTGACATACCTTTTCGGTTACCCTAAGTTATAACACGCTCCTATCGTACGGAAGCGGGTGTGTGAAGAGAACGAAAAGTAACAAATTATAATAACCTGTTTAGACTAATGGATTTTTTTGAAGACAGTAAACAAGTTTTTGAATATACCGTGCCCAGTTGGCCGACTTAAGCAGTGTGGGCTCATCTAATCTCGAAACAAAGTTTGTCACGTTGACTTTAGTGAAAATAAGCATCTGTGACCCGGCCAATTAAAGGATTTTAGAGACCCGACGCTGCGGCTGTTGCTGGTGGAACAAAAGCCGTGAAGCCCGCGCGTGTAAACAGTTGCCTTTGGCCATAACTCTAAGCCAATAGTCAACATGAGAAAATAAAACAAAAACAAGTCCCAGACCAAACACTTGATGCTGCCGCTACTTCCCTGGCTATTGGGTAAGGATGGAGAGTGGCGGGTGCAGCATTCACGCCTCAAAATTTTCAACAATAGCAAAATGAAGCAAACGAAGCGACGAAGCCACTTTAAGCTCTGCAAATCCATAAAGCAAACAAAATGGTTTTCAAATAGAAACCGCGTCTCGGCTGCCAGCTCGAAGGCAGCAACTGCCAACTGCCAATTGCCATGGGGGAGTGGCACAGTGGTGAAGGAGGGGGAAGTTTTACAGTATTCAGAGCCGTTCAACGTTGCCATTGTTACCGACATCGATAATACAGAGCCCCCATACATACGTATATATGCGCAGCGGTTAGACCAAGAAGCAGCAAACCCACAGGCTCGGTCTGAAACTGAGGCCGAAACTGCGACTGAAGACTGAAGCTGCCATCGGGTGTCAACATTGCTAGCGGCTGACTGCCGCCTCGAAGCTCCTCTCCCTCCGCAGGCAGCCAAGTTTGTTTGGTTCTGATTTTCTGTGTGTTTTTTCTTTTCGGAATGCTCTGACAGCTTTTGCTAGAAAATTGAAAATTTTCTTACTAATCGCAATCGATATGCCTTGCCAAATGTCACTCAGTTGTTGAGTGGGCAATTGGAGCGGTGGGCAGCAGGGATGTCGCCTCGTCTGTGGGTGGAGATTTGTTTGAATTTCGATTGTGCAAACAAATAAATTGAAGAATGCTCGAAAATTAAATAAATATTTGGCATTTTCAGCTGCAAATAAATTACAATAATGAATGACTTTCTTCTCGGTTTCTCAGTGGTTGGTTGGCGTTATAGCTTGGAATGATTGTTTAGCGAGTGAGAAAGATAAATTACAGTTGATTTGACAAATTAAGTTGCTTTCCTACTGGCTCTAAACCCACAAGAATAATTGAAGACATCCGCCAACTGGGCAATTGAAAAGATTATTTTTTTTTTATTTCCAAAGGCAGAAATATTATGATGAAAATAAATAAAGATGCGATTTGGTAACTAACTAAAATATTTTTATTTATTAAAAAAATGATTATTTAATCAAAAACTTTAGAACTTTATTGAAAATAGCAAGGCACAGCTTTCTTAAATGTTTTTGAAAACAATCGCACACCACTTTTGTATTTACTAACGGTATAAAAAATTTAAAAATAGCCAAAATGTTTTAACAATTCTTCCAAATTTTATATCAAACTAGACCCATGCACTCTTTAATGTCCTTAAAATTGGGCAATGTGGTGTGTTGCATTGCTTTTAAAGACGCAACGATTTCAATTAAAACAATTGCATGCCTGATCAAAAAGCGCTCTCAGGGCACTATCGAAGGCTAGCTGCCATTGCAGTAGGATGCTACAGAGGGATACGAAAAGGCTGTGCTACCAAATTAAAACACCGACAGCCAATAACCAGGGCAGCAAAAGGAACAGCAGCAGCAGTGGCACATGGGTCCATTTATTGCTTCGTGCCACATTCCGTTGCCGTTTGCCACCATTTGGATTTTTGCCTTGAATGCTTGAAACAAGAACAACACTTCGATGTGCGCATAATTCACAGCTGAGTGAATTTTAAGTGGTTATTGCAAAAGTTCGCACAAGCGAAAGTGTTGGATGCCCTTCTGTAGGTTTGCTTCCCCACCCTTCCCCCAGACAGCCGCCCCTCTCTAGTTGCCAGCATCAAGCATATTGGTTGCCAGCAAATTGGAGCGCATTTTTTATTGAGTTATGTTTGGCAGCGATGGCTGGGAGACTGCAGCGACTATGACTACAAGTACTACGTCGTTGACTAGGCCAGAAATTAGGTTAAGCATTATAAATAATTTGATTAGCCTTAATTGGCGTGAACTTGCAACGAGTCACGTCAAGTCGAAGTGGCATGGCGCAGTCGGCTGTCTTTGAGACTGTTTATGATTGACAAGAGGGCGCGCGCCAGACGGAAATGATTATTATATAATTGAAATTGATAGGCCACTGCTGCGGGGGAATGTGAGGCGGATAATGATGAGTGGGGGGCGATTGGCAAACTTCCTACTTCAATAATTCATTAAAAGAAAAATCCCATTTAATTCCAATTAAAGATGCAAAAGCAGCTGCTCATCTAACGATAAACCGACAAGCAAGCGACCCCAATTTCGCTGGATGTGTCATCCTCTGTCTCTCTCACTTCGCTTCATTGGTAGCCAAAGTACGTGTCCAACCGAGAAACGTGCTCAAGTTGAGATTTAAAGCTACTCTCGATGGGCAACATTTTTGTGTCCTTTTGGCTAAGATTTTCATTAGACTAGTAGCTGTTACTTATAAACTAGCGAGCAGCCTGTAATAACGAATAAGTCTATTGTATGACTTCAAAAACGAAGATATCTAGATGGGATTACCAATCACTTTACTTAGGAGTGTTGTCTTAGCTGTTTAGTATAAAAAGTTACCTCATTCACATAACAACAAACCTAGCCTATTTTTCGTCAACTGGATAGTTTAATCGGTTAAGAGGCTTAAAAAATCTTTAGCTCTCATAATAAATATCATTCAGTTGTGGATCCCAATTCAACTATAGGGATGGGTATCCATACGTGTTTGTCTTTCGTCTTTGTGAATGTCTCCCTATTGTGATTGTCCTATTTCTATGTTCTCTATTTATAATACCAGTATTTCTCTCTTCCAATCTCTTCTAGACACACAAACATTTAAATAAGTAATAGTAAATAGAATAATAAGTAGAATTGTAAAATGTACATATGTTTAGAATTTATGCACAGATCTTTCGTTTAGGGAATATGATGTTGTTCGTCAGCTCTCGATGAGTTTAAAAAAGCTAAGCTATCGCAGAAATCACTACAAAAAAAATGAACTGTAAGTGCACAATAACAATTTACATTTTGGAAAAACTGAAATTTTCTCTATTTGTTAACCCTTTGAATTTTTCTTTTGAATATGCTACTCCAACTAATTACTATGTATATGCATGGGGTTATAATTGAAAAAAAAGTTAACTTTAGGCTTCTAGAATTCGCCCAGTCAAAAATCAAATGATCTGATAATCGAATTGTATTCAATGCGAATTGGGAGGTGGGCGGAAAGGCGCATTTAGGAAGGCGGCAAGCCGGGTAAATGCAAAGTGAAATTTTCACAATCCGATGGTCCGAGCCAACATGCAAATTGTTGCACAGCGCCAATTACAACAAGAGTTGGAAAGGAGGGAAAAGAGCAGGAATTGGCGTGTGGAAATTTCGCACAAATTGAAAATGAAAATTGTTAAATTGCTAAAATCGAGCAGAGGCTAAGTTCATTTTGATCAAGCGAGCAGTCAGGCAGTTATTCAGACAGTTGGAAGTGCTATAAGAATCTACAGCGACTCCCTAACAAATAAGCACACAATTTTGCCATGATAACTAAATAAACAGACAACTGCCCCAATTGTTAGAAAATTGAGAGAGTTACTTGATACTCGCTCGCTCTATCTGGTAGCTGACAGAACAAATATACTGCAGAGGCAATAGCCAAAAATCAAGCTGACAACAAATCCCAATGACAAAATCAAGCAATTGCAATCGATATGTACAGCACCCACACATACACCTCCACAGTAAATGGTCATGTTTCGGTCTGTTGAAGAGATCTCAGTGATGAGGTGGCAGGAGGGGGATTCCCAATTGAACAGACATGCGACATGTTGCTGCTGTGTTCGTTCCTCGCTCTGTCGAAATGTCAATGCAATTGTCATTCTCCTCCTCAGTTGCTCCTGCTGCTCCTGTTACTGCTGCTGTTACTATTCCTGTTGTTTGCCGTATGCATCATCAATTTAGTGTCTGTCCAGCAGGGGTTTCCATTGGTGTAATGGGGTAAGGAACTGTGCACCCAGCTGCTGCTGTTGCTGCGTCTCTTATTGAGTTACAGCTCTGAAAACTCAAATGCAATAAGCACACCCAATACTTATGGACCAAAACTGTGAAGAACACTATTGGAGAATAGGTAAATAGAAGATTGTTGGCAATTTGATAAGGCTTTAATGAGGGCAAAGCAAAGAGAAAATCGACAAAGGCTATTTAATGATATAGTTCAAATTTGCTGACGGGAATACTCTAAGCAAAATAATTTTTAATTTTTTAAATTGAATTTGACAAGCTTCAACTAGAAAGCAAAAAGTAAGTATCAGCTCAAAATATGGGCTCGGAATAAAAAGTTAAAACCGTAATATATTATATAAATAATTATTTATAGTATTATCAAATATAATTCTTTTTCATTTCTAATGGTATTAACCTTATTTACCTCAGCTGAGTAGAATAAATCAATTTAAAATTCACAAATTATATGTATATTTATTGTGGTTACCTTATAACTCAGTACTTAAGCGCTTAAGATTATTATAAATTTAATTTTGACAACATTAATTTGTAACATTATCAAATATTATAAGAGTATTAAATATGCAAATTATTGTTCATCAATAGTCTGACAAATCAAACTCTTTAAATATAATATGATAAACAAATCGACAGGACTTCATTCTTCAGTTCAGTAACAAATATTTGTGGTGAAGCAAGAATTCAAAATTTGTAAATAGAACTCTCTTATTGCGAGCAATGAAAATAATTTCTGAAAATCGAGCTAACCATGGCAACTGAAGCCGTCAATAGACAGAGCCAGACGAAAACCCAGAGTCAGGACCAAATGCCGACATAAGCGGCTTACAATCATGCCAGAAAAAAAATAACGCTGTATAGATGGGAGCTTGTGGGATGGCAGGAAGTATTCAAAAATAAAAATCGCACTCGAAACTCATTACAACAAAAGGTGCTTCATCAGTGCGTCGGGGGCAGCTGCAACACCGGCAACAGCCACAACAACAGCAGAGGCCCACTTAAGTCGGCATTGGTGGCCATAATCAACTCGCCGGCGTTGCCGAACACCTTTGAAAGAACAACAGAGAGGGGTGATTGGGGACAGCATTTCATTTGCAGGGTTGCCTCGTAAAAAGTGAAAAGAACAATGGCGTGGCAAGTACCAACAGGGAATCATGGCTGCGGGTCTCTGCCACTGCCTTATTCTCAGCCTCTCTGCGTCTGTCAGCTCGCCTCGCACAATGCCAGGGCACTTAAGCTCATGCTTTTTGATGCCAGGCCACCTTCTTCTTCTCCGTCTCTCTATTCCTCCCACTTGTGTCCTGTGTTCCAGTTTCCGGTGTGTGTCACAAGATTTTTCTCAATTTGAAACGTGGAGAAAGCGAAAGAGCAACAGAGAGAGAGAGAACGTGGAGAAAGCGAAAGAGCAACAGAGAGAGAGAGAGAGAGAGAGAGAGTTCAGCGTGTCAGTGCAAAACCCATTTGCCTGTCTTTTGCCTAACTCTCGCCTGTCTATGCATCCCCTCTCACTCCCATTGCTACGTCTCCTGGTCATGTAGACAGCTCGCAATAATACTGATACTGCCTTGCAGCCAACACATTGTTGTCGACAGGTAACTCCCTTTGCTCCGTTCCCATTTTCACAACGCAGCTACAGGCACTGACAATGACAGCGTTGACGTCATTGGCATTGGCGTTGCCTGCTCCCGTTTGTCATTCATTTACTGCCACCTGCCACCTGACTCCCAAGCAGCCTATTGGGGCTCATAGTCTAGGTGCAGCTACTCCCATTATTTATGCTTTTTAGCTTCTTTCCGTACACCGTCTGTTTACCTTCCCTTCTGGGTTGGCTCCTAAAGGTGTTATCTTTTTCTACTGTACTCTCACAGGGATTATGTCTGCTCGTACTACGGCACTACACCTGAGATTTGCAAACATCTTCAATCTGCACTTGTCGTACATTTTAATTGTTATTGTTATGCGTGACAAGCCTCGCTTGTTGTGTTTCTATCTCTATAACTGTTTGTGCCTACTGAGAACTGTCGATTATTGTCTTCCGGTTTGCATATAATTTGAATTATCCGCATTTCCTGATATTATGTTGCAACTATCATTCGATATAGACACACGAGCACATAAGCACCATCTAATAACAATCTGGGAATTATCTGCACTTTGCCTCTCTTAAAAAGGTATACCACATGTGCAGCACCCTTAGTCCTTTGAATAGGATAATCGCTTAGAATAGGGATTCAGAACACCTAGCATTATTATTATTTGAGTCATGAGAATGTTTTAGAGTTGCTGTATGGTTTCGTCTATGCAGGAATGTTACTTCATCAAATCAGGTTTCTTTTCGTTATGTAATTTTATATGAATATACTTCGTAAATACCAAAAGCAATTTTAAGGGGTAAATAAATTCGAAAGCAATATAAAATGACTTTAACTGACATATAAAAAACAACTCCTTGGCTATCATAATTTGCAGAACGTAGTTTCATAACGTGCAATATTATTAAATACCAAAAGATTGTGTCACATTGTTTGATTTGTAAAGCAACGCATTTTCCCTATATTCACTTTAATACACCACAGAGTTTAAGAAAGCTTTGTAATGCTATCGAGATTGATTGAAATATTTTATTTTAAGATTTGCATTTGCTGTGCTGTACTGTAGTCAACTCGCATTACTTTATCATCATCAGCTGGGCAAAGTCAACCCTTTGTGTTCCAGGGTGTTAAGAGTGGGCGTAACAGACAAAACGCCCTGCAGTGACCAAAATTACAAATAGCGGTTATTATGAAGCCATAATTTATGCAAATACGTTTGCGGATAGCGGTAAGAATAGGGTGCAAAGTGCGAGAGAGGCAGGAAAGTGTGCCAGCCACTTGACGCAACCAGCTCTAATTGTTTGATTAATGGTTTGGTAAAAACTGAGACACGTGCTTGTTAAAATCAGCCCTGGCGGTTAAGTAGGCAAGCAGCCCCAACTTGGTAAAAAGTAGTTAGCTGAGCTGAGTGCGTGACAGCTGTGAGGACGATGGTTTACTGTTGGCAAATGTAATAGAAAGGACTCAGATTTTTAAATAGTATTATATTGTTTACTCGACTAAAGTTATAGTAAGGGTCTTAAAATGTAACTAGTTCGATATGAGCCTAACATTATATATTCAGCTTTTCAAGCATTCTTACCAAGTGAAAAAGCTACAATCGAGTTTGTTTTTATGAGATACCCGCCAGCCATTTTTAACAAATGCAACACAAATTTAGTTCGACCACCCAAATATACTATTTTGCGATCAAACTTTAAAAATATACTAATAAAAATATACTGAAATATACCACTCTCAAAATTATTAGCTTGGCTGCATTAAACAGGTGCAGCTGCACCTGATTTCATTTTAAATATGCATTATCTTATCATAACAAATTTAACAAAAATCATTAAGATGATGATTACTATAGGTATAATACAATAATACCCTTCTATCCTATGGGTGGGCGGATATAAAAATATTATAATTTGGTAATAACATATTTGGAAATTTATGGAATTTTGTATCTTTAGTTATAAAGAAGCTTGCCATTATTTACCAAAACTAAAATGAAGACTATCGAAATAACTCTAATATAATTATATTAAAGGCACTTAAAGAGTTAGGGCTTGATTTATTTAGAAAAATACTTTTAAATGGAATAATTATTAATTTCTGTAAATCTTTAAACAGAAAAAAATAGCTTTGTTACCTTTGGTTATATTTTTACACCTGCCTTACCCATAGGGTAGATGGGTATTATAACTTTATGCAGCTGCACCTGGCCAGTAGCTATGTCAATCAATCACATAATAACCTTAATAAATTATAGTCTCGAAAAAATGTAAATTTCGGTGGTTAATGCTTGCTGAATTCAAAAAAATTGGATGGCGCGTATTTAACAGTCAAGCAAACTCGACTGTAGCTATCTTACTTGTTTTTTTTTTTTTTGTAAAAGTGAAACGTCTTTCAGTCTGCCAAATTTTCTAGCACGTTTCTCACCCCTAACAGTTAAAGTACATTTCAGTGCAAACTCCCTGACCTACGCTAGTATTTTGTATAGTATTTGGCAAGCGGTTTCCGTAAAGCGCAAATATTGTTTCGAATTGCAAAACTTGCACAGCAAGAGAGAAATACAGATATAGGAGTATTTACCTGGCGGGCACAGACGGTTGCAGCAGACACACAGCATTATACAACACTGGAAACATTGCTGCGTATACAGTTCACGTAGCTCGCGAATATGATATGCAGCGAGGCATATACAAACATACATAACGTACATATATATTGTAGTTTACTCGTATCTATAGACAAGATGCATGGATGGATGCATACATATATCATGTGTGCACTCTTCGTTTGGTTTTGCTTTATGCATAACACGGCCAAGGTTCCATCTTACCAACCCATCTACATCTCCTTAACTGTACTTTCGTGAGTTTTGCAAGTTGTTTGCTGTTTTTCATGTTTTTCATGTTTATGCGAAAAACTTTGCCAGAGCTTCGTCCGTGTAAGAAGCGCGCCTTGAGGCATATTTTCATTCCATGTCCTCCGCTGGGAATCCGATCCAGTCTGGCTGGCTGGCTGCCTGTTGGGAGCAGTGCCAGCAGAGTTCTTCTTGGCCGGATTGCATTGTTTGCCTTTTGGCTTCAGCCGCCGCGGCGCTGTTTGCATTCTGGTTTATGCATCTACTTTTTTATGCCATATTTGCAAGTTTTATTTCTATTATTCTGATGTTGTTGCTGCTAGTACTCCGGCTGCATTCATTGGCCATATTAAAAGATTTACATAGTTAAGCTTTTCAAATTGCAGCCAAATGGCGTCATATTTTGTTATTATGGCTTATACCGACTGGGCAGTCTGGCATATGCAAGTGTATGACCAACAACTAACAAATCATTTCAATGTCTTAAACTTAAATACAGTTGAGCTTCTTTATGACGCGCATTTTCATGACAAATTGTTGCATAAACAATCTTCAGTGACTGGTTGCATTAAATAATACTAGCAACTAGCTAGCAAATGGAAGTATTTATTGAAGTATTTATTTTCAATAGCATAGAACTTTGCTATAAAAAAATTGGCCATTGTTATAAATAATATCTTAAGCAAAAGGCTGTTCTTCAATTGCAATGCAAGATTTTCATAGATAACAATTATTTCATACTATAAGTGCACGACTATTTGCGGCACTAATTAAAACTATGAAATTACATAAAATTACAATAAAGACAAATTGATCAAAAATATTATAGTTTACTCTTGAATGTCTTAAATTAAATCAATTAACAAAATTAAATCATTAAATATTTTTGTAGACACTAAATTTTTAAAACTATATAAAATAGTAAAAAATGGTTTACCAAAGAATAATATTGAATATAGTACATCAAAATCACCTTTTATGCATTCGTTATAAAGAATTTTGACTGTATCAACAACAAAGTTACGGCTGCACTCAGCAATTCTTGGGCAATGGGCTCCTCAATAACCGGAAATCGTCAAAAGACAGACAAAAGTTGAGAAAGTTTTTTAGTTTTTTATGCTCGATTCGGTTTCGAGGAACCAGGAGCAGAGCACACAGGGAAGGCACTCTGTCCTTCAGACAAAAGATGAGATAAGATAAAGTTCGCACAAAAAGTGTATGCAGAAAATTGAAAACCCAATTGAAAGTTATTGAAATTGCACAATAATTTCTTCAATTGCATGCGCTATTGAATTTCTGTCATAAGTTTGTTTCCCTCTCTCTCTCTCTGTCCTTTTCCCAAATATCCTTTCCAACAATAGGAGAGAAGTGAGGTCGAGAAGCTTTAAACAAGAATTTTCTATTATGCTTTGTTGTATTGTGTGTAATTATGGGGCAATGCAGAAAATTGTAGTAAAGTTTTTGGACCATCATTGAGCATTCAGAGCGGGTAATTAATGATAATGGAAAATTTTGTACTCAAGAGCCAGAGAAACAAAATAAGAGCCTCCATTATGATTACGACCAAAGCAGATATTACACTTCGTTGAACTTGTGTTCACTTCAACTAAATTTGGACTTTTATATTGAACATTTGTTTGCCTATTTAGTTTGCATTTTGAATACAAATACATGCTAAACTCCTTGCTTAGGTCAGCAGAAATTTGTGTAACAAACTGTTATTGACTTTACTTTGTGTCCAATAAATAGTCAGCTAATATAGGAAACTTAGCTCCAATAAAATATTAAATTAAATAAATATCAATTTCAATTCATCAAGCAATTATATTTTATAAATACAGTTTTATTATAATTAAAACTGCATGAGCTTTTCAGAACACAAAAAATCTTTAATAAGCATTATCTTGAATAAATATTTAAATAAAGTGATAAAAAGATTGAATGCCCGCATACGCATTCATTTTCATTCATATTCGCATGCACGTGCATGTCTGTTATTGACATTTTATGCATGACATTCTTTCACTTGCGGCTTGTTATTGAACCCCTATTGAACACAACCTCCTCTCTCCCACTGCGATACGTCAAGCCCCTTGTCAACCCCGTTGACATACCCATGTCAAGAGCAAAAGAGCAGTGGACCACAAAAAAATGCGCTTGTTGTTGTTGCTCTGCAAATGACGCGAGTTGTCAACATGAATTAAAATAATTGATTTATTTTTAACGCAAGTTAAGCGAATAACAAAAGTATAATTGACAAGAAAGACTAACGGGCCCAAGGACCAAGAATATTCAATACTCTAAAGACAAGTTTTGTATGAATATTTTGTGAATTTATTTTTTGAATTTTGATAAAGAATTTAATTTACTTATTTATTTTTTTTAATTTTGCATAAAAAATTTTCTAACTGTTAAAAAACAAATGTGTTAAAAATACTAAACATATCTTTATAGCGTAACATATTTTTCAACAAAATCATAAAACTCCTTTTTAAGCTGATAAGAAGTGAAAAAGGGATGCGAACTTGAAACTTGTCATCAGCAGAGAAGTGAGCTAATTTGAAGGGTTTCCGTCTCGTGCTGAAATTGAAATAAAGAACAAATAGAATATGAAAATGGGTAAGAAAAGCAATAAATATGCAATTACCAAATTTAAGAACTGTTCACTTTGCTGAACTTATTAGTCAAGTGAGCAAATTAGTAAAGTGCTCAACGAGAAAGGGTTTTGTGGTTGTCAAGAAATCAAAAAGAATTGCCTCCACTTTTCCTTATCTCTTGCCCAATGTTGTGTAAATTGTCAAAATTATTAATTGCGGTCATTATTTACAGCTCCTTTCGCTTCATGTTATACACGCAGTGCATAGCCTAAGGGGCTTGCTGCCTCTCTCCTCTCTCTTCCTCGAAATACTTTAGAAGACACAAAGCACCGACGAACTCTGTTTTAATTAGCCAATAAATGGCGCTGTGAAAATTACGCCACAATGAGAATTAATGCCGCCTGTTAACTGTAAGCGATTTGTTATCGTTAAAATATAAAAAGAATTTGCCTTTGCCCTCTCTCGAAAAGTTGTTAAGCTGCCAAAAACTTTGACTGGCCGCCCTTTTTATATCTCTTCTGGGTTAATCGCTTTCTTGCCTGCTTCCCGCCCTTTTATTAGCCAACATTAATATTTTTATAGTATTATGTCTACTCTTTCCCCATTGTCCATTTGCTACACGGCGCCAAGCTTTATATTGCCTCTCGTTAATAAAGACATATCAATTGCCCCCAGGTCTTTATTGAAGTGTCCTTGCTGTGAACAAGTATGTCGTTTGATAAGTGTGATAATTGCGTTTAAATTTGAAGTTGTCAAAGTATTGCGATAACATAAAGATAAGCTAAGTTTTTTAAAACGGGTTGAGCAAACTGCCAAGGTGGTTGATCAATTGAAGGGTAGAAACGGGTTTCGACTTTGGAACATTTTGAACAAATAAATAGTAAACTACCCAATACATTTATTTCTGGATACAAATTAGATTCTTAAAAAAAAATAGAAAATATAATTCAACGGACATTAATATTATAATAACATTTAAGTATGATTGACATAATAGTATTAAATAACAACAAATGTTATTGTAAGTTTATTGTAATAATATATTTATAGTCTGAGTAATATGAATTAGCATAATTAGTTCATTATCTCAATTATTTTAAGAAAATAGTATTACAAAAAAAGCTCAATATACTTTTCATAGATAAACCAGTATATGCGTTATAAGGGATTATATAATATTTAATTTATTACAACATGAGTAGATTATAAAAAATTAATACATCAAAGTATCACATAAATTGTAGCTCCCAATTTGTAGAAAATTTTTCTATAAATCCCAGATATGAGTTGCAATAAATTTCTGAGTACAACACAGTACTTATTTGCTCGAATTCATTGTACATCATATCCCAACATCAGTCTACAGCCATCACTCGTTTTTATTGACTCTTGTTGTTGTATTTAATGCGTGCTCGATACGCAAAAGCAAATGTTATCAACTCATAACGCGAGGCATCACATTGCCGCAATTACTTCCCCTCCCGCCCAGCAAGATGAGCACGAGGAGGAGCAAGAACCAGAAGCAGTACAATTGAAGCACTTAATCAAAATAAATAAATCGGTAAATGTTGCCGACAAGTTTGAGTTGCGAGTGGTTTCAGAGTGGAAGGATGCCAATGACAATAAAGAAAATGGCAGTCAGCTGGAAAAGTTCGGATAAGGTGCAAAGATACAATTTATATACTTATATAGAAAATGTGTCGCTGCTTTTAAAGGAAATTTCAAACGGAAATTATCCGAAAAAGTAAAAAGGAAGTTGCATCTCTTTTTATATGATAAATAAAAATTCATACAGCACATAAATATGGGAAGCGATAGGAGCAAAAATGGCAAACCAATTCAACTTATACGCAAAAGCGGATCCGAATGTGAATGTGAGAACCCTTTTTTGCATGGCGAGTATTATGCGATTTGCATATATAAATAAACTTTATCAAAAACATATTCATAGCGCTCGTACACATTTACAACATGTGGCAGGCCGAAGGCGGGAGCAGGAGGCAACAACAACAACAACAGTTACAGCAACAAAACGATTTTCCACTTGACATGTGCTCAAGTGGCTGCCACTCGGAGTTGCTCTCGTTCTCTCACTCAGTCTTCGCTGTTGTTGTTGCAAGGATATTCAATCTGTTTTTTCCATTTAAACAATTTTCAAAACTTGTTTATAACTCAATTTTGCAAAATAAAACGAAATAACACTTAAATAAATAAACACAATACGCACACACAGCATCAGCCAAAAGTTGAGCTCCAAATGAACAATTCCCCAGTTTTGGATGATTGTTGTTGCTGTTTTCGTTGTTGTTGTGCGCTTCACACGCATGTAACACAATAACAACAACAACACTAACTACAATTGCTTTTGTTGTTTGCCAGCTCTCAACAGGCACGCGAAGAATCCTCCAAACGAAATGGATATATCAAGCGCTTTAGTCCTGTGCATGTGTGCTACAAAAAGGATACACAACAAGTGAAATTGCCAAATGCCATTTGCTCCCTATATAGGAGAGCATGTGTATGAGTGTGCTTTTAAGTGGCGGAAGGGGTATTTGTAGCAGCTGTAATTTCAGACAGACTTGCAAAGAACAAAAAAAAAATAAAGATAAAAAAGTACTGCGAACTTCTTGGAAGCAAATTTCGTTTCATTTTAAACATTTCCATTTCGTATTTGAAATCCTAAAAGTGAATTTGAAACCATAATAACTTCACTTTTGACCTAGTTAAATTATTCTTATTTTTGGCTAAATAGCGGAAAGATAATATGCAACACAATACTATAATGTTGTTTATTGGATACAAGAATATTCGATATGCCAAAAATTTGATGCTCAAATAACATGACAACGTGGTTTAATCAAGGTAATTTATTTTCCATTTTGTGGATTAAACTCTTACCTGTTTTTCGTGACTTTTATTTATAAGGTAATCATTCAAACTTTTAACTTAGTACTTGATTGGCAAAAATTGTTCTAAAATATAGAAAATATGAAGTTAATTGTCCATAATAAAGTTATATATTTTGATTTCAATTTTATTCGAAAATAGTTGAGCATTAGGTAATGGGAGAAAGTTGAATACAACTTTAATACAGTTTTCATCTATGGAATAATTAAAAAAAATACACTACTTTACTTCGTTGGAAAACAAAATACTAAAGAGCATTGAGTTCATGCGCAAGTTGTGCACTGATAAGCTGCAGCTCAGCTTGGCAATTGCTAATTAGCCAGGCTAACATCTCTCCACTTCTTTAGTCATCTACATTATATATATACACCGGTCCCCCTCCCGGTACCGCTGTCAAACCAAGAAGCCATTGTTTTTCAGCAACTTCCCCACTTGAGTGCCACAATTTATGCATTTTCCATGGCATTAACGTTGAAAAGCGTCGCAAATGAAATGCCATTCAAATGCGAGTTTTGTGAGTCGCTTGGATAGATTGGACTGAGGTTTGGGGTGGCTTTGGTTACTTGGTTAGTTGGTTACCTGGATACTTTGCTGGGCTGGGCTGAGCTCTTAAAGCCAAAGGTCATGCAAATTAGTGCAACAACAGTTACAAAATCACCAGCTCCAACAACAATGCAAAAGTTTTCATGAATAGAGACTACCACAGCATCAGCATCAGCCTCAGTTTCAACGCAACGTTCGTAATCTTGGGCAAAAACTTGTAAAACTAACTAGATAATGCAGCCAGAAGCTGAGGCAACTGAAGCTAGTTGCATTGGCCATAAAAATGCAACCAACGATAGAGACTAATAAAATGTGGTATGATTCTTGCTTTTTATTGTAGTCTAATTCTGATAGTATTTGAGCTTCAATACTATATAGATTAAAGTAAAAAGTAATGAAAAAAATTTGAAAAAATGTATCGATTTTTATTAAAACTGAAAACTGCGAAAAATATGAAGAAGTTCTTAAATCAGACTTATTTTATATTTAAATAGATGGTTTATAATTTTTATTGACAGCAGACTTAGAGACAACTAATATTCAAGGCTTCCTTCTTTAAAGTTTGCAGACTTTATGGCATCGAACCACGAGCTGAGTGACAAAGTCTGTAATTCAACCCCATTAACTCTCTTGTTAGGGCTCTAGTTCCTCATCACAAAAGGTAAATGATTTTTTGAACCTTCTCTGATCTACTAGTAACAAATAAATATAAATAAGCCACAAAAGAATATAAATTCTTTTTCATTATTTCAATAAAATGTTTAATCTTCTGGGTATTTTGCAAGTTTCCAGCTAAATCATCTCAGCCGGAATCTTAATAACTAAAGTACTTATTCAGCAGCCAGCTGAGGTAAATGGTTCATTTGTTTATTGAGCCAAAGAAAATTGGCAACTAATTTCATGCATATTAATAGCTAATACAAATCTTTGGAAATGTCACACACAAAAACACACGTGCCGCCACCTTGTGGAATTGGAAACGTTAAAATAATTAATAAGCAAATTAATATATAATATGACGAAATAATGAGCCAATATTTACGCAAATATTGAAGGAGAATGGCAAGCACAGTGCTCAAACTACGACAGAGTTGTGTGTGTGTTTGCTGCATGTGTGTGTGTGTATGCCCATTCAAATGCCATCATTATCGTGCTCATCATCGTTTACATGGCAAGTGCCCAACATGCCACAGCGTCTGCCTCTTGTGCTGTTGCTGCTTCATTATCCTTATTACTCCTTTCGAGCTGGCTACAACTACAGCTCCCATCTCCGCTCATGCTACAGCTGCAGAGCTGCGTTATTGTTTCCATTTTGATTTATGTCTGGCTGCCTCAGTCTAGGCCATCCAGAACCCCTGTCCCGACCCTCGTCCTCCGCCTCCGCTTGTCTACAATTTTAACGTTGTTAACCAAATTGCATAAATTAAGTGCGTTCGTTTGCTTGAGTGGCGCTGGCTTGGCACAGCTCAGATCAGCTAGCTTGCTGAAGCTGCCGCTGCTCACTCTCATCCTTATCCCCTTCCCACTTTCCCTCTCTTACGCTTACTCATACACATCCTTCAGGCAAGTCGACTGCATTTGTGTTGCTAATGTGCGCACATTAGACGCACATGTTGCCACAAGTTGAAGCCCGACATTGCCAGCACTGAGGCGCAACAACTCTTGCTCTTGCCCCTTCCTTCTCCTGCCTGCTGAGAATTTTTACTGCTTATTTGTTTCTGCCCCTTGCTGAGTGAAAATCACAAAAAAAATCGTATAGTTTTGCAAATTATGTACATCACTTGCATCTTCTTTTTATACTATAGTCCTTGTAATTTGCCATGCAAATGTGAGTCGGAAAATGAATTCTCTTAATTAAGTTACGTTTCAGAAAGTAAGCTGAGAATAAAAATTAAATTCAAATGCCGAATTTAATATTTTTATGTCTCTATTTAAATAATTATCCTATGCAATTTTAGTACGGCAAATAAACTGTAGTCTACACAGGCAGTCAGTTTAAACGCGTTAATTACTGGCTATACAAATTGCAAGGTTGATCTGAAATAGTGTTCTACAAATTAGTATAATAAATCAATCAGATAAACTAGTAATTAAAAAGTAAGCAATAGAAGCAAATATGATGGCAACACAGGAAGAAGTTTAAATTGATCACATAGAACTACTTATATGACAACGGGCTACGTGCATTTGTAAAAAAATAAATTCTAAAGTTCCTTCTTCTCAGAGTAAGTATATTATAATCTCACTTTTATAAATTGTTAAATGCAGAGCTCATCTTAAACTTGTTAAATTCAATTCTACATTTTAAAATGTTATACAATTTTAGTGAGCGACAAAAGTAATAGAAAGCAAATTATCCATAATTTAACTGATATCCATTTGTATAACTATTCCTATCGTAATTTACAGTAATTGTACGTAAGCCAAAAGCTTAAGTTAATTTAAATTCCGAAATAACAAAAGCAGCACGAATTATTGAAATTGCCAGGGCATTTAAATATATTTGTAAATATTTGCACGAGCTGCACAAATGATTGCAAATTGCTCTGTCTCAATTTACTTAATTATATTTGCGTTGACAACTTCGAGTCGTCGGCGTTTAGTTGTAAACAATATCGATTGTGGGGGAGCTATAAAAACCTGATGGTGACTTGGCCCTAGCTCATAAGCTTTCCAATGAATTTTCACTACGGTTTTTTGTTCTGCGTGTTGTGCCTGGCCTGGGCCGAGGAGGAGGAGCTGAATGTACAGCGTGTCATGAAGGAATTGGAAGTTATACCCGATGTCATCAAGGAGCCACCCAAGGCGCTGCTAAAGGTTAAACCTTAAACATATTACTGCCACTAGATTAAACTACATTTGTTATTAATTTCAGCTACACTTTGAAAATGATCTAGACATCGAAGAGGGCAAAGTTTATACACCCACCGAACTGAAGTTCCCCCCCAAACTTGAGTGGAATGCGAATCCAGAGATGTATTATACTATAGTCATGCTCAGTCCTGACGCGCCCAGTCGTGAAAATCCCATGTATCGCTCCTGGCTGCATTGGCTCGTTGTTAATGTACCCGGTATGGATGTGGCCAAGGGTCAGCCTATTTCCGAATATTTTGGACCTTTGCCACCCAAAGACAGCGGATTGTGTCGTTATGTGGTTCTGGTCTATCAACAATCGGATAAAGTAGACATTGAGGAAAAGAAAATGGATTTAAAAAGTGCCGAAGATCATAGCAATTTTGATGTCGAGAGATTTGCGCAAAAATATGAAATGAGCGATCCATTGGCTGGCAATGTATTCCAATCCAAATGGGATGACTATGTGCCCGAGCTAATGAAAATGTTGTATAATGTGAGTGAGTGAGCCATAGAAATTAAAGGAGTTTAAAATGCATCAAATAATAATCCTACAAAGTTTTGGTATTGGGTCCTATAATAATAAACTCTTAAAGCAGCTATTCACATCATTTTTATAATAATCATATAATTAAATAAATCCAACTTCTGTTTAATAAACCCAGTATTATTCTATTAAAAATCATATTGGATTAATTAATATTACAATATTCAAAATTAAGACAATCGAATCTAAAGTGTTTACTCGAAAATTCTAAGAAGACCTAAGAGGCAATTTATATGATTATAAAACGACCCCAAAGCAGACTGCAATTTGCATAAAGTACACACTTCACTTATGAAAACATTAATTTATTTTATAGCTTATGTAAAGTGAATTTGAGAGACATTCGTTTGCTTCACTTAAGTACAGCAACTCAATAACAAATTAGTTGTATTAACACTAGGAAGTTTCTGATAAAGACATTTCATATTAAATAATTACTTTGTTGAATACTATCTTCGATTTGTTTTTACCAAAAGATTCTTTTATTGATACTTATGTTGTACGAAATCCATACGGAAATCCATTTTCCTTCTCTGAGTACATTAGCTAAGCTTCGAGTTTCCAAAATCTGTGTTAAGTAGTTTGTTAAATAAAAATACCAAAACAACCTTATAACTCTATCAGAGCTTTTCACAAATCGAAACCTGAGCTTGTCAAAGACTAACTTTACAAAATGCAAAAGTCTAATCGAAATTTAACTAACTTTTACTTACACAAAAACTGCCACAACTCCACCTCGAGTCTCATACCAGATTTAGGAGGCAACAAACATTGATTGACTTGCTACATTTTCAAAGCGCCAAAGCAGCAACATGAAGAGGCAGAAGCCGAGTAACTGTGCCAGCTATCGCTTTGCACTTGCAGAAAAGTCACTTAAACTTTGCAATCATGATAAGATGTAATGCTAGATTTCCATTTATATTTTCTCTAAAAGCTGAAACCCATCCCCATCCCCTCGAAACAAGTGTTAAAGGTGCAGCGCCAACGCGACTCTGTGTAATGCGAGTCAAGTGTTGCCAAGTCGACTTGCGGAGGGTTGGCACTGGGTCGAAACTGGGAACTGGGGACCCACTTGAATAGTAACTAAACGCAGAGGGCACAAAGCGTTTTGTGGCAAACGGCAAATAACCTTAAGGTTAAGATTACAAGGTAATTTGATTCAATTCCACTGATAGGCGTGCCAAAGCAACAACAAACCAACCAAACCAACAAGCCAAAGCAGTCTCAACATTGAACGCTGATGCTGCAGGCATCTTGGGCCAATTTCAATGGCAATTTCCCAGCTCACAGTTCTAGAGATGACAATGTCAAGATAGTAATTGTTGCAGCTATGCCGCCAGCCAACACTCCCATTCCCTCAAAAAAAAAGTTGTCTTCATCCTATTTTTTTATATTTGTTTTTTTTTTTTTTTATCAGTTTGTGTATAAATTTGCCTTTATTTTGACATATTTAGTGGCGTCTTAGAACGCTTCGGCGATAAGACCAATAAGGCAGCTCGTGTGATGCTCACAAGCTGTGCGAAGTCCATTAAAACGCTATATAAACACATAAGTAAGTGAAAGTGCTTGCAGTTTTTAGAGTGGTGAAGAGAAGGGGCGCATGAGAAGGGGCACTGCGGTCTTTAGACAAGTTGGGAGCGGAAAGTATTAAACCGAATTTGAATATGCAAAATAACATAGTGTAGGCTAGTCGGTATAGTTTGGTTTAAATATGGGCCTTCGAGCAAACAAAAACTATTTAACATAACTGTGAGGTTTCGAAAACACCAGCAAGAAAACATTTTTTACGTATAGTTAAGCAACATAGTGTTTGCTTATAGTTTTCTGTTAATGTGTTTAGTTATGCCTGTTTTCAAAAGTATTTAAGAAACTGCATAGGGCAACTTGAAGTCGCTCATTCCGTCCAATAAAAAATTCTGTTTTTCCTAAAATCAACTTTCAACTCTTTTCTCTTTTATTCGACATTCGACCTACATTAAGCGCTTTCGTACTAATTTTACGCTGGCCTGGTCACATTCTTCGTACACTTTCCTAGCTCCCGACGCTCATGTCGTATGAGTAATCTGCTCAAGCTCTGTCGCAAATCCCATAGCGCCAGTACTCAACTCAGCTCTAGTTGCAGCTTCAGGGCTTCAGCACTGTGGCCCTGAGGCAAGCAACTCGTCTGTGCTGAAAGTTTAGCAAGTTTCTTCTTATTATTTATCCCATGTGACAAATTTACTACAGCAGATTTTTGCCTCGCATAATATATTATGCTTCGCAATGCAAAAACGAAACCATAAAGAAGGTGGAAATCTGAAGGCTGAAGAATTTTATATACGCTAACAAATAGTTTTGAGTAAAGAAATTAATAAAAGTAATGGTCTAATTTGCTCTATGTTAGTTTAATTTATGATCAAAGATGAAAGCATAGTCTAGAAAGATATTGTACATACATATATTTTATTTAAATTTTTATAGATCAGATTATATCAAAATTGACTTCTTAGTCATTCTATTCTGACTTGCCATTGCATTTTCAAGTGTGTCATTTTTAATGATCAGATGTAAATACCCTGCGTAAGTGCGTCAAAAAATAAAACTTTGCCCATTGGCTAAAGTTTTTTGCACGTTTTAATTTAATAATCGCAGTCGAGTAGCTAAGTTGCCACAAAGTTTGAACTTCCCTGGGGCAGAGGCAGTACTTGTAATAGTTCCGAGAAAGCATTTCCATTTTCCTTAATAGCCAACTGATGAGTAGGCTGTTAATTGCTCAAGCTATAGTCAAGTTAAGTAGTTGGGCAGGAAAGCAAGCAAAGAGGGCCATTTGAATAAATAAAGAGACAGCACACTTGTTGAATTTGCATTATTTATTGTTTGTTGGATTTTACTGGAATCAATGACTGCGACACTTTCGAGCCATTCAATATGCGAGAGTCTTGCACTTGCACTCGCACATATTGAATAACATTTCAAATGCATGCCTGACAAACCGAGCCAATGACAGGACAGAAGAGCAGCCCAGCACACCACAGCAGTTGGACGAGCATGTGGTCGCACACATACACACGCAGCACATATAGAGATACTGCTGCTGACGTTGTCGTTTCTGTCACAGAGTTAAAATGTGATAAATTCCATTAAATGACAGGCGGACACAAGCATACAAACTGAAATCCATTTTGTGGGCTCAAATCAAAATTTACCAGGCAGCACTTACACACTCACACATCCTTACTCACATATACCCGCAGAAGTTCTAAACATCAACTTGAAAGTTCATGTTCCACATCGAAAGCCAAACTGCCACCAGCAGACATTTGTACGCATCGCATATTGAAATTGTAATTTGATTTCTGTCTTTTGCCACCAGTGGAAACAACAACGACAATGACAACTCTTCAACTGTCCAACTCTCTCTGCACTTCACCAGCTCACTCTCTCCCTTTCTTTCAACCATTGCTATCTTTATCTCTCGCTCTGCATCTGTCATTTGTGTTAAAAGGGTATTCGTTCTTTTTTTAACCAGCAAAACCGTCGCAATTAAGTGAATCAGCTTTGAATACGATTAGATTAATTAAATTGCACAGGTCAATAGCTGCTGATTAACGTAGAGAGATACAAATAGAGTGATCAGTGCAAAAGCTCTTCATGTTAAATCAGAGTTTTTGAAACTATTATTGGTTTTCCATTTTGATTTACTATTTAATATTCATCTTTGAGCTCACATTGACTGAAAGATTTATTGAGGTCTACATGTATGCTTTTTATTTAAATTAATTGATTAATTTGATGTCTTACAGTAATGTTTGATCGATTGTGAGATATCTGCCACCCATTTTTAATATATACTACATACTATTTTTCGAGAATATACTAAGAAATCTACCAAAAAAATATAGCACAGTATACCACTCTCAAAATTGTTAGCTTGACTGCATTTTACTAAGTTTATAATAAATTGAATAGCAATATTCTATTACAGAGTGACAAAGCAACTGAACACGTGTGTGTATCCAAATTCATGTATACTATTTGCGGGGACCGAAAAGGGCGTAGCCAAGTTTAAAAACACTCTTGATTCAGTGTGTATAACTCTTATAATCTCTGAAATCCAGATTTTCGGAGTGTCAGGCGGTTGACGCTGACCAAGAATGTATATATTTTATGGTGTCGGAAGTATCTACTTGTTACATACCTTTTAGGTTGGCACATAGTTATATGTGAAATAAATATTTAAAAATTTAAATGTGACACAATTATTTTCATTCCCATATCTTTACAAAATAATTTAACAAACGTAAAGCTTATTTTTATATTATCGATTATTTTAATAAATAAATAAAGTTTACTGTTGGAATACACTATTCCTTTACAAAAATAACGTTTAACAACACTACTTTATAATGTTATAATTTATAACAGGAATTGTCACATGTTTAAGTTGCATTCTTCTTGTACGTTTTACTGCTAAGAACAAGTCGTGGTGATGGTGTTGCAATTTGAAAATATATTTAGAACTTAAAGTATAAAAGTTGACTTATTATTTAAAGGGATATAAATACATAAACTACAACATTTACTAAGAGACAACAATATTTCAAATGAAATTGCTTTAATAATCTAATAGTTACTTCGTGTTCGGGTGTTGCCCGGATTTTAATTTAAACATTTGAGAAAATTACAATACAAAACTTTGAGATGTAATGCATGCACATTTATTTTCAAACTTAACACTCTAAATAAAAAAACGATATGTTTGTTTTCTCATCAGTCTAGTTGCATCAATTAATGCCTAATCCTCTAAATTTTTTCTTTGGGTAGGGCATATAATTTTAGTCTTAATTATATTTTAATTAATGTATTTTGTAATAATGTATTTTAAAATAAATTAACAATTCTAAAAATTAAAATAAAAACAATTAAATTTTAAAATTTGAAATAAAGCTCTCTCTCGCTAACATAGCCTGTGACATAGAATTGTTATACACTCGTTTGTGAATGTACACAAAAGCTTTCCCTAATGTGATGAAAATCGACTCGAAATGCCTTCTTAAATTTATTTATTATTCCCCTTCCTGAAAAGTCGACTACTAGAACAATCGTTGCACATGATGCGAACTCTAACTCCTTTTTTTGATCTGACACCAGACAAAGCCTCACGGCGCACTTAAATCATTATTTAATTTTAATTTTAAATGCACGCTTTTTTGTTTTATGTGTATGGGTGTGTGTGCTGTCTTTTATCAGGCACTGTGCGTTGAGAGTTGCGGGACAAAGCACTGGGCAAATAAATAAAATAAAATGGCAAACTCATTACATGGCAAGTGGCGAATGGACGCCAAGTGGCAACGTCACGGCAACAAGTCGTGCAACGGGTTCGACGTTGCACACGCCGCTAACAATGCAACTGGCTGAACATCAACTCACCATACATACACACACACAGACCCTTACGAACAATATTAAAAGAGGAGGAAAAAAATGGGCAACAATGCGGCGCTCAAAAGGCACAATGGTGGCTCAACACACGGATACCTAGTGATTCCGCCAACTGCTGCCCCCCGCTGCCTCATCTTTGCTTCCTGTTGCTGCTGCTGCTGCTACTCGGTTGGATGCATTGTTCGGTGGCAGTGGCCAAAACGCCAGCGGCAATGGCGATGGAGCCTCCATAGGGGCATTGATGCCAGGTGACAGACGGGAAAAACTGCCAGCTAAGAGAGTTTATGCATGAGTGTGCCCTGTGTATGTGTGTGAAGAACACAATTTTCAGACCGCAACCAGGCATGTTTTTAAGCTAATTGCTCGCTATTTGCATTTTAAATTGAAATACTTAAAATGAACGGAACTTTCTTTTTTAAATAGTTACGCGAAATCTTAATCGCGTATTTCGTTTGCTATAATCTCAAACACTGTTGAACTTAGTTTTATGTTGGTTTTATAAAATACTGGCATTATTACAGTTAAATATGAGCATTGTTATTTTGAAATTGGTTATATTACTGCTCATTGACCCTGTTTTATATATATTTAATTCTAAATCCATAAGTTCGAGTTTATCTGAAATACAATATCTAATACCCAACATGATCGTTTACCCTCTTCTTTATCCCTTTTCATAATATACTCCTCATATATCATTCACAAGACTTAAAAATATGCCGCTGTCAGAATGATCTATGTGACTAATCACAAGCATAAATGTGAAAATAGAAAGGAGAAAGCTGGTGTAAATATAAAATAAAAGGAAAAGTTAACATATCGCTGGCTGGCATATGGCAAACATATATTTATAGAATATTGAAAAAAAAACAACGATAGCAAAGTGAAAAGAACGCCAAAACCTAGCGAAAAAAATTGTAAAAAATGTGCAAACATTAAAAAGATTTAAGTAAATTTGTCTTCCTGCGTGCGCCATCAATAACTTTGGCAGCATATTTGACTTCTGACTGGGGCTGTTACGATAGTCGCATAGCACATATACATATATACGAGTAATTTTGGCCTGGCTTATTACATTGTGTGTGTTTGTGTTGGGGGGTGTAAATTTTGGGGTGCTTCAATGGGTTAACTGTGGGACGAATAAATCCAAAAAGTCAATGCAAGCCTTTTTAAAAATGTTTGGTTTGGTCTGGTCTGGTCTGGTCGCCTGCCAACCAGTCAAACCAGCTGCTGCTCCATCCACCCACTATACACACTGTGCCAGCTATCTGGCTAATGTTTGCTCTTGGCATAGCATTACAAACATTAGCTTTTGGCTGCTGTTGCTACTGCTGTCATGCCTTGCAAATATGCCCCGCAACCTCGCAAGTTTTGCTCTCAAATTGCCCGAAAAAGTATGCTACAGTTTTTTGAATGGTGGGCGAGACGCTCGAGCTCAGGCTAATTTTGTGTTTCCTTTTCTTACACTTTTGGCCCATGTAATTTTAAAATCGATAAGCAACAGAGTTCTCTTTTTGCCCCCTTGCCGAAGGGGAGTTGCCATTTTGTTTGCCATATTTTTGCATGAAAATCACGAACTTGTTGTCAAAAATTTCTACCTTATCGACTTTAGGCGATGGAATTGGTTGCGAAACGCGGCGACCACTCCAAACATTGCCACAAAGGCGGACAGGCAACCACAGCTGCTGGGCGTGGCATAGCTCGTGTATGTATGTGTGTGGGCGTTTTGTTGCGGTAAAAACAATTTCCAAAGTTGTCAATAAAAAGTAACTGCTTGAATTTTGGCCCACGCTAAGGTGGAGAGAGGCACAGAGCTAGGGAGACGTACGTTGTCAAATTGTTATGCACGGTTACAGTCAGCCATTTGCCTTGCCTTGCTTGTCAAATGCAGCCCACAACAACAACACGCGAAACAACCACAAACAGAGCAAATCCAATAACAAAGGATTGACATATTTCAAGTGGCCCACAAATGACAGCGCCGCATTTCGTATGCATGAGAAAGGTTTGCCTTCTCGTTTTTTTTTTCTTTTGATTACTCAATTTATAGGTCACATTTGTGGCTGCGAAATGAAATGCGCTCATTCTCTTTTCAAATATTGGGACACTACGAGTAAAATATCGCGGATTTAATCTAAGCATGAACATTTGAAAAGTAATTCAAATTTATATTTGAAAATAGATGCGCTCCCAAAATCCAAAGACTCATTTAGAAACTTTTGTTGCAAATACATAATTAAATGAGCATTTACATAGTTCATCATAAGTTAGACTAGTTGATATAGAAAGAATAGTTTGTATCACATTTCAACGTTCACGAATTCAACTCTGCCAATATTAAACGCATGTGAGACTACTTCAAAATTGAACATCAAAAAGGTATTTCAAATTCAAAAATATAAGTGTAGTATGTATGTAAATGCTTATGTACTTTACTGAAAATTCGTTTTACGTATATAGCAAGTATTTGCGACTTAATCAACAAAAGTACTAATTGCATAGAAGACTCGCTGACATTGATGTCTGCCCTGTCTGTCGGTCTGTGCTAGCACATTCACCTCCATTGCCACTCCATAGTCACTTCCACATCCCAATTTCATTTGCGCTTTGCGTTTATGTGCAATGGCAATGGCATTACCTTTACCTTTGGGTTCTGACGCTAAGCTAAGCCCTCCCTGCATGCGTAGGGGGAGGAGAACTACCCCTCAATCCCCATCTCTTTCACTATCTGTCTCTCTGTGCTGCTCTGGCGCACCCACTGTCACAGCACCCCCGGGCCAGTTGGCGCACAACTTCATTAACGCAAAATAAACACACGCATGCAGTTGGCGCTGCCAGCAAAGTGTTTGATGTTGCTCGAGTTGTTGTTCTTGTTGCTGTTGGCAGTTTAAAGTTACATTTTCGACAATTTCGGGGAGAGGAGGTGAGAGAGGCAACAAAAGTGCAGACAAGCTCATCTTTGCTCTGCGTGTTGTCAGTATGTTATTTGTTGATTCACTTAGACGTGCTTTAAACACGGTGCCATAGAAATAAAATTACGCATACGCCGCGTATGCTACGACAAAGATCTTTGGCATCTTTTAAATGCATGCAAATTAACATGATTTAAATAATTAAATATAATTTGATGTGCTTTTGCGGCTTTGGCGCTGTTATTGTTCTCATTGTTGTTACTGCTGCTCCTGCTGCTGTCGGCACGTTTATGAGCCTCAGCGAGAGTCCATTAACAAAACATAACGATGTGTCATGTGACTCATAACGTACACAAACAGCCGCACATACACACACGTACAGCAAACACACATATACTGCACATTAAACACACTTCTACACACAGTCAAACCGCAAAATGCGACGCTTGCTTCGCATTTCTGTCGCCTTTTTTTTCTTTCTTTCATATTTATGAGTTCTTGTCTGTCTGTGAGCGTGTGTGCATGTGAGTGTATTGGTGTGTGTCTTCTAACAAGCCTAACGAACTGCCAAATTACGCGAAATAGCATTAAAAATTTAAATTTTGTTCGTGCCTCGTCAAAAACGTAAGCGCCCCAAAAAGTAGGCAACAAAAAATACGCAAAGCCAGCTCTAAATGGCCATTCAAATTGTTGTCGCTCTTGTTGCTTGTTGTTGTTCTTGTTGTTATTATTATTGTTCTTGCCTCGTTCGAAATAAATCATACTACAAATGGCACAACAAAAGTGCTGGTAAATAAAACTCATAACAAACAAATGATATATTTATATGAGCTTAAAGGCTTTAACGGATTTTATAAGCGAAATAGATTTAGAGAAAAGAGATAAATATAAATACTATAAGTAAGATATTAGCTATTAGTGATACAATCGAACAATAGACTGCGTTGTAAATAATACATTTTCTAAAGAAAAGCTGAAACGAAAAGTGCTAAAAGTTGCTGCTAAAGAATCTTGTAAACAACAATCTCACTAGCTAAATAATTAATTATTGTATTGTACTCGCACTAAAGCATAAATCAAAAAGTTAAACACTGAAGACTAAAAGAAAGAAAGCGGCCCACATAAATCAAGTCACAAGCAAAATAGTAATTTCATTAAATTGTTTTCATTTAACTAACTGATAAATTAATTAAACCTTTAGAAATCGTTCGACTATTTGTACTATACTGAGCATTTTATAAAATGCTGTATTTAAACACGAGCATTTTATATGTGCTCGGTCCATATGACAAGAGTCAATTGTGAAATGAAAAATAGCTTTATATTGCATGTTAAATTATGCCAGCGCTATCTCGCTCACACATACAATCTCTCGCTCACACTTTAAGCAGTGTTTATCGGGCAGGGCAGGCCGTAGGCAACACACAATTGCACAATATATCCGGCAAGGTAATAAATAAATTGCATACGTAATTAAAATCGACGACTGTGCACAGGCCTCGTACTCGGACTCCTCACTCTGAGGCGGGTCGCCCGGCAATTGTTACAGCAATTACAGCAACAACAAAAGAAAAGGAAGAAGTAGAGGTAGAAACAAAAGTTTTCTGACTTGACTTGTGCTTCCTTTTAACGTCAACCAGTTGCCAGTTGCAAGTAGTCCGTTTGCTGTTGTTGGCAGCTCTTTTGTTTTTTATGTTTTATATTTTTTTCTTCCTACTTACTACAAGTTGCATGCGAAACATGGATGTGGCTTGCCGTTGACTTGAGCAGGCAGACAGGTAGAGAATTCAGAGGGTAAGCACTGTTAACTTGGCCCCGCTTGTCTGCTGTTTGTTTTTAATTTTATATATCGTGGGTTGTCTCTGAAGCCGCCTTGCTTGTTGAGCCATTTGCATGACAAAAGCTCAACAGGAGCTGCCCAACTATGCATTGTTAAACTCGGTGTCTTTTCGTATAGGAAACACCTTCTGATTGTACCTAGTTCTCAGTGCCGTTTTCATTCATCCATGTTCTCCATTGTTTGCCACAAGTCACGCAATTCGTGCTGAAAACAAGAACCTTTCATGCTCATAACTAGCCCATAACTTCATTTTTCACAACTTAACAAAAACAGTAACAAAAGCAAACGACAACAACAATAGCAACATGCATTGTGCTGCCCTTTGCTGTTAATTCATTTGAGGTTGGCTTTTATTATTAGCTCAAGTCGGTTATTAGACTTCCGTCAGCCACATTGAACGAATTAAAATATTTAAGCTTAGTTTGCATATTTTAATAAGAAAAGAAAAGTCTTAATTGTTTTTTTAAACATAGATTTTACAATTTTTTAGGGTATAATTGTAAAAAATAATAATCCTTAATAACCAGCTTGGACGGTGATTAACAGTAAACTGATTACGTTATGAACAACCTTAAGACGCCAAAATGTATCTACTAAAAAACATGATAATGTTAGAGTTTAAATGTTAAACAAATAGCTGACAGCATTCCGTATTCATTTCGTACCTATTCAATGAATTACATTTAATATAATTTCAATATTTAAAATTGATAAGATTAAAAATTTGCTTAAAGAAATAATCAACGTTTAGCAAGAATAGTTTTTTTGTATATAAATTATTTTTGCACATGATAAAGTTTGTTTATATTTGTAAAATTATTGTAATCAAATATGTTAATATAAAAAAATATTGCCAGTGAAAAACTTTGAAACTTCTCCATCGCCTTCGTCGTCAACAGTGTCACCTTAAATTGTGCCCGGAATAAGTAAATAATTACTAAGTTAACAGTAATCAGTGAACTTTGCAAAAGTTGCCCAGCTCCAATTACTGAAATTTGTTTGTCAACTAAAGTTCATTAAAAGAACACCAGTAAATACTATTAATTAACTTTCTACATATGTAAGTTCTCTTTATTTAGATTACTTAACTCTTTTGCTACTGACAGGCTGACACGCATGTGTAAACTCTTTTCTTTTTTGGTGGCAGCTTAAAAGTCAAGAAATTATGAAAGGCATAAATGTTGTCGCCGGCCTTGTGGCAGCAACTGTTGTTGTTGCAGTAGGCTGTTGCTGTCATGCGAGCCATTAAAAAATCAAAACAAGTTAACAGTAACCAGGCAAGTAGCAGGCGAGTCGGAAAACGGAAGTGAGAACTGGGCGCTGCCGCAAGTTTGCGGTAGCAGCCGCGTGCGGCGTGTGCAGGAAGTGTACATCACAAGGGCAGCAGAAGTAGAGGCAAGAGTAACTGTAGCAGCGTTGGAGGGTGGCACTAGCAGTAACAGCAGCAGCAATGGAGACGATAGCCAAGCTGCCTTGGTTGTTGCATCAAAGCCATGTTCTGTGGTGCTGAAGTGAATGGCTCGCGATAAAGTTGCCAACACGTTAACAAGTTTAAGTTTAGTTGGTGTGTGTATAGTATGTATGCTAACAATAGTGGCCCATGTAGTCCAATGTCAGAGCTGTTAGCCGACCTGTTGTGTGGACCTGAACAAACGAGGGTCATTTGCTGTCTGCCTCCCATTTCATGCCGCGTCCCTGGCATAAAATAGTCGACTACATTTTTGGTAACAATTCAAAGCTTCAACTTGGCCCATTTCATGGAGCTGTCAACTTAACCGGCAACCAAACGGCAGCCGCTGGCTAATTCAGCAACAACTCTATCTCGCCATCTCGCTCATTTACGCACGCTCTTTTGGTTTCCCTCTCTCACTCTATTTGAAACCAGCGCTTTGGCATTATAATACCATTAAGTTTGTCAGAATTTAGCGCTGCAAATTTTCGCAGCGACAATTTATGCATAATGAGCTCAGATCTACATCCCTACACTCCACCACATACACATTGAAATATATATATGTATGTATGTATAAATGAACGTGCACTTTGTACACTTGAAAACTGGCCAGGTTGCAGTTTATTACCCAACAAGCATTTCAGACTAAAGGCAACATGTAGCTGTAACATACCATAGAACTATCGCACATTGGGGCATCTCTGGAGTAGTAGTTGAAGCTTTGAAATTTTCATCATTAGCTTTCCCGAATTCAAATCAGTTATAAAACTTCCAAAAATTGAAAGAATTTGTAGGAAAATTAAAAGGAAATTAAGTCGATTAGTTTTGATTTGAAGAGATTAATAATGTTATCTAAACATTTTTCCTTATTTTGTAGCCAAAGTTAACTTTCTTTCAAAATGAGTTATTACTTTGAAATGCCAAAAAGTTGTTCACTGTGTTATTTGCCTGATAAAATGAGGTTGTTTCTAACAGCGCCAGCAGCAGCACTTGCTGCCAACTGATGCAGATTTCTGGTTCTGGCACCCACTGCCGCTTCCAATCTGGCTCTGCCTCTGCCACTCAGTCAGTGCCAGTGACGACAGCAAGTGGCAATACCGAGTATTTGGCAGTCATAGTCGTCAACTACTCGTAAGCTAGCCGCTTATAATACCTCTAAATATGCATGTGTATGCTAGTGTGTATGTGTGTGGGTGATTGTTAATGTAGCTTTTGTCTAGAGTTGCCATGGCAGGTGAAATTTCTTGGAAACACAGTACAACATCAACCTTATTGTGGCAATTGGGTAGTCAAGTCTCGAGACAAAGTTGCCTCATGACTTGCACACTGCAATTGAATGTGCAACTGTATGTGTGTGTGTACATTTGTTTGCATTGCATGTGTATGAGTGCTGTACATGTTTGTGTATATTTGCACAGTGCTTGACTTTGCTCTCGTCAGCGAAAAATTTGTGTTATTTGCTTGGGTTTTTCGGGCTTTTCGCTTTCTCGCTCTCTTGCCCTCTCTCTCTCTTTCTCTTCTCGCTCAGAAGCTCTCTGGCTGAATTTATGGCACCGCACACAGAATTTTGCATATTTGCACTGGGCAAATTAATTTCGCCTGCTATATTTGTGTTCTGCGGTATTGCAACGCCAAGTCCCAGCCCCATCGTGTAAGCAGGTCGCTGTGGAGTCGAGAGTCGAGTGTGTGTATATTATATTCATAAAAGCGTTTGGTTAATTAAAAATTTCATCAAATTATTTGAATTTCCACATGAGGTGCCTGTTACTGCTGTTGTTGCCGCAAATTTAACAAAAGGCGACGTGAAATATCTGCCCAGATGGTATGGTAACCTTGCCCACATTTTGCATATGCGGTAATTAATTAATACTTATTCTGTATCATAAGCCTTAAAGTGTTGGCAACCCTAGCATTAGTTACAATTTGTATCCTTACAAATAATATACAAGTACCACAATAATGTACAAAACTAGGTAGCAGCTCTACAACACAACAAAGACAAATTTCTATACACCCAAAAATCAAAAAGTGCATGTAGTATGCGTACTATTAAATTAAGATTTTCTCACTTGCAGTTTAGAACTACAAAATTTAATGACTTTACTATCATGTTAATAACAATAGTTTAAGTTTTCCACATCGTTAAAGGGATGATTTTGTACACTACTCGACTACCCAATCGTCATAAATTGTGCTATTAAATTTAGTTTAAGTAGCACTTGAAACTGACGCAAACAGAAGAAACGGCAAACAACCATAATAAATCTATTTGGAGTTGTAATAAATGTTTATAAAAATGAAAAAGTCACGTTTTTGAGTTTGAAATTAACAGTCAAGCACTTTTGAAATGTGCATTTTGCTGTATATATATTGTTTTTTGTTGAGTGGCAGAAAGTCAACTCTGCCCAGTCTCACTGTTCTTTTCTCTTGAGCTCGTTTACTTTTGAAAGCATTAGCAAATGCAGTCGTTATATATTTTTTTTAGCTTTTACCAGTTTGAGGGAAGTTTCAACTTTATGGACAGCATAGAGATGAGAACGTAATGGTTTCAATCAACACGAAAATAAAAGATAACAATTAAAAGATCCGAAAACATTGTCGGGACTAAGAAGAGTTTCAACTGCGATTAAAATTGAGAAATTCTCTCCAATTCTCTTAACAGATAGATTTTTAATCTTTTCACTGTAGAGTTAAAAATAAAAGGTTTCCATTATTTTCAAAAACATGTCCATCCATATTTTTATAGGTACGAGTAGATTTTACAGCGATTACCTAAAAAATAATTCCCTTTTCTGCACTCGTCTTCCGTGTCACGTATAAAAAGATAACACGCTATCATCTCGCACCACATGAATATGTATGTACATACACACATATGCATGTGCGCTTTAGGTATATAGGCAAAAGTTTGACATTTGCATGTGTCACAGTCAGTGGGAAAAGTTTTCAGCTTAAATTCCAGCATGCATTTTCAACACGCAATTGGCATGTGACAGTCAAAATGTTTGCTCAAGATAGCACATACATATAGCACATACACATATAACGAGACAGGAGCAGGGTGAAAGAGAGGAGCTCATGGGACAACAATAAATAGGAAAAGGCATACGAATCGAATGTTTGATATATCAATTTGAAAAGTTTGACTTAGTTTCCACACTCTAGCATTTCGATTAAAGTTTTCCATGCGGCAGATTAAAAACTTTTTGTTCGGAGAGCTTCAACTTTTTGTGTGCCAAAACATTTTGCATTCTCTGCATTACTCTTGGCAGCTAAAGAATCCACAACACTCACCATCCAATATGCAACTAACACTCGTCCTTTTGCCTATATTCCCAAAATTTTTAGTCCAACTTGCCAACTGTGTCATTGGCGTAAAAACAACAATATGAAGTAGAACTGGAAGTAGCCGCATCAAGTGAATATATTTAAATATCATTTTGCTGCCAAATTTGCGCAAAAAAATAAACGCTGACGCAAAACAAGCACCATGCATTAATATAAAATGTAGAAATTCTTGTAAACAATTAAGACTGCTAAAAGTCAATGATTTAAGAAAAGCAAAGGTATATATGTACTTTAAGCAGATCTACGCCTTGTCTTTACACCAATTGACGATGCAGTGAATTAAATAAATTCATTACAGATAATAAAATAAATTCAACGGGGATACTTCTTGGTATTAATTATTTAATTGATTGAAGTGAAAACTGTCCAGGTACATCACAAAATATAATCTAGCCACATATTTCATTTGAAGATTATACTAATTTAGTCAGGCGCACGTTGTGGCCCAGAACAGTATTGTATTTTAATGCTATTAATACTATTGTGATTTAATCGTAGTACACACCTGACAATAGGCTGGGTTGTGGAATATATTGCGTGTGTTCCGTAAATTAGCGTTTCATCAAAAAACAAGCAAAATTTGTTCGCAATGTTGTCGTTTGAATCGAAAAAGGGCTTGCTCCTTGTCCGTGTCGATGTCCGCCATATCCGACAAAAAATAATGCCTAACGAGGGGGCACAAATTAGTTGCATTACTTGATTAGAGAGTTGCACAATGCTATTATTAAAATTCAATTTCCTTTACGTGCATGGGCGTGCAGTTCAACTCAGCTCGTTTGCGGCATTTGCATGTCTAATCGAACTTAACAACCTTTACATTTGCATTCCTGATGTGATAAACGTGTCCGGCCAAAAACAATAAGAGAACTCTGGAGCATGAGAGGCAAGCAAAATTCGAGAATGAATTTCACCGGTAAGTGCAAATTCCTGCGTGCAATTTGTCATGCGATTTTCATATGGCGTGCTAATTTTATACGCTGGTAACTCCAAAAAGATTCTGGCCCTAATGTAATCACCATCATCCTGTGAACCAAAGCTTTCCATTTTGACATTTATTACACTTGCATTTGAATAAAACATATTTTCTTATTTGACAATTTAATGTAGCAACTCTCTGGGAATAATGGCAAAAGGAGTGTCGCACTGGACAAAACGATCGTCCGGTAGCAAACGAGTTATGCGAATATTGCCGATTTAAACTATCGTATAAACGTGCGATAATCGATCCCTCTGCGAACAACTATCGCAAAAGTTCGATAACTAAATGTATTCAACTATAGAAACCCATTTACCCACAAAGTTAATCTCACGGGTTGAAGACATACAATATACATTAGTAGGCCATGAATTTTAAGTTCGAAAAGTCCTCAATTATTGGTCTGACAATTTTGGCAAAATTTAATGGTCACCCACTTTATCAGGTAAGTTTTGTTTCCAAACTCTGAACAAAGTGCATTTTTTAATTAAATAAGTAATGAATGCGAAACATTCTTTTCAATCGTTACCGAACACAACAAATTCGGATACCAATCTCTGTGTTTTAATAATATATTTTTATATTTTGTTTGCGGCCGTTTAGTGCGATTGTATTGGTGAGCTTTAAATTTTCTTAATATTTATCGAGCAAATATCGAGTGATCGGAAAAAATACTAGAAATCTAAGCTCAAAAAATTGAATCAGAAACTGATGCACATCATGAATGGAATTATTCATAGGACCATGATGTGCATCCCAAATTGCAATCTGATATTATGCAATTATATACACATCAGAAAGCGGTGTAAATATGACATTAGACAGTTCGGTCCCACTGTTTTTAACTAACTTCAGCTTGCCTCGTTTTCATTTGTGTTTATTCGAGAAAACTTCATATATATAAATAATATATTGTTTACATTTGACCATACACATCGACTTATCAGTCTAACTATAGAGTTGATCTCCAACATTTAGGAAAATATTTAAATTGTATAACTGTTTGCAGCCAAAGGTAAGCTGAGACAAGCGTAAGCGTTCCCATCAACTGTTAATATTTCAATATACCTATGCAGTTTCAAGATGTCTGATCGCAAAGCAGTTATCAAAAACGCAGACATGAGTGAGGAGATGCAACAAGACTGTGTAGATTGTGCCACACAGGCACTGGAAAAATATAACATTGAGAAAGATATAGCGGCCTATATTAAAAAGGAGTTTGATAAGAAGTACAATCCCACCTGGCACTGCATTGTGGGTCGTAACTTTGGCTCGTATGTGACACACGAGACACGTAATTTTATCTACTTCTACTTGGGTCAGGTGGCTGTGCTGCTCTTTAAAAGCGGCTAAATAATAAAGTAGTACTCTCAAATGTTTCTTATACTTCAAAATTCTAAATAAATAGCTTTGCAAATTGAATTTTAATAATTTATTAATGAATGAATAGCGAAAGTTCGACCTTACAAAGTGTTAAAATAAAAACTTATATATTAACATTCTAACAGATTAGAGGCCTTCTAGTCATCTGTCATTTTTCTAGAAATTATATGGATCTATTTGACATAAAGCCTTTTGATTTAACAGTCAAATTTTAACTAATGCCACAATAATTTCAGACATTTATATTTTGTGAATACAAAATTTACCGGAAATTGTTATTTAAATATTTTGGGTACAAGAGGCGACCATACCTGTAAGTGTTTATTGCAGTTCTAAGACAATAAATCTAACAAGTTCCCATTGCATCCGTCAAATAGATCCTTGTAAACTTATAGAAAGCACAGTGTCAAGATGTCGGATCGCAAGGCAGTTATCAAGAATGCTGACATGAGCGAAGAAATGCAGCAGGATGCTGTTGATTGTGCTACCCAAGCTTTGGAGAAGTACAACATAGAGAAGGACATTGCAGCCTACATCAAAAAGGAGTTCGACAAGAAATATAACCCTACCTGGCATTGCATTGTCGGGCGTAACTTTGGCTCGTATGTGACCCATGAGACACGTCACTTCATCTACTTCTATTTGGGTCAGGTGGCTATATTGCTCTTCAAGAGCGGTTAACTTACTTTCCTGTTTCCCCTTGCAAGCTCCTACACCGACAACCATCAATGAATTATCAGTAATAGCTCAAGTATGTGGAGATTCCAGAGGCACCCACACACACACACACACACCAATACAAACTCACATACAAATACGAAAAGTCTGATTTGAAATGGCACTGTTGAAATTTTCCATATCTCCCACAAAGTTCATTAGAAGATTGGAATGACTCACACATCATATCACAAGCACATTCACATTAGGCAAGCCACATTTCACATATTGCATGTTATGATAGTTAACCCACAAAGGCACAACTAACCAACTAATAGAACCCATTCACACATTTTGATATGTATTAAATCAACAAATAGAAGAATTAAATTGTTTTCATGAATCCTCTGATAAAACTTAAACTAGATTAAATTATTGTTGAGATGCATAAATTATGGTAGAAATTTCAAGTTAGTGCAGGCAAAAGCTCGACGGTTAAAATGTATTTTGTTATTTAAACAATATGAATAACAATATGCTGATAGGATTATACAATGTTTCAAATATTCATTTAAAATTGAATATTAATGGAATTTATATAATAAATGTATGTATTTATAATATATGTGTACATATATTTGTCAATAGTAAACTTTAGCTTGATATAATAAAATAATAATCAATATTGAAAATTATTGAAAATTGTTGATCGATTGATGAAAAGCTACAAGCTGCAAGTATTGCGGAATAAAATTATGAAATAATACAAGTATTCTACAGAATTTATATTTTTAATTCCAAGAAGTATGTGAGGTCGCGAAGCTGATAAGCCTAGTCGGAAATAATAATCTCTTCCGACAGCGTAAATAAAAACTCATGAGAGCTGCAAATGAATTAGTCTTCGTTTGCATATTAAACGATTCGGTTCCTCTAGAGTCTAACAATGCGAATAATTTGTTTGATATTTCTTGTATTTGGACATTTTTTGCGGTCTCAGTCTGTTACACTGAAAGAAAATGAGCTTCAGTATCTTGTTAACCATCCCGTAGAGCTGGATAAGCGGATCAATGATACTGCGAATGCAATTAACGAACTAAAATCACAATTACGTAATGTCCCCAGAGAAATAGAAAACCGAGAAAAAATTAACAGACAGTTGATACTGGATAAACCGAGAATGACAGAATTTGCTAAGAATATCGTGCTCAATGCTCCAGAAGAGTACAATAACAATCATTGGGCGTTGGCCAAATACATCAGATTTGAGTTTCGAAAGAACTATATATCACATCACTGGCATTGCATTGTTGGTCCAAAACTATTCTTCGATTTCAATAAGAATACTTTAAATCATATTTTGTTATCTTTTGACGACAAAGATGTATTGTTATTTAACCTTAACCAACAATAATAAATAAAAAACACGCAAACAAATGAAGTTAAGAGCAAGTTCAATGTATTCAATTTTTTATGTGGAATTAATTGTGCGCTCAGTTTATTTTATTATTTGTGTTAAGCTTCGAGCTGCTGCTGCAAATTATAATTGTTCGGTTCAAGCAACTGTTGCTACAGTGGAAGCTACCCTAACTTTTTTTTAAACGTTGATTTATATAATATTTTGAACTGAAATTTAGAGCGCTTACAATGGAAAATAGTTTCAACAGAAAGTAACATGATTGAATAGTGATATCCTAAGTAAGCACATATTTTAATTGATTTACGCAGCTTTATCTAGTTTGTATTGCATTATAAGGTATGCTATAGTTGAGCACGGTCAATTGTAATGTGGCTGCTTATATTTTACAACAGCTGCTACCGCACATCGATCAAGTCCTTTCAGTTAATCTTTATGTATCGAGATGCATCATAAGGTAAACATTGCCCGCCATCTGATGAAGGTAGTTCGCCTGTGTGTGTTGTAAGTGTAAGTGTGTGTGTGTGTGTGTGTGTGTGTGGTGAGTCTGTGAGTTTACACCTGACAGTGGCAAATAAAAATGGCTTAATTAAGTTAATTAAAATATTGTTGCTGCTGAACGCGGTCCGCATTTATGTGCTTTTATTATCTCGGCGATTGGCAATTTTCGGACAGCAGGACCTTTGGACCAAAAGGATGTCGCCAGCATGGGGGCCATAATTATGCCAGCTCACGTAGCCAATGCCAGAGTCGTACAGCGAATGACAATACTATTAATAAAGTTGCTCTACTGGAAATATGAATTTTTCCTTCTTTTTTTCAATATAAAACAGTTTGCCTGCCGGCCTAACAGATGGACAAATGTTGCGAACGTCGTCCTTTGAGCCGCTTTTACAGTTGGACGACTTTTGGCCTTGTGTTGCACTGTTGTATCAGAGATGAATTGAATGGGCTGACGGGTTGGCGATCTGCCGAGCTGTTGGGCTCTCCAGAGCTCAGGTTGAGAATCCAGGCACACAGACAGATTCTCATGCATATTTCATGTTGCGTTTAAATACACACTGTCGAAATGGTTCCATGCTTAACAAAATCCTTTGCGATAATAAAAATTTAAGTGCCACGCACGCACACGAGTTGCAACGCCCAATCGCAATCACGTTTATGTACGTCCTCTTTATTAATATTTTTACGTTTGTCAATTTATGGTAATTTTTTATGTTCTAACATTAAAAAAACAACAAAAGGCCGCACACTCCAGTTGCAGCCAGGTAAATTCGTCATTTGCTTAGTATCCCCTCACCTTCTCATACTCCTTGCCTAGCATATTTCGCGCAGTCCCCCGCCTTGTCACTTTCATCCAATTCTGTTCCGCTTCTGACCCCGACTAAGCGGTCTGTCATTCCATTCAGTGCTGTGGTGACTTCGACCATCAGCTGTTTTGGCCATTTGGACTGGCCTCTGGCTTTGTAGAGCTGAATGGAGCGACTTTTGTTGAGTCTGCGCACTCATTCCAGTTCAATTCTGACGAGTGGTATAACTCTAACGAGTGACTTGCGTTGTATTTAAATATATTTTGGAAGTATTCAAAAACGGTTCAGAAATGTTTTTAATTAATTAGAATACCAGCGAGGAAACTTATCAGCAATATAAATTATGGTTTTGTTATAAATCTTTAAGCTGGAACAACAAAACCCTTTTTGGTTTATAGATACAATTTTAAATGTAAATATAATTAAATTTATAACAGGCAGAAGAAGACAGCTGAATTGATACGTCTGTGTCCTGTGTTTCTTGTTAGCATTCTAAGGAGAATGGACATTTTCGATCCCGCAAATCGATAAAATGCAAATTCGGCGAAGTTTTAGCGATAATGTATCTAGTCGTGTGCATATTTTTAATGTACTTCAAAAATAATATTACGACGGCCAAAAAAACTTGGAAATTATTTCGGAAACTATATTATGGGGTCAGATTTACCAGCTCAGTTGCTGTGCAAATTGTGCGTCCATAAATTTTACAATAATGGTATTATATTAAAAAATCCATTTTTTTTATTAATATAATGTTATAATTATTAAATTAAATGTGGTATATTTCGGTATATTTTTCGCGATATAATATATTTTGCAATCAATTAGCAATTAATGTATTTTCTTAAAGTTGCTTGTTATATACATTAAAATATTTTATATATATTCAAATATTTGCAGAGCAAATAAATTGTACATACAACATTCGAATTTGATTGAGGACTATTTAAAATATAAAAGAGATAAATAAATTGTCATTTTTGTATTTAAAATATGAGCTTCATCAGTGAATAAGTTAAAGCAGCAGTATAAAAATAACTATACATACATTTAAAGTGTAGTACATTTTAAGGTGATATTTGTCGCACTCACTCAAATTCCATATGGGAAATTCGAGCTATTTCCATGCCCCATACAAAAAGAAACCGAAACTTGTTGGTTCCTTTGAGTGGATCCTTTTGCGGGGCCAAACAAAATGGCAACTTTTATAAATTACAGTCGACAGCACTGACCTCAATATTAAATTACACCACATGACTTGAATAAACACACATGCTAGCACACGCACATACTAGTTTATACACTCGTAAGTTGGCAAAAAAACAGAAAACAATTGGAAGTGCCATAGATACGAGCATAATTGCATTTTACTTTGTTGCATTTGGTCAGACAAAAAGCTAGAAAGCCAAAGTCAAACAACCAACCAACCAGCCAAACACAACAAAACACACTCACACACTCTCGCGCAGTCTCACATGTATACTCATGTGTACATTTTTTGCTTTTTTGCAACTATTATTATTCTTATTATTATTATCGCAATTATTTTTGTTGTTGTTAATTTGTAACTGTAAAACGCAACAAAGAAAACCGAGTCAGTGTGTGTGTGTGTGTGTGTGTGTGTGCATGTGTATGTGGGGGGTCAGAGCGCATGGGTAAAGTCAACATTGCGACTAGTTTTATCAGTCAGTGGCACAAAGCGTGTGGCAACGGTTGCTGCTGCAGTCTGACAATGACAAAAAACTTAATGAAACATAAACAAGACAGAGGTGGAGAAGGGAATGTGGACGGAGAGAAGGCAGAGGACAGCTGCCAAGCAAACAATAATAAAACCGCACATAATAAAATAGACTACAACAACAAATGCAACATCAACAAGAGAAACAGCAAAAACGAAAATATTCCCATTTGTTGCGCAATTTAACATATAACCAAAATAAATATGGACGATTCTACTCAGTGTGATTCAATGGGAGATACTCTATACTAAGAGATACCCTGTTTTGCAATAGAAGAACAACTGCGATCAGAAAATGCACTGGAGGAAAAGATCAATTTTAAATTATGATTATAATTAAAGGTATTTTTATGAGCATTAGTATATATTAACTCAAAAATTAGCAATGGCCAATTGAAGAAAACAGTCTAGAGAATTATCTATTTTTTTTCAATTATCTTTAATTTACCTTGTCATTATGTTAGTATTAGCTGTAGCCTTGGGAATGTCGTTAGCCTGAACATTACTGTGTACCATAAGCATTAGCAATTTTATAAGCCATTATCTATTCTCCATTACCATTTATATATTCTTCATATTTAGTAGTAGCTTCAGCATCATCATGCGCAAGCAAATTAAAATAAGCATTAACAATTCAATTAAAACAAAAAAATTCAATGAAATGCAAATAAAAAATTCCATTATTATAATGAAATTGCATTATCGTAATGTTTCAGATCGAATTTTTGTGTCTTCTAATTAACAAGCTTGATTGATTATTGAGAGCTTATTTCGAAGAAATATCAGATAATACGTTATAGCCACACTTATGAGAATATTCAAGAAATATTGCCGGCAAGTGGAAGTCAGGACATCATTGTGGTATTTCCATAAAGCATGCACTAGATAATCGCACATATAAACAATAATAATCTCATGACAGCAAGACTGTAGCAGGCAGTCAAGAGAATGCTTTGCAGTTTCCTTAACTTAGCCGGAAACTTGCATCGCTTTCGGCGTGATGAATGAAGCCAAGCGCTGTCCCCACGTCGCATGCCAACCACAAGAACCATGAGCCCGAGAACTCGGATGGGGAGGACGAGGGAGGTTGAGCGTCAATTTTTCATTCAGCATCCTCAACCATAAGAGTCAGTCTGTCTAGTATGAATTTGGGAATATCTTCCTCCCACATTCGCAGTGTCTCTCTCTGTTACTCTGTGTCTCTTGTCGCTGACCATTGTCAGTGTCTCCTTTCAAAGCACTTGTCTTGACTTGGATTCGGACTCGGTTACAGTTTTGGTTCTAGTCTGTCAGCTTTAGTTTCCTTTGCTCGCTTTTTTGGATTTATTTCGAATACTCTCTAAAAACATTGTAGCAGGATGTGATAGACCACAAAAATGCCTAGCATGATCTATATCTAAAATACGCTTATCCAAGGTATTTCACTTTCTATCAGTTTGATTTGTCGTTTTTCTATATTTTTGCTACATTTTGGTTTTGTTTCATTGTTGCCTTTTGATAAATTGTGTGCCTTTCGTTCTGACACATGTCAGCGTTTGTCTGCCCATTGTGAAAACAATACAGAGGCTTTGTTTTATTTTTACAGCTTTTGATTGTCTAGGATAGAGCCCAAAGGTTATCGCACTTTTTTCAATTTTGGAGAATAGCAATTGCTCATGTATTTGAAGTCAGGTATGATAAAAGCTCATTTTCTCCATAGACACATCTCTAAAACTGTAACCAAATATTAAAAAGTTTAAGATATATAGTGTGATCATATATAAAGTTCAGAAAATAATTTAAAAATCTGAAGATTTGGTATAATATCCCACAAAATATGCCTACGTTCATAAGAACTGCTCTCAGTTGCTTGTCTGTCAGCTGTTTACTGTCGCTTCAGTGTGTTTCACTTGATTTGACAATTGTGGGTGCACTTGGGCAATGCTGTCCACTTGGCAAAGCGCCTGCTGTGCCCAGGACACGGGTCACGGGACATGGGTCGGGAACAGGACACGGGTGCACATGTGCTGTCAGTCAGCCGCTGGCTGATGTCCCCATGTCGCATTTTGTGTCAGTGTCAGTTTATGCGCCTGACAGCGTCAACAATTTTATTTACTTAATTTGGCTTTAGTTTGTCATTTATTTACTTGTTTGCCTCAAACAGCCTAGCCTATAGTTGTAACAAACTATCTCGCTCTGACACTTGCACACTCCGCTGAATGTTATATCCATCTCATGGCCGGCATGGCGTATGTGTGTGCGTCTCCTAATGTCTGTTGTTGTCACTTTGATGCTTGACGTTGGCCCAGTTGTTGTTGCTTGTCTTTGTTTTACCCTAATATAAGAGCTAACAACGAAAATATCATATTGTTTGTGCTGAAGTGGAAACGAACCATTCTAAACCAGTTTTATTTAGATATAGTGAATTACTTTTATCCTTTTCTTCTAGCGTCGATATGATCCTTACTCCTCAACACACTCATTCCCAGTTTGCTTTTTTATTAATCGTAAACAAATGTAAATCTTGCAGTTTAATATTTTATTTGTGCTTCAAAATGCAATTACAGAAGAGTATTATGTATGCGGCTGTCCCATTAAAATATCTTTCTTCAGCTTGTTTTTTGTGCAGCCGTGACCGCACTTTATTGCATATGGTTGTCATTGTTGTTGTTACGTTGATTTCCGGCACGTGCTCTTGCATTTTTTATGAAAATTTAGAGCCTGTTTGTTGTTATTGTTACACTTGCGCGCACTTTAATTAAATATTTATTTCAATCATTTTGGCCAAATGGAAAATGCGTTCAGGTAATAAAGGCACAAAATCACAACTAAAGAGTGGGAGAAGGGTAACTGAGGGCAAGTGGTGAATAGAGAGAGACAGAGAGACAGAGTTGAGGGGGGCAAAGGGACTGCACTAACATTTGTCATTACACATTAATAGCGCATCATTAATCTTTTCGTGAGCTGTTGGCCAAATGAATGCTGCTACCAAGGGCCAAGTCCCGTTAATTAATGTATGCCATTTAGCCGGAAAATTGCAGGGGTGCACACTCTCACACATACATACAAACACGTCTCATGTGCTTCCGTGTGTGTATGCTGCATGCCCATCATAATGAGCGCCAATTTAGTGCCCTTGTATGTTATGTGTGTGTGTGTTTGTGTGTGTTTGTGTATGTGCGACGTTGTCGCCACCGCAAACAAGCAAAGGCCAAAGCCGCAGGCCCCGTTCCTGCCTTCAATCGGCTGAACTTCCACTCCCACTGCCTCTCTCTCTCTCTCGCTCTCTCTTTCGGCCGCTCTCTCAGCCCAGCAGGTATGCTTGATTAATGCTTTATAACGGAGCACACACACATGCACAAACAAAACATGGATGCCGCTGTCCGAATGCTGAGCCCGCAGCTGTCGCCCCTGCTGCCCTGTCGCCCCGCCTGGACCCTTGCTATTTAACATTAATTTAGTGGAATGCTGCAAAGGACTACGAAAGCTTTTCAGCGTCGTCGTCGACACATGTTAATCCTGTCGTTGCCGCTACCACAACCACTCATATTCACATTCACGTTCATTTGGCACTCACCCCAGCAAACACAGTGTATAATCGGTTTTTCGGCTGCATAGATTTGCAGCGCTTAAGCAAATAGCACATTTCAGCCATTAAATTGTTAAATATATTGTTAACACCGTGGCCACTCTCACACTATCACATAACCATTAATTATAATATAAACAACGAACTTATTATTATTAATTACCGATGTACTACGCACTTACACTTTACCACACAACTCGTCAAGGCTCGACAATTAAACTGAAGAAAAAAAGGAGTGTCGTAATATCCGGTAGAATCGTGGCTGCCTCTCTGGAACTGATATCATTTCGCTCACTATATGAAAGATCTCTCTGTAGTTTTGTTGTCTTATGCATTGAGTTATCTCTCTATATTGATTTTTTCTTTAGGTATTGTCAATAGTATTGCAACTCTTCGATTGCCTACGGCCTTGCTCTGATTCAATGCGGAATGTCCATCGGATACATGCACATACATACATGATAAGCTTGATAAGCATTCTTATTTTTTTAGCAATTTATAGATTGTTGCATTTAATCTTTTAATAATAAGAAAATAAAGATCGACTAACTAAATAGTGAACGATTATATACATAGTACATACATACATATGTATATACAACATAAGTTTCCATGTTTTTATTGAATGACAAGTATTTTTTTATTATAAATAACAAAATAAAATGTTTAATTTAGTTATTACTATTATTTTAATTAATATAAAGAATTTTCTATGTAAATATAGTTCTCTTTGTAATAGCTTATCAAACGTTTGAATGATTAGGCTTATATCATAATTTGTTCGTCTTTTTTACAGCTGTCACTATTCAAAAATTTAAATTCAGAGTATGATTTTCAGAATTTTCAATTTTTAAAGCTAAAAATTAAAAATCTTGACTCATCCCTATGTGCGATAGAAAGGCTCCAATCAAGGCAACAAAAGCGTGTTGTCTTCGGTGCTGTCCATCTCCTTGCTGCGGTCCCTGTATATCCTACTGCATTTTTGATTTGGAGAGCGCGGTCTTCGGTATGCTAAAAAAATAAACTTATGTAATCTTATAATAGCTAACATTTTTGTCAGACACCCGTCGCATTTATCAACGATCATGTCGCGAGCTCCTGGCTAGCTACAATAGGACACTGCCAGAGGCGGTGTTGATGCAATGTGGGCCAATGGAGATGCCTGAGATGGCAGAGCTGATATGTCGGAAGTGCGAATTGCCCGTCCTTTGGGAGCAGTTTCTGGTGCAGTTAAATGAGCATACGTGTGAGCTAATTGCTAATCCGCCATTGATGGAGGGCGTGGAGCATTTGGTGAAACATTTGCACGCCAATTGCATTGGCCTGGCTCTGATCACGTCCAGCAATAGATCGCTCTATTGCCAAAAGATACGCGGCCATGAGGAATTCTTTAATCTCTTCGAGCATGTGCTCTGTGCTGATGAATACAATCAACCGAAGCCTGAGCCGGATTGTTATTTGCTCGCCATGGAAATGTTCTGTGAGCCCGCACCACCTAGCTGCTGTCTGGCCTTCGATGGAACCACCAAGGGAGTGCAGGCAGCGAGGGATGCGCGCCTACAGGTGATAATGCTGCCCGATCCGGACTTGCCATGCTGTTGGTCTGAGTTAGCTACTCAGCGTCTCGAGACGCTTAAAGAGTTTGATCCCGAGGACTTTGGCATGCCATATCTAGAACCTCTGCCTGAACCTTCACCTTTGCCTTCTCCGCGCGCCAGTCAAGTTGTTGATGCACCTGTACCATTATCACAGGATGAAGATATCTTAAGCACACAAGAAGAGGTGCCGGCTGAGGGTCCAGCAGAAGAAGCTGAGTAAATTTTATGTACCGATGTTTATCATTTTAAATACACTGATTGGATTCAAAATACATTTTAAATTTCCCACCAAATCATGCATTTCAATTTCAACTTCCTTAGGACTAACCAAATTGTCATTGTAGGCCGGATAAGCCGAACAATAAATCAAACAAAATTGCAACTTCTCATAAACTATCTATTCAATTGACTCTAATTGATGCTCCAGCATATTACGCATAGGTCGTGTGTGACTGGCCAAGTGCAAAGATGTCGCTCGTATGCGGTAGATGTCGGCGCCAACTTGCCACAACTTTTATCAACTTATAATTACTTAATGTTCTAGCCAGACTGCAGCTTTCTGTCGTCTGCCCCCTGTACTTTCCCCACCCAGAGCTAACTTCAATCTCTGTACTCAGCCTCATAAAAGTAAAGTGAATAAACCTTTTAACTCTTTATATTCGTTTGCCTTGGCTCTAACTTTTTTTATTTCATAATCTTTTTTTAATCCACCCCATTTTCCTCCTTCCGTTTTGCCACAGGAAACACTGAAGGGCACGAGAAACCGAAATGGAAATAATAGAAAAAATAAAAAATATATATTTGAAAATAAAGGAACGTGCAGAATAATAACTGGAGACGTCATAACACCAACCCATTTTTTTAAATTTGTTAACTTAATTAAAATGGTCAATGCCTGAGAAGTTTGTAATGTGTTTTAGATACATGGAATCAATGAACTTCAATTTCTACATGTGCAACTTGGGCTATGGTGTTCTAATATTTAATCATGTAGATTTAAAGATTTTTTTCAAATTTTAAATGTGGATTTAAATCATCAAAATTCGCTAATATATTTGCTACGAAATAATTAGATGGTTAAATGAAAACTGATAATTTTCAAAAGTTTTTATTGCTTACGCCTGCTTATGATGTATATTTTATAGTCGAGCACTCTCGAGCAGAGCATTCTAATTATACCCGCCTACCCAAAGGGTAGAAGGGTATTATGGCTTTGTGCCGACCGAAAATGTATGTGACAGGCAGAAGGAAGCATCTCCGACCCCATAAAGTATATATATTCTTGATCAGCGTCAACAGCCGAGACGATATAGCCATGTCCGTCTGTCCGTCTGTCCGTCTGTCCGTATGAACACCTAGATCTCAGAGACTATAAGAGATAGAGCAACAAATTTTCCGCGACAGTATGTCTTATTGTTGCACGCAGATCAAGTTTGTTTTTGATTTTGGCCACGCCCCCTCCCGCCCCCGTAAATCGAATAAAACCGAATTGAAAGCGTCGTTTTAAACCTAGAACGTTCAATTTTGGTACGCACAATACTAATCACCATCTTAATGATCTCTGCGAATTTGGTTACAATCGGATAAAAAACACAGAAGTTATTAAGATATGACTTTTATAAGGCGTTACCACGTGCAACTGCTAGTGCTGCCTAGCTAGTTGCTATGACACTCCGCGACATAATAATGGTGTTCAATAAACCAACTGAAATGCGGCGGAGCTAATAACTTCGAACAAAGAAAATTTTGATATATTATTTTGCTATTTTTAGTATATTTTTTTTTAGTATATTTTTATACTATTATATAAATATAATATTTTGATGGTAAAATTGGGTGGCGGGTATCTCACAGTCGAGCAAACTCGACTGTAGCTTTCTTACTTGTTTTTTATTTACAATTTCGGCAGTTCAACAGAAAATATCAAAATTTTAGTACAAAATTCGGAACATATTTTGTCGATATTAGCAAAGACCAAAGATGCCCGATGCCAATACAGAATGCTTCAAGAAGGTGACGCATGTCATCTTCGATAATGATGGAACATTGATGGGTAGTTTAACCAACTTGTCGGGGAACTGCTAGGTATAACTACATACACACTATATTCTAGATTCAGAAAAAATCTACTCAGATGCGATGCAAAAAGTGCTGTCGAGTTTTGGCCATAAATTTACCGAGGATCTCAAGATACAAACCATGGGCAGAAATTCTCTTCGTGGGTCTGAAATAGTTATCAAACATTTTAACTTGGCGAAGTCGGCTAATGAGATTGTAGAACTGTATGAAGCAGAGGCCAATAAAATGCTTACAAATGTGGCCCTGATGCCAGGCGTCGATGATTTGCTGCGACATTTGTACGATCAACATATACCCATGGCCATAGCCACGTCCTCGTCCAAGAAATCGTTTCGCTTAAAGGCTTGCCCACATTATAATCTGATACCTGTGATGCATCACATAGTTTGCGGCAATGATCCTGAACTGAAAAACGGTAAACCCGCACCTGATATCTTTTTACTAGCAGCAGCGCGTTTTAAGCCACAGCCCAAACCTGAAAGCTGCTTGGTCTTTGAAGATTCAGTCGCCGGTATGCATGGGGCCGTAGCTGCTGGTATGCAGGTTGTTATGATACCTCATCCAAGTATGCCCAGAGAACTCACCAAGGGGGCAACACTCGTCTTGCGTTCCATGGAAGACTTTCAGCCTGAGCTCTTTGGCCTGCCTTATATCGACGATAGTCCTAAATTCTCATTTGGCTAACCAGCTACAAAATTCAAATAATGACCCAAAACCATAATATTATATTTTAAAAACAATTTTGTATAGTTTTGTTATATTATTAAAAATTTAATCAATTTTGCTGGAATTCTGTTCACTAACCAAATGTAAATCTCTCACAGTTGTCATAGGGCGGTAGGCCAAACAGTTCCGGTTGGAACTCCGCCATGGAACGGATAACAACAGCGGCATTCTTGGTCTTCTCCTCCGGCACACGTGGATCAGGTATAAAGACAACCTGCATGCCCGCAGCTAGGCCTGCCTGCAAGCCAATGGGCGAGTCCTCAAAGACCAAACAGCAATGAGGCTGTGGCTTGGGTTTAAATCGAGATGCAGCTAGCAGAAAAATGTCGGGAGCAGGTTTACCATGCACAATTTCGGGATCATCACCATATACAATATGATGAAAGGCGGGCAACAGTTGGCAATGTGGTCCTGCCTTACGGCTAAATGATTTTCTCGTGGCAGAGGTGCCAATGGCCATGGGAACACGATGGTGATGCAGATGGAGGATCAGATTCTCAACGCCAGGCAGCAGTGGAACATTACTAATCAGTCGATAAACCTCCTCATTGAACCTTTCCTCGAATGTTTTCGCATCAATGGGCAGATTGAGTTTCATTACCAACAACTGAGCAGACATATGTGCAGGTAAGCCCATGCACTGCACTTTCAGCTCAAAAGTGTACTCCTTTCCATAGGGTCGAAGAATGTTCGAGACAGCCTGTTGATACATCGCCTCTGTATCTATAAATGAAAGTTGATCTTAACTCGGTTCATCGTATAAACAGAATTATTGTATTTTACCCATCAGTGTGCCATCGTTGTCAAAGATACAGTGCGTCACTTTGCTTATACATTTGGTTTGATCGGGTGTCATTTTCCATAGAATTTCTCTGTCTAAAATACGTTCCAAAATATAATATAAGTACGTAATAAAATTACATTTGAAGTTGTCACGAATGATACATCTGACTTTTGTGGGAATTTCTATTTCCTATCTTTTAAGTTCTTTATGTTGTTGTCTTGAACTAAATACCCAAAAATTGTTAATTAATTTACCTTAAATACTTTGATTTTATATATAAATATATATACTGTATATATAGCATTTACTAAAAAGTGCGCATAAGAAAGCTTCATAAAAATGTGTAATCGAACCAGTTAAATTTTTCCCCTGTCATTGATGTGAGGAGAACTAAATAAAAAAAATGGGAAGCATATTTCGTAATTTATCATTATTTTATTTATACTTTGTGTACTTTTGTGCATAAATATTTCCACTTTTTTAATTTAACCCGGATGTCAGACTGAGAACGCTGGCATCTCGAATACTTTGAGGGTTCAAGGCTCCAAGTTTTGCAGACAGAATCTTGAAGACAGTATGTATTATCAGAATTATCAGCATGCATTTAATAAACTTAATAATTCATTGCTTATCCACTATTTCTTCCGGTTATCTATTCGTTTACTGCGCATTGATTTCAGAGAGGAACAAAGTTAAGGATTTCAATCTACGCATTTGGATTCTTGTTTACTATTCACAGAGTAAGTTTATTTTCATCTCTGGTTTCTTAAATAGTATTGGATGTGGGGTATTTTGAACCCGTGAACTTTCGAGAAGTATATTTTACCCAGCTCATTTCTTGCTGCGGAAAGTTGATATGCCGAATTCATTCTGCCATTCATATATTATCATACTGCAATTAAGAACACTTTTCTTAAGTTCTGGAGTCTTGCTGCCTCGTTGAGAGATCACGTTAATTTGATTATGCATGCAAGCAGTGGGGTGCAGAAGGGCAGAAGGGGAAATTTGTTGAAAAGAAAATGCTTCACATGCATTTTAATTAAACTATTTTCGACTTTTGCGACGTGCAATTTAAAATACTTTCGAAAAGTTGCTGTTGCCAAGCTGCTGTTGCAATGATGTGAGCGGGTGTCACAAGGCGAGGCAACTGCAGCTTTCCACTGAGACCAGTAAAAGGTGCTTGCTGCAGCTGTCAATTTGGTGGCGTCTCCTACGAACGCTGACGTTTTTCTTGCTTTGCTTAGCCTAAAACCACCGCGTTGTGCCCCTGTGCGTTGTAAGTTGCGAGTGTTCGGGTTTTCCGGCCCGGCTTGGTTCGTCCCGGAGTTTGTGCTCAGTTTCGGGCTGCCAACTACAGCTTGCGCTTAAGCTTCGACTGGCTGCTGCATGTTGTTACAAAGTTGCGTAATTGATTAAGCAGTTGGCAACCGTGCCACGACAACGGCTGTGGCAGCGTCAAACTTTGTCATAGACGATGCAACGAGGCACGTGCTTCACGTTGACAGACGCTTTGAATGTGGATTAGTCGTTGCCATCGCCAGTCCCCGGGCACCAGAACACACTAAGCACTTAATGGAGTTGCATATGCCAAGGTACATATTAGTTAGATCAACACTGCAGCTAAAGTACTTATGTGAACATCTATCGACAGCCCAGGAAATTTATTATACTCGGAAATCAAAAGTTTTCTAGGGAATAGAAACGATGAAAAACATGCAATCAATTTGTTCTTTCATTACTTTTAAAAGAGATAAACAACAAATTAAAATAATACAGTACAAGAAATATTAAATCAGAGTGTACAGGACTTGTGGGCACCCGTACCTGCAATAAAGCGATGTAGTTATAAAGAAATTTTATACAGTGAAATTATGCAAATAGCCCATATAAAAATGTTTATGTTATTTGCTCGTTTTTATTTACTTTGGGACAACTAAAAGTATATGTTCAGGTTACAATTTAAAAACTAAAGTAAGGCTAATTAAAATCAAATAAATTTTAAAAACCTAGGAGATGAATCAGATAGCATCGGTTCTTGAATAAAATTGGTCGGATAAATCTTTTACTTTACGATACCAACCATATCCAAATAATTAAGTACTCCCAGCATAACAAAAACCGTGCGTTCAAATATAAGTAAATGAACCAAAATTGGGAGTTCATGCCTTTAATTAGAGAGCTCCGCATGCCTTCAATAGTATTGTGTTTTTTTATTAACTTGATGCACAGATGTCATAAATGAACAAACTATTTTATATTTTATGCATTTAATATACATACATATCTACATATATGTATTATGTTAAAATACATAAAATCAGCATTGTTCTCGTTTTTCAGCATATTTATACCCGCCTACCCAAAGGGTAGAAGGGTATTATGGCTTTGTGCCGACCGGAAATGTATGTAACAGGCAGAAGGAAGCATCTCCGACCCCATAAAGTATATATATTCTTGATCAGCGTCAACAGCCGAGACGATATAGCCATGTCCGTCTGTCCGTCTGTCCGTCTGTCCGTCCATATGAACACCTAGATCTCAGAGACTATAAGAGATAGAGCAACAAATTTTTCGCGACAGTATGTCTTATTGTTGCACGCAGATCAAGTTTGTTTTTGATTTTGGCCACGCCCCCTCCCGCCCCCGTAAATCGAATAAAACCGAATTGCAAGCGTCGTTTTAAACCTAGAACGTTCAATTTTGGTACGCACAATACTAATCACCATCTTAATGATCTCTGCGAATTTGGTTACAATCGGATAAAAAACACAGAAGTTATTAAGATATGACTTTTATAAGGCGTTACCACGTGCAACTGCTAGTGCTGCCTAGCTAGTTGCTATGACACTCCGCGACATAATAATGGTGTTCAATAAACCAACTAAAGTGCCGCCAAGCTAATAACTTCGAACAAAGAAAATTTTGATATATTATTTTGGTATTTTTAGTATATTTTTTTTTAGTATATTTTTATACTATTATATAAATATAATATTTTGATGGTAAAATTGGGTGGCGGGTATCTCACAGTCGAGCAAACTGGACTGTAGCTTTCTTACTTGTTTTCTTTGTTGCCAAATTGTTAACCACCAATAATTCTTTTTGTATTAAATACCTTTATGTGAAAAATAATATCGCAGTGGAGAAAAACAAATCGAAATAGAAAATAGAAAAATGGCATCCTGCGACAGCGACTGCTGGTCAATAAAATGGCTTTAATTAATCGGAAGCGCTGCGTCAGCTGTTACCACAAAAGCTTGCCAACAAATTTGGAGGGGAGGGTAGGCAGGACAACGACTAGACATAGGCATATTTGGGCATTTGAATTCAGCGACGAATTGTGCGCATAAATTATGTACAACCAACCAGTTTGTGCCAAGCATTTATGACCACGTTTTTTGGCCACAAACCGCTAGAGTGAATGGTGAGGACGAGGGTGTGGTATGGGTGTAATGGCCGACTGGTCAGCAACAATATGTTGTAAACGTTTAATTTGAACGCGTCTCTAAACGCCGTCCTGGCAACGTTCAACGTGCGCCTGCCACCCAAACGCCTTGTGCCCCTCACGTTCCCCACCTCTCACTAGGCTCAACCTGGTCGCTTGTAATTGCGTTCATTGAATTGTTAACTGGATTCGTTGTCTACGGCCAGCCGTTGGCCGCAACCGCAACTTGCAACAGGAGCAACAGAGAGAAACTAAGGGAAAACGGCTGCGGTAGCTGGGAACGGCTAAAAGCCGTTGTTATCCTTGTGGTTTGTTTCTGCTATCACTCTACCTCACTCTGTGCATCCTGTATGTGTCCCTTGAGTTGATTTGGTTTGGAATCAGTTGGGATTTGGCTGCAGTCGTCGCCCCAAATCCCGGTCAATGCACATCAAACTTTTGGCTCACTGCATTTGGCATTTATTGGTATTGTTTCAATGTTCCAATTAAAGTTCGACTAGCCCCATAAAATATGCATACACGTAAAAGTTCCACACTTTGATTTCGACTGCCACAGGACATTAATGCTTAATGGTCAATGAGTTTCACTGCAGCATAGAAGCAAGTCAGGCAAGACAGTCGGCAAGTCGGCGAACATTGCCAATAAAAGGTCATAAAACGAGGGAAATCGAAGTGGCCTGGCCAGAGATTCTCTTGCCCAAATTAAGCATTGTGAACTGCAATGAAAATGAGTTAGGCAGTGATTCAAAAGAAGCTGAGACAAATGCAGTATATGTATATTAAATGATTGAAAGCCAAAAATATTTATATGCATATCTCTTCTACGGTAGACTTTGTAATATGGCTCAGATTTGAATAATATATTTTTATCGCATTCCTTAGAAAACTAGAATTCCACGGCTTAAAGTTTTATCTATAAAAAAGCGCAAAAAAAAACAATTCAAAATTGAATTATTAATTTATAACATAAAAATGTCTAAAAATAATAATGAAATATATGTTCAGTTACATTTTTTAAAATAAAGTAAATTGGAAACTTAAAAAAAAATAAGTAAAATAAGCAGTTTCATCAAATCCTCCACTCCAAGTAAATCCTTGTATTGTTTTTTTAAAGCCAAGAAAACAACTTCTTGTCCTTAATAATCTCTTTCCTTCAGTGCTGTCTCTATACTCGTCAGATCCATTTATAGACTGCAAGTGAATGCCGAAAATACATGCCAACTTGGCCTTGGGCAACTTTCTTATATGAGGGTGTGTAAGTGTGTGTTTTTTGCACTCAATAAATATTGTCTGACCGCAAACTATCTATCGCTCATCGAGGTCTCAAATGTCAGACAGACATCTATGCATGTCGAGGCATCACGCACAGCAGTCGGCTCATTGGGGGTCGCCCCAGAGGCGCACTTGGACGATTTCCCAACGGTGGCAGTCACAGCTACAGCTTCTGACCAAAAACGGCAGAGCAAAAAACAAAAAAAAAATTGAGAAAACCGGCAACAAAGTATAAAAAGCATGGTACAAAGTCCAATTTGTTTGTAATGGCATTTACTTTGTTTACAAAATAAATTTTGTATGCATAGCGAGTAGTTGAGTCCCTTCAAACTTGCACTGGGTCGCAACTCAGTCAGGCAGTCAGGCAGACTGGAGACTGAGAGACTAAAGACTGAGTGCTAGACATGGTTTACTCACAGTCTGGCGACGAGAGAGAGCACTCGCTCTCGAGCAGTCAAATAAAATAGATAGATGCACATAGTGAAATTCTAAAATCGCTGTACCATAAAATTTCCCCATTGGGCGCTTGGGTTTGTGTTATGCCACTCTAGGCGAGGACGATTCTCCTTGCCTTTTCGCTGTTTAATTTTGCAATTGTCCTTTTCGATAGAGAACTACACAGCGAGATGAAGAAGAAGAGGACTTGCGAATAGCTATCTATGGCGGTCAGGACTGTTGCGGTTTCTGATTTATGTCTGTTTATGTTGTTCAGCATTTGTTTTATTTACCGCACAAAAACAATAAAAATCAAAATAAAGGAAGCAGGCTGTAGGCGAGTGTTCACGGCTGAGAGATACCTAGTCGATCCTTTTAAATGCCGGCATATACACATACAGAAAGAAATCAAAATGCACGGCATACTAAAGCAAATGTAAAAAATAACTTTTGTATTTTACATAGCATATTAATATATGTATGTATTTATAATTTTCAGAATCTTTGATGTTCACAAATTGTATGTACCCCATATAGCAATGCCAATAAGCGGCGGGTATAAGAACAAGTTAAAACAAACAAATACTCGTAAGCAGCTTATAAACAATAGCTGGAAGTACAATGTATTTCAGTAAAAAATATTACATCCGTTCGGTTTTAACCTGAAACTCAGTGCTCGCGTTTTCCATTTTGTTGTCTCACTTGTTGAGATTCTAGACATTCTGTTATGAAATGAAGAAATTATTATATGTTATTATGAAGAATGCTTCATAGTATTAATAAGAGAACTACAATGGATATTGACTTCACGGTCAGTTTTAAGGGCGGACTTAATTCCTTTATAAACAATGCTACATTGTACATATATACATGTATATATTATATATACTTTTTAAACAATTGACAAGTCTTCGCCGTAATGACCTATCAATCCAGCGATTTTTACAAATGATTTTGTTGTATAACAAATCAAAAATATATTATTTAATGTGTTTATAGTACGAAAAAGGCAATTTGACTTAATCAAAATGGTTTATTAGCTTAGTCAGGAGTCATGTGGACTATCGGACTTTAGTCCCAGGTTCAAGCAACAGTGCTAAAGGCTCATGCAGTCAACTCTTGTTCCTACTTGTTGTATTTGTAACTAACGTGATATGGAAATTCAAACTGGTGGTGACTCATCAGTAATACTTGGTGGATAACCAGCACAATGTATGGAAAATGGATCAGTATGACAACTGTTTTTGTTTCTATAACTAAGTATGCAGAGAAATTAAATAGTTTCTCTAGCGATAAGCCCTACATTGTGTGGTTTTGCTTGATATGATATCAGTGTGACATCGTTTCAATAATAACTTTGGCGTTTCTCTTATTCGAGAAACACGGAGTTCATTTTTACATTTTTTCATTAATAGTTAATCAAGATATATGCATTCCAAGTTATTTCGTGATTTGATGACATCATTATTATATCACTTAGTGACATAACAACTCCAAAGTCCATCTTTTCTAGTGTATACGATTTGATTAGCAGTATGGATATAATAGCATTGAAGAATTGTAGTAGAATAGGTCGTTGCTGGAAATATGTTACATAGTTATGTGTCCAATGAGTATTCGGTTATTGATGTCGATATTTCATCTAGTTATAATTGCTAATAACTCTGTATATCCTATTCAATTGCATGCTTTGTATTTGTTTCAATTCATGTAATAAAAATAAAAAATTTGGCAAAGAGTTTTAGTAAATCTTTGCAGCATGCCCAAAGCACAGCTTTGTGTGAAAATGTTGTTGCTGATTATTGTGAATCAAGCGACTACAATGGTAATCTTTAATGGTGCCTGTCCATCAAACTTAACCTCTGTTGGGAAGTTTAATATGGAACGGTTTGCAGGCAAATGGTATACACAATCTATGTATCCACCGATCTCGAAGAAAGTGCCCAAATGCCGATCAGCCGATTTTCATCAAGAGCCCGGCTCTTCTGACTATGTAGTCACGATGCAGGAAATCCGCAAATCGTGAGTTTAGTTTTCGCAATATCAAATAATACTTTACATTCTCAAATATCTTATAGAACTCGCTCGTTGTATAAACGGAAACTTCGTATAATAGATATTGATAGCAACATTGGTAAATACTCTTTGGCTAGTAATATAAAATGTTCGTAATGTCCTATCCTATTGAAACCCAAACTAATCTCATTTGTATTTCAGTATTCCCCAATGGCTATGAGGCTTATATTTTGGACACCGATTATGATAAATTTTCGATTCTATACTTGTGCATAGGTGTGGATGCAGTTTTTAACCTTCGTAAGTTTGTTGACATTTTCACTAAATAAACTCCAACTGAATTGCTAACAATTTCAGAGTGGGCTGTCATTAATACACGTGAAAGAATTCCCTCCGAAGACACTCTATCTACAGTCCAAAGTTTAGCTAAACTATCCAATTTAGACATCAATAAAATGAAAAAGGTTGACCAGAAGAGGTGCCCTATATATACTTAATGAAATACATATTTTTGTTGAACTTAAAATGCATTATTGAATACAAGAATTGATTTCGATCTAAAATTAAATTTTGTGATTAGAGGCATATAATTAAGTTAGTTAAAATATACATATTGGAAATAGAGGCTTGACATGCAAAATGTTCAGAATGGATTTTAAGTTAATAGATTTTATTTTGTTGATATGCAATGCATGAAACATGTCTGCAAATTTGCAATGTAAATGTTAGAGATAAAAGAGTTAAGCTACATTCTGCAACCATATTTACATAACAATTATCGCTCGCGTAATAATTCGTTTGAATACAATCATTAAGTGTTTATATTTATTCATTTAAAAAGTTCATGAAAATGTCGAAAAGACGCTCATGTAAGCGTCTTAGCCATTCTCATGCCTTCTCAATGGCCTCGTTCAATGCAGTGCTGTCAAAGTCGTTGTCTTCCAGCTGCAGCGAAGCGATTTCTGTGCCATTGACCTCCAGTTGGGGGCAGTTCTTCTGCAAGGTATTGATCAGCACCGCTTGACTAATCTTATTGTCATCAAGTATTTTGTGGGCGGCATCAATGGTCTCTGACTTTGGTTCACGCTGGCGAGTCAATATCCAGACGAGCTCTGTGAATGGTGTAAATGGTAAATGGCATCGATTGTAATTATCGTGTTTAACAATGTCTCCCAAGTTGGCCATAACGCAATTAATTATGCACTTGCATTAATTATGCCAAATGGAATAACTGATTTTGTCGTTTGCATGCCAAATTAGCCAAGGCCAAGACTTCTCGAGACGTGCTTTCCGCATACTCACTTAAATGGGCCAGCGGGGTAAGGCCAGTGCAGCTGTAGACAACTGCGTATGATTCGTAGTCGGTGCCCAGTACTAGATAGTTCGCCTTGGTGGCCACCTCTAACAATATTAGATACAATAGATACCGAAATGGTGTTAGATAACACAATAGGGTGAAGGTATAAATACATCAATATAAAATATATATTTCTGAGTAAAGATTTATATATGTGGAACTTACGATTCTTAGAGAAGGTTACCGCTAGCTGGGCGGGCCCAAGTACCTTCGCAGTTCCCGTTACATTCGTGGGTTTACCCGTGCTGTAAAAAGAGAAAGAACTTCGGATTAAATTCAACAAACTCTACTAAGTTTCGTAATTACTTACAATCTGTTGATAGCCGCATTCACTACGGATACTGTGGAGTTATCGGCAATCTCATAATTGGCGTAAATGCATTTTTTCCCAATCTCAAAAGCAAATGGATACTTTGAATGCTCATACCAGATTCCCATATACTGCAAATAATAGTCAATACTTATAACAAATTTTAGTTACTTAGTTACTAAGTAAATTGATGCGAAATTGATCAAGTTATGAAGAAGTATGAGAATAAATTCATTTAAAGCAAATAGTTAAATAATATAATAACAGTCGAACTGTTTGGATACGATATATTTACTTTGTGCTTTTAAAAGTGAACAAATTATTTTTTGCTCTAATATTACATATAAATGTAATTATTTTCAGAGAATTATAAATGATGATTTGGTTTGAATGAAAACTAATTTTGTGTAATTTAATTTTAGATAAGCAAATTCAGAAATAGGTATAATTTCCGATTCAATATTTATAAAAAAGTAATTTTGTTATGGAATTCATTCAAAGTTTTACCGATTTTATAAGCTTTTGCTTGTCAGTCGTGGCGCCATCCTTTGGTAGTTTTCTAAGTACTCTAACATTTGGCTGCCTGTTTTAATTGCAACATCTTGATCAAGAGTTATCATTTATGTAAACTTGAAACATGCTTGTATCGATTAAAATCTGCTTGAAATTAATTAAGCTACATCTTGAATTGCTTGTTGCACAATTGTGCGTAATTAAAATGGTTTCTCAATTGAGTTACATTTTGATTGATTATAGAACAATTCAAGTAGTGCTTCAAGTGTTCACAGTTTGTTGTTTTGACCACTTACCGCATCTAAATCAAAAGTGTCCATTATCTTGACCTCTGGACAGTGGCCGGGAAACGGCACTTGAGCCAAGAATCCATTTAGAGCCACAAATATGAGCAACACGATTGAAGTGCTGTTAGGCGATAGGGAGAATTTAATTTAGTAATTTTCGGAAAAGCTGAAAAGTTGCTATAAATTTACCTGATAGACTTTTGCATCGTTGTTGAATGTATTTGAAAAGAACGACGAATTATTGATGACTACTTGTGAGTACCTCGTCTTCCCGTTCGCTTTAAGCAACTAAAACTCGAGCGGCTGCATTGCATCATTTATAGATTCATCTCTTGCAGCTTTTGGAAAAGCTTTTTGCAGTGCGCCGACGCTGCTTTATTGTTTCACTTTAAACAAATGAAAAGTGAAAAGCATTCGCGATCTATGAAGGTAGTGGAAGCAACGGAGAGGGAAGTCTGAGGTATCAAGTGCATCTGCTAATGTTCTCGTTACGCTTTCGATCGGCTTATCAGCTCAGTTGATAAATTAAATCAACATTGACAACAAAAACAACAACAATTCCACAATTTTATAACTACACAAGTGTGTAGGTTAATAAAATATGGTTTGGTTGGGTTCTCCGCATAGGCGGAAGCGAGTCATCTGACAAAAAATTTTTAACAATACGATTTTCACTCTATGTATTTTATAAAAATATTTTAAAATAATATATGCTTTTGTAGATGGTTTTTTATTAGTGTTTAAATATTATTAGAATTTCATTTAGTTTTATTTTTAATACTCGATACCCATCAGGTAAAAGATATTATAACTTAAAGTAAATCGAAAATGTATATGTGTAACAGGTGAAAGAAGTCATCTTCAACTCCATAACATAACATTAGTTTCTTGCTTAGAGTCACTATCCGAGGCTATTGAACCATGTTCGTCGGACCATTTCTGTTTGACTATTCAAATTGCAACAGCATTATTTGAAATTTCAGTGGTAACTTTTAAACTAACCTTTTTGTATGTGTTTTGTTTTAAGCTGTATTTCTTTAGGAAGTGTAAATTTAAATTTTCAGTAAACATTCAATTACAACTTAATTACCCTTCGCACGCATTTTAAATGGCCATTTCTCATTTTAGCATCCACACTCAGAACACAAGCATCAAGCTTTTAACTGCGTGTGGAACATGTTTGTAGCGCCATCTATGGGTATTCATACACTGGCGCCATCTGTGGTGGGCTTTGGGCTGTAAGCACCGCGGCACCCGTGACTGAGCTCTTTGTAAAGCAGCTTAGCAGTCCATCTTGGCTATTATTTATTGAAATCCCACGCACACAACTTCACACTCACAAAATTTACAGCGCACAAGCAGCAAATTGTTGTATTGTGGTTATTTAAAAATTACATTTGCGTATTATTAAATTAATTAAATGTAAGCCACAAATTGAGTTAAATGTGCAAAAGTGCGCCAATGGCAAAGAACGAAACACCGGAGAAACGCTGAAAGGCCTTCCATATACATATGGCTGCAAAAGGCACCTGCAAATATATTTATTTAAGAGGGGAGCATAAAAAGTTGCAACTACATAAATACATATTTATATATGTACATACATGTAATCTTAAAAAGTTATATTAAAACATTACATAATATTATTATGATTTTGATTATCTGTGTTAATTTATTAACATTAAAATATGTTATTATAGTACATCATCATCATTGAATAATTATACTATTTTTTTTATCATTCATATTAAATTTGAAAATTAGTCTAAATTTATGGAGTAACCCACGAATATACATATGCATGTGGAACTGAATGGCCTGCCAACTATTTTCGGATGGGAATTTATGGGAGTCCAGCGACTGGGCCAATGCGACAAATGAAAGGATCTGTGCAATGGAAATGTAAAAGGGTTATGGGTTATGGGTTGGTTGATCTGCTTGGCTGGTTGTATGGATGGATGGTCGGTTGGCTTGGCTTGGATTTGGCTTGCATGCAGCGTGTAGTAATTAAATTTAAAATATGTACACACGGCGAATGTTTGAGCTTGAAACAGGTGCAATGCGACGCCTCCTGTGAGTGGGAGAGGGGTGGGGATAATTTTATCAAAGGCTACCGACACGAGTACGAAACCGATGCCATAAGCCGACCAAGTAGACAGCCCGTCGAATGCGGCTTTAATGCACTAATACGCAGACGCACTCCAACATACACACATGAGCACACACTCTCTCATATGCATGCATTAAATACACTCACTCGGAGCACTATCACACAATTCAATCATTTTGCCTTTTAAGTGTATTTTGCGGTTGTGCGCGTTATGGACATTTTGTTTCCTGTAATTGCATTTGCCCCTCTCGCTCTCTCTTTCTCACAATTGTTTGCTTTTTTCCTTTCCCTATTCGGACAGCACAAGTACTGCTCGACTAGTAAATACCTTTCACTCAGATCGCCAGATAGCGCGAACACTTCTTCATTCCTGCTCCACACATTTAAATATTATAAAAACGCAAGACAAACTGCTATACCCTATTCAGTTCTATAAAAGGGGTATCTTACACAAAAAAGGAATCAGTTTCCTGTAGACATTTAATTGAGAGGCGGCTTTTTGAAAATTGTTAAACAAATTAAATTACATTTTTATTATTGTTATGCCTGGCGTCCGCTGCTGTCGTTGTAAAAAGGAAAAACATCGAGCTGAAGCCTTTAACCAAATGACCAACAAAACAACAACAGTATTGACAAGACCAAGCACTCAGGGCATGATGACCTTTAACCTAATTCCTTTGCTGTTGAGTCAAAGAGAATGCAACGCCTGAGAATGGCACAATATGAAGCAATTTGGATTTTCACACACATTGTTATACGAAACACAAACAAGCACTTGACTACTTACATGTGGAATTGTTTTCCTTTGACTTTCGTCTATAGGTCTTCGATTTAAATAAAATCCATGAAACTATTCAAACTTGATTTGAAATTAAATCAATAATAGCGAATCAGACAAATACGCAAATACACAGATTACTGGCACATAGAATTCTTGAGAAGAGGTTGTGTCCAGCGGCAATCTAATTTCATTACTATATGCGTTTTTGAATTTAAGTTAAAGTTTTGGTAACGCCTCAGAAGACAAAAGTTAAACTGCGCATATGTTTTTGAGCTCATAAGAACGTAAAATAAATAATACATAGTAATTGTAATCATATGCATATCTTTATTACATATTAACAATTAATCAGTGTACTTAAATATAAATACTGGCTGATGGAATCCTCGATGAAAACCAAATCTTCCCCACCATAACAAGACTCGGATCTTCTAACGCTGATAATTTCGCAATTCTTTGGTTAAACCACAGCAAATTATTTAGGATTATTTATTTATTTATTCTTACGTACGTTTTGGATTTGAATGATGATCAAAACTGCTCTCAAAATTATTAAATAATTTACAACATCAACATTTAAGGACCCTTAACGATTGTGCGTTTTGTTCTAGTGAAAAATTAATCAGAGCAGCATTCAATCTCCAGTAGCATAGTCATCTTTGTCATACTACTAAGTTTATAAGGAGTTTTTGCCTGAAAGAATCTTTTAACTAATTATCTCCAATCATTGCTGGATTCAGCTTCAAAGCGACTTCTAATAATAGGGTGGATATGAAGATTATGATTAAATGTAAGTAAAGAAAATTAAATCTAATGGTATATATGCCATCTGAAAAATAACCATATTTTTGAGAAAAATTGAAACGAATTTAATCTATTTTACGGCTACAAAAAAAATGGAAATTGGTGTCTCTATAGGTTATTTGAAAACTGAAGTAAGACAATACATTGTCGAAACATCTATAATTTAAGCTTAATAACAATTAAAAATCGTTAATTAATGAGATTCTGTGGCTTTAAATTACCCGGATAGATTTTTTTTAAATGTATGCGAATGAAAAAATATGTGCTTAATGATGCAGCCAATAAAAGTCAATTTCAGTAATAAGTTAACCTATTTAATTTGAACATGCATTTGGTGAGCATTTGTTTTGTTTCTTTTTAGGAGAGTGTGTGAGTATTTTTTATTTATTTTTTCAACTGCGAAAGAATAGTATGAAAAAGTGAGTGTTTATTTATACGGCAAATAAAACATAATTTATTTAGCAGCTTCGTGGCCAAGCATCAGTTGGTCCCTCCAACTTTCACTGGCTGCAAACAACAAAGACACAGGCATGTACACATACAGTGGAACCTGCAAAGTATTTTGATTTGTGCAATCAGTATTGTCGTTTCGCTCTGCCACCGTCGGCAATTTCTTAAATTTTTTATAGCGCATAACCTGTCTGGCACACATGCGCTTGCCTCGCCTCCCCTTCCTTCGCCTTCGCCGCCGACTCCCTGCAGCTTCTTGCTGGCAGCGAACTTAGCACCCGTTGTTTGTTGTTTGTCGTACGGCTCAACGTTAGAGCAGCGCCAAAACGAAGACGTAGACAAGGAGGAGGGGGAGAGATATTTCGAATACGAAGGCGAAAAGTAAAGTGACTTCGAAGGCGAGGAAATGAGAATAGGAAGACGAAGACGACGTCGCCGCTATCGTTGGCTACGCTTATTGCATTATGCCAGAGAACGCCAAGTCAGTCAGCGTGCGTGCACAGGCAGATAGACAGAAGCTCCGACTGGAAAGGGGCATGCGATTGGAAGCGGTAGGAAAACGGCTCAGCGTATATCCTCAGCAAGTGCAGCTGATGCCACTTTTGGCTCGTGGCAGCCGCGTTGTTGTTGTTGGTTATGGTGTGTAAAGCAGACAAAACTCAACGCGCAAAATAACCAGAAACGGAAACACCATAGAACAGGATAACGAACACGTTATACTCTCAAGCCGTAATAAACTTACAAAAACAGGACGAGTTTTCTTATAATCTGTGCCCATTTTGTATTTGGAATTTATGTATATTCATATGTGACTGATTGTTTGATAGAGATAAAATATATAATAATGATATTGAATAAATAAATAAAGTGACTTAATTTTTGTTAAATTTTGTTAGCGGGTATCCTACAGTCGATCTCACTCGATTGTAGTTTTCTTCCTTGTTTCACATGTTTGTTAGCTTAAAATTTGCGATAGGTCTCAGATATTGTAAAAAATAATATTAAGTATTTGTAAACATAATTAAAATTGGCATGAGGTATCTCATAGTCGAGTTCTTTCGACTACAGCGAAGGATTCCATAATAGCGTTGATCATTCTTTACTTACAACTATGAGAGCTTTCGATATACATAAATAAGCGATCGACAGATTATGCTCAACGCTTACAAGTTTACACTCATTCATAGCATATGAATATACCTTTATATTATGACAACTTTATATTTGAGCTCGAGAGAGATTTAATCTCAATGCTTGTTAAATTAAATAAATCAAGCAATTATCTTACCCACATATGAATTTGGTACAAAATATTATACACATTGTAGATCTTTGTCACAAAGCTTTTATCATAATGTTTGTATCCCTTTAAGTAAAGCTCATATAAATATGAGAATTGGCACAGCTTCTGGTACGCATTTTATGCCTCCCCCCTCGCTAACATTTCCTGCATCAATTTCCCATCCACCCACACCCACACTCACATGTACACGTACACGAACACGAACACGTCCAAAGTTGTTGGCAAGAAATGTTAATACCAAAAACGAACCATTTGCCGCAATGAAAATCGCGTAAATTTCATACTGATTGTAAGTGTCGCCGTTTGCCTGACGTTCCCTGCCGAGGAGCTGGAGATGAAGACGTATCCAAGGATAAAGACCAGGATATAGGGAAGAGAGAGAGAGAGTGATGCCTTGCTGCCGTCTGTTTGTCTAGCTGCCTGCTCCTCCCATGCAGCTGCCACAGCGTTGCCTGTCGCCTGCAGATTGTCACCATTGTCACAATTGCAATTTTTCGTTTGCCATGTCGTTTTGGCCCTGATTTGCTTGCTATTTCTGTGGCATTTACCATAAGCGTCTTTGCGTCGGCCATAAGCTAAGGACCATAGCCCAAATGCCCTTCGATTGCATTAATGGCAAACGCGTCCAGTGCCAGCTGCAAATCTCTCAAATGAGAAAACTTTTCCGACCCCCCCGCCATCATCTAATGGCCAACTGAATTTTTCAGCATGTCGTTTAGTTTGTCTCATGGGTTGTTTGTAAATGTGGAAACTTACACACATACTTTGAGCGTGTGTAACCAGCTGGAAAGTGATACTAAAATCAGTCTTAGACTTTGGATCAGCCATTTTCTAACTTAATTCTGGGCTGCATAATAAGTAGTAAAGTGAATCTAGAGCAGTCATTCTGGAGGATATATGCTCAAAAAGCTGCGCTTTATAATTAATAGTTTAAGTATTTTTCATTATTTTCCATATATTTGTGAGGTCAAGTGCCTAGCGCTTACTTTAATATATTTATCATATATTCTATAGTTGGTATTAAAATAGTATTTGTTTCTAACATCAATTATAAACAAGTTTTCCACATTCGTTAAACTAATTCAGAAGTTCATCCTCCGATGATTTTTTTTTTCATCCTGTTTGCAATAGAAGTGTGATTAAAAAATAATTTCATAAAAATTTGACAAGAAATCAAAAGGATCCGAGCACGTCTTCGATTTGCCACCGAGAAGAACCTCGGGGAAAGTCAAAGAAAACATTTGTCAGCCATCGAGAAGACTGATGGCGCTTTTGATGGCCGAAAATCAAGTTTGTTTTTACGTGCCGCGTGACAGGAACGTGTGCCACTGCCACCGACTGTTTGTGTGGGAATTTAGCTGCGGATATCAAAGGTCGCAGCTGCTGCAAATGGCTGGTGCTTTGGCGAAATGAGAGCGCTGCCCCATCCCGTGGCTCAGTCAATGCGACGAGTGGCAGTGGCTATGAGAAATCGCTCGTCATTATTGACGCTTGCGAAAATTCGCTAGAATCGCACACATGTCTCCCCCAAGTTGCCTCCTCTCTTGGCGTTGCGGGTGGCGCCATAAATTATGCTACTTTCTGCGTGTAGCCTGGCGCACGAATATAGACATCTGTAGCTGTGAAAAATCGTGCCCCAAAAACTTTGACCCGTCCCCAACCCAACGTCTATCCCAATCCCCACACATCTAAACTGCTGCCAACTTATTGAAAATCACTTAGACACACATGTGACGCCCGGTCGAAGGCGTTACGTGAGCGCAAAACTGGAACTTCTCCGGTTCCCAGTCTGGTTGGGTACTTGGTATAATTTATGTTGAGCATTAGAATTTATTTGTTGCCACAGCCCTGAAACTGGCTAATCTTATATGGACAAAACTGCGGCCTGACATAGGAATGACAGGCATGTCGAATACGCAAACCAGTCGAGAGCGACTGCTTTAAATTCTTTAAGCCAATTATTAATATTGATTGAGTCAATATATGTATATTGAAGTTCCAAAACAAAACAATAATAAATCATAATATTGGTGGGCAACATTCCATAGTATTAAACTTTTTGATTTAATACAATTTTAAAAAATAAATAAAACTAAATAGAAACGAATCGTTTTATATTACTGCTCTCAATATCTCTAAGCTAATTGTAAAATTTTATTTAATCCAATTTTAATATAATAGTCAATTTTGATTATAATTATTAAATGTAACGCATTATATTTTTTAGCTACCTTAGAATGTGTAGCACCGCAATGGTTGATGTAACGTGTACTTTAAAAAAGGTTTAAACTGCCCTTGGCCTCCAGGATAACAGCTCTCGCGGTTGGCTGCACTTGATAAACGAGCCGAGCGTTGTACGAAGGACACAGAGGAAGGTTGGCAAAACGGGTTTAAGCACAAGCTCCAAGCAGAATCCCCAAACTAAGCCTAAGCATTGTCAAACTTGGACATTCTAAGGCTGCTAATAGACAGAAGCGAGTCGAGTCCAGCGACGACATATTCGTAATTTATGACCAGTCGCTGAATGTTATCTCAGAGTGGAAATGGCGGATGTGGCGACTACTATCTCAGGGAAACTGCCGAGTGTGTTTGGGTCCAGCTAACAACATTCACGCACTGGTTTTGTCTGCTTTTGTGCCCTGCCTGTCAGTGTCGTTGTCTGTAATTGTTTTCCTAATGGAAGGCACCCCAAACATTGACCGCACTTAAGTTGTCATGCGAGTATGTGCTGCACGAATTTATGAGCTAACATTGAGACCAAGGATTGGAAATTTGGCATTGGAATTGGTACTTACATCAAGTGCGCCTAAACAACTCATTTACAAGCCTGTAGTGCGGTGTCAAAACAGTAAGGAATTGTATTTTTAATGCAGGGTAATAGGAAGTTAAATACAATAGTCAAACTATCGATGGTTCTACTTAGTTCGAAAACTAGGGTATATCGAAATGATGTGATGTGCTAAAAGCGCTTCTATCTCCCACAATACAGAAACTTAATATTTCCTACTTCACTTTACTTTTCCTTACTTTTTGATTCACAAGCTTCAACTTGTTGTCATGTTTTTGTTTCCACAATTGCAAATCCTTTAAACCTTTGGTCATTAAAGTCTAAGCTAAATGTATGAAGTTATGCTAAAAAGGTTTTGCCAAAATGCAAACATGAATCCTCAATGGTGTAAGGAAATCCTTTGCCTGGCAGCCAACTCAATTAGTTGCACGCATCCATTAGATATTCCAGGCACAGTCACAGAACGATTGCAAAGCCATAAAATAGCCAAAGGCCGCATTGAAAATACCAAAAGAAGATTATTATTGTACGGTATAGAAGTGGGGTGGGGTTTATTTTGGGCACGGCATTACAGAGAAAACAAAAACCAAAAAATGAGAGCAAAGATGTCACGCAGCGGACTGCCTAAAGGGATTTGGCATAGCACAGCAAAATATGTATTATATTCGTATAGATGGTATTTTGTTATGAATACTAATGTGAGAGGGGTACTTTAAAAGGGTCAGTAAACACTTTGCATAACGGACAATAGTGCAAACACTATGAAATATAATACAAACCATTCTAGAAGAGCTAATCTCCAAATATATCGAAACAACTTGGGCCTGCATTAATTCAGATAAAATTGTGTACATTCCTGTTCCATTAAAATGTAATACAAAATTTTATAATTAATTTAGTAAAACACTAAATTCATAGAGTACACTCCGATAGACTGAAAGTATTTATAATTGTAACCGATTACAAGAAAAACTAATCTTCAATTATTTCTGAAGACCAAAATATTAAGCTGTGTTAAATTTCTGATCTGTGAAATGTCTATCAAGATTGTGTAACTTAAATCAATTTATTTGTATATAATGATCCTTGTACTTCCTTCTGCACAAATTTAGAATGCAGATTTAACTTTAGAAGTTCAAGCTGCTATCCGATCTTGTCACCTGAATCTGGTTCACACTCAGTGCCGTAATTCAAATACAAATAGTCGTTTTAGATAAATATAGTTTGTATGTAATATACGTTTAGTTACTTCCATGGACATATGTACATGTAATACATATTTATTATGATATTGATAGTTGAATTTTTATTTTAAACAATGTTAAATTAATGTTTGAAATATATTTATGTTTGGAACCCCTGTAGTTATCAAAAAATTTATGTTTTGCTATCCACAATATGCTTTAAAAGCATTTGCGGTAAATGCTGTTCCCCTGTCCTACATAATCTTCCACAATTGATAACTTATTCTACTCCTGTACCAAAATGTAATTGTATTGCTTCTGAGTGATCTCCATTGGTCCGACATGATCAATGTGATAGGTTACTAATGGTGCATCGCCCTTATCAATCGGATTCAGAAATCCTTTCAAGCGTCTTTGCATTTATCAAAATACACTCAACGCGACTATCAACGATAGTCTAAACAGAGTAAATAAATATTTACATATGTATCTGTATTCTGCGACGTTCTATTTAACTTATGCTCACACTTAAATTCATTCGAAGCCGTTCGCATTGAATATCCGAAATTCAGTCACAATGGCCTCTGTCCAACCGAATTGTTGTACAAATAATTTTTAATGTGATCAATGAGTATAAATGTCAAGTTTGAATGCAACTATGCAGCTCAAAAACGAAAAAAGTTCGCGACTAAACGGTCAGTAGATAAGCAGAGGAAAAGAAGAAAAAAAAAAAAATGAGCGCAGACTGAAGTGCTCATCTCTTGAGAGTGTGCTCCGAGTCCGCAGAATAATGATTTGCGACATTTTGATAAGATAGAAGACGTTTATAAGAGCGTTTTAAATTTTGTTAATTCTCAACTTCATATGAACTGAAACTCTACTGGATAACGTCCTTCACAAGTCACTCTGTTGCAAATAAGCCCAAAAAGAAATTATTGGAGGATTTTTGTTTTTTATTTCTTGGCAGCATTGGCATCCACTTTGCGGCACATGCCATTCAGATGTTCGGGCAGCGCCTTGCTAGTGAGACCCTTCACACCCAATGGCCGCAGCTTCTTTAAAAGATTGTGAACACACTGCTGCTGATAGCTGGCAGCCTCCCCATAAGCTTGTCCATCGATATAAAGGGTATCGATACCCTCGTGCATGATGCGCACATGATAATGGTGAGTGTTTGGAAAAAAGTTCAGCTCGTTACCCAATTCCTTGGTAATCAGCGTGTTGACATCATAAATTTTTACTAGAAACACAACGATATCGGTGCCAGAGTGCAGAGTTTGCCCTGCAGGGAGCACGGTCATCTCGATGACAACACACTCGCAACAGATTAGCTCCGGTTCATAGGGGTCCATTGCATGAAAGGTTAAACGCGTCCAATCCGGCTGCCAAACGAAATGAATAACACATTTAATTATAGGCCACCTTTCATCAGACTCACCTGGAAGCGCCGACGATAGGTATCCAGCAATGCATCGGTGCTATAAATTGTGCCAAGCCAACCAGGTGGGATATAGACCTCCTTGTCGGCCGATGTTAGTAGCATAACTCCATGCTGCAAGTCTCGAAGATTTTAGCTAATTATACGCTTTAAATGTGTTACTTACCAAATGGTGTGTATAATCACAATCATTTTCTGGAGTTACCTCCAGGGGTTTTCCATGGGAATCAAGAAACATTGTCCAAGATTCGGTTAAATCAAAATTGAATTCTTTATTTTATGTAATTTGCACTTACAATTTTAAAGTTTGGTAGTTCAATTGAAGTGTGAAAAGTTTTTACAATGGCTTATTTTTTATGGAACGGCAAATACGAACAGCCGGCAAGAAGGCCTCGAACTGAAAAGTTAACCTTTTTTGTGATTATACTTATTAAAGTTTTTTTTATACTGAATGTCACCCACTGAGTGACAAGTCAGATAAAAGTGAATAGGAGACAGTTGTAGTCGATATTCACATTCTATATTTTAATATCGATACTTTTTTTTTTCAAAATATCGACTAATGTTTTGAATAAATATGGTATTATAGTACCCAACCTTCGGTGAATATACAATTTTACAAAAGTAATGTTTTACATGTGTGGCAAACGCTGCGTTTTAGCTCTAACCAGAAGGTATTTGTTATAATTTTATTACGTCTTCAGTGTAAAATTATGTCGATAATAATACCATCAACTCAAGTTGCATTTTCTCTAAAATTTGCTCTAGAAATTTGAATATTTGCAATTTTTTATGATTTGTGGGCGAGGCATCCTAAGTGCAAAAAAAAAACTTGAACTATGTGTTGAACCTTCATAAATCTGCAAATTTTAAGTATATAGTTATCATAGTCCCTAAGAGAGCCATGCACTTTCACTGACGAGAGGATGATCATGAGATTAAGTAGGATAACCGAGTGATCAGACAGATGAGTAGTCCAGCGGCGTGACTACAAAGTCAATCAAGTCTGGTACTTTATCTGTTTCGGGCTGTGGTTTCAGGTTCTTCTAGGAAGCTAAGAAAGTCTGAAAATTGTCCTTCAGATATAGACCGAGAGAGGTTGCCACTACCCGGTTGTATATGTATTAATGCAAACTCTTTAAGGCGGTGATAATTGATGCAGTTAATTATCAAGATACCGTCATAAAATAAATAAATTTCCATTTAAAAATTGTATTTGTTCGTTTGGAATGTTGAGAGTAGTTCAAGTTTATTCCGTGAGATGAAGTTGGCATTCCACAGAAATATTCATAGTGAAGACATTGTTTACTTTGATTGTTGATATTCAATAAACCCACCAAGCTGGAGAGTACATATTAACGCTTTAATCTCTGACATTATGGTGGAAGAATCCGATTCGAGGGAAGGAGGCTCTGTTCCTTCTGATTTTAAAGTATTAGCATAATTTCTCTAGTTGATTGATAATTAGTTACTTGAATTAAGTAATCTCCAGAAAAGCCCAATTACATTAATATGTTATTAAATTACTATCCATATACTGGATAGTGAAAAATCAATGCCGAACGGTTTAGCAAACTATCGAATTATTGTGTTCAATTGTTATCGTTTATCGACTGCACCAAAACTACAGATTTTTGACACCAGCCAGTAAAGCAAACGGAATTACAAAACTTTTCAGACCAAATACAAGTGTAGCACAACAGTGACAAATTCATTTACAGCTGTAATAGTTGCTGTTCCCTTTTTGCCACCTGTTACCTGTCTGAGCAATAAATGATGTAAATCTGTCGTTGTAGTGAAGTGTCACAGCCGCTGCCATTCGCGATGCTGTTGTTCAAGTGCCTTGTTGATCCTTTTTTGCGACTTGTTCACAACTTTGAAGGAACTTGAAGCGCTGGGGGGCTGGAAACTGTGCAGCTGTGTACGAACTGTGGACAAGGGGGATTTGAAGAGCCTATTGGATGTGAAATGACATTGGCATTGGCGCCATTGCTAACCTATATCAGATAGGGAACTCATATATAAGCCTTGCGGAAATGATAAATAGCATTGGAGTTAAACAGGAGCATAGCCTCTCACCTTGCCTAGGCAGTCGGGCAGGCTATGCTTGCATGTCCTTATGCAAAAGGACTACGAGCTTAGCCCAAAAGTAATGAAAATGAGATGAAAATTATTGCACCGTAAATCAGGCGTTCCGACACCCAGCTGCGTCCATAGAGCAGCCTTCGCTTTTTTGCCTTGGCTAAACGGTTTCAACTGCTTAATTTGGCTTTCATTGCGTTCCTTTTCTTGTTTTATTTTTCGTTCTCTCTCACTGACTATTTTTTTCGTTGTGGGCCTGACATGAATTATTTAACGATCTCCAGCTGTGTTGATGCGATTTCCCAAGGATGCTTCGAAATTAAAGCTGTAACAAGCTTAATGCAAAGGCAACCACAAAGCATAGGACAGCAAGACCAAAGCCAAAAACTTCATTTATTGCTACAATGGTGGCCACACAATAAGCTGCCCACTAACTTCACTCCTCCCAAAAATACTGGCTGCCCTTCACAAGCACTCCATACTAAAGTAACCGATAGAGACGCCGCGCCGGCAATGCTTCATGTGTGAGGCGGGGACTTAACTCTTTGTGTGCCCCGAAACGTCGCCGTCGACTTTCCAATTTCAAGTGAAAAATCCCGCGAATGAACATGTAAACAACAGTGCAGCGATAGGTGGGCACAGGCCAAAAACAATGCCAAAACAAAAGCAATAGTCGAGCGAATAAGATTTATATGAGATGCAAATTGAACGACTAGCTAATGCACTATGTATGATGTATAGAATAATATAATACATGAAGTTAATGTATTGTCTTATTGAGTTCTAGCTGAATTATGGTTATCATTATTAAGGAAAATTTAAACTTTCTTAATCAAATAGAAAATCAGAAGCAAATAAAATTTATTTTTTAAAAGGTGATAATCTTTAATAGGCTTTGAATATATTTGCTATTTTTATTACAATTTTTGAATTACATAGAATTTCACATATTAATCGAATCAATAATAGTTACAATATTTTTTGGGAGATTCCTAACACTATAATATAACTACTCATAAATCACCGTGCTAGTCACTTAATTTAAAATAGTACATTTAGCACAATCTACATATGTTATTCAAGAAACTCTTTTAATGCTCTGCCACAGCATCAGTTTAACAAATCTAGCCAAACTACTGACATAGACTGTTTGCAGCGCATTCAAAGCCAGGCGCTTGCTTCCTGTGTCTGTATGGGCAACTGCAAATGTATCTGCAATGTTGAATGTATCCGTATCTGTATCTACATCGGTATTAGTATCTGTATCTGAACTTGTATCTGTGCTGCCTTAGCGGCGTGTGGTGCGCGTATGAAAAATTTGCAATGAAAGCTACGTTTGTCTGGTGAAAAGGATATCCTAAAACCAAATAAAAAGCATTGTGCTCTCTCGTTCTGAACCCACTTGAAATATTTTTGGCAATGAAAAAAGGAGATAAACACGGACATAATAAATGGAATGAAGCGCAAAGCTGCCAACTGCCGAGCAGCGTAAATGTTGCAACATTTGCAACGTTGCGTGCAACAGCAAGAACAACAAGATTGTGCAGCCAAAGCGTCGCTCCACTTAATCCTCGGAAATTTGTCTAAAAACCCGAAAAACCCGCGGCATTTCGTGTCCTTTGCAAAGGCTGATGAATCACATAAACGCTGCTGTGCAAATTATAAGAGCAATTTGCATTATGTGGGTCGCCCTCGCCACGGATTAAACAAGTAGAGCCTTGGCTCCAGAGTCAACCAGCTGGGGCCCACAAAAATTATTCACGCTAAGGCAATGTTTGGAGTTCGTGAGTTGTTAGTTTTAGTCTCAAATTAGGTTTTTGTTGCTTGATTATGATTTGTGGCAGCAGTGAAGACCGGGCTGGAAATGTTCAGGTGGTTACAGGTTCATAGTTATAAATAGAAACGCGAGTACAAATCAGATTAGCTGAAATACGTTGCCATTTGTGACAGTTTATTAAATATTTATTATAAATTTTCAATATTGGTCTTTAAAGACATTCTGTATTCTTCTTTAATAGTAGTTTTTGAAAAAACATTGACTGTTCAGTAGTTAATGAAATGAATTTTCGTTAAAAACGCTTTGATGCAAATGTTCGAAATTTGATTAATGTTCCTCAGTTAAAACAAGTGAGCCTAATTAAAAAAGTAGAGCACACATTAATTAATTTTAGCAACCAACATAAATGTCATTCTAAAGCTGTTATGGCACAGCTAATATCTTTGTTCAATCATCTAATTGAATTGAAAATCGGATAAATCAAACCATCTCCCACAATAGTAAAGTATGACTCAATCGACAGACTGGCTGACTGACTGACACAAGCGGCAAGACCTGCCAGCTGAATCCACCCCGTAATCCGGGACACACATAATTGCAAATACATAAATAAATTGATGCAGTGCATGGGTTTAAACCATAATAAATTTTGAATGCGCCATTAGCATGATTTATGCCTATTTAATTTTTCATAACAATGAAAGCACCGACAACAACATCAACAACAACAACAATAATAACAATGGCAACAACAATAATGAGAAGAACTACACATAATGTGACAACAGGCGCGGTATTAGCGCCGCCCGCAAGGACACAAAGGAGCTGCGAGGATACGCGCTGGCCTCAGCACATAAAGAAGAGTGCATAAAAAATGCGATCAGCAATGGACATAATTGAATAGTAAAAGCGCGCACTGAAATTAACCACCACAAATGACGCAAATAATGTTAAAATGAAAGCCAGAGGCGGCCAAAGAGAGGGGAAAAGTTCGCTGAGTGGGCAGGGAAAGCATGTACGGACGATTAAATTTCATTGAAATTGAATTACATTAAAAAGTGCAAAAGGCGATGCTGCCACAAAAGCGTCCACGCTGAGGACAACATCCGCAACAACATGAAGTAAAGCAACAACCACAAAGGCAACAACGACCACAACTTGTCCGACTATACAATTGCCCCCCTCGAGGACAGACAATAGTGCGCAAATTAACTTACAAAGCGAAATAAAAATGGCTTATGCGACCATTTTTACCAGACAACGTGATATGTGTGAGTTTTGCTCTCTTTCTGGCTTCCTTTCGGTCTCTCTTTTCCCCTTTTGCTGCTGCTTTGTCTAACCGCCATCTGCCGCAATTTGGCTTAATGCTAAACAGCCCAGTTACCAGTCACCAGTTGCCTCTGCCATTTTCAGTTGCACTCAACGCTTCCCCCTCTTAGTGCTTTTGAGACGCCCTTCCACATTGAAACGACGCATAGTTTAAGGCGCTTTGTTTATGGCTGCGTCTTTTATTCTCCTTTTGATGCTGTCACTGGGGGCCAGAAAGGAGTTTGCTTATTAAGTAATTTGCGGATTTATCAAAACTTTTGCGCCTTTTGTGATGTTGTCATCGTGAACGCGGCTTTGTTGCATGCAACTCCTTCTCCTGCAATTGAAAACTAAATCAATTTGTATGATAACTATCTGCTCTTGTTTAGATATCTTCGTTCACAGTGCTTAATGATTTTCTCTGTTACATTAAATTATTGCTTTCAAAAATGAAGTAATTTCTGTTATTTACTTTTTTCGAATGTGGAAAATTAATGTAAGTCCTTATATTCCTAAGCTTTTTTCATTTTGTTGATGACATATTTATTGTATTGTGGTCAGCATTAAATATAAATATATAATATATATTAGGTTGGGAAAATGAGTCGAACTTTTCGCCCACGAGTAGCTCAAATGACAACTTTAAATTATCTGAAATATTTTTTAAGAATAAAGGTCAGTAAACATTTTGAACTCATCCGTCCTGCACTTTCTACCTTTTGAGAGGCTTCGACATTTCTTGTTCAGTTTCATATTTAAAGTCACTGCTTTATACATTCATTTTTTGCCGCCTACTTAAATTCAGATGGAAATCTTCATGACATTCGTTGGCAAATATAAATCAAAACAGAAATCATCACCGAAAATTACAGGACGCATAGCAGGATACGCATACAACAACATAAATCTACTTGACGCAACACGCCCCCAACTCCATCCCTCAACTCCAGCAGGGAAAGTCCTCAGAGAGCTGTGAGCAGTGTTCAGATGCTTAGATGCTCTGCGGGTGCTCCCAAGGCGTTAAGATTTATGAAACAGTCAAGTATTTTCTATTTAAGTTAATAACAATCATAATAATGGAACTATGAAAATTGATGCAGCTCAAGCGTGAGTGTGTGTGGGTGTGCAAGAGTGTGTGTGCTGTTGTTGTGTTAACCTGATGATAGATGATGTGCATATAAGCTCAAATAAACACACAAAATCGCTGTTGTCTACAGTAGAAGTTCACCCCTCATATGTTCGTTGCATACTTTGTGGCTCGCATTGTGCTAAAAATAAAGAAGACGAAAAAACAGCAGGTCGTATACGTAATAAGCTGCTAAGGTATCTGTGTGAGAGTGGGCAAAGTCTTTGCATATTTGAGCAGCTGTTTGTGCTGTTTCTGCATTTGTGACATTCACTTAAAAATTCCATTACATTGAGCTCAAATAACCACATGAGCAACAGCAGCAGATACGCTGCCAAATCTTATTTCAGGCAGCGTTAAGCACACAAATTGCAAGTTGACATTGTGGCAAGATGAGAAGTCCTACGCTTACTTAACTTACTCATTAAATGTTGAAGTGTCCTCAAACAGCTGGGAACTTCAATCATATTTCTTAAAGATGTGTCGCTCCTTGAGAGCAGCCTGCGGCTACACTTACCCAACACCTCGACGTGGCCAGTTGAAATATTTTCCAATAATTTTGACACGTCATTTTAAATACAGATATTACGCGCAACCCCAGAAATCATTGCCTCAAGCAGTGAACTGCTTTGTAATTTTGTAATCAAATTAATTTTGTGTATTTAACAAAGTTTGTGTACTCACTACTTGCGAGACAGTCGAACAGTGCACAACAATTCTCTGAAGTGGCGAACTTGAAGTGCTCCGTAGTAGAAAGCGCACCTTTCAAATATTGAAAAGGTAATACTCTTTTAAAGATTATGATTACGACAATAAAATATTTGAAAATTTTTCCAGGTAAACAGAAAATATCACTTTATAAATTATCGAACTGGAAATTGATTAATTTAATTTGGCAAAGAAATTTAAAGCATTTGTCCATAACAGAAAAATATTTGATTGTATTATTCTATGCAAGCAGATTGTCTTTACTCTCCCTCTCTATTTGGTTGATTGCAATGGCCAATTGATTCCAATGGATATGATGAATAGCTCCAAGATATCACTATACATTTTGTGACATAATTAAAATACCCTCTGGAAAAGAGTATACAAACGGGGAGTACTGAACAACAATGCCCATCACGAGGTGGCCCCGGGCAAAATGAGAAAATCAAAAGCGTCAAAGAATTCACTTTTACATTATCGAAAAGAAATCATCTGGCAGTCGACTGTCTGAGTGCTTCAAGTACTCACAAGTCAGACCCCATTCCAGGCTACAAGCTTATAGCTTGCGGCTTGAGATAGAGACGGAGACTAACACTGAGCAGATTGTGTTGCCACATTAAATGTTTAATCAGCAGTCTTGCAACTAAATATAAACTGTCAATACCAAATATTGTGTGGTTTAGACAAAGGAGGACGTCTCTGCCAATGCACATACATAAATAGATCTGTTTAAGCACAGATGCTGTCTTGGAGTATTCCAAATTTAATTTGTTTGCACTGGCATTAGTATGCGTGAGTGTGTATAAGTGCAAGTGCAAGTGTGTGAGTATCTTAAGCGTCTAGCAAACATGTTCTGGCTTGTCATTTGGTCATATACATACATTGGCTTATTTATAATTGTTGGCATGCCTTTTGGGGGTTTCTAATAATTAAAGCAAGCTGAATGCTTGGTTGCTTGATTAATGTCAACGTGGCATGAGCTAATTGAAATAATTAGCACAGGTTAGAACAGAGTTGCCTTGTGGTTGTTATTAAATGTCTCTTTTAATTTGGTTAGTATTGCATTATTAGTTTAATTCCTTGGTTTTCTGATCTTTGAAGTTTTAAAAAGCTATCTTATGTTTATAAATTTATAAGCCTTCAGAATTCTATGGTAAAGACTATACATTCAATTTACATATCAATAAAAAAAAGCTCTGCCAATATCCAACTGCATAATTTAAATGCCGAATTAACAATGCCATATTTTGAAATCCTTGGAGTTTTTTAGGTTGATTGGCAAATAGCCAATACCTCAATTATAACTATCAGAAATTGTCAATTCGTCAATAACTACAAGACATGCTAATCAATACATCGATGAGGCAATAACAAGTACTCGAACTTTTGTTTTTACTGCAATAGCCAAGTCACAAGTCCAAGGAGCAGGTCAGCAACATTAAGCGGATCAGTTTAAATATGCGAAAAGCCTTTAAGCGCTTCTCCTCAGTAGACACGGCAGACAGTTGATGGCCAAACAATGCTAGTTACTAGACAACACGAGCAACAACAACGACAATAACAAACAACAACAAACAAAGATGAAGGAACAACTATTTATGTGCGCATAGGTATGCGGTTCAAGGCAATTTCCTTAATGCTATTTGAGGAGCGTCTGGCGTCTAGCAGATGGCCATAATTAACGCACGTTGTCTGTCAGAAATTGGTAAGAGGAAAGTTGGCTTTCACACACACATGCAACGATGGGAAACTTTGACTCAAATACACACATGACAATAATAATTATTGTCTTGATTATGCTCCTGTGCATGTTTTACTGTTTTACTTATTCAAGTTTTGCAATTTAGCCAAATTGCCAGACATTTGTCTTCAGTTCCTCAAGACAGTCAGTTTGCCGCCTAGCTGTCATCCTTCGCCGCATCCTTCATCCTTTACTGCTCTGTCTGTTGTCATTTTTTTTGCCCTGCTTCACCTTGATGATGGTCTCGGCTCATCATCGCTGCCTTGGAGTCTATGCTTAAAAGCTTTTCATTTAGCTTAATTAACTTATAACAATTTGGTGGTTTATTATCTTAATTTATAACCCCAAGGCATAAATCGTTCGTCGTTTTCTCATATTCTCATATTCTCATATTCTCTTTCTCACTCACAGCTCGCAGCTCGCAGCTCTCAGCTCGTTTCTAATTAAACTTTAAGTGAATTTCATTTATGAACTTTGCTGCTTTTATGTATATTTAATTTTTATTCCAGCTTACGAGTTTAGCCCACACTGTATTTTAGTTATTTCTTGATTTATAACTTCATAAGGCTGACCTAATCATGGCTTTCTATCAAGTCGTAATCCCAAATCTCAATCAATTTGACAACGTAATTTATTATATGTTCGTCTTGTCCACAAACAATCAAAGAAAACGCAGAGCAACTAGAAAATGTCCAATTGGCGGTGCCTGACGTGAAGGTACCTTGCAGTCAGATGAGAGATTGCCTCTGATCCTTTCAATATTGTTAGGATATTTTCAGAGTATTTGATAAATAAATTCCTAATGGTTACTAATATACCCAACCCTACAGTTTCCTTATCTACAGGGTATTATAAATCAAATGCAACTGTAATACAACTAATTTATTTAAAATGCTCATTCATGCCATATCGAATTCTTGTCCATTCATCAAAAGTCAACGAAAATGGACATGGGTCAAAGCCTTTTGTGTTTGCACTGACCCTAAGGACTTTCTTTGTCATTGCCCCTCACCTTCTCACTCCCATAGCCTGTCTTCTGTCTGAAGCTATGCAATTAATATTGAAAAGCTCAGCAGTATACAAAACATGATATTCTTGGCTTAGGGGTAGCTACTATGTATAGTACACCATGCAGTCTGTCGCCAAATGCTGAATAGCCCTGATGAAGATGATGGAACTGATGAAAGCGAGCATGTGACAAGTGTCCGAAGCTGTTCAAAGATTTACAAATCTGTCTAAGCAATTTCTTGAAGCTAATTAATTGAACATTTAGTCAAGCATAAAGGTTACAACACAAAACAAGTGTCAGCAATGTCATCTTTTGTGTGATTTAATGGAATTACATTGGTCAACGAAGTTTGAGTAAATAGAATTTGTAATTAAGTTGATTTCATAATTGTAATTTCATATACTTACTACATGTTTCAAGTCTGTGTTGAACACTAATCATGGAAAAGTTCTGATTGTTGTTTAATCATATAATGAGTAGTTTATGTTAATTACTCGTAGTCAGTTTTGTCTTGCTTAAATAGTTTATTAATTGTTCCAAAATTGATCGATATTGAATTAGGAACTAATTATGACATTAAAGGTGCCACATAATAAATTAAATTGAAGTTACAATTATTAGTCGATTCATAGTCTTATATGTATAGTACATACATATCTGAATCACAAAATGGTAAACGATTTTCAATCCTTTTCTCAAGGTTTATATAGTTTTAAAGCTTACTACTTGAGGACCAGTCACTTGACGCACTTGAAATCTCGTTAATGTCCTTGGATGCTTTATTATGTAATTTATTAAACGTTTAGCGGCTTTCACTGTTTGAAAATTTGTCTGTCAGTTGTTCAAGGAGTTTACGGGCGTGGCATGACTTGCTCTTTTGTTGCACTTGAGGCAACTGTTTAATGAGCTATAAGTATCTGGAACAGTTGAGTTGAGATTCCCTCTGGCTGCCACGAAGTAATCACGAGTAGGAGTGCGATGAGTACCACTCATTTGGCCTGTCATCGCGCCACTAAGTATGCAACAACTTTTGACAAACGACATTACGCCGCAATGGCAATTAATTTCTGGCCCAGCAACATGACAAAGCTGATTCAAAGAGCAACAGCAACTGCTGTAGGCTACTATGTGGAAACAACTGTCATGGTCGTCACATTACGTCTCATTAGTGGCTCGGGATGCAGCGAAAATGATTCATTTCCGCCAGTCCAAATGAAAATGAAAATGAAAATGAACAGTTTTCGGCAGTTTTCAAGTGAGTTTTTCCAAATGGCTGCAAACAAAAAGCGACAATGTCATCGAGTGATGGGGGCACTGAGAGCTCCCCTTAAATTCCACAAAAGAGCAAAAAAAAACCTATTTCAATTGAATTGATTTTGAATGATGCCGCTGTCTGCTGCCTGTCTGCCAGCCCTGGCTATTGAAAAGTGCGTGCGTGTTTTTTGATGGAAAATCCGGGCGAGGTCGCAGTCTGGAGGTGGTTGAAGTTCGATAAAGTTTCTGTCTGCTTGTCCCACGCCTTGCCACATCCACACACCGTACCCCACCTTACTTGCAACTCGCTCTGATTGACTTTTGCGTTGACATTTGCGCTCGGTTATCGCGCGCGCCGCCCTTTGCCTGTTTGGGGACATTCCCCAGAATTTTGCGTCCTTTTCCCCCGCATAAACTGGTCCTGTCTGTTGCTCTGTTTGTGATTCCACAATAAACGCATTATGCTGCCATTAGTTGAGTGCCAGAGCCTTCCGCTTGTTTGCCAGCTTCCGTTTCTGTTTTTGTTTGTTTGCCAGTTCTGCTGTTCAGTTCACTTCTGTTCGAGGGGGTCGTTTTTTTTCATTGTACTCTTGTTCTCGCCTAACAATAAAAATACCATGTCCATGGGGGGTCCAGGTACTATTACTGCACAGTACTTGCGTTGCTTCCTTATGAGGGCAGGGCGGCAAACAGAACTTGCAAACTTTTCATGCAATGAATTGTTAATTTGGTTAAACAGTTTCCACTTTTCCTCCCATTTGACTTTTCATTCAGCCTAACGATGGCTCAGCCATCAAATGACATTTACGTTGATTGCATTTCTATGAGTTTCGCAGCTCTCAACATAAATTTAGAATCTTATTCTAGTAATAAAAGTTCAATGCGGGGTTGCTAAAAGAATCTTCTGAATTGGATTAGTTTGCAGTTAAGTCTTGGGTCTTCAATTCAATTCAAATTATAGATAAAAAAATATATAGATTCGACTATCGGTCTTGAAGTCACATTAAGAAATGAAGGACTTTAAAATAAACTGCAACGATTTCTATTTCAAAAATCTTACGTAGTTGTGTTAGCTTTTCATTTATGTTTTTTAATCATTTTAAATTATTTCAATTATAGTTTTCATATTAAATCTGTCATCCACTTTTCTAAACTAATATTTCAATTATGTTTTTTTGTTTTTATGTGAGGTTTTTGTGACATTTAATTTGGTTTTATGTTAACTTATTACATCAATGGCATTTTTGAGTATGTGCAATATATAATTCTTCAAAATTAATCTGCTTATTTGATAAATATTTATACGTATATAAGTCTCGCTTGTTTACTGTTCCCTCAACTATTTTCTACAACTGATTCATTCAACTGTCGCTCCCTGAATAAATGCGTTATGCACACTTCAAAATCAAAGTCGTTTTATGCTTCTGTCGCGCTGCCGTCAATGGTCATTTACCCTGACGCTTGATGCTCTTAGAGCAGCAAATGGCGGTCAGCGTGGGTTAACAGTAGTCAAGACCTGATCACACACGCACACACTAACAAGTGACATGCCGCACACACACATATATACATACATAGTTGCGTGTGAATGTCACCTACCGTTTAACTATATTTTGCTGACAGCGACAACGGATAATTAGTTTCGCTAACGAGAAAACTTCAACGTGCTGGGCGCACACACACACACACATAAACACACGTACGGACAGACATACACACGCACTCACACACATTAACATCACACTTGACACATGATGGGGTCTTTCGCTGGTGCAACATGTTAACTCAAGTAGCGTTAACAACAACAGCAACATCATGGCCATCACGTACTCCAAACAGTTCAACTGAGCTCAGCTCAGCATAGCTCAGTCATTTCGAATGGCACGGCAACAGAATGAACAGCAATCCGCCGGAATCCTTTGGCCACGCCTCAGTGCGTTCGCCTTGCAGCTAATAAAATGATTATGTGTTGTTTTTATGCTCGCCAGCACCAGAAGGCAGTCCACATTGTTGTCTCGACATCAGACAGAAGACTGTTTGTTTTTGTTGTTGTCTCTGCTGGGCTTTTGGGCAGGCACTTTCAAAACAATTGCCGCGATTGTTTACATATTAATGACGACAGCAACTTTTATGGACTGCAAACCTTTCAGCTACATAATTGATTGACAGCAATTGGCAGGATATTAAAAGGATTTCTCACCAGTAAATTAGACAGCAATTTCTTCAATTTGTTTGTTCTGTTTATATTCTTAACTATAACTAAATACGAGTATTTAGTTTGATGAGTATCGGAGTTGTATAGAATAAATTAAAATATATTTTCGACTTTTTATTTTCACATATCTTTTTATTGTGTTATTTGGAATTACTCACATTAATCACATAAATTCTATTTTTTCTGTATTATTAATTTTTGTTCGGATCTGATATGGGATGCCATTTTATATTTATTTTAATATATATATATGTAAAAACCGGGCTCACATATTCAGTCAAATTGATATTTATGTCTAACACTAAAAAGTTAAAAAAACAAATCAATTGAATAATATATTCAATCATTTTTTCAAATAGAAATAGTTTCTAATTGAATGTCTAGTATACTTATTATATAATTCAATCACAATTTTTTATTTATTTACTTTTTTGTAGAAAATATTTCGATTTACACAAGTATAAATATACTTATTTGTACTTATTGTACGTTAATTAATATCTGAAAACAATAATCATTTGTTAACGTATGTAGAGCTCTTTAAATATAGAGATGAATATAAATGTCTCTTGTGTGCTTGCGTGTTGTGCTTATGCGCTGAGGAACTGCTATTTAAATATACATTGAATAGTGTAAAATCTATTGGAATTATTTGTAATATATATATAAAATAACATTCATTCGGATTATATGTAGCCCTTAAATTGTGTAATTCTAGTTGCTTAGCTTAATTGATACGACTTGACTTCAGACTAGATTGATACGACTTGACTTGACTTGACTAGATATCAAAATAATTGAGGCTTAGGCTAATTAGAATATATTCATTCGTACATCGAACATCGAAGGCACTTTGAGTTAACCAAGACTTAATCGAACTTCTCCTGATTTGGCATACGAAAAGTATGCTACATTTGTAACCATATAAAATAAGCCATTGTAGAATGCTAAAGCAATTAGACCGGGTGTTTTCAAACCCCCGCTAAATGGTTGCTGCCAGTGCTCGGTGTTCCCGTCAACCAGGTACCAGACCCCAGCGCCAACAATAACCATCAAAGCGACAACCTTGGTGCCGGTAAAGATGTCCGTCACTCGAGTAACCCATTTAACGTTGTAGCAGTTGATCACAGTCAGTCCACATATCATTGCAGCTGCTACGAGCTGAACTGCCTCTATTGGTGCTTCGCAGGAAGGCCAAAATGGCTTGAGCAGATACTGTGCAAATGTTAGAGCTGTAATCGCATTTCCTGTGGACACCAAAATTAGCAACGCCACCCACAGATAAAGAAAGGCTGGCAAAATTTAAAATTTTATCTTAACCTTTATCATAATCGTCTTGAAATATTGCATAAATGTTGTGCGCCTCGCTTTTGACTCTTGTGGCAACCCAATGATTAAATTTACGTTAGGTAAATTTTTTTAATGCGTTTTTTGTTCTTCTTATTTTCCACCATGTAACTGAAAACCTCTCATAACCAAACGCTATTCTGCCCCTTTCCCGAGCGTCCTCACCCCTCGCTGGAACTGTTGCCTGCATTCGCGCATACCGGAAGTGGCTGTCGATTTGCAACAAATGGCTACCGGATGTTGCCACATGCTGTACGTGTGTCTGCTCTCATTTTTTATGGGACTCTAACCCTTTGGCAATTAATTACCTAGCACGTAATTATTTTGTAGTTAAAATGGGCGCGGTTGCACACATACACATGCAGACACACTCGGCATAGCCCATGTATAATTTGGGTTTTTGCAGCTAATTAAAAGCGCGTTGCTTTGTTGAAATTAGACGCGAAGGGCAGCTTATGGGGTGCAAGGGAATGCTTGGAGCGAGTGGCAGAAGGGAGTTGAGAGAGACTCAGTTACGGGTAATAGAGAGTTGTGACTTCAATTAGCGCCATGTTTTAAGCTTTTGTTTGCGAGGTGTATACGAAATTTAAATTAATATAGCCTAATTTTGTGCGCCGAAAACATTTTCTTGCCAATTTCGACTAATTTGCAATTGCAAATATTTTGGAGGGAAATTAAATGAGTTGATTTCATTCACTTTAAGGGGAATATTTAAAGAACAATTAATTATTTATGCTATACCACCCGCCTTATCTCCAGTATAACAATTAATGAACACATCTTGCATTCTGTTTCCTTGTTTGCAATGAAATTGAATAGTCGTTGTTTGTTTTAATTTCATAATTATGGCATTTTTATTTGCGTTTTAATTACTACATTGTAAATACGTGTATCAATATTATCAATCAATAATTACACATAGACATACACTTAATTTCAGTATTTTCTAATGGATAAACAACATACGAGAACGAATATAAATAAGTATCTATGTATGCATTGTATCTATTTATGTTATTTATGTGTACGCAAGTACTACAAATATATGCACTTAATATTCGCATTATATTGTAATATTCAATATGGTATGTGGTATAATGGTTTAGGGAGCAGTCACATTTAAATGCATATCTAATTGTCTGCCCATTGCAAAGTGCAGTTCATTAGTGCGGCAGTTACAGTTATAATTACTAATATGTTATATGTTATGTATGTATATTTATGAGAAACGGGTTCAAAATTGATATTAGACAGTAAATTGAAGGAGCTTTGCCATATTCCTAATGGTGGTATTTACGATCTATATCTTTATATATGTATATATATAGTTATGTGTATGTATGTATTCAAACAACAACTAAATTATGGTTAGCTATATTTAGGGGTGATTCTAAATTACTATATGCACAATTTTATTCACTTTTTTATTCTATTTATTTGCATATTTGCATATTTAATTTGATATTTCGAGTATGTCTAGCCTTATTACAATATTTACACTTAGAAACTAAACATTTATTCAAGTGCTTGATATATTATTAGCATAATTATCATTGTAGCTGTGTTAAGTAACAATCTAAATGTATATATACGCGCTGGCTTTTGGCTGCCTGCATACTTGGAGGAACTTATCATACTTTTTCTTTAACATTTACAGTCATCTACAAGCTAAAACTAACTCTAAGAAAGCAATTGGATAGAAGAGTCATGGGTAGAGAGAAATAGAGGGGATGAGTGCGACAGTGGGTTTAGTAAGTCTATCACTAGCATAGAGCCAATCGCCGCTTAGATTGGCACACATTTTCCATTTATCGAGTCGGCTTTTTATTTGAGTAGTTGAAGAACGAAACCTTTACATGTAAGTTTGCTTTAATACACCTTTTCTTTTAAACTTTTCAATTAATCGCTTAACTGATACGTGCACACAGTTAATCTCAGTCTTAGACACAAATAAAGTTGTAACAAGCAAAAGTTCAATTAGATTTAAATATGAAATAGCTTTAAATATTAGCTGAAAGCTCACTTGGCAACTTTATCTGAGCCAACATTTATTGCTTTTGGTTCATTGCCATACAGTGACCGTGTGCAGTATACGCCCCGTGTCCTCAACGCCTACTCAAAGTTCTCGGCACCTCCATTGTTGAAGCGCTCACACCAAGCGAGCAGCTCGCGCACTTCCCTCGCATAGAGCTGCTCCTGCTCCTGCCCCTGTGCTTGCGGGAACAGCTGTCCCGGCACCACAGCCAGTTGGGCGCCTGCTTTGGCCAGGGGTCAGACATTGTGGCACGGTTGCTGACTGCTGCTGCCGCTGCCCGAATTGCTGAGCAAGCTACGTTCGCTGGCTACGCTGCCGGGTGCATAGATCAACTCGCTGACCTCCTTGGATAGCGGCTCCTCGACGTGCGCCTTGCGACTGGCACGTGTGGATTGTCCACGCCAGGATTGCGACTCCAGTGGCTGTGAGTGTGGCTGCTGCGAGTGGGGCACCAGTGGCAGCAACTGTTGCTGCTGCTGCGAGGGCTGTTGCTGATCATCGACCTTGACGTAGAGGCGCTCCATGTCGTCTAAATCACCGTCCGCTGTGTGGTACAGTGCCTGATCATCCTCGTGGGACATGAGCATGGCCATGGGCGAGGGAGAGCCACCGCAACCAGAGTCGGCCAGGCCATTGTAGCAGAAAGAGGAGCCATCCAAGTCAAGCAAATTCTGATTCTTGGCCAGTGTTTGATCCACATGCTGTGCTTGGGTTTGCACCTTAAAGCGTGCACTGTCCCGTCCAATGCTGCAACCGTGTGGCAACTGTTGACGTCGTACGCTGGCAAATTGTGAAGAGTTACTGCCAACAGTCGAGGATTGTTGCTGTCCGTGGCTGTTAGGTGCTGCCTCATAGGTGTGACAGTTGCTCAGCTTATTCTCCGTGATGTGCATGTGCATGTGCTTGTCCTTGGGATAATAATACTGATCCGAGCAGACGGACCTGGCACCAGCCGTGTTGCTCGGAAAGATCTCGCCTGTCGTTGACATTTGCTGATAGATGTTGGCGCTAGAATGTGGCTGCTGCTGTTGTTGTTGATGTGCCGTCTGGTGCTGCTGATGCTGCTGCTGTTGATGCTGGTAATGCGGATGCATGGGTCGTTGCATGCCATAGGAACCGGGCAATGCCGCTGGGCCTGGACGTTGCTGATAACGCGGCTGCTGCTGCTGTTGTTGTTGTTGTTGCTGCTGCTGGTGCTGCTGTTGACCGGGATTGAGTATGGCAGAGGTGGCATATGGCGCTGGTGAGGCATTGCCATGACGTCCATATTCACTGGCCGCCTTGCCAAAGCTGGACACCTCGGCATAGTCCGTCGGTATGTTGGAGTACTCGTAGCTGCAAATGAAGAGATAAAAAAGAAAAAAACAGTTATTGCTGCTGCTTGTTTATTACAAAATTCCCACGCCCATAATTGGGCAAAGGGAGCAAGGAGTGTGGCAAGTGTGGGAAGCGCAGCCAAAACAAATTTTTCAGCTGCCCATTTTTCGGTTATAAATCTGGTCGAGGGGAATGGAATTTATGGCGTGTGGTCTACACGCCACTGACGGAAATTTGCATTTCGTTTTGGCCCGGCCGGAACCAGATCCGTGCATGGATCCACATATACTTGGCTGGGTGCGTGCTCATGTGTAAAAATGAAATTTATTTCGGATTTAACATTTTACATATTTACACCTGCAGCTGAGGTACGAAGTACAGCTTAGCTCAGTAATGTGGTGCTAACAAATGTGGTGCCAATGGATCTGGCTCTAAGCAGAGATAACACTTATCAGCAGCTGCAAATAAGCTAAGGATCTGCTTAACGCACTAAAATAAATGAACAGTCGAAAGCAGCTCAGTATTGTAGAAAAGCGAAATTAATTGATTAATCGACTATGCAATACCCTGTTAAGAGCTAGCAGAGATCTTATGGAACTGGCAGGATATCAAGGTAATAGATAAAGATAAGTTACATTATGTAAAGCATATAATGGTTAAGTTCAAGCTACAAATCAGCCTAATTTAATATGTCAAATTCTTTTCTATCTTTTCCCAACACTCAGGATACCCTTTTTAATTAAATCACCTGCTTCCGTGGTATAATATGGTGTTCCAGTGCCACCCACACACGTATTTTTTAGCATTATTTTCGTATTTAAATACTGAAAGCGGATTAAGCAGCAGTCCCGGAAAAAAGGTAAAAAAGAACTCTGCCAAAAGCTGGGCTAAAAAAAAAGATATACGACGTATTGATGGAGTTACCATGGCGCAGTCGATGTGGAAAAACTTCAGTGCGTGCATTTCAAAATACGCTTTTAATGGCTTTAATGAGTTTTCATTTGGCGAAGGAAAATTTCCGACACGAATGCATCGCTTCTGGGGCCATGAAATACGGAGCAAGCAGGTTAAATGTCAGGGGAAACTATACAAAAAGTAAAACTGAATAGCAGTAAATAGCTTAGAGGCAAATGGCAGAGCAAAGCGAAAAACTATATGGAAAATGTGGTTTGTTTTAATGCATTATAAAAGATACTTGTAACGGAGCAATGACTATAGTAGCTAATTTGCTGAAGGAAATGTACTCAGCTCTAAATTAATTTTTACTTTACTACTTGAAGAACATCAACAGCATTCGTTAGAAGTGTATTCAGTGGACGACCACTGGAATTGTGAAATTTCATTCGAACCAATATCCAGCCCTGCACACATATGATATTCATTAAAGTGTGATTACTTTTATTGTTATTGTTATTGTTATTAAACATTTCGCGCACTATTTTGTTGCAATTATTTTAAATTAATATTTGCGTTGAGCTGCGCACATTTTCAATTCGAGTTTTTAATGACTAATTAAGTGTGCAAAAATAATTATAATTATCTCGAACAAATTTATATACAGAAGTCGCACGGAAATTCGTATTTTAAAATATGCATGAAAATGTGGACAATTTATAATCATTTATTTTTGTTGCTGTGATTTTTATGCCGACTCTTCAGCTTTTCGCGCTTGATTGGCATTTAATTGCTATGTTGGCAGACAGCAGCTGAACTGGCATTGATTTGTCTGTGATTCTACATTGAATAAATTGATAGCGAATTATTACAAGAGCTTAAGCATTTGTCATGCGAATAGGACATTCAACACATTATAGGACCAATTTCAACAAAGCCATTTTAAAGCATTTCAGCAATAATTTATTATACGAGAAGCTATTGAATTATTTAATAGCACTTTGGACATAGCTCGAAAAACTCGATGACCTTTCCTGCTCTCGGATAATTTGCAGCTCTTGTGGCTGGCATTAAATTGGCCACAAAATAAATAACAATTACGGTTTTGGCAATTTCAGCTTGAAAACTGCACAAACATTTGCGCTTATTAAACAAATCTGCAAAACGCAAACAATTATTGTATGTGTGTTTTTCCTGCGTCTCTCGATTGCCAGACAAATAAATTAGCAATGCCTGCAATTGCTAGTCGACTCCAAAATACAACCGACAGCCTACTTTGATTAGCCATTCCACTGGATATTTTGAACAAATAAATTACGAAAATGCCACAAGCATTAAAAAATATAAAACATATTTTGGATAGACCTCAAAAAGAATATTATGCTTTGCGGCCATTGAATTATACGAAATGAAAAATATTATGGAAAATAAAGGCATTTTATACTTTAATGTTGATTCTTAATAACTCCAACACTATGAAATCACCATTTGTCTTTTTGTCATATAATCGTATCAATAAACTACTATGTTTACTACCATCTTGTTGGCAAACGAAAAACATGTTGCACTCGGGCAAACAGCATTTAAAGTTGTCTGGTTAAAGCTGCTGTATGGTGTAGTCAACTACTCGACATCCTGATAATTACATTTGTGCCCACGGGGAGCTGAAACTATGCAGCCACTCTGGAAAGTGTCCATTGGGAGGTGTCCACTGCCTGTATCAAAAATCAACATAAATAGCGCGCCAACATCTCCATTTCTAACTTGATTTTGCAGGCGCCGATGAAAACGAAAAACAGAAGGTAAAAAAAAAAATAAAGAAAATACTACGAACATTTTTCGACGCGCCAGAAAAATGCAATTTCACAGTTTGGTGAATTTTTATTGTCGTCGCTTTTGAGTGGGTCCCCAGTTAAATTCTACTGCCTTTTTTTGCGTTGATTCTTTACTGGTTTGTTGCAAAAAACTTACCGCTGATGGTTGCGTTCGCTGGCGTGTCCATGAATATCATCGATGTTGCTGCCGTTGGCGCTGCCCGAGGCGCCGCCAGTGCCTGCACTTGCACCACAGACGGGTGCATAGTCGGCAATGTGATCCTTCTGCATGTCGAGGGTGTCGCCGCTTGGCGAGGTGCGCCACACCATGCCGCCGGTGGAGGCATCCAGCCAGTAGCCGTTGCCATTGCGCGTCGGCATTTTGAACACGTCGCTGGTGTGATTGCCTGCGGGGGAAGAGAGTAGGAGAACGGAGAGTGAGAAGGGGCAATGGTGAGACAGAGCAATTAAATGTTTTGCAACAAATTGAGAAGCAAATGAATTGTAGCCGGAAATTAACAAAAATACAAATGCCTTTGATAGGTGTTCCCAAAAAAATATTCATACTTTTTTAATCTCTTTAAGGGTTCTTAAATTAAAATTACTTATTTTTCACTTGAGACACGATTTTTATTGCTCAAATTTGGTTGTAAAAAAGTTGGCGAAATAGCAGCGAAAGTGTTTTGCCCTGGCTTTCGGGATTTAAATGTCGCCCTCCAGTGGCTATAAATTCAACGCATTAAAATAATATTATGGAGTTGCGGGGCGTATGCGCAATTTCCCCCATTTTGTCACACACACACATACTGTGAAAAATTAAATAAATTATTGTCAATTTTCCAGTTGTCACCCCGCCTGTCGCACTCCACAAATGTGTTGCATTCTTTCGAGCTGAACGCAAAAAGTGAAAAACAAATAAATATCGCATAAAAAATGCACCAATTAAACTGTCCCCGGGTTATAACTGCGCATCAGTCGACTATTTTATGGCTATTGTTGTTCGCCTTGTTGTTGCCCGCTTGCGCGCTCCTTTATTGTCTATGGCTGCTGCTCAGGTGAGCCGCCCCGTGGAAAATGCTTTGCGCTTTTCTCTGCTTAGTCCACGTTATGTGGCAACTGCCGCCCCCATGAATATGCAATGCTTTTTTTGCACTTGCTTAAATTGTCGGTTAGCTGCGGCTTGTTCAACAATCCAAAAGTTGAAAAAGCAAAAGCGGACTGAGCACAACAAAAACATAAAAAAGTGCTATTACAACTATATTGTGAGCTATAGAAATTGAAAATAACGGACACGCGGCTAGAGCTTAACGACCATTGTTTTCAATTCTCATTCGCATGAATTTCGCTTTTGTTTTTAATCGCGCATACTTTTTCATGAGTTTCTTGGGCTGCAAAAACGTATTGAAATAGTTTTATAGCTTAAGCATGTGTCAAAAAGTAGTTAAAGGCAGTTTGTATGGGAGGATAATAATAAACAAGTAGAATAAGGATTTGATTGTTTATAGATAACATTAAAAGCTAAAAGCTTGAAATAGAAATTTTTACTATTTTCTCTGCCTATACGTGATATAATTTGTAAATAAATACTTAAATCAAATATGCTAGAATATAATATTAATATAGCTTTATACATCGTCTCAAATATTTGCCCTTCTTTCAAAATTCTTTAATTTGTCTACTCGTCCCCAACACTACTTTATGTGTCATTATCGAATCAACACACATATCACAACTAATTAATTTTATCCAATTTCAATCCCAATGCCATTTGGATTGTGCATGCCATGCCAGTTGCGGATTCCAATTTATAGAGGGGTCTGCCACAAGCCCTGACAAGAGTTTACTGCTAAACCAAATGCCTAAGCAACAGTGCCACAATTTGGTAGTCAAAACACACTGCATTGCTTCCCTGTTCGTTCCACTCTCCACTCCTGTCGTAATGCTGCTAATTTCAATTAGACCACAAGGTCTGGCCTCCCACTCCCACTCGTAGAGTCGAGTGGCAAATGTGAAACATGCCAGGGACACACTGGTACACGCAACTTGTTGGTTAATAATGCACACAAAACTAAATGCATAATTGCAGCTAGTTGGCGGGAAACCGAAGAGTGTGGACTATACAGGAGGAGAGCAAGAGGGGGGAGAAGTGCGAGGCCATCACGTGCAAAATGTTAATTTCTATTATGCGCCCGGCACGAAAATTTGTGCTGCTAAAATATTTATTCGCACCTATTTTGTTGTGCGGTAGACTGTGTGTATGTGAGCGGAGGCGGATGTGTGTGTGTGTGTGAGTCGCGAACAATGCAAAATTAGCGTTATTTATATATGCAAATGCCTGGGAAGGAAGCGCCACTAGCTGCCCGCAACGGATGCAGCAACTCTGTCTCTCTGTCCTGTCAGAGATATATATCATAGAGTAGTCGTACTTTGGGACTGAATGGACTTACCTCGCATGGTATTCAGGGCGGATTGCTTCATCATCATGTGTTTGCGCTTCACAAAGACCATAGCACCAAAGGATAGCATCATAATGGCCAGTATGGCACCCAGCAATATGATGAACCATGGCTGTGTCAGCACATCGTTCACATGCTCCGGATTGATGGGATAACTGCAAATGACAAATGCAAAAGACACGAATGCAAAAATTATGAATTTGAATTAAGACAAAAAGAGATGCGTGACAAACTTACCGTTGATTGATGAAAGGATCGAGACGCTTGGTAATCGGATCAAGACGCAGTGTGGCGGGCACACAGTATGGTCCAATGCCTGCGTTATTGCCAGCTGCCACTCCCACAGTGTACATGACGCCCTCGGTGAGATTGGCCAACACCAGCGTAGGCGAGGCAGCATCGATGGTAACATTTGTGAGAATTCTCGAGAAATTGTGAGCCGTATCAATGCCACGCACAATGACGTGGTAGTAGAGCAATTGACCTGTACAAAAGAGAGAGTGAGAGAGAGAGGTTAATGATTGGCGAAAAGGCTGGCAAAGGGATGACAACTTACCGTGCTGCTCCTTCATTTCGGGCGCCTTCCATTTTAAGAATACCGCGGAGGCATTCAGGAGAATCGCCTCCATGCCAAATGGCGCATCGTTGGGCACTGAAAAATGTGCAGAGGAGAAAACTTGATTTAGGTCTGCGGTTCACTTTGGGTGCTAGATGCGTTTTTGATTGTTTTCGCCGGCAGCTGGCAAAGGTCTAATGAGCCCAGATTCCCCACCCATTCCCGCTAATTAATTGCCATTTAGTTGGTTAAATTTGAAGCGGGAAATAGTTGGCAAACAGTTTCCGGGTCTAGGGTTATTTTTAGAGAAGGAAATACATCAAGTGAGTGCAACTCGCGCTGTGCCGTACTTCAAAGCTCATCTTCATTTGTTTATTTATTTCTTCCCCCTCGCCATTTGACGCTCCAGTTTTTCAGTCTGTGTCTGTCTGGCTGGCCACGGTTGAAGCAATTTCTTTAAATAAACACACGTGCGAATGCGAAACAAGAGCGTCGACAACAACAACAATAAAAAGCAACGACTCTAAATAGGTGCAGCGTCTAGGCAGGTAGACATCCGTATTCGTATCGTACATGCATACATAAAGGCGAGTATATTCTCTCTATAGGGTTAGCAATACTTGGGTGCCGAGAGTAGCTGGCATTGCTTTCTCCTCTCTCATCTCGTTTCAGCTCATCGCTCCTTTATTTTTTTGGCTTTGTTCTGCGACATGCTAAAGTGCTTGTCAGGCTTTTGTCTGTTTCTGTGGGGATTTCCCTTACTTTCTTTTTTTTTGTTGTTTTGTTTTCTATCTATTTTCTCGTGTGCTTCCTCTTCTATTTTTAGACGTGGCTGATGACGCGCTTAACACGTAGCTGCCATTGTGTGGCATATACGACCTCGAGGCGTTTGCTCTACTCGTTCAAATGTGTTGCACGTTACATTTGCCAAAACCAATTGGCCAGAATGGCAATTGTTGGCACTCGTCGTATTACAGTCAGAATCAGTCAAGAGACAAAGCTGATGATCTATCAGCTAAACGACAATCAGTGCATGATACGATATCAACTCTCTCAAATAATCTAGAGGAACTATCAATGCTGGTGTTTATCTAAAAAAGTTGTACATTTCTATATGCGAAAAATTGTAATTTTTCCTTTTTATAAATTTATGATTAAGATTTCTGCACACTAAAAACCATTTCTATACTGCACTTTATGCAGATTTTTACAATATTCTGTAACTTCAACCCTGCATTTAATTAAAAAATCTCTTTGTGTATCTGCTTCTAATTTTTGTTAAATATTTTTCTAGATCTAGTCATATTTTTCTTCTTTTTTTAAAGCTCAACTATTTCTTAATTTACTGAGGAATTTCCTTGATTAATTTCTTCGCTCACTTGCAGAGCATTAGGTAGTCACATCTTTCCCAAGTTCCGAGCCCAGTTGCAGTTGTGTGCCTACTTCCGTAGAAGCTGAAGCACCTGTGTGAAATGCTTCCTGTGTGGCTTTTGCCTACACAGGACTAACAAACGTGCATCAAATTTGCATCTGCAAAGAGCTGCTGCAATTTTGGAACCACTGTGCAGAGCAGGTGATGCAGGAAGGGGTGAAAAAGAGGGGTGCGTCTTTGGGACGAGGCACGCAACAGCAGCAATAATTGTTGTTTATCTTTACACAATTGCGTTGGCAATTTCTTTGAGTTGTTTTTGTTGTTGCTGCAATTGTTGTTGTCAGCTAAAGTCAGACGCTCAAGTGGAAATGTGATGCATACGAAATGAGTTTTGATTTGAAGAGCCAGACTGCGACAGACTAAACCGCCGGTTCTGCCGAAAGACGATAGAGGGCGCTTTGGCGGCAGTGTGTGGCATGTGGCAAAAGCGCGACGTTTGTGCATTTTATATATTTCAGCTGCCACACCGTTTGTTGACTTATTTGCGACCCTTTATTTCTTCCTTTCGTTATTTTTAATATCATGGAGCTTGACATTTGCCTGCCTGAAATTCCCGCCTCTGCTGCTTTATATTTTAGTTCCTTTTTTTGATTTTTTTGTATGCTGTTTTTTTTGCTTTTTGTGTTTAATTATTTTGCCAAAAGTCGCCTCATTGAGAATTGTTCAGTCTCTTAGCTGGCGCTCTCGTTTCTTTTTTTTTTTAAAGTTTTCGGGTGATAAAATGAAGTGATAAACCTGTCTGCAAAGTTTCGACTGTTGAGTTGGCATTTTTGCATTTGCCAACGACAAAAAAAACACAGACAAAACGACAGCAAGAAACGCTTGAAAAGTACGTGTATTTGTTGAAATTCTGGACAGTCTTATCAGATGGCATCTGTGGAAAACGAGCATGTATCTTAGTCAAGAGACCAACTACAACTGCTCTGTAATCCAGCGAGAGTTTGCTCACAGATAACTCGAGCTTGCTGGATGCGAATATGTTGCTGCTTGCTAACTGCCAATAAGAGCAGATAAAATAAAAATATGAGAATAATGCAAAAAAAACTAAACGCAGTGCTTAAACGTTCCTATTAATTTCTAAAAAATGCTTTTGTACTAGAAGACAAATTAGTAACAATAATTAGCAAACTCAATTAAATTTGTAATGCGATCTGAAACTAGATTCTAACAAATATTATTTATTTGAGAGTCTCCTTTATCTGGGCTGCTCTCTTTTAAGATCGCTATCAAAATTCAATATTTGTCAACGTGGCTGACATGATCCCTGCACATTCCGTAAGCTAATATTGAATCATTGAAGCCACTGCATTCTTCGCCTTCACCTGCGACGATTTCCCATCAATATTGCTACACATGAGTTGCTCGTGAGCTCGTCGCGCCCACGTGCCTTGTCAGCTACGTGCCGAACGCATATCCTGGCGATATCCTTTTTGATTCGCTTATTTTTATTTTGTGGCATTCTTCGATGATTGACATACATTTTATTTGCCATATTCGTAAGGTTACAGCCCCCGTTGTATGTTCTTTATGAGACCCTCGAATTATATGCGATTATTGGAACCCGCATGGCAGCTGGGCAAGGATAAGGCCAGGATGAAGCAAGGCATTTATATCCTGTTATTGAATTGGTTTATTGTTGCAATGTCGCTGTGCCCGGCCCCCTTTGTGCATGTGTCACAAAAGCAGAAAATGGGAACTACCCCCTCTCTATTAAGGGGTGGCTTTCGGTGGTGGTGGTTGTAAAGGTATTTATATGGTTTGTTGAATCTCGCTGGTTCATTAGGCGCTGGCATTTGCCAGACTTCAAGTCAGGCAAACTGCACACACGTTCGAGTATTTGCCTATTTGGCCCACGCATAAATATTACATCAAAGGTGTGCCTCCTCCAGGAGGAGAGACTGCTGTACTTACCATCTTCGAGGGTGCGAGCAAGGCGCGAATTCGAAGGTTTGCCCTCAACGGATTTGTAAAATGGCACAATGAAAAATTCATAGAGCGTATACTGCAGCAATCCTGTGAGGGTGCAGGACGAGGCACCGCCTCCATTGAGTATCGTCAGCATGCGATATTTGCTGCTAAACAACGTGGCCAGCGATTGCTGTTGCTGCTGCTGCGAGGATTCCATTGCATCACGTTTGCCGGCAGCGGCAATATTTGGTTTTGTCGAAATCAATGCCGATGCCGAGGCGGAGGCGACGGCGGAGGTGGAGGCGGATGTTCCGACTGAGGCCAATAGAGGATTGGCATTGACTGTAACGGGCAAGGCATTGTTTGCTATGGGATTGGGCAACTGCCTGGCATAGATATAAAAGCCCTCGACGTATTTGCCATTGATGATCTGCATGTGGAAGTAGAGAAGACCCCAATGAAGTGAAGTAATGGAATCAGGATGCACTGGTTACTTACCTGCCAGGTGAGCTTCATGCTGGTCGAGTCCACAACGCTGGCATTGGTGAGTTCCACCACATCGCCAGACAGCAGGCTGGCGCGTGCCTCGCTGAGATCTAGACCGCTGTTGAAATAGCGCTGCAATGAGAGGAAGATTAAAATCATTGGAGCACAAACTACAGTGGAGTATGCTCGACTGAGAGATACCAATACTAATCCAGCCAATAATAGTCCAATACTAATTATTATTGTTTGCAAATTTGGTAACTCTAGCTATTTTGAATCGGTGAGATTTATGTGTTCATTTGACTTTAGGCTAAATGCAATTTTTGTAATTAGAATTGAATATTCTACTATTCTATGGATAATTCTCTAACTTGACAATTGTCTTCTGTCTTTATATAAGAAAGCGCGTTTAAAAAAATGTGCAAAGAAAGTTTGGTTAAAATATTGATAATTAATCTGATATGCAAATGAAAAATATTGCGCCGAAATTTGGTGACCCTATCTTCTATAGTCACTGGGCTTTGGGTGTTAAAACAGTCGAATAGACAGACAGACTGAAATGATATTATACAGCCATCTCGACTGCTAATCAAAACTTCTTTATATGGTCATCTCCTGCCAATTGCATGCAGATTCAATAATTTGTCAAAGGCTATACTATACTACTATTTATGTACTGGGTATCACAAGATATAATTTTAAGCTACAACTACTTACCGTGCCCACGGCAATGGCCTCCGACATGGGGCTGGGCAGCGACAGGCCGTGCGAGTTCTCGGCGCGTATCAAAAAGAAATAGTTGACACCCGGCACAAGGCCCAGCTGAGTGTACGTTGTGTTCTGAATGCGAGTGCCAACAGCGACCCAGCCATCAGTCTCGTTTTTGCCAAACATTTCGACCACATAGCCCACCAGGCTGGAGGCGCCCACTTTGTTGCTGCGCGTCCAGCTTAGCGTCACCGAATCCTCACCCTTCTCCACCAGCTGGGGCTTGCCAGGCGGACCTGGATAGGTGGAGAGCTCTGGGGCGCGATAGAACTTGATGTTGGGATTGGTGGGAGTGTCGAGACGAAGGTAACCGCTCCAGGAGGATTTGCCATTCCGATTGCTGGCCACACAGGTGTAGAGACCTTCATCCTCATGCCGCTGCAGATCGGAAATGGTCAGGGTGCCGGCATCGGAGAGATTGCGTCGTTCGTGTTCCTGCACATCGATGGGTATGCCATCCAGATACCAGGAGATCTGTGGTGCCGGTGTGCCCAAAGTGCGGCATGGCAGCACCACAATCGATTTGACGGGCAACGTCTGATTGACCGGACCCTGCTCAATAATCGGCGGCGGCAGCTCGAACTGTGTGTCCACGTTGACCACAGTGCGGCTGCTGACGCTGCCTACAGCATTGAGGGCATTGCAGACCACCACCTTGCCAGAATCCTCGCGAGCAAAGCGTGCAATTGAAAGCACCGAACGACCCTCGGGCGTCAAGGTGACCTCCAAGCGACCGTCCCGATAGCCGGGCAGCAGCAACGAGCTGTTGCCCTCGACGGACCAGTAGAGGGTGGGACGGGGATAGCCGCTGGCCTGGCACTCGAAAAGCACCTCATCGCCGATCTCCACCAGCTGATTCTTGGGACGCGTAATGAATTTCGGGGGTGCTAAAACAATGAAAGAAAGGAAGAGTGGGGAGTAAGTTAAGGGAGGATTTGAGATGGGGCGGTCGAGCAATTAACTTACCGTGCACTGTGAGTAAGCCCGTGGCCGTAATTGAGCCGACCGCATTGTCCGCCTCACAACTGTATTCGCCCATGTCCTCGAGCGTGACGTCGTCCAGCTTCAGACTGCGGTCCTCAAGTATGTGCACACGACCTGCAGGAAGCAAAAGAGCAAGCAGGTAGAGGGGAACGTCAGTAAAGATTCATGTGAGTTTAAGTTTGGTCCAACAAAAAATCAAGAAGAAAACTAGAAGTCGCGAGAGCACGACTGCAAAATACCTGCTTTACATTTTTATAGAACAAAGAAAGCTCACGCAAGTTGAGTTGTTTCAACTCCATTTGAAAGTCTACAACTTGATATTTTTTGATTTATTCTGGTGGAACGGAGCAAACTACAGCTGCATGCAAATATAGTAGCTCTGGCCCTTGTAGTCATGAGATGTAGGTGCTTATAAAGTCGGACAGACGGCCATTAATATAACGCATTGAACAATATAGGAATGTGCTCAATACTTGAAAGAATCATTACTAACTTTAGTAACACCAGCTCTTACGGTCGGAATGACAGACAGACATATCGGTTGCCACTAACTTATTATACCCGACTACCCTCGAGGGCATCGGGTATGAAAAATAGAAAAGCGAGCAGCCAAAGCACATCGTCTTCGTCTTTTGCTTCTACTTCGTTAGTAGTTCAAGTGGCGTAAAAATGGCAATGAGGGAGGGGGCATGAGTGGGCAAGTCAAATAACCGCAGCAAAGTAAGCCAAGCAGTTTGGGGCAGCTGCCACCTTTAGTGGTACTTCTATCAGAGCTTTACAATACGAGATTGAAGACAACGAGCACAACAACTCTGCTTTCTTTTTGCTTGGTTGCCTCGCTGCGAAATAGCTTTTAAATGTGCTGTGTTGTTGTTGTTCTCGTCCTGCTTCTTCAGTGGCCACTGTGCCAATTGTTTGCTTAACAAAAGTTTAGCCCAAGCCCCAGTCCTAGTCCAAGTGCAAGCCAAAGCAAATATTTTTCCCGTATTTTCTTTTACGGCTTTTGGCTGCTGCGAGGGCAGTTTAAAGAAGCGTAACTAGCTCTAGCAACATCCTCCACACACTCAGTTTGTTGTTCGCTTGTGTGCTGCATTTGGCAAGGGTGCGTCCTGTCTGAAGGACAACATTGCAACAGTCGAGTCGAGCCAGTCGAGTGTTGTGCAAGCAAAATTGTTGATTGCTGCCAACAGAGATTGGCAATTAACGGAATTAAAAGTTACAGTTCTGTTTGCTCAGTTGGGCGGTGCTCCGACGTTGGTTAGAGCGTGGACAATCACACTAACAACAACTACAACAACAATAATAACAGACCAACTATAACAGTTACCAACAGGCTGACAACGTAGGTGTTTATTACACTCTGCAAAATACTGACAGAGATGTTTAGATTGCGATTAGAGACTGGAATACTTAAGGAATGCTTGAGTACAGCAAAGAGAAGATTGGTATGACAAACCAAATGAAAGGGAGAACTTACGTTAATGAGTTGCAAAAAGCAAATAATCAACACATCATGCGAAACAAGAGAGATATTTTCAATTGATGAACAGTCAAAGAAAACTTTGTAAAGTCGAACTTTTAATTTAATTAGTAAATTGCTTGAATAATTTTGTATTAAATTCTAAGCTTGTTTTATGCTGTATTTAATGTGTTAAAATAATTTGTGTTTGTGTTAATATAATTTCGCTTAATGGGCAATTATTTAAATTATTTCGTCAAAGCTTCATGGGCTTGATCAACCTCAGTTTTTGCCATTTCGCTCAGTGTATTTTCAGCAAATGCTGTCAGTCCAAACATGAAAAACCACAGGCCAAAGGCCAAAGTAACCGCAGAAAACAAACTTTTTTTTGCAGCTACTGGTAGTATTTCTCTTGTTGTTGTTTGAAGTCGTGTGTGCGAATATCCCTTCTCTGTAACCCCTTGCGAGGGGTAGAAGGCAATGCAAATATGGTAAACAAAAAGCTTAAATTTCATTTGAAATGGAAAAACTAACAAAATGGCAGACGAAGCACTTCCGGTTAATTGACCATGAGATGGAGATGGTTGGATACTTACGCAGAGGCATATTGCCACCGGAGGCGGCGCGACGCCACAGGACATCCGGCAAAGGATCACCGCCCATGCGACACTGAAACACAACCGAGCTGCCCACGACGGCCGTCTGATTCTGTGGCCCGCGTATAAGAAAAGGACGCACTGTAAAGAGAGAGAGAGAGAGAGAGAGAGAGAGAGAGAGTGTTATATTTGAGTATCAAATGAGAGCACAAAAAAGGACAACTGTAGCTTACCGTGCACTTTGAGAAACGCTGTCGCAGACTCGCGTGTGCCGACCACGTTCTTGACCACACACTGGTATCGCCCATCATCGGATTGACGGGCATCCTGTATGGCCAGATTACCACCATCGACGATGCGAATGCGCTTGTTCCCTCCGTTGTTGCCACTGCCGCCATTCAGATTCAAGGTTTGTCCATTCTTGCGCCAGGAGATTTGCGGTTCCGGTGAGCCACGCGGTGCTCCGCATTCCATCAGTGCCACCTCGCCCTGGGCCACTCGAGTGTTTTGCGGTTCCAGTCGAAATTCATCGCGCAAAACTGCAATCGACGGAGACAGCAGGAGAAATGTAGTGAGAGTTAAGCTTTGATTGATTCAATATTAATAACTGTCGGATGGAAGGGCAAAACGTTGCATGAGAAGAGGGGCTAGAGGGTAAGGAGGGGCAATCAGGTGAAATGTCCGACAGCAAAACTTGGTTCATCCCTTTTGCATTGACCAAGTGCTTTCTGCCTCGAGTATTCTTCATATTTAATGCGTCTGCCATTTCAAATTCCTTCCCTCCGACTGTTTCTCCCTTCCCCCTTTCTACCTCTCGATATGCCAATAAAAAGCTTGATAATGATGCCTGTCCAGGGGCTTTGAGCTGCATCTGCTGCAATATTAATAAGCTTTGCCATTTGCAATGCGTATTTTGCTTTTTTATTGCTCAAATAGAAATTGAAAAATGTATAAAATACTTGAGCCATCAAAGCGAAACGAGCAGATACCCTGTTTAATGGTAATATCCATTAATATTATTTATTTGACTCCATAAATATCAATGCTCATATTTAAAATGATATTTGCTCTAACAACTTGAATGATTTTTAGAGTTCTCTCATATCTAACAGGATATCAAAATATTTAGTCAAAACATATTATCTTTTGTTCTCTACCTTCATATTCCTTACTAAGCTACCCTCGCCATCTCAATCTCTTTTGGGTATAAAAATGTTGAATTCGAAATGCACTTCAGTCAGACGCATAATGCGCTTCAGTTGATGCGAAAGACAACAAAGATAGCCTCAGGTTGAGCTGTTGTTGTACAGCCAATCTACATAGATTGGCATATTACTGTGCTGCACAATGTTGTTAAAGACGAAAGGTAAACAGGTGAAGACTATCAAATGCCAAAGTTGCTAACCCTTCAAATGAGTTCAAGGACTGCACAAATTGAAAATCCCTTTATGGCTTATTATTAATTAATCTGCTTGGGAACAGCCGTTGGCAACGTGTCGAGCAGCCCCAAAAAATAAAACATTGCTCCCGTCTTTGCCTTCCATCAACAGAGAGCTTTGGCTCTTGTTGTATCAATTACAAAACATTTTTGCCAGTGCTTTATTTTATTAATTAGAGAGCAGAGTGAAAACATGACGCCGTCTGTCGACTAACTCGAACACAGACATGGCACGGATACGGATACGGACAGGAACGGAAACAGGAACTGCAACTGGAACTAAAACTGGACACGCAGTTTGTATTATTTCCAGAGGGTTAGAAAAAGTTACTAAAACGCAAGCCGCAAAAGTTCATTAGTTGAAAATGTGCAACGTCAATCGATCAATGTCATTAAATGGCTGTTTTGGTTGTGAACTTGTGCCTATTGTGGATTTTATTAAATGAGCACTTAAAAACCGCAACCCTAGACAAAAAAACACTGTAAACGCATTTGAACTGTACAGGTTTTTGGTAAACCATTTTTTGACGCTTGGAAACTGATTCTCTTAAATAAAAAATCCATATACTTTTTGAAATTTCAATTTTTAGCCGTGAAAGCTTACAGCATGACAAAAAAGCGTTTTAAATTAAGTTTAGACATGTTTCTAGCTTGAAATAGTTTTGGAAATGGTTTGGTATGTTAATTACTTCTGCTTATACTTCTATTTAATCTACAATTTTACCCTTTATTTAGTTTATTTAATTAACTAGCTAGGAAACTTCACTGCTAAAAATTAGCGCAATGTTTGTAGAGTTATAACTTAATAGATGACTTCATCACTATGTTTTTTATAACACAAAGAATTAACTTAACAGTTGATCTACTTACATGCGACTTGCAAAGTTGCATTTCTGGAACGCGCCACGCCGAACTCATTCTTGGCCTGGCACCAATAAGTGCCCGCATCGCTCTCCCGCCTCGAGTGTATGACCTGCAAAATGAGAAAGAGAGATTAAGTACATTATTAGAGAGAGATACATGTGAGTGCAAACCGGATGGGTATTAAGTAGTTGAGGACTTAAGTCGACACGTGTCATGCTCACAAAGATCAAAAAGTAACGAAATTGCTCAACCAAAATCAAATAAAACTCATGCTCTAGCTTCAGTTCCAGTTACAGCTGTGGAAAAGGGAAAGTGAAATCGTGCGTTGTCTGGACCTGGGTCAGTATGTGGTGCACACGCTGCGTATACGCAATTTAATTTAATTAAAAAATATGTACACAGGGCAAAACACTTGCAACCCCATTGGGTATGGGTCTGTGTCTGTATCTGTGTCTGTATCTGTGTTTGCCTTAATCACTTGGCCACTTCAGTTTTAATTGGCAACAAACTGTAAGTCACTTAGGATTCGTCGGTCGAACTCTCAGAAATGCCTGACATACTCCGCAAAATGTCGAAAAATGCCATTGAAAACAATAAAAGTAAACGAGGATGGAGCGGGAGAGACAACAAATTGCCCGTCTGCCTGCCCCGAGATATGCCCAAGCATAACTGACTATTTGATGCAAAGTAATTCGAGGAGGTTTTTAATGATTTATCCCTCCCATTGCTAAAAACCTCAACTCCCTCTCAATCGGCATCCGTAGCCCATTCCGGATATGCTTTTGGGTCTCTTGAAGCGTTCGTCCGACTTGACGACACTGCCGTCCAAAATATTGCAACCCATTTAACATTATTTTAACAATTTAACGAAATTTCAATTCAAAGCTCACTCAGGCTGCAATAATTTGTTAAATTCCATCCAAAGCGAAAAAAACAACAAAATAGATGTAAAAAATTACATTTTGTTGCACTTAATGAAAAAACGGCGCGGGGGTTGGCTACAAATTTAATATAAACACAACTGCAGTGCGGGAGGGGGAGAAAGTAGACGCGACAGACTGGGGAAAGCAACGCACCCCTTTCCGCTATTCGTCTCGTTAGCCGAAATTGGGAAATGTGCACGCACGGAGTGTTTTAGTGGGCGGGGTTAGAGATGAGAGGACCGATATCAAACTGGTATAGATAACGATGAGTACAAGAGAAGTGCAGAATATATTTTTCCATATATCGAAATATATTCTAGAAACCCCTTTTCTATGGTCTTAACTCTAAAACATGTAATATCTATACTAAAATCTTTTCTTCCAGACAATCAAAAAAATATAATTTTGTTCGCTGACAAATTAAAGAATAAATATGTAGCAAAGTATCAACTATTATCCTTAAAAAGTATACATTTATTATTTTTTATTTATTATTTTGAAGCATTATTTCTACAAATTTTCAATACGATATGGTATTTTTTGGTACAAGTTAAGGACCGTCTCTAGCATTATTCTCTCTTAGACAAACACTAGACATTGTCGACAGTGTCTCACAGGCCTATCCTTGTATAAAGGGGCTATCGCCTTCCCATTGTTGATATCTTATTATTATTGTTATTTTTGTTATGCCGTCTGCGTTTTGTTTTGCTTTCCGATCAAAATGCAACCATTTGGAAGCGCATAAAATAATATGGCCAAATTTATGCGCAAATGTTGCGTTTCTCAGCCGAACAAGAAGAAGAAGGAAACATCAATGAGGAGAAGTTTCAGTGAATTCCAAATGATACAGAGATACAACAAACAGCTCGAGATAATGATAGAGTTACAGTGCACTTACCTTCAGAAAGAATAAACCACCCGCGGGCAGCATCATGCGATGTGAGCCGCCATCCGTTTTCAGTTCCCGTCCATCCTTGAACCATTGAATCGTCGGTTTTGGGTTGCCCTCGGCTTGGCAATTAAACGTAAATGGATCATTTTTTGGCACCGTCGTATCCATTGGATGCTCAATGATGTGTGGATTTTCACCTGGCGAAAAGAAGAAATGCATATAATGAATATCTTTCAGTTGCAACTGAGAACCCTAAGAGAGCGAGCCATTTAGAAGCAGCACCAAGAGGTCTTCTAATATTACAGTTTACTTGAGTTGGGTTTGTAACATGTGTGTCGCTGTCCTTAAGTGGCATCCTCTCTAGGGACTACGAATACATCTTTCAATAGTTCTTTCTTTAAACAAGTTTCGACACTTAACGTCGAGCAATTAATGCAGCCATTAGGATGTGAAGCAAACTCCCCGCAGGAGGCAAAATCTGAGCACAAATTACGTTAAGAAGCAACGAAATTCACTTGAATTTTGGTCCTCGCCTCAAATTCAATTATGTTCAAGAAAATATTTGCTCGCCCACGGTGCTAGAAGAGACAGACATAGAGGACACTAAACATAAATTTACAGCATGTCGATAAGCATGAAACAAAGGACGCTAGATAAACTTTATTAAAAGCAGCAGCAAAACAACAACACAAGCTACAATGGCCAGCGAAATGGAGAACAGATGAAATGTAATTACAAAAAGCGCTTAAAGGTGAAAAATGTGTGTGTATACAGGTGTGTGTGTGTGTATGTGTGTGTGTGTACGAACGAATGAAAATGGGAGAAATGGAAAGAAGTTTGAATGTGCTTTTCCATAGGAATACGCGCTGCTGGCTTGGCTTTTTGGCTTGCTAGTACCCATCATTCAGCCGGAAATTAAGTTCTGCAGATTTATTGAAAGCGGATAGTAATGAGAGCTGAGCGAAAGGGAATGAATGGCAGAGATATCGATGAGTCAAATAGTGATTGCAAAGGCAAAAGCGAGCAGACGATTAGAACAAAAAGTATGAAGATAGACAAACGTAAAGCAAGAATTATGCAGTTTAGTTGATTCGTAGATTTGATACCCTTGCAGACCACATGTGGTATTGTTAACATACATTTAAATAATTTATACGTATATAAAAGTTATACACACATATAAAAGATTGTTAACAGTACAATGAAAATATTTTCTTATCAAAATTACGATAATATTTGTAAAAAGACAGAATAAACAAATGTTCAAAAACATAGCTATGCAATTACTGATTTAGTTAAAAATTTAGGGACAGGCGATGCATATGTATATAGAGTGTAAATAATTATACTTTCTGGAATGGTCAAGAAAAGGTCTTTGGATGAACAGTTAAAGCATATTAAAGAAAAGTGAAAAGCGAACCAAAAACTGCAAACTGTGAATAGTAAAATCTGCATACAAATCAAATCACATCGTGACATTGTTATCACTATGAAAAATCACCATTCAGTGATTTCGTTTTGAGCTTCATCACCATAATAGTGGTAGAGAGAGAGAGAGAGAGAGGGTGAGAGGTGAAAGCAAAGGCATTGCTAGCGCACCTTGGACATTTGTCAATTGCTTTGTACTTTTGCCAGGGTGTCTATTGTGCAGAACGCTCTTTGTTTGATCCAGAGCTTTCGGCCATTGTCTGATTACCACTCACAGCGTGCTTTGCTGCGTGTCCCTTTGTTTGTTGTTGTCAAGGCGACAGCGTGCTAATTTAAATGATGAAATACTTGGAAGAGCAGCACCGCATTTCCCTTCTCCCCATTTCACTCTACTCGTAATAAAGCATGCAGCAATTCAGCAAGCTGATTATTAAGCATACACAAACGGACAAACCAAAGCACCGACTCTTCATTTCATTTTGTTTACAGGTGACCACAGAGAAGCACGCAAAAGAAAAATTCTTCTTTCCAGCTAACAAAATATTTAATTAAGCAAAAATATGTTGCAGTACAATCAACACACAACCATATGCAACACAAAAAAATGACGAAAAATATATATTTTTCGAGAGAGAAAATTGAAGTAAAGTAAACCGCACTCACACACACACATACACACACATTCAAGCGCGGGGCTATGCATACTATATAAAAGTAAACAAAAAGCCAAAACTTCGATAAGCCACACAGAGAGGCAGCATCAGAGCAAGAGAAAATACGACTGCAAATCAGGTAAGTACAAATATGTGAACTTACAACAAGAATGTTCTATGACTACAAGACGAAACTTTTTACTTGCTTTTACACATAGTGTTAGCATGCAGAAAAGTAAGAGCTAGCATTAAGCTCGAACCGAAATTAAGAGAAGCTGACAGAAATGTCCGTATGTAGCTAAAAAGGTTGTCTGTCTTCTCGAAGAGTATGTGAATCAGCCTGTGCACTTAATTACGCTCATTTGGTGCACGCACTTCATTTGTGTAAGTATGCGTGTGAGTGTGTATGTGGGAGTGTGTGAGTGGGTGGCTGCATTGCGTTGGCAATTTATGCATATGAAATAATGTTAAAGAAGACTGTGTAAATAAACAGCAAAGTGCTGCCGGCGTTGAAATCATGTAAGCGCACATACACCTAAGCAAACACACACAAATACTAGTATGCATGTAGATACACACTCATGGAGAGTGGAGAGAGCTCATATTGCAGCAGCAACAGCAGCAATAATAACAGGAAGTGCATTTTGTTGCTGTTAAGAAATCTACAACTGCTGCTGCTGCTGCTTGTACTGTTGTTGCGGCTGCTGCGCTGCTTCTTTGTTTGTGCGTGTGTTTTCTTAGTTTATGTGCTTTTGCGCGTCTTGTTGTTGTTTGCTGTTGCTGTTGGCCACAGTTGTTGTTGTTTGTCTGGCATATGCATAAAAATGTCTGCCTTTGAGGCGACACCAACACTAACAGCAACAGCAACAGCAACAGCAGCTGTTGTAATCTTCCCCTCTCAACATGTGTCCCAAACATTTCGCTTGCTAATTTGTCCCTGTTGTTTGTCCACTGGGTGCTAAGAGAGATGCGTTCTCAAGCAGTTGCGCCAATACGATCATTATTAGCATGTCAACACAAGGAAAATCACAACTTTCCACAAACAAAAACACACAAAAACACACGAGCTAACAATGATGTTAAAGAAACAGGGAAACAAGGAAACAGTAAAGGTTCAGCAGGTGCTCAAATGCAAATAGTCGCACTTTCTCCCCTCCACCTCCCTATGCAACAATAAACACAATGCAGCTTGTAATCAACCAGTCAACATATGGCTTAACGTGTGAGTTAGCTGCTAATGGAGTCCAAGTGTGGATCCTATCAGTAATAGGTCTATCTCGCTCCAACTCCTACTACTTATTCACCAGCAACGAAATTAAAGAGCAAAAAGTAAAAGTCAAATGGTGACAGCTTTACAAAAGGCAAAGCTCTGTCACTGCTGCTGTTGAAAAATTAACAAAGCTTGACATCGGCGTGCTCCAGTGCCAATCGAGTTTTTGTTGCTGTTGTTTTTTTGCGATGGCTCAACATGGCAACTCAACAATAATTTATAAGCTTTTAGTGCAATAGCAAAGTGAATACAAGAGCAACAACAACAGGGAGAGAAGGAGAGAGAGAGAGGAAGTGGTAGCTAAGTTCTTGATTTGCCGCCAGCAGCTGGCATTGCTCTTCTTGTTATTTCTACTTTTGCTACCATTTATTTATTTATGTTGAATGTTTAATTTTTAATGTGCATGCAACTTTCGCGCACATTATGAGCGGAGCTTCGGCTTGTGGGCAAACAGCAGAGGGTCGTCGCTGGAGAGGGGGAGGAAGTTGCGGAAAGGGTTGCCGCCCAAGAATATTTGGAAGGAGCAAAGCGAGAGAGCTCTGGAGTTTTGTAAGCCTTTTGCACAACTTTTGCCACTTAAGCTTTGTGTAAGTAAATATGAGTGTGAGTGTGTGTGTGTATGTTACAGATTTGTGTTTACTTATGGATGTTGTTGTTGCTGTTGTTGGGCAACTAAATACGCGAAGGCGCTTATAATTTGAAACCCGCTTTCTTGTGCTTTAAGTCGATCAAAAGGTATTAAAATTGAGCAGACGAAAATTGCGATAAAATTGGAAACAGCGAAATTGATGAAACAGGTGAAAAGGGGCAGTGTGGGCGACTAGGGTATCCCCTGTAAACGAAATATTGTGTTAGATATGTTGCAGGCAACGGGCCATAGATGGCGCTGTTAACGGAAGGCAGGTTGTGAAAATTACGATTGTAATTAAATTTTTAGGATAAACAAAGAAAAATTGATAATCCAATGTGGCAGACATATAACTTACTAAACATAAAACTTGCACATTTAAAAGTTGCGTGGGATTTCCATATAATTAATGTGGCATGCCACATTCATTACCGGCACAAGAAAGTAAAGTACCCGCAAAGTTGAGCTGCAAAACTGCAGAGTATTGCACAGTGCAATAAAACTTTTCGAGTGTGTTTGCGAGTGGGGCGAGAGTGTATTGTTCTTGTTGCAAAGTGTAAGAAAAAATGGTGCAAAGTGCACATTGTTCTTCCTGTTCCTGTTTACAGTGTTTGTCTTTGTATTTGCGCGCCACGCTTGTTTGTTTGCTTAGGCAATGCGGAGAGGGAGAGGCACACATGGAGGAGCAACGAGCAGGGCGGCGGACCTAGAACGGAAGCTGCCTGGATGCCAATTATTTAAATGCTGGTATTTACCTAACAACAAGACGACGACGTCGACGGATGTGGGCCAAGACAGTGACACCCAGGAGCCGGAGACACAGAGAGACGAAGCCGGCGCATAAATCATTATCACATTTATGTAATATGCACAAGGAGTCGAGCATAAGAGACACGCAGACCAAAATAATAACAGAAGCAGACGCAGAAGCCAAAGCAGAAACAGGACCAGGATCGAGTCGAGTCGGGCCATAAAAACCGCAATAAACCAACGGGGATTATGACCATAATGTGAGGATTTCATTTTGCCAGACGGCAAGGGGAAAGGCGAGAAAAACATGTTAGGAAAAGACAACAACAAGGACAACAAAGAATCCCTCGCGTGAGTCAATTTTATTGTTTTTATGATTGCAACAAAATGCAAGAAATCAAAAAATCAAATAAATTATTCAAATGTGCCGAGGATATTAATACGAAGCCAAAACAACATAAGGAGCGGATATATTACCACAAAATCCCTTAACCCCTCTTCCGCCTCCCTCCTCGTTAGCACAGGGCGCATTTGATTAGACAAAACAGGGAGAAAAACACGTAAACCACAACGAAGCCTGCGGCTGCCTCGGACTCAGACTTCAACTCGAAGGGGAACTCAGACATTTTCAATGTCAAATTTATTCTTGAGCACGATGAAAGTCTGGCAACTCTGGCCAATGTCTGAGGAGTTGCTGACGCCACGCTAATGAGCCAAAACGCCCCAAGCAACGGTAAAAGACATCATCATCATCATCACCATCGTCATTAGAAGAGTCTGCTCTGTGCCAGGGTCTAGGGTTGGGTAAGGGTTAGTGTTTGGTTTCACACATTGTTTGCAGCGATCCCAAAAAAAAAGCCCTCAAGGAAAAGCTTTTCTTTAGCTACATTTTTTGGAGTTGGCTTTTGCAGTTTTCCCTCGCGACTTTTTCAACTGTTAATTAAATTCGACACACGCAGTGGCAAGGGAATTGCAAAGGGAAACCATATTCTTTATCAACTTAAAATATGCATTGGCTTTGTCAATTTTGTGTTTGTTTTTTTATTATGGACGAACGTATGTTGTATGTATGACTGGTGGAATGCAGCAGCTGCCACAAAGAGCAAAAAGGTCGCCTCTTTCTCTTATCAATAATTTCATAAATGGTAAAAAACATTGAAATCCTTTTAAAGCTGCCAGCAAAAACCTAAAAGCCCCAACAGTGCCCCTTTCGACCCATAAATATGCGCGAAACAAAAACAAAAAAATTCTTTGCGAAAATAAAGGACAACCCAGCACGCACACACACACACACTCGCTCACACATGGGACACAGTGATCAATGTCATATACAATCCCTCCCTTTTTGCGCTGCTTTCTTTATCAACTCTTTATAGTTTATATCTCTGTTTTCTATCTCCCTCTTCCATCTGTGTCTTTGATATCTTTACACAACTTTTTGGCATATTGAAAAGTTGCATTGGCGGTGGCGATGGCGATGGCATTGGCCATGGGCGAAAACCATAATGGATGGAGGCTTTTAAGAACTTACGTTTCCGTTTATACTACTCGTTATCTGTCCAGCTCTTGACGATGGCCATAAACTTATAAAGTGCTTTATCTGATGCCATATGCAAATGCTCGCCTCTAAAATGTGATGTAACCCCACATTGGCCCAGAGACTATTCAATTCAGTTTCAGCAAAGTTGGCTTAGCTGGTTTCGGGTTACGTTAAGTCTAAATCTGCATTACAATGCGCCCTTTCATTTGTCAAAAGTTTATAAAAATGAATAATTATGGTGATAAGAGAGTCGTTTGTGGCAATGACAAATGCTCTGAAGTCGGTGTCGCTTGTGTTAAGAATACTATATATATGCATGATGATACATAGAGAGAAAGAGATACTGGTGATATTCTTGGCAAATATCATTTGGAATGATACGAGCAGCAAGAGATGACGGTATTGAAATCCAAAGAGATTCTTGTATATTTCGATATTTTTTAAAAATTAGAATATGTTCTGCGTATAAAAATTTATTATTTAAAACTAACCTAATCAATTCTATTCCTAACCTTTGTCAATTTGTATTAAGAAATAACCTACAATATTTATACGAAATGTCTGACAAGTATATACTCGTACATATACAGCTGACAAGTATCAAGAGATAAGACTAGACAGATACTCAGAAATACGGACTGTCAGACATCGTGCTGATAAGTCCTACCCTAACATTATAATAACTATAAATAAACTGACAGCAAAATGACAAAAAGACAACATCAAAGAAAAGTTGAAAAGAGCCACAGCAAATGCAATTAATCATTTAAATAATCTCTTAATTGAATTCTATTTAGATTTTAATTTGTTTATTTCGTAAGCCGATTAAACAACAAATTTCATAGTTCACAAAGCGATAAGCTTTTGAATTTGAAATCTCACGTAAGTTCATATTTTGCTATTAGTTTTTATTCACAATTTGTCAAAAAAAAGAGGAAAGAAACAAAATATGGTTTGAAATTAATTACATTTGTCATTCCCATTGACATTTCGACAACTTTTCTATTAATTATTTTTGATAGATGTTGGGGAATGTTTTTGTCGAAGCTAGGAAAATTGTTGAATGTGTCACAGGCCACTTGGCTGATTTATGGGCTCGACACAGTTTCCAAATGCTCCACATTTTACTTACGGTACGTGATATAATGGTATTTATTTTTTTGATCATTGGAACTTTGAGCTTACCTGCAAGTAGAGAGAAAAAGAGAGCAGAGATTATATTTATGTGAAATCATCTTTTGTGGGTTATGCATAAGTTAACTTATTCGTGCGGTAGTTCAGAATGTCAAGAACTAGTATTGTTGTATTTATGCCTACTTGGCTGACAGATATGCATCGACAACTCGCCCCTGAGCTACCCAACTACCAACTACCAACTACCCAGCTGCCCAGCTGCTCGCTGCTTGCTCGTCTCAACAAAGAGATCATTATCGAGGGCTGGGCAAAAAATGCACACAGATGTCGTTTATTGAATATCGATTTACGTTGAGTTCGTTAGGAGAGCTAAGAGAACTCATGTTGAATGTAAATATGAATAAATGAGCTGAAAAACGAACAAACGACCATATCATAAATACCAGAAAGACTCTTAAAGCACCGAGGGTAAACTGAACTTTAGTTCACTTTTGTGAATCGCTCGAAGTTTTTCATTTTCATTTTATTTTTGGGTTTTGGTTTCAATGTCACATGTTGCATGGCCATGGCATGGCATGGCATGGCAAAAAAGGGGGAAGGCGACTGCGCACAGTGGAAGCATGTCCTGCAGGCAACAGTCGTAATCGTTGGTCGTCATCGCTGAGGGTTTCGCCGGTTCGGGCCACTTCAAGCGCGAAACTCAACACGGCTGAACGACAAATGCCGCCAGGGCAAGATTTTAGCATTGGATAAGCACTGTCAGAGCCACAGCCAGAGCCAGGACAACAGACTAAAGACTGAGACTCAGTGCCAATGTCAGACCCTGAAAAAGGGCCGCCGTCTACTTCGATGATTGATTTCATGGCAAAGTTGATTTCAATCAGCAAATGTTTATGCAGTTTTTTTCTGCTGCAGTTGTTGTTGTCCGTCGCTTGGGGGATTGCAAACTGACAAGAATTATGACACTATCCATATTTGGAGTCGGCTGGGGATCGGGAGACCAAGACTAAGACCACGGCCAAGTTGCTGTCGTTTAATTGCCAAAAGCGCATAATTAAGCAACGAACATTGAACCTCTAGCCCAAGAGAATCGTCCAAAGTTAATAGGCATTTTGGTGGCAAAGAATGAACTTAATCAAGCACCATGAAATCGCCTTGAAGTGAAAGAGAAACCGAGAAACAGAGCAGACCTCAAAAGAAATCAAAAATGCTTAGCCAAGTTATTATTGAGCCTGATGATGATACAAATTGCGGTGTGGCTATTACGAAAGTGAGTGAGGCTATAAGCCTGAAAAACAGAATGAAATTGAGGTGAAGACCGGAATGAGATAAGTATAAGGGAGGTGAACAGGGAGTGGGCATGCTATAGCTAATGTGTTGGCCAAGAAGTTAGACACTGAGAGAAATTGTAATGGAAGAAAACAGTTTTTTATAAACGAAATGAAAACGTAGAGAGAGAGGGAAAAGAGAGTAAGTGAAAAGGAATGAAATCCAAGCAGCATAATGCCTTCATTTCGCCCACTGTATGCTGCAAGTAGAGAATCCCTTTTGCTGTCCATCGCCATTCCCATTCCCCTGCCCTTGTGTTGCCCTGGCAATGTCCAGCGAAATGATTTAAGCTGCTCACACAATATTTAATAAACGTTGAAAGTAAATGTCATTAGAGAGATTCTCGCTCCACGGAACACTTTGGTTTGGTTGGCTCCAGCGGCTGTCGGGGTAAGGATGGCGGTTGGGGGGTGGGGGATGGTTCTGCGCTGACACTTGATGAGCTGTCATAACATTAGATCATGTCTGGGGAACAGCATGTGGAAGCGGCAGCAGCAGCAGCTCATTAGTCGTGGAAAACTGTTTACTCTGCTTATTATTATAAACATTAAATGAGGAAAAAGAGCAAAATGGCAGCTAGCAAAGGGAAAAGGGGAAAAGACAACCCAGCAGACTTTAACAGCTCTAACTAAAAATGCACTTTAAGTTCAGAAACATAGAGAGAACTCGCCTAATTGATTGATTGATTGACTTGTTGATCGATGTACTATTGAGTGTGATTGACTGGCTGACTTAATGTCTCAGCTATAGCTGCCATATGCCAATGTCAAAAAGGTGTCGTTGAAACAAATATATATTCAAAGTCTGTTGAAATATTTGTTTTTCACAAATTTCCCCAAAAAAAAACAACATTTGCTTTTTTTCTTAACACAAAATCTCGCAGCTGTCATTGCTTTTAAGTGACTGAACGTAGCGCTGGGATGAGGGGAAGGGCGGAAAATTCGATGCGCTTAATGAAAGCGACACTTGACGTAGAAATGATATTATTATCATTATTATTATGTTCTCTCTAGCTCGCCCGGCCCTATTTTGGGAGCCTGACTAATCAAAAAATTATGAGACGATTTGTTACACCAACTACAAAGTTCATTGGCAGGCCGCACAAATGTGTCTTCTCTGCGCTCTTAGAGAATGTGGAGAAATTAAAGCAAAAGAATTGATTGAGATGTGGGCGCAGGCAGAACAAAAACATAATCAAAATTTGAGTGCAAGATGAGAGTAAATAAATGACATACAAAAGAAAGTGGTTTAAGTAGATTGAAAGTGCATTTAAATGGATATGTTATGGACAGCTTTGAAAGCACATGAGAGCTTTGATTAATAAAGATAAAAGTTTTGTTCGGTTAATTTGTTACGTTACTTTCTTAACTTATAAATATTGTGAAAATATTAAATGAATTCAAAAAATTTCAGGCGATATTAGTATTAATTTGTTGGACAAAATTGCATTGCTCAAGCCAATGAAAGCATTAGTTAGAAAAGTTTTATTTATCTTCGATAGTTACAAGTCATATTTTGAAACTAAAAACTTGACACTATGTATTCCCCTATGGCTAATGGATTAAAGTGTTATTGAGTCATGATAAGTGAGTTATCGATGAGCTGCACAGGGAATTGATAGATGAATTAAAGTGCAGACTGTAGATAAACCAAGATTAACCTGTTCCAGAGACATGAGACTGTGACTGAGTCGACTTGCGCCACAAATGACTTCCGTTACAGACACAAATTATAATGTAAATCGATGCAACATGAACATGAAATATAATTGAATTGAAAATGTTGCCACACACGGCAACAACAGCAGCAGTAGCACAGCAACAGGAGGAGCGACAGCAGCAATAACTGACAAGAGACAACGACCACATATAGAGAACTAAGTAAAGGGCAAAATGCTAATAAATGTGGCGAATAAAAAACGAGTGGAAGCTGAGACTGAAGGAGAAAGAGAAGGGAAATAAATAGAAAAACTGAAGCTCTAAACAGCAAATGGCAGAAGCAACATTGTGGCTCGTTTGGCCAATGACAACAGGAGAGGACGACGATCGTCGTGTAGCATGTAACTGCACATCAAATATGGATACAACTGCAATAGGAGGTAGGAGAGCAAAGAGGGAAGGGGAGACGGTGTCCAGTGACTTTGGCGGCAATATATCATCAGCAGCAGTAGCAGCAGCAACAGGCAAAGATGTTGCCAATGTTCAAGTAGCAACATCAGCAAAATCAATGCAATTTCTATTTGTAAATGACCAAAAAAGAACAAAAGAACGTTACATGTAGCAGTTGCAGTTGCAATTGCTGTTGCTGTTTCTGTTGTTGTCAGTCATGTTGCATACGACTTGGAGGCAACTACATGTTGCAGAGACCACCTTTGAGGCGAATGCCACATCGACTGCTGCCCCTGCATGCATTTCTATTTATTTCACAATAATTAATAAACACATTGCACACAATTTATCAGTGGCATGTTGTTATTTGCAGCTCATTGCACGTTGTAGCCGGCAAATCGATTAAGCTATCTGCGGACGCAGATGAGTTGAGGGAAAACGAATTAAAAACGCAACAACAACAACAACTACAACAAACAACTGCAAAACATGTGAAAAAGCCATATGAAAAACGAGCGCCGGCTTTTGATGCATGTTGCTGCAGGGCGCACAGGCAGCCAGCGAGCTTGCAACTTGCAACAGCATCCTCTGCAAACAACTTGAGTCTGCCTGCCTTGCAACGCCTTGGCGCGTATTTGTTTGTTTGTTTTTTGTCTACCGTCTCTTTCTCTCTCTTTACCTCCCTTGTAGACTCTTTCTTTATGCCGCACAAAAAAAAATTCAATTTAAAAATTATTGCAGCACTTGCGTTGCGGCAACATGTGCCTGCGTCTGCTGCCTGCCCCAAAACATGTTGATTATTTAGCAGCAACATGCAGCGTGCAATGTGCCGAGGCGTGCATGACAAGTGCATGCAGCACCCAAAGGAAGAGGAGGCAGCAGACCAAAAGCTTGTTGCTGCCAGCGACCAGAGCAACACTATTTGTTGCCAGCAACATGGATGCTGCACTCGCCAGTGTCCATCGTTTAAGTTTAATTCTCGCATTTCGCATTTGGCATTTGCCTCATTTGCATTTTACTGTCAAATTAATCCAATTTAACACAAGCAGCGAACGGAGCGAACGTCAAGAGTTTCGTTTGCTGTCAGAAGGATCCCAGCTGCAATGGCTCGTCCCTGCTTGTTTCTGGTTGTTGTTTAGGGTCTGTGAACTACGCAGCAGAATGTTTTGCTGCCAAAACGAACAACATAATTACCGTTAAGAATTGCGAAGAGGCAGAGAACATTTTAGGAGTTTGCCACAGTTGCCGCGCCGCGCTGCTTCCCCCCTTAATTGCCAGCAATGTCCACTGGCAACCATTTGAGGCTGCCCCAGCAACTGCAACAGCAGAACTGCAGCACGACTTTTACCCAATACCCAGTGTCTTAGCGTCTTGGGGGCATTAGCAATATGGGAAACGAATCGCTGACCAGACGCGCCACTCAACATTGCGGCATGTGCAACATGTTGCAGTCCCTGTCGCTGCCGCTACGGCTGCCGTTGTTGCTACTACTTAGCTGCAGGAGATGACCGCACGTATCGATCGCATTCCGCGTTCCTAATTCGCCAGCATTTTGCACAAGCTCAAAGAACTTTACCATATTCAGCAGATAGCGCGAACTGCTGGCTCGACTGTCGCAAATCAGATAGCAGAAGGCTGCCCAGCTGAGCGAACTACGAGACGGGGACGGGAAAGAGGGAGAGGGCAACCATCGAGATAGACTGGACTGGGATTAGAGCAGGGCGCGTGTCATGCTGCTGCGTGAGTCTATAATTTAAGTTAGTCTAATTGTAAACAAAATAATATAAAGTAGAAAATAAATAAATGATGCCAAAATAAGACAAATAACTAAAGATTCGAACATTATTTAGTATGTTTGTTTTTAGAATTTATTACAATATTGAAAATGAATAAACATACATATATTTATTTGTACAAATACAATAAATTAGAAAAGAATAAAAAACGATTTAAATATCGAGTATCTAAAATGCTAGTATCTAGTAACTAGAATCTAGTTTACTATTTGTGTTTTCTATGAATGAAAAGATAAACCTTGGAAAATATTTGCGTAATCAGATCGTGCCACATTTGGTGACTCGTGCAGCACGCTGTCATCACTAGCCACTGAGAGTCTTGCGATTGTTTAGCATATGCAGATGGGTAACTCAGTTTGGGTTTAGTTGGGATAGTTAGGATGGGTTTTGCCTTTACGCAATGCTTGATTTGCACAGAAATTATTTGCATACATTAGGAGCAGCAGCCGAACGAGTACTTGTAGTAGTAGTAGCTAAGAGCTGAGATACAATATTAAATTTAAGACGCGCAGACGAAACGAAACGAAATATGTTAAACGCGTGACTAATGTGAGAACGTTCCAAGAGATACATTTTGTTCGTTAGCCAAGACTTGATCAATGATCAGAGACCGACATCAGCAACAGCAACAGCAACAGCAAGCGCAACAGCCTTAGCTACAGTCACAGCAATGGCAACAGCAACATCCACTTGGACTCGGCTTTGGCTAATTAGCTATGCAAACTATGAGATACACAGCAAGAGATACGCGCAAATCTTCTAGACTTCTTTCCTTACTTGTACTCGTAGTAGTCTGCTTTTTTGTGTTTGTTGTTTTGCTTTATTTTTTTTTTTTTTTTTTTTGGCATGTTATTTGCAAAATGCCTGCAGCGTCATGCGTGTAATCTACTCTACAACAAAGTTTCAAAGAAAGTTTAACTCGATTTACTTCCAATTAGCTTGCCAATTTTGGATCTCGTAGCTGTATCTTTTAGTCTGTTGCGCTGATGTGTGTGGGCGCCAAATACGTTAGCTCAAAATTGCTTAGACGATTTTAAACCGCGCAGCCTCTCAGTTTCTCTGACAGCGATTTAAGACTGTAATTTAACTAAACACAGATATTTCGCCTTGTCTGTCTGCTTGACTGTCCGCCTGCCAGCCTGACTAAGTGGTGCCGCACATGAGGAAATATCTTTTCAACTCAACGAGTATCTTGCAGATATCCACTCACTGGAATTTGCGGCTATTATCAGCTTAATTAAGATGTGTTTAAGATCGAGCTCAACCAACAGTTTATCCATCCACCCATCCAGATATAAAACAACTGCCATTTACCGTGTTGCGCTTTAATATACCACGCATTTTATACCATTATCATGATGAATATTTCACGAGCAGCCGCTAAACCATTAGGAATTGATCGTGCAAGCATGTGAATACTGCATTCCAATCTATTTTAATGAACTATTAGAGAAATCTTTCTCTATGATAGGTTTTTAATTCGATTTGGGCAATTTTATATAATTATGAATTTAATTTGTATTTAAATTAGAAAAGAATTGTAATAAAGTGGGAGAAATGTTTTATATAATTCTGCCTAATTTATACACTTTATAAGAAGAGACGGAAAGGTTTTTAAGTCGATCTATGTGATGTTGATAATGTTTTTAGACATCCCAAGTTGCAATTATGGTGTTGACAAATTTCAGTTGAATGCCAGTTATAATCTTTCGACTTCCTGCTGCAATTAATCTAGTTTCTTTCATCTGCCTTTCACGAAGAGATGCCAAAAAAAACACAGCACCTGCCTGCTTGTTCAGGATAATTTCTGCTGTTCTATGTAACTATTTCAACTTTATCGAATGCATTGAATCTGAAACAAAAACGAAAAACTCCACTGAACTGAAGACTCTGGACCAAGTCCCAAGACAGCACAAATTGTCTACCTAACTCTCTTGAAACACACCAAATGCCATTGTTATGGGAGAACCTTTTCTTCTTTTATTTTCCTCTTTTCTTTTTATGTATAGTTTTCATTTCTATGTACGTCTACTACTGCTCTGACTACTTCTTGCCTGTTTTCTATTGTGTGTTTTTCGTTTTTCGACTATTTGGTTTTTATTATTTTTGGTTAAATTTATGACTCGTTGCCGCCAGTTTCATAGTGTGACCATGCCATGTGTTGCATTCAACTTGAGAATGCGTTTCTTGTTTCTCCACTGTCTCGATTCTCGTGTCCCCTTCTCTCACTGCCCTTCGTCTTCGTCTTTTACTTTTACATCTACATCTCCATTGTTTGGTTATTCGTTTAGCGTGCTGCAGCTAATCGCCTGGTCTACCTACGCATTTACGAGGAGAAACTCAAGAGACCAAGAAAACTCGATGCCGAAACCCGCAACCCGAAAACAGAAACTGAAACCGAACCCAAACACCAAAATTTCTACTCTATTTGGCGGCACAAATTGCCTTTGACCTTGTCCCCGAGCCTAGCCAAGAAAGCCAGGGGAAAACTGCAGGCAGCTCTCAGGCAACCTAACAGCCATTTTGGAGTTGAGAGCAGAGCAGCACAAGATGGAGGAGGAGTTGATGGCGGAGGCCATTGAAATAATTTGCCGCCTTTGCATTGTTGCTTCAATTAGGCAGCATTTGAGGCAAAATAAGGAAAACTTTACACATTAAATGGAAATGGGAAATGGCAATGGAAATTGCTCTAACTGTTTGCTGTCTGTCTCTCTGTTTGTTTGTCTTACGATTCGGATTCCCGCTGTAAAAACAGATAATCGTAAAAATTTAGCAGCATGAAAATTGTTAAATTTTATTAACAAAGTTTTTTCGGTCTGCGTATTTTTTTTATTTTTTATATATGTCCAAAAATTTAATTTGTAACACTCGCTGAACATCAAAAGCAGCTGCTTTGGGCCACTGACCACGTAAAGAATATACAAACAAATATGATGAAAACACTTGTGAGTGCTCGACTAGCAGATGCTCTGCAGGCACTCAAAGTCAACACATGACTCACAATAATTGCACAAATGTGTTTCTTAGAGAGGCTGTTTATTGTTAAGTTTAGTTGAGCGATAATGATTTCATATGAAATATATGTTATTGCAGTTCTTTTAGTTCTTAGGAGAAAAAGAGTACATTTTAAATGTTAAAAGAACAAAGCAAAAATAATTAAATAAAAAATAATTATAACAAAATAATATACTACAGAACTAATCAATCATAATTATAAATTATGCCCACTTTTGAAGAATTTGAATACACATCAAATACATGTAGTTAGTATGGCATGAACAACCCTTCTTCTGACGCCTATTAGTTACAGGGTATAGCAAATATAATCATAAATAAGTTGAGCGCTTTGTTGTTGCTGTAACTTTGCGCTTGGCTATTGTAGTTGTTGTTGTTGCTGTCGGATTCGCAGTTGCAATTGCGTATAGACATTTATTTGTAGTTGCGGGCATTACACACACGCATGGGTGTGCGTGTGTGGGTTTTACCTGACTCTGTGTGGGATTATTCCTGCCAATGCGAAATTATACAACTTTGGCAACTTTGGCCTTTGTTTTCGCTTCCCTTTTTTCGTTCGTTCATTTTTTTTTTTTTTTGTTTTCCTTCTACAAAATTGTTGCTTATTGCTTTTGGGCTCTGCGTTTAAGCCGCTCTGCTCTCTTTTATCCTCCCTCTCGCTCCCGCTCTCATGCTATGGCTTTTGTGTGGATGCAGGTAAGCGTGAAAATTTGCTAAGCCAACTTAATGCAACTTCTTCTTGGGATCTGTCGCTGCTGTTGCCCTGGATGTTGTTGTCGCTTCCTGCTGATGCTGCTTCGACTTCGACTTCGTCTGCTCCTGCTGCGGCTGCTGACCCCTACGCATTGTTTTTTCGGCTTTTCATTGTTTTCTCAATACAACGATGTGTTTGACCCTGCCACAGACGGTTCCTTTTTCTTCCCGCTGCGTCGACAATTTATGCGGCATTGTGAAGAGCGAAGCGAGATGCTTTATCTGCCAGTTGTATCTTTGGCTATATCTTGAGCTGTATCTGTTTCTGCTGCTGTTTACTCTCCCTGCTGCCTAATAGAGATATGACTGCAGCCTGTAGTTGAACCTGAACCCAGAGCGAGACTTTATTTAATTTATACATTAACCCCTTTGGCTGAGTTGGCATCGTGTCACACGATTTACACTACATTGCATGTTGTCACGTCATTCTGTCAACAGGCAACACGCCCCAATCGCAGTTGCCACCAACCTCCCGCCTCCTTCCTCTGGCCCCGCTAGATCATTTTCCTTTCTTGGCTACCGGGAGTAATTAAGCCACATGCCTCTTTGCCAAGTTGCCTCCTGTCGCAGCTTCAAAAGTAAAGTCGTTGGGCCGCGGCTTTGACGCACTTCTTTTGCTGCCCATTCCTAGATCCAATTAAAATGCCATAAAAATCACTTAAGAGCCTTCGCATTTGACAATCCACTTTAATAAAGACTAGAATGCGACCCCACCGTCTCCCCCTTGTGAGACTCAACCTTGACCCAAGCAGAGGCGGCTGCCAAATGGCGTTGACAATAAATGGGCAACAGCAATCGGCAAACATTGTTGCAAGTCTAGCGCGACGAGAGTGAGATGAGAGCAAGCGCAGAGTCATGCCACGCAAAGGGGCAAGAGCTGCTGGCCAAGGGAAACAAGTTGCGATAACAACAGCAACAGTAACAACAATATCAGCAGCAGCTACAACAACAATCAAAAAAGGGCGCAAAAAAATTATGAAAAATTAATTTCTGCCCGACGGCAGACACTGTGATGTTGGTTTGGGTGGAGCGGGGGGTAAACAAGGGGCAGACAGACACATGGAAAGTGATTCGCAGGGTCAGGGAATTGTTGCTGTTGCTCATATTGTTATTGTTGCTTGCGTTGTTTATGCGCTGCAAACATAACGAAGTGAATCACGAAAATGTTGCCAGATGAGTGTTAAATGTGTTTTAATGCTTTTATGGCAAAAGGAATTAAGTTAACATAACAACAAACGCTGTATGAACATTTAGGGGCACGTTTGCTCTCGGAGTTGCCAGAGTGTTGAAGTAACGAAATTGTTGACAGAAGGAATTGTTTGTCAATGATAATTCTATAGTATTGAAAAAGCAACATGTTTAATGTTAACAAATGCTGCAGTATTTCAGTGGAAACTCTTTCCAATATTACACTACAATGTTACTACATTTATAACGTTTAAAATAAATTTGGTAAATTGTCAATAATATTATTGAAAAGAATTTGATAAATTATGGTTTATATGGAATCGTTTTCCCCACATAATGATGCCGTATTTAATTCAATTAATTAGTTTAATTCTTGATGGATACAGTCTTTTTGCACAAAACACTTTGAACATCGCGAAACAGCTGTCACGCATAAACCCGCCGCTTAAGGGGCCTCGAGGAGAGAAGGAAGAAGACTGAAAATAAAATGCACAGATCACGCTTGAGTTTACCCTTAGTTGGGTTGCTATTGCGCTTTTGTGAGAATGTTTTACAATACATTCCACTGTTGCGGTAACGATGACGATTGCCACCACCACCAGCAACATCACCAGCACCATCCACAACAGCAACAGCAACAACATCAGTGGCAACTTTGGCTGCAGGCATAAGTCCCTGTCCCTGTTCCTGCCCTGCCCCAGCTTCTTGTAACCCTCTCTCTTGTCTGCCGCTGGATATGGGCGCATTCTCCGCGGTCCCTTCGATTTGTTGGTCTGTCATCATGCCTCATCATTGTCAGCCGCCTGGACGACGCGTCGCTTGGTGGATGCCTCCTCAACAACGTTTTCGTTTATGTTGTTGTCGTCGTCAGCATGTGCAACATTTTCATCATCATTATTTTATGTTGCAGGCAAAGGCGAATGTGAACGCGAAGTCAGCTTCTACCTTGCGAACACACTTTTTTCTTTTTATTTATTTTTTGCTCTGACTGTTGTCTTATTTATGCATTATTGAATTTTGTTTATATAGCGACATGTTGCCCCCAAGTTGATGCGTCTGCAGAGGAAGCAGCATTTTGTTGCAGTTGTCGTCGTGCAATTATGATTGAGCTGGTGTGCATTTTTGTTTGCATTGGCAAGGCTTGGAAATGTTTATGGTTTCTAAATATTTACAAGAATAAAGAAAAAAACCCCATACAAAGATGGAGGCTGCAGTTATTGTTGTTGATACACGTATGTATATGCAATTGAGACATCAATGCCAAAGCCAATTGTCACCAGTGACCAAATCACAGCGCAAGTGTCAGGCAAATGTCAATTTCTTGCTGCGAGATCAGCTCAGATCACTGCAGATCATCAACTGGCTGGTTGAGAATTCTCCTCTCTTTCTCTGCTTCAGTCTGCAGTGCAGTCGAGACGTTGATTTTTATTGACAGCTCACAGCGGTTTATTAATGATCGTGCTGGGTTCGGAGAGATTTGCCACAGATACGAAACGGAGAAGCAGCAGAAAGCGGAGGAGAAGAAGTCGTAGATGGCGAAACACGCGATGCAGGCAACAGACATCAATCTGTGAGCATCAGGATCACTCAGCTGTCCTACCTGCCTGTCTGTCTGTCTCTCTGTCTGCATCGTCGTCATGCAAATTCTTGACTTGATTAATTAACCGCACAAATTGCAGCCGGGCAATAATTAATTTAAAAAAAAAATAACAACGAAAAAGAATAAATTTATGAAGCAATGCCAATTTTATTTCGCAGTCGCGTCACGTCTGCCTCTTGGCTGAATGACTAATTAGCCCGTAAATTCTGTAGACAGTCAATAAACGAATAAACGATCAACTAATCGATCTGACAATTAATACAGCATCATGCTGAATCAATTAAGAGTGAAGTCAAGTCAAGTCAAGTTGCGTCGAGTCTACTCTACTCAAAAGAAGTGGAAGTTGGACTATGTGGATGATCAGTTGCATGACTTGACATTTGCTCGAGAACGATTTTTCCTAGAATGGTATTGTGTTTTCGTGCCTCAAAGGCAGACCGACATTTGCATGGGCGTCCTCTGCAGCATTCTCTCGTGAAATAATTTCCCACAAGGTGCGTCACTAATTAAATATTTACTTTGGCTCAAAGGCCACACCCGGCTAACCCAGTTCCAGTTTCCAGTACTGATTTCTATTGCAAATGTTTACAGGAACAATAAAACAACAACAGCAACTACAACAAAAACAAAAACAAAAAGAAATAAAAAATGGAAAATGGAAAAGAATGTAAACAATTCCACGGCGCAACACTCTAAACAAATGTCTGTGCTGTAATTTGAGCCTCGAAAAACAAAAGAGGAAAATATCGTAGAACCGTCTACTGTCACTCAAGCTAGTTCTGGCTTCACTTTGCCTCTTAAAATGTAAATAATGCTAAAAACGAGAAAAACTGGGAGATGGTGATGGCGATGGAGAAGGGGAAGGGGAAGGGGAAAAGAAAATGCCAAAGGGACGGCGACAAGTGACGGCTTATCTTAAATGCATGCCTCATCGAGAGCACAGTCCCCGGTCTCTTGCAGCGTTGCAAAGTGTCTCAGCACTCACTCTGAAGTGATTGGCCTATCGCATTTCCCGCTCTCAAAAGCGCAATAAATTAACTGCGAGTGGAAGAAAAACCCCACCCTGCCCCCCTTACACTCCGAGTGTCATTTGAGAGACTTTAGGAGCCAATCGCGACTACTTCTCGTCTAAAACTAATGAATTTGATGACAAAACTCGTTGAATCTAAAGTCAACAGCGCTACTAGCTTTTTAATTTGGTTTCGCCACTCTACGTGGGCAGTGTCGAAAGTTGCAGTAGTTTCAAATAAACTCAGAGAGAGTTGTTAGAAGTACTACGAGTATGGGACCAAAATCGAATTCACAATCCCCAAATTTATTTTTAAAGCAATTCGTTATAGTGTGGAAAGTAAAATGGAAATCTCCAGTACCAGTTGAATAAAACTGAGATAACTCGGTGAGAAAAATAAATGAATATCATTTTAGATTAATTTAAATTATTAAAAGGTTTTATTTCGTACTCTATCATATTTCAATTATTAGAAAATATTTACAAAATTATTTGATGTTATTCTTTAGTTTCTTTGTATTTTTACAAATATTATTTTTTATCAAAGTACACTTCATGTGAGTAATATTATGTCTAGGTTTTATTTCTTTTTATTTTAATTTGTTCTTGCTTGTGTAATCAGATATTCAATAAATACCTTTTAACGTTATTTATTTATTTTTCTCTTCTAAGCAATAAACCCTCGACAATTTGCTGTCTGCCATCTGCTCAATTCAAATTAAAATGCATTGCAAGTTGAGTCAGTTCATGAAGCTATTCCTGGCCATTTAGCTGCTCCCACAACAACACGAGCACAACAACTGCAGCCAGCAACAATATTTCGTATATAATAACCAAGTTTGAATATTTATGGTAAATGCGATGCCGGCGCAATATCAATATCAAGTTCTTAGCATATTTCAGTGTCTTATCAGGCAGGCGGCAAATGAGTTTAGGCTCTGTCTCAAGTCGCGACTTGCAACTTGCGACTCGCGAGTCTGTGGGCAACATGTTGCAAGAGCAAAGCGTTGCATTGTTGTTGCTGTTGCATAGGTTGACAGTCATTTAGATTTATGGCTGATTGTCTGCGTGGCAGCAGTCGAGCTCGCTGTTGCTGGCATTTTAGCCTTATTTGCACGCAGCGCAGTCCAATTTTGCATGTTGCAAGTTGTTGGCCATTGCCCGTTGATCGTTGTCGTTGCGGTTGTCGTTGCCGTTGTCGTTGTCGCTTACGCAGGTGACTACAAGAAAGCAGCGCCCAGAGCCAGAGCCAGAGCCAAAGCTACAAACTTGTTTTGCTGCAAACATGGCCAATTTGCATGTGTCGCACTCGACGAGGCGGAAGATGGCTTCAACGAGGAGGCAGACACATATAGTACACACAGACAAAGAGCGAGAAATGGTGCCAGAGAGATAGAGGGGGGTAATAGTTGCCAGAGGTCTTAGTCATTGGTATTAGATATCCCAAATGCGATAAACGTTCATGTGCCGCATCTTTTATTGATTTAAATGCCATGGCAATATCGCAGTCTGTGTTGCATCTTTTCATTTTGGCCACAAAACCGCTTGGTTTATGTGTGTGGCTTGGGCCTGGCTAAGAGTCTGGGAAAAGAGATTAGGATTAAGCCGTTTGTCAACTTGTCATAATTGCAGACAGACTCGGCTTCAGTTGCGACGGCGCCGTCGATCGGCTTGTTAGCAAATTATAAACGTTTCTGTCTCTCTCTTTCTCTCTCTCTCTCTCTTTCTACTGGTGCTTGCGACGCCAACGTTGGTGCAACATTGTTGGCGACGCTCTGGACACAAACGATGACTCAAGGCAATTCTTTTGAAATTTTTCATAATTTTCGTGGCGCAGCCAAGCGTAGGCAGCGCCAAATCTCAACTGGCAAGTTGCAAGTGCCGCCGGCAACTTGCCCCCCTTCTTTCTTGCCGTAAACTGCAAATCGCCAAACTTCAACTGCATCAAGTGCAAATATGCAAATCTTCTGGTTTCTCTTGACTGTCATACCAAAAACCTACTCAGATGTTGGCGCATCCACCTGACGCTTTGCGTTTGTTTAATCCTGCCCGGGGAAATGAGTTTCCATCTCAGTGAAATTATGCCTCAAATTGTCTCGACAGATCTCAACTCTGATCAGATTATATTATGCATGAAGATGTGACTAGTCTATAAAAAGTAATGCTAAAAAGGTGACATATATTTGAAACACATATATAATTATTATCTCAACTAATTTCCATTTAATGTGTGTTATTTATTTAATAGAGAAATATAACTTTTGTTCATTACATAAATTTGAAAAAGCTAAACAAACACTTCAAAAGTGATTCATTTACTGTACCGCACAGCTATCAGATCTCAGCTGCTCAAATATGGCATGTGGGCGGTTGGTAATGTAATAAATATATCACAAGTCAAAGATCTGAACAAAATTGCTGCAAGTCAGTTTAGGTCAAACCAAAACCCACACAAAAAACCAAAGCATTCTGGTCTAGCATTCAATCAAGGAAAATGTAGAAAAAAAAGACAAATTAAAAAGAAATTAACTGCTTAGCGATGGGGAAATGTTGAGGGTACTGAATGAAAACGTAACAAATAATTTATGATTATATCTATGAAGACAATGTCCTCTCAAATCCTTGCCGGGAGGACGGAAAGTCTTTCACTGAGTGCAGAGAAAAATAAATTGCAGAGCTTAAGATACTGCCATGCTGGGAACTGTGAATGTGGATGTGAATGTGCATGGGCTGCATGTTGCAAGCTACTCCCGTTATAAGCTAGCATAAATCTAGCTGCCACATCACCTTTCAACTTTGAAAGCAGCTAGCAAAACGCTTCGAGCAGCGAGCGGCGGCAGCAGCAAACAGCACCGCCTTCTCTGCCAAAAAGAAACCCATTTTGGCCGAGCGTTCGTTGCATGCAAAAATGTGGCAAGCAGCAACAACAACAGCTTGAACGCCAACTGCCATAACTTCAACATTTGGGCACCAGCAACAAAAATAACAGAAACAGAAAAAACATACCAAAAGAGACAGAAAAGCGGCTGCGAGTTTGCATTTAACGCGGCTGCCAGGCTTAATTTTTTCCTTATTTTTAATATCGCAAAGCTCAAGAAAAATAGTTGAAAAAGACATGAAAGAAACCCACGGCTATGTAAAGCTGCAACTACAACAAAAGGCGACTCGTTACATTTGCCACACACACACAATTGCAATTGCAATTGCATGCAGCCGGTCCAAGTCCATGTCCATGTCCAGAATCACGTCCATGTCCAGGAAGCAAAACTCTTGCGTATTTGCGTAGGCAAAACTTGGCTCTTGTCTTGCACTCAGTTACACCCTGAGAACTGAAGTGCGTCAACCAAGGGGAACTAACGGGGGAACGGTATTGAGACTCGCTGGCTAGCTCGCTAGTTGTTTTTTCATAATTAATTATTATTTAGCTGCAAAGTACCGCTGGCAGATCAAATAACTCTGAGAGGAAAGCAAAAAGAATATGCGAGCGCTTAATTAAAAGGGAAGCCAATGCTAATAACGACATTTGAATGCCCTAACAGAGTAGAACACTAAATTCTGAACTCAATTTGCTTATGATGCAGATTTGTTCTATTTTGATCTTAGTTTACATTTCGAAAAACTGCATTCAACTGAAAAATTCATTTCAATAGTGTTAAACTTAATTTCAGTGCTTTTTAGCAAACAGATTCTTTGAACTCGTAAAGGCTGCTGCTATAAATACTAACTGTGATCGGTTGGTTCATATAGGTTAACTACATAATATATTAGTTTCAGTATTCCAATAAAGCGTTTCGTCAAACAAATAAACTTTACTGCCAAATCCAAAACAAATTTTCATATTTTATTTATTTATTGAATAATAAACTTGACGTATTTCACTTTTATGAGATTCGTTGAACTAATTCGCTAGCTTTCAACATACAAATGCAAGTGCTATAAAGACTAACTTGTATATAGGAAAAGCATACAGCTTATTTAATGGCCAATTTGCCAAGTTTTCGCTACGAAATTCAAACAGAGCTGGGAATATAAAGCGCTATTAAGCTTAGAGTTATCTATGACGTCTTCAGTTCACCGTAACAGCAGATAGTATTAAAATCCCAACTCCCTTCTCTCTTTTCCTCAGCATTAGCTCAAATAGAGCAATGTGTGTAATCTGTAATGCTTATTAAATGCTTTTTAATGCAACAAGCAAGCTTGCAACACACGCAACAATTTGAATTGGGGATTCCGATTACCGATTTCGAGAATTCTGAATCCCAAAAGCGATTGTGCGCCACGTGAAAACATTTAGCACGCAACAACAACTAGACGAACGATTGGGATGGTGTTGAAGCTGCCACTGATGAGCTGTGTGGGCCATGTGGCAAGTGTTGCACGCGACGCCCGTCGCACGTTGATAATAAATTGTATAAAATTATCTCAACGGCACACGGCAGTCCGGCAGCCAGGCAACCATTCAGTCAGTCAGCTCACCATGCCCCTCTCGTTGTGCACTGAAGGGGTGTTGCTTGGTGGCATGACCAATCGGGTGGTGGGTCAATCGCTGGCTGCTTGTGGCAGCGTGCAACACTTTCAAGAATCAGAATGAGAATCACAACGGCAAAGCGGGTCATAAAAATTATCTGCTGCTAAACGTCGCCCTCAACATGTTGCCCAGGGTTGACACCGAGACGAAAAATGAGCAGCGACAACAGCAACAACGACAACGACAACTCTGACAAACTGCTTATAATGTTACTCTTGGGAGCGCTTTTCCAGCTAGCCTGCACTTTTCCACAAACTGCTTAGCATTGAGTAAGCCAGAGACAGTGAGAGAGATGGAGAGGGAGAGGGAGGCGAGAGAGAATCCCAGCGACAGGCTGCAACTGACGTGCAGTTTGTCTCGAGGGAATTTCATGAGCAATTTTTTGTGCACTTTTTTCTGTCTCTATACTTTGCTATATTGCCTAGTTAAGATTTTGCTGTTATTTGAGAGGCAAAAAAAAGTGTTACAATTGCTGCGGCTCAATTTTCCGAACATTGCCCGTTGGCCTTTTTGTAATTTTCCCGAAAAAGAGTGAGACAACGAAGGAGAGAAAAGAGACTGTCGATTGTTGACTCTGTTATTTTTTTTTTTTGGCAAAGACTGAAGGGAAAAATCTCATGTGCATTATGCGAAATTGGGCTAAGTAGCAGTTAGGTCCGCTTTGGATCAATTCACTTCGTTTTGGGGGCAACCTTTGAGACATGTAAATGAAGTCAAGTGCTGCCGCCGCCACCGCTGCTGCTGTAGGTGCTATTGTTGCAGCTGCAACTGCACCATGTTATTTCAACAAGCACATGATTGTTAACTGTATGCATGGGAAGTAAAAGGGCGAAAGGATCCCGAGGGAGACCCAGGAAGGGATAAGCACTGTTATTGCATTTTTGAGGAATTATGTATTTCCTCATGAAGTAATCAGCTGAACTTGATAGGTTTTGTAAATCATTGTAAATCGTTGTAAAGGGAAATTTTTTTTTAAACATTCTTTAACTTTTTAGAGCAGATCATACAAAGAAATTGTACACAAATATTTTTACTGATTTATATATTGTTAGTATGTGTGAATATACTTAAAATAGAATTGAAATATTTCGATGCATCTAGCAATAAAAACGCACATAAATTCTGGTTGCCGTTAAAACCCATCAAAATGGAAATCAAATTTTGATCTACAGCAAGCAAAAACCAATACAAATTTCTGGTTAATTTTCTCAGAAATATTTCCATTAATTTAACAGCATATTTTTAACCTGGTTAGCAACTCATGTAAAAGTTGCACATTTTTCCGGTTAACCGCAGCAACAAATGGCAGGCAAGTCTACAAATAGTCCAATGATTATCGACTAAGACCAAAGACAATGTCTTTTGAAATTTTCAAGACACACAAAAAGTAACCGCAGCAACCACAAAATACAAACTATTTTATTTTGTTAATGTTGTTTTTTTTTCTATTGTTATTAAGTATGCTTTGATAGTTGGTTTTGGTGTGCACAGCAAATGAATGGAAACTAACGCAATCGGTTTCATAATAATGTGGAAACAGTTGCTTGAATTGAAGGGCAATCACAAATTGGTGAGAAAAATATTCCTTCTAGGGACTATCTAACAATTCTACTGGCATTTCCAACGAAGATCAACCCTCTACCGACAGAAGTAATCTATCACTTTTCGCTTCGTAATATGATCTGTGTAGGGGTCTTACTAGCTGAAATTTGGTACACGGCTGCACTATTAACAAATCTACCCATAATAGATGGAATAGCTATGCCATAGGTATGCCACAAATCACCCCGACGGTAAAAAAATGCGAGAGGAAAAAATAAAGTTGAATTATGCTTATAGACACGACTATAAAGCGGCATTAAAATCCATTAGCAAACGCGCCGCAGTGCCTTAATTTCAGTTCGCTTGTGCGTTCGCTTGTTGTTGTTGCAACTCGTGCCCCCACCAAAAATAGTCAAAGCGAGGCACCAAATGTGGCAACCAGAATGGAAACAACAAATGACACTAATAAATATCAGGAGTGGGAGAGGACGAGGGCGAGTAGAGCTAGGCTAGAGCTGTGCATTTCCACAAAGGATTTGTTGGCCATTAGAGCGCGGAAATAGTTAATCATATTGAGAATTGCGGCAGGGTTGCCCTTCAAAAAGTGGAAAACTATGTGGAGACTTAACTAAAGTCGACGGTCGACAGTCGACACTTACCCTTGAGCGCTGCAACTTGTGTTAATCCATTTAATCCAGCAAACAGCAGCAGCAACTGCTGCAACAAATGCATATAAACTGACAATGGAGGTGACTGACGCATCATCTGTCGCTTGCCACGACTCTTGCCGTTTCCGTGTATTTTTAGCTGCTCAGCCGGCGACGATGGGGCGACATTTTGATTGTTTCTGTGTCGTTGTTTGATCTCACTGCTGACGTCGTCGTTGTTATTTATAATTTTCTCATTTTCAATTTGATATGCGTTAGGATGCATTTTGTCAGAATTCTACTTTCACTTCTTTGGCAAACTGAATAAATACACGTGTGTACGCTCTCGTTTTGATTCACTTGGCACTCATTTGATTTTGCTTCGCCACTAATTCTGCTGCCTTATCTTCGTAAATCTCTTAGAAAATCCTTTTTCTATGCCATGGCGCTATTGCCGGTAGCCGGAACCGTCCGGGCAGCCAATGGTGTTGGCGCTTCGCACGAAACTCGCTCGCTCTTACCGCGCGACCCTCCGACCGATGCTGCAGCGGAAGCCTCGTCTTCTAGTCGCATGCGAATCTGCAGTCCAAAATAACGCGAATTTACCGAACACCGCGATACGAACGAGAATAAAACACACGCACGAACCCGCTCGCACAACCGAAGCGACCGAGAACCAGCAGCAAATTGAATGCGCTTACACAGTGTCGCTGTTAACGCGTGAGTCTCTGTTAACAGGCCACACAATCCACATACTGTCCATAGCAGCGGCGGCTGGCAGTGCATTACTCGAAATGGCACTGTTACGCGTATCGTTGCGCACTCTTCTGACCAACACTTTGCCGCTGTTAAACTTGTTGCATGCTGTGGATGCTAATGTGCTCTCTCTCTCTTATTTGTACGGTAAACTTTGTTTACAATTTGGTTTGTTTTGTTCCATTTGCCAGTCGTTTCAATGCGGCAACAACGAAATGTTGAGCAACATTCAATTGTGGATCGTGGATGGCATCAATGGAATTTGTACAATAATAAGTAAGTTTATTATTTTTAAATCTATTTTGTTTTCACTGGAATTATCTTTTAATTGCGGGGTCTCGTATTTTGTGCACCATTGTTATTTTTATAGCCCATCATTAAAAATGACAATAGATTCGCATAATAATCTCTAGTATGCTCTAGTAATTTGTAATTAATTAGTCGAGATTGAAGTCACCACACTAAATGTGGACTGAGATGTTTATACGTTAGCGGCAAAATTCGATTGTGGAACTTTTGTTTGCTTTCAGTATTGTACTATTTTTCGCTATGCTTTTTTTCTTGGAACTTCAAAATTAATTCGAAGACGCCGACAGCATTTTCTTGATAAACCGCAGTTTACATTTGGCGGGCAAATGTGATTTGACGAAATGTTGTCAACATTTAGATTGCAGAGAGTTTCACGGAAGCGGAAATATGCATATAAACAATATTTGTTTAAAAACAAGCTAACTGAGACTCATTGACGGATTGACATTGGCATGGTATAATAAGATTGTTCTAAATATTTAAACAAATATTTACGGCTAATAAACGAAATCTAATTTAAGCAGTACTAATCAGCAAGAACTTAATAGAAAAGTCTTGTCCATTTCTTGACACCTTTTCGCCCTTTATTTGTTTTAATTTCAATTAATATTTTATTCAGAGGTTCTTCCTGAGACTAGACGCTTTTTGGGGTTTGGTATCTTAACTCATTAAGGCGCCGATTGTGGATATACTTTGGACGTCTGACATATAAAAATGTATTTCTTTTGTTGTATTGTTGCGTTGTTGTGCCGGCTTGTTGTTAGCTCATTGGCAACATGTTGGCTTTGCCTTTTGACCAATCTCCCCCCCTTTGGCTGGGTTCTTAAGTGGCGACCATTTGCTATCTAATCTGAACGAGTGCCGCACTCGCTCTCCAGCTGTTAGCTCATCCATTTCCAAACTGCAATAAACGCCAGGCCAGACAAAGTAGAGAGACAGACAGCGAAGACTGACAAAGTTCGATCGCATTTCATAACAAAATGAGAATGAGAAGCAGAATTAGAATCACTGCGATAGAACCCATAACCATATCCATATCGTCTCGGCTCCGTTAGAAGCCACTAATGAATTTCCCCAAGAAAAAAAAAGAAACCAAAAATCAATTAAATAAACGGGCGAACGATATTCTATTAATTTATCAAAATGCATATCCAAAGAGGCTTTTTATAAATCGCTGCCTAATTTCCTAACGTTTGTTAAATAATCAATAACTTTGTTCTCACTCTCCCGGTCCCACTCATTCGCCTACTCGTTGTAGATAGACCAGGTAGTTATATCTGGAGTGTGAACTCGGTTCATTAATGCAGTTCAAGATACATTTACTCTACCAAGTGTAAAATAAAGGTGTGTATCTTTTAAAAATTGTGCGTGTTGTTCGAACTCGAATTTGGGTTCAGTTTGAGGCACCACCTGCCTGGCTTGCCTCGCAGCAATCCTCAACAATGTGCATTGTCTACAAGAAAGGTCAGAGTGCATACAATGCACGTACATACATGCCTTATTCTCTCTTCGGGACAGGTAAAAATGCGCTCTCAGGTAAACCATATTTCAAATGCTGATAATTGGCCAATTTATAGAGACTCCGTGCGCTGTTGCCGCTCTGCACTGAAGTTTGACAACGCTGCATAACTTGCCCAAATATTGACATGGCTTAGTGCAGGCACTGGGCACATTTAAATGTTTTTGTTAGCCCTAAAATGATATTGTCTGACTGTCTCTCTGTCCCTCATTCGTTAGCTGTCCCTCTCTCTCTCATATTGTCTGTTCGACTGTCATGTCATGTCTGCCCGTGCCATGGCCTAAGCCCATGTTAATGACATGTAAGTTCCGTCTCAATTGCGGATTTACAGCTCCACTTTACTTCACAAATGAAATGACATTTTGATTGCCAGCCAAAAGTTCACTCAGCACTCTACAAATACAATTTGTATTATTATTTGTGTTGCTTCTATACTTTTTTTCTCGGAGATGTTGGCTTTAATTTGACTTTTACTTTCGTTATTAATTTATGGTGCCTGCTAATTTGCCAATCAAAAACACTGAAAAGGCGTTAATAGCAGCTGCGGGCGGTCGAGAAATTGGCTTGAAATCAAGGCATATTAGCTAGTATATGCATTTTGTCTTATTGCAATAATAATACACTATATACAATATTTTTATAAAATAACTTTAATCCACACATATTTAATTAAGATACTTGGTATTTGCAAATGTAAAATATGTTTTCAAATATATTTGTCATTCGAGTTAAAATTTAGTTTTTTATTTAAAAAGTGGATCAAATCTCCTTAAAATGTTTTTTGATCATAAAAAATTATATTATTAAGTCTTAATTTCCTCAACTCTACCAAACATTCAATCAAAAGCGTCTTTAGATTCCCTCATATTTGATATACTTTTTCTGCTCTTTAAGAGCATCTTCACCTTATACTTATCCCCCTAAAAAACACAGCAAACCTTTCGGATCTCCACTTTTTTAATCGTTATCCAAGAATCAGCAAAGGCCAAGCCGACGGCGATCATGGAAAAAGATACACAAAAAAACTGGCTCAAGAGGCTCGCAAATGCGTTTCCGCATTTAGTTCCAGTTGAGCGAGACAAGAGACTGAGATTATTGGTTAAATTTGTGCTGAGATTTTGGGGCTTTGAGGGTTTCAAAAGTAAACAAATTACTTGTACGCATACACTCGAGATAATTGAAATTAGCGGCTGTGACAGGCTGATTGCCTTCTGCGATCCTCCAGGGAAACCTCGCACCACAAGTCTCTGGCCAGCAAACACACACGCATCTCAGACTGAGACTCCAACTGGCCGCCCACTCGCAGACACACAAAGCCAAACCCAAAGCCCAGAGTGAGTGGGTTTTTGGGACATACTAAGGAGGAGGAGACTACAGGCATATCCAGGGGATTCAGGGTCTGTCTCTCTGTCCGTCCATATGTCTGTTTTGTGGCGTTGCATTTGGGATATGCGTAGAGCGCATGCTCATCTAACTCCACAGATTGTATAATGTGTATAGGGATATGATAATGAGCAGGAAATGAGTTGAGTGTGAAATTTATGTACAGGAGTGTTCTCTACTCCTCTCGCTCGCTATCGCTCTTCTTGGCCAAGCGTTTGCCCCTTCTAGTTAGCCAACATGAGTGATGGCTACAATTAAAATTTGGTGTGTGCGTTTGTGTGTTTGGGAAATGAATTATGCGTAAATTATGTACTCCATTGATATATGACACAACAAATCGTGTTTCGATTGGGAAAGACAATGGTTAGTTACTTGTTGGAACCAAGCACAAGACAGCCAAAGAACACAACTCAATCAGCACTCAGCACACCTACGAAAAAAGAGTTAACAACGCAAATAAATTGGGATTATGCATGGTATGACATTCAAGATGTTGACAGGAAATTTTTTAATAAATTTTAATTCAAATAACACATAAATATATCATTTGATATTTTTGAAAGCTTGCATATTAAATCAATATGAATTTAATTAAGAAAAAAAGGATTCAGAGGCCACTAAAGCAGACTGACCAATCAAAACCAGACGAATTCAAGTGACTAGTGAATAGCTTAACAATGTTAATCAACACAATAATAGTTGGTACAAGTCTCCATTTTTGACACAATTCTTCTCCTTATTCCATGCATGGCTTACATATTCAATAATAAACAAAGAAATGCACTGTATATTTTGTTAATTGCACAAAAAAGCTTATTTCAAATTGAATTGTGTGAATGGAAACCTAATACGAGTCACATTTCGACCCGCTGCGCAATACGCAAAGTTACCCACAAAAAGCGACAACAAACAAAGCGTAAATAAATAAATATGTAAAAGAGAAAAAAATGAGTGTTTCGTAATCCGAATGTCACACAATTGAAATATGTAATTAATTATACTGAAAAATACAATTTACAATATACACCAGAGGCGAGTAGACGACACATATAGTCGTATATCTAGATATAGGCTCCATTTGCCCGCCTGCTGTTCGGTTTTGTGCTACCAAAAACAGCTTGCCAAGCTTCGATAGGAATCTAGAAAACTATTTGCCACACAGAAGCATCGATGGAAGAGAGGGATGCGGCAGGGGCTGCTGCAGGGGAGGGGACAGGGTTGGACCACCAGCAGCTGTAGCTCCATAAAAGTGGCGGCCTTTTGTTTGTTGTTATGTTGCTATTGCTCATATTTCGTTTTAATGAATCCACACTCTATGATTATCTAGATTTCGAAACATTTTTTGAGTATGCGTATTTAAATGAGACACTCACCCACGCGATTTGTTGAATAAATGAATGAATGCAAGTTATCAAACGCTGCCGGTGGTCGCTGACTACCGAAAATATTAATTAAAAGCCATAAAACACAAATATTGATAAATAGTTATCAACATTATATTGAATTTAAAGCCCATGAAATTGTAACAAGCTTTGCCAATAATTTATGGGCTATTTTCAATAATTTTCATATACCCTGCAAACAGAGAAGATGACTGCAACATGTGGTCTGAAATTTAAATACTCAAATTTACTTGGAAATTTGAAAAATATTCGATGATGATGAAGCTTTGTTTCAAAGACTTGACATTAATACATAATATAAAGGATGCTACGTTATCTACATTATCTAATTATGGTATTGGATATATATGTTAAGATCCAAAAAAGGTATCATTTAATTCAAAATTTTCTTAATAAAATATAAAATTCATAAAAGAAATTCTTGAGCTTATTAAAATTGATTAATATTATTATGGAATTTTATTAATAATTAAAAAATGACTTTAAAACTAATTCAAGTAGTCGAGAGCTGTCTCCAGGGTATTGCTTTGGTCTGGCCTTACTCTTGCAACTTTTTCTATTTGCCTTTACTTTTTGATCCAATGTAAATATTAATGTTTAATTATGCAACATAATACGAGTTATAAATGAACTAATGCCTTATTGAAATGATGATCTCCCGTGTTTAATCTATGAATGTTTATGCAATGCTTTTCATTTGATAAAGTTGAAAATTTAATTGACTTTTAATTTCATTAGTTTTATTTCCCCTGCGAGTATGTTAATTAGTTATTGCATATTGGATTTATTTTTATGGCCCATTTCAGGTTTAATTTTCAATGTTTATTGGGAATTGTGAATTAGTCAAGGGAAAAAGAATGGAAAAGACTGAAACATGGTTTAACCACATGCTGTGAGAGAATATTGCTATTAAATGTACAAAAAATTAAAGCTAAAATAAAGAATTAATTTCTGTATCAAATGATGGGAAATGTCGATGCTACTGGCTACTGATACAGCCACAGAGGGGCAGGGACACCCGCTTGAACTCAGTTCATTACATTAAGTGCAGTGGAATGATCTGGCAAAGTCCTATAATCACTTAATACCTCGGATGATGGCCGAGCTGTAGAAGCGTAGCCAACAATTTAACAACCATCTATCATTAAATAATTTGTTAAATTTCCAAACTAAAAGCGCCAGAAAGAGTCGCGCTCAAAGACCCTCCAGGGCTTGATCCCTAACACAGTAAACAGCGATAATGGTTATAAGTATGACTGCCAGTTTGGCTATGAGTCTGGTGTGTGTGTACGAATGCGAGTCTGAAGCGTTTTTAATTAGTTGTGCAGTCGATAAAAATGCGCTGAAACTGAAGCGAGCGAACCGAAGCGAAACAAACAATAAAAAAATGAGCAACGAAATGGGACAGAAAGAAAGAGAAAATGGTAGGGAGAATAGAGAGCATGATCTGGCAAAAAGATTCGCACGCAGCACAAAGATCAGGATCGGCATCGGTTGATGGTTTGTACGTGATCGGTTCATAAAACTAAAAGCAGCCATAAACTGATAATTTGAGAATTTATAAATTTAAAACGCAGACAACCAATCGGAGTCAATCGAGACGATCGAAGAGCTGCCTTGAATTGGCAGACAGGAAGCGATGATGTTAGTAATGATGATGACGATGGGTGAGACCGAAGAACAGACGAACAGTCATTCAAACTATTGGATTGTTGAAGGGGCTTCCACGAAGCCTGGGCATGCGCCATAAAAGAGCTTCTAATATTTCAGGACTGAAGGCAGTTCGTGCGTAGAAGGAGGATTTGCTGGGATGAGGGATTGAAGGATTTAGCGTTAGATGCAATGACATTGGCTTACAAATATTCACAGCATATTTTATAAAATAAGTTGTTTAAACTTCGTTGATATTAATTTATCTTATTCAATATTATTTGACTTTTAAAGTTATATAATTTAAATGTCTATAAGAATAAAATATAAATTACAGTTTTATGCCAACATGTATATTTAAATATTGTAATGGTAGTCATGTTACGTAGCACTGAGCATGTTAATTTGGTAACAACTGTAATGGTTTTCATAAAAATGACTGGTACTATTTGGGTAGAGCTTTTTGTCATTAATACTTTTAATGGAAAATGAGAAAAGATAAACAAATACAAATGCATTAAGATTGCTTAAAAAATTAGACTCATCAATTTCCCCATTAAACAATAGCTCAAATAAGTCAATCAAATTGAAATGTTGTTGGGCGATGTCTATGTTACTATAGATATGATAATCAATAGATTTCGTATGCTATTAAATTGATTTTCTTTAATGCTACTACTAGTCTAGAGTTAATCATCTTCGGCTTGCTACATTTTTCTTAGTCGCAGTAATAAAGAGAGTTTTTAATCGTACGCTCAAATCTGTCATTCAGCTAGTGTCATTGGTGTTCAGAAATCATAAATGTAAGCAAAGAGTTCAAAGAGTTTCCAAAGCAAAGAAATGCTTAACAGTCTTAACCCACACGATTGTTTTTTATGCTTTTAAAGTTAATGCGTATTTTTAAAGACGATTTTTTACGCGCATTTAAACATTTTATTTTCAGCCAGCCTGCCTCTCTTTGGTACTTATGGTCTGCTAAAGCGAGAGCAGCAGAGAGAGAGAGATAGAGAGGGATACCTGCTACTGCCAGGTCGTTAAGTTGCCACATCTTTGGGTTTATTTTTACACGCAAGACGAGAGTTTTATAGCTGGTGCACTAATTAAAATATTAAGCAGAAATGCAGTCAACGAAATTCGTGTTAATTTTTATTGAGACTGGCCTCCGTCCCCACTTTTCATCTCTCTTACTCTGTCAAGATGCAATTTGCAATAATTAAGCATTAGCTTGGGAGATCTGGCGATTCATAAATCGCAGAGCCTTAACGGTTTGCCTCTGCACACAACAAAAGTTAGCACAAATCACACATGTGCTGTGCCTGATAAGTCAGGCAGAGTGCGGGGATTGGCTAGAGATACTACTCTGGTTCGGGTCAAGAGCGTCGGTGACCCTCGACGACTATAAAAAATTGAAAATTACCAAAGCAACGAGACAGACAAAACGACAAGAGAAGGCGTCTCAAATCACAGACACTGTCGATGAATGAAGTCAACTGCTGAATGAAGTGGGTACAGTGTGAATTGGGTACAAAGTACGAGGACTAGCAATTCGGTATGGGAATGGAATTGAAATTGGTAAGAAGACCAAAAACAAACCCTTGACTTCTTCTCCTGTGACAATTCAACATTTCTCTGTGCTGTTTGTTGGGCTTGGAATCTTTCAACCGCTTTTCAATCGCAGCGAGGCACAGCGACAATCCAGCGAGGGTTGCCCTGACAGAGGCGTCGATAAAGCCACAGGGGGTCATAAATTCTTGAGCTTCTTGCGTTTTGTTTGCCACCGAGAGATATCAATGAAAAGCCGACAACGTCGCAACGTCTTGCCACATTGTCTCTCCTTAAGTTATCGCCAAAAACGACAACAACAACAATAACTGGAACTACAAAAAAAAACAACAAAAACTTGCAATGTATGAGACAGCTTTTTTGTGCCCTGTTCAGGCCCTGCAACATTTTGAATGCATTATTTACTTAGTTTTTTCTCCGATTCTCTGATTTCTTTTCAATTTTTTTACTCATTTTTTTAGGCAACCATGTGTCATGTTTTGTATGCCAATGGAAATTATCAAGAAATTGTTTTACAGGGTAAATCAAAGGAATGCAGGTCCAAGGGGGGCTCTTCAGAGCACAATATGGTGAATTCCCTGCAAATCATCGACGAATCTATTAAATAATTTGATTATATTAACATATTTTTATTCGTAAAAAGACGGCATGAAAATTATCATTACTTAAAACATTTTAGTATTACACTTTTGAAATAACTATTTTGTTTTCAAAAGCTTATTTTCGAATAATAAGTCCCTATACACACATTCATTGTTTCTTAAATAAATTGTAAAGTGCAGGGCATCTCTGACTACATCATTGGCAGTCTTTTGATTTTAATTTTCTTGATTCTGTTGTTGTTGGTCTCGCTGCTATCGCATACGATTTAGTGTCGTCTTTGCTGCTTATCTGTGGTTTGCTTTCTTTCACCAGCCACAAACGGCAACTCTTCACTCGGAGTTTTGGGTACGAGTTGAAGACGAGGGTACTGGGGAAAGGGAACTGGGGTTTCTGGACATGCATAGCACTCTCAGCGCATGTGTCATCGGCGTTAAGTGCCACGGCAAAGAGTTAATCTCGTCGATAATTATAATTTATGGCTCATTGTGTGTTCACCTACCTCAAAACACAAGTACGACTTTGCATTATAGACGGACTTTACTTCAAACATGCAGTAATCGAGCATTCTGTCCGATTCTCCCTATTGTTATTGTTATTGTGTTTTTTGTGCTTCATCATAATCACAGTTTTAATTGGGGTTTGGCCCGAAACAACGCAAAAAACGCATCACTTTTTGAGTTGTTGTCGCTGATGTTGTTGTCGTTCTTGTTGTTGCCTCTGCTGTTGTTCATAATGTCAAACTGACAATATTTATGATACAGATTGCTCATTGTCATTGATCATTGTCTGTATGATCATAAACCATAAGCGAATGCGATATCTCTATGTGAATACCCTGTGCTCTTTAAGGAAATGGGTAAGGATAGAAATCAATGAAATGAGTAATGCTTGTATAGTAAAAGTGAAGCAAATAATAGATAACTGTGTGTTTAAATCAAATGCTGATTGAACTATATTTGTAGATCAATGTTTATAGAGGAAATTTACAATTGAAGCAATTTTTTTAAATACTTTTATTTTCATGCTGATGCGAGTAGCCTCATATAATGCTAAAAAATATTATTAACAACTTTTCTTGTTTGAATTGAACATACTCAAGAACTCATCCTAGGGTATGTGGGCCTCTCATATTGTAAACATAAGCCGTAATTGCTTTCGACATATGTTTGTGTGTGTCTTGCGGGTTTTACGTTAAGCCCAATTATGTCAATCAGAGCCAATGGCTACCGTTTTCACTTTCACCTACTTAGATACGACTCAAAGTGGGAGCTGCCGTAGAGGGGGAGTCGAAAGGAGGAATATGAGTGGAAGCGTGGTCGGACCAATGATATCTGTATCGTAATTTATCATATTGATAAGGAAAATGTTGTGATGTCAAAGCGGCTTTTGATTTACCTTCCCCGCCTACAGCCTTGACTAGCTACCAGATAACAATTCCAGTTCCACTTTCAATTCCAGTTGCATTTTCAGCTGCCGTTTGCAGTTCCAGTTGCAGTTGCTCTTCAAGTTGTGTGTGATCATAGCCGCTGCGTTTAATCTTGGCCACATTCAAGTTAATCTACGCGATAAATACCGATGAAAAGGCCAAGAAGCAGACACAGATGCAGTAAGAGGCAGAGAGAGATAGAATGATAAAGTCAAAACAAATGTGCAGACATTTTCAGGCAGCTTCAATCATAATTCATCAGCTTGCGAGTCGAAAGGAGACGAGACTAGGCAAAATGATTCTATTTAGAGGCCACATCATCATCATCAGCAACCGCTGCTCGAAGCACTTAATCATGCGAAGGCACCGCAGATTAACTCATTACTTAACACTTTTGCTCCCATCTCCGCCGACTGTAGAGAGGATCTGTTGGCTGACGAATACTGCAGATAATTGTGTGGCCACAGCTAAAATCCGGCTGTGTTGCCCCTCACTCACACGGTGTGGAAGGGGAGGGAGGGGGGGGTGACGCGACAGCTAATGCGCGGGGGCGTGCCATTGAATTTTTGAGGCGAAAATGTTTCAAAAATGTTTCAAAATTGATGCGCACCTTCTGCCACCTTCCGCAGTGACAGAGAGCGACATGAGCGTGCCCTGCCCCTCCCCTGTCCCAACCCCAGCCCCGCACACTCCTCTGCATTCACTTATTTCCTTCACCTTCCCCCCGCACGGCACTTAATGACTCGGCGACGTTTTGTAGCTTTCGGGCTGGCGCATTAACATTCCTCACTTGTTGTCGTGGTTGTAGTTGTTGTTGTTGTTTTCTGTTGTTGCTATTGCGGGTGTTTCCTTGCTACACGCCACACACCCATAAGATGTAAGTTCGTTCATACTACTTAATCCACTCTAAAGATCGTCCCCAAAGGAATACAACTGAGTATCATTTACGATAAGTCGCATGTGCTACAAAATGTTCAAAAACATCCAATTCTCGAATATTAATAAATACTGCCGATATGTTGAAAATGTTGCATGTTTTGCGAAAGGAAGTTGTTTTTTGTGTTGGCAAAAGTTGCACATTTGACAGAGAAATATTATTAACAAGTGCTGAATGCATTTTAAATCAGAAACTTACTCTAGCATAGTAGTGAATAAATGTATTTATTGAAGCAATAAGAAAAACATGAATTATTAATTAACAATAAATATATAAATATATACGTATGTATATACTCTTACAAAGAAGAGAGAGTACCAGTTCTTCCGCCCACATTACTTGAAATAAAACACTCTATCTAATTGCATTTTAATTTTATGAACTGTACAAATTGTTATTAGTAGTTTTCTAAAAAATGCCTAAGCTGTTTATAGCTGGAACACGCCTTCTATAAAGCTACTTTACATTTTATCTTCAACTCGTATGTGGGTTTTCTTTTGAAGAAAAACTATTTTGCTTTGGCACATCTTAAATAAACGACAGCCATCAAGAAATTTGTTATGTGTGTCAGTGGGAAATTTATGTTATTGCTGAACGAATTTACAGCAATAATTAAATAAAAGAGACACATGCATAGAGCATTGAGCGGCATAAAATGTATCTGTATCTGACAGACGTCAAACTCGAAATGCGTGCATAAAAACGGAGAAATCACAGACTCTCTGGACAGACAGACAGATAGATAGACAGACAGCCAAAGAGGCCAGTTGGAAGGACAGACAAAACGGTGGGAAAAGTCGAGTGGCAATTTCAATGTGTTTGATTTTCACCCCCCGCTCACCTCTCCTCTCTTTACACACTCGCTCATCAGCTTTGGGATTGGCATACCCATAACCAATTATTTACCAACACTCGTCGTCCACATTGTCGTGTCCTGCACATCCTGCGCATAGCTGCACAATCGGAAAATGTGAAAATCGGAAATGCAGTCAATGCATTCAAGATGTGCCGTTAGCAACCCCTCAATCGGTCCTCGTTCTCGACCATTTCATGTAATTATGGACATTTTCGCAACTATTGTGTTTCAACAATTTAATGGTGCTCTCTACCTGAGCCAGCGAAATATATCTGAAATCATTTTAATTGCTGAAATACGCAGCAAAAACGCTACAAATATAATGGAAATTTCCATTTTGTGGTCATCTATCTGAATTTCGCAACAACAGCAATATATCAGACTACAGACGTTTCCCATTTCGATGTTGTAGTCTAGCAAATGACTCGCTTTAAGCACACAAATCCCCAATAAATTCCACCGCAGTATCAAGGGAACAATCATAATAAAATTCCTTAAGCTTAAGCTTAAAGAACCCTTTAAAAACGATGGACCATCATTTATAATCCTTTAATAGGCGTCCAAAAGGCATAAAATCAAACAATGCAACTGATAAATTCCCAATCATTTCTTTTGGGTTGCCCCATTGTTGCAGCCAGCACTTGAAGTTGTTGCTGCTGTTGTCATTTTTGTTGTTATTGTTGCAGTTGTTGCTAGAGAAAATGTCAATGAGGCCAGAAAAGCACAATACATTTATATACCCGTCACCCATAGGGTGGAAGGGTACTAAAATTTAGTGGAAACCGAAAATGTATGTATCACGCAGAAGAGATAGACGTTTCCGACGTTGCCTGTATGAACACCTGGATCTCAGGGCCTTTACGACAGAGGTATCGCAAAGTCGAGCAGACTCGACTGTAGCTCTCCTACTGGTTAAAGTAAAGAATGTGCGGGCTGCTAAAGTGACATCTGAAATGGGTATGTGTAGAGTGGAAGAGAGAGGAATTATGAGAAAATGAATTTGCATGTGGATCTAAGAACAGAATGAAGTACAATTCACAAGCCATTTAAAATATTTAATTAGAGTTGTACTCAATTAAAGCGTTTATTTGTAGAGCCAGTATAAGTTGAGGGTCTCATCGCCAATTTATTTAGAAAATACCTTTGCCCACTAATATTAAAATATTACTAATATATAATAACTTGGGAATAAAATATAATATTACTTCATATATATATAAAAGGATTTAAAATTTGTGCAACTTGTACATAACACTCTGATATCAAAGATGGTTCATTTTGAATATATTAATACAGTTCAGGTCTGACTGCATTTTAAAGTATTTATTAAATTCTTAAAAGAAATTGTAAAATGAATGGAACTTAGGAAATATCAATCATTTTTTTCCATAAGAACAGCACTCACAAATGATTAAATGTTATCCTCCTCGGGCGCCAAAGAATTTTTTGTTTTTATATATTGTATTATGTAATTTCGTTGTCGTTGTCTTCTTATTTACATTCACATTCGATTTGCCATCAATATGCGAGAAAGACAAACAATTGTAAATAGAAACACAGAATTTGAGAGTGTCTTTGTCTGGACAGGCGAAGAAAGCAATGCATATGATTAATTGCTGGTTGAGTTCTAAGTGTGACAGCAACAACAAACGAGCATTCTTTATGCTGCATGCTCCGACCCGCCCCTCCTGGGCTTTAGACCCAAAAATAACATCAAAGCAAACAAAGGCCACTGAAAAATATGAAGTGCAAACTGCGACGATGTACCCAAGGAGGATGCAACAACCACAACAAAAGCAGCAACAACAAGGCAAACATCACAACCCAGATGGAAATCTTGGCGACAGTTGAAAAGTTGAACAAATGTTGTTGTAGTACAGCATGGGGGAAGCTGAAGGGAAGGGGCAACTTGTTTCAGTTTTGGGGTCTGACTGTCGCCTGTCGCCGCTGACAGCCGCCGAGACGTTTCGCTTCCTACTCGACTGCCAAATTCCGATGTCGATGGCAGAGCATGCAAATTGCATTGAGAGATTGTGGAACGGGTGGAGTATGGGGGGCGGGTATCGGGGTAGAGTCATTGGGACGCACAAATCGAGTTGTCGTAAAATTAGCACTTAATGCTTTAATTAATTACGTCGACGTGCGTTGGGCCTGGCATCAAGTTGTTGCTGTTGTTGCTGCCTCGCCGTTTAATGCATTTCGCATTTATTTATGGCCAGTGCATGCGCGTAATTCAACTCCTCCGTTGACTCCTCTTCGAGATTGTCTCATGTTTGGCAACGTCAAGTGTCAAGCCATTTCACCATTTCAGAGAGAAAGAAATTCATTGGCATTCCTCGGACACGTTTCACACTTTCACAGGAGGCAGGTACGTGCCTCTCCTCTCTTCGACTGCCTTCCCGCCCTCCCCTTGCATTGTCAGCATTTCATGAATGAGTTTTTGCCTGGTGTACCTGAGCGTACGTTGCATCCATCCGTTAACAACGACAATTCGTTGCACAACATCTCATCTTATTGCCTAAAGACCCAGAGCGAATCCAAGTATCTTTTTTATCTGTCTATGTCTAGCTACAGGTCTCGTCCCAAGGAGTTGATTATCAAGGTCTTTCTGTTGCCTCAGTTGCATTTTGGCTGACTCGCCAGTTGGCCATAAGAATTACGATTATTGCACTGCATCCCTTTTTAGTTTACAGTTATTTACTTATTGATTTATGTGCAACTTTACTAACGTATCTGAAAAATGCAACAACTGTCTGATCCGTGCATTGATCTTTTGCAGTTTCAGCTGAAGAAATGCATAAAAACACAGCTACTTGAACAGTTTCAGAAAACACATTAAAGTGTATACAGATTAACATAAATTAGAGCATGTAAATATAGATATCGTATATTGAAAAATTCTAAGGAAATTGTACAATAAAAAAGATACTCCACTTTAAGGTACTATTGCAACATGTGCAGTTTAGATAAAAATACAGTATTTTTGTGTAATGAAGGCTTTGATATATGTGACGAATGAAATAAAATAACTTAAATACATTCATACTAGTGGTGTCAATTTAAGTAAATAAAACTAAAAATGCATTTAAAAGTATGGAGATATAATCCGTTGAGAATTATTCATGTATTAGGAAAAGGACTGAGAATAATACAATAATAGAGAAAAGCACACATTTATTAAAACTTTGTCTGTCTATCCATTTGCGTCTTTAAATATAGTTCAAGTTGAAGATAGAATAATCGGCGCAGTCACATGGAAACCGCTGACAATAATCGCTGATTAACATTTGGATAATCGCCTATTCAAAATCAGTTCGTTGGATTCAACAAATCCGGCATAGGCTATTAAACGAAGTTTAAGGCAGGCCCCAACCAAAGGCCACTGCATACTCGTATGAGATACAATTGTATCTTGGGCGGCTATCAGCGCAATTGTCAGATGATTAATTAAGCAAATAATGCGCATCAGAAGCCACAGGCACAATACAATAGCCGCCAATAACACCTTGAATGTGCCACGCCCCACATGCGAGGAATGGTATGAATAAATGAATGAATAAATGAATGACTGCATGAATAATTGATAGAGCCGCAAAACATATGGCAATAGCTTGAAATGTACACTCATCTCTTGCTCGTCTTATCGCCCTGACTCCAACCTAAGACGACATTAACAATGTTATTGTTGTATGTTTTTGGTTGTTGTTGCTGTCTGTCTGCGTGCCTGGCCTGTGATTCATTTTGTGTGGTATAGAATTTATACAAGTTATCTGTGAGTCGGGATTAGCCGGACTTGTGTCCAGACTGAGAACGCACCCACAAAATCCTTTTCGGCCACTTGACTCATTAGGCGCGCATTGATACCGATGGGGCAAAGGCCTGCATCATCATCATCAGTACTACTATCATCATTATTGTCATCGGAAGCATCTTCTGCTGGTCGCATGATTTGCATTAATTTGGCGAAATGCTGTCGATGAACGGACGCGTCCGATAAGCGCTGACATGGCCAGATCCGATCCGATCCGTTGGCCATTAATTAGCCCACGCCATGACGGCGCATAATAAATTACCAATTCATTTGAGCTTTCGCATGCTCTCGTTCTCGCTGTTGTCTCATCTGATTTGCTTTCGCTGTGGCCACAACGCCTTAACCATCAGACATCAGCCAACAGACCACAGACCTCAGACCTCCGATCTGGCCATGTCCAACAAGTAAACTGCATTTCACACCAACACAGCTTCAAGTTTTGTTAGTGATGCTGCAAAATTTGTGTTGGCACAGATACTTTTATTGGCACTCGCTGATTGAAATGTATTTGAAAGTGTTTTAGTTGGAACTCAGTATGATAATAAACTAAAAATACGCTCATTAAGTCAATCATTTGTGGGCTGACTGAAAGCTGTGGCTTACTAATGAGACAATCTATCAAAATAATGAGAGAGTGATCTGTGTACGACATTAATTAAAAGTATTGTTTGAAAAAAATTGTTAGAAGCTGAAACATAATTGAATTAAATATGAAAATCTATTTGAAACTACAATAATAACTAATTTAAGAATAAGAATAGCTACAGAATGAATGTAAATTATGGCGAGTTCATTCAGCGGTTTTTTAATTTCTTCATTGGAAACACAAGTCCTTAAGTATATCAAGCTATCAAACTATATCTGACACTATTTTGAATGTTTATTTGCTTATCAAATTGGATCTGCTTGTCTGTCGTTTTGTATCTCACATTTTCTCCAGCTCAAAGAACCTCAATCCAAAACAGATTTTGTAGCTCAAAACAAAAAAGTTTCAGTAGAAAAACGCAAAGTTCTTGTCAAGTCAATTGATTGCGTTAGCATTGACAGACTTATTGGGCGTATCGGTATCAAAAGCAACAGAACCAACAACAACAATGCCTGTGTGGTCCCACTGTGTGTATGCAAATGAGCACACACGCACACACACATTCACACACTCATACACAGTGCACAGTGTATACACATTCGAAAGATACAGCACGCTCAGCCGAAATTTAATTTATGCGCCGGCAATTAAACATGCATCATTTACAGTCGCATCGGCTGCTGCGGCGTCGCCATCAGTGGAGGCGGCAGCAACGACACATGCGGCAGACGGATCCACAGATCTGTCAACACTGAGTTAGGGGTAATGTAACGGAAACCCGACGCGACATGCTCGTGGCAGCTTCTTGACACTGTCCAAACCCATCATTTGTCAATATTAACTTTAATTAGCAAAATTTTTTGGTCTCAGCCTACCATATAAATATACAAAACTATATTCCAGCGTACATATGTATGTGCATATATACATATGAAATACTATATGGATGGAGTATATAACAAGTTGTTATTGTTGCTCCCGTTACAATTTATTGTATTAAATTCCACTGCATACAGCGCCCAATTTGCTCAGCTTCCTCATTATTACTCGTATTGTGGGCGGCCGCAAAGATCGTTTATTTTCATTTCGATTTGCAGACAGAATTTGTAAACTCAAGAGATTTATTAACTTACAAATTTGCTGCGTAATAAAGTGGAAAAACTAATTGATAAAGCTTTGGAGTTGAGGCAAGAGCTGGGTTCGGCAACACTTATTTGCATCTTGTTAATATGGAAAACATTGAAAAGTACTGATTATAAAGGAACAATGAAATATATTAAGTAATATCATATTCAACCCCTTGGCAGTTCTTTTGTTAAAAATTATTTACTCGCTATGTTAAATAGAAACTAAACGATTGTACTCGTAGTATAATATTTGACCAATTTTCTTACTCTTTCCAGATGTGAAACCTTTCAAAAACTATTTTTAATTGCCGTAGAATTTGAAGCATCGATAAAAAGTTGTTCTCAAAGTCGTGGATCCAAACATAAAAATCATGATCGATTGCCTAACTAAAAAGCAGCACAGCGAATCGCGTAGCGCATACGCCCCATTAACCCTTTCAACAAAATGCATAAATTTCATTTTTCATGCCTATGTTGTTTTATGTGTCAGAGACACCAACTGAAAACAGAAACACAAACAGAACAAGAACATAATAAGACAATGAGAGTGCTAGACTTGAGCATACCCTCTCAATAGATATTAATCACTGTTTGTTGTAAGTGGATTTATGCTATTTATGCTCTATGATAGACGCCTTTATTTATAACCTTCGCGAAATAAAAATATGTTAATTATGGAAATAATACCCCTTTTACAAACAATAATCTTTGCAGGGTATTCAAAAAAACAGCAACATCTTTTATGACTATAGCAAGCTTAAAAAAGGCATTTGCAATTGACACTCGAATGCATTTTTAATTGTTGTTTTAGTATTTTGCCAAATTATCACATCATTTATCCTGTGCCGGACGTGAGGCACTTCAAAGGCCGCTCGGGAACTGTGCTAATGTGTTTGCTATTGGGTGATCGGCTGTAGCATATATCATAAATACCAAATGCATTTGAAGGGAGCGCCGCACACTTGAGGCCAATACTAAATATGAAATTTGAAATCGAAAAGAAAATATTTTTACTCGACAACATTTGCCAAGTGGGTGGCAACTGAATTAATTTGCGGCCTCTTCAACCATTTTCCCCCACTTCTTGCTGCGTTTCATCAATTTTCTTTCTTCTCATCGTTGTTGTTGTTTTTAATGTTTGCGTGTCGAGCAGACGCAAAATAAATAAACTTTAAGTACTTTTCGAAATTGCTGTTGGCCGTTGTGTAATCTTAAGTAGTGCGCCATGCACTCAGCCAGCACTCACTCACACACGCACACTCACTTGCTTCACACACATTCACATTCATATTCACTTTCAGAGAGACAGCGCAGCATGTTGACATATTAATGCAATTAGTTTAGGGCGCACTTCGTGCTAATTTTATAGTCCCACTCTTTGCCGTATTTACATAATTCATATTTGTGTCGCCGCGATGTAAACTCCCCCTCTAAAACTCCTTTGACAACCCTCTGCAGTTGTCACGCACTGCAACCGATAAGGGGGAAGAGAGGCAGTGCAGCAGCATCGACAGCTGTTTGTGCACTCAAATTTACGAGCTTCGATTCAAATTGTTGCATCACACTGACATTGTTAATGAAAACAAAATAGCATTAAAACTACTGAAAAAAGCTTGCCATAGTTTCCATTTGGGAGTGTGCTTAAGTTTTTCAAAGCAAGAGTTTCCAAAGATTTCTCACTTCTGTTTGAATTTTGTGCTTGTTCTCAATTGAACATGGTCATAAAACTGCTTCTAAAGTTTTACTCTTTGGAGTAAAGTTATGTCTGTATTAAATCGAATGAGATTGACTTTAAATGGGTTTTGCAGCAAAATTGATCATTAAACTTAATATTATAATAAAAAGAATATTACAATAAATGTAAATATTAAAATTGGGATGTTTAATAAAATTTAAAATTCGATATCTCAAATGGTAATTTCTATTTTGATAACAATTTGTTAACAAGCATAATAAATTGGAATGCACATCAGATTTTAGACTTTGGCATTTGTGGTAATAGCTCGTCTTCTAATACTCTTTAGATCTTTGCAAATAATTTACTACCTTCTTCAAATACTTCACATATTTAAAATACTCTACAAACAATACTATTTTTAATTTAGAATGAAAGCAGTTTAACATATGATCTAACGGTTTGCTTGAAATCAAATTACAGCAAAGGTTACAGTAAATTTCATGATTCTTTACCTATTGAAAGTGTACCAACTGCTATTGTTTTGCTAAACACAATTTACACAATTCTGCGCTGCAATTATCCTGCGCAGTTTGTTATTTTTTGATTAAGAACCCCTCTCCGGCCGATCATGCCAACTCTCCCCCTCTTTTTGCACCTTTTGGACCGCCGTGCCAAACCAAATTACATGGCAACCAACAAAGGCCCGAACCAAGTTTAGCTGTAATTTATGAGAGCAGCACATAAAAAATGAAAGTACAAAAAAAAAATGAGGAGGAACAATAAAAACCAAGTACAAATGGGATACGCCATACGCAATGCCAGCCCATTTCCGTTGCGCAGAAGGCTAATCAACATTTCTAACCCCGAGATGAACTGAACCACCCGGAGAGAGGACTCTTCACATCCTCACTCATCTCATTTCATTTGGATTTAAACTCGTATTCATATATCGTGCTGTGCGCCGGGTTGTAATCCCAGCTGTAAATATGCCGCGGATCCCGCACGGTGCACCGCGTGGATCAATCTTAAATCATGTTTCTATTTATGTTGTCACAAGAGATTTGCGTTTTTTTGGACCAGTTCCTGGAGACTGTTCGCTTGAGCTTAGCCTCAAGAAGAAGTGTGGCTAAGCTGGCTTAAGCGCAACACGAGTCAACCCTCCCGCCCGCTGCATCCCTCGATATCATTCAGGTTCTCTTCCGGTTCTCAAGGGTTGTTCGCTATTTTTTATAGCCTCGTGAGTCCATCGATCATCTATTTTAATTAGCAACAGCGTGTCGATGGCGTTCACAAACTATCAATTTCACTTGGACACCCTTCGGTAAATGCTATTTACATAAGTCCAAATGACATGTGACGAATCTGAAGTGCAATTCTAGTTTCAGTTTCACTTACGAGTACAGCATACCTCTCTCAGTCTCTAACGGCCTCTCTGTACCGCTCTCGAAGTGGGCGTGGTCACACATACTTGGAGACAGTGAAAGATACTTAGCTATGGATATGGTTTATCATTGTTGACGATGTTGTGACTCCACCAACCCTGAAAGTCTCGGGACAGCTGTGAACTGCAGTTGATAAATGTGCAGCCAATGGAACAGAGCAATAACTAAGAGCATCGAGGGCACACTCTTAATCTCAACCTCTGACAAAAGACAAGGCATTCACAGGAAGCGGCTGATGATGTTAACAACTATTTAGTACTCTCTGTAAGGGCATTTTGATTAAATAAAAAGGGTTGACATTCCTGAGCACATGCAGCAACATATTATCTAATATTCAACAATGTTGGTCATCAATACAAGCAATACGTATCACATAAATTAAAACATCGATTTTTTAACTAAATCAAATTGCATAATTTAGTTTAATTATTTTAGAGAATTTTGTTTAAAGCAATCAAATTTAAACTAAATAGTTTTCGTTTATAGTATAATACATTTCAGCTTTCTCTGTCCAAATTATTCATTCATTTTAGTTTAATGCAAAGATAGGGTATCTGGGAGTCACTTTCTTGAACTTCACTGCCCTCACTTCCAGGTAACTTCTGCAGATGATTCATCCCATCGCTCAACGCACATTTCATCATTGTTTATTTGTACTTTTGTTGTACGAAAAGGTGCTCAAAGGATTAGCCTGTCATAGCTTCAAGTTCCAGGCGATGAGTATTCAATTTTGATGAGTCTGTTCTCCTTCAGTCGCCTGCTTGATATTTTTTGATATCTTGGTTTTATAAGTAATTATTGAACGTATTGTTGGGTCGTTCAATGGTTTTTGAATGGGTTTTCAATTAATTTGTATTACATTTTGGTTGTGTGGGTAACCGGAGTGTTGTTTTGTTTCGCATCTTTCATCTGCCCCCTTTCCACCCACCACACTCTGTAGTCTCAGACACTCTCTTTGGTCTGCTGTTAGACTCCTGTTGCTGCTGCTGTTATTGCATTTTGTAAAGTAAACATGCCAAGTGCTGCTGTCGCCCAGTGCCACCCACAAATTACACACACAGACACAAGCACTGATGCAGACACACACAGCTGCAGATTATGCAAATATTTACTTTGCGTTGATGAGGCTGATGAACAGGACACCGCAGTCGCAGTCGCAGTCGCAGCCAATGACGATAGCGATGGCGATGGCGATGCCGATGCCAATGCCGTTGTTGCCATTTCAGGCAATGTGTCCATTGATGAAGCCACTCGGCACAAAGGGGGTAAAACGCAAAAAGTGCTGCACAAATAATGTCATACGGTTGCCTCATTTGCTTTGCCAACTACCCCAACTGCCCTACTCCCCCTCAACACACACATGGCAGATCTCACATCTCAGTCAATCCGCAGCTGTCCGCTGGCAACCCCTTGGCAACCTGCTGACTGCGTTTTTTATACCCTTTAAGCAAAGAACATCATTCAAGGAAGTCTGCCTTTAATCAACTGGCTTATGCCAACAAAAGTGTATATTTATAGTCTTACAGTCTACAGTCTTAAATATGTCGCATATTTCTATTAAATATTTATAATTTAATTAAGTTATGACAAATATTATAATTGTTTTAAGACTTTTTTCTCCATTTTCCATCAAATTATTAGAGATTTTTCTGAAATATAATTTTGGTTATGGACATTATGCTATAGGAGACAGTTCTCTCTTACAGATATAAGAGATATTTGTGAAACATAATTTCAGTTATGGACATTATGCTCTAGGAGACACACAACGTTTAATAAAATAGTATAATAATGTTATTGATTATGCAGACTGTCGCAGCCATTCTATTCTTTTAATCCTCTCTGACAGATCATTAGAAAGATTATGTAATAACATTTTCCATGTAATGTACTACTTTCTACTAGATATCTAGCGGTCGAGCATTTTCATCATCTTAATGCATATTCTATTCAATGTAACTGACATTTTTTCTATTCCTTTGCAGTTTCTCAAACTGCTGTTAGCATAAATTTCAAAATTAAAATCGCAACGGCGACATATGCGCGCGGGTGTGCCCGTTTGTTTAAAATGGGAGGAGGGGGAGGATGAGGGGCTACTGCCAAGGGGTTGCTAGAGGGGGTTGCGCTCTCAAAAAGTAATTATTTCAAGCAAAAGACGGCGCCAGGGGTTTTTGTATCTTTGTGCCACAAGCTCGACTCGACTGCTACTGCTTTTGTTGCAGCTGTCACTTCACTTTGACATTTCACCAGGCATTAACTCGCTCACTCGCGCTCTCACTCTCTCTCTCTCTCTCTCTCTCTATCACTTACATCCCTCTTAGTTCAAGCAACAACAATGCGTGTTTACATGCGCAATAATTATAAAATTTACGTTTGTTTTGTTGTAATTGTTAAATAAATCAATGTCACGGCGCTTTTCCCAAACTGCATTGTTCAACTACACTCACAGCTCGTCGCACACCTCTGCTGCAGTCTCTACCCTTGCCCAGTACTTCCCTGGAGGGGTTTGACTACTTTGCGTCTTTTTTGTTTCGATTTAATTGCTTGTTAAAGGCAAATTGTGCAGCCAATGCACGTTGAGTTAATGATCCAGGAATGTGCTGACTTGCAATGGCCTGTAAAGTGCCCCCGAGAGGGATGGAGTGCAGAGGAGGGCTGGCTCAAGCATAATCGAGAAGTTGGCTTGAAATTTGATTTTACTGCAAGTCGAAAGCAGCTTCAATATATTTGGGATTGGCAATGGGATGGTTTGTCATGGTAGCATTTTGTAAGCTCCAATTGCTTGCCTTAGGCTTGGTCTCAGTTTAATATGCAAGTGTGGCAAAAGCATTGTGCATTTTTGGCTTTTCTCTAATTAAAATGCACTTTCCCAGCTAAACGAGAGAAATATTTCATTTCAAAAGTTGCAATTCGAGCTCATAATTGAGCTGAAGAATATATTTACATATACAAAATGTTAACCGCATGTTTTATGCACTGCTCAATGAGCCTAAAAGCACACTCAAGCAATTAAAGAAAAATAAATATTATGGAACTTGACAGTCTAGATATTATTTCATTTATTAAAGACATTTTTTAGCGAAGTTAAACCTTTTACAAGAGCATTTTAAATTCGCCATTAACGAGTATATTTTACAGCTTTGCTTTCTCATTTGTTGCATAGGCAAAAATCTAGTCATACACAATCAATTTGATGTCAAATTTTTCGGACCACAACAATAGAAATGTGGCTTCATTAAATATGAAATTCAAACTAAAAGGAATTGCAGATTGCACTCCCAACAAGCGCTTTTGGCAACCAATGAGGTAAGGAAGCAGCAATGTTCGGACTGGGACAACATCCTTGCGAGTTAGTATGACTTGTATTTGGGCCGACACCCTTCCTTACGACTCGACAGACAATTTACAATTTTTGCAATTGCAGGACTTGCAAAAAAAGAATGTGAACCACAGTCAAAGCGGCGACAGATACAAAGACAGAGCTACAGATACAGATACAGCTACAGCTGCAACTATAGATGCAGTTGGAGATACATACACTTGAAGTATTAAATAATTTGGTGCCATTGTGTTGACACCACTACTGAGAAATTCAACTAGAACTGCTGTGTGTGTCTCTGTATATGTTTAAATTATTTCTTCATTTTGTAAAAAAGGACAAGAAACTAGCACAAGACAGTAATGGTCTCGCAATATTCTAATAAGTCCAATCGAAGGGTATTCAAAGTTATCTGTAATTTGAGCAAAATTAGAAAAATGTCTCTAAGAAGAAATATTTGAACAAATGTTCTTAAGCAATGAATTTAATTTTTTTGAGACAGTTATTTTAAGCGGAAGTAATTAAAATAGAATTATTGAAAAATGTCTTAAATAACAAATATTTTAAGTGCTGAATGAAAAGCTTTAATGAAAACAAAAAATTTTTATTAATATTGAAATTTTTCAGTTTACTAAATTTGATTGTTATTAAGTAATGGAATGAAATGTAATAAAAACTGCTGTTCAAATTTACTTATGTATCCAAATTAGTAATTAAACTTCGAAATATTTCCGTCATGCTGGTTTTTATTTTGTTTCAATGTCCCCAGCTCGAGTTGCAGATTGTTAATTATGATGTCAAGCGTATCATAAACAGTAAATATTTACAGAAAGGGTATCAATTGATCGTTACACCGTATTAGTTTATAGCTTATACTCGTATTTACTTTGGACTTGTGTGTTATTGTTTGGCATTGTCGTTGTCTGCATTATTTGCCGTTTGATTCCAACCATTTTTCAAGCATGTCTCATGTTTGCATGCGCTGACAAAGGATAATCATCATCAGACTGATGATGATGTTGTATCTGTTGGCGTTGAACGCCAGACTTGGCTGGTGACTTGGTTTTTGTGTCAGCACGAATATGAATGGGAGTTTGAGTGCACAGAATACGAGTATGAATTTGTATGCATTTCCCATTTGGCTCTTGTCATATAGAATAAACAACGTAATTGCGAGTTTGTGGGGGCGACACAAAATGTTGGCGACAAATAATCCAAATACAAGAACATCTCCACATGGTTGTAGAGGCATCTCTCGCCCAAACACAGCCTGGTCAGTGAGCTGAGTTTATCGTTAATGTCAGCGGCTTTATGATGCAACGACCTTTGACCACACTGGACGTCTTCAAAGAAACCAGGAAAGGCATGAATCTAAGGAACATGCAACAGCTACAAGCAACATGCCATAAAATTTATGGCACACGTGTATACGAGGCATGCGGCACGCGGCGCATTCCCCATCTCATAACCATAAGCGTACCCGTACTCACTTCCCGTTGCCATTCGCATACCCTTCCCCCTGCCCTTCCTCTTCCCGTTCCTGTCCACGGAACACATGTGGGCAGCAACAGCAGATCTATGCGAATGAACTCTATGACAAGTTCCAAGTTTTTGTCAGTTTACCTCATAATTTTTGAAGACTCTAAACCTTTTTCCTTATGCCGCTGTTTTACGAGCTTATTTCACTATTCCGCTGTATACTCTGCAAATAATATGAGCTCTAGAATAGAGTGGCTTGAACTAATGGAGAGGATTTCTCATTAAAACCATGCATTTTACAATTAAATTGTGTTATCGATCAATATTATATTTAATTGACCCATCTAGTGCTTGTCGTGCTTGAATTTATTATTAAACAATTGTATAATTGACTTTAATTCAATTTCAATTTATCAACCATTTCACAAAAACTAGTATTAACAACATGCTTAATTTGAACCACAAAAGCAGGGTATTTCTTCGTCGACCACTCCCCTTCTAACTGTGCTTTTATGTTGGCTATTCTCCCGCTGGCAGTGGCCATCATTTGCCGAAGCGCCTCTCTTTGTTGTTGGACAATTAAAATGCAGTTTCATTGCGAGACATTTATGCGCCGCTGCCTTAAACTTGTTGAGTGATTTGTACACTTTTGGTGGGCGGCTTGCACTAGTGTGGTCGTGGCCCCTGCAGCAACTATGTATGTATGGTGTATGCCAATCAAGTTGTTAAATGTCTTCATCTGCAGAGCACACAGTCTAAAGTCAAATTCGATTTACAAATTCAATTCGAACTGTTTGCAAATTTCATTTAGCCGCAGGGGGAGAACAGAAACAGGAGAGCTGAAGAGCAGCTGGTCACCACCATAACGAACAGCCGGCTAATGTGAGCAATCCACACACACATTGCACATTGCCTTACTCCTCACTCCACACCAAGTTTATTGTAGTTTTTCGCACTTTTCCATTAGCAATTTCAAATTGTTGTTGTTTTTCGCACTTGAACGCATTTCCAAAATCTGAACAAAAAATCTATTTCGATTGCGTGTGGGTTGCCCCTATTTCACATGGGTCAACGGTCCTAGAGATTAAACAAAATAATGACGCATAAATCCGGCAACGGCAAACGCATTCAATGGACATTGATTGCCGCCTCGAAAGGAATTTGGTGTGGTGGGAAAGAGGGAGGGCTATCTTGCCAGGGTTGCGGAGTGCGGTCTATATTGAAGTTGCGTGTAATGATGTCGATCGCATTTAATAAGCATATTATTATATACATATATATTCAAAAGTCATTGTCCTAAATTAACCACTATCTAAACTAAACTAATCAACTAATTAGTACACCAAAGATTCCTACTTAGTCAACCAACATTTATAATATATTCATATTTAATATACACTATAATTTCTGACGCATAATTTATACCTTCTTAATCAGCATGGTTGGTCGCAAACTACAAATTAAGTATTTCTGCGGTTTGCTGGCGCCATCTAGCGCTCGTCGCTTGTCAGGTTGTGCATTTTAATTCCCCTAAAAAGAACATAAAAGCAGAAGGTATCTCCGACTCCATAAAGTATATATATTTTTGATCCATGTCGACCTCTCTCGACTACAACGTTTTTACTTGTTATATTAGGAATTATTTTATTTTAGAGCGTCTCGTCGACCAACCCGCTCGACTTGTCGCTTGTGTTTTCTTTGAGTATGTGCAACTGCAACAAGCTAATTTGGAAATTTAATTTCGTCTATTGCCGCATAGACTGGCGCAGAGCAGTTGCCAAAAAAAGAAGAGAAAATGAAGAATATGCTTATGGTGTATGGTGGCGAATGGAAAGTAGTAGTAGGGCAGACGCAGTTGGAGAATTATGAGTGGCAGCCGCAGACAAAGCAAAGGCTGTGGCCATATTTCTGGCAACATTCGGTGGCTGCCAAATTCGGCAGCTGCTTTGAAACGCCGCCAAGGAGAGAAGGTACAATCTGCCTCTAGAACATATTCCGCTGGCACTGTGAAGACAAAGAGAGGGGAGGAAAGTGGCACTCGATGCGACAATTGTTGAAATTTAAGAGGCCGCGACGCATGTTGCAAAATGTCGCAATTTGCTGGCGTTTTCGTTTGGTCGCGTGCGGCACGTGATGTGAAAAATGATGCAACGTCGCACACAACAATAATTGAGAAGCAGCTACGGTGATCGGATCACAACATAATCTGGGCCACGTTATCACTTTGGTAAATAGTAGTAGTCGCTACCCAAGTGACAACCCAAGCGGCCAGCTCGAATATCAATCAATTGTAGTGCGAGACCCCTCATCCCTCTGCTATTGCTCTTTAATCTCCAAAGATGCTCAACACATTTTGCAAATTGTGGGAACATTGCTGCTCGGGGTGGAAAACCCAGGCCTACTTCGAGTTGTTCCAGTTCAGGCGACGACCCGAAACTGAAAAATAAAATAAAAGCAATTTCAATTCGAATTTTGAAAAACTTGTGAAGGTTATCAGCACATGACGCTTCCCGAGCCAGAGATAAGACAAAACCTCTTAAAACAGACAGTACCGGGGAATGAATCCATGTATGAAATATATTGAGCTCGTCTTGTCACTTGAGACTTGAGAAAACTGGCAACTAGCTTCAAATTTCAATTGAAAGATGCCCGTTAAAAAGGGCCACACAACAAAAAATATATTAAATCTGTTTTGTAACAATTGTTGAAGTGTATGCGATAAAGTTGCAATTTTATTACAGCTACAAAAATATTTTTAGAAATTATTGTAATTAGACGAAGGCCACAACAGCTCGAAATATGATCAAAGATTTCATTCGAAATTATGTATTTCTATAATGTATTTGAGTAAAAGATAAGGAATATTATTTTGAATTTTTTGTTAATTCTATTGCTTATTATACATATAGTGCATTGCAAGATTAAGATGGAATGCGGCATTAGAATATATTTAAACAAGTGGGATTTAAATTAGTAGTGCTTAATTTAATTGTGGATTTTATAGAAATGAATATATCGAACGAAAAACAAATTTTTATCAATACTTATCACGCTATAAAAGAGACAACCCAAATCTTAAGATTATGTTCGATTATCTACAAAATCAATTAATTAATTTACCAAAGCTCTTGGAATAACAATGATTTGAATTGCATAAACAGTTGTATGAGCCACCTAACAATACCAGTCTTAAACTAACTCAATCGTTGCATCGAAATGGAAACGCCGTTGGCAACTTAAATTAAATTATCAAGTACAACCGAAAAGCTCTAGAAATTAAATAAAATATTCTTAATGAGTTGAAAAGAAATCTAGCTCAAAACGAGATTAAGGGATTAAAAGCAAATGAAAGTTCTGTGAATATTAGCACCTTAAGAAATCAACTGAATAAACAGGAAAGGAAAATTGAGAAACAATCAAAATAATAAGAGAAAATGCACAAAAGATCCAGGAAATACAATTACTCGTAGTTAAGGAGCAAAAAGAACTGCTGCAAATTCAAGCACTTCCTTTATGGAAAAATCTGATAACTACAAAATCAAGGGCATTCGTACACAACCTGTTATCAGGATCCGCATGAGATACAAATTCCCAGAGGAGAACCCATTAGGGTGCTGTATAATTGGATAATTCTGGACCAGTCTGGACAATGATACGGAGCCAAATCAATGGCAGCAAGAATTTCTATTGCAATTGGACCAAATATTATCAGGGATTTGGAAATCTGAAACCAAATTCATTCTAGGCTACGAGAATATACATCGCATTATCAAATCTTCGCCACATGAGCTTTATATACAAGTCGAAAGGTTTGAGAATTTAAGTAGACAGAATATTAACCAGAGATTTGGTACCTACGATCATAATAGAGACTCGAATAACATTTGCTCAAATTTTTCATAGGGGTTAGTCGTGATAGGAATTTAATTTGATATAATATTTTACATAACATAAATGTTTGCCTTCTTCTAGAAATTTATATGGGAAATATTTTCATCGGCATCTTCTGGGACTGGTGGCTTGGTTCCAAATATTCACTCAAATCCGGTTAAGTGATTATATTTTCTAAGAATAATAATCCCTAGGAAGCATTATTATTGCAACACAATTATTATGACTAGCTTAAAATGAATGAATATATGACATTATCAATGTGATAATCTGTGACTTTTCGAAAAATTTGCCTATTTGCTGGTCATATGAGCTCAAGTCGAAATAGTTGCAATTCAAGCTGCGCTCAGTAAACAGTAAAAATTAAAAAGTGCTGTCCTATTAGCATATTTGTACAGCGGTCATGTTTACAAAGATTGCGATTGTTTTGTTGGCGTGCGCGAAGCTTAACGCTGATAACGTGACTGACGAGGGCAGCTCATTGGGTTTTGACGCGCTGAACTTGCGGTTCATAAATTATGAACAAAAAATTAAGACGAATAACGAAATGATAAAAATATTAGAAATAGAAAACTCTGATTTAGAAAAAAAACTAATTCCCACCAGCTCCGGGAATGAAATGAACAAACTAATCGCCAATCTGCGAATGGAAATTTTAAAAATGTATCCAACATATTGTCTGCCTGAGGACAAAACAAGCGGAACAATCAGTATACAACTATGTGATGGCTCTTTCGAAGTGCCTTGTGATGGAGAAACTGCTGGACCCGGCTGGATTGTGATCCAAAGACGCATCAATGATGATTTGAGCTTCGGACGGACTATGGAAGATTACAGGAATGGATTTGGCAATCTGACGGGTAACTACTTTATTGGACTTCTGAAACTAAACCAGTTAACTGAATTCATGCACCATGAGTTATACATATCCCTCGAAAGCCTAAGCGGGGAGACTCGCTTTGCCCATTATAATCACTTTGAAATAGCAAGTGCACATGACAAATTCAAATTAAAATCTTTGGGTGATTATACTGGAACTGCTGGTAATGCGCTGAATTACGTAATTAATAATAAATTCATTGCCTGGGATTCCTCAACACGTTGGTGCAAAAATCCTACAACTGTTAATAATGCTGGATGGTGGATAAACTGTGATCTACAGGGAATTGAAAGGTCTGATATAAACAAATATGTATACATTTGAGTTAATTTAAATAATTTTGTAGCAATCTGAATGCTGCTGTGAGTCAATGGTACACTTGGCCTATTTGCTTCAAGTCTGTGAAAATGATGATCCGTCCACAAATACAAAGCCGTCAATTCTGTAAACCAAAGAACAAAAGCTCCAATATATTTTCTTTTTGTTTTTGACTTTTTCACTTTGTAACTGTGTGGTCGAGAGTTTGACTACGAAATACCCTGTGCCCATATCAGAAATCAAGAATATACAATAAATTATTAACGAAAATAATACAAAAAAAAAAATAAATTTACAACAAGTAGAAAAGCCACAGTTGAGTTTGATCGTCACCCATTTTTACTGAAATTCAGAGCAAAAGAGAAATATATTATTTTTTAAAATTTTGTGGTGCGGAAGACGACCTGGCCAAAATCTAAAACAAACTCGAAAATAAGACAAATGGTCCACAAAATTTGATTGCTAACTCTTATAAGTAGTCATTGAGATCTAGGCTTTCATACAGAAAGACACACAGACGGACATGGAAAAATCAACTCGAATGTTGATGATGATCTAGAATGATGCATATGATAAAATATAAATATTACAAAAATATAAATTTTTATTAAATTTATAAATGTTATAAAAATATACCTTGAGCCAATTAACGTCAGTATTCTTTCAATAATCAAACTATGGCTATACAACTGAACTTGAAAAAATCCTAGGATCTAGGGAGCATTTTTCGTGCTATCAACCTTATATTAAAACAATTATACATATATAAAAAGAATTTGGAAGCGTAATCTTAAGGCAACGAAGTTCATTTTTGAAACAATAATAATCATCGTGAAATGATCTTAGAGAATGTAGTTAAGATCGGACGATAGAGTGTAATCAGGTGCACCTATTAATATGGCATGTCGCTAAATGATATAACAATGGTGTTTAATATATTTGGTAAAGTGCAAACTTTTTAAAATTTTTTAGTGTTTTCTCGAAGTAGAGTAAATTCGACTGCATCACTCATACTTGTTTGTACCAAATACAAAACGATTTCAGTCTTTTTCATAACATTCATATTTATATATATTTCATATCAGCTTCTTGTCTATAAAATGGGGTCAAGTTCAGCCTGAAAAATGATGTAGGGCACAACAAAGAAAGAGGTCAAATGTCAGCTGCGTCCTTATCTTCATATTCGAAGCTATGATCCCAATCGCGGCATTTATGCCAGCCATTAAAGAACTCAACGAGATCTAAGCAAATGGCAACAAACGCTATTACTCGTAGATGAAGAAACAGTCTATGCAATTAGAGCTAGATATAAAAATAGGAAATAGATGCGCACAAAATGTAACAAACCTACAAAAAAAAATCATTTTATTCTGTAGTCTATTTTGTTGTTTTTTTATGACCAGACAATAAAAGCCACACACACTGCCAGCCCGTCTGCCCACTGCTCTATAGATGAGATGAAAGACGATGGTACCATCATATCTAAAAGCAGCGACACTTGACAACGACGACAACGTGTGGTCCATTGGCTGCTGGGAGCCGGGGATCGGGAACTGAGACTAGGGAGTTCAAGTCTGAATTATGAAACACTTTTCGGGGAGAAAGAACTGAGATGAGAGACGGAGCGAGAAAAAGTCGTGCAATAAATAAAATGCTTCAGAGTGCACTTCAAATAAAAGTGGGGAGCCCAACCACAAGATGAAAATCAACCAAAAAATGTGGGTCAAGTTGCATTTCGACTTGTGAGTTGTGGCTACAAAATTATTAAATCATATTTGTTGTTGTTTAGGGTAAACTCCAAACTCACAGAGCTATCTCTATTCCATTTTGGCCAAACTGAAGCTATCAATGTTTTCAATGTCAGACGAAATCAATAAATCGCATAGATAGGAATTACTTCCAGGTGATTAGTTGGTTGTCCATGTCTTACACTCGACTGCATACGACCGAGCATTCTGTCCAAATTATATGCACAAAAGGTAAATCCATAACATACGTTCTCGGATCCCTTTCCCAAACTCAACTCTGGGTGCACTTACGCCTGACTGAGTTTTTCACACGTTGCCAGCGTATAAAATGGCAGGCAGACTGGCTGGCAAAAATCATAAGGCAAATTACATTGGGGTCACATGAGCTGAGGAAGGGGATCAGCCAAAAATAGCTGTCAATGGCCAATGCCAAAGTTTGTTGGCCACGTTTACCACACAACCGCTTGCCAAAAGGAGCCTCAACAACAATAATTTATAATTCAATGATTTAAAGTTGAATGCAATCCGACATCATGGAGCTTCAGACAGTTTACACTCGGAGAAAACACAACCGAATTCATTGAAACATAAGTTAATGACATTCATTTTATAATCAGAGTTCAACAGCAATCTCAAAAATTTTAAATAAAAATATAATGTTGTTTACAATAAAGTAATCTATAGATTTGTACTATATTGTTTTTAATATTTTATAATAATCGCGAATATTTGTAAAGAATTAAGTTATTTTTAGAAAATACTTTAATTTATTTAATTTATTCTGATAGATTATTATATTATTAACCATTCCTTTGCAAACAAAACTCAAACCATTTATCAATAAAAGTACAAGCTATTGTATGGGTATAGGTTTAAAAACGTCAGTTTTTTTTAGTGTAGCGCAATTCCTAACGCACTCACACAGTCGCATTCGCATCCACACATTTACATATGTGTGTGCTGCCCAGAGGGCGCATGCCACACAATTCACCTTGAAGGCAACTGAGAAGCGAAGATTAATTGCAGCAGCGTCTTTTGTTGCCGGCACTTATCTCGCTCTTGCTGCCCCGCTTAGCTCACTCCACGGACAGACTATCAGCGCGATAAGGAATTTTATTCGCTGGCCTCAGACCCCAACTCAAGGTTCAACTCTGGGATCTTAAGAGGGTCGGGACGACTCGGGCAAAAGACGTAATTGCATTTTGTTTGGCATCTCATTTTAGTTACGGTCTGGCAACTCGAGTTGCCTCTTGATGATGTGGATAACGCGCCTACGAGCATAGGTGTCGCCTTGGCGATTAGGCAGCCAACAACCATCATCAACAACAACAACAACAGAAACTACTACAATGAGTGCCCACCATGAATCAAAACTTAGTTTACCAGAAGCAGCGGAGACTGAGAGTGGGGATTGTGTGTGACTGACTCGATTCGTTAACGCCGCCTCACTGTCACAAGACTTTGAATAATGTGGCGCTCATTTGAATTATTGTTGTCGCCATACAACAACAACAACGTCAACCCTCAAATGGCCATCAACAGTTGGTCAAAGGGTTTAGGCTAAGACTGTGCCCTTTTAACCAGAATTCGAGCACTCACAATTTGTCACTCAGTCGAATGATCTAACGATGCTGTGCCTTGTACACTCTGATAAGAACTGAATTTGATAAGTTGATAATGAGGCAAGGGCAACGGACAGGAAGGCTATAAGTTGAGGAAAGTAAAGTGAACAAGGGAAATGGAAGGGGAAGCAGGTATAAATATGGAAAAGTGGTATATACTCATGCTATTATTTGAAATATGCAGAACGGTGAAATATTATGTTGATAGCATTTTTAAAAGTTCTTTATAATTATTTATAATGAATTTATAATCCATTTACGATCAATACTTATTAGGTTTAGTCATGGTATTATTAATACTAAATATCTTTTGTAGATACATTTAAATAAGGTGATCGTGGACAGTAATACTCGATGTGGCATCCAATTATTAAAACCAGATATTTTAAATTATTAAATATAAATTATATTTGTATTCTATTTTTTTGGGAAAATTTAATTTTTATACACATAAAGAGTAGCTTCACAATTCTACATTGCTGAATTATTTGAAATTACTTTCAAGCCTGAATATTCATGCTAAATAAAATATATTTAATACTGTGATTAAATTATTTATGGGAATGCTTTTCTTGTCTATCTTGTTTAAAGTTATTTACTTTTCTTTTATACATTTAATGCTAAAAGAGATACCTTTAGGTTTATGGTTAACACTCAGTTGCCCCGTAAAAATATCTTTTAAGTCTCCTCCCACCGCATAACTTCCAATGGACAATGGCTGGATTATTGCCGGCGCCTAGCTGTTGAGTTGGTGAAAGATGCCACAATGACGATCTTTTCAATTTTGAACGGTTTTTCACAAGCCAAGAAATAGATTTCAACCTTTTATAATCTTCTGCTAACCAGCTTTCGATAGAGGGTCATTTCTTTTGGGCCCAATTTAACACTTGATGATTAAGCGGCGCCTCGATATGCTCACCTGTTGTTGTTTGGCGTTTTGGAACATAAAATAGATGGATTTTATAATTTGTTTGTATCGCTGGGTCGAATGTTGCGAGCGGCGCCTCCCCCCGTGACCCCCTCTCTCACACAGTCTATCTAGCCGACTTGCTGACGAATGGAACGCGCTACTTGAGTTGATTTTGGATATTGGTTTGAGGCCATACATTTTAGAGTGAAAGTAATTTTTGGTATTTTGATGGTAACACAGCAGGCAGAGAGAGAAAGGTAGAAGAGGCAGTAAAATGTACATAGAAAAAGTGAGAGAGAGAAAGAAAGAGGGAATGGGAATTGGAAGCAAGAGATGCCATTAAGACTGCATTCCTCTGAGTGCGTTGCTTGTCAAATATTTTTGAATGGGTGTTGAAAGCTCTTTGGCTCTAAAGAGCATTCAGCACTTCACATCGAATTGCTCAATCCCCTCTCTTACGCTCTCTGTCTCTCAACGTATTTCCTTCTTTCTTTGTTCCATTCACATTCTTTGCCTTGAAGAAAAACTATTAAAATAATTGGCTCGCGACGATTCGTACGTCTGTCCGTCGACTTCGTTTTGTGTAAAAGCCATTTGCATCTGATTTATTACATTATAAATTGTGCGCATGCCTAAGTAGCTACGATTTTTGACAAAAATTTAGAAAGTTGTCGTCATCTAGAGAACCCGCCTAATACAACAGACAGCAGACAATACAGTACCGAGACACTCCGTATTTTATTGACGTCACATTCATAAATTATGCCTAATGAGCCGACGTCGGCGGGATTGCCACAGCTAGCGGACAACAGTTCCTAAACTTTGGTACTTTGGCCGTAGTATGAAATTATAATTGGAAAGGAATGTGCAATGAGGCATAGCTCTAATGCAAAACTTAAACCGCCAATAGTAGGTTTTATATAGAACTTGACATAGGTTGTCTCATTGAACATTTCTAAATTAAATTAATTTCTCTGAGACTTAAGATATTAAAAGCGGTTAAGAATTAGAAAATCATTATTGGTTATTAGTAAGCGCATAAATAAGATCGTTGACTAAGATTTTGTAGTTTGTTATCATTAATGATGCTATAATTTACAGCCACAATAATAGTTTTTTCAATCAAGATAAATCAAAAATTCAAATATTTAATATTTCCATTATTATTTTTGAGATCAATTAGCTCAAACGGAAATATAAATTGAAATATTTAATATTTTAAATTATTTAATTTGAATTTGATTGATTAAATGTTATTCTAAATTTAATCCTGGACTTCCAAATCTGTTTTAAAAAAATCCAATTATGTTTAAATTGCTTTATACATTACTCTCAAATTTATAAAAGACTGAAATTAAATAAACATTGAAAAGCCATCCATTTGTCAAATTTTTCTTCAAGGATAGCGTTGGCTTGGTGTTAACAAAAGCAGATCTTGGGAAATATAATTTTTCCTACTGCACCTATAATGATTGTGTTATATTTATTTATGTATGTACTTGGATAAACACAACTATTTGCTTATCGCAGTGTCCCACTTTCAGCTGTTCATTAGAATATTGCTATTGCACCTCTTGGCTCGTTTGTTCCGCCTGGCCTATCTTCAAAGATAAACAGTTTCTAATTCCCCGCACTTTGGTCACCTGCCCACGCCAATTTGCGAGTAAACGCTAGAAACCTTTTCTTGTCTTGAATTTACAGTTCTGCAATTACAAATTGTCATATCACTGTCTGATAAATCCCTTTCTCTACGCCTTGGCCAGATGACAGTGTAAATTTCCTATCGCCGCTCGCAAATATTTACCCAAAAAAATTGATCAAAAGCCGAGCACCGCCCCCAGAGGAAATGCGAATGGACAAAGGGAATGGGTATGGGGGTGGAAAGGGCAACGCGTGCCAAGTTCTTGTTATTAATCAAAAGCACACAATTTTTTAATGATGTTGCCGCATGACATCAAATTGTTGCTGTTGCTGTAGTTGTTGTCTTTGCACGGCTGCGATAATATTTGGATTAGTTCAAGTCAATTGCATCTTGGCAAGCAGTTCTACTGATGCCTTTTCCGAGTGCCGCGTGCAACAACACGCTGCTGCAATGAGACGGATCTAATGTTGCACACGTGGCCAAAATGGACCTTGCAACTATCCCGCTGGGTGGTGGTGGGTGGTGCTCCAAGATAGCCGCCCCACCAAGCAGCCAACCACCCAGCGATGTTAAATGTTGTGTTAAGATTAGCAATAGCCAAATGCCACCACAAAAGCGGCTTATCGACTGGTTTGAGTTTGGACAACCTGGCAAGGGTTCGACTTCCAGTTTGAGTTTGGGTTGCGGTTTTCGAATCATGCAACTACGTGAGTGGCATAACAAAAATTGAATTCCGAATGGCATGCGGGCGGGCGACATTATCGGCAAACAACAACTCGACAAGCCGAAATATTTTATCCACTTTTTTCTGGGCTATGCTCCTTGACTGCCTAATGACCCCGCCAGGAAGTGGGGGATCAGGCGCAGGTGCTGTGTCCCGAGCTTGGTCATAAAATATGCTCACACTATGCCTAATTTATGGCTCGCTATATTCCACTGACAAACTCAAGCAATTGTGAGTGTGTGTGTTGCGCTAAATGCTATTCAAACTACAAGACAACCTTATCGAAGGTTCCTTGCAGGCAATGCTGCAGCACCTCGGCAAACAAGCGGAGAGCAAAAGGCATTTAACACCTTGAAAACGTTGCGTGTGGGCTTCAATCAAAGCGAAGATAAAACTGGATGAACTAATCGGTAAACGGAGATTTACTTTGATCAGGCACAACACGGAATTCAAAAGGGATATATAGGGTTTATTGTGGATGGCAAACAGTTTTATTTATTTCTATAGATATAATACATAATAAAACTGGTATTAGGAAGCGTCCATTTCGTTTTTAATGTTTATTCGTTTATAATGTTTTATTAATTTTATTGTTTTTGAAATGGGAATCTTGTTAAAAAAGAGTCTAGAACATTTATAAACCAACATAATTATAAAATAAATGAGCTACTCGTACAATCGTAAATATACTTTTTTACCCATCGATAATTTGGCCCCTGTTTTCTTAAAATTAAATATTGGCAATTGCATGTGGAAATGAAAAAGTAGGAAATATATATCAAAAATATAATGCAACAAAATTGTTATCCCAGTCTGGTGTTTCTATACTCCATCGTCTGTCATACTCACACGCACTCTTATACACACACACTTATACGCCGCACACACAATCCGAACTGTCCTGTGGGCAAATTGAATGGCAAATTTGTCTGCACACAGCAGCAACAGCAAAAACTTTTTAATTGAAAAACAATTTTTTGCAATTTCTTGTTGCATTTTTTTTGGTTATTTTAAGTCGATGAGGGGATGGAGGCGCTAGCGAAAAAGGCAATTCATTTTGACTTGCCTGGCGCTTTTTCGGACATTTCAAGTTTCATAAATGTGTTGAGAGATCTTTTATTTTGTGTTTCATTCGCATGATTCGTGTAACTAGTTTCTGTAAGTTTCTGTAAGCAAGGGAGGGGAGTACTGAGGTGGTGGTGGCGATAGCGGGTGGCTGAAGTGATGTAGTGAAGCGGGCGGCCATTTATTGACTTGACTTCCGTGCGTATGTCGCAATTTCCGGTTTACGGCAAACGAAATAAAAATGTAATTTAATGCCGCATGGAATGGAATGATTGCAATACTCGTAGTACTGATGTTGCTGCTGGTGGTGCATGAGGTGGTGCTAAGCCACGCATCAGTTTACGCTTTAATAAAAATCATAAGATTTGCTACTTTATGCACAAGTCAAGAGGCTGCAATTAAGAGAAGCAAAAGCCACAGATCCGACAACTTTATTGAATTCTATTATAATTTTCACACTTTGCTTTGAGTTGTGCTTCAAGTGTTAAGTGTCAAGTCTCGAGCTTTGAATTTGAATTTTAGTTGATCAAGTGTTTGAGTGTATTCATTTTGCATGCAAATGCATTTGGTCATATTAGTCGTTTTTATGGAGCTCCACTGATAAGCAAGATGCACTGAAAGGCTTCGACGTTAATCCCCTAGTTGAGTGGCCGACGAGGGTTGTCATAGAAATACACTGAAGAATGTTTCGAATAATTTAAATTGTGTTGTAAATATATTTTCAAAACAATTCAATTTAACTTCGAATTTTAAGTTATTAAGAAGGCAAGGTCTGCCATTGGTTCGTTCAGTTCAGTAATTGTTGCTTAATTTCATAAATTTCAATAAGAGAGTAGAAAGATTAATCAAAGTAAAAGTATTTTGAATTTTATAAGTAAGACATTTTTTCTGAACTAGTTTCTTATAAATTAATTTTGTATTCAATTTTTAATGAATAAATACCATTAACTTATCAAACTCATCTCCTATTATGTTCAGTTAATTTGTTATTAGAGTTTTTTTATCAAACTTGGCTTAATGACTTGGCTTGCTAATAACCTTTGAAACATCCCTCGAAAAGCCACTGTCTTGCCATGTACAGCTGACCAATTGTATACTTATACACCTGCTTTGCAGCCGCTGCGCCACTGAGCTACTAAAGTCACCTGGTTTATGACACTGTGAAACTGCGGGCGCTCCATTTGCACTTCTGGATGCGGGTTAAGCTCCACTCTCCCGCTCTGCCCCTCGCTGCCTCCTACTCCATTGGACTCATAGTTGGGCATTAGCATTAATGCGGATCAGTCAGTCGATGGCAAGTTTATAGTTGCCGCCTCTCACAAATGCCACGGCGATAAGCTGCAGTCAAAGCCGACCTGGCTCAGCCCGACGCCGCGGGTTCAACAAACTAAACAATGGACCAACCGCTGGCGTCACGTAATTGAATTACCATTGACCAAAGATGCAGCCTCGCATCGGCACCCATCGAATGCCAATGAAATAAGCAGTGAATCAGACGCGGGCATCATGTGAAAATATTTGAAAAGTCATCCAATTGCTGACACATTAGCGCATAATTTGCCAATTCAGCATAGCTTCCCCTAATCCCCACTCTCGGCACTGACTCCGACTCCGTCTGCGCTCTTAATTAACCGCTTCGGTTAGAAGAGAAATTAACTCGATTACGCGTTAATTAGACGCGCAGCGTTTAATGAACTCTTTGCGACCCAGCATCCGTACCATGAGAGAGTGTGTTGGACTTTGAGTGTGTGGGTGTAGGCGGAGATTTTTTTACAGCTATTAGGCCTTGCCACAACTGGTCAACTATAGTCGGTTCAGCATCATGAGCAGTCAAGAGGTCAAATGAGTGATTATATAGTGTCATTCATTATATCCATTTATTCTATGCACAGTTATGAATACTATGAATATTAAGTTGTATTGAAAAAAAGAACATTAGCTCTTAAAAAAAAAAAACCCCAAAAATGTTAATGAATCTCTAACAGTGTAACGACGATAGAACAGGAAATGAATTAAATTAGCTTAGCACCCTGGACATTGTACTTATTATAAACAAAAAAAATGAAAATACGAATTATTTTGGATAATTGATCACTAGCCTTAGCTCATAAGTAAAGATGATTGATCTGTAAAATTAAAATCTAAAACTCTTGCATACTTAAATTTGGTTCTGTCATTAAATTACTCGCAATCTACTCGCAATAGCTAACGGAACTAATTAAAAACGCTACTTCGTATATAATTTATGTCATTTTTATAAACAAATGACTTGATCTTTCGTAATATCAAAAATCAAATTCGTATCATCTATAAACTTGATTTAGAAATGCATTATTTTTATTATTTAATTTATTTGCGAAAAATAGTATCGAATTGGAATCCACTTCTCAAGCCTATAATTAACTTTAAATTATGACATTCTTTTATAATCCTACAATACGAGCTGTTCGCATTTTTATTAAACGAGTTGCGCATTTATTTATGTTGATAAAGCCAAGCTTAAGAACCAAACTAGTTTCAAACAAGCAAAAAAGCTACTTTTGAATTTGCTCGACTGAGAGATATCCGTCATCCATTTTGATACTTTTACATTTTACAATATTATGTTTTTCGAAAATATACTAGAATTATACTAAATTACCTGCGTTCAAAATTATTACCTTTGTAGCACTTTAGGTTTCTTGAACGTCATAATTATTTCTATGTGTGTGATAGCAACTGAACAGGTGCAGCTGCACCAGTTGGGCCTATAAAGGAATTTATTGAATAACTTCTGTGTAAAAATCAGACAAACAATTACAAAAATTTAGTTTCTCTAGCAGAGAGTCTATCTCAGAGAGTCTATCTCAGATATAGGTGTTTATACGGACGGACGGACAGACGGGCATGGCTATATCGTCTCGGCTGTTGACGCTGACCAAGAATATATATACACCATGAAGATGCTTTCTTTTGCCTATTACATACATTTTCGGTAGGCACCAAGTTAAAATACACTTCTACCCCTTGGGTAGCCGGGTATAAAAACTTCAAGCAAATTAACAAAAGACTGACGAGGAATTAAACTAAATATAAATAAATTCATTTGCAATAAAAAAGATACAAATCAACAAGAATTATACCAAAGCTTAGGCAATTCATTCTCTCAACTAGCTATGGATCAGTTCATTGTTCATATTCATTTGTCAGTTATGCAATCGAAATGTATCCATGAGATACTCTCGCATTGCGGCACGCGTTCGATTCCCTCACACGCCATTGAGTGTGCAAATAAATGCGCTTAATTAATTGCATTTTTGCACTTTCGAGTGCTGGCCCAATCCCCTATAAAAAACCGCCTACAATCGATGCAGAGAGTTTCCCCTCACTTTCGACCTCTCTCTCGAACTCTGGTTGACTTCCAATATGCATCAATAAACTCAATTAAACGTGAACGAGGAGCGCTTCAAATCAAATGCACAGCAGCTGCAAAGTGAGCAGCTTCCTTTCAGCTTCCTCTGTCGGGGGAGTAAATAATAATGATGCTGATAATGATGATGAGGATTTACTACTTTTGATACCCTTTAGGCATTGGAATGCTTGGATGATGTGCTATGATAAAAAGGGAGGAAGAAGCACTTAAGTCTCTCTCATCAAATTCTTCTATTAATCTGTGTTGGAATTTAATGCATCACTATTTTTTGTTATTATTAATATATTTTGAAATATACAATAGAATTAAATTTGATAGTATATTAGGATCAATTTCTGATACTTACAATGAATTGTTTCTATTGACGATTACTTCTTTTTCACACTACTTTTCTTTATATCAATATTAATACACCAGTTATTGAGCTGAGCATTTATTGGCTAAACCCAGAGAATATCAGAGTTTGTAATGATATGCCATTTACAGGGTGTATACTCTTTCAGCTTATCAATTTATGTTTTGAAGTTTTTCATATTTCTTTTAACCAACGTCTTGGGGCATGTCAGGCATTAGTTGGTTGTCGTGGAGACATGTAGGAAGCTGGGGATTTGCCAAAGGGAATAAGATAAACTGTGGTGCCAGGTGTCTGAAGCATGGTGCGAGTTGTGGGCGTCTTAACTTGTTTGCCATGAGCTTCCAACCTTTAGTTTTTTTTTCGTTTTTTGTTATTCATGTCCACTTGGCCTGAAAATAGTTTTAGTTTATGTGGCCCAAGCTCATCTTTCAACGCATTGGTGCACCTTCATTTGTTATACAACATTTGGACATTGAATCAATCCCGAGCTCGCCGGGCGATGATTGAGTGAGGGATTGAGGTAAACTGAGGGGAGTGTAATCGCCATAAAATTAGCCAAAAACAAACAAATAAAAACATCAAATAAATAAATCAATTTGAAACAAGTCTCAAGGTAGCAGAACTACTTTCCCTCGCACGAATTTCCTTTTCATTTGAATTTGAATTTTCGTTCTCGTTTTCATTTAGTTGAATTTCACTTTGAAATGCAAACCGAGGAACGTGGCGCATCCGCTAATTATCTGTGGCAACTACCCCCCGCAAATGTGCCTTGCCGCATAATATGTGTAAACAATTCTTCAGCTTCAACCAAAATGTTCTAAAAGTAACTTTAAACCCTTTACTGCGGGGGAGAGTGACGGAGAGTGAGAGGGGGAACCATTCAATGCCTTTGACTGATGCGCTGGGCAGCTGGTTAGCTAAATGGAAGAAGGGGTAGGGAGAAAGCGACATGCCTAGCTGTGGGGGGGTATATAGATCAAAGTATTCAGTTTTTTTTCTTCTGCTCTTCTCTTCTCTTTTTTTGACAGAAACAAACATTGCCATGCACTTTATTTACATTGGCTTCCGGTTGAATTTGAATTTGGTTTTTTCGGTATTTTCAGTTTTTTAGTTCTTTGGTATTTTCGGAATTTTATTTGTTGCTCTAGCGAAAATAAACAGCGAAAAATATACACTTTGAATGGGAATGAAACTCGTTGGCAATTGTAAACAATTGAGGGGAAAAGTCAACTGCGTATGCAACTTAATGGAAAATATGCGTATGGTCTACAATTACAAAAGTTAACAAAAGGAATTGAAATCATATCAATCGATATACGATATAATCTCTAAATGGACATTCAATGGGATCCCCTTGGCGTTAACAGTCTTTTAAACTTAGCCCCAGTGAATAGTCACGACTTTTCATTCAATTTCAGAACACGTTTCCGTGTTCTCCATAGTAAAATCGTATACGCTTACATACCTCCATATATATACCCTTTATTATCTGAAACGTTTATCGAAAAGCCATAAAGTTTTCATTATTACGCATTTACCGTTGGCTCTCGTTTAATTACGTTTCATATTAAAGCCAAAAAAGGCGACAGACACAGTCACAAAAACAAAACCCCGAAAAAAATCTCGAACCCAAGCACAAGCTCAAATCCCAACTCCAAAAACCAAACAAAAGAGCCAATGAAGTCGCAGTACTGCTTTCAGAATCACGTGCCATGCGCAACGTTCTAAATTTCAATTGAATTCAATTTAATTAGCTGTAAGCGTAAGAAAAAATCCAAACGCTTGGGGCCATCTTTATTATACTGGCCGTACTGTTACGGTATTGCTGTCTAACCTTAATTTGTATGCATCGGAGGCGGCTTCCAGTCTTGTTGTCGTCCAGGCGTGTCCAATAATCACACTGACATAATTTGCATTTAATAGTTTTTCCCTACACCATTTTGGGTTGTATTCTATTAGCTTTTAACCAACACAGTACGGTATAACCAAAACTAAATAACAATTGTGGACTATTAGTATTAGGCTTTGTAAATTCAACTGATTAAACCCTTTAAGTCGTGCAATTTTTTCAAAACTACTGCTATTTATCTCTTGCTGAAATCAACTTGAACTTGAACTTTTATAAATCATCATAATATATAACATACTAGTTCATGACATAAATAACTCTCAAAGAGTTCACGTTTAGTAATATAGTTTTTATTATTCGACTTTCAGTTACATTCTCAGCTGCTTACATTAAAGATCTACTTTATTGGGATGTACATTTTGTTAATTTGTTACTTTTATCAGATTCACAACATTAAAGGTTAAAACTGTGAAAAGTATTATTTAATTGTAATAAATTCAAACAATCCATAAAAATATGAAGTAGTATTTTGCTTTTCATTCACATAATGAGTGTAATTCAAAACTCGCAAATTTGTTGTCTATTTCAACCTTAATGACCTAGTTAAAGGGATCATGCCTGCTAACCAGTTGCCTCATTACGAGCATCACCAAATGAACAGTACAAATGGAAAGACTACACAATTTTTGGTTAAACGCGGTTGGCCAAAGGGGGCCGCAATCCGCTTGGCAAAAGGAAGCTCCACAAATGGCTGAGGCCCAACCGAATTTGGTGGGTATAGGATATTTAATTTGCAGCCATAATTTCATTAGAGAAACAATGAAACCCTTTGTGGGCCCCCCCAGCCTCTGCGCCGTCTAACCACGCACTCTTGATAGATTTCGATGTGGCTCTTCGCTTAGTGGTTTGGTGGAAATTCAATCAGAGCTGCGACAGTGCACGCAGCATATCCTGGCAGCCAGGATGTGAGGCGGGTTTATCAACAGTATACGTATTTCAAAGCAAGCACTTTAGGCAGATTTATGCATACACAACCTTACAGACAGAGATAGAAACAAACAGACACGCAGTTGCAAATAGAGATACATATTATATAAAGTTTATCTTTCGCTTTGCGTGTGCCATTTTCAAGGACAGTTCCAATTCGAATGGGAATAGAGAGAGAAAGAGAGTTATCCTGGCCATATGCATATTTATTAATTTGCATATGTATTTGTATTCGTTGGCGTCCGTGTGTTTACACGCTGCAAACATATTCATAGACAATTGCCAAATGTAATTAAATACGTTTACAAAAGCGTTGCCAACTCGAATGGTTCGGAACTCGTCGCACATTTATTTTGGCTCAGTTTGAAGTGTTTCGTTTTATGGGGTTATGTCGGGCTTAAATTTATTGAGGTGGGTTAGTGTTTGGTTTGTTGCATGCCACATATATCTAATGTTAGCCGCAGTAACAATGGCAATCACTGTTAAATATGACTCTTGTTCAATGTACCTAGAGCTAATTAATGTTGCAACATGTGGCATTGTGGCCATGCACTCTGCGGCAATTCAGATTTATTTTGTTACACATTTACAATTGATATCATTGTATTTTACTTTTGTTATAGCTCGTTAAATTATTTATAAACATTATTATATCATTTATTTGTTTTCAAAATTACTGAAAATCATTTAAATTCTATGTAACAATTAAAAATGATTTGTTTGCGAAGTGGTTTACAAACTGATTCCTAACACTTAATTGCTTGCTGTCATGGATTGAACAGTATGCATGACGTAATAATATTATTAAGGTTTTATATAGTATGGCAAATGTTAAAATTAATTTCTGAAATAGTAGTAGCTTGCAACGGACAAGGTTCTTTAGGTGTTAGAAATAAAATAATATTTATTTAACAAAATGGGGTCAAAAACACGAACAGCGTTCGCTCCATTTTAATTTACTTAACTTTTCAGCACAGCTGAGTCCTCAGATCAACATCATTTGTACATGTTGATTGGGTATGGCCTATGCCTACTACTGCCTACCTATCACCAGCCAGAGCTCCTGCCTCTCAACTCTTTGGCTTAATCTCAGAACAATCCCATCTGGTGCTCTTCTCACATAACAACTGTGTCGTTGAAATTCTCGAAGCAATTGGCTCTAGCAAAGTTTTATTAGAAAGCAAAACTTTCTTTGTCTGATTCTTTTTGTTGTTGTGTGGATTCAAAGCTTTGCAGCTGAGCCTGAGTCTAAGCAAAATCAAATGGCATAAAAGTTGCCTTTGCCTGCACACAATAACAATGGGGTTGACAGTGTTACCAGGTCTTATGAGATTAGCAAACGTAAAGCCGATTGTAAATTTATAAATAGCATCAAATGCTATTGTAGTTCCTTTGAAATGTCATTAGAGTTACGTTTTTTTCCTCTCTTTCACTCATGTGGGTGTCTGACACACATTCGCACATTAACGACAGACTCTGACACAGCTGAAAGCCTTTTTTGGCTCGACTTTTCCCTCGAAGCGGGTGGCAAGTTTAAGGGGAACATTTTTGGCTTACATTTGTCAAGTTGTCGTTGTCGTAGTTGTCTATCTACTTGACAATGCCTGTTCGCATCGCATCTTGGCAATTAGTTAATGTCAAACAAGAACACGAACAATGGCACTAGTTGAAACTAACAATTAAAAATGAGATTAATTTTGCAGCTTTGTATAAAATGCACAATTGATTGGTGTGAGATGGGATTTAAACTGCAGACAGTTAGTCAAAGTAAAAAGTGTTTGCCTAAATGTTTTGCTTAAGATTTGTTAAGGTTGACTAAAGTATGGTACAAGATAATAATTGATATCGATAATTTAACTGTAGGAAAATCTTCTTTTTATCCCAATTAAAGTTGTAGTAAGGTTTTAAAATATTTTATTTTATTTTTGCTTTAAATGGTGTTTGATTTATCAATTATAAAATCGATATAGCGGTCTTAACACTTGCTTAAGCTTTCAAGTATTTTAGCTTAAATTATTTTGCCAATAAAATCTCATAATGAGCCTCCACGATATCGTTATCGTTAAATTTCACTATATTTAAGTTTTATTATTAGCTTTATGAGCAAAATAAGATATACTGTTAACTGATCATTTCGGTACTTTTCACTTCAGGCAATTTATTTTGACATTGCTATAAAATGACCTTTTCTAAATAAGAAGATTAAGAAAGAGCTCACGAATCGTCAATCTTTATCTCAGTGCGATGTTCCAACATAGCAGACGAACTAGATTAATCCAGTACTTAATTGCTGCTTTCAGTTAGTATCATTGTCATCTTAGCAGCAAAAAGAATATGTATTTTGATTCCTAATGAAGGCGAAGACTAGGAGCTGATGGTGGCACAGCTTAATCAGCGGCTGAAGAAAAGGTCAAGTACGAGTGCCTCGCTAATTTGTTGTCTCCCAAAGAATGAGTAAATCTATGGGTCTGTGTGTGTGCGAGACATTGTCAAGTGTTGCGCCTTTGTCACGTAGCAAAAACTTGACTCTAACTTGCAGCACACACTCGGGTCGGTTTGTTGCGGCTAATGAGAGCAACAGCCGGTGGCGAAAAGCCCAGACCGACCCCCGACTCCAGCCCCAGCTCCAGCTCCAGTTTTGGGTTTTGTCGGCAGCAGCTGCACAACAAGCAAACGTGCGGCATGAGGCGTGTGGCATGAGGCATGAAGCGGCATACACCATAGGGCGGATGCGGCAATTTTCAGCCTGAAATCGATACGGCATCAAAGCACATTTATGCCATTATGCAGCTTGGGGTACTTACCACTCGTACTCCGTCTCTGACTATGACTCTGACTGCGATTCAGACTAAGACTTGGAGTCGCATTTGTGTAGGAGATGCCGCGAGCGTTGCGGCTGAAGCTGATATATTTTTATTATGCTAAAATAATCGGGCATAGACAACGGCCTGTGTGTGGAGCTTGAGCGAGTTGCAAGCCCAAAAAATTATCTGAAAGATGCATCTGAATATTGCAAACAAAAGATAAAAGCCAAATGCAACGACAACCCAACCGTTCGGTTGCTACCTGCCCCCTGCTCTTTCGATAGTTCATTGGTTGATCTGATGTTGTTAGTAGTAGTATTAGTATTTGTTGTTGCTTTTGTTGTTGTTGTTGTGGTACATGAGGCACGGTTGCTGCAACGACGCGACGTTTGCCTTTCGCTTGCAGCCACGCAAAAGGTGATTTATTTGAACATGGTTATCAACTTAGTAGAATAACAGGAGCAGAAAGCGCCGCACACTAGCAGCAAAAGCAACAGCAACAGCTTCAGCAACAACATCTGTGGGGCAGCCCCCAAAAAACAATGAAGAACAAACAATGCAACGCGCCTTGCCACGCCACGCCGCACCGTGCAACTTGAACTTGTGGCTAGAAAGTGCAGAGCGAGCCAAAGCGGGGCCAAGAGCCGTAAGATACGATTGCATTTACATGCATCCGTATCGGTATCAGAGCGCCTCCATCGGGGCGTGTGTGTCCATAAGCTCCCCTCACCTTCCCTCGACAGTCGCACACACACACCCACAGCTGCATGGAGGCACGAACCCGCAACTGCAACTGCAAATGCATTGGGGATTGAGGATTGGGGCTGGGTTCGCGTTGGTTTCATATTCGAATTCGGCTTTGCTTTTGCTTTTGGTTTTTACCAACTGGCAGCCGGCATACAATTTGGCCGCCAGCGAAATTTATTTGAAATCAATGCTTCTTGTTGCATTCTTCAGTTGCCAGTCTGTGGCACAAGAGTTTTTTCGACTCTTACCTTCTTGCACCAGACTCAGCAGCAGCTGTGACGGCTGCGGCAACCGTAAAATCACAAAATAGTGGCAAATAAGGCGCTACATACTGAGAAATAGAGCATATTAGTTATATATTAGCAATAAATGAATATAATATTCGAAATAAATTTAAAATGCCAATTATATACATTTATTTTATATTATTGTTTTGTATTAATGAAAATTAATTTTTCTAAACCGTAGTGTTGCGTATTATTGATTTATTACACGTATTATTTGAACTTTTTAAAATATTTTATTGCTGAACATTGAATGTTTTCAGGCAATGGATTTTTAAATATATATGTATACACAAATATAAACACTTTTTCTATACTACTTAACAGGCATAAGAGGAAATTTAAGACCCCATAAACTATACACATTCTTGGTCAACGTACAGCATATAGTATACATTCTGATTCACTACATACAACCATGTCCGTCTGAATGCCTAGATGATAGTGCTAGTTCCACCAAATATTGTGACAATACTCATGGTTATCCTAAGCAGATTAAATTTGTTTCAGATTTTAGCCACGCCCGTTTTAGCTCCAACCAAGGTATACACTTGACACCACATTCATACTTCGGTATATTTTTTGGTATATTTTTCGTAAAATAGTTTTCTATACCCTAAAAGGTAGTATATTTATATAGTATATTTTAAAATATATTCTCGAAAAATAATATACTTGGCTGGTTGCTCTTTATTATGTACATTTCTTACTTGTTTTTAAATCAACTCGAGATCCGTTTGGTCTCTTTTGAATTATAAGTTAAACATGTGTACCTTTGTGTATATCCTCATTCAGTCACAACTTAACTGTAGCCGTTCCAACTTGTTATTTTCATAATTTAGTTTTAGTTACACTCAGTTGAAGTCAAAGCTTATCCAATAACCTCTAAGGCCTACTTCATATCATTCCATACTTTTATTCTATTTCATATTTGAGTACACTGGAATATATTTGTAATTGAAAAGTTGCAGTATAATAAGTTATGCAGTTATCTTTAATATTTTTGAAAATGTATAGAAGATCATGCAAGTCCATTCACATTAGAAACGGCAGAATCTGTTTAAAAAATGTTGCACAAAGTAGGACATATTCATAGTTATAGGCAAGTTCTACTAGAGCTGCATTTATTCGCATATGCAATTGTTTTTGTATTTATTATGCATTTTTTCATGATGATTCCAACGGCAGCTGATTTAATGCGCATGTTTCTCTGTCGATGGCACTCGCCGCTGCTGTTGCAAATGCAACTGCAACGGAACGGTCACGAGTTTTGGGGGCAATGTTAACACCGCCTCGGATTTTGGCCATGGATAGGGGCCAAAACAGCAGTACGGATAATATTTGAGACCATTAAGATGCAGTTGTTGCCCAGAGTCTATGGGAAATGATAATGAAGGCGAACGGTAAACGAATAGCTGCAACTGCAACAAGTTGCCAGTTGCCATTTGGCAGTTGGTTGAGTGAAATCGATACATATTAGAACTGCAGGCAGTTGTTGCCTGCTGATGTTGTTGTTAGTGCTGCAACTTCGACTTTGACTTGCAGAGAAGCAAACAAAACCAGACAGGGTCTGTCGAGTCCGCACATCAAATGCATTTCGTTGGGTTTATTGAATCTCAGTACAAACAAATGCACTCTGAAGGCTTTTCGTTTCAGAGTCAGCTTCAACTTCAGCTTTGGCTACGGTTTTGATTTTGGTTTTCATTTTGTTTGCTCCCTCCCCTTAAAAAAAAACCGAAGCAAGCCCCAAACTGGAGAGCCAAGCGACCACCTTGGAGTGGCAGACACAATCCGAGTTTGACTTCGACCTGGAGGCAAATACAAATGCGAGTCTCGTTTTCCCAGTTGAAGTTGAAGTTTGCTCAAAATTGTAATTTCAAAAACAAAGTTTACGCTTTCCAAAAAATTGTTTAAATCAATAGACGGCTCCGACTTCGACTTCGACTCCGTCCAGCTATAAAAGTGTGAAATGCCAATGCCAGCGCTATTTACGTTTGTATTTAGTGGCTCTTTGTGGCCAGTCGCTGTCTTGAACTCGCTTTGCTTTTTGGCCATTACGAGGCGGCGAACTGGGCTTTGATTAATGCCAAACTCTACACAATTCACAATTCACAAGATCTGCACAGGTTTTCGGTACGCGATTCACACATTATTCATGTGCATTGTTCCGCTGCATCGCAAAAATAAACAAAATCTAGACGCAAGAATCTGCAACCATTCTTTAGGTCCAAAAGCGCTACCAATCCGCATACCCAACATCGGCCTTCCTCGCTCGTATTCCCCTCGTCTTCACCACCTATCAGCCATGCAGTCATTGCTTGGCTCTGTGCAAATTCAATGGCTCTTTGCATACATTTGCGTTTAGTCAGCCATGCGTAGCCCCTGAATGGCCACACAATACAACTAAGTACATTTAACCGAAACAAGATCGAACAATCTGCAACACGTGCAATGAACTGCAAATGCTCTACTTTATTGAAAGTATATTGATGTGTATGGCTTTCTTTACTGAAATGTATGTTTATTAGTTATCGAATAATAATTTTATACTTCACTTTTTTCCAGATTTTTATCATGCGGAAATAATTTCTTGATTGTAAATCCTAAAAGCAAATCAGGTTATTAAAATAGGAGTTTTAAATAAGAATTCACTTCAATTCCACATCAAGCAGATAGATTTTAATTTTTGATTCGCATTTTATGTTACTCTCGAATAATTAATATATGGATTAATAAAAATAAAAAATTAAATAAAAAATACTTTGCAAATTTAAAAGTATAAAATGATCTTTCAGTCCAGTTGCCTGGCAAGTTCTACTGCCTTTCTATAACGAACTGCCCAAGATTGTTGACAAACCCAATAAAATACACTGCAACTCTATCAAAAGGCAGCTAGCAAAACGTAAAGAATTGCATGAGTCGCTCGCAAGTTGCAAGTCGCAAGTCGCCAGAGGCTGTGCAACGACAACAACAATAACAGCAGCAGCAACGACGACGGCGGGCAACAATTGCCATTCAGTTGCCGAAGCTGCTCCTGCTCTTATTGTTGTAGTTGTTGAAGCCTGCCCAAAAACAAAGGTCAAATAACAACAAAGCGAGCCAAATCAGAAGAAAAAAAAACAACAACATTAAAAGCAGCAAAAAAAAGAGAAACGAGAAATATGTATATCAGATTTAAAATAAATGTAACTGCGCGGCTCATTATGCTGCGCTTACACACGGCGAGGCAGCAAGGCAGCAAGTCAGCAGGAACCTGCGCCAATCCTCTTTCCACCCGCGTGCAGCTGCAAATGGGGCATGCAGCAGGCTGTTGTTGCGCATGCTCAACAGTTGCTGCACTTAATGGCCTGGGCAATCAGTGGCTGCCTGCCTGCTGCCTGCTGCCTGCCCCTTCAAAAAGACCTGCCAGGCTGCTTGAATGCCAACATGCTGGCTAGTTAGCTGGCTCAGAAGTAAGCCTAGACTCAGACTCAGATTCAGACCCTGACTCTGCCTCTGCCTCTTAGAAGAGGCAACGCATTTCGTATTCGCATTCGCATTTAAATAAGCATTTTTCAGTTCTTTGCTGGTCGAAAAGGAACGCGCATTGTTCGCTAAACGTTGTTGCATGCCACATTGCCTTCAACTTTCACTCCACACTAGAACAAAGCCTCTAATGTCTTGTCTTTGCCTCCGCACGTGCAACAAGCACACTTTTTACCCTCTTCCAATTGCTTTTCCTCATATTTGCATGCTCATTTCATATTTTCCTTTTCCACGTCGGCAGCAAAAAACAACTTAATCGACTCGCGTTCATTTGCAATTCGCAATTTGTAATCGAATGCTCGTATCGGACGAGCAGCATGCAACGTGTGTGCCGCACATGCTACAAATTTGTTTGCCACGATTAGCTCGAAGAAATAATTGCAATGCCATTGGCTTATTAATTACCTCCGATAGCAAGCTGCTGAGTGAGGCATTTATTTTTGTAGTAGCGATCTTCCTACCCCTCAACTCACTCATTCTAACTGCCTCCTTCTATTTTCCCCAAGCGAAGTTGGAGGCTCTCGCATTAAGGACAGAGCGGCGGCATTCTTCAATGTCTGTAGCCAATTATGATTGAATTTTCGAAATTATTATACCGTGCGGAGCTCAAGTTTTTGTTGCAATTCGTTCGTTGCTGCTTTTGTTGCTCGGCGGCATTTTTCGTCACTTCTTGCAATGGAATTCTTTCAAAATGTCGCAAATATTTTATTAAATAATTCAAAAGGCAATAATAAAGCAGCGTCTTGGTAGCTGCGATGCCGTCTACTGACAGAAGAAACTCTAATTATACCACAGCACAACAGACAGTGTTGCCTCCCTAATAATCTTTAGTCTTAGGAATTTCACATAACACATTTATATGACAATGTCCCTTAGCATTTACCCAATTAGACCTGAAATGTGAATTATATTTTAATTATATTTATATTATAATTATATTTGAAATAAATTCAGAAAAATCAAATGACATTTTAAATTTAATGAAGTTGAGAAGAGGTTTTATGTTTTTATAGGTGATATAAAAATATATTTTTATATTCACTTAAATTAATTTCAAATAATTTTGTTGTAATAAATAATTTCACACAACATGTCAAGCCTGTGTTAATATGTTTTCAAACCATTTATTTTAAATAATTTTTTTTTTTAAATTAGTTAAATATTTGAATTAAATATTTTTCATATGATATGCTCTTCAACAATCAATCTTTATTACCCATATGTATTTTTTCTGATAATTGCTTTAATGTTAATGAGTAATGTTAGACCATTTCCCCAAGATCTTAAGAATTTTACATTTTCTCGTAACGACACATTTTGCATAAATTCTCAAATATTTTCACAAGCATTTCCAGCCCACTTTCCCCATAGATCATTGAATAATATTGAATAAATTTCGAACCGCGCCTACTTGTGTTGGAAATTCCAGTAAATTTGGCCAAAAGGATCAACTGAAACAGGGTTGCTGGAGCGTATAACGTGGGCAGGTTAAAGCAGCATAGCCTATGGCAGGCAACGTCAGCTTGGATGGTGCAACTGCAACCGTTGCACATTTTTCATGCAGCATATTTATGTTATTTTAATGTTTTTTTGCATTTGCATAAAAACTCGTTGGCCCCATTGCTGGTACGGGAATAGGAGTTAGTTTGTTGTTGCTTGAGCAGCCGTTGCATCTCCCGGCTCTCCTCCCCGTTATCCCCTCCATTACCTTTTTTTGCTATCTATTTCTCAACTAGCCCATCTCTCTATTTGCTCAGGTATTTTGCACGTGGGCTTGCAACTTAGTATGCTTGAAAATTAAAGCACACATTTGGGAATTTAGTTGGGAGATTTGAATGCGAGTCGATTGCGAGGAATGAAGTAATCACCACGTGTGACGGCTATAAATAAATACACAGAGACTTTGGCATTTTCTGCCAATAAATTGCACCAAATGAGCATTTAGCATTTTTAACGCCTTTTTCCATAAGCCCCTTCAGCGATAAGCTAAACACGCAATGCCCCCGAAACTCTATGTAAAACTCAATCCAAAACACAAGTTCAATCCTCACAATTCTCAGTTCCACTTGCAGACAGCAGAGTGTTGCATGTGAGGCACGTGAACAGTAACTTTTTGACACGCCATATTGCTAGCTCTAAACCTTGCTCTGTTTGTGGTCTCCTTTCTGCCTCTTCTACATTGCAGCCTTTGGCTAGCGTTCGTCATCGGAGTCATCCAGCTGTGCAACAGTCTGTGGCATGGCTTAAAGGATGTGCTGCTGGTGTGAAGCAGCAGGATCTAGCTGGTATCATTATCACGCACGCACATGGCACATCATACTGTAGAGCCCAAAAGAGCTGAATCCTCTGTCCCTCTGCCATAATGTCGCCCTGTCGCTCTGTGTCATTAGGCGCATTGCACTCGACTGTGCCCGCTGTTTGTCACCTCGTTCAAGTGTCCAGCCTTCGCCTCTAATGAAGTCAACTGCTCGTGTGTGTGTTACCTGAGGTGTTGTTCTCGTACTGCCCTCCACCTTCTTTCCCACTAACCTCCCACTCTACTATGCAGTCCTCAACAGTTCAGCTCACTTCCATGGTCATGTGCATCATCCCACTCCCACGCCCAGTCGCTGTCCGGCTAAAAATGAAGTTCGTTTCACGAACAGCCCAGACGCGAAGTGCGTTCGACTTCGGCTTGTGGAACTTATTTCAGTTCAGCTCGTTGCGCTTACAGCTGTGTTCCATTGCCAGACGTTTCAAGCAGGCACGTGTGCGCCGTAATGTTTAGCAACATTTTAAACTGGCAACAGGTTTTTGTATCATCAGCAACATAGACAGCAATTAGGGTTAACAGAAGCTGTGAGTTCTTGGTGTATTTTTATACCCGGCTACCCAAAGGGTAGAAGGGTATTATAACTTTGTGCAAACCGAAAATGTATGTAACAGGCGGAAGGAAGTATCTCCGACCCCATAAAGTACATATATTCTTGGTCAGCGTCAACAGCCGAGACAATATAGCCATGTCCGTCTGTCCGTAAGAGCACCTCGATTTCAGAGACTATAAGAGCTAGAGCAACCAAATTTTCGAGATAGTGTGTCACGCAAATCAAATTTGTTTTAGATTTTGGCCACGCCCCCTTCCGCCCACGCAAATCGAAAAACCAAATTACAAGCGTCATTTTAATCCTAGAACGTTGAGTAATACTAATCACCACCTTAATGATCTCTGCATTTGGTTATAATAGGATAAAAAACACAGAAGTTATTAAAGAATTACTTTTATAGGGCGTAATCAGGTGCAGCTGCACCTGGTTAGTTGCTATCATTCACTGACATAATACTGGTGTTCAATAAACTTAATAAGGTGCCGCCAAGCTAATAATTTCGAACAATGAAAATTTTTGAATATTATTTTGGTATATTTTTAGTGTATTGTTAGTATATTTTTCAGTATATTTCTGAACAATATAATATTTCGATGATAAAATTGGGTGGCGGGTATGTCACAACTACATTTTGTACCGACTTTTAAGCCAAGTTATTTTAATGAACTTCCTTAAATAATTTTCATTATATAAAAGCAATAAAATTAAATAAAACTATAAAAATTACATTTAGCGGTCTTATATTACCTAGTCTGGATAATATCTCTAGCCTTAAGGCTATAAAACATTAATTATGTATATTTTAAATATATCCACATAGTTAACACTCTCTGACTATCTCTCGTTCTCTCTTTAAGCTTATAAAGTATACGAGTATCTCCAGGTCAAGACATCTTGGCTCAAAATAACAACTTGTTAGCTGTTTAAATACCAATCTGATGAATACTTCACAGAGCTCTCACCCCATGGGAGATGTTCATGCGCAAGTTCTATGTATATGTACTTTTTTTGATTACTTCATTAAGAGGACAACGGCAACGGCTGATAATAATAATTATGGCTCTCCATAACTTGAATTTTTTATGTCGACTCATTGACAATGCCACCCACGGCATACGTATACTATAAACCATTGTTTGTTATATTGCCAAAGCCAAACAACACACGATATTCTAATTAAAACACATGCAGACCGTAGCACCAATTCCAATTCCAGCTCCAACTTCAACATCATTATCGTCAACCCATTTTCAATATCCTCATCATCATCATCATGATCATCTTTAGCTTGCCTTTTGCGGTGTGTGAACTTCAATTCGATGAATTTACATTGAAGCATGATGAGGCACTTTTCTGCAGAGTGTGCCAAGTCATGTGGACAAAGCTAATGTATGTGGATTTAGATGTGGACGTCAATGTATACGTTCATCTGTGTATGTGATGATGGTCGATTTCTATAGTCAGTCAATGGATCGGGTTGCCGGCTCAAGCTCTGGCTCAGTCGTGTGCTATGACTCGATGACATATTCCATTAAAAACTAACTCGAATGGGATATTCATGCTTCATCACAAGATACCCTGTAATACAGCAAATAAATTTTAAGAAAACAAATTGCATTCATTCATTAAAGAAAGTCTTAAAAGAAGTTTTCTCATTTAATTTAAGTAGTCTTTATTAAGGAACAATTCAAATTGAAAATTTAATATTGTTTATTTCGTACTAATACTACTTTCTTTTTCGTAAGCTACCTTTGACACATTTCTCCAACCACAGGGTATTAATATAGACACCGAGCGGCCCACATCTGGGCACATGCATTGCATGCACACCTCATTTTCTGGGCTACCTGACAAGACAGCGCATTAGAAATATATGGGTTTGGCAGTTCCCGAAATAAGAGCGGGTCGCTCGGTTGCGCATGCCCACAGCCCAGAGATGGAGTCAGAAACAGAAACAGACCGAAAACATGCCGCTCACATGTGTCTGGAGGGAAACGAGCCCCGAATATCGTCTAATAAATTGACATTTATAAATAGTTGAGAGCTCGAATTTAGTTCAAGCATGCGAGTCCGAGTGCGAGTGCGTGCTCGGGGCACATGTGTGTGCATACATGGTATGTGCAATGTTACCTATAGGTCTACATGTGCATATGCTTCAATAGCCATCATATAACTCAAGGGCAATGAGCTGCATAATTGCGCTGAGTAATTCTCACTTTAGTTTTGGGCGATTTCTAATTTAATTATAGAGGGTAGGTAGAACCGTAAGATATGTGTATATGCAATGCTGAGAAAACTGAATATTTCAACTTAAAATATAGATAAAAATCGACCTTGATTAAGCATGACTAATGGAGGCATTTAACACTTAATTAGAGGTGGGATTCTAAAATTAATTCAATACATCATTTGGGAAATTGAAATGGAAATGATTAAAAAAAATTTAATAAATGTGTTAAGTTTTCTACAATTAATTATAATAGTTAATCTAATATTTATCTTAAATATATAACAAAATAATATATTTTACATATTCTCATTAACATAAAATTTCTTTTTGGAAAACCCATCAAAGTACCGTACCATCCGAAAGTTCATGTTCTCACTTGTCCTGTCCTGTCAATTAGTGACTCATTTTGTAGATCCAATATGTGACATTTGATAATGATAAGGCGAGGAACTTTCACGAGTCACATGGAAATGGAAATGAGGCCGCATATAGTATGGTATCGAATCGTACTGAAGGCCGGGCACAAACATATTTTATTTCAATTTATTTGAATGTCAGCGAGCATAAATTACGTTAGCATAAATAAATGCCATGATATCAAGACAAAACAATCTATATAGAGCGTAAAAAGCAGCGCAACAAAAGACGCCACACGAAACGGAAAAAGGAAGTTAACAAAATAAGCCAGATAGAGCGATTGAGATACCGACAACACACCGAAACAGACACCACACCACAAAGTACACTCACTCACTCTCACACAAGAAGACAAAACCTAAGTCCAATAAAGGAAAAGATAAATGTCGACTGTGAGACGGGGAGAACTAAATAAAACACAGGTAAAAATCAACGGCTAACAAAACTGGCACGAAACTCAATACCAGCTGTGTGCTCAGTTCGAGATGAGATGAAGAAATATATGTAGTATTTAGGCAGCTACCGGGGAGGGAGACTGTGAGTACAAGTACGAGTACGAGCAGTGTAATAATTTTTTAGCAAAGTGCGCCAGCGATGAGTGCCATGGATCGCATCATATCGGATCGCATTTCACCTTCTTCTCTTTCAGGTGTCACCGATAGGCATCTTTTAATGCCGAGCGGGCCAAGACCCCAGACTTTGGCTGTAGCTCAGGTCAATACGGTGAGAATCCCGAGGCACAGCACACGCAGCTCCTGCCTCGGTCAGTTTAGGTTTTATGTCAGAAGAAAAAATGCAGCAGTGTGGTCCGAAATTCTCATTAAGCGAAATATTCACATAATCCCGCATTTATTTGATATGCGCTGCTTGATAAAGACCCAAGGACCTAAGTCGAAAACAGGAACCGAAACTTGCTCTATACGTTTGTGTCTGTGCGTGTGTGCAAAGGCATGTTTGGGTTTGCCTTGTCTTGGGGTATTACAGGTACACAGAGATGTTGGGCATAAGATTTGGCAATGCAGGAGAATGAACTCATTCTAAGAGCAAATATTTTTCGATAGAAAAAAGAAAATAATAGGCGAAAATTAGCACTTATTTATTGACATATTGAAGCAAGTTAAATTTGAAATTCCATTTGATATATGATATCTTTTTGCTGCCTCGACTGTCGCTCTTGTCAACTATTCACAAATTAGCTAAATCATAGTCAAATCGCGTTGAGGTGCTCTCCAGAAAGTCTCGAAATAAACGACGCTACAAAGTATGCAACACACAAACCGCAGTCAAACGTGCTGCGGTTTCTATTTCCAACAGTTTTTCGTAAAAGTTGCAAGGGGACGAAAGTACGATGTAAAAAAATTAGGTTCGAGCTTGAGATGATTGCTACCTTAAAGGTACAATTTAAAATGCTTGTACTTGCAAATTTAATAAAACACTTTTTTTAAGTAATGCATTTGTTTCTCACTATTTATGTGTTGAGAATAACTATTAAGTTCTTATGAGTTGGTATTTTCAGATTTATCAAAATTTACAATCGTCTTATCTCATCAATTAAGTATAAATTGGCGATTTAACTACTATAATTTAAGTAAAACGAATTTATATTTATTAATAAAGTATAAATTGGCGATTTAACTATTATAATTTAAGTAAAGCGAGTTTAAAAAGTCGCAGTATTCATTGAAATAATTTTTATTTAATTCGTTTACAATTTTTGGAAAATATATTGCACAGTAAATTGCTTATAATATCAGCTTAAACGTCTCAGAATATTTCCGCATATTTATCCACATAAAATATTATGATGCGGCAAATTAGCTTAATATTACACAAGTCTATTAGATATAATCTTTCAGCTTAGGATTGTTTCTACATCTATCTTTATTAGACTTATTACCCCAGGATATACTTACTGCTATCGTCTTTGGCTAAGCAAACAAAACATAAATATAATAATGAAATGCTCATTGGAACAACATTTATGCGCGCATATGCACAACTACGTAAGAGTATAGTAGATGTACATATGTATGTACACGATGATTGATGACAGTCAAAGTAGTTTGCATGAGATTTGCTTAAGACCCCCCTTGCATGTAGCCGAGAGCTAAACACAAACATGTGCCGAGGATTGGAACAACTGTAGAGTTTGGTCAAGCAGTTGGAACACAGCGCAGTTGTAATCCGTTGAGCTGTCACACTGTCTGTCTGTTCGTATTGTTGTAATTGACAATGACAATGACATTGCATATATGAGTACAAGAACTCGTGGGCTTAACGTGTGAATGTTTCCGTAAGAAATCTTCGAGCCACTGAGAATAATAATTAAAAGAATCTCTCTCTCTCTCTCTCTCTTGCGACTACAGATTTTATATTTCTGTATTATTTTTTTACTCCCAAAAAACAATTGTCATATAAATGGAATTGTAGTTCGCTCTCTCGCTTGACTGTGATTGGGAATTGAAGAGGCAACGGCAGCGTTTTGAGGGTTTTCGCTAAGCGGCTTACACAAAATCTTGCGTGTTTCTCTGTTGGTTTTATTTAACGAAAAGATTAACAACAAGCAGCAATCTGAGAATCAGATTTGTCATAGGGGTTGCCAGTTTGGCCAAAGCTTAATTACGACTCTGTTCTCACATGCGTCTCCGTCTGGAAAGCGGGGAATAACGAGGAGGAAGCCCCTGATGCTGCAACTTTTGATCTTTAGTTGCGATTTTGGTTATTTGATGCCAATTAACTGCAGGGAGTTGAGCTGCAGTTGCTATAGCAAACAAACTCATCAGGATTTAAGGGTTTACTTTTTTAGATTGTATGTAGTTGATAAATTGAGGAAACAGACAGAATTTTGATTAACTTTTTGAAATAATGTTTTATTGAGACAATGAGAATACGACTTTTTAATAAAATTTCCGTTTCTCCATATTTGTAAATTGTAGTTTAGACAATAATACACTTTCATATTCACTCAAATCTCAAAAAAAAAAGTTTCATTGAGCTGTCTCTATTTGCCGTCCATAATAATTTAATGACAGACAGATGCTTATTATGCACATCCACTGATGCATCCTTAGTCTCCCATATAAGTAAGTTTTTATTCACCTATTTAAATCAGGTTAGACTGTTTGCATTGATGTCTAGCAATTTGGGGTTACTCGATACCAATTAACTAATGAAAATTGAGTTTCTCTGGCTGTCTTGACTTGTCTGTTTTTGGTTTTGTTATCATTTTACCCGTTGCATTGTTGCAAGTCAAGGCAGATATAGAGTTGGGAGGTAGACTCTGAACCCATGATTCAGACAAAAGACAGCTACAGAAGGCCATCAATCAGAGCCGGAGTTGGATAAACCAAATTGAAATCTTTGGCAAAGCCAGTTGAAAGTGATTTACATGAACGCGTGTGTCTTTTGTTTAATTGTAGCTGCCCACACACTCTCACACACACACTCAGCATATTGGTTATACTTTGTGCAGTGTCTAGATAATTGATTAATGCACATACACAGATACTCTGATACACTGAGACTGAAACCGATTCAGGGCCTTTGCTTTTAATTATGCGTTACCAGCCATCAACGGGCCAATAAATCATAATCCATCAAAGATTTGCGGTACATGTCCGTTACGTGGCGGCTGCCACCGTTTGTTTGCCCTTCCCTTCTGCTCCGTCTGCCCCGTTCATTCGTCTGTCAGCCAGTCAGTCCGTTGGTTGGTTACGCGGTTAATGCGCAATGCCTAATTGGAGAAGCGTAGCACTAACTATGGCTTTAAGCAGCTCCTCAAAAAGCTGGCAGCGGAAATGAATACTTGGCCCAGAAGCCGACCAACTACTTAATGTCAAAAACAATAAGAAAGCCGACGTTGCTCAAAAGGTTTTTCACAATTAAATGCTTGAAAGGATGCGGACAGGAGGATAGGCGGGCGGGCGACCAGTCAAGCAGTCAGCAAGTCGTTTAGAGAAACCCCCTCATGGAAGAAGTTACCCCACTGACACACACAAACATACACATAGAGTCAAATATGCACACACATAGTTAACGGAAAGGGCTGTTTTGGGGGGCGTGGCTGACGACCCCCTGTTGTCTAACAGAGCCGCCCCTCTCAGTGCGTCGCTTGATTACAATCACTTCAAACTTGTGAGGCAGTTGGCTTTGCAATTGCATGTTAACCCATAGGCAGGCCTCGAATTTTATGAGAATAGAATGCGTAAGCTATAAATATTTAATAAAAAAATGTATTTTATTAACTTTCAAAAAAATAAACAAAAATGTATTACAATGATAAAATATTGAATGAGTAAATAAATGTAAAGCAATTAAATGTAATTTACTTCAAAACGACTGATTTAGTCAACATAATATTATACTAGCATATACATATACATATAGTACATTTGTGCTGTTTTTAGCCAGGCAGCCAGCGGAAGGTTAAAGTATGTGGAACATGCAGGGTAACATTTATGTACCCAGCGATTCAGAGTTGTGTTTACAATATTTCTATTGCCGGCTGTTGTTTTACGACTACAGCAAAAAGGCTGCACCGTTAATTCGATTCGATTTTGAAAATAGCAACAGCAAACAACTGCGAAACAGAGATTGCAAAAAAATTGGGGAAAGAGATGTGGTAGGATTTGGAAAAAACACGGAACTTGAAAATGCAAAATGAGATTGAAATTGAGCCATCGATGGATATTTGAAATTAGGAATGTTCAATACGATATATGTAAATGGGAAGTGTAGTTGAGTTAAAATGAGAGAAAGGAAAGGATGAGAGAGAGGGAGAATGATTGAGCAAATACAATGGCTAAGGAGAAAGAGTTTAAGTAATAGAGGGGATAGAAGGGATAATTTCGAAATTTGCCTCTTTAACATAGAGTGACAGCTCATTTGAGAGTAAAAACAAGTAAATCTGGAATACTCTATTAAAACTGTGCAATGAAAACTTTTGCAACTATCGAACAATAATAAAATTTGAATGGATCAACAGAACACACTGAAATATAAATATATAGTGAAAAATTGATAATTATGTTTCATTCTTTTTCCATAGCGTTTTATACTCAAAATTCTTAATTATTATGTTAAAGTTATTGTGAAATTAAGAAGAAAAATTAGTTTAGTTGAAATATAAAAAATTGTCACAACTAGTGTTCATTAGTTAGACTAATTAATCTTGAGTCACCATTGGCGTACTTTTGCTTTGAAATAGTTTTCGTTCTTTAGCTTTTGCTGTTTATTTTTTTCCCATTTATTTTTCTCCGGCGCCAAGGCATTTGTCTTATTTAGACAGCTCCGAGTGTTGTGTACTAAAAAGTTGACGCCAAGGACATCAGCATCTACTTCAGCTTCAGCTTCGACATCAACATCGACATCAGCATCAACGTCAGCGCTGCAAATCGCATTAAGGACTCTTAATGAAAGTTACTGCATCCTGGGGCATGGGGCATGTGGCATGCATGAGTGTATGTGTATTTGTCGACATCGTTGTACGATGATTGATTTCACGCCGAAACGATTTCAATCAGCATTTCCGTTCCAAGAGTTTTTTCCACTCTCTCCTTCCGTATCTCTTGACTTTTTTTTTGCCATTTCTTATTGCATTACGTCGATTTTAGCTCTGCATTCGTTACTCATGCAGGGGAGGCTTAGCCACAGCTGCTGCCTGGGCGGGGTGGTGATAGCGGGGATCAAGTTCCGTCTTGGGAATAAGTGGCAATCTGTTTCGATTGCGCTGGGCAGAACGAACTGGGTCACGGTTGGCCATGTCGTTAATTGTTTATAGCATTTCATATTTGCCACTTGATTTGTCAGCGCAATGCGGGCAACTAGCTTCCACCCCGTTGGACTCCTCCACCTCCTTTCACTCCTAGGACAGCTCTCATGTCTAGACGGACATTGTGCATGCAAAAACCTGTCATGTTTCGCATACATCCTTGCACCAGACAACGACAAATTTATTACCTATTTAGCCTTAATAGCCTGGCTTGTTTTTATGATGATGCCGTTGACATTCCACATACCATGTGTATGAGTTTGTGTGTGCTTGGGGACGACAGTTTAATTTGTGATTAATTGACGTTAAAAGGGTTTAACAGTTCCCCTCTCTCTATCACTGACTTATACATGAACACTGAGTGACATCCACTTAATTCACAGCCAGATTCACTTTCATTCACTTTCACCCAAAAGCTGCAAAAAAAAATGGAGGGGTTGATTGAACCCAATTTACGTTAATAGAACGGAAATTGCCTCATGAATGCGGATGTTGCTGAATATTAAATTTATTTCAAGCGTTTAATCAACAAAACAAATAACCAAATGTGATAGGTTTTTTCACTAGAAACAATCTGTTAAGAGTTGCAACTACTTTCATTAAACTGTATCTCGATTTTTAACAAATAATAATAAGAAACATAAACAATAAAAAAAATAACTCTTTGGAAATATACATTTTTTCACCAAAAATTATATTAACAATATAAATATAAAAGCTATTCATTCAACATATTGATTATATAATATTTAAATATTACTAGTATTTATTTTTTAAATTATATTTAAAATGGAGAACATTCTGAAAAAAAAAACATTTTATTTTAAGCCTTACTATAACTCAAATTAGATATTCAATGAAACCCAGTATTCGCTATTTTTTCTCATGCATAAGTTTTAATATATAAATTTAAACAAATAATTTCCATTATTGTTGTGAGTAAACTACCAAGTATTTTAAATTAAGTGTATTTTTCGTGGTAGAATAAAATTTGTTCACTTTGTTAATGAAGACAATTAGCATTCTAAAATATTCAGCCAACATTTGGAAGTAAGTTAGCCGCAGGCAATTCATTTCCTTCATTACCACATTTTACCTGCCTACCTGACTTGGTCGAAAGAAACGACAAAAGTTGACGGGAAAACTTCCGTTTTTAGGCCAGCTTTAAGGCCGGCAGTTGAAGATGGAGATATAGAGAAGCAAAACAACTGCAAATGGCATTAATAGTCTGAATACGTCCGACGTGAGTGTAAACATCAGGACAAGGAAAAACAAAAGGGAAAAAGGGAGAAGAAACAGAAAATCTCCCACGCCTTTATGACTGGCGGCAACTGAAAGTCGAGTGTTGTGTTCCGTATTCCACACTGACCGCTTGATTAACATTTCCTCAAGAACATTTCAGCTCCGGCCCATCATGGAGACTTTGGTCATATTAATATGCTTGCCCGTCTGTGGGCAATATGTCAACAAATTCCTAAGCGGAACACGTACTCGAAACACTCGAAATTCGTGGAATGTGCTGCGGCTATTCGAATACGAGTGTTAGAGTACACACAAAGGACCTGGACTTGCACTTGGAGAATCGTGTTCAGTCCAAAGTTTTAATGCGCGCAGTTTTATTTTTGTGGTAGTGAAAAGGTGAAGAGTTAATGCGACTGGTTCGTAGCGGGAATCGTGAATCTTGAGTCTTCTAAATGTATTCCCCAAATCCCTGAGAGCATAGCTGGCAAAAAGATGAAATCACTTTCACAAAGTGCTCAGCGGCAGGACAAAACGACAACCTGTTAGCCAGCACTGGCTGGCAGCCCTCCGCTGACTTGTACCTGCACTCAAAGCTTATCCCTTGAGTATTTTGCATAGTGTGTGGTGAGAGGGGAAAGTTTATCTAGCCGGCGACATGACTAACCAATTTTCAGCAAATTTAATGCACAAAGGATATGCACAGATTTCCAGACAGCGCTGCCTTTGTCTTTAATGTGTTTTATAATTGAATTCAATGCAAAAACTCGTGTCCCTTGATTACACTAGCCAACCCAAAACGACAACATTTACAACAAGTCTAGATTATTACAAAATTAACAGTATTTATATTTTGTAATATTTACTCGGCCAATTTTATAATTTTGCCACCCATTAAATTTGCCTTATCAATTTACTTGCTGAACAGTGTAAGCGACAATGGCATTTCATATGCCAGCTCAGTTCGTCATCTCTCAGCCCTCATCATCAGTTTTTCCCCCTCCCTGCGCAGCTTTCCAGCTTGGGCTACAGTTGGAACTCTTGTCTGTCTGGCTGCCATAGAGCTGCATTCTTTGTGGCGCCGAATCGGTATCTGAATGGATTTTGGCTTTGGCACTCGGAGTCACATATTCACATAGTACTCACATCTGTATTCGCATGTAGTCATGTGCACATATCAGTTGTCTGGCAGCTGTCTGCGGCCTTGAATAGTCCCAAAGTCAAAGCCACAACTTAATCGCTCTTTGGGGAGCAACAACAGCAACAGGCGCAACAACAACACAGCCACCAACAACAGCAGCAATATTAACAATGGCCGAACCATAAGTATTACAGCAATAAGCATAGCAACAAATACGAAATGATTTCATTTCTTATTACCGCCGGCGTTTCGAGAATGTTAAATTAAAATTTCGAAAAACCAGAAAATTTCAATGGAATATTTAATACTCTCTACTTGCTTGTCTATTAATTTTTTATTCAAAAACTAAATGAAAATGTTTCTCATTTTGGAATGAAAAAAAGTTTTATTCGCATTTTAAAAGTATTCTGAAAATTTTATCATGATCTGGAAATAAAGTTATTCGAGAAACAATTTAAAGGTCAAGTAATGGCTCATTAGTAAGACCATAATATATATAATTATAGAATATTTACATATTCATTTCAAACGAGCAATTTAATTGGAATGTGGTATATTTCGGAATATTTTTTGCAAAATTGTGTTTTTAATTTACTCTTTTTTTGCATTGCATATATTGAAAGCTAGACTATAGCCATTCCTTATTATCGTATAAATAACATATGTTTCTAGTACATACGAAAGAGTAATAAGAAAATATTAAAATGATGTTAGCATTACATGTGATATGTTTACTGGTATAATTAGAGTTGCTTTTTTATGTGTTTTTTATATACAGAAAATATATGCTGCGGAAATCAGTGAATAAACGTTTTTAAGGTAAATTAAGTTACGACTATGAACTATGACAAAATAGTACTGGCACTACATTAAGTGGCCCTAGCTCTTATACTACGTGAGATCTAGGCATTCATTCAGACGGAAAAATTACAGACAGACGGATTTTTTAATATACATTTTTAATGCATAAAATACCTTTTCGTAATGATTTTAAAGCAATAAGTATTTTAAATTCAAATGATCATATAGTATGATTTATAACACCAATAGAAATCTTTTAGGTATTTACTTATAATTAAACTGGTCCTGTAAATGAATTACTTTATATTTTTAAATGAATATTCATTTCTTATTAACTTTGCATATGTTGATTATATTCACATATATATTGCAGAGTAGATCAACTAAATTACAATGCATTATATACGACCTTATTTATTTAAAAGGATATGCAGCTCAGGCTGCAGGACAGAGCTCATTGAACTTGTCGAATGGAGGAAGTAAATATTTTAATATGTGGTTGCATTATGGGACGCCAGTCCGGGTTGGTATTTGTAGTCGTTTTCGTATTTCTGTGGTCACAAACTAAGGAACCGCCAAGTGGCATGGCTAATGCCATGTCATGGGGTTTTTGTTTCGGGCGCAAGAGCGTAACGTTTGAACTCGGCCTCCGACTCCGATTCCGACGGTAAGGGAGGGGAAGGGAATCCAGAGTGCCTCGGGTAATAGAGCGATTTTGTTGTTGTTGCCAGCTGCCCCCTAGGGTAACGTCAGCTACAGTTTTTGGGGCACGCGCACGCTCTGGCACTTCCTTGCGCCTGCCTGGCCACAGAAGTGGAACAAATGGGCGCAGGACGTGAGTGAGAATTGGGATAGAAGTGGGAATGGATGGGATGAGGATGAGGATGAGTAGCTATACCAAAGCTGACTCAGCTGCCTGCTTTGCATAGATGAAGGCGACTTTAAATCGTCGCCATCGTCGTCGGCGGCATTTTCAATTTCATGGTTAATTGTGTTGCACGCGGCATTTGGCACTTGAGTCCAAGAGTGCCACATGAGTTGCGAGACGTAGCAGTATGGCTGCCAGTGCTCGCCTTGAATGCCACATTAAGTTTCATAATTAGCACACCAAATGATTGCAATCCGAACAGGCGGCATATGCGAATTGTCTTTCTTGCAAATAAGCAACATATGGATAGTATCCAATTGGACTCTTTTTGTTGCAAGACACACTCTCATACCCGGAGTTGGGTACCAGCAGCTGCAGCACTGGCTTCACTTTTATCTTTGACATTTACTAATGACAAATTTATTCACGCTGTCACTTAGTCGACTTGTCCTCTGTATTTTCAGTTTCACTGTTCATTGTCACGTTCTCTCTTCATTGTTTTTCCAAGGGAAATACAGTTCAGGCTGCAAAATGTCCTGAACCTGTGTCAACATTGTGCCGTGCATTGCTCCATTGATCGTCCTCCAAGTCAAGATTTGTTTGCACCACTTTAATTAACAATTTTCTCGATTCCCTTGTAGTGCTGCTTCTTCTCCTTCTTTCCAGATTCCCTAGTTTCTCTTTGATCTTTTCATATGGTATAGCTGATTGATTGATTCCTCAGACTAGCAAACAGCTCACTTGGCAGTCGCAATGTCTTTTAAGATTGTCCAAGTAATTAATCAACAAGAAGTACATAAATAAATGACATTTATGGCATCATTCAGGGAGAGAGCAAAGTCCACCGAAAGGGCCACTCGTAAACAAATGCTGCGAAGGGTGTATACCCTGTAAAAAGAAAACAATGATAAAACATAATGATTAATTTTTTAAAGTTTAAAAATTTACAAAAGTTAAACGAAGTATTATGTATATTTAGTTTTAAAACAACACCTAACATTAACTGTGACTTCTTATGTTTATGTTTGCAACCGACAACATAAATAGTTACTTGACGTAGTTGCTTTATTAAATGTACTTATTTCACATTTAACATTCCACGTAATTGTGCAAATGGTGCAGGGTATAGTCAATACATATATATGCATATTACTTAAACTCTTACAATTTCGGTGGTCGTGTTTATCTCTTCTGAAAAAATCATCAGCTCGACGATCATTAAAGCTCACACAGGGACACAGTCGACGTCTCAGACAGGGGGGGTGGGGAGTGGCAAGGCGGTATCGGATCGGGTTAACGAAAGCGAAACGATCTTGATTGGCAGCCAGTGGCGCTGGAGCCTGGCCAATTTGGGAATCGTCCGTTGGCTCAGTCGGCTTTAATGCTCGCCAGACACGCACATTTTCAACGGGCCCATGTTATTTTTGCGAATGAATCGAATCGAAGGCGAGTAATGAATGCATAACGCAATAAATTTGTAAAATTTAAACAATGCAAAGCGAACAAATTATTGCCGCTTCAATGGATATCTCTCAGCACAGTTCTCATGTATTTCGCATTTAGCCTGGGCACGCCCCGAGCTAATCACAAAAAAAATTGTACAATATAAAAAGCAATGGAATATTCTCAAAAGGGTTGTACAATGAAGCCAATAAACTGTGCCTGCAAGTGCTTCCGCGCAATTTCATTCAGAGAGCATCCTCGTACACCCCCGTCCTCCCTTCGCGATCATCCGTGAACATTTGAGCATTTCAATAAACAATTCCACATCAAGGCATCAGGCTGGCGCCAAGCGAGTTTTTGGTATTTCCCATTTGCTTTGTCAGCCGCTCTTTGATTCGTCTAGCTGCCTACTTAATTGGCCCAGCGTACGACGTTCCAAGTGGCCCAATCTGATCCCTAGGGAGCAACTTTACAAACGTTGAAGAACTCAATTTGGAATGTTTGCCCACGCCATAAGCAAATTAATAGCTTCGAGTTATGAGATTTATGTCAAAACCTAATAAAATCTAAAGTTTGAATTTATGGAATGCAATAATGCGTAAATTGTAAACGGTAGTGAAAGAAAACCTTTAACTTAATAAATTGCAATATGCAATGTTATTTATATATTAAATAACTATCCGAAACTTTTGCGATTCGCACGCTATTTAAATTCAAGCAATATTTGTCAATTAATGGGCTAAATATTAAAACGTTTACGATTCAATTAATTTAATGACTACGTCAGTTCTAAAATACACTAAGCTGTGTTACAAAAGTTCTGCTTACATACACATGAAATAAACATTTTCATAATCATATATTTTTTTATCCTATATTTCTCACATATAAGTATTAGAAAATAATTTTGGTCACGAAACACAGAACGAACTGTGTCCTACTTTATTGCCCAGCACCACATTAGTGAATAGAATGATTGCTGTGCGATCTTTGTAATAATTTAAACATATTTTGCATACAGTATAACTTGTTGTAGGATAATAGCAAACTATTAAAGCGACTGTTTTGAATTTAAAAGTATTTTTAAAATATGATAAGTATATCTCAATTGTAGAACTTTAAATCAAAATGTTCACAGATGATGCTTAATAGATTCAACTTCATACTGATCTGATCTGCACATCTTTAAATGTATGTATAATTTCTTATATTTTACAATTTTAAATAAGCTTCTGTCTTCAATTTGCTATTTCTAAAAGTAATTATTAGCCTTTTGTAATTCTTAGCACAGCTTATTAAAATTGGGCAGAATACTTCCAATGTTTTCAAAGAAAGCAGTACTCCCATTAACAGCTGCTGCTCATCACAGCTTCGGCTCGAATTCAATGCGCCCTTGGCCTAGGCCCTTAAAGACTGAAGGACCGCAAACATCTTTTACATCCTTTACGTAAATCTTTTTTTTTTAATCAAAGCAAAGTGAAAGAAACACCTTCGCTTTCAGCGGGAGGCAAGCAAACAGATTGCTGAACGGACAACAAGTCATTAGTAGGCGCAAATATTTGCATAATGTCTAAGAATTTGTAAGAATTTGCCATTAGAAACTGTCGTTATGTGTACACTGCAGGTGTCTTCAAACTGGTTCTCAGTCTGAATTACTGCGCATAATCCCTCGGCCATAGCAAGTAATGATAATAATGGTAATTCGAGTCCAGAATGTGTGACAGTTGTTGGGCTAATCCCCGCACAAATGTCATGAATTGTGCCTTGCGTTTCGGCGCGAGGTGTCAGCAAGCCAAATGTAATAATTTTAATGATTTTTCATAAATGTAAATGTAAAGTCTCGAGTAACACGGGGGGTGGGTTGGGGTCGGGGTCGGGGCTGGCACGCGTTCTACTCAAACTCGTAGACTGCACTTAAGGGTAGACCCTTGTGCTTCTGCCCGCTGTTGTGACATCGCCCTCATCCGGCTGCACCCTTTTCGGCCTATTAAACATGGAGACTACACACCACTGCATCCATTGTTGTAGTTGGGTGTTGTTGTTGTTATAATTGCGCATATTTTAAAATACAAATTAGCAACGCTGTAGCTGAATTTCAATAGCGTTTTAAATGCCCGCAGGCTCTTCGTATTCATATTCTGGGAGTGTGTTAAGTTCCTCTGACTTTTAAAGCAGCCAATAATCCTAAGAGAGGGTTGCCTTGAACTTGCCACACCATGAGAAGCAGACCAAACCAGACGACAACCATGTATCAAGCGTCGGCAGTTGGCAGTCGGGAGTCGGGCGACTGCCATCAGTCGTCAAGCATTCAGTCTGTGGTATTCACTTTGGCATTTCATACATAAAAAACCATGAAACCCAAGCCTGCAGCAGTCATCACGGCAACAACAATGGCAACACCAACAGTGCCAAGTTGAGTAGTTTGTCAAGCGAGCTGGAACTGTTCACCTTGCTTCTTTATTTCTATTTGCAAGTACCCTGTTTTACTCTCACTAAATGCAGAGTATTATATTTTGATTACTATCGGTTAACAGGAAATTATTTGATATAAAACACATTGCACTTTGGGTATATTATTGTTATTCAGTGTTGACACTATTTGCCGAAAGATAATAGTATTTATAGTATTTCTACTTTAATATTGCTACTCGCATTTTTTGCATAGTAAGTTACATTTTTATTGAAGCCTGACCTAATCAGTCCCTAAATCATTATTTGTATAAGGAGACAATTATACTTTAATCGTATTAATTGAAACTTATTAATGAAACTATACAATTTATTCAGGTGCGCAGAATATGTGTAAATATTAGATTAACAACTATATTTCTTGTAATTAAAATTATAAAATATTATGAATCTAGTATTAACCAAGAAGAAATTCAGATCAAGAACGCTACAAAATATCTCGTAGTCGAGCAGACTTCATTGCATAGTAATACTAGTACTACATTTTCCTTACCTGTGCATAAATAGCAAACACTTTTCGGATTTGCAGCATCAAACATGAAGCTGCAGCTGAATCCCGAGCAGAAGCTGAGGCTGAGGCTGACTTGGCGCTACATTTATCACTGCCAATTCGGGGAGCAGCGTTGTCGTGACACTGCTGGCCTGGTCCCGTTGGGTGGAACCATGGAGGATACGGGATCGTGTTTGGAACAAAGCGCCATAGTGTAAATGGAATTCTGGGAAATGAAATTGCAAAAGCCAAAAAGTAAAGTAGAGGGGAAACGCAAAAAAATAAAAAGAGGAAAATAGGAAATGTTGTTAGCTGAAATGCAGCCACATGATTGTTGGATTGTTTGTTGGTTTGTTGGATTTTTGTTTTTGAGTTATTGGTTTTGAATTGATGTGGTGCTGTTACAAGGTGGGTCTCAACGGAACAGAGCTCAAAATGCTTAGAGAATTCACTTAAAGCTTTAGAAAAATGTTTTCTGTAGCTTTGTCTGCCACATGTGACAAATGGCATGGCAAAAGTGTAGACGATGCTCAGATTTGCATTCAAATACACTTGACTTACTGGATCTGCTTGAGAAGAGTCGCCCACATTCGCCATTCACTTTGATAGTTTGTTTAGCGTGTTGCGATAGAATAAAAAGTGGGAGTAAGAGAAGTACTAAGTAAATAACATAAAGTAACTATTTAGATGTATGTAGAAATAATGCTTTGTGAATCATTTGGCTATAAAACAGAAAAGTAAGTTTCTGTTGAAATAGTAGAAAATAGTAGTATTGTCATATGATAAGAAGTAATGATAAGCTAGCAAGTCTATATTTTATTCAACTAGAAGCTATACTTACAATCAATTTTGAATATGAATAAAAGTAACTAATAACTCTTCAGTGATTAAAGCTACTGTAGTCAGAGTATTTGCACTTCGACTTGGAATTCAGTGCTTAGTTTCTCGCTGATTTTCGCCTTTTGCAAAATTTGTCATAGCAAAATTTTGCCGACGTAAAACACATGTAAACTACTTTCAACAATGCAACAACTTCAGCACTTGTAACATGCTCCAAAGTTGTGAATTAAAATTTAACAATCGCAGCAGAGGACTCGAGTGCATAACGACGGGAAGAATACTCTATAGCTTAATGGAAATTTATTGCGATAGACTTGACAAGCATAACATTTCGTCCCAATTGCTTTCTTTGATTAGAGATTTAATTTGACAATTGCTGTTGCGTGTCATACCCTGGCGTACTTATGTCATGTGCACAGGGTATACAGAGTAACATTTGTTAGATTGTAGATCCCTGGGACTGTTTAAAGCTGCAGCTATTATGTACACCGAACAAATGCCCTGCCTTGCACTGTCCTGCTCTTCCCCTCCTTGAGCTTTGCCATAAACTTTGCCAGCCACATTCAACACTCGCCATGTGCCACATCGAATCTAAGAGTGTGTGCCCCGTGTGTGCACTTCACCCACTGATAACTTATCTCCGACTGGGGCGATGTCTGTTACAAATGTTGCAATATTTATACCCCATGCACACACACAGGCGCAGGAAGTTTGTATTATGATTTGCACATTATGCAAATTGCCCTATCGTAAATACTTTTTTCCTTCCTTCTCCCCATTTCAATACAAGAAAAAATGAAACACCGACAACGCCAACAAATAGAAGAGGAATGAATAAAAACGCCGCGCCGTGTGCTCATGATAAATGTGATAAGCGATATTTGGCAACAATACGCGACGCATTTTATTTATAACATACGAAGTGAGGCAACTCTGTAAATATATGCGCTAATAAATGCGACTAGTTTAGCCTTTTGTCAATGCCAAAACAAAACATAGTAGAAGAGGAGGAATTCATTGCTACCTACAAAGACTTGAAGTTATAAGTTCGAGTCCTAGTCTGTCTCCTGAGTGTATTTTTAATTAAGAAGACATTCACACTAGCGTACCTGTCAATTGTAAAAACGTCTTTCAAACAAGACCGTAAACTGCATTAGATCAATACTAACATATTTAATATGCATTTTTGAACCTATGTATACCAAGTATTGCTTGTACACATAATTTTATAACTTAGGGTGAGCTTCTCGCTGAGAACTATTGAAGAAAATACATGCTCATTGCTATCAAGTTGGCCTTAAACAAAGTTCGATTAATGCAAAACATTTAGAAGCTCAGATTTAGTAAGTTATTCTGTTTGTGCTTAAAGGGTTTTTGATAAGTTCGAGAAGAAGCACTTAAGCTGCTGTGGCTCCTACGAGCGGCCCTTGCCAATGGGCTGGATGAGCTGAAGGCATGAACAGGCATCCAATTAGACCAAGAATGGCGTAACGTGTAAATCCTGTCGTTGACTTGCAGCGAAATGCATTTAAAATATGCACAGGCAGTCAGCCCACTCGATGGCCCCAGGAGGAAATGGCGAAGGGAGAGCGACATCTACACTGGTCAGAAAGGGAATGAAATAGAGGGAGAGAGAGAGATAGAATCAGCTCACTAAATGCAGCACGTATTGGATTTTGACATAAACGGTTGTCCTCGTTAGCGCCGCATCGTGTTCCATGGCCAAAAGGTGGCACTTGGATTTGGCTTTGGGTTTTGTGCATCTGACTGCAGCTGTCCGTCGCCCGCGGCGAGAGTCGAAAACTTTTATAGCAGGCGGTGGAGGAAACTTTGAGAGTTGTAGGCTGCTTGCAGCATTGATAAATTGCCGTTGAGCGTCGTTGTCGTTGTCGCAGTCGCTGTCGTTGTTTGGCTTTAACCTAGCTCAGATTTTATGCAAAAATTGAGCATTACAAAAAACGTATAAAAGACAAGGCGACACTTGGCGGCAGTTGGAGATCCCTCGAGCGTTGACTGACGGCGTTGAAATAATGTGGCCAATAAATGTCACAGCGACTGCAATCCTCCCTCTGCGCAGCTGGCTGCTCCTTTCATGTCTTTCTTTGGCACGGCAAATTGTATATTTAAATGGCAGTTAAAGTGGCAACACGTTTCATATTCGTTTGAAGTTGTCGATGATGAGTGATCACATGCAGCGCACAGCTCCTGGTTCCCTTTCCCATTCCCTCCATATTGCCCTCTTCCTCTCGCTCCACCTGTCTCTTTCACCTCTCTCTTACCCCTGCAATTGCCGCTTGAATGCATTTATAAATATTCCATGCAATGCGCAACGTAGCGGAAGTCACTTCAAGTCCGAGTGTTTACAATGAATCATATTTTTATGAGCAGCCTACCGCCCTACCGTTAGTCACCCCTTTGCCCTTGCATCTTGGGACACTCCCACTTCACGCCTCCTGGCAGGCTAAGACAAAGGCATATTTGCTGTACTTGTATAAACAATTTACATCTGTAGATTAGTTTGTATATATGCAACAGAGTATAAGCGACTCATAATTAATACTAATAGAAGTTAGACCACATCTGCGTCCTACTTGCGGTGCATTTTTTTGTTCTTATTTTAACTTTATGAATAAGCTCTATTCTACTAACTACAGGGTATTCACAGTCCAGCGATCTACTGAAACTCATTTGCTATATTTGCTCTTGACGTATTTCTGGACATATTCATAATAATTTGCATTCAATGCAAGCAACTCAAGTGACAATTGTGAGTGCCATCGTCGTCTCTTCAATCTCAACCTCTCCACCATTTGCATATCACTTGGCGGAATACGAATATGAATGCGTGTATGAGTACAAGTATGAGTACGAGTACTCGCATATCTTTGAAATGGCAAATCAAATGTTGCCAATTTGTGACAGACAACATCATCATCAATTTGCATATCTCAGATGTTAAGAATAGCAATTGTAATTTCCCCAACTCAATTTACTCGTACTTAAATGGAACATAAATCAATTTCAATTTCATTTTCAATTTACTTCAAGTCTCGTTGATGAAATTATCGCTTCTCACTGCAATTGATAGGTATGAGTTAATCACTTGAATATTACCTATTATGAAACTAGCAGAAGAATGGTTTCTATATTAGCTTCATAACTTTTAAATCATTAAAAAAAGTGAGTTCTGTTAAATGCATATATGGATAAAAATTCGATAAATATATATCTAATAATAATTCACTTAGTTTTGCATCAACAATTATTTAGTTCCCTATACAAGTTTGAAAATCTCAATAAATTTTATGCAGCTTATTCAACACTTATTAACAACAATTTTCTTCTGGTGACAAATCCAAAAGTATCTTCTTAAGTTGACTAAATCCTCACTTAGAAATAAACACAATACAAAGTAATCTATTAATTTATTTCTCTTTTTTTAATAGAGTTTTATCAACAATTCCATTTGTTGACAAAAATTAATGATTGTTGCAGAAAAACTTTAGCAAAGTGGGCCTAAGATTTTTGTGAAACTTTTGGATTACTTTGAGGGCAGCAGCGATATACATCTATCATAGAGCTCTTAAGTATTTTTCACAATTTATTTACGTCACCTGCCAGTTGCCACTTTGGCACTTGCTACTTGCCACTCGCCACATTGGCATTTTGCATATCTCTCCATTAGTTCGAAACGCGCGTATTTGTTGTTCTCATTACCTTTTTCTCTCCCCAAGTTTTTGCTCATTTTTCTTCCTCTTTTTTTTTTTTGTTGTATTTATTTAGGACAAGGTGTGACAGACTGCTGTGGCGGGAGCCAGGACTGCCAATTTGACACTCTTAAGCATTTTTTGCGAGCTTGACATGCGTAACGCCATTAAATTTATCAATTGCTCAACGCACCCTTAACTGTCAACACTTTTATCGTTGTTGCTGTGGTAGCTTTTCCTCTTGTTGCATTTTTCATTTGACATTACAAAAATGTACAACTTTTTTCAATCAACGCCTCGATTCGTCGAATGTTGAACGACAACGGCGCGTGGCATCTGCGGTTGATTTCGATTATTTACAGCAGCAAACTTTGCTTGGTTCAGAGTGCTCTGCATAGTGGCAATTTATCATTAAGCTCAAAGTGGGAGTTCAGCAACAGTGTGCAATGGGCACTACAAAAGAAACTGGAAGTGTTTAAGTAATTTTGGCACTTTTTAAATGAATATACGATTAAATTGTGGTCACTTTAAAGCTGGCCAATCCAACAATAACATACACAAGAGAAGAGATATTTGCCGCCATAGGCTCCTTAAAGGTGTCGTACAGCCAATGTCTTTATCGTCAACCTATCAAGAGATTTAAATTTTAACAAGAAAGATCTCAAAGAAGGACAATAAGAAAACTTGCAACATATTTTCTAACTTATGCATACTTTTCTTTTTTAATTTTTCTACACTTATAATAGCCTCATAAATTGTATTTGCATTTCAGACGTATGCATTTATGGCGTTGTTTATGGATACAATAAAAATCGGAGTTTTTGAAACACGATTTATGGCAATGAGGGGGTTTTTGTCACAGGTGCGTTTAATACGAAGTCATATGAAGAATGATAAGATTGAGGCGTGCTTTGTGGGGGACAAGGGGAACTTTAAGAGTTGAGCACTTTATGGCTGATTCTTTTGGCATCTGTGTGGCAAGTGGCAAACTAACGGAACCGCAAAATGACAACGAGATTTCACTTTTATGGCGTGCATTTAACAGGCCATGACATGAACACGAAGCATGCCCCGACGGCGGCACGGCGGCAAGTTTTTCATCATCAATTTGCTTTATGACTCGAAATGGCGACGGTGTAGCCACTTGTCATAACAGCGGTGAGTTACCAACCAGCCAGTTGCCAGTTTGCTTAAACGAAAAAGATACAAGATACAAAACTGCAACAGCCATGCAATGCCTGTTGGCCAGGAGTTGAGAGGCAGTACAACCAATCTCATGGCTAACCATTGTCATTGCCACTTTGCCAACATTTTCACACCCAAACGGCGCAGGCAGCGGCAATTTGTCTGCAAGTTGTTGCGCGACGTGGCATAGTCGAGAAGCGGGAAGTGCTGCACAGTGGCCAAGTTGCACATAGTACAACATAATTCTTTTAATAAAGAATTCAATAGACCTTAAAAGCTTTTAACACTATCATGCACTCGATCGCAATAACAATAATGGGACCTTTAGAGAGATTTTTAAATATATCTATGACGCAAAATAATGTGTCATTCGAAATTTAAAACCATCTTGAATGGCATATACAATAAATCAACTTATATACAGATTTAAATGTCACTTTCTTGTCCAGTCTCTGTATTAAAGGCGCTACAACTGACACAACAGGCGAACAGCAAAATATCGGTGTTACTCTCAATGCTGGTAATTTTAATTGAATACATTTAAATAAACTCATAAAATTTTTTCCCAAATGACCTGCATTATCCCATTGTGCTACTTTACCACGACAGAAGTTGAAACTGGAGCTGCAGCAGCAACTGTAGCTGTGGCTAAAGCTGGCCTAGAGTGTTTAGCCGTATTGCATGTCTATGGCTGTGTAACTGGCTTGTATCTTTGCAGCGTTTCACCGTGAGCCACTGTGGCTCTTCACACCCTTCACTGACCACGTCGCTTCAGCGATTTTGTCAACATTATTCAAGCATAAACATGACCCAACAGCAAGCGACTGACGGCCCAAAAGTGGGGGACAACATGATGAAACAAAACGAATGTAGAAATGGTGCAAAACGATTGAAACAAGCATTTAAACGTCGTTAGGTCCTGTACAAATCAAGATAAATGGCGCTCGAATATGTGAGCCAAACACCCCATTCTGGGTGGGTCAACAATTCTGACGCAGTTGCAACTGGAACAGGTGGACATCTTTGTTTGGATAGGTCACGCTGTAGTGTGGCCAAGGAGCAGTCGAAATGCTACAGGTAATGCTTACTCTTTAAATAGCTACAACATTTTTAAAGCGAACTTGAAGTAGAAGTTGCAACCTTCTCATAAGTAAGTCAAAATTGAGTTTATAAACAAACATCAAATATGCTCATCACTCACTTCACATGAATCCAATGCGAGTGTGTGTGGAGCGATCCTTGGGCCGACTCCTTTACCAATGCGGAAAACCACAAGCAAAGTTTATAGCTAAACAATTTCCGGCCGTGCGTTTACATTATTAGCATATTGACGAGCCCAAAAACTGTCTAGTCATAAAACTTTTACCAGCGTATTTGGCAAAACTTTTACATTGGCAGTACACAAGTCACAACACATTATCATCGGCACAGTTCTTGCCAGACAGGATTAATCTGAAGCGAACTAGAGAGTGTGGAGATTGTATGTTGAATGAAATTAAGTCACGGCTGAGTAAACACACTCTCTCCCAATTTGACTTAAAAAAGCCAAGCATGGGAAAGACATATACTTTGACTTACGCCTTGGGTACTAGAGTTTTTTGACAGAGCATCAGCCATTCAGTTATACCCGCAGCCATTCCATAGGTGGGTATAATAACCAATGACCACAGAATGAGTTGACCTGCATCATCAGTCCAGGCGCTATAGCTATATCCGTCTGTCTTACTAACCCTCTATGTGAACACATACAACCAAGAAACCTTCAGAGCTGTAGTTACTAAACTAATGAACAATGTTCTATTAAGATGAACTTAGATTAGGCTGCGATACAAATTTCCCCACGACCTATACAGAAATGAATTAATTATAAAACATTCCCTATTCTGATTATGTCTTATTTATGCCCTCTCTGTCAAGTTTTATTAAGAATAGAGTTCATAAGTAGCAAATTCTATAGCTATTTCCTGAATGAAAGACTGCACAATCTCTGCACATCATTAAACTTCAAAAGTCGCATTTATGCAGCTTCATTTGCAGCGTAAAATGCACAATTTCACAGATATTTATGAAATTAAACAAATCGGGCATCTCAGCCCGCCTTATCTTCAATAAATACTCACAAGGCGGATGCAAAGACCAACATAATCAGCATTACGATGCCAATCGAAAGTTCAAAACCATTTGTAAGCAATCTTCAACGCATAAAACTAAAAGAAAATATCATTTCAATTAAGGCAATTTCAGTTTAGCATCTGCTTCATTAAAATCAAATGTAATTCGCGCTAATGATCAAATGCCAATTTATTTGCTACAAGAGAATTATTACAAATGGTTCATAGCTTGACATAAATTGTGGTCATTTTTACCCTTTGTATAACATCAGAAAAAATTATTAAAAATTCCGGTCAAAAGAGAAGAAATGTGCTATATAAAATATAACAATATATATATATACATAAATTCATTTTTTTTCTCTATACGCGCTCAAATTGCTGAATAAGCGATAACGTCGCCACTGATAGCATATATGTATATATATTATTAAGCTTTGCCTTAACTCAGCTCTGACCTGTTCATTAAGTTCAGTACTTATTGGAATGACGAACTAAACGCATCTGCGACTTACATTCACTTCCAAGAAAAATGAAGAAATATCTTAAATTGTTTGCTGTTTTTCTCATAATTGCGCCACGATGGTCAATGAGCTTACATTCAAGTGCCGAAAGAAATGATATAGAGGCAAAAATGAAGACCAACGATGAGGAAATAAGAAAGTTGCAATTAGGAATTGATCAAGAGGCAAATAAACTGAACTTTGATGAAGCAATATCATCTACAAAAAATTTCATTACAAATTTGGAGGATCAATTAAAGCAATGTCGAGCTGATATAAAAAATCAAACAGATAATACTCTATCTACCATTTTACTGGGAATTGAGAATATTCAATCAAATACTCACAATAACAATATAAAATTGAAAGATAAAGACGACACAATTGCCAACCAAAAAGTTCAAATAGCAAACCTAAATTCCGAAATAAAGAACTTGCAATCAAATATATCGTCATACAAATTAATAATTGATAAGAAAAATGCTGAATACGCATCTTCACACAGTAATATTAATAATAAAGTTAATGATATACAAAATCAGCTAAGTAAATTCAGCATTGCTATGAATAAATCAAATAAATAATAGCATGACTTTTCTTACAGATGAATGCCAATTAAATATCACAAATTCTGCAAAATTAAGTGAAGAACAATTCAAGTCATCGCAGAACAAGCAGAAAAGTTTGTTAGGTAAGAAAATCACTCCATGAAGTTTTTGACATTTCTAATAATTTATTTTATAGAAAAATGTCAAAAGGATTCGCAATTACAGTCTACTAAGGACATCTCGACGATTAACACTTTGAAAATAAAAAATGAAGATAACAACAAATCAATAAGTAAGTTTTTAACCAATGGATTTGAAACATAATCCGAGTTCCTTTAACTTTGCTAGAAGAGTGCCAAACTGCAAAGACATCTTGTGAAGCAAATATAAGAGATATTCGAACACTACAGCAGGACCAAAAATCGATTCTCGATCAACTATGTAAGTATGATTCAGTTGAATTTCAAGGAACAATATCTTCTTGATCAAAAATACAAGTTGACATACTATATATCATTAAATGTTTCATTGCATGACGAACTTCGTACTAAAGATGAGGAATTAAACGAATGCAAAGCTGAGCATCAGAAAACTTCACTTACTACTACTTTAAGAAGTCTTCCAAGCTCCTGTTTATCATTGAGTGCTGGTATTCAAGAGATACAAGTACCCAATCAAAATCCTTTCTTTGTACGATGTGATGGTGATGGTTGGATAATCATTCAACAACGCTTTGATGGAAGATTAGATTTTGATAAAAACTGGGAGGAATACAAAGCAGGATTTGGAGATTTGCACGGGGAGTTTTTCATTGGATTGGACGAACTCCATCGCATTACTCATTCTAAACGTCAAGAATTAGTCATTTTAGTAACATATAATTGGTACAATTATCAATACAAGTCTAAATATGATAACTTTAAGGTTGGAAGTCCTGAAACCTTTTATAAATTAGAATCACTTGGAAGATATACGGGAAATGGACACAATAGCCCGCTCATGAATGTAAATTCGAAATTTTCGACTCACGATAACAATAATATTCGATATGCTAATCAAAACTGCGCTGCAAATGGTGCCGGAGGCTGGTGGTATACAAGTGCCTACGGTTGTGATCAAAAGTAAATTTACAATTATTCTATCAGGAACTGAATAATTTATTTTTATTATCTTACAGTAATCTAAATGGACCATACGGTAAAATTAGATGGACTTGGAATGATGTTAAGTCTGTGATTATGAAGATTCGTCCTTTCCAAAATTCTTGATGCATTTAAACTCTCTCTCTTAATTAACAATATGTGAATATTTCGATATTTCCTTGATCTATCTATCTATCTCTATCTATATATATAAAAATCAATTGCTGTTCGTTAGTCTCGCTAAAACTCGAGAACGGCTGAACGGATTTATCTTATCTTGGTCTTGAATTATTCGTGGAGGTCTAGGGAAGGTTTAAAAGGTGAAAAAAATGCGAATAATTGCCGGGAAAATCCTCAAAACAGCTTTGAATTTAAATTGAAAAAATCGTTTTTAGCAACAAACTCCAACACCAAAGGAGGCTCTGAAGGCCGAAATCGAAATTATACGTGTATGTTTTTTCATTCGCTGTGCATCGTCCGTTGAGTGATTATCAGAATAAAAATAATAAAATAAATAAATCCGAAATCGAAATTATACGTGTATGTTTTTTCATTCGCTGTGCATCGTTCATTGACTGATTTTTAGAAATAAATAAAATAATTAAAATAAAATAAATAAAATAAAATAAATAAAATAAAACAAAATAAATAAAATAAATAAAATAAATAAAATAAATAAAATAAATAAAATAAATAAAATAAATAAAATAAATAAAATAAATAAAATAAATAAAATAAATAAGATAAATAAAATAAATAAAATAAATAAAATAAATAAAATAAATAAAATAAAAAAAATAAATTAAATAGGAAATGCGAAATCTTTGCAGAAACGGGAAATGGGAAATCTTTGCAAAAACGGGAAATAGGAAATGGGAAATCTTTGCAAAAACGGGAAATAGGAAATGGGAAGTCTTTGCAAAAACGGGAAATAGGAAATGGGAAATCTTTGCAAAAACGGGAAATAAGAAATCTTTGCAAAAACGGGAAATAGGAAATGGGAAATAAGAAATCTTTGCAAAAACCGGAAATGGGAAATAGGAAATCTTTGCAAAAACCGGAAATGGGAAATAGGAAATCTTTGTAAAAACCGGAAATAGGAAATCGGAGATTGTTAGAACTTTTTCAGATTAATAGATATTTAATTTTTTTTGTATTTTCTCCAATTAAAAAAAAAGGCTTATTTATTGCCATTAAGGCGGAACAAAGTTCGGCGGGTCACTAGTTTTTAATAAAAATTATTATTATTGTGAAGTGACGTCATCATTGTGACACCTTTCAAGACTTTTAAACGATTTATTCTGTATTTATAAATTAATTGTTGTGTACAATTTTTAATTTTCTAATTTTAAATGATGGTTTAATTCAATTCAATAAATTTCTTGAATACCCGTAGCTCATTGAAAATCGACAAAAGAGTGTATTAAAGTTGAAGAAAGTATCAGCAACTCTATTAAATATATATATTTTGAATCAACAACCGTTTCTCAGTCAGATCTCCACCTCCTCCTATAGGACAGTTGTTGTTGCCAACGATTTCAGAAGAAACCTAAGCTACATATTGTCTTGCTCTTTAAATAAAACCAACGTAAATGTTCGCTCCTTCAGTACCTCTAAATAATCTTGATGTTCTTAAGTTTGACAAGTAATCCTTGTATTAAGAACTGCGACAGATTTATAATTCAGTATTGATCTTGACTCACACTTTCCGCTTGTAATTTACACTTTTGATGGTCGACTATGTGGGTCTTTACCGATATCGAATGGATATCTTCATAACACTCCCAAACATTTGGAACAAATGGAATAGGCTCAGAGCCTAGCTTGCTTCTCCCTAACAGGGGCTATTTGCAGCGATAAAGTCGATTCTCAACTTGACTACAAAGTGGACTTCTCACAGTCCAGTGTGATCACTCCAGTCTAAAAGAAATTCTGTAATAGATCAAATTTGAAGCCCAAGGAACTTTGAACAGGAATTGGACCCTCACAGTATAGATTGGTACATTGAAGAGTCTAATACAAAGGAGGGGGTAGTGTCAACAATCTTTGGGCCTAACTCTAACAACTCGATTGAAATGGACAACTGACTCTGTGTCCTATCAATCGGAGCTTCATGCTATTGACTTCTGCTGCCGATTAATCTTAGAGAATAAGCTGTAGGGGATTACATTTATATCTTCCCAGATTGTCTAGCGGCCATAAGAATTCTTTCCTCGAAACGAGTTAATTCGCGTAAGGTGTCAGAGTGCTGGAACTACCTTCAGACTCTTTCCTATGAGGACAGACTCACTCTTTCCTGGGTGCCGGATCACTTGGCTATTATTTGTAATGAGATAGAGGATGAAATATCGAGCTGGATCATCCACTGTTCATCCACACCTGAGTCAACAGTAAGAAAAATATTGACTGGCATCTCATCCCAGCGATGCGACATGCCAAAGAGCTTAACAACCCTTTGGTTAAAAGAGGGACCAGCTCGATCTCTAAGCGGGACCTTGATGGACTTAGTGGTCTCTCTTGCAAAGAATATGACGAGGACACCAATCACATCCTCTGTGAATGACCCACTTTGGGGTAGAGTAGAAGGAAGCATCTGTACTGGAATCTAGAACTCCGCGGGTCCAGAATTTCCTCGACGCAGCTCAGGTCTTAGGAAGTAAAAAGACATGTAAAGATCACACCACAGCGCCGTTATCTCCATTTAAGTAACGTTTGCTGATAAGCAGCAGTCACTGGAAAGTGCGGATGCTAGTGCAAGCATGTGCTTATATTGGCTTTTTATTTTACTTTGAGACTCACATCGTCAGTAAATGTGCGATCAAAAGCTGTTGGATTGATGCAAACTGCACGAGCAATTCAGTCAAGCCGTCAACATATAAGGCGAATAAAGTTGATAAGGTAAAACATATATTTCTATCATTCATTTAACCTTATTACAAAAATATATATAGATATATATAGATATGTACATATATATGATGTCAAAAGTGATTAGAAAATAAAAAGAGAATCTGTCTTAGTTCAGTTCAATCAGCAGTTCAGTGTTGCATACTCTTGTTTATCATCGATTACTGAAGTTCAAGAGAATCAAGTACCCAATCATAATCCACACTTTGTGCGTTGTGATGATGATGGTTGGATAATCATTCAACAATGCATTGATGAAGAATTAGACTTTGATAAAAACTGGGAGGAATACAAAGCAGGATTTGGAAATTTGCACAGGTAAAATTACAATTAATTCATTAGAAACTGAATAATTTATTCTCATTATCTTGCAGAGTTCTAAATGAACAATACAGTTAAAATAAATGGCCTTGATATAGTATTAAGTCTGCAACCTTGAATATTTGTCCTGTCTGAGAATCTTGATGAGTTCTTAATTGCTCTGTTGATTGATTGTTAGTTCTTCAATCACATTTAAATGGAACACTATACAATGCTTAATAATATTGAATAGTTTCAACATTTTATATTACTTATATATGCACTTCAACTTAATGTCAATATGTTTGATCAATAAATTTGCAATATTTGTGGGGTTGGCGGAGAATTCACTGAATGTCTTGGCTAAATTGTATATCCTCTTAGGCACACCCAAATGGGCCCTAGACAATATATGTAGGTAGTAAAATTGCAAACGTTAGCAAATTAATTAATATATAATCTCCTCCTAGTGGGATATAATCCTAATACTCTGTCTGCATTCAATGCGAATTTCGCGCTCGACAGACCGTAAAGTCAGCTGCCCATTGGAAACCGCCAATAGTTTGCTTAACGTTGAACCAAAAGCCAACAGCAATTAAAGGTAAATAAGTGGCTCAAAATGTGCAACTAGGGAGAAACTGCGGGAGCTATTGTTTAGCTCAATAGAATCTCATATAAATAATAGACTTTTATTTAAAATATTGTAAGCCGTAAGAAGTTGAGAGAGAAACAATAATCGTTAAAGATATTTAGTAAATTATTCTAATTTTAAAAAAAAGCAAATGTATTATTGATATTGTCAAACAATATAATATTGAGTATATAATCTTTTCTGTGGGGCTTGTCAATATTTTTATTTTAAATTATAGGTTTAATATTTAATTGATTTTTTATTTAAATTCCTTTAGACTGAACTTAAGTTTATTTTAAATAGGCAAAATAGAAGGGACCTTTTTAAATTATTATTTATGCGAGTAGTTTTAAAAAATAAGCGACTTTTGAAATTTTAAATTTATTTTATAACATCTCCACCTGATTTCAGCAAGATGAGGACACAAATGTGAAATCGAACATCCTGTAATATGCCTCAAAATCTAAGAGGCTGCCTCTAAGCACACCTGATAGAAGTAAGCCGCTCATGTGACGAAATGGGTCTTCAAGCTACGTGATGTGCTTGGCAAAGTCCTGTAAATGAAGGAAAGTTGATGCTCAAAAAAGTAAATACCCTGCCGTCTAGCGAAATATAGTATAGAGAGGGCAAGGCAGGGTGGCACATTAAGTAAAGCCAGGATGAATATATCGAAATCCCCAAGTGCGGGTGGCAGACAGACAACTGTATCTGCCATACGGTGAGAAGTGGGTTGTAAATGCAATCAATACGCATACACGGCATATAACAGGTATTACGAGCTCGAGTATTATGTATTATATAGTATAATGTATAGCGTATAATGTTTAATGCATGATGTGTGCCTGGACTAGGGTCTGGGAGAGCGACTGTGTCTATGGCTCATGTGAAAAATCAACGCCAAACGTAATCTATTAAATTATCCTAATTTCATCACGCACCAAAATCCCTTTTGCCGTTCTGCGTTCTGTCCCTGTGCAAAACAATAAAAATTTGCATAATATCGGTATAATATTTTAGCATTATGTGCTTGACAAAGGTGCAGAAAGTAACGGCATTCAGACAGCCAGACATTCGGCGAACTGAAGATATTCGCCAGTCCTCAGTCAGTCTTGAATTTCGAGGGGGCAGAAGGGCATGTTAACGGCACATAAATGTGGCAACATATGCTTGGCAACATTGGCAACGCATTTTTAACACTACTTTCCATAGCATGACTTTAACAGTAAAAAACGAGCTCTTGATTCCCGCATAGCTTATACTTGAAGACAACCGAGCAATTCATTTTCACTTGTTTTGCTTTGTTTGTGAGGCAAATCGCACCACTAATTACTTGTCTAATTACTGGGATTTAAACTGCAAATTAGCTGCAATTTGTTAAAGTCTAAGTCCTCTTTTACCGCATCTCACAAAAGAGGAAGTGATCAATGTAGAAGACTTAGAGCTATGTTGAGAAGTTTTAAAGTTTTCAACACTATATTTTATTTAGCACAACAATAAGTATTCTCCTGTTACATACTTTAGTTTATAAATTTCAAGTATGTTAATCACTGCAACTTTTCTATAATTTGAAAGTACTTTTATGGACAAGCTATATAAATTAAGAAGCCTGGTTCAATAATACTGCAACGTTATGTTGTAAACTCATTAAAGATCCTAGACGCTCTCTATCTAACTTGTCTGCTTAAAAGAGTCTATGTAAAGCAATTCACTTTTAGTTGTACATTAGCGACCAGAAATCTCCAATTTGGCAGTAGACGCATCTATCTGGATTTGGCGCCACAGTTAGTTAAGCATTTTAGTTTTGGCCAGATATAAAAAGCAGATGCATAAATCTAAAAGCATATTTGCCGCCAATGGCGTGGCGTCCTCTGAAGAGTCGGCAATAATTTATCATATTTATAAGCAGCTTCGTGGGCGATTGGCTCATTTCGCCAAGAGGCGTGCAATGAACTCTCCATAAAAATAAGCCAAATAAATTGCACCGAGGAGGAGTACAATTTTTGTGTTTGTTTTTGCTGTTGTCAGCATAGTGATAGGCAAATGTGGGCAAAAGTCGTCGATGGATTGCCATAGGAGTATGTGAAGGTTTTTTGCGGTTGAGCTTTGATGAATTCGATTCGGTGGCAGGACGAGCCGCGGGACATTGATGCGTAAGAGAGCGTAAAATGAAAGGAAATTGAAATGCGGGCAAATTGAATTGGACAAGGACGAACAGACGACCCCACTCAATACTCCCCACTCCCCTCGCCACCGCTATCTGCCCGCAGCTGAATGATGTGCTATGCTTCGTTTAACTGGTAGAATCAGAAATGGCATTAGAAACGAAAGCGAGACATAACACCCGCAAGTATGCAACAAACTTTCACTTGGGGCAACTCATTGAGTTCAATCAAATATTCAAAAGTCGGCGATGGAAGGAGGCTTGGGAAATCTACTGCCTTTTCGACTTTTCCAACTGCGATTCTTTGCGCCAATGCATAATTAAAATCCATTAAGTGTAATTTCCCAACTCTTTCGATTACTTCTTCTTCTATTGCACATCTTGGTTCCTGCTCCTTGCGCAGGGTAAACTTTTCCTAATGAATCCAATTGAATCAAAATTAAAAATAAGATTCGAAAAAGCAAAGCAAACTCTCAAATACGCTTGATATTTCTTAAATTAATTCTAGAGAAATTTGTAAAGATATTATTGATTTCTCAAAGATGACTTCCATTTCACTGAACGAAAAGCATAATAAGAAATATGTGATAAGTTTGCGTAAAAAGTTCAATAGCTAAGCAACTTTTAAAGCCTGCTTTTTAGCGAATTCTAGGGCATTGTTTTTAAAATCGAATCATTTCTTATATGCCATTAATTTTGATTGTTCTGATTTTGCGGATTTATTTATGGAGTATTTTATTCGCTTTTCGGTTAGGTTGTCATGGTTCATAAATTTTGCAGCAAGCAAATTTGTTGGCCTCATGAATAGCAAAGTGCAAAATTCAATCAATTTGAGCCATTTACTCGTTCGAGTGTTTGTAAGCTGGCCACAATGGTCATTCACTCAGCTCAAATCATGTCTGTGTGTGTATGGCTTGTGTTTTTGACATACCTAGCAAAGGACATCCATTGAAATATTTGAAAAGTTCATCAATTGTAAGAGTTTTCCAATTAATACCCAAACACACACATACCCAGCCACACATTCGTGCATCCTTGTCAATTCATTGGCTTTTGATTTAATAATGTGCACTCGGAATTTGCATGGCTCAAACATGTTGTAGTTGCTATTGCTGTTGTTCTTGTTGTTGGCATTTCATGCATCTGATGGCTTGTTAATATTGTAAGCTCTCTCTCTTACCCAGATATATCAAGAAATACGCACTTAATTGCATTTTTTTAAGTTTTGCACGATGTAGTTTTTTATTGAGGGTATGTGCACTTGTAGCAAAAAGTTTATTGGAAAACGTCTCTGCTTGATAAATATATTTTAAGACGTAAGAAAATAAAAAGGTCTACAATTTTGGGGATCATATTCGTACCCAATTTCCTGTATAACTTTTATTCATGGACTCAAAGAATACTGCTCCCAAAGCTTATGTAAACACAAATATGTGCTAGCTAAAGCTTAAGACTAGTAATGGTACACCTAATTAATTAATTTGATGTAAATATATCGAATAATCCTCTGCTTTAATGAATTCTTCAACTCATGCTAGAATACAGTACCTAAATAAATGTGTTTTAAAAGCAGACTCGCACAGAGAGGTTTGCAACCTTTTAATATTTCTTTATGTGCACAGAAAGTTGTCTTTTTTGTTGCCACAGCCATAAATAGCATTTGTTTACATGAACTGTGAATGCTGCGAATGCTGGGGGTATTCGTAGATCCAGGACAAAAAGTCAATTTATGCCATAATGAACTGCAAACCGGTAAACTGTCGCCCAATTCCAGTTTATTGCCATTTAAACGCAGTCACCGACAACCAACGACAAAAACAAATACACAAGCAACTGTCGATGGGATGTGGGGGAGGGGAGGATAAATGCATTTATTGATTTAATATCTGTGCTGCCTGAGGCCAATTTAATCATCATTTGTAGAAAATAATTAAAATTTACAATAACAGGTAAAGGCTCAATGCGGCTGCTGGGCCCAGGTCTGGTTCTCTATCTGCCTCTGTCATTGGGTCTTTTAGTGGCCTGGTCAGTCGATCGCTCTGTTTCGTAATATTCGTATTTACTGAAAATGTTTTAATAACTTGCAACAAAAACGAACTGCAAACGAGGAGAGGTTATTGGACATTCAGACCGACATATCAATGAAAATATAAATGGCAAAATCTGCCAGTTGCAATCTAAATACTGCAACTGCAGTTCGCCGTGTCTCGACCAGTAGACACAATGTAAGAATTTCATACTTAAAAATACCCTATTAATACAGTAAATTGGCATGTAGAAATATAAAAGAGTTTAAGAGCGTGAAGAGAAAATCAGTTAGTCTTTTTTTAACAAATGATTGTAATTTTCGGCTCAACTAGACTGAATTATTTAGTCGTCTACCATATGTATTTGTATTTAATTGTTGCATTAAATAGCATAGAAATACCTTAGACAATTGATTTGAATTTGAACAACTTCAAACATTATTTGTTAATGATCTGCAGAAGTTCCGAATACCACTAGTCCAATTTGCAGGGTATATACAGCAGCTCTTTTGGCCTTTTTTTTATTACTTTTCCTGATGTGAATTTTTTGAAATTCCTTGCTCGTTTATGTCGGTTCATAAAATGTGATAATTTGGATGACATTGTGCAGACAATTTCAAATCGCGCACAATAATTTTTGTTGAATTTCGAAGTGCTTTAATTTTGAATAGCTGACGCCGCCCATAATCCAGCACATAGTTGGATACGGTTTAAGTTCACAGTTGCCACAGCTCATAAATAAGAATGAAGTATGTGTGTGTGTATGTGTATGTGTGCGTGCATTGTACTCGTATGTAGTACAGCTGCTAAGTGCTATTCATGGTATTTGGCTATTGGTGGCGACGCCTTTTGTTGGCCCTTTTACGATGTCTAAATGCGAAGTAATACGAGTTGTGCGAGCTCGCTGTATGCTCTGTTGTTTTGTTTTTGCTTGGGCTCGTATAAGTGCCATTTCAAGCTCATTAGTGGCCATAATTAGCCAGCTCAGTTTATGGCCCGCAGACAACCAGAGACACAGAGACAAAGATACAACTTCAGTCTGTTTTTCTGCATTACGAAATATTGCACCGGCAATAGGCGTTCTCAAAAGCGCTGCAAAAAGTGCGGGGGAAAATAACTTATTAAAATATCAATATACACTTTAAAATTAAATGCATATACTACAAAAGACCTTAAATAATCCTATTGATTATGAGTTGTCAAAAATAATCAATCTTTCCTACGAGGAATAAATAATTTTACTATGTCAAATAAGCTACAAAATAATCCTTGTTCGAAATATAAAAACTACGTTTCTACATCTGTGGTTTTCGTTGTAAGTTCCAGCGCACTGACCGAGAAACAAAATTTCAATGGCAAAATTCCTTTGTATGTGCGTATGGCAACACCACTTAAACACCTACCTTTGTCAAATGTAATCCCACTGTCAATAGGCCCAAACACTCGACCGTAAAGTGCACATGTGTTGCCACAGGGAAGCACAAACAACAAAAAGCAGATACTTTTCGGCTGCCTTCGCATTTATATTTCACTTTTCTTTTATTTTCATTATTTTCTTTTTTTGCACCATTTGAAGATTTTGCCAAGCAATCGGTGTAAGAGAGGTGGGGGGACAGGAGTGCTAAACTTTATGGTTCCGTGCATTACAAACTGAAACATATGTTTATTATCCCTCCCTCTCTCTCTTTCTACATATCTCTCTGTCTCCCCTGTCTCCATTTCTGTCTCGCCAAGTGACTGTGGTGTCTGGGCAGCTAAAGCATTTTTATTTTTGCTGTCAGCGAAGCGACACTGCTCATAGAAGCTGCAACACTTCAAGTGACACTGCGTCCCCTCATTTCTTCTCACTCACCTCCTCTGACGAGACGCTCATTTGTTTTCATTTAGCACAAGTTATGCGTGTGTGCCAGTGGAAGTACGTGTGTGTGAGTGTGGCATGGAGTTACTGTTGCCAGTTTTAGCCAGGTTGTCATTAACAAATGGCAAATTAAATTGTGCTTAAATTTGGCCCAACAGCAACCCCTCTCCAAATAGGAACAGCAGCTGGAACAGAACTACTTCATCCGATAGTGAATTTATCCTACGAAGTGATTTTAGATTCTAGAATAAGAACACAACTCAGACTAATAAGAAGATATTATTCTTAGTGTTCTCTTTATGTGAATGCATTGCATTTTATGTTCCTTACATTTGTTTTACGACATTCTCAATTTCTTCGATAAGCAATTCATTTATTACTAATTTAATTTTTATTCAATTATATTTCTTGACATACCACATTTAAAAAAAAAAATTCATAATATTACATTTTTAACACGTAAGTAATATAAAAGAATTCAAACTGAATACTTATTAATTCAATATTATTATTTTATTTTATTGGCTACTAATACTAAATATGAAATTTAAATTTTAAAGTGGAAAGGTGAACAGTATTTTAATTTTCTTTTTAATAAATGTTCTTAAATTACTTTAAAGTGATAATGATATGATATTCTATACATGTACATGCGAATGATTTGATTTATTTATTATTACGATGCCAAGCTGATCTTAGGTCCTTAGTTCTAACTTTAACCTAAATATTTAAAATATCAATAATAATAATTTATTATTTATCTTAGACTCAAATATTTTATTGTTCCAAAATGTGAAGTAATGCATTTATCAAGCTATGCATTAAAGCGTTTAAGCGGAACGTTTGCAGTTGTGCAATCCTTTTGAATAACTTTGACAAAGTATACACCTGCATTTTCGACAGCCGCCAAACCACAATGCCACTTAAGAGCCCTATCAGCCAGCCACGCCCCTACAATTCTAGTACAGAAACTTTCTCTAGTTGAAAATCTCTAGAGTGAAATAACTCAAGATTGAGAACGCCCACAAAATTCGAATGTGCCGTACTTGAATTAAATGCCCCAAAAAATATCAGAGCACATGTTGGATGGCGTCTCACTGAGAAGAAGGATAAGGTTGAGAAAAGAAAGGAGAACAAAGGGAAGTGAGGGGTGATAAATGGGGGGAGTGTGTCGAATCTATTAAGGTTTTTGACATTAGCATGAAAAACGCATTTTTCTTTCGCCAAAACGAAAACGAATACCGAAAATGCGAACGGAAATGTTTTAAATAACTTCCGAAGTTTTATGTGGGGACGGGGAAGTACGGGGGACGGGGGAAGTAAGTAGGCAGACATAGGTGACAAAACATTCAACATCAATAAGGGGGAAATATTGTGGGACTGAAGTTTGCATTTCAATCCTCAAGTTGCTCGGGCTCCCTTTGTTATGCGGCATTCGAGTCGACACTTTGATTGAATAAAATTGTTAAATTATTTCTTACACATTACCCAACCCGGCTATGAAATAAGAAGTGTAAGTGTTGTCGGTTCTCTTTTCTCTTCCTTGCTCAGCTCAACTTTTTACAAAAGTTGTGCATATTTATTCAATTGAATTGTTTACATCAAAATAATGCTTGTGAAGGGTTCAAAGTTTCTTATTTTTGTCGCCAGGAAGAATGAAAGTTTTTATGGCTCTGCTAACGTGTTGTATACTTATCAGTTTTTATGCCACTTACATGTGGTAAAATACTTTGATTGATTTTAGTTGAGCTTTGAGTTTATACCGGGGTTGTCAAGTTGAAGAGGAAGATAGAACTGAAACTGAAGGACGCCTTGACAAATTGATAACTCAATAGCTGAAAATATTTATTAATCGTCTCTTAGTATATGAATAAGTTTAAGAGAGTGCCAAGTATTGTCAATAATTTCCAAAGTTATCTTTACTCACATTTGTTTGTTATTTTTGTTACATGATAAAAAATTTGTTCCATTTTTTGAAGCTAGTCAAATGATAAAGGTATTCATATATTACAAAAATCCTTTTGTACACTAGGAACTGTCATTTAAGATAGCGAAAAGCTTAGATATCTCTTTTAACTCGTATCTCCTCTATCAATTTAATCAATTACTTAATTCTTTTATTCCTGATTTCAAGTAATATTCATAAAGGATGTTCTATTATGCTGTGAGCTTTACGATTGACAATTGTTTAAATAAATTAAATTTCATTCACTCTGCAGATTAGTATCTTTGTTTGCTTGGTACATTGAGATAAGCAAGCCCTAGCCATGCTCCCCATGCTATTATTACTCAATCTAAGCCCAATCTCAAGCCATTTGAGCAATGAGAAAACGTAGACATAAACGCTGCATAAACTTGGCTAACGTCTGCGACGCAGAAAGTTTTGTGAAAACTCTTGGCCCATTGACAAAAGTTGACATATGCAAAAACACATACAAATTATCAGCACATTTATCTGGGGAAATAATGCACGAAAGCAAAGTTTTGATTTATTTTTAAGCAAAAAGTTTTTGCTCTGTCACAATTTTGATGAGGGTCCAAAGACAGACACCCAGCCAGACTGAAAAATAAACGTAGTGCAAATCGAAATACAAAATGCAAAATCAAATATGACGGCTTCCCCAGAGACAATAAGATCCCTAAATGAAGCCAATAGATAATAGCTTCAAGTGCCGGATTATCGTGCTTAAAACGCTTAAGACCTATTAACAACATTTTTTACTGCCCTAACGTGCTTTTGCTTTCTGCAGACAGCTAGATGAATGGAAAATACAATTATTTATTTATTTCTAGACTGCAAACACTTTTGTTTTTGAATGTAGGGCAAACATTAAGCTCTTCAATTGCTATTATAAATTTATTTGTTTGCTTTTTATTTTGAATTTTATTAATAACATGCATATTTGAACTTAGAATCTCTCTCTCTTTGTTTAAGCTTCCATTGATTCATATTAATTGCAATTTTATTGAATTTTAAATATTACCCAAATAGTGGCAGTAAATGGAGTGCTAATTATTTATAGTTGAATAATTCCAAATATAATTAATGCAAATTTAATAAAGCAATGCTAATGTACTTTATTTTTATATTATTAGTAAAACTTGTTTACAGAATGCACAGCATACGACTAAATATATTTGATTTAATTAAATTTGAAACTAAATTCTTACTTGTTTTTCCACTCTAAGGACTTAACAGAGTTTAACCATAATTAAGACTTCTTTGCAATATATTTATTGCTACTTTTCAAAACATAGATAAGATTAAGTTAAATGGCGCTCATTTTCATTGCCTTCACACTAATATGCAGCCAAAAATCTTTATAGTGATTGTCTTTAGTTAGCGACCCGCATCGAAATGCCAGTCTCATGTCTTGGTAATCGAGTCAGAGTGGACTATTACATCGATTTATCAACATGTCAACATATTTAATGAGACGGGGTTAAGGACATTTACTGTTTAGTTGTGTGTATGGTATGTGTGTGGTATGTTTAGTTCTCAGAGCGTTTCAATGAATTCGATGGCTGGCAACCCAATAATATGCCAGTGCCAATATTGCGTATACGCGCTGTATGTTAGACCGGTCATTGTGCTAGCTGGTATTATTGTTGCTGTTGCTGCTGCTGTTGCTGTTGATATTTTGCTAGCTAGATTTGTTTGTAGTAAGCGGAAATAGTTGTAGAGGGGCATTTCGATGTGTACTAGTATGTTGTTGAAGTTTATATACTGGATAAACTGTACGGCCAACTGACGTATGCATGTCCCCGACAGAACTACACACACACACACACACATACACATTCAGATGCCATAAAAGCAAATAACTGTCGTCTGTGTGTGAGACAAAGGGGGCTGACATTTTCAATGGATATCGGTGAACAAAACCAAAATAGTTGTCAGCATATACAACATGTAACTCGAGTTGGAAGTCCTTGTTTATCCTGTCAATTGTACTGACCCGTCAGTGGGCCAAATCCTTATCCTAGCATTGGCTTGTGCCTAAGCCAGCCGTTACTCTGGTTCTAGTGCTCAGTGCTGAGTTCATAAATATTTTGCACAATTTACACAGCTCACGGTGAAAGCAAAAATTTATCCAATTGAAAATTGCGTTTAACAGTTTTGCCATCGCATTCATTGTTGTTTGCCCTCATGTGGTTTTGTGCTGTTATTAAGCCAGCAGCTGTTGCATTTCACAAAATTTAATGAACTGTACAAACATATCCATACACGCACACACTCACACAAATAGCCATAACAATTGTATTTAGGCTGAAAGTCTTTCAATTTGCTTGCCAAGTTGTTATTTCTGTTCTTGTAGTTGTTGTTGGTATTTCTGTTTAAGTTGCCATTGTTGTTGTATTTGTCCCCAACTATGCGAGAGTAAACACATTCTGTTTAGGCGTCCTTTCCATAAATACAAATTAATTGGCCTTGGCCATTGTTGCCACTTGTTATTGTTATCCCAAAGCAGAGAAAGAGCGGCAGAAAATCAGAATGAGAGAGACAGTGACATGTTGCGAAAGCAAGGAGCTCTATCAACACTGTGCCAGGAATTACGAAACTATCTCGTAGTAAATAAACACTTGTTAGACCAACATAAACATCATTCATAATTAAATGATGTGCGTTGTCAAATAATTGTTATTCGTCAATTAAATATTAATATTAAATATTATTATTTGCATCTTCGATTTCAAAGCTCATGGAAGATAAAGCAGTTTCTATGAAATTATTTCTTTTTTCCTTTCAATATATATATAATATATATTTTTTCTATGAGAGAATTTCCTATTTTTCAATATTTCCGTCTCTTTCAATATTTGTTCGTTATATAAAATTTTTGAAATTTTTCTTTAAATCTCTCTTGTCGTCTTTTTCGATATTTAAGGCCTTATTTCATACTGCTATTTTTAGCAGGCTTCTCACTTGTTTTAGCTTATGTCTTGGTTTTTATTTTGACCATAGTTGGGTTTGTCTTTCTGTTTCATGCTTATTTAAATTTATTTTATCTGTATTTGCTTCTCGTTTCTTTATTTTATATCTCGTCTTCTTTCTTTTCGCCTATAAATTGTCTATCGTTAGGTATGTAACATATGTAATCTCCGCCAATTTTGAGTCATCTTTTATGGCCACTCGTTGCTTTCATTCTTTGCTACATATTTGCACTCGTTTCTTTGTCACAACTCTAACTTTTATAGCCTATAACATATTTACTGTCTAAATGGTGGAATATTCACAACTAGTAAGTCCCAGATCGAATATACATAAATATTATACAATAATAACTGACAAATACGCAGACGTTTTAGGCCAATTTTATGGCAGTGAGAGGTGATAGCAGAAAGCAAGTATAAAGTATAAAGCGTCGAATAAAAGTTGCAGGAGGATGAAAATACAACTGAAAATGTGTCACCAGCTGCCGTTTTCAATCTTAATATTTGATGTCACACGTCGCAGATTCGCAACAGCTGCGACTTTTCTTTTTTTTCCGAGGAGAAATGGGGTTTGACGAAGTCTTGTTAACGGCTTGTTGTTAAGCCTCGTGACCTAGTCAGAGCTAGCAGAAAATGCTGCAAAACTGCAAACAGATAACAAATGCTAAGCATTAGCAAATCTAATGCGTTTACACTTGACTTTACATGAGGGTCTTTCTCATAATATGAAATACAATGCATACATTTGGCATGTAAGCAGGGTCCAGTTACTAATGATTTCTGCATACGAAATGAGCTCGGTCAACTGGATTGAATTCTATATCATTTTGGTCAGTTGAAATGAATATAATGAATCGTCTGGTGCGCACGACTTAACCCCAAATGAAGTGATTTGTCTATGGGAGTCAAGATTGAGACTGTTGCACTCAAACTCTAAAATGGCAAAACAATTTAATGCTTCGTTGATAACCGCACATGTCGCTGGCAAATGACAGGCAATTGGGCGATAAGAACAGTTCCTAACTCAGCCAACTCTGCCAAGTGGCTGCCCAACTCCCCACTTCGTTTTACCGCGTGTCTCTCACTCACTTTCATTTCGCAGACTGTCAGAAAAAGCGGCCCAACAACAAGAGCAGCAGACAAAGCAAAGAAAAGCACACACAAGTCAAGGGGGTATAGCGAGGAGATGTCGGGGCAAGTTGGGGTAATGTATTGAACACTGCGATAAACATATGAAAAATGCACATGCGGCGCGCCAAGTTCAATTCCGGGGGCCACAAAAGTTTACGCCACTTAATAGAACTTGACGCAAATTCAATTACAACATTGGCAACCTTACCCCCCCCTTGAATCGAAAAAAAATCAAGCAAAAACTTGCTAAGAAATTTGCGGAAAAACGTTGCCCTTGTCGTTGCCATTGGCTTCTTCTGTGGAAAACTTTTGCCCACCGGCGGCGGTTTTTTGTGTGATTTCTGTAAATGTTGTCACAGCCCTCGGGGTGTTGCCTCTCTATCGCTCGTATACTCGCTCTCTCTCTCTCGCCCCTTCTTCTCTGTAAATATCCGTGTCTATGTCTGACTGGATGGCGTTTGGCCAGCATTGGAAGTGCAAGTTTAGTACTTGCGGCTGTTTACCCACCCGACAACACCCTTAGGCCAATCCCTTGCCCTATTTCGTTGCAATTAGCAAATAAAACTTGGCATATTCAAAGCGTCAATGAGGCGACGGCGGCTGACTGAGTAAAACTTTTGCAATCACTTTCTTTTTGCCTTCTTATTGGCCGAATTGCTAAGCCCAGCTTCTTGTGTTTCTTCAACTTGAAAGTCATACTGTAATGTTTCACTGCTGTATTGCAAACTTGATACGTTTCAATAGATTACTAGAATGAATATGTTGTGTATAATATTTAATTGTGTTTTTATTTAATATTAATTTATTTGCCAAATTTCTATTTTATTCAAATTGTGATTAATATAATTTACTTCATTTATTTTCCTTATTATTTTTCTTAATTTTCAAGATTTTTAAAAGGATCAACCTTTATTTATTCTTGCCTTCAATTGAAAACGGAAAAACTCGAATATACAGTGTGGTGTGTGTCTTGGCTGACTATTGCTCTTAGTGCTACTACGTAACGATTGATGGCGCTATATTTAAAGAGAGCCACTGTACTTTACAAAATGAGGCATAGATGGCGGTTTCTAAATTTACATCCAATATATAAATTAAATGATAATGTTAAAGTATGCGTCAACTTTTGGAAAAGACAAAAAACTAAAAAAAAGCTGCTGGGTTTCGTATTCATTTGATATAATATACCAGAAAATTAATTATTTTGGCACGTTCACAATATTCCTGGTGATAAAAACATTTACCACGCATGCATAATCTACTTCTACTTATAAATCACTATCAACTAAACGAAGGCGAAGAACGTTTGGCTTCATGTCCCTTATATTCGCCTATATACTTCAGACACGTAAAACGCGACGTATTTATTGGTAACGCAGTTTTTCCTTTGAATTTCCGGTGTCTCCAAATAAAAGCGCAAGGTTTCGTGTATGTGCAGATTGTTCGGCAGCTCAATGCGCTTTAGTGCACATAGCGGTGCGGAGGTGTCAACAACCCTCTCTTAAAATGTTTTAATTAAATTATAACTGCATTCGTAGCTACATTCATATTATACATGCAGTTTTGTATTTGAGCCTATTTTTATACCCGCCAACAAAAAGGTTAAAAGGTAATATAACTTGTTGCCAACTAAAAATATATGTAACAGGCAGAAGGAGGCATCTCCGACCCCATAAATTATATATATTCTTGATCCAGAGTATGTAAAAGCTACAGTAGCCACGCCCCTTCAGCCACCGCCAATCCAAAAAATCCGAATTGCAAGTGTAATGAACACTACATTGTTCTTTTTTTGGTACACACAATACTAACACCAACTGAAGGACTTTTTAGAATTCAGTTCAGACAATAAACACAGAAGTTAATCGAGTAATACTTTTATAGGATTACCGATCTTTTGACCCATGAATTGGTCTCCCTTACTTTATGTTATACGCTCATTACGCAATTATCGGTCAACATATAACAATTTAATAATATTTCACGTTCCTGTATTGGATATAAATATATAGAATCGCACTACAGATTGTGGGTATAGTGTATATTGGATTCGTAGAAACTTATCACCAATTCTGGAGCTAAAAGCTTCACTTCATGCGAGGCAATAAAATCGGGTGTCTTGCGATTCTTAAACTTTACAGCAAAGATCAGTTGATTCTCGTAATAGAAACCAGACATAATATAGTCTGGTTTTTGATTACGATTAAATCCATGATTTTCCGAAAGTACGAGTTTGGATCCATCCTTCAAAAAGCGAGCTAAAAGCTTAGCAACTTCTATGGAATCACTTTCGATTTTCGACTTTGATGTGGTTGTGGTACTTGTAACCAATGTATTCTTACGAGGACGTCCCTATAAATTTAGTTACAATTTCACTACCGAATCATACTCAAGACGAATGAAAATACTTACCCGTTTGCGAGGTTCAGGTGGTGCCTGAAATACAGGAATCTCACTTGATGCTCTTCCATAACTATTAGATAGGGATGTATGATCTGAAAGCCAAGTAGCACATCCCGATATAATAAATGTCTGACTCACCAAAACTACACGAACTTACCCGGAGCAAATGCCACTACTGGCTTCTGATAGGAAGTCTTACAACTAACAGATAGCTGTAAAATAGGTGAATAAATAAACTAAATGCTTTTAATAAGCCATGCGTTTTACTTAACCCCCTTTGCACCGGTCTTCTTACGTCCCATTTTTTTCTTCAATTTTCTTGGTTAAACCCGCTTGACGATATTATTTTAGAATGTGGACTACGAATGAGTAGTTATGATTTATCGATAACAAGACAACTGTCAAAAATTAGAGCGCAATTTTTACTCAATATTTCAATTTTATGAAATTTCAAGAAATGACTTTTTAAGGGGCCAACAACGATCAGATATTAATCATATTTATGAATTATTGTGAAAGTTCAAAGTGGCGCACATTGCGGCTATTACCACTAACCATACAGTACGTATTATATGGTTAGTGCTATTACCGAGCTTTCATACTAAATTAGTGCACATTTCGGTAAAAAAAGAAATAACATCGATGTCGATATTCAATGCAATGTTGAAATCGATTATTGGTGACCTTTTCGAATGGAAACTCCGATGAATCGACCCAATATGAATATTTGTTTTTATCATTGGATTTAGAAATCGACAATCCTTGGTTTTTTTTATTGGTTGGGAATAATCCTTCAACCACTAAGTATATAATATTATATTCGACATGGTCATAAGTAAAAGCTAAGCAATATACAGTCTGTAGAGATTATAGCCCTACAAACAAAACTGAACTTAACATCAAGCAAAGCCGTTCAAACTAAATCGACCGTCAATGAAGACAACTCGACAAACGTTCAAGATGCTCTTCGAAACTGGCTCATTGAATATGTGGGTGGCATCGAACAAAGGAAAGGAATGCAACGCTATCACTCGAACCTGTCAATCATCTATGTGATCAATGGTACGTCCTTTCAGATATAATATCCCACTCGAAAAAATTAGCCAACGATATTCAAGAGATGTTTCTAGATGGACAACGCCATAATTGGTCGTCAAACATTTGCAGAGATTAATTAATTCCCAGGGGATATCTTTGATTGCAACATTGATGCCATCCTTGGCTTGAACATAAGGGCCCTTGCCATGGATACAAACTAGTCCAACAGTGTCTAATTTCTCAAATGACGCTCTCCTTTTATCTGAATCGCAACAACACTGGCTCCATCGAGGACAATAGCACCACATTGCTGCTCGGGCCGAGTGATCCGATCCCACGCTGTGCAGAGGCTGCCCAACTTATAAGCCTGCAACCCTGGTCGATTGTATTCGACGACGTCTGTGTGTTGGCCAATGGTAGTGGCCATTATCGATGTAGGCATTTATAGTAGCTCCATATCCTGTATTTAGTATTACTTAATTCACTAATTCCGAACAGATCAGTGACATCTGGATTGTTGATAGGCCAATTGAGAAAGAACATACGTTAAAATGTTAAATTGAAGTTGTTAAACTTTCCCTCACCTTACATCTTTTGTACTTTAATTAAAGAAGAACGTTACTGATTTAATGACGAAAGTGGAAGAAGACAATAGAGACAAACACTGGTTTTAAGTCTATTACCCGAAATTTTATTTGACTTTTATTCATTGCCATAAAATTTATTATCACGAATTCGATAAATATTAATCTCTTGTAAATATTTCGAATTAAAGACGTGAATTTACATAAAGATTTCACGGCACTACTAATGATTCAATTTTATTTTTAATTCAAAAGTGATCTACAAATTAGTTCATAAAAATAAATTGAACATGATGATATATCGATAATATCAAGATAACGACGACTCTATACACATTGACAATAGCTTATTTAAGTCGATTTGTTGATATTTGTTTTGGAGCTTAGTTTCCCATTATGTGTTATCTTCATTCTCTTGTGTGGCCTTAAACAAATTGTTGTTTATTTACTTTAAGAGCTAGCACAGTCTGCAATTCTTCTGCAATGTCACGACATGGCTTTATGGCTACACTGAAAATATTTTATGAATGTAAAAACAACATTTTACTATGTACATATATGTATACTTGCTTAGATTTTTCAAAAAAGTTTTTTTTTAAACTGCAGATCATCAAACAAGAATTGTACGAAGCAAATACTCGAGTTTGTCTAGAGTGGTGGGTGCTTTACTAATATATTCCAAGCAATTAAGTTCTCCTCTCATCGCCGTGTAAAAATGTAAACAAATGCGAATCAATCAAAATGTTTATCAATTGCGATAGCTTTGAAATTATCGGCAAGGGATCAATTCTGCGCAAAGCTATAAGGCCTTGTGTGGGGGACTACTATAAATGTAGCTGACCCAGCCAAGGGTAACAAAGTTAAAAGAGAAGTCGAAATGTTCAAGTGGCTGCTACTTGTGGCCATTGTGGCACTGGCCAGTGCCGAGTTGCATCGTATCCCAATACAGAAGCATCAGCACAAGCACAAGCGCCAGCAGGTGAAGGCGGCGACTCGCTGGCTGCATCAGAAATATCATCCGAAGAGTGCACTCTATCTGGCACCTGATTATGCTGCACCCGACTATGGCAGCTCGAACAGCCAGGAGAGTCAGGAAAGCGGCGAAAATGACTACACTTTAGAGTCGCTGAGCAATAATCAGAATATGGACTATTATGGAGAGATTGCGATCGGCACACCGCCGCAGTTCTTTAATGTAGTCTTCGATACGGGTTCGGCCAATCTCTGGGTACCATCGGTGATGTGCTTGGCCAACGATGTGGCCTGCCAGAATCACAATCAATACAATTCGAGCGCATCCAGCACATATGTGGCAAATGGCAGCAGCTTCTCCATACAGTACGGCACGGGCAGCTTGACCGGTTTCCTCTCTACGGACACCGTCAATATCAACGGTCTGAACATACTAAATCAGACGTTTGGCGAGGCCATCTCACAACCAAATGGCAGCTTCACTGGTGTCCCATTCGACGGCATATTGGGCATGGGCTATATGTCTATTGCCGAGGATCAGGTTGTGCCGCCATTCTACAATCTCTACACGCAGGGACTGATCGATGAGCCCACCTTTGGCTTCTATTTGGCACGAAATGCTTCATCACAGGACGGTGGTCAACTGGTGCTCGGTGGCATTGACTATCAGCTGTTCAGCGGCAATCTAACCTATGTGCCCGTCTCCCAGCCGGGCTACTGGCAATTCGAGATGAACAGCGCCGTCATGGGTGGCTATGTTGTTTGTAGCAATTGCCAGGCCATTGCTGATACGGGCACCTCACTCTTGGCTTGCCCAGGCAGCGCCTATAATATGTTGAATCAGCTCATTGGTGGCCAGCTAATCGATGGTGATTACTATGTTGACTGCTCCACGGTTGCTACCTTGCCCGTGCTCAGCTTCAACTTGGGCGGCACAATCTTTAACCTTCCCGCCTCCGTCTACATCAGCACCTTCTCCGAGAATGACACCACCTACTGCATGTCTAGCTTTACGTACATCGATACTGACTTTTGGATCCTTGGCGATGTCTTCATTGGACAATACTATACTCAATTCGATTTCGGTCAGAATCGCGTCGGATTCGCCACAGCTGTTTAGACAACTCCCAAACCAGTAGAATCTTTAAAGAAAATATATACATATTTAAAAATATGATAAAAGAACAAAAAAAAAATTAGCAAGTAAATATCAGAAACAAATGGTTTTTATTTAAGTTTGAATTCATTATTATGCTTTCACAATGGTTATAATTATTTTAGGAGATTTTCACATTTATTTTCTGCAAACAATTTGTTAACTGTATACGTAGAATTCAAACACCAGATGTTTTATTAGTCTCTTATATTCTTAAAGAGGTTAAGCTTGATTCTGCCAAACTGGAAAAATAATTTTAAGTGAGATTTCATTAGATGACTAAAAGATACGTCATCACTAATGAATTGAAAGTAGCAGGGATAGATTGTTTTTATGGAACCTATTTCATTTCGTTCCATAATTTTAGTTGAAAGAATTAGAAAAGATGAACTTGCTAATGCAGAATTGGAATGGAACTACTGTTTTATTTATTGTCCGAAGTCGGCGCCTTATTAGCAGCACTCGAACTATAATTCCCACCGTAAATGCCACGCGGAGTGCGAGGCAATTGTTGTTGCTGTTGCTGCTGCTGCTGTTGTTGTTGCTGTAACTGCTGCAAGACGCGTTGTTGCAGTATCGCCTCATATAGTATAGAAGCAGCAGCGGCACTGGTAGACTGTTGTTGTTGTTGCTGCTGCTGCTTCTGTGCGACATTCTGACGATGATTGCTGGCCAGTAGCTGGGCGGCATAAGCCTGGTTTATATCATTGCCACGGCCACAACCTAACCCGTACATGGGCATGGACATGTTGCTCGGTGAGCCAGCAATCAGATGCTGCTGCTGCTGGGCCTGTTGCTGGGGCAGTTGTTGCTGCAACAGCTGCAAATAAATATGAGACAGTTCGTTAATAGAGGATGCGGCACTTGGCACCGCAGCACGTCCTGGCATGCCAGCATCGGCGCTCGCATTATAAGCTGAAGACTGCGGAAAATGTTTCAGTAAAGGAGATTCTATGTGGCGTATTGGGGAATACCATACTAAAGATCTCAACGAAACTTACGCTGGCTTGACGTCCAGCCAACTTGCGTTCAAACAACGCAGTCGCAGCTCTCTCAAATCCCGGTGGCAAATCTGTCTTCTGCTGACCCGATGATGTGGCTAACGATTTCGTTGGCAAGTGCTGACTATGCCCAGTCAGTGCATAACGTTCGGCTGCCTTATGGTAGCCATAGCTGCCGTGCTCCGGATGTCCTGTGGTGTCACAATAGAGAGCGCTCTGCACCTCGGAAAGAAATATTGAGGTTGCCTCAGCATTCGTCATCGTTGCAGCATGGACGCTCCCTGCGTTGCCCTTGGAAGGAGGCGGCACCTCAACCTGTGCGCCATCTACCATATTGGGGCGCCATATCTTCTTGGCCAGCTGCTCGTACTTGTTGGCTAGCCGAAAAAACATAATAAATGTTTCTACAGGATATTCCCATTTGTACAGTTAATACTCACGTTCAGCTGATCTCTTGGACCCGTGAGAATCCATTGAAAGATCTTTAGAGCCAAGCTCTGCAAACTGCACTGAATATCGCAGTAGATGGCAAGATGGGTCTCAAGTTTGGGCCAATTGTTTATGCCAATTGCAATTTGTTTATTATTTATGTTATCGATTCGAAAGTATAGATCTATTGCTTTTCTTCAATATTAATTATTTATTGTTATTATTTATTATTTACCTTTTATATTTGGTATCTCTTTCACAATAAATAGAATGACACGTTGTTTTTTCAAAAGCAACGAGTAATATGATTTGTACATAAAAGTTCGCTTAGACAAATGGGCAGCACTGGCCACGTGTGGAATGACACTTGATACAGGTTACCTAGATTATGCTTCTGATCCAAAAAGTTTTTACACAACTCCAAATTTAAGTTTCTGTTATTTTATTTATTGTTTGTTTTCATTTTCTCTCGCTCCCTCTGGCTAAAGCTATTTCTTAAATAGTATATTTAATATTTATTAATACCAAAAGAATAGTTCATTCAAATTCGTTGCACTTTTCCCGCTATCGATTTCATGATCTTTTTTTAAAGATACAGTTCGTGATAATTACAAATAAAATGAACTATTTTTAATGAATTGCATTGATTCCACTTGGAAAAAAACTCAATTAATGAAGACACATTTGTTATGAAGATAACAATGTACTTATTTTATTTAACAAATACAACAGTCAAAGGAAAATATTGATTAAAGCGTGAACAGTTTTATCGAGTCATCAATAACTTTACTTTATATAATTGTTGGTCCCACAACCTCTTCACCAGCTTCAACAATGGCATAACAAAATCCTGCACCTGTTCCAGCCAGTTTTGCGGGTCCCGGTAATTTTAATAAAGTTGGATGAGATCTGGAAAGTGGTGAAATTGATATTAAGTTGTGAAAATTTATAAAATAAGTATAATGATGATATTCGTAAATAAACTTTAAGGAATATGAAATTTATGTTAGATCCCTATAGCACATTTATTTAAATTGTGCATTAATGTGCTGCATATGTTTTCTGTAAATCTGTACACATTTTAAGATTGTCTAATCATCATATAATAATTGCATATCAGTTTACAGTCGTCAATATTGAATTATTCTTCGACAGCTCTAACTAACAAAGACTTTCTACTATCTGCTAACTACTTTAACTTTTGGGCTTACAAATTCTCTGTTGAATTGTTGCCACAATTGCCATGCTCGTTCCAGCCCCAGGTGTAAATATCTCCATTCGTGGTGCGCAGCAGACCATGCTCAGCTCCCATATGTAGACGTGCAGGTATCTGTCCCTGCTCCAGTTGCAGATGGAGTGGGGTAGGCGTTGCCTGCTGTTCACTGATTCCACCTGTGCCTAGTTGACCATAGCAATTGCGTCCCCAGAGCTGAATGCTGTTCGATTTGAGAACAACTGCATTGTGTGTCCAGCCCACGGCAAGTTGACGCACATCCTCGTCGAACTGGAAGGCATTCGACTGACAGAACTTGTTGTCTCCCAGGGCGATGATACGTCTGCTACCGCCCGCTTCAAGATCGATGCACTTGAGCAGCATATGATTCTGTCCACTGACCAGGGAAACAATACGCAGTTCGTTGGGATTGTGGACTTGTAACTTCATCACATTGGCACGATTCAACGAGGTGGCCGTAATATCTAGCTCAATCGGTGCGGGATCCATGATGCGCAATCGTCCAAATATATAAATCTTATTATCCTGCGTCAGCACAGCACAATGTCGCAGACCAAAGCTAATGCGTTGAGCTGGCTCGTCACGTGGCAGACGCACTGGCATTGGACGTCGTACCGCCATAAAGCCACGCTGGCAAATGCCAAGCTGCTGAAAAGCATTTGAGCCCCAGACAAACAGACGCTTGGTGACGGTGATGGCTCCTGATATATCCCAGCCACAGCTGATGCTCTCTATGGGCACTTCCTGGTAAGGCAATATATAAGTTTATTATAATTGTTTATCTTAATGGCCACTTAGTTATATGCAATAGTGATAATGCAGAAGAATGCATATATATCATGAAAATAGTGTGTGGTATAAAATAATTGTAATTGATTCAGAATATTGTAGAATGGAGTGGTAAAATCAGTATAATTAAATATCAATTATTTCAAATAATTTGTGCATATAATTAAGCCTTTACTGCATTCAAATATAAGTTTTTGAACATAAAGAGTTTTTAGCATTTAGCCGATACATTACTTTAATGAAATACAGTTGAATACTGCTTACCTCAAAAAACTCGGTGGGCACCATGCTGAACTCATTGTGACACTCCTCCGTTGAGTTGAGACCCAATTGGCCACGATTGTTCCAGCCGCAGGCATGGACGCGTCCGTTACTGTCCAAGATAAGCACATGACCTCCGCCACCACGTATACAGCGTACCAATTGAGGTATAAACGAGTATTTGACCAGGCGTTGCGGTGACATGCACAGCTCCGATTCGAAGCCAAGGCCAAGCTGGCCATGAGAATTGGCGCCCTGTGCGCAACCGAAAGGAAATCGCTCATTAATTTGCAATGCAAACGACATTTGTCGAAAAATAAAAAACAAAAGAATAAACAGTTAGCTCAGCTTTTACCCAGGCATAGACATCCATTGCGACCACCAGTTGCACTTGAGACGCAGGCGCAGGCTCACACAGGGTCAGGGATGAGGCGGGCGTTGCACTTCCGGTTTGTGTTTCACACGTTGATTTAATACGCCGCAGTCACGCCAACAATGTCCGTGTCCGTGTCGCCTTTTTAAGCCAACTTCAAATGCAGTTCGTTGTCGTCCTGGCGCGTTGTTCTGCCCTGCGCTGCTCATGTAAAACTGAGGTTCTTTACTGCCGGCCAAATAACTTTTATATCGTTTTGCCTCAGTTGACTTCGTTTCGTTGCGCGTTTGTCCTTGCAAATTATATGAGTCCCCTCAAATTATATTCCATGCTAGACTTCGATTCACTTTTTATTTTAATTAAGAGCTTTGCTTAATATCTACAACATGGTTCTGTGTATTGTAAACGTAAACAACACAATTTCCATTGCAGTGATGCCACCCGTCGCAATGTATTGTTTTATTTACCCTTCGAAAGCACATATTTTGCTTATGTTGCCGGTTTCAAGAGCTGGCAACATGCGCATCTCATATGTTCTTTTATCGGGACTGGTATGCTGATCACTCTGAGTTCGATATTTGTTCCGAATAATATCGAGCGACACCAGGTATTTTGTAATATTTTGAAAAATGATTAAATTACTTTTAAAACATTTAAAAAATAAAAAAATACTTAAATTTAATGCAAATAATTTTATTTAATTACTTATGAAATATAAAAGTAATTTTATTTTTTCTCTTTGCTAGGGGAATGTAATATATTTAGTCAACGGGCATGTGTGACCTAATCAATTAAAAAACTGAACAATATATAAAAATAATATAATATATATTTTTATATATAATAATAAACTGTTTACACTGATTTGTTTCATATGTATTTTGTTAACAACTATTGATTATTAAAGTAAAATTTAGCCATGTTAAATGTGATCATGTTTATGTATTAAATATATTGTATTTTGATTCATTAAATGAATCTCTTAAATGTATTTAATTCATTATTTATTAAGGTTTTGTAGGTACATAGGTAGGTTGACTAAACTGGTTGCAAATACCTTTTTATATAAATCCGCTTTAATTTGTGGCCGAGCAATACGCTGATGTGCGATCATTCAATTCCGCTTTTAATATACATGTGTAGTTTAGCTGCATATGACGGACGGATATGATATGATGACGGAATCCACCACGAAAGCATTTAGCTGGAGTTAAGCACTATTTTCTTATATCGCGATTCTCGCTAGCACAGATATTAGTGTTTCTCCGTACTAAAATTAATGTTTTAGCCCAACAAGTGTGTCCGTCGGTTGATTTATTTCTATGCAAATGAGTCGAATAGTCATTTTAACTTAATGGAATTACTAAATCAAGTAGAATATTCGAAATTTGTTAAGTCTCTAGTTTTCCATTAGGTAACACCATTTATTTAATTTTTATTCTATCATTTTATTTTAAGCGGGTGTGTTTTTACCATTTACACACTTTTATTTAATATATATTTATTATATATGTATATGCATATTAAAACTATCCCATAACATCTTATTATTTCCACGCCTCAAAGTTGTAGCCCGAAAAAGCCCAGCTATGAATAGTTAGGAAACATTAGTTATAGCGCTAGTTAGGCATAAATAATCCATTTTCTTCTAACTGCTTCCATTAATTGGCTAGCTATAAAGTTACACAATTTTGCATGCAATGAAAAACGCGAAAATTGCCTGAGACTGCGTTCTCTTGCGTGTGGTGACGACTTTTCCAGCGACGCGGCGTTCAATATGAAAAGCATTAGTTTTTCATTTGTGGCGTTTAAGGCGTAGGCAAGCCCGGTGGTCAGTTTTGCATTGCAAATGTAAATTCAAAGTGCATTTTTCACCTGACCAACCGCTAGTACCTTTCGCCCTTTTTTCCCAAGTTTTTGCCATTGGTGTTGCATGTTATTGGCTCATTGCAGTATATCTTATGTCCAACAGTTAGCGTTAGTGTGTTGCGCATTTGTTGTTGCCGTGATTTTATTTGGGTGTAATTAAAAACTATAAAGCATTATGAATATCTGATTAATGCCGAAGACTTTATTCTCTAACAGACAGTTGGGGGTTTTAAGGTGTACAATTTTTTTTTTTGCATCATATTCATAGATATCATTCCTCTATCTACTTATATTTCAAAATACAAAATATTATTACCCTCTTGACCTACAATTATTGCATACATTTAAAAAAATCTTATAAATGTATTATTTTAATAAGAGTAGAGTATTAATATTTCATTTAAACCGCTTCTAATGGTTTTTTGCTCAATCTTTTTCCCTTGTTTGCTTACGACAATTAAAGCTTAATTAATATTGCATGCACTTTAACCTTCGCCCTGAACTTTTACTGTGATTATTACAATATTTCTATATGCGGTTTGCGTGTCGGTTTAAGCGGAAGGCGTGTAATCACTTTATATAAGCAAATAAGATATTAAATTGAATAAAAATATTAACGAGTCCATTAGGCATATATTGAATACTTTTAGATTCAGTATCGAATAAATATAAATAATTTACTCTCTGGTCTATCAAAGCAATTTTAACAAACAAAAGAAAAAAAAACAATTACGAATTAAAAACGAAAAATCCATAAAGAAAAATAATACAGAATATATTGTAGTATATTTAACATAAAATAGGAAAACTGCTATCTGTATTCCAAAATATTTAAATTTACCGCCATAAACACAAGTTCTGAACTAAACGTTCGACAATTGGTTCCGAGCAAAACATCCGATAGACTTATCGCGCAAACAGTGTTGTTAAACGAAGCGCGAAATGTTGCTAAGCAGCAAAAAGCGCGCGTATTCAAATTATCATCAGCTAAAATGTAGTTGGGTGTATATGTTTGGGTACATGTGTTTTCCCGAGAGAGTAATTCCATTGAAAGCGAACGTGATTCCATTTTCCACATGTTATTCACATATTGTGTGTCTTTTTACGTCTTTTTTGTCATCTTCAACATTTTAGGAAGAAACATTTTTGGCAATTTGGAAATTAAATCTAATTTGATGGGCAAGTCTGTTGTATTGGTGATCTCTGTATTCTTGTTTAGCTTGTGTAAACTCTTGCAGCCACGTAGACAACACACACAAAAACCGCAATGGCGAGGGTGAGAAGTGCACATGTTTGCATTTTCTTTTATATTTGTTCTCCTTATATTTGTTCATTCTGTTTTTATACCCTGTAACACATGGAAAATGGGTAAAAAAGGCTATTGTAGTTATTTGCCAGATCATGTAACATATAGAAGGATGCAAATCTGATCTTATAACACATGTACACACATTTTTGGTCAGCATCATATCACGATTATTGAAGTTAGTTAAGACAATATAGGGACAACTCTTTAGGTCGGAAACTAATCGCCGCCAAACTTTTGTCCAAAGGGGAGAAAAAATAATATAGTGATTTTATTTAATATGTTTTAAACATGTATTTTCATTTTATAGTCAAATTTAATAACAAAATAGGGAATGAATAAATTAATATAATTAATAATAATAACAATAATTATAATTAACAAATTGTAAACTATTCCCATATTTAATTCAATAATTTGTGTGTAGTTAGTATTAAATCCAATATTGTGCGAATTGCAAAGTCATACATGTAGATATTAAAAGTATGCTAAAATTAAAAGTATTTGAGGACTGGTCACAGGGTATCTTGTACTCGAGCTCTCTCAACTACATCGTTCGTGCTTGTTTTTAATGGTTACATGGGTGGAAGGTTCTCTCGAGAAGGTCAGAAATGTCGATTGCCACTTGTAATTAAACGGTTGCTTTTTAATGTCAATTGTTGTTTCTGTTTTAACCTGCTGCCACCAATTGAGTTATCAGTAGCTGTGCAAGGGAGAATTTTCACTTTAAGCTTAATTTGATTTTAAGAGGATTTTCTTTAGTACTTTTAATATTTAAGGTGTGTTTTTCTAACCCTGTCTACAAGCAGATTATCTTTTGTAAACGATTTTTAACATGATGAATCCTTTTGTATTAAGGTATGGTTATATTTTATTTTTCGTAAAAATATATTCATTTAAATAAATAGCTATAAATATTTATTTAAACAACTTACTATAAACCATGTTGAATATATTTAATTTAATCCACTTTTGCAATTTTCTAAATAAATAAAATAATAAAATCAAGTAATTAAAATTTCAAATTTGATTAACCACTAAATTTTTCAAAATTCTCAAAATCAAAATCAAATCAGTTCAAAAAATGGATGGAAATATAATGAATAGTTAACATAAATATACATAGTATATAAGCGACAATATTTGAGGAACTGGATTGAAGCCAATAGTCAATTAGCCTATATACTACAAATCTATTAAAAGCCATAACTAAACAGTCGAATCGCATAATTGAATCTGATGATAGATACTCGTAACTTCTGCAGTGCCTTATGCAGCTAAGCTCTTTGTGGCCGGCTAATGCAATTGATGGCAGATAGATGCTGTCAAAATCATGGGCATACATTCTGAAGTACGCTCTGTAGCTTGGCATCGAATGCAGTTGGGAAACAAATTCAACGAGTAGATGTCGATGTTGATGCCGATGTCAGCGCACAAAAGTCATTTGACCACTAATCATGACTGCGGTTTTAGCCGTTGTCCACTGTTCGGTTAGGCCACAGACACACACACACACCCACATACGCTCCCGCACACACAGACCGAATTAAGCCAAAACCATAGCCAGAAACCAATTCTCATTCGCATTCCCGTTCCCGTTCCCGTTCCTGTTACCATCATCATAGCCCAATACTCATTCCAAATGCGAATCAAATTCCCTTTCCGCACAGCAGTCAAATTATGAAAAGTGTGCACTTTGCGTCTGACACTTCAAATTAAATTTGAAATGCCCGATTTTCGAGAGGGGAACGGGGCCATTAGTTTTGCTGTGCATTCCCTAATTGCTCAATCAAAAACGTATGCAATTCCTTTGGGGTAAATCCCGAACCCGGAGCTTAAAATATATATTTTCAAAAACTGCGTTTCATTCTTAAACTTTACGCCACGTCGCAACGGAAGCAAACGGGAAGTGTTTGGCGGTTGAACGACTCAGCCAAGAAGTGCAATGCAGACTAGGGGCAGCAGGGGGTAAACTGAAGGAACGAAAGTGATTGCCACAGGCAACGCCAAAGACAACAATGCCAAAGTTTGGCTCCTGCCATCCCCGTATCCCCGAAGAGGGATGCGCTTGGGTGTGGAGCAGGAGGGGCTAAACGGAAACGGAAGCGCATTGAGCAAAGTTGTTGCAGTTGTTGGCCTTTGTTTCGCTATTGCAACGGCTACAGCAACCAGCAAAGCAATTTAAGTTAAACAAGCTCACAAAGTACACACTCCATACTCCAACTTTCTTATGCCCCTCCCAGCTTCCCACAACCCATTGTAGTTGTCGAATATTTTTTTGAAAAAAATCTGCTCAAGTTTTTGGCTTCGGATTTGTGCCGCAATTTTCAAAAATTGTTTTTCTTGATTGACTTAAAGTTTCGACAGCGTATCGCAAATTATTTGTCATGTCAGACGAGTTTATGAATCGAATGCTCAACGGCATATAGCACAATTTAGTGTCAACATTTTAGAAAATATTAAAAAGAATGATATAGTAGAATAAAAAAAAGTAGAACTTCTTGTACTAAGAAGTTCGTAATATACATTGGTATTGATATGGAGATGTAGTAGATATTTAGTCTAGCTATCAAAAGCAAATTCGAAGTATTGAACCCCCCAGACGAGTTGCTGCACATCTTTCCTAACTGCTGCTGCTGCCAAGCACCACTGAACTATTTCGGTATTTGATTAATCTAATTTATGCACTAGCGGCAGTTATCAGCTCCTCGGTCTGCAACATCTGACTTTAATAATGCTGCAATATGAGCAGCTGGAAACGCAAGTACGGGGGGCTGTATGCGAACTAGCAATTGAGCTGCATACAGCTGAATACTGTAGTGTCCCGTTTATATTCATATTTATTTAAATATATCTGGTCACTTTCTTATGCGAATTCCCATACGCTCAAGCAACGGCATCACGCTCACTTGCTATGACTTAGGATTCTTACTCCCACGCTCATCCGCTAAGCGGCCGTCAAAGAGCGCGAACAAAAGGCAATCAGCAATTGTCACGCCATAGCACCGTTACTTACATCTTCCAGTTGTCTATTGGAAGTGATTTTGGCACGTAGGCAGATTTTGCTGAACCTCTCGTGGATTACTTAAGATCGCCTGTTAGCGAACAGACGCATGTAAAGCAGTTCTGCTCAGCTACATCGAAAATATTAAAATCGCGTGGCGAGGAATAAAAATCAACTAAAGACACTAGTTTCCAACCCCTTCAACTTGGAAATAATTACTTTATCGTGAAAAGCATCGCTGTACAGTGCGTTGGTGCCGGCCGAGTTGCGCATTGCGCTTCCGCGCTGTCATTTATTACACATATACATATACGTGCGAACAGCGATCGGCCGGCTCAACATCTGCATCTTGGTACGATCTAAGTACAGGCGAAATCACGCTTCCACGTCGGATAACATCTGCATCTTGGTCCAATCTAAGTACAGGCAAAATCACGCTTCCAAGTCGGACATATAATTGTTGCAATATATAAGTACGGCCAAAACCTTATTATTGCTGCCGCTACCTATGTGCTATAAGGGAATTTAAGCAAATCAAGGAACAACAGTACGATTGTCTTCTCCCGCATCGCATATCCCCCGCTACATCAGACGTAGGGTATAGTGCAAGAGAGAGCCAGTGCGAGTGAACGTCCGCTGAGAGCGACACGGCGCGGCCACACCTGAAGCCAGCAAATACTGCATAAGAACAAGGCTAAATCAGTAGTCAACCTAATGGTTATAAGTATCGAGAGTAAAATATATTAAATTGGATTTTATAAAATGTTAAACTTTCACTAATCCAAATGAATTCCATATTTAGGTTAGCACATTTTGTAAATCTGTAAATGCTACTACACACAGAAGCCGCAAACCGCTCATAATATACATACATACCTCTCTACATACATATAGATACAGCATCTTCATGCATTCATCAGCTACTTCTGCGGGCCCAACGAAAGCATCGATGGATATGGTAAAGTGTTAATACAAAAATCACATGAGTGAGTACAAGTCGCGAGAGCGATCAAGTAAATTATGTATATATATTATGGCGAATCGTTTCTGTGAGGCAGACGCATAAAAGTCAGGAATATAAATTTATTTTGTTATCTGAGAGCTATAATAATGAAATCGCATTAGCGTCATGAGTCGATATGATCATGCTTTCTCCAATCATTTGCATTTGTATATAATCGTAATTATGAGTAAATAAGCGAAGTCGCGGTCTGCCGCTGAAAATTAGATTGTAATGTTGTCATATAAAATTAATTAAAATGAAATAAACTTTGATTAAGGGGTAACCGCAAACCTATACACCCGTGTTACCAAGGTCGGGAGGGTAAAGAAAGGGAAGCAACATCCAGCATGCTGCCCTAATATTGATTTAATTGCAGAAGTCCGCTTTCGTTAGCATTTCAGTGGGACCTGCCCAATACACTATAGTTTGATCCATCATAGTAAATTACAGACAGTGCACTTATTCTTTCTTTAAAAGACAAGGTATAGGAAGAAGAGGAAAGAACCCACGACAATCCGACGAGCATAGCATAGAGCAACGCTAGAAGTGCACGACCCCGATTTCGAATATACTTTGCCGTTTCGCTGTCCCTTCTTGTAGGTGGTCAGCGACTCGAACGTACATTACACTGGAAGAAAGTGGCTCCCGACGTAGAGCACCACCAGCTTACATTACATAAAAGAATGTGGCACCCTTATGAGGGACACAAACATCTCTTGAGCCACCCGTACGTTACATAGAAAAAGAAATGGCGCCCAAACGTGGAGCGACGACCATCTACGTTCCCGATACGATATTGCTCAATATTCCCATCCATTAATTTTCAATTTTTCATCTTACTCAAACATATTTAAATCTTTAATTTTGTGAGGTGATATTATTGTATTCGATTGAAATATTTAGTTTTCTGGAATAGCAACTGCAATTCGAGTACTTACGGATTCATTGACCGAAGCAAATGTTCATTCGTAAATAATATTCAAGTCACAGAACTAGTCCAGTTATTTAGAAATTTCATTATGAATCCGTAGGAAGTGATTTTGGAATTTCGTTTTAGGAATTGCGATTGTAATTCGAGTTATTACGGATTAGTCGACCGGAACGAACCAGATCATAGAGTACATTTCATGATGTAATTTTGAGAATAACGGTTGTTAGATCACAGAGAACACGAGCCAGGACATGCAAGTTATCGGAGCAACTTCGATACTTGACCAGCACGTGGAAACTTTGCTTAAGCAACTATCCGTCGTAGTAGATTAGAGTCAAGCAACTATCTGCAAATTAAATCAATATAATTCAAATTGTATGACACGCAGTCTAATAGAAAGCGACAGACCACCACAATCAATGTTAGATAACATCAAGAGAAAACTTTAAGTATTAATCATCATGGCAGCTCGTCATAGCGATGAAGGTCTGCCTTACGCTGCAAGCGGACAAGACACATTTTGTAATATCTGTCATCAGCCTATGAACGCTAGTGATAGTATGCCAGTTTCGCCATGCGATCACAAGTTTCATTCGAGCTGTATTATAAGCTACTTGCGAGGAGCCAATCTTTGTCCTATTTGCGAACAACCTTGCACAGCACAACCAGTGACAGTCCCTAGCAATAATTTGGAAGCGGAAATGTTAGTCACGGGACAAGCGAATACCTCAGTCGCACAAAGTGCAAACGCAACAAGTTTACGAACTCAACGCACAACCCAAGTTAGAAGAAGACCCAACAAGAATGGAACTGCAGGTCAGACTAGAGGAGTAGCAACTAGAGCTCAAACCCGTAACCAACAAGCACAACCTAATACTAGCAGCACAAGCATTGATCGTTCATGTCAAGACAACTCTAGAAGACATAATGTTGAAGATATTAGTAGTATTGTACGAGCCGCCATGCAATCTCAACAGCAGCAGCTAATGCAAGAATTAACAGCTATGGTACAGACTCAATTGTCACACCTTCATCTAGATAATCGAGCCAGATCTTCTACGGAAGCCAGGACAACGAATATCTTAGATCAGCAATCGAGTGCTAACCATAGAAATTCAAATAATGTACAGTCGAATTTAGGTGTATTATCAGACGATAATCTTCATAATCATTCTAGAAATTTTAATCCGGTTCAGCCAGAAAAAGTCCCAAATATAATTCAAAGTTGGCGAATTAAGTTTGAAGGAGCCAAAGATGGTCTTCAAGCAGACGAATTCCTGTACAGAGTTCGCGCTCTAGCCCAACAGAATTTAAATGGAGACTACCAACTTTTATGTGACCACCTACACTTATTCTTTGGAGGAAAGGCCAATGAATGGTATTGGAAGTTTCATCGTTCCTATCAACGTTTTACTTGGAACGAATTTTGTAGAGAGTTTAGCGAAAAGTTCAAGGATGTAGATTCTGATATGGATATCTGGGAGTCAATTAACAACCGACACCAAAACGACAAAGAACCTTTCGAAGAGTTCCAATTTCAGATTGAGAGACTTGTTTCTCGGTTGAAAACTAGTATATCAGAAGAATCTTTAGTACATCTCCTCATTCGTCACTCCAAACCCTCACTTCGTTATGAATTGATGCATTTAAATATTCGTAGTCTATCACGGTTAAGAGAAGAGATACGCACTCACGAGCAGTTCTGTAAACAAGTAAAATTGCATGTGAGGAAAAACAGTTTCTCTCAACGTCCATTCGTATCTCAAATCGAGCAAAGCGACAGCGTTGCCGAGCAGGAAGAAGAAGTATCCGCAATTCAGCGCAAGGAACTGAAATGTTGGAACTGCGAAAAGCTAGGTCATCGATTCGAGAATTGTTTAGAAGAGCGTCGCATCTTTTGCTACGGATGCGGTGCAAAAGATACCTACAAACCTAATTGTAAAACGTGTAACCCTCCGGAAAACCACCTGAGGGATGCGTCTGCAAGAGCCCCTCGGTCGCACCCAAAATATTAAAAAATGAACGGGGTACCCAGACGGATACTTTCGTAGATTTAAGTTTAGATATAAAAGATAACCAGAATTATAAAAACTCACCAGCTAGCGTTAATACGAAACAGCCCTATCATGTAAGAGCCGCTCAATATGCTTCAGTTAAACAGCGTATCTTTGGTGACGTGAATAGCTGCATAATGAAGAAAAGAATACGACGTTCAACTTCGAGAATGCGTAAATTCTGGAAAGGAGTCCGAAAACATCGTAGAAAACTTGTTTCAGCTATTGTCTTAAATAATGATAACCGATTGTATACCGAAATTGTTATTGAGGATAAGAGTTATATGGCGTTGTTAGATTCTGGAGCCACAATAAGTTGTATCGGAGGATCAGCTGCGAAAGACTTTGCAGACAATCCGAAACTACGAAAATGTTCAGGACGTATTCGAACAGCGAATAATTCTGAATGTTCGGTAGAAGGCAGAATTATAGTTGATATTACCTATCGTAATAACACTAGTCCGATTGAATTTTATCTCATTCCAGCACTTAGCCAAGATATTTACTTAGGTATTGATTTTTGGAAAGAGTTTGGTTTGCTAAATAATGTATTGAGTATGGACAAAACAATTTCAGAACTTGACGTAGGTCAGGAAGATGAAACAGTTGAGAGTCCGATAAAGCATAATCTCTCAGAAGCTCAGCAATTGAGACTCGACGCAGTCGTTCATAAACTCCCATCATATGAAAAGGAAGGTTTAGGACGTACTCACTTAATAGAGCATAGTATCGACTTTGGCCAGGCTAAGCCGATTAAGCAGCGTCATTGGCCTGTATCTCCTGCCAAGGAAAAGGAAATGTTTGCAGAAATAGAAAACATGCTTGCCCTCGATGTCATTGAAGAATCAATAAGTCCATGGAGCAGCAATTGTGTTCTCGTTAAAAGAGGAGAGAAGTTGCGTTTATGTTTAGATTCGAGAGAATTGAATAAGGTAACTCTTAAAGATGCCTATCCACTACCTCATGTAGATGGCATCCTTAGCAGATTACCACCAGCTCGTTTCATTACTGGTCTAGATATGAAACATGCTTTTTGGCAAATTCCATTAGAAGAAAAATCCCGACAATGTACTGCGTTCACAATTCCAAATCGACCATTGTATCAGTACAAAGTTATGCCGTTCGGCTTATGCAATGCTGCACAGTCGTTATGCAGACTTATGGATAGAGTTATTCCAGCCTACTTACGAACACGAGTATTTGTTTATTTAGATGATCTGTTAGTTTTATCAGACGACTTCGAGTCACATATGAAACTGTTAGAAGAAATCGCTATCCACCTCAGAAAAGCCAATCTAACTATAAATATTGCCAAGTCAAAGTTCTGTATGCGAGAAATCAAATACTTAGGATTTATTATTGGAGACGGACAGTTAAAAGTTGATCCTGGTAAAGTTACAGCAATACGAGAATTCCCAATTCCGAGTACTGTCAAGCAGCTCAGGAGATTCTTAGGACTTGCGGGTTGGTACAGACGATTTGTGGATAATTATGCAACAATAACCTTTCCGTTGACGGAATTGTTAAAGAAAAACAAGTCGCTAAACTGGAGTCCAGAGGCAGACGATGCATTCAAGTTGCTAAAGTCCAAGCTGACTTCGGCACCAATTTTGCGTACGCCTGATTTTTCTAAGCCGTTTGTCTTGTTATGTGATGCCAGTCTTCACGGACTCGGATGCGTCCTAGCTCAAGAAGACGAGAATGGGATAGAATTGCCGATCGCATTTATGTCGCAAAAGCTTACAAAAGCGCAGCGAAATTATTCAGTTAGTGAACTTGAATGTCTAGCCGTGATTAAAGGCATTAAGAAGTTCCGCGCCTATATTGAAGGGCAGGAATTTATCGTGGTAACTGATCATGCTGCATTACAGTGGATTATGAATCAGAAAGATCTATCCGGACGTTTGGCCAGATGGTCAATTCAATTGCAAGGTTTCTCATTTAGTATCAAGCATAGAAGCGGTTCGAAAAACATCGTCGCTGACGCACTATCTCGTAGAGATGAAATTGACATCAGCGAACTCAATGATTTAGGCCCTATAATTGATTTACTTTCGAAAGAATTCGATAGTGAGGAGTATCTAGAACTGGTCAATCAAGTTCGTAATAATCAATCTAGACTTCCCGACTTGAGGATAATAGATAATTTCGTATATAAGCGTACCGAACCATCGACAGGTGATGAAATCCAAGAGAGGGATTCCTGGAAATTATGGGTTCCGGTAAACTTGAGAATGACCGTCTTAGATCGAGCCCACAATCCTCCAGATTCTAGTCATCTAGGTACTGGCAGGATGGTAGAAAAGTTAAAGCGTTATTTATTCTGGCCAGGCATGGTAACTCAAATTAGAAGTTACGTTAAAGAGTGTGAGGTATGCAAGTCCACAAAAAGTCCTAACACAATTCTCAGACCGCCAATGGGTAAACCCATAACTTCAGAGCGTCCATTCCAGAAATTATATATGGATCTTCTTGGCCCATATCCAAGATCAAAGAAGGGAAACATCGGTTTGTTGATTATAGTCGATCACGCGACAAAATTTCATTTCTTGCATCCTTTAAAGAAATTCAATGCTTATAGGATTTCTGATTTTCTAGAAAACCATGTATTTTATACATTCGGGGTACCCGAAGCTATCTTGACGGACAATGGTTCGCAATTTAAATCTGGATATTTCAAAGCATTTCTAACTCGGTTTGGTATTTCACACATATGCACGGCTGTCTACTCGCCTCAAGCTAACGCAAGCGAGCGATTGAACCGTTCCGTTCTAGCAGCAATTCGAGCATATATAGGAAACGATCATACATGTTGGGATAGACATTTAAATGAAATAAGTGCTTCTTTAAGAGCCAATTTACACAGTAGCACAGGATTCTCTCCGTACTATCTATGTTTTGGTCAAAACATGTTACTAAATGGTCAAGACTACGAACTGCTTAGGAAACTCAATCTCGTTTCTGACGATACAGCTCTGAAAGCAGATGATTTATTACAGATAGCGCGTCGCCAAGCTAAAAATAATATCGCTAAATCGCACGCAGTTAACGCTAAAAGATATAACTTACGCAGTCGCTCAGTGCAACTTAAAGTTGGAGACACAGTACACGCAAGAAGTTTCGCGCAAAGCAATGCTAGTAAGAAGTTCAGCAGCAAATTAGCAAATGTCTTTAATAGAGCAAAGGTCATTAGAAAAATTAGCCCAACGTATTATGAATTAGCAAACGAAAATAAATCGTTAGGCGTATATCATCTGAAAGATATTCAAGTTTAATTACGTTTCATTACTACGGTCCATTTTTCAGATATTAGCTTCTCGAGATGAGACTCTCTTAGTAATATCTGCGCTGTAGTGTCCCGTTTATATTCATATTTATTTAAATATATCTGGTCACTTTCTTATGCGAAAGCAAGAGTAAAATTCCCATACGCTCAAGCAACGGCATCACGCTCACTTGCTATGACTTAGGATTCTTACTCCCACGCTCATCCGCTAAGCGGCCGTCAAAGAGCGCGAACAAAAGGCAATCAGCAATTGTCACGCCATAGCACCGTTACTTACATCTTCCAGTTGTCTATTGGAAGTGATTTTGGCACGTAGGCAGATTTTGCTGAACCTCTCGTGGATTACTTAAGATCGCCTGTTAGCGAACAGACGCATGTAAAGCAGTTCTGCTCAGCTACATCGAAAATATTAAAATCGCGTGGCGAGGAATAAAAATCAACTAAAGACACTAGTTTCCAACCCCTTCAACTTGGAAATAATTACTTTATCGTGAAAAGCATCGCTGTACAGTGCGTTGGTGCCGGCCGAGTTGCGCATTGCGCTTCCGCGCTGTCATTTATTACACATATACATATACGTGCGAACAGCGATCGGCCGGCTCAACATCTGCATCTTGGTACGATCTAAGTACAGGCGAAATCACGCTTCCACGTCGGATAACATCTGCATCTTGGTCCAATCTAAGTACAGGCAAAATCACGCTTCCAAGTCGGACATATAATTGTTGCAATATATAAGTACGGCCAAAACCTTATTATTGCTGCCGCTACCTATGTGCTATAAGGGAATTTAAGCAAATCAAGGAACAACAGTACGATTGTCTTCTCCCGCATCGCATATCCCCCGCTACATCAGACGTAGGGTATAGTGCAAGAGAGAGCCAGTGCGAGTGAACGTCCGCTGAGAGCGACACGGCGCGGCCACACCTGAAGCCAGCAAATACTGCATAAGAACAAGGCTAAATCAGTAGTCAACCTAATGGTTATAAGTATCGAGAGTAAAATATATTAAATTGGATTTTATAAAATGTTAAACTTTCACTAATCCAAATGAATTCCATATTTAGGTTAGCACATTTTGTAAATCTGTAAATGCTACTACACACAGAAGCAGCAAACCGCTCATAATATACATACATACCTCTCTACATACATATAGATACAGCATCTTCATGCATTCATCAGCTACTTCTGCGGGCCCAACGAAAGCATCGATGGATATGGTAAAGTGTTAATACAAAAATCACATGAGTGAGTACAAGTCGCGAGAGCGATCAAGTAAATTATGTATATATATTATGGCGAATCGTTTCTGTGAGGCAGACGCATAAAAGTCAGGAATATAAATTTATTTTGTTATCTGAGAGCTATAATAATGAAATCGCATTAGCGTCATGAGTCGATATGATCATGCTTTCTCCAATCATTTGCATTTGTATATAATCGTAATTATGAGTAAATAAGCGAAGTCGCGGTCTGCCGCTGAAAATTAGATTGTAATGTTGTCATATAAAATTAATTAAAATGAAATAAACTTTGATTAAGGGGTAACCGCAAACCTATACACCCGTGTTACCAAGGTCGGGAGGGTAAAGAAAGGGAAGCAACATCCAGCATGCTGCCCTAATATTGATTTAATTGCAGAAGTCCGCTTTCGTTAGCATTTCAGTGGGACCTGCCCAATACACTATAGTTTGATCCATCATAGTAAATTACAGACAGTGCACTTATTCTTTCTTTAAAAGACAAGGTATAGGAAGAAGAGGAAAGAACCCACGACAATCCGACGAGCATAGCATAGAGCAACGCTAGAAGTGCACGACCCCGATTTCGAATATACTTTGCCGTTTCGCTGTCCCTTCTTGTAGGTGGTCAGCGACTCGAACGTACATTACACTGGAAGAAAGTGGCTCCCGACGTAGAGCACCACCAGCTTACATTACATAAAAGAATGTGGCACCCTTATGAGGGACACAAACATCTCTTGAGCCACCCGTACGTTACAATACAGATTTGTGCTAGGTGGGGGCCAGACACGCTTGGAAACAGTAATTGATATGCTCATAAGAAATATCACTGTCAATCATCGAAATGCCACATTCTCAAAGGTCTCTGGGCAGCCCGTTCTCGAGTAGAACACTGATGCTATCAAAAAAGTATTAGAAATGGCTTAAGAAGTAGACTGGATGCAGCTTGTGATATCGGGACGGGAAACAAACGTTTACTCTGATTCGCAGAGTTGCACTTGTTTTGTTTAGAAAAGATAATCGTAGCCAATATTGCGACTGGAATAAGAAATTGGGCACCGAAATACTTAAGAGTTTCAGTATTACTCACCGTGCGCTTCTCTAAAAACTATAACTGTTTTGCCATGAGGCTTGAATAGTTTATTTATTTTTGGGTGGTTTTTGAAACGACAGCTCGCGACCATCCCATGGTAATTCTATTATAATTATTTGCATATGAATTCAATAAAATACATTGGATATTGCAGATATTTGTTGCTTAATGTATGTGGTAAATATTAAGTTAGCTTTTTTTAAATTAATTATTGTTATTTAGTTTATTTGGAGTAAAGGACTTGCATATTCTTACGTAATATAATAGTAATGTTTTCAGTAGGAGGAAATTATTTTGCTTTGGCTTTAAGGAACTGAACTCTAAAAAACTGTTCTCAATAATAATCTTTCATAGGCGAATACTTCGTAGTGGTATTTATTGAAATGCTTATATATGAAAATCATTATTATTATTATTATACAAAATTAATTTCAATATTAATTACTTAATACTTGTTCTCTATTCATTTGCTTCTGGCACAGGCTTCTTAAATATTTTATCATCGAGTCCACGCTTCAATTCTTTTTGTTCAATTGCTTTTAATTTTTTATCTTCAATGTACTAGCTTTAATTCATTTTATTATCGGTTCAATTCACTTGTAAACACTTGATAAAGTTTTTGTTGTCGTAGACAGTACTTTCTGTTTATTAAATCTTTTGAAGATAATTATTTTGTTATCATATATGTCATTAAATAAATACATATTAAAGTAATTAAAACAAGTAGGAAAGCTACTGTCGAGTTTGCTCGACTGTGAAATACCAGCCACCCAATTTTACTGAATGGAAGAATAAATATAAGCGATCATCGAAATATTATATTTTACAAAAATATACTGAAAATATACCAAAAAAAATATACCGAAATTAACTTTGTTCAAAATGATTAGCCCATTATTATGTCACTGAGTTACATACCAGCTGAACAGGTGCAGCTGCATATGATTTCGCCTTATAAAAGTAATTCTTTATACTTTATGGGGTCGGAGATGCTTCCTTCTGTCTGTAACATACATTTTCGGTCGGCACAAAGTTATAATACCCTTCTACCCTTTGGGTAGGCGAGTACAATAATCCAAACTCATATTATGCACAGTTTAGTTTTATTAATTATTTATTATTGTTTTAATTCTTAAATTAAATATGTAAGCTATTAAGCAACATTTTTCAAGTTAGACTCGTCAAATTGAACTGTTACAATGCTGATGAAAACTAATTATATAGTTGCCAGAAAGTCGAGCAAGTTTTTCAATATTTCAAGTCAAGTCCCCATAGAGACCGAGAACTCGTATTCACAGGCAATTTTCACTTTGGTATCGTTTTCCACCGCTTTCTTTTCCGCCTTAGTCGTGCTCTCTCTCTGCTCGTTTGGCAATGCAAGTTGCGCCTGCTCGGTAATTATTATGTAAATTGCTTAAAAATTCACCGCAGGTAAGCCCAAAGGATTCACTTTGTTCCGTCCGCCACCGGCTTCCCTCCTACCTCATTCACCTCCCCTTTTTGTCGATGAGGAGTCGTCTAGTCGCGTTGCCGACTCGTCATCTCGTTTCGGTCAGCAGTCGTGGTGCATTAAGCTTGATTGCATTAAGTTTGCTTTCGCCTTGCCCAGAGAAGCTCTACATGGGGTTTGATGCAACAGACTTTGTCTCACCATCGTCGTTTTCATCATGCTTTAATCTATGCACTCGGAATTTCTTAGCGTGCATTCCACATTAGCCAAATTTTCGCATGCTTCGGTGAATGCCTCTCGGTTTAAGGAGGCGGTCTTATGCTGCATCAAGAAGTGGAGTGCCTTGCTGATGGCCAACAATGTGGTAGTTTGATTGAAACATTGCTGCACCGTAGTATGCAAATTATATTATAGTATATCCATTTTTTATTTTCAGTGTATACAAAGCACATTTTCTGGCTTTCATGTCTTCTGCAATGGTTTAATCAATTCTCTTTGGGAATTTCTTTTAACCTTCTTCACCTTATGAGACATTTTTCCATATTGTCATATAGTGTAGTTGCTTAAAAATGATTGAATTTCTATTTTTACAATTTTTTTAATATTAGTTTCCCTAGTTGCATAATATTAATATTTTTATACTCAAGCTGAACGAAATAAATATTACTATTTGAATGGTATGTATTCTCTGTATATGTTTGAATATGTGAATATTATTTAAGAACATCTTAGGTTCGTAATTTCCAATTTTTAAGCACTTCATTGATCGATTTGTGCCATTGTGCATTGCTCTTTGAAAGTTTACTTGCACTCGACAGGATATTGATGACTCTGCCCTTTCGGAGTCCCGCTCTAAGCTCAATGCACATCGACGGATGTGGGGAAGGTGATCACGAAGGAAGTTTAATCTTAAGAGATTTTCGCACATTGTGTAGCCAGTTTCCGCTTTAGTCGGTTTGTTTTAGTTGCAAATAAATAATTTGTGCAAATTGTACAACTTTGGCCATCGACTGCAATGCGATTGGGATTGCGCTGGAAAATGCATAATGCAATGTTTTATTGAATTGTGAATTTTTCATTACTGGTTGGCTAATTGCCACATTTGACTAATGGCAATGCTGCCTTGTTGAAGCGAACTACACATTCACTGTTTCGCTAGGACATATGCAAATGAGTCAATGTGCGGTTCGGCGTTCTCTGGTGGATTGTCCTTGTCTTTGGGTCCAAATGGCCGGATGTCTGGCGCGTCCTTCGAGTTACGCCTCCCAACTGTGCTCGGGCCCAATGGGCAACTAATTATTTGTTAACATAACACGAGTGGCAATTTAAATGCAATTAAGTTCAGCTGCGTAGGCCCAACTCCCAGTCCCTTATGCTGGCCTCGACGCAGACACAGACCTCATCTCGATGTGGCTTAGACCGAGTATTCGTCTCGGTCGTGGTCTTGGTCTCGTTGAAATGGCTCATTAGGGCGTGTCCTTCAAATCTTCAGTGCACAATTGAATGTGCAGCGAATCAGCTACAGTCACAGTCGCAGTAGCCGTAGCAGACTCTGTCTCAGTTTGAGATAAAGCCCATTCAAGTGGATTTAATTTGCTTAAGCCACGAGGATTTCTTTGACAATTTATGTGCAGCTTAAAGGATACTGCCCAGCCATTTTTAAAAGTAAAGAAATTTATTGTGACAATTTCAAACTCTTATTTCAATTAAATATGTGTCGCAAACTAATATAAACAATTTACTAAACTTGATTGCTTTTGCATTATTCAATTAAAAATATTCAAGACAATTGTTCAGTTGATTAATGAATATTAAAGTGAATTGGTCAAAAAACTTCTGTGTAAATCTTTTGTGAATGACAAATTGTTAAACATGCTTAATTCAATCTAAAGTCAACAATGCGTAGCGAGCAAGCTGCAGGTTTGCTTTATGCATGTTGCAGATGATAACTTGACAATTTAATTACCAGCAAGCAAGAGAGATGCACAGCAAAAAGCATAAGCTTCCTTGGACCTTGTCCAAACTGAGTTTCAGACTGTGCGAATCTCATCCAAATCCGATTTAAAATCCAAAACAAACCAGCAACAGGCACTTCATTTTCATTTCTGTATTGTTTTGTTTGCCAGAAGAGGCAGAAGGAGAAGCACAAGTCAGAATGGCATAACCAAATCTATTTAGACAAGAATTGCTGGCTATGATTTTGCCCAAATTGCATTTACCCTTAAAACTTGGTTAGGCATAGTCTTCAAATGCGATTGTATGACAGAAACACAGAGAATGCGAAGACAAGAACTTCATCTAAGAAGTTGTGAAGGCACTTTAAGTACTTTGAAAATTCCAGAAAACTCATATGAATAAAATTCATAGGCAAATAAATTTACTGTAATATTATGCATATTTCAAATCAAAAGCAAGCTTAAAAATATTTTAATTGAGTCGATTTTTATTTAAATAAATTGAAGTTTTACTGCCTAATTTGTAAGTTTATATTTGAAATATTTAAAAAAAGGGCATTCGAGTGTCGTTAACAGACGATTGACTTGTAATGATATGGTTTTGAATGTCAAATGCAGAATGTAATGCTGATAAGACCGACAAAAGCTGTTCCCATTAAGCTACCAACAAAAATAACAAGTGGACAAATGTGTGTTTGCTGCCAGGCTGCCAGGCTGCCTTCAGCTCGAATGAGATGCATGCAAATGAGCTGAATAATGAGCAGTCGTTGTATCTGGCCAGACAATGGCCGGCAGATAGACAGAAGCTTGCTCAGATTTCTCCCCTGTCAACTATCCCCCAGAAGTTCGAGTTGACTTTGTGCTACTAATTTTGCAGTTGCAGTGGGAGAACAACAATAACTAGTACACTATGGGTCCAATGGCAGTGTCAAAGTGTCAGTAAGTCAACAGGAATGCACTCTGACATCACTCACAAGGGCTGAGAAAGGATGTCTGCATCTGAGGCTGAGCCTGAGCGGCAGCCTCAGTTCGAAATGAGTCAAGTTTGCCAGCCCAACCGGCCACTCGACTTAACACTTTGAATGTCATTAAAACGTCCGTCCGCCGAGCTGCTTTGGTCTGGTCGGGTATCCTGTAGTTCCTTCTGTAGTTCCCGCTTCCGTTCCTACTCCTGTTCCCACTGCAGTCCTGACACTCAGTCAATGTCTCGCTAACAATTGTCAACAGGCTCAAGCAGCGTGCAGCACTGAGAGTTTGCATTGTTGTTTCTGTTCCCCTTCCTATTGTTCACCCTTTTCTAGTTTGTTGTCTGCATTCGCCAGCATTTTGGCCAAAAACGTTTGTCAATTTTACGCCTGTCGACTTTCTGAGTTGTCCTTTTCGTCCTTATTGGCGTACGCTTTGCATGAGCTTCGCTTCGTATGTTGGCACATTGTTTTACCCACTGCAATTGTCATCCGTCGTCTAATCGCCATAGCTGAATTTTTCTTCTGATTCCAATTTAAGCTTACATTCTTCTCTTTCGTTTGGATTTGATCTTTGATTGTCAATCAGTCATACCTCAGGAAGACACTCATTCTAATAATAAGTTGGAAATATGGTAAACAGTTGGTCAATCAGTTAGACATTTAGTGAATGTATCAGTTAATATAACAAACAATATTCTATTGCATTATTATATAAAAAAAATTAAATTTTTTAAATGTTGAAAATCCCTCCGTCATTTAATCTGATTTTGAGTCTAGCGCTTTGTCAAATAATTAATATTACCTAGTTATTAAGTTTACATTCATGTAATCAAGTCGTCAATCATCACTGAATAAGTCAATCAATCGGTCCTAACCCATATAGTTATTTAGTTAGTATCTCAATCGATAAGGGGTTTTCTACCTCGCGTTACCTTCAAGTCTAGATGGCTCGAGGCGTAATTGGTGAGAATTCGTAAGCCAGAATGTAATGGACTTTGTGTGTGCTTAGTTGGAAATGCATATCCAATTGGACGATTTTAGGTGCCTTCAGGGCCAAAGATGGGGCCGGGGCATTAAGCGCAAAGAGCTGGTAGGGCCAGCGTTTAGAAGCTTATTAAATTGCCATTACCTAAGCCGGACATCAACGTGCCTCTTGCCACTTGCTGCTTGTCGCCAGCCACTTGCTACCTCTTGCTTACAGGGTTGACCGGCGGTAAGGGACACGTCGGTGCTGGGTGCTCGGGGCTCGGGATTCGGCGCGGCATTTGCCACTCAAACGAGGGATTAGCGGCGATGATGACAACAGCTTGACGTCGCATCGGAGACGGAACGCGACAGGCAGGAGGTCCATTAGCTAGGACAACAGAGGGAGCAACCTGCAGGTCATCTCTCTGTCACACTGTCTTCACGGTAGGTATTCGGCTTAGCGGGAAAATATAAAAAATACACGCACATACACACACATAGTGGTATACGAGTGGACAGGAATTTGCGAGGTGCAGACGAACTCGGAACTGCATAAATCCTCAAAATATTTAACATTTAAATGGCCAAAAATTAACCAATGCTGGCAGGCACTAGAGTGGAGTTTGGAGTGAGTAGTAAATTCGTAATAATCCACAAAAGCTTGAACGGCAAGGACGCGCTGCCAGAGTACGCGGACAATGTGCAGTAAAAGTCGAACTAGCGACAACAAAAGCCCGGAACTTTTGAATGGACCATAGCGAGTGGTAATAGTACTACAAACATACATACATATATTCAAGTATGGACCGAGGGCAGGTCTTAATGTGCCTTAAATGCCATTGAAAGAGACAGACAGGCAGCGAACGCGAGTGAAAGAGTAGGAGAGTGCTAGAAAGAAGATCCGTTGCATTCATACGGCAAATATCAAGTGCATCATCATCAACAACAAGCGGCGACAGCAACAAGGACGAGGCCAAACTACATTAAGCTATCCGCCTCGACTCGCAATCTTTGCTTTTCCCATTTTCTGAACTCGTATCGGAATCAGAAGCCAAAAACGAGAAGCCAGCTCACATTGCAGTCTCAAAAGTCTCAACAGCGTCCTTGGCTGTCCAGCATCACCGTTATTATTCGCACTGAGCACTGTAAAGTACCGAATAATCTACAGGATAATGAGCATGAATGAACGTGAACGGTTTTTTGTTTGCATCGCAAACGGGGGAAGAGCTTTAAAGTAGCGGCATGATGGCGACGTGGAGGTGTGGGGACGCGGAAAAACAACTGGAGCACGAAGGGCAATCCAATCTAATAACAGCCCAGGGGCTGACCAAGTGTACTTAACTAAGCAGCAAATACTGAAGTGCCTGTTCGCTGAATGCTTGTTTTAAGCAACCAAAATTAATTCGTTAAGCGACAACAATTTTCCCGTAGTGTTTGCAAAATGATCTAATAGTTGCTTATTTAACAGAATATTAGCAAAGTATGAAATTTGTAGAGTTCATTTTAATTATAGCGAGACTTGGCTTGAAAACCAAGTGATCTAGAGACATCAGTATGAATCTGTTTTGTAATAATAATTTCGACAAATCCATGAAAAATCACTCTGATGATCCAAGTTAAGCCCACAAGTCGGAGTAATGTTAATACTTTGAGAAGTGAAAGTGTGCATTTTGAAAATGAAAATAGATGAAATTTTTTAAAATATCTGTAAAGTGCGGAATTGTAGCGATAATAATACGAGCATTGTATTGCCTCAACTGTGCAATGAGCTTTTAATGGCATTTTGTTGCCTCCTGCATCCTGGCTGTGCATCGCGGACAGTCGTTTGGACTTCTACGAATGTGATGCCCTGTGGGTATGGATTTAATACATATTATGTATTTAATTTTACATTTTCTATATTTACATAGCATATTTATGACTGGATCGGTCAGAGCACCCACACGCACACACACACACACATTGGTGCCATATTGCCACTGGAAGTTTGAAGTCAATGTGCCCAGAACGAGCTTATTATTTTATTTTTTTTTTTACAATTTTTGTCGTGGTTGTCGTTTTGTTTATTTGTGGCAAGCACCAAAGCTTTCGTCTTTTTGTGTCATTAACATTCTGACTGCGGGTATAGTAGACGGAGTGGTACTCAAAGTATCTATGGGTCTTTTCACTGGCCACTGAATGAATAGCTCTGAGCTATAGTAATGAAAAGTTTTAGTAATGTGTTTCTGTTTGAGAATAATATTGAAATACATGTTACATATGCATGCTGCATTTTTAATGATTCAACATTAAAAGTAAAATAAGTTAAATACATTTTATTTAATTAATTTGAATAAATTGCAAAAATATTGTATGGTGGTTACATTGAATTCTCTACTTTTATATTTTTGGACGAATCATCATCTGCACTGATTTAAGGCTTTTGCCATGGATTGAAATGCTCCAATTTGATAAATCTCCATTTTTCCCATGCACATAAGGTCCATTTAGATTGCTGAATTTAGTTGTAATACCGTACATTTGCGATTTTTCGATAATACAATTACCAAACCACCAGCCGCCTTTGAATTCCTTTGCACAGTTGCCCCACCAATAGAAGTCATTATCTCTATCAAAGGTTGTGAATTTATTTCCTTGAACATTATAAAAAACGTTATCGTAGGGATTAGTACTTGGAGACTTTAATACATAGTCTTCGTCCTCAGAACCAATTAAGAAATCGTCAAATCTTATCATTTTTCCTTCATGATAAATCGTTTCATAATAAATAAATAACTCATGCGGTTGTGATGTTGTCATTTTGTGCAGCTTCTCTAAACCAATGAAGAACTCTCCATTCAAATTACCAAAACCATTTCGATATTCATTCCAGCTTCGTTCGAAGCTAATGGTACCATCTAAGCGCCTTTGAATGACAGTCCATCCACCGTCAAATAAATGGGATTCACAGGGTGCTGCGAAAGGCTCAATGTCTGGCATATGAACTATGTAAATATTGGTGGAGTTTTTAAATTGTTGACAATCGCTATTTTGATAGTGGCTCAATTGTTCCTTATACTCAGAATTCTGTTTCTCAACTTCTGTTATAATTTCTTGCAGCTTGTTGATTTGTTCAACATTGCCTACTTTAAAGAAATATAAATTTGCACTATGTAGTTGCTTAATTATTGAATATCCATTATCCATACCATTCGCAAGTTGAGCCCGAATAATCTCGTTTACATCATATATGTTTTTAGCACAAATAAAACTGACCAATGCCAGCGATAGTAAGCACAAAAAAATCAGAGCATTTGCCATTTTCACTGTTCATCGAAAGAATCTAAATACACTGAACCAAAATGCTATGTTATCCGATATTTATAGATTTGCAAAAAGTTTTTGTTTGGAAAATAAACATGCTTGTGTATAGATTGAAATCTATTCAGAAATTGGCTCCGGAATTAAAATTACTCAATGTTATTGTTTATGTACTTGTACTTTTGTTTATAAGTGTTTAAATTGAAATTCGAAAGTGTTTAAGTTGAGGTGCTGTTGCTGGCCTATTTCAGTTCTTTGTGTGTAGTTAATTGTTTGTGGGAAATTAGTAGGCGTGTTTGTGGGAAATTTGTACCAAAAATAAACAATCTAGTTTTATCTTTACGCTTAAAAGAAATAAGTACTTTTAAAAGATGAAATCAGGAGCAGCCTTTGTTCAATAGCTATGTTACTTTATGATATTCTAATGATATTTGAGAAATCTAAAAAGGTACAACCAAGCCACGATGTTTTTATACCGCCTACCCAAAGGGTATGAACACCTAGGTTTCAAAGACTTTAAGTAATAGAGCAACAAATTTTTCAGAATAGTGTGTCTTATTGTTGCACGCAGATTTTTATAGCTTGTGATTAGGTTTATTTAAAATCTGCCCTTAAGTAGAGCAATAATTAAATAGTGTAACAGGAACATTGACAGATTATTTTTACATGGATGAGGTTTTACGATAACAGAATTTTAAATGAATTAGGGTTCTACTCCTGGCGGCGGGTCATGCGACAGGTCTAGTGGGTGAATCCTCTTGAGTCTGCGTATTGAGGTGCTGTTGTCCAGTAAGTTTGTGACCAGTCTGTTTGGATGAATGTAGAGTCTGCTTTTGTATCGCGTGCTCGTCTTGACAATTTCCTCCTTGATCCAGGGTATGTGAAGCTCTCTGTGGATTATGGCGTTCTCATGGTAGACGTGAGCGTTGGAAATGATCCTTAGAGCTTTGTTTTGAAAACGCTGAATCATCATGAGGTTGCTCCGGCTAGCTGTGTCCCAAAGTTGAATACCATAGGTCCAGGTCGGCTTTAATATGGCTTTATATACCAACAGTTTGACGCGCAGTTTTAGCTTGGATCGCCTGCCTATGAGCCAGTGGTAATTTTATGTGGGTGGACTTGTCGGGAGTGACGGCGATGTTCCATCTTTTCAACCAGGTCTTCAAAGAGTCTAGTTGCCTCTGTGAGATGGCCGAGGCGTCTTCAGGAGAATCGGCTGCTGCTAGGAACGCCATGTCGTCTGCGTAAGCGGCGACTAGCAAGCACGGATCCGGAATGATGGGCATGGCTGCTGTGGAGATTCTGCACAACAGAGGCCCGAGAACACTACCCTGTGGTACGCCGGCTCTGATAGGCTTATGCGTAGAGATAGCTTCCCCACGTTTGACGTGGAATGTCCTTCCCTCAATGTAAGATTTGATGAAAGCATATATAGAGTTTGGCAGGTTTACTTTTATCTTGAGGAGGAGTCCGAGGTGCCAGACACTGTCGAACGTCTGCTTCACGTCAAGCATAACTGCAGAACAGTATTTCCTCTCCTCGGAGGCTTGCAATATGCGCTTCACAAGCCTGTGGTATTGCTCAGGTGTGGAATGGAAGACCCTGAAGCCAAACTGGTGATCGGCGATCAAACCAGTCTCGTCCAGTACCGGCAGCACTCTACGCAAAAATACTTTGGAGAGTACCGCCAGTAAGCTAATCGGACGGTAGGAGGCGAGATTGGCTTCAGGCTTACCGGGCTTGGGAATGAGGATGACCTCCGCTCTTTTTCTGGCTCTGGGGAAGTGGCCGATTCGGAAGCATCTGTTGAAGATGTTGGCCAGCAGTTGGATGCAGGATGGCGGGAGAAGTTTGACTGCTAATGCTTCTATGCCGTCAGCACCTGGCGATTTGTTGACTTTGATGGCCTTTATTTCAGTTACCACTTTCTCGACTGTAACCAGCTGCAGGACTGGCTGGCTGTCGGACTGTCTAGACTGGGGAAAGACTTCGAAGGTGCTATGTCTGAGTGCTAACAGCAGGGCTTTTAGCTGTTTGGCTGCTCTGTTGAAGGAGCGTTTATCCCTTGGGCTTCTAGAGATAAACCATACGCGCCTGAGACGTCGTTTTTTGGAGACCAGTTCAGCTATCTCTGGTGACCACAGGTGGAGGCCTTTTTGGTGGTCATGGCGTTGTTGGTGTTCTTGGTGTTGCATGAGTGGCAGCGTTGTGCATCTCCTGTGTGAGCTTGTCAATGGCTGCATCTATCTGAGCTGGAGTGGTGAGCTCTTGCACCGTGTCAGTCATCTAGGCCTTATACTCATCCAAGTTGGTGCTTTTTCGGATCATCCTGGGACGGATGGCTTTCTTCAGAACGGTAGTATTGAGTCGGAGGTCAATAGCGTTCGAATTACAGGTGAGCTTGGTTCTATCGAATCCCTTGGAGAGAGCAATGTCCAGAATGTCCGGTGTTTTATGTGGGTCTGTAGGCCAGTATGTGGGCTCCCCAGTGGAGTAAGAGTCGATGCCATTGCGTTGGATGCATTCAAGCAGTGCGTTTCCTTTTGGGTTGCTGGCCCGGCATCCCCCCATGTGCTTTTGGCTTTGAAGTCTCCAGCAATGATGAACTTGCCACCCAAGTCGTTCATGAGCATCTCGAACTGACCCACAGACACCTGGCGCCTCGGGGGAGGATAGACGGCGGCGATGGTGAGTTCGCCGAATGGACTAGTAATCTTGACTTTGGCGCATTGCACCCAGTCCTTTTCAATAGTGACCATCTCATCGTACCGGATGCCAGATTTAATTAGTATGGCGGCTCCGCCATGTGCATCCCGCTTGAATGGTTGGCGTGGATGACGTTATAGCCACGCAGCCGGAGATATGATTTTTCTCGATGAGCTTCTCCATTTTGCTCATCATTATAGCCATCTGATCTTCCTGTGGAAGAGCTTGCGCTGGTGTTGGTGGTTGTTACTGCTGGGTTTGAGTGGGGATGCTTCCCTTAATGGCGTCTGCATAGCTCCGGTCAAGCAAGTGGAACCTCGCTTGGGTTGCAGGAGCGGGGAGTGTACCCTTTTGCTAAACCGTCCGAGGCGCTTTGTTGGCGATAGCGGGCTTTGCTTCCTTGTAGGCTGGGCATCCTCTGTAAGAGGCTGGATGATCTCCGTTGCAGTTGACGCACGTGGCCGCCTCATCTCTCTTCTTCTGGCAATCGATAGAGGGGTGCTCCTTACCGCATTTAACGCAATTGGCCTGTAGGTTGCAGTATCGCTGACTGTGCCCGTAACCCTGGCACCTGAAGCACTGGGGAATGTCGTCAAACTTTCGAGGTGGTTCAATGGAGACAACCGACCTGCAGAGCCTCTTGATGCCATATGCCTCTTTATTATTTGCTGCTGGCTCCAGATTGACGAAGAACAGTGGCAGCGGAGTTTTGCTCATGTGTCCAGTGGCATTGTGTGCGTCTCTGACGTTATGACCCTGAGCGCACAGTTCCTCCTTGATGTAGTTGATCGAGGTGGTGTGATTAATCACTGTGTAGCTCGTTTTATCTGGCATCATAACCCTGACCTTGTTGTCCTTGGAGGTTTTGCAGTAGAACTCCTTGTCTTTACCCACAACGTCAGTGATAGTCGCAATGAGAGCCGTGATGTTGGTCAGGGGAGCGGGGCCCCTGCCAGACCATCACGTAGCCGAGGGGAGTGGAGATATATGAGATCGAATTTTATTTGTTTTCAGTACTTAAATTAAATTAATTTTAATTTGCGCGCAGATGAAGTTTTTTTTATATTTTGGTCACGCCCCCTTCTGCCCCCGTAAAAAAAACCGAATTCCAATTAAAGTTAGAACGTTCAATTTTTCATTATCCTAATGATCTCTGAAAATTTGGTTACAATCGGACAAAAAATACAGAAGTTATTAAAGAATTACTTTTATAAGGCGAAATCAGGTGCAGCTGCACCTGTTCAGCTGGTATGTCATAACATAATAATGATGTTCAATAAACATAATTAAGTACTACCAAGCCAATCATTTTGAACAAAGTTAATTTCTGTATATTTTTTTGGTGTATTTTCAGTATATTTTTTAAAATATATTTTTCAGTATATTTATGTAAAATATAATATTTCGATGGTCACTCTAATTTATTCTTCAATTCAGTAAAATTGGGTGGCAGGTATTTCACAGTCGAGCAAACTCGACAGTAGCTTTCTTACTTGTTTGTATATAGTTTAGTACATTTTTGTATATTCTTGTGAAATAGTATACTTTTGTGTTCGATATTGTTGATGCCATAATTAAAAGTGGATGGAGGGATTTTTCATAGTTGATTAGATTCTTACTTGTTAAATATGTGCATGTATATAAAGCAGAAAATTAACTATATATATGTAAGTTGTACGGCTCATTTGTAAGTGTGAGCCTGAATAAAGTTGTCAATATTTAATTATTTCATGTGATAAGGTATCGTTGAACAACAAAGATATGTTTTTGGTATTGGGTAATGAATAGTTATGGTGAGTAAGCTAAGTGGTTGCTAGCGCAAGGTTAATAAGAGTGTGAGAAAAAAAAACCGTGAAGTTAATTCCCCAGTCTTATGTTAATGGATCAAGAAATGCTCTTAGTTCGTTACTTGTATAGTGGTCAATGTAATCTTGAAATTATAGCAAGAAACACTGGCGGTAGTGAGACTGTGGCTAACGATGACTTCAAATTGACCTATTCCTTTTCTTCAAGGAGTTGAATACAATCTCCAAATCTTTTTTCATGCAACCGATTGCAAAGATCTGATATTGAATCTCAAGCCGCACTCCGCAATGGCCTCATTTCCCGATAACCATCGCAGCTTTCCAACAGATAAAGTCACGTTTTGGTAGAATGTTCTCATTATCTCTTTATCGGCAATGTTCGTGATGTCTAAGCTTCTAGTATGACATTCCTGTGACACTAATGAGGGATAAAAAGTACTCATTAAGGAAGTTAATGATGAGGATGGATGAGTACTCGAGAATTGCTTTTGTAAATGTTGGTGCGACGGATCGACAGAGCTATAAGCTTGCTGTTGTTATTGTTATGAATGAACAATGAATAATATTCATTGTAAGATTACATATCAATAACAATGTTATCATCTTTCGGAATTTTACTTTAGTTGCTACACGTGTGTATCAACAGCATCATTTCAGTCTCATCATCGACTCTGAGTGGAAACTTTTCTGAATTATCTAGCATGCGATGAAGCACTAGTTATGCGTGACAAATATTTCGTATTCAATATTAATTTATAATCCATATAAATGTGGCCCTTTTTTCGATGATAAGCAGATTCAACCACGTAACGACCGAATGATCAACGATCAAAAAGAACCTACGAAAACCGGTCACTTATCTGGTCACATAATTATTAACTTTTTCTGCTCGGGGAATTCCAGACGTCTGGCAGATGTCTAGACTCTAAAGCGATGTCGAACCAGTTTTTCATTGATAACGGTCCCAAAAATCGTTTAAATAGACGGTGCTCGATGACCAAAAGCACAGTTCAACAGCACAGTTCAACAGACAGTTCTAAACTTAAAGCAACCCAACATGAAATTTCAGGTATAGAGAGACTAATTACTGTATAATTTTGTTAGTATTACCATTAGCACTGTCTTTCATTTCTAGCTGGTTATCCTTATTGCAATTGCCAGTTTGTCTTTGGCGTCGGCTCAGTATCCTTATGAACGGTTTAATGAACAGCAGCAACAACAGCAACAGGAGGGCTTTGGAGGAGAGCAACAACAACAACAGCAACAGGATGGATTTGGTTTCAGGGAAGAACAACAACAACAGCAACTGGAGGGATTCGGTTTTGGGGAACAACAACAACAGCAACAAGAGGGCTTTGGAGGAGAGCAGCAACAACAGCAACAACAGGATGGATTTGGATTCGGGGAAGAACAACAACAACAGCAACAGGGAGGATTTGGTGGCTTTTGAAGCGCTCTTTCATTAACGGAAGTGCTCAAAATCAAGTAAGAAAGCTACAGCGAGATTGGTCAACTATGGGATACTCATGTATCATGATTCCTTAAAAATAAAACCAAAATATACCAATTATACAGAAACTAACAAGTACTTCCATTCATTTTTTTTGGTGCCCATTTGTTATTGCAGTTTTTTAGTAGTTTTGTTTTCCATATTTTGGGAATTACCCAAGAAATGGAAGAAACAAAGTCGTAACATATATTCATAGTAAGTCCACGCAGTTTAGTTGTGGTTAAAATTTTTTAATGCACAATCTCAATTTTGTTTTCTTCTTCACCCTTTTGTTTTCTCGATTAAAATTATCAAAAGTGCAGCGCAGTACTCTTCTCGTAAAGTGTCTACAACAGATGGGATAGAGATCTGAAACCAGATACAAATAGTATTACCATTGGAAGCTGCCCTATTTTTAAATAATAAAGTTAATTTATGCTTTTATGTCCTTCGCTTCGAGTTGATGAAAGTTGAAAAGTTAGTTTGTTCCTTCTCAACTAATCCTTGTAACATTGATTACTTAGCGTAGAGAATTCGGATCGATTAAGAGAAAGAAAGCTTGAAAAATATAAGAGAGGTTTTAAGAGAGTTTCTACAGCCATTATTATAAACTAACATCTTTTGTTTTACTATCCACATGTGAAGAGGAAAGGAACGCAGTATTATGGGTCTACTGTTTGAATCTCGGGAAAATTTGAAATTCGTTATATTTAATTGTTTTAAACATTTATAATGTATATAAATATAGATTTTAAAAAGAGTGTTGTTGTACAACACATAATAATAGTGTGTTATTGTCTGTCTTTACAACAGTTGACTGTTTTGTGACAAGGCGTTATAAATTATAATGCTATGGAGAGCTCGAGGAGCATCCTATTCGATTGAGCGTGGTGCTGAGGGGTGAGAAGATGTCGCAGATCATGTTCAACACCGTTTTGGCCAGAGGTCCTTTTACAGTCGACATGAACACCTGTGACATTCTTGACACCAGCTACAAATCGATCATGATGTTAATGATGATCATGATCATGATGTTAATGATGATCATGATCATGATTGTAATGATGATCATGATCATGATGATGCCATTCGTAAGTTCAGTCCGAGTAATCTCAGCACGATTTAAGCAGACAGAAATAATAGCAGCGCTTGCCATTTTCACTCTTTCAGAAAGAGCTAAACGATCTGAAGCAGAGCACTGTGTTCTCAGCTATTTGTGTTTCTGGAAAATGTTCTTAATTTTAATTGTTTATTTATATAGACAATGTTTGGCTTATGGCGCTCTTGCGGATACCTCCAAGTTGCCTATAGGGTATAACAGTATTTATTTTGATCTGCGTTTTTTTTAAATTTATATTGAAAGCACTTTTTGCACATTTCAATTTGTTCTATGCAAAATATTTAAATAGAGGCAGTATTTATGAAGCACAAGCAGACACGCAAGGCAAATTACTAAAGGTAACAACTAAACATAATTTTCTTATAAGAATACATGTTAAACTATGAACCGCGATTCCAAGTATGTGCGAGTTTTGTATTGAAAATTCTTTTGCTGCATAATTTAAGTCGTTTTGGAAAGGCGCGTCTACATGAATTTTGAAGTCAGATAATATCCGTTTCCGGCAGTTAGTTGCACACACCCACATGCACATACGCACATACGCACGTACAGATTGACAAATTTACGCACATCCTGTCGACATTATCAACGTACTTGAGTGTTTTTCCATGTTTCGTTTGAATTTGCAATGCTTGTAATTTCCATTCTATCATCTTAGTCACTTAATAATGACGTGCTCACAGAACAGACAGCAATGATATCACACCTACATGTATAGATACTTTAAGCATTTCGAGCGGTGAATGAGTCCTGTATCATGGGCACTTTCAATAATATTTACAACTAGCTGTGGCATCAATAGCTAATGCGAGATTGACTACCTGTGCTTGCTCCGTCTTTTATTAGGCGTATACGCAACAGGGATCCTTTTTCGGAAGGACATGCAACATACGCAATATGTTGGGTGAGGGGGGGGTAAGTAACTGTTACTGTAAGTCAGGGAGTTATCAAAACTGATACCGAAACCGAAACTGTTTACAGCTCGGTGCACAATCGTTGAGCGCTTTGCTCGGATCTTTTAGTTTGTTTTCAATTGCAAAAGTTTTGCTCGTCATTTTTTTTATCCTTTTGTCGGCAACTTTTTGCCCTCCAAACGAAATAAAGTCGTTCAAGAAACTCCGGTTAAAGAGGTGCAATCGAAACGTTTATGAAGAGCAGGTAACAATACATAAAATTATTTAAATAATAGCAAAAACTAATTAAATTCAGTTAAAAACAACAGAATAACGTTTGCCTAATATCAATCTCTTTCTTTTATAATTATCAAAATTATAATGGTTACTAATACGATTCTGAGAGTTATATTAATTTGATGTAGATGCTCCATTTTGTATAACCATTTTTAAACATATTTCCCATAACTTTTAATTATTCAAAATTGTTGTATATATTTGTCGAAACTATCCAATAGCTTCGATACATAATTAATAAATATTTCTTGCCCTATTACAATTGTTCTATCTTCCCTCGAAAATTTCTATTACTATTGCTGCCATTGCATTAACTTATCTGAAATATCATAAATATAAACCTACTGCATTGCATCATTGAGCAAATTGCTGAGTGGAATACACCAGATGACAGTGAAGAGGGAGAAGACACGACGCGACGCGACGCGACGAAACGAGACTCTTCCTGGAACCTGTGTCCACGGATTCTGGCTGAATCGGTGTGCTCACTCCTTTGCTCCACCCTAAAGCATCAGCACGGCCGCATCGATGTCCACATCGAAGCGCCTGACACTTGAAAACATCAATTTATTTTTATTTCCCATGGTGTCTCGTAGGAATCCTTTCGCTGGGTGTTTTAGTGTCTTTGTAGCAAACACCAAACCCCAGGACTCGACAGGACTTTCAACCACATCTCTCCAACTTCATCCCCATTCCCGTCCCAGACCCTTGACATTATAGCACTGTGCCCCAGCACAGCCTTGCTTAGTCATTCAATTCAATTGATTCAATTGGGATTGTATCGGTTTTTTATGTGCATTTTGCCCCAACTCTGTCCCACACATACGAGTATCCTGTTCCCAGCTCCTTTTTGCTGCTGCTACTGTTGGTGTTGTTGTCGCCAGCATTTCCCGAGTGTCTCATTTATCTGCGGTTAGTGGAGGACTCTTTCGTTGCCGCCTCGTTTTGCACTTTATTGAAAAAGGAAAATGGTCTGCGTGCTTGGGAGTCGAGCCATTTGTGAAATTTAATAATAAGTATATAATTTTACTCGCTTTCTATCTATTTCCTTTTTTTGGCAACATTTTTTATGGTCCTATAATGTTATTAGCCCTGACCATTTACGAGTAGGCACCTTTTCTCAATTGACGATGGCTATCAATATCTGGACAACACTCAAATGCCATGACTTGTGCAATTTGCATCAGAAATTATGTCACGACTAGTTTCGTTCAATGCGAACTTAGCTCCCCCCTTTCACCTCTTTTTCTGTACTTCACTTGGTTACTTGGTTTGATGCTTGGCTCGTCAGGAATTTTGTTCACTTTGAGCTTGTGCTGAGCGCTTGTTGCTTCTCTTCGTGCTTTTGTGTTGGTTCAAATATTTGTGTGACTAGCGACTAGGGAGTCTGAGTTTGAAGTTAGGCTTTGGGTTAGGCAAAGTCCCAAGAAATGTGTGCTGGTTGGCTATGAGCCTCTGGTATGGGGGACGGTCAGCTGGGTGCCAGCCATCAGAAGAATGTTGTGTTGTGGAACGCCAAAAAGAAAATGGTTTGAGCCGAAATATCTGTGCCCCTTTGAATACCTATGAGTACGAAAATATTGCAAATATTTTACATGCCCTTTTGTGTACTAACTCTAATTTCAATAGATGTTCGAATTCTGTTTTTAATACAGTATTTATAAAATACTTTAGTATCTGATTTTCAAATAGTAAAACTATTGCGTTTTAATGCACATTACTTTTCGAGTTTGCTCCTCTGCAGATACATAGCTGTAATACTATGCGTATGCGCATTGCACGGTAGACCCGTGTCCCGGGTCTTAACACGCGTCTGCCAGTCGTTAGACGCGGATACTATTTTATTGTTTTCCTTTTTTTCGGCTATTGAGCCACTTTTTGAGTTGCATTGTTTCGGACATCAGCAAGTTTTCGCAGATCTGTTTTCTTTCTCGAATTTTTCATTTGGTTTTTGTTTTGGGGCAAAGCCCTGAACACAAGTGACAAGAAAGTTTTGCGCTTTAAACTTTTTGCAGTGCAGTTTTTAGCATTAATACCATTTCTTTTTGCGTCAACTTCCATTTTCTATTACATACGCATTCCTTTGCGCTTTGGCATCGCGTATTTGTTGCCCGATGTCCTTGCATTCGGAATGCAATTCCCAAAGAACTATTCCATTCAAGAGTATCAAAATACGCGGCAATGGACCGAGCTCCAAGTTTCTTTTCTATGGTTTTTTGCTACAATTTGTCAGTCAGTCAATGTAACAGTCTGTCAGTCAGTAAATGAATCAGTCAGTCGGACTGAGGGTGAGTGAGGCTCAATGTCCGTTGATGATATTCTTTAAGCAAAAATGTTCCACTACAACTTTGACTCTGCTCTGAAGATGTACTTCAAATAGAATACAATTTTCTCTCGCATACACGAATATTTATATTTGAATACGCGGCTATTGAGTGTGAATGTCTGATTTTATTTAATAATGCTTACAATATTACAAGTAAGTACCTTGAAGTAATTTTAAAAATATGATTTCAATGTATTAATTTATTGAAAATCGATGTAATGTTTCTAAAAAATTGTAATACAAAAACTTTTAAATTACAATTATTTCAATGCAGGTCCCTAATCAGATGTTTTGTGAGATCACTGTGTTCGATGTTCAATTAAATAAACCAACAGAAACTTTGCGTTGCATAATGAATGAAATGGCGCATATAACCGGAGCACAGTATGGCAACTATTTGGCTGGTGTTGGGTTTTTAAATAAGAAATGGTTGGCATGCCACATAAAATGCGGTTGCAAAAGTTGCACATCGCTCGAGTACAGAGTAGAAAACTGCGCGTAGTTTTGCATGTTAACATGCCGTTCCTTATGTTACCCTCTGTGTCCTCCCCTTGTGTTGTCTGCCTCCTTATGCTGCACCGCGAAAAACGACATTTCAAATGCCGCACTAAATTACTAAAACACGCACTGGCTCACCCACAACTTACCTCTTCCCATTGTCTACTGTCTCCCCTCATGGTTTATTTACTTATATGCGAAATGCCGAAAAAAAAACTTTCAGCTGCGACAACAATTTACGCTTTTTCTTGCATTTTTCATGCGCCTTGTTGTTGTTGTTTTCCCTTCGTTTTGCTGACAAAGTTTTTATGGCCGCAACATACAACAATGCCCAGTTTTTGTTGTCCTGCGGGATGTGCATGTGTGAGTGTCTGTGTTGTTCTGCATGTAATGTGCATCTGGTAGAAAAACTTTGTCGAACCATTAAGAAACGCACTCAAATGCAAAGCCAAATCTGCCGAGCCAAACAGGAAGCTGTGAACTTGTAATAAAATTACATCAAAGCCCTGACAATGTTCTTGGTTGAGCCTGACAAATGTTCTTAATATATGCAGCATTTATAAACCAAAGTTTTTAATTAGATTTACTTCAAGCTTATATAAAACAAGACTCAAACTCAATAATAAAACAATAAATCAATTTTAAATACCTTTCGTTATTCAATATTCGTGATAAGAGGGCTACATATGTACATCTTTAGAAAATACATTTCAAGTTTGTCTTAGGCAATGCTTTTATATAAAGATGCTTCGGCAACTTAAGTTCAACCAATAGTTTAAGATTTATGTATGTATGTATGTTGTTGTATTGCCCTTAAGCAATGAGTATACAATTGATTACATACAAGCATTGTTAACTCGTGCTCTTCTCTTCGTCACTAAATTCTCACTATTTTAACTACAGCCACTTTAAAGCCATTTTAAGTCCCCTTGACCCACATTGCTATTTAGCTGCATGTGGTGCTTACTTCGGCAAAAATCGAGCGCTACTAATGAAGCTTTTTCGCTCGGCAGCCTGAAAGCCCTCGGGCTTAAATAAAGCCTCTGCCGTCGCCCGTATCTAGTCCATTTTGGACGGTGTCTATTAGTGGCTTTAGCATGGCATCAAAGCTGTCCGTTACCTCCATTTGGTTGCCACTTTCACATACAGTTTGCATACAGCTAAAGTCAAAACATACACATACTCACCTTAACAGGCATTTAGCAGGTTGTCTGCGCAACTGCAAGTGTAATCAACAATTAACCAAACTGCACTCTGTTTCTCTGTATCAGAGTGATGCGCATATTAAGCCATATCCTGAAGGGTATTTAGTGAATGCAGGTATACCAAACTACATTTTAGCTGTATATACAAATATTTAAAATATGATTAGATCAGTGATTTATCACAACTAATAGTTGATATATATGAAATGTATATACAATGCACAATACCGTAAATCAATCTACATTAAATTGATTGTACTTAATTTAATAAATTTCCCGACTGGTCTACTTCTGACTCCATAATGATTGGTTTCAACTATGGATTACTTGTTAATTATTTTTCCTAGAACCTTTCATCATTAAAACGACTTACAAGTGAGTGTCAATTTCATAAATTTTATTAAATTTTTTTTTTGTAAAAAAAGTACAGTATACTATTGGGCTTTTGAATTCAGCTTACAACTGAGTTTTAAAAACTGTTTAGCTTAGCAAATTAATTAGCTATTCGACATGCTTAAAGTATGTTTATCATTTATCATTTCCAGTAGTGCTGTGTTTTTTTTTTGTTACTGTTACTGTTCGTTGCTATATTAGTGCCACTGTAATGTGCTCAACTGACGAGGATCCACATTGAGTCCCAGCTTCTCCAATTTGCGCACTTTTCGCATCTGCGTGGTCAACTTGCGCTTGAAGACAATCTCGCGATTAAGATTCATGATCTCTATGGTATCCAATTGACGAATGTTCTTAATCGTTTGCAGAATGAGATTGTCGGTCAAATGCAGCTTGATGGTGGACATCTTCATGAAGGGGGAGTCGCGGCGTCGCAGCTCCTCGCGGTAGGCAAATAGGGTGTAGGTTAAGGAGGGAAGTTGCGGCAGTGGGCGCTCTAACCCAGGAAACAGTTCTTCAGCCATTGTCCAGATATCTCAAATGCAACTTTTAATTGTTAAGTAACTATTGACTGCACTTTCTAAATTACGAAGTTTCCTCGATGAGAGTTCAAAGCGAAATGCGTGTCGTCTCAATGTTTCTGTGATTTTTATAGCTAGCATCTGTGTACCTGAGATTTATCCGACAGCTGTAGCAGTTTTTTTTGTCTTTCTGGAAATTTTCAACCTTCCTTTTCAGGGAAAGTGCAAACAGCTGGCAGGGAACTACCTGCTGCTGCTGGTAGCAGCTGCAACATCAAAAATTCTATTAATTCCGTGGCAATTTGCCGATCGACTCACGTCCTTTTTATTTTGCGAACAACTATAAACCGTTGTCGCATCTCATAAAAGTGCGATGTTAAAATTTTAATGAACTCGTGAACTAGCAAATGACAACTTCCAACTACTAAACTAAATACATAATATTTTTATATCGTACATATATATGTAATTGCTTATTTATGTTTTTCAGTTTTTTTGCTGTTACAGTTCTCCGTCATTTTAGGGGCATTTAGAATGATTTTTTTTTACGACTAGTAAGTTCTTTGAATTCGGTTGCCGCAATGCAATTAAAATAAATTGCATTTGCTGAAAGGATATCGCCGAACAATTTGGGCATCAAAGGATTACACTTAATTATATAAATTGGTGCTGCACTCTGTTTATTAAATCCACTTTCATCTATGGCCCAATCTACTTTAAAACTGCATTAAGTAACATACCGTTAAAGAAATTTAATTGCATATCCATATTACATCTCTAACAAACGAGTAACAGAAGAGGGAAATGAAGATCTGGGCAAAGGCATTTATTTATTTTCTAATTACCAATTTTATAATATAAATGCAATTATCATTATATTATTAGAAACAAAATTATGCAAATATTAAGACACAATGTTGTATTTCTTGAATAAAATAATGTGTTAAATCAAAAAAGCATTTTGTTTAGTGTTGGGTTGGTTTGAGTTGAAGCTTTATACATATAAAAATGTTTTTCTCTTCACCTATTCTTCATTTATAGAAATATTAGAAAGAAGTACAATGAGACTTTCAAGTATATTTTACTATGTTGAATACCCAACTCATTTAGTGGGTATATTTGCTAGTTTTAATGCCCTTCTTAAATATGGGTAGTACAAGACTAACTTGTAACTTGATACTCTTAGATACTCAGATAATTAACAGCTGTTAAGTAACAGTTAACAAAAAAATGAAGTTGTCCGCAGTAAGCTTCGTTATATTATAATTTCAGTTTTCGGCTTTCGACTTGATTCAGCTGATGTTGACTTCGATGTGTTAATCACAGCAGCATTTGTGGCATGTAACCCGAAATGATTGCCAAACACATTATCTGTATTATTAATGAGCTGCATGCCACACATACCACAGGGGGCAGAAGCATTCCGCTTGGCCTTCATGTTGTTGTTGGTCACTGGGTTTTCATGTCACCGGGTCGTTGGGGTTGCAGAATGTTGGTTATTTAACTGGTTCGTTTGGTCCTTTTGATTCGCTCGTTTGGTCATTCTCTTTACGGGGCACTGCAGTTGTATTGTTGTGTTGCTTTTGGGTGTTTAATTAATTGAAAGCATTTTTACCGCGCCGCATTTTTGTGGCTGACACCCGTCGATGACGCTGTCGGTGCCGATGCCGATGCAATGCTTCTTTTGTTACTCATTGACCGTAATAATATTGACGTTATGGCGACCAGAGGTACGGCAATTGATGCAAGGCTATGCAAAGATAGGCCAGCGACATACTCGTACACACTCGCCAGCTTTTTCGTATGAATGTGGAAGATATCGAAACAGTAAATGAACCTGAGCTGCTGGTATCGCCATTAATTAATTGAAATGTTCATTTAAATATCTTTCTCTTTATTGCATTTTTCCCAATTAATTTTTCACAATTTAAATCATTTTTAGTACACACAATAATAATCACCATCTTAATGATCATAGTATCACAATAATGGTATTCAATGTACCTAAAAAACTGCAGCCAGGCTAATGATTTTGAACTCGTTTAATTGGGATATTTAGTTGCAATATATTTTTAAGTACATTTTTTAGTATATTATCGAAAAATATAATATTAAATTTTTGTTGCAAAAGTCATTAAAATTACGAAATTTCAATTAATAGATATTAGAAATACTCAATATTATTTACAGAGCATGTTAACTTGAAATATGCTTAGTAGCGCTGTTATTTGTAGAAAACACAACTGTTAAAATATAGCTAATTTCTTCCAAATTAAAATTATTTTTAAGCTTAATATAAAGCGATGTGAACTAAATTTTTGCATTCGAGTTTAATGATAGAGGTATGTTAAGTATGTTTGTAAATATGAATGTCATAAATAAATTTATATGTCCCTGTAATTATGCGTAAAAGGTGACCAATTAATTAGTAAAAATGGAATACCAAAAACAATTTTTGGACAGAGCAATCAAAGAAATCCAGCAGAGCCCAAAGATTAAATCTTTTGCATTTTGTGGATTGTTTAATTTTTTTTTAAGAACATTTAGTCCAAATGTGCACGTTTACGTACTTTTTCCCTACTTTTAACATTTTTGGACATAACCTCGGCTTTGAAAATACAGAAGGGCTGTGTTGAATAAAGTAATGAAAAAATTGCAGAAATGAATTTGACTTATAATTCTTTCAAATTGTTAATATCTCTCTATGAGTTAATTCAAAGATCAAACTGAAACAATTTTTTAATCTTAAATCGAAATCGGTTTAACTACCACTATAAACATTCCATTTCGTTGGTCAACAATATACAATCTAAAAAGCCAATATGACAGCCTGATGATGTTTAGAAGTTAGTATCGGGACTTGTTAATGTTATAAGCATCGCTACAGTACTAAGTACTTTTTACTACTTACTAATTTTTTTAAATTTTAAACGTTAAGTTTGCATTTTGTTAGTAATTTTAGTATATAATTAATATTGACAATATATACTATACATTGAAAGAAAATAGTGTTACGCCCACTTTTACAACAAAAAGATGAAGATGTTGCATATCCCGATCAAGCTTGACTGTGACTTTCTAACTTGTTTGTAGTTGATATTAAAACTATCTCGAAGCGTTTTATAATTGTGATGATTGATTTCTTCACAGTAGAGTGCGTTTCCAACCTTTACGTTTTATTTTCAGCCCATATGAACAAATTTTGGTAAATTTGATAATATATATTTGAAGTATTTATTTTTAAGCATTATTCTTTTAGTATATATTTTAAACAAATACTTAATGAAAATCGATGTTTAAACTGAAACGATTTACATTTCATGGCCTGCCAAAGAAAATATAAACTCGACTATCAATCAAAATGGAGACACTAATTGCAATTTGTGGTAGCAGGAACTACACTGCAATACACAAACTGCAAAACACATTCAGACTGTTTATTCCTTCCTGTGTAAGCAGCGTGCAGATTTGTCGCATTTTAATCTCTCAGTTCGTATTTCGCTATTTGAAGATGGATTTGCGTTTGGTGTATGCCATAAAAACCGCATTGAAGCTGGAATAGTCAATTTCCAGGTATTGCAGTCATACATATGTGTGTGTGGCACTATGTGTCTATGGCATGTGTACGCAATTCGGCGAAAACTCTCATCGAATATGCTGAACAGGTAGCTCTGCCCTTAAGCCAGACTAAAAACTGTTTGAAATATTTATTTAAATTGAGTTAGGCAGCTCAAGAAATTTCTGGCAGCCAGCTTGTCTGTCTGTCTGTCTGGATGGTGAGTTGGCCAATAAATAAACAGCTTTGTCGAAAAGGCTTGGTTATTATTACTTCCACATTATTGTTGCTGTTGTTCTTGCTTCATTTCCTGTTCCAGTTCATGCTGTTCTTTTGGCTTATAATATCAATGTATGCAAATAGACAAATACGCTTTTGATCTACGAACAACGTTTAAACACTGCAGGGTTTCGACCATTTGGCTTAAATTTCTAGGCAACTCAGGCAGTTGTTGGGCGTCTCTTGCAACACATAATATGCTGCCATGGCTTTTCTGGCTTATGTACTCCCAACGACTGGACTTGTATGCATTGTTTCTACGAGCTTCCTTCATATTTGAAAACAGCATTTACTGAGGAGTTTTATGCGAAGCCGCCACAAAATGCGAAATCAAGAAGAATAAACAGACAAAAGCATTAACAGGAATTGAAATGTGGAGCAGTTATATAAGACTACATACAGTTGATAACCTTCAGCTAATTAAGAAATAAATTGTTTTAGATTTTACTTTGAATAATTAATCGTGATAAGCCTGTCGTTAGACCATTAATTAATACGTAGCATGAAGAAATTATTCATATTTCGCAGCTTGATTATTCAATTAGTTAATCAATTTTTAGTTTGTATATGATTTCATTATTCAATTATGCCAAATAATTGTGTGCAGTGTCAAATGCCATTTCCCAATGTGAGCTCATTAAATTTCCAAAATAAATTGTCAAATTTGTTCACATAAAATACAAACGATGCATACTCCGAATTCATGTCCTGTGGTGAATATCATAATTTTGTGAACAGCAAAATAGCAATATATGCAACAACAATGTCGGGAATTGTTAACCATAAAGAGGCTAAGTAAATGTCAAATTTGTTCAAATTTTATGTAATCATATTTGTGTTTATTATTTAGTTTCGAACCGCATAATTCATGTTGCCACTCTACAATCAAAAGTGTTTCTACTACAATGTGGCTAGCTAGCTTATATGTATGCATGTGACAGTTTGTTGTGGTATCAGATAAATGCCAATTATGATAATAACTCTCATATATATTTTAGTACTAATTTGTCTAATTTTACGTTATTTGATGAAAAATCCTCTATCGTTTAGTCCTATTTTTTTCATTTTATCGAGCTGTCGATATTGATAATAATTGAATAAGCAGTCAAATAAATTAAAAGAATTGTTGCAAATAAAATAAACTTCATATGCATATTATCTTATGTTTTAGAAATCGTTGACCAATATTCGATTTTAAATCGACTTTACTTGGCGTGAAAGTTGTTTTATATGCGGATTTTCTATGCACGCTTAAAATGGGATAATGGAAGGCTTTTAAAACATGTTGGCTTAATGTGAAATTTTGATACTACTTATACAAAATACCATAAGGCGAAGTGTTATGTTCAACAGAACACGCGATGTTTACCGATTGTTTTGGGAAATACAAAATACTCGACTCTATAAACAGCTGTTCCATCAAAACTTGTCGCAAAATGTAATTAACAAATCATTTGGTTTTTTGAGTATGGAGAAGATTAGGAAGAAAGCTATTGACGAAATTTTGCTCATGAAGATGGTAACATGGTACTTCGCCGCGGAGCCAAGAGAATACATATGTACATATGTATGTATACCACTACATATAACAACAGCTGTTTTTTTCGGGGCGAATGGCAAATCGATAAGCGACATTCAGAATATGACTATTGAGCGAAGAAGAACCAATATTTGAGATAAGAATGAATTTCACACTTCAAACTTATGATAAGCCTCCATAATAACAATTTTCTATCAGTAAGCTGCGCAATACTTATCGATATGAAAGTAGAAAGGCTTAAAATATAGAGAGTACTCCGGCATTTGTTTGATCTCTGAAAATGTACTAGAAATATTCAGAGGCAAGAACAAATTGAAGTAAATGTATACAAACCGTATGCCAGCCGCTAATTAATGTGCCTACACATAATCAATTTATTCATGTCGTTCTATATTCATTTTAATATAAAGTGGGGAAAAACTAAACTTAAAGATTTCACAAAACTGTCAATTTTTATGGAACTGCTGACTGAAATTCAGCAGATGTCGGAATACTCCAATTAATATTTCTTATTGAATTATTTATAGCTATTAAAATTTAAATAATTTACTGCAGAAGTGTGCGCTATTTTTCCACACCTTAAATATTCTTAAATTAATTTTGCTATTAGTATTTTTGAGTAAATATATCCAAAAATTGTGAAAAACCAAAATTTAATATACATTTAACGATTCAATCTGCGGCATTCCAAATGCATGAAATTCGGTATTAAGTTACGACGAATGCATTTTTAATGTATTTTTGTCAGCTTACGACTCGTCGTATTGAATGCATGTTTCTTTAATGTAAATTCTTTACAATTAATCAATATCAATAACCATTTCGAGCCCTAGAGATAATCCCAATAAAATTTTACAGCCTGTACAGTTTGTAATCCAGAGTTCCCAAAAAATATCGAAAAAAGGAGAGCAGAAAAAACAGAAAGAAAAACTTTTGTCCTAAAGGACGAAAGCAAAAGCGAATTGCCTGCTACTCGTATATTCTCTTATGGCTCAGTATGAGGTGTGTGAGTGTGTGGACATGTGTGTGCGTGTCCACTCTTCCAGTCCGTGTGCGACCATAAAGCAGCTCGTAAATTTCAGCACACTTGGCACGCGGACCACTACCAGTTACCAGTTACCAGCTACCAGTTGGCGGTTGTCTTCGCCTTTTGCCACCGAAATTTTGCCAGTGTGGCCACCCCACTCGATTGTCTGCTCTGTCTCGTTATTTTATTTTTTCTCTCACATTTTTGTTCATTGTAACTTGTTGTTCTCCCTTTTTTTCTCAGCTCAACAATGAAAATTCACGCTGTACATTTTTTCGCGGTGGCCAACAGGGCCTTGATACACTCATAGTGGAGACCAAAAGTATGCAATGTCTTTTGCACTTTTCTATTTCGTTATTTTTGTAGAGTATTTGCATTCACGTTTTTTCTATTCTGACTTTCTTCTCTCTTCGTTTGTTGCTGCGCTCCAATTCTTCGTATATTACGCAAATCCGTAGCTACGCCGACGGTTTTATATCCTGTCCCAATCCTTGTCACGACTTTCGTTGTGTGTGTGAGCGATGCGTGTGGGTGTGAGTAAGTGTCTGTGAAGGGTGTTGAACAATAGCTGTGAAATAATCACTTGCTTGTTTTCACTTTATTAAGTGGAAGAGCGAAGCGGCATGTTCGGTTCACAGTCCAGCTTGTAACGCCTGCCGACTGCTATAAGTTGCAAGAGGAGCAACATGCTGCAAATAGCACTTGAGTGTGCAACGTTGCGAATATATGAAGGTTGAACTGAACACCATTCTTTAATAACTTCTCTGTTTTTGCCCGATTGTAAACAAATTTTCAGAGTTTATTGAGATTGTGATTAATATTTTGTATATTTAACGTTCTAGACTTTAAATGACGCGGTTTTTTCGATTTTCGGGAACGGGGGGCGAGCCAAAATCTAAAACAAACTTGATCTGCTTGCATGTGTGCATCCGCATTTATTGATATGCAAAAAATTATTTTCCATTTTGGGATAAGGATGACAAAAGTTAATTACGGAGCAATTCTAATATATAATTTCTTTATAATTATGCGTTACTAATGTGTACAAAAACCTGTTCGGATATTTAACCAAAAATAACAGGATATGTAAAAAAAAACTTCTGGCTACCTTCCGTTTTAAGTTATTCCGAGCTTAAATATTTAAAAATAAATTTTTATTGTTGGAGACACAAAATTTAACTTTGCTACTAGGACGCAGAGCCAAAAAAGATACATTTTCACCTTTTCCTAAGCACAGATGCATTTCTTTCTTTATAATCTCTGATATGATTATTAAAATTATATTATAAATATTTTTATATTTATATTGAAACAAATCACTCGACAAATCTATCGGCAATATTCAATTGCCTAACAAAAGTGACTACTGAAAATGCCAATTTGGCGACCTATTGAAAAAAGGAAAGAAAAAACATGAAATATAGAATAGAAGTGTTTATGTACATGCATATATGGGCTAACTTACGGTAATATTTGTACCCAGTGATATGACAAATACGCCGCCAGCTGTCATGATAATAGGCTGCTGAATATTGTGCAGAAAGTAGAGGAATGTCGTCTTGTAGCGTCGGTCGGCACTCTGCCAATTGGAGTGGAAAAGGCAATAGGTGAGTTCTTCGCAATCAGTTATAATCAAATTGCAAATATAGCAGAAAGGAAAGGTTTGAAGTATCAGATCAAAGATGAAAACGCCAATTCCGAGGCCAGTCCAGAAATTTGAAAAATATATAATGTTGATAATGGAAAGACCAATAACAACGCCACAGAGCAAAAACTGGACAAAAATGGTTCCAGAGATGACAGGTTTAATTGCGTTACAGTATCTGAAATATACATTTCAATTGGTTTTAATATATTTAATACTCGTATTATATAAAACTACATAAAAACTCTTACGAACTCACTCGATGATCAAGCGGTGATCCGCAATGCACTTAATGAGCTCTGTATAGTTCTCATCCTCGGTCTTGTTAGGATCAGTTCGTAGTCGTTGCAAACGCCCCTTGAGCATTGTTATATGTGTACGTAGTGTGAGAAAGTAAATGATGGGATAGACATCCGCCATCTGATCCTGTAGCACTGCGCCACACATCCAAATGTATTCTACAAAGGCAGCTAGCCAAAAGTGAAAATTACTTGCCTCCCAGTCGATGAGGGGATTGTATAGTTTCCAAGGCAGACGACCCGAATAGGCTCCAGCCAGGAATGTGGAGGCAGCATAGAAGGAATACATGGCCTGGTAACACATGTAGACGCGACTGCACATGGCCACATTTCGATGCAACAGTTGCTGCTGCTCTTGGTTCTGACAACGCTCGTCCATGCGATCCAAGAGTTCCTTGGCACGATTGAAACGCTTCATTCCTGCAAAGGTGTAGCTGGCCTTGATGCTGGAGCCAAAGCAGTTTAAAGCCACCGATAATGAGGTGAGAAACTGCCCAGCTGTGAAGCTGCTCAGATCCTTCACGTAGCTGACCACCAAGGATAGATCCAGCAGTATCATTACAACCACAGTCGTAACTACTGACCATATTATGTATACGCGACGCCAGAATTTATCCTTTGGTGGCATCCAACCCGCCACACTCATGCCTCGATCCAGATAGACAAAGGCATCACGAGAATTCAGTTGCTCATTGAGTGGCAACACTCGCATGCGGGGAAACAGCTTGAAGAGCATGTTAACAATTATTTCTCAGACTATTAAGTGTTGACCACATACCAACTTCAGCTTGCTTTTATAGTTTTTTGATTGTTAATTTCCAATTTGGAATCAAAAGTTGGGTTTTATTCAGTGCTCCTTAGGGGTTCGCTTAAATTATTCAATTTGGGAACACATAAGCTGTTAATAGAACAAGTCACTCAAGTCTAGTTCGAAAGCTTCCAACAATTAATTATTAAACTTTGTAAAAGTGCAAAGGATAGAAAAGTTTTTGCTTAAGTTTTTTTTCCTTTTTAGGTCATGGATTTTAAAAAAAAATTCATGACCTATCGCGTTTGTCCGAATGTACCTATGAGGCAGAAGGAGATATGAACGACCACATAAGTAGCTCTGTCTGTCATAAATATAGCTCTGTCTGTCAGTATAAAAATAAACACAATAATAATAAATATCTTAATGATCCCTGAAAATTTGGTTACAATAGGACAAAAACGCTGAAGCTATTAAGGAAATACCTTTAAGGGGCGAAATCAGGTGAAGCTGTATCTGTTCAGTTGCTATGTCAGTTAGTGTCATAACAATGGTTTTAATAAATCGAATAAGGAGCAAGCAAAATTTCTAACGTGTTTAATTTTGCAATTTTTGGTATACTTTTTGATATTTTGTAGTATATTTTCGAAAAATATAATGTTTTGTTCATCATTTTTGTTATATTCAGTGAAAATTAGTGGCGTATATCTCACAGTCAAGCAAACTTAAGAATAGCTTTGTTACTTGTTATTATTGTAAATTATGAGTTACACGCGGCTTACGAAAATTAATGACCTCTTACAGTCAAATCTTGACTGTAGTTGTTCCTAGTATTTTTTTTTTTTTTTCAGTTCTAATACACAATTTGTCCTTATGGCCAATGAGACTCAGTAAAATTAATGAATATTTAATTGAGAAAATTTCTCTGATGTGGGGCAAAATATTTTAATAAATTTTTTGAGTAAATATAAAAGACTTAATGCATATACATAGATAACGAAATAGTATTTAATGAACACTTGAATGTACATTACCATTTCACATAAAAGGTATACTCAAGTACTAGAGAAATATGTGCACATATTTATACATTACTAGTGGATTCCTATGCGCTTCGCCGCATCGCCACATGCAGTCATAATATGCAATGAGAAATCCTAGATTTTTTTATATGAAAGTCATTTTATTTTAAAATTTTTATTTTCAATCCAAAACATTTGGATAAACTATTTTTCGTCTGTCCATTTGGAGAGTTCGGAATGCCAACTCATGAACAGGCCAACCCTTGTCGGGCCAAAAGAAGTCATTTGAAATGATCCATTGTATTCTTGAATATGAGACAAAAAATGTATTGATGACATTCCAAAAATCAGCGAACGTAGTGGATCGGGTGGAGATTCAAATTGTGGCTATTTCACTTTGCCGTTAGCACAGCATCAGTTTTATTTGGAAATTTGACTGCATCACAATGTGCACATCTCACCGTCATTCCACCAATACAGCCATATGCACCGTAATCAATCGCACTATCGTAATTAAAAGCAGCAAGGAGCGTTTGCTGCAAAACACGAACTCCCGCTCGCATTGGCCGATTTCGAGGTGAATTTCGATTTCGTGCATATCGATCTCTGTTATCGGCATTAATTTGTGAACGCCGTTCCTCACTTTGCAATCTTCTATTCGACGATAAAGAAGAAGCATTACGTGTACGGCGACCAATATTAGCACGCCTTAGTCGTGGCATTTTATTTTGCTATGCACGTGAACTGATTGATTCGAGAAGACGTATGAAGCACGATTGAAATCTCACAAAATCGTAGAATTCAATAAAGCACGTGTGTAGCAAATCCGTAATACGATTTCCAAATAAAATATCCAGGCTTGCTTGTCGTTCGAAAATCCGTAATACGATTTCCAAATAAAATAAAAATATCCAGGCTTGCTTGTCGTTTGAAAATCCGTAATACGAAAATAATATTCCAAAATAAAATTTCCAAATAAAATTTGTCAATTTTTATATATATAGAAGTACGATTGAACTCTCACAAAATCTTAGAATTCAATCAACCAAGTGTGTTGCAAATCCGTAATACGATTTCCAAATAAAATATCCAGGCTTGCTTGTCGTTAGATTTTTTGTCCAGGCTTGATGAACGCAGCCTACTTGTCGTTCGACTTTTTTGCTGCCCTAAATTGTTCTTTGGGTAGGCAACACTTTTTATGTATGGGAAAAGGGCTGTTTTTAGGGTTTTCGCGGAAATTATTCGATGTTTTCTCACCACTTAAACCTTCCCTAGACCATCACGAACATTTCAAGACTAAGATAAGATAAATCCGTTCAGCCGTTCTCGAGTTATAAAATTTCCAAAATTTGTATTAACTTGTATTCAATTTTTATATATATAGATAAAAGTAAATATTTTGTTAATTTTTTTTTTTTTTATTAATTTTAGACGTTGATTTACTAACGGCAGTACTGGGCAACCGCATAATGTGCGGGATCGGGGGTCTCGAACACTTAACACAGACAAAACAACAAAATAATAATAATAATAAGTATAAAATAATAATACTATTAACAATTTTTTAAAAGTAATGTTTTTATTTGGAAGGTAGTGTTAGTATTATTAATAAGATTAGAGAATTTATTATAATTTACACATAAATTACGAAAAGGATTATGACTGGTTGGTACTACAACTGGAAAGAGAGAGGGGAAGAAAATTTCTAGTCGTTCTGACCGGAACGGCTAAGATAATCTAGCAACTTTTGTCTTGTCAACTTTTTCACAAATAATTAGTCTATGTAGAAACACTACACCTAGCATAGTTCTACAGTCACAAAGAGAAGGAAGGTTTAGTAATAAAAGTCTACTATGATACGAAGGCAATCTAATAGTGGGATTCCTGCTAAGACTACGAAGAGCAAAAGGAAGAAATTATTACTGCACTGATTTAAGCCTAACTTGATGAACCCTATACTGGGGAAACCAGACATTAGATCCACACTCAAGAATAGGACGAACCAGTGAGATGTATAGATGTTCTGTTATCTAGGGATCGTTAAATTCCTTTCACCAACGCACAAAATCCAAGGACACCCATGCCTCTATTAGAAGCAAAGTATGCTTATCAAACTTTTACTTTGAATCAAGAAGGATACCTAAGTCAGTTACTGATTCTCTATTCTATTCGCTCACTTTGTGTATCATTAAGATGATAATTATTTAAATGGGGAATGCCCCTGAAAAATGTTAGTATATATAATGTAATAAGTTTACATTTATTGCAATTAAGATTTAATAAATTTATAGCACACCACGATTGAAAACAATCAAGGTCAGATTGCAATCTGAGGTTATATATGGCATCATTAAGAGTCAGCCAAATCTTAACATCATCTGCATACATAAGTATGTGGGACTATGATATAACGGACGGTAGATCACTTATGAATAATGTAAATAGCAAAGGGCCTAAATGACTTGGGGTACGCCAAAAGTGACTTGGACGGTCTTAGACACAGAGCCCTTGTAAAATACCCTTTGAATTCTACATAAAAGATATGAAGATATCCACAAAATTAAGTTTTACGTAAATCCAAGAAGATTAAGCTTATATAATAAGAGACTATGGTTGACGGAATAAAAAGACTTACTGAAATCAGTGTAAAGGACATCCTTTTGCAGAAGTGGTTTACAGAGTTGCTCTGCACAGAACCTAAGCATGCAACTGGGAACTCCATCAGGTTCAGGAGAAACAAGTAAGAAAGCTACTGTCGAGTTTGCTCGACTGTGAGATATTCGCCACCCAATTTTACCATCGAAATATTATATTTTTCAAAAATATACTGAAAAATATACTAAAAAAATATATTGACCGAAATTAACTTTGTTCAAAATGATTACCTTGTTAGCACTTTATTAAGTTTATTGAACACCATTATTATGTCACTTAGTGACATAGCAACTAACCAGGTGCAGCTGCACCTGATTACGCCTTATTAAAGTAATTATTTAATAATTTCCTTTTTTTTATCCGATTGTAACCAAATTTTCAGATACTTTTCATTAAAGTGATGATTAGTATTGTTCGTGCCAAAATTGAACGTTTAAAATGACGCTTGTAATTCTATTTTTTTGATTTGCGTGGGCAGAAGAGGGCGTGGCAAAAATCTAAAACAAATTGATTAGCGTTCATTAATAAGACACACTGTCCCGATTGTTGCTCAATCTCTTATAGTCTCTGAGATCTAGGTGTTCATATGGACGGGCAGACGGACAGAAGGACATGTCTATATCGTCTCGGCTGTTGACGCTGATTAAGAATATATATTCTTTATGGGGTCGGAGATGCTTCCTTCTATCTGTTACATACATTTTCGGTCGGCGGAAAGTTAAAATACCCTTCTACCCTTTGGGTAGGCGGGTATAAATATAATATAATTAAGAAAAAAATGATTTCTTTAGTATTCGACTTGGGCCAATATACCAATATCTAAAATGAGCACTCACATACCCGTACATAATCTGAATAAATTGTAGCCCTTGGGAATGTTTGATAAATATCCCCACGCATATGTCAAACTTATGATCATCTTCGAAAAAGTGTCCAGTTAGTTTATTTGAATGCTTAAGTCACACATTTAGTTTTACGTTTTTAGGAATAACATTAAGTTTCAATATTGAACTCAAACATTGTTCCTTTATTTTTGAGAGGTCTTAACAATCTTTGTACTGCTATTCAACTTTCTTACATAATATTTTTACAAAGTCACATAAATAGAATATTTAATGAAATTAAATTTAATGCTTTCATTTCTTTATTATTATTACTTATACAAATTAAATATACATATTTTAAAAAACCTTTATTTTCATAAATCACTCAACAAACCTATCGGCAATATTTACTTGTTTAACAAAAGTGACCACTGAAAATGCTAATTTGGCGACCTATTGAAAAAAGTAAAGATTTTAATAATGAAATATAGAATAGAAGTGCTTTTGTACATATATGGGCTAACTTACGGTAATATTTGTACCCAGTGATATGACAAATACGCCGCCAGCTGTCATGACAATAGGCTGCTGAATATTGTGCAGAAAGTAGAGGAATGTCGTCTTGTAGCGTCGGTCGGCACTCTGCCAATTGGAGTGGAAAAGGCAATAGGTGAGTTCTTCGCAATCAGTTATTATCAAATTGCAAATATAGCAAAAGGGAAAAGTTTCCAGCAGAAGATCACAGATGTAAACTCCAATTCCTAGGGCAGTCCATAAATTGGAAAATAATATAATGTTGATAATGGAAAGACCAATAACAACGCCACAGAGCAAAAACTGGACAAAAATGGTTCTAGATATGACAGGTTTAATTGCGTTACAGTATCTGAAATATACATTTATATTGGTTTTAATATATTTAATACTCGTATTATATAAAACTACATAAAAACTCTTACGAACTCACTCGATGATCAAGCGGTGATCCGCAATGCACTTGATGAGTTCTGTATAGTTCTCATCCTCGGTCTTGTTAGGATCAGTTCGTAATCGCTGCAAACGCCCCTTGTGCATTGTTATATGTGTACGTAGTGTGAGAAAGTAAATGATGGGATAGACATCCGACATCTGATTCTGTAGCGCAGCACCACTCATCCAAATGTATTCTATAAAAGCAGCTACCCAAAAGTGAAAATTACTTGCCTCCCAGTCGATGAGGGGATTGTATAGTTTCCAAGGCAGACGACCCGAATAGGCACCAGCCAGAAACGCGGATGCCACATAGAAGCAGTACATAACCTGATAGCACATGAAGACTCGATTGCATTTTGCCACATTTCGATGCACTTGTTGCTGCTGCTCTTGGCTCTGGCAACGCTCATCCATGCAATCCAAGATTTTCTTGGCACGCTTAAAATGTTTCATTCCAGCAAAGGTATAGCTGGCTTTGATGCTCGAGCTAAAGCAGTTTATGGCCACAGATAATGAGGTGAGAAACTGCCCAGCTGTGAAGCTGCTCAGATCCTTCACGTAGCTGACCACCAAGGATAGATCCAGCAGTATCATTACAACCACAGTCGTAACTACTGACCATATTATGTATACGCGACGCCAGAATTTATCCTTTGGTGGCATCCAACCCGCCACACTCATGCCTCGATCCAGATAAACAAAGGCATCCCGAGAAGTCAGTTGCTCATTGAGTGGCTGCAATCGCATGCGGGGAAACAGCTTGAAGAGCATGTTAACAATTATTTCTCAGACTATTAAGTGTTGACCACATACCAACTTCAGCTTGCTTTTATAGTTTTTTGATTGTTAATTTCCAATATGGAATTAATAGTTGGGTTTTTTTTGAGTATTCCTTAGGGGTTTGCATAAATTATTTACTTTGGAAATACATATGCTGTCAATGGAACAAGTAACTCAAGTTTTTTTTTTCTTTTTCTTTTGTGGTAACCCATATATTGGTTCTAATACACAGTTTGTCCTCAGTAAAATTAATTAATATTTAATCGAGTAAGTTTGTCTGATGTGCTGTAAAATATTTTATTTTGTAAGTAAATTTAAAAATCTTAATGTATATAGAGGGCACAATAGTATTCGAAGAACACTTGAATGTACACTTAGATTGATTTGGGATTATAAATCGTGCAACAATAAGATACACAATCCCGAAAAATTTGCTCTATCTATTATAGTCTCTAAGATCTTGGTGTTCATACGGACGGACAGACGGGCAGACGGACATGTCTATATCGTCTCGGCTGTTGACGCTGATCAAGAATATATATTCTTTATGAGGTCGGAGATGCTTCCTTCTGCCTGTTACATACATTTTCGGTCGGCACAAAGTTATAATACACTTCTACCCTTTGGGTAGGCGGGTATAAAAAATTGTATTTTTAACAAATCACTCGGTAAACCTATCGGCGATATTCAATTGCCTAACACATGTGACCACTGAAAATACTAATTTGGCAACCTATAAAAAAAAGGAAAGATTTTAATGAAATATAGAATATAAGGGATTATGCATAAAGACTAACTTACGGTAATATTTGTACCTAGTGATATGATAAATACGCCGCCAGCTTTCATGACAATAGGCTGCTGAATATTGTGCAGAAAGTAGAGGAATGTGGTCTTGTAGCGTCGGTCGGCACTCTGCCAATTGGAGTGGAAGAGGCAATAGGTGAGTTCTTCGCAATCGGTTATTATCAAATTGCAAATATAGCAGAAGGGAAATGTTTGCAGCAGCAGATCAAAGATGTAAAGTCCAATTCTGAGGACAGTCCAGAAATTTTAAAAATATATAATGTTGATAATGGAAAGACCAATAACAACGCCACAGAGCAAAAACTGCACAAAAATGGTTCTAGAGATGACAGGTTTAATTGTATTACAGTATCTAAAAGATATATTTAAATAATTATGATTATATTTTTTATCTGTTAAATATATATACATATATTTATATTATTAAACTACATAAAAGCACTATTGTGTAAAACGAAACTCACTCGATGATTAAGCGGTGATCCGCAATGCACTTGATGAGCTCTGTATAGTTCTCATCCTCGGTCATCTTAGGATCAGTTCGTAGTCGTTGCAAACGCCCCTTGAGCATTGTTATATGTGTGCTTAGTGTGAGAAAGTAAATGATGGGATAGACATCCGTCATCTGATTCTGTAGCGCAGCACCACTCATCCAGATGTATTCTACAAAGGCTGCTAGATAAAAGTGAAAATTACTTGCCTCCCAGTCGATGAGGGGATTGTATAGTTTCCAAGGCAGATGACCCGAGTAGGCACCAGCCAGGAACGTGGATACATCATAGAAGAAATACATGGCCTAGTAGCACATGTAGACTCGATTGCACATTGCGACATTTCGATGCAACAGTTGCTGCTGCTCTTGGTTCTGACAACGCTCGTCCATGTGATCCAAGAGTTCCTTGGCACGATTGAAACGCTTCATTCCTGCAAAGGTGTAGCTGGCCTTGATGCTGGAGCCAAAGCATTTTAAGGCCACAGATAATGAGGTGAGAAATTGGCCAGGTGTGAAACTGCTCAGATCCTTCATGTAGCTGACCACCAAGGCCAAATCCAGGAGAATCATCACAAAAATAGTGGTAAATATTGACCACATTACGTATACGCGACGCCAAAATTTATTCTTTGGTGGCATCCAACCCGCCACACTCATGCCTCGATCCAGATAGGCGAAGGCATCCTGAGAAGTCAATTGCTCCTTGAGTGGCCATACTCGCATGCGGGGAAATAGCTTGAAGAGCATGTTACCAATTATTGCTTAGACAATGCTTAATAGTCCCACACTTGGGTCATATTCTAACTACAGCTTGCTTTTATAGTTTTTTGAATGTTAATTTTCCATTTGTTTTTTTTTTGAAAGTTTTACATTTTTCTTAATTGGGAATCAAAAGTTGGGTTTGATACAGTGTTTCTTAAATTATTCACATTGGAGACACATAAGCTATTAATGGAACAAATAACTCAAGTCTATTTCGAGTGTCCCCAAACTTAATTATTAATTTTTATAAAAGTACTGAATAAACTATAGCTATTGCCTAAGTTTTATTTTTGTTTAATATTATATTTTTTCGTAGTTACCGTTATAGTAGTTGAAATATACAGTTTGTTTGTTTAGTCAATGAGAGTTTAGCAAATTTAATCAGTATTTAAATTACTTAGCTAACTTTTACCTTGCATTATTCTTCAATAATTCATATTTTATGTAATATATTAATTTTAATTTTCTCATAATCTTATATGTTCTCTTTGCAGGTAACTGTTCATATCATTTTAATGCGTTTAAGCTAATATTGCAACTGTCTATAATTAACGCTTCTTCTATCAAATTTATTTATGTTCAATAAGAAAAGGATAAAAAATTTTTTTTATTTTTATTATCCTTAGAGATTTGGAAAAGCTAAAAATGTGGCAACGTGTGTGTGGGCATTGTCTCATCAGTTGAACTTTAGTTTGAACTCGCATCAGTTTTCTATCTCTTTTCTCTGGATGTACATTTGGGTGCGGAATGTTATTTGTGGTATTTGAAATATGCGGTGCACGCTGCGTATGAACTATTTTCTTGAGCTCATACTGCCATGCCTTGTGTCGCCCCCTTTTTTCTTTTGCTTAACAGAAGCCAAAAGGCTGGGTACGCTTGAACTTTGCAAGGATTTCGCCTTCATTGCCCTTTCCTGCATTTTGAGTCCTTGTGTGTGCGTCATGTGTGTTTATAAAACTCTTCGTCTTCTTCTGATATTTATACCCGCCTACCCAAAGGGTAGAAGGGTATTATGGCTTTGTGCCGACCGAAAATGTATGTAACAGGCAGAAGGAAGCATCTCCGACCCCATAAAGTATATATATTCTTGATCAGCGTCAACAGCCGAGACGATATAGCCATGTCCGTCTGTCCGTCTGTCCGTCCGTTCGTATGAACACCTAGATCTCAGAGACTATAAGAGATAGAGCAACAAATTTTTCGCGACAGTATGTCTTGATGTTGCACGCAGATCAAGTTTGTTTTTGATTTTGGCCACGCCCCCTCCCGCCCCCGTAAATCGAATAAAACCGAATTGCAAACGTCGTTTTAAACCTAGAACGTTCAATTTTGGTACGCACAATACTAATCACCATCTTAATGATATCTGCGAATTTGGTTACAATCGGATAAAAAACACCGAAGTTATTAAGATATTACTTTTATAAGGCGTTACCACGTGCAACTGCTAGTGCTGCCTAGCTAGTTGCTATGACACTCCGCGACATAATAATGGTGTTCAATAAACCAACTAAAGTGCCGCCAAGCTGATAACTTCGAACAAAGAAAATTTTGATATATTATTTTGGTATTTTTAGTATATATTTTTTTAGTATATTTTTATACTATTATATAAATATAATATTTTGATGGTAAAATTGGGTGGCGGGTATCTCACAGTCGAGCAAACTCGACTGTAGCTTTCTTACTTGTTTTTTCTTGTCGCTCTCGCAAAGCATTGAAAGCATCTGTGAGTTATTTTTATAGAGCTACTTTATATATATATATATGTATTTGGCTGTGTGCGTGTATATGTTTTAAGGTCTGTGTGTGTGGGCGCCTGAGCATGGCAGAGCAAGCAGAACAGGAAGAGCATTGCACAAAATGCGCTGTCAACTTGAGCGACGGTTTATTTATGTGAGCAACCATTAAAAGCAAACGCCCTTTCATCACATTTTGTATACTCTCTATTAGAGAGGTGTATTATTTACATATACGTACATTTACTATGTGTTTCAAAGAAGTGTCGAATGCTAATCAGCTTTTTAAGCATTTAAATAATATAAATAGGTAAAAAGAGCAATATACTTGTGATTTCGTATGTTTTAACTCAACTTTCAACAACTTGATAGGATTTATATAATTATTTTGTCAGATATTTTACTGATGCCATTGTGTCGAGAGTAAAACTATTTCGACTTTAATTTACGATTTGCCAATATTTATTGCTTGTTAGAAATCAAACAGTTTCCCATTGCTGAAGTCTAGAAAAATTACCATCTCTTTATGCAGCAATCCATTTTAGTTTTTTAATTAAAAAGCTCCAACATCAAGGACAATAACTTAAATTCCGTCTATTTGAAATGGTCTACTACAAGATACTTTGTAAAAGCTTATCAATGAATAGCTCCTTAATTTTCAAAATATGTTACACACTCGAAGCTATGAAAGTTGAGTATACAAACTTTTATGCAACATTTGCCAAACCTACAGATATAAATCAAACACAAGCAACGCAGTCCAAATCTGCTTTTATTCAGGACATTGGACAAGGACAAGGACATGGAACGGACATGGTCTTGGACAGCGACATGAACATGCTGCAGACTTGACGTGGCCAACAGTTGGCAGCTTGCACATAGACACTGGTTTAAAATTTGTGAATTGCTTTGACAAACTAAGTCTTAGCCGGCCAAAAGCAGGGAGAATAGTCAGAACGATATGGGGGCGGCTTCAGGCTATGTTTTATCCAAAAAACTAACGAGCATCAGTGTAAATTGTCGCGTCAAGTTCTCATTAAAGTTGCCACTATAATGAAGCAAAAAGCTTTAGCGGCAGCCCAACCCCAAATTGTTCGATTGTGGTGGTTCCCCAGAAGTCTACAGTGTGTCATATCAAGAATTTGTTGGCTGTTGTTAATGAAATTTTTAGAAGTTGTTGTATTTCATGGATAAATGGAAATTGGATCTAAAACTAATAATAATAATAATAATAATAAAAATAAAAATAAAAATAAAAATAATAATAATAATAATAATAATAATACTAATAATAATAATAATAATAATAATAATACTAATAATAATAATAATAATAATAATAATAATACTAATAATAATAATAATAATAATAATACTAATAATAATAATAATAATAATAATAATAATAATAATAATAATAATAATAATAATAATAATAATAATAATAATAATAATAATAATAATAATAATAATAATAATAATAATAATAATAATAATAATAATAATAATAATAATAATAATAATAATAATAATAATAATAATAATAATAATAATAATAATAATAATAATAATAATAATAATAATGATCATAATAATACTTAAATTGTAATGGGTAAAGTCTGTGTTAAATGCAATTTTACTGGGTCCTTATACATTTGGTTCTAGTCCCCTGGCAGAACATTTTATTTACTGAAAAATCTGTTGAAACTTTTGTTTCATGCATAGTTAGGAATATTGTTCCTTGTTTGCTGCTTGTTCTATCCATACCCTTTCTTAAACTATTAGCAGAGGTCCTCGAAAAATATGCAACACAATGCAACTAAATATTGCACAGAACTAGGTAGTGGGGTAAAGTTTGATGTTCCTTGTTCGTTTCTTGTAGTGCTGCTGCAGCCCTGGGGTTGTGTTTGCTAGCAAACTTTTGCAACATTTATCTTCGTTATTATGACGCCCGAATGGGCTATCAGCGGCAAGTGGAGCGACTGTTAAATATTTGGAGAGCAGCGACAGTTGGAAACAGAATGCGTTCAGGCCCTAATGCGGGCTTCTAGCTAAGCATGTCCTTGCCTTTTCATCCCATTCTCTGATGGCGCATAGTGTCAAAAAATGCTACAACTTGTCATACACCAGAGCCAAGGACAGGAAGCTGGAGCTGAACAGGAGGACAGCAGGATCGTAGGGGCAGCAAGATGGCAGGACATTGGATTGGACAGAGTTGCATTTGGCAAGGACGAAAGACAAAGCAGCTCCAGTCGACTGTCGGAGACCGGCAGTTGTAAACGGGAAGGAAATGGTAACTTTTTCCTGCACTTAATTAGTTTCGGCATAAGTGGAGCAGAAAAAGTTCTGCGCCATGTTCCAGAATTTTGCGAACTGCAAAGACGTCTCTGAGGAAGGACAGTGAAGGGACGGAATACTGTGAAGGAAGAGCCAGCAGCCCTGGCGGGCGATTCGACTCGAGGCGACGTCTCCAGTGCCGACGGTTTGTCAACTGTATCTGCGTCCGGATTGTCCCTTGTGTTTGCCTCATTCTGCAGTTATATATTTGTTTGTATGTGTGTGTGAGTGCGCGTGTGTGTTGCCAAGGAAATTGCCTCATAAATGTTCATTACACAGTTCTGTGCAACTGTCGAATGAATGGGCGTTTCACTTGGTGTGGTTAGGTGGCCAACAACATGGATGGATGGGCGGATGACTACTATGGCAATGGGCGAATGGGCGTGGCAGCTTTTCGAAACGAGAATTCAACCAAAAACATTATTGCAACAGATAATTTTACACTGATTTATTGGCGTAATTCAAATGAAACAATAGATTTTCTAATAATTCACTGGGAATTTATATGGACATAAGCAACGACATATTCATACTCTATTATAAATAAATGTGACTTTCTCTGCCTTTGCTAGCGAAAACATGAACAAATTTATGCAGCTGGCAGTTGACAAGAGGTAATTCTTTGAAATTGGAAGTATAGAGAGAATGAATTAAAATTTACGATGTTGTTGCTGTTTGAAATGATTGTTTTTGCAGTGCAGTCTCTTTTAACAAGGTGTAATTTTGACACAAAAATGTAATTGTTTGAAATAAATGAAACATGCAAACAGAACGTTATTTTAATGTTAACCTATTAATTGAATAAATTTAATTTTCTTTCAAAATGACCTCAACTTTTATCAGTAAACCTTTTGAAAAACAAAAGCAATTCAAGTGAGCCTTCAGAGCCTGCCTTCAGTTACCCTTTTATGGGCGCATCCTTATTGCTTCCCACACTTAAAAATTATGCTCTTTTGTAAAAAGCTTTGCTTCCCTTTGCTTTGCTTTGTCTTTTGTCTGATTTGATGAGCTCTGTGAATGACCCCACGTGTTAATTATATACCTGCACTTATCACAGCTACAGTTACGAGCATAATATACAGCACAGTGGCAGACAGCATTTATCCGACACACTTGTAAAGCACATTAAGCAAAGTACAAAATCGCAATGGGTGCGCAGGTCCGGGTACCATTATTTGTAGCAATAAGCAAACAATAAAACATTAGCCGAGCTGATAAAGCAGCACATTCTCGGCACCCCCACCGACTGTCGACAACCCACTGCTTGCTCCCCTTTCTACTTCCGCTCGTTTCTCACTCGAATCGGGGCATGTGTCAGCGAGCTGCTTAGCGCCCTAATGCGATTATTAAGTGCCAAGTGCGATGGCAGCGTGTAAAATTCATTATTTTAGACCCGCCGCTGCGCGAGTTCATTGGCTCCAGGGCCACAATTCACTCGTTCATGCACTGCGCGTACTCAATATCCTGGATGGGAACTCCAACCACTTGTTCTGTCTATAGCTCCATTACATCTCCAACTCCATCTCTACTTCCAGCAATTGCCTCCCACTAACCGCGGTGGTCCGCCGGCTGTGTCGCAATAAATTAAGAGCACAAATAAATCATCCATTTTAATGTGACAGTTCCGACAAACGCGCAACGCGTCGTCTCAGCCGGGACCAGCTCCTTCTCTTATTTGAAGCTGCTGCTGGTACCGAAACTGAAGCCTCGCCTTCGATAAGAGGACATTGTTTTGAATGCGGGACGAACCCATCACTCCTTCATTCCGACACTCACACCCTGCCATTTAGCATCTTGCTTGTTGGCCATATTTAGCGGGTTCATTCTTCTGGCTTGCCTATTGTTTGCACATTCTCTAGCACCCAAAACTCCATCCTCTTCGACCTCATCCGGGACATTTTGTTTGTGTTAAGTACTTGGCCTAACTGCGCCACTTAATATTTTCGATTTGAGCGTGTTGCTTTTGGGTGGTCGGCTCACTTCTCACAGTTTTCACTTGTTCCGTTTCCTTTGCGGAAGTGCTGCCATTACACAGGGAGAAAATGCGCTAAGAATTTGAAAAACATCTCTTATGTTACTCGATAGTGCGTATGATTAAGACAATTTATTGAGGTTACTGGCTCTCAACTAAAGGTCAGACATTTCGTATACGAAAACCGATTCAGTTCAATCGTCTTAAATTCATAAGAGAAAGAAATAGCATTTCAATCACATTTGATTAATATGTAGATCGAAAAACTAAGGATAAGATCAAACCATTTACATATTTTCAAAATAATAGAACTTTATCCAATTAATGAATTTTGAAATATTAAATAATTTCAAATGAAAAGTAAGTATTAAAATGAATATAAAAATCACAACAAAATTATTCAATTTAAAACGAAAGTCAGATTTACCTGATTATCATTGACAAGCGTATAATTAATTCCGCCATTGCAATTGCTTGCCATTTTGTGTTGGACCACAAAAGTTTGTTTAGATCAATAAAATTATCAAATATTCTAAGCTTCTGTTATTTGTGCTCAGAATTTTGCAGTTCATTTCAAGTGCATTTCAAAAGGGCAGCAGAAAAAGATGATAATGTCAGTGTGGCTATCCAGGGTCGAGTGGCTCTAGCTGAGATTGGGAACGAGTGCCAGACACATCTTCATCAGTTGACACCTCATATCCTTTGAACATTTTCCAATTGAACTGACTCGGTGTCCAGCTTCCTCTCTGCCTCCGCTTTTCTCTTGCTGTCTTTCTCAGAGGTGCCATTAGAAATATTGCGCGTCCTACGATTCGATTTCTATATTAGAAAAATCTTTTTGTTGCATTCGCTGTGCTGCCAAGTGGAAAGTGGGGTGTGAGGCGAAAAAAGTAAGCAAAAAGTAAAGCACTGCCAATGGCAGGTAAGGCACTGATTGTGAAACACAGATAGACTTTGTAAATAGATGAAATGTTGCCCAGGTACAACCAAAGCTACATAGCCAGGCATTGTGTTGTGTACTTGCTGCCTCAGCAATTCAATTGGCTTGAGCACTTTTCAAATTTGATCGAGTGAATAGCGCTACAAAGCAGCAAATAGAAATTGCAGTTTATTTAGATCAAATATAACCAGCAACCTGCAAGCAACTCAGCTTAACTTAAGCCAATGAAGTTAGGCAGAGTTTAATACAATGTGAAAGATATCTCATTTGATTTTATGCTGAGAGAGCCTTATATCATATATATTTTTTATTTAAAATACAATACAAGACCGTAAGCGATTTGAGAGAGTTGTAAGCTGCAAACCTTGATTACATTTTTACTTATCTTTTAATGTTAATAACATTGTAAATGAATTTGTTTGTTATTTCTGTGTAATCTTTTTATTCTTTTTTCTCTATCTATGATATATAAATAAACAATATGAATACAATTTTACACAACATTTTTCTTTCGATAGCTTTTAAAAACACTAGTTAGATAAAAAGTAAATTTACATTTTACTATGTTACGATAATATACGATAATACCAACAATTATATCGAAATATATCATTTTACAATAAAAAGCTGGGTTGCAATTTAATTGTATATTAAATATCATTATTATTTTATTGAAACTGTGCACGCTATAAAAAAGATTCTCGATTAACTACCTACCTACCTTTAAAACTACTAAGTGTTTCGATTTGATTACAAGAAAAGGTTTTGATTAACATCTTAAATTTTGAAATAATTTTACTTAAGATATTCAAGGGTATTGACTTAATTTGGTGGCTATGTCTCTGAGGTATTGGTGTTCATATAGGTGGACAATTCATATATATTTATATATATACAGTCACTCAACTTTTTAATCACGCTCATGGTGAGTGGGTCTTAGAAATGAGATAACTGTTGAATACGGGCTCTGATCAATGGGTCATTTATTTCAAAAATGCATGAATAGACAACTAATGATATAAAATGCATTTTGTTGAGTTTAGAAATATTTAATAGGAAAAAATAAATTAAAACTAAAAAAATCCGCGTGATCAATTAGTTGACTCACACCAAAATATTGACTAAAGTATTTTTAATATTTTGTATGCCCTCCCTTTGCTTGTAAAACAGCATTTACTCTATTGGGCATACTATTGATAAGGTTTTGGCAGACATTTTGACTTAAATTATTCCAAGTCGTTTCTACCACGCCCCACATCTCATCCATTGTGCAATTTGCATCCATTTTATTGCTCAAGCAGCGCTTGATTTCGATCCAAAGGTGCTCAATGGGGTTTAAGTCTGGAGATTGAGGTGGCCAATCGAGAACATCAAAGTTATTGTCCGCAAGCCATTTTTTAGCCTTCTTAGAGGTGTGCTTGGGATCATTATCCTGCTGGAAAATTACATTTTGGACCTCTTTTCCCCATATACCCAAGCTTCCTTTCAGACCGTTCTCCAAAATAGCAACGTACTGCTCTGCGTCCATCCGTCCGTGAACCCTGACCACTTTGCCTACACCTTCTCGAGTCATACAGCCCCATATCATCATGCTTCCGCCACCAAACTTGACCGTAGGCATGATATGGCGGTCTGTGAGCTGCTCGCCTTTGGTTTTCCAGACCCATTGCCGTCCATCCGAGTTTATTTTATTAATCTTTGTTTCGCCGGACCAAATTACTTTATTCCAGTCATCAGCAGTGAATTTCTGGTACTTTTTCGCAAAATTTAGCCGCAGCAATCGATGGCGATCAGTAAGCAAAGGTTTTTTCACTTTGGCCCGTCCATGGAAATTGTTTTTGCGCAGCATTTTTCGAACCGCTTCCGGAGTTACTTCAATTCCATGATTTTTCCGCAAGTCCTTATTGACTTGCACTGCATTATCATGAACTCCCATTCGAATCTGCCGTAAAACAATTCTTTGAATGGGCTCGGTCAAGACTTGCTTTCGGCCGGGCTTGTTTTTTTCAGCTGGTTCCCTCATATTTTTGCGAATTTTGGACACCATTCCAACTGATATGCCCATCTGCTGTCCAATTTGACGGTGACTCATCTTTAGGTTGATAAGCCGTTCTGTCTCTTCCGTAATAAAACGTGGTATCTTAGACATCTATGAAAAACGTTATAATTTACGGTTTTTCTAATAATTCCTTGATTAATCTCATTATTTGTTATGGATTACCTTTCTAAATATCAGCTTTCACAAATTCAAATGTAAAACAATCAAGAAAAAATGTCACCACAGACTTATTTACGGCTTAAAACACAGAAAGCGTCTAGCGTCAACTAATTGATCACGCCACCTTCTGTACTTAAGCTCTCATTATTCACAAAGTAACGGTACATTCCTAACAAAAATTTGTTTTTTCCATTGCTTGTCTCTGAGTGCATTCCAGGAATGAGCGAGCTTTCGCTCAGCACCTGCATTCAAAAGCTATCTCACTCTAAAGAGCTTTTTAGCATAAGCGTGATCAAAAAGTTGAGTGACTGTATATATATTCTAGGGGGTGGCAGAAATCTCTTTCTCTCTCTTGGAAAAGAGAAGAAATTTCAATTTGTAAGCCATTGATTAAAAAAAAATTCATTGCGTTTGTGAGCTTGTGCGTAAAAGGGGGAAGGAGACATCCTTGACCCCATACAATATGTACATTATTGTCTATCTGTCCGTCTGTCTTTATGTATCTCAGAGACTAAATTACTAAAACTTAAACTGTATACGCCATTTAATAGCGACAATTATTAACTCACAGCTTATGTCTTACAACCTATAGTAAGAAAAACATTTTTAATGATGTATCGTTTTGGTTGGTGCTCTTCTTATTTTCTCATAAGGAGCTTTTATGTATATTCAACTACAGCAGTGTTATTTGACTGCTTTAATGATTTCGACTTGAAGTTGGTCCAAATCAAATTAGGCGCCTAATAAGAGAGATGAAGCATCGGTATCTAATATTCCTAAAAGCAGTGTAGCAGGTAATTCAAGTGGAAAAAAACCCAAAGTCTCCACCCAAAGCATTCCAAATAACACCAGGAGAAAGGCCGTTAGGTTATACTACGCGTATACGTAATGAACGTCAAATGCTGCGTTTGATTGCCTGGTGGCGTCGACCTCGCAATATTTTGCAATTAGACAACAACAACAAAAAAGGCATTCTAATTTCTCACTTACGAAATTTGCAATTTCCCTCCCCTCCTTGCGCATACTACACTCTTTTCACACCCCCTCTGGCAATGGCTTGGCATCACTCGGGAACGCAAGCCGCATCATGGTAAAAGCGTTGGCAAACAATTTGGCCAAAAAGCAAACAAGCAACGAATATGGTAAAACTCATTAGCGCCAATTGCAGCTGTAGCAGCTGGAGCTGGGGTGTGGCCTGCCAGAGTTGCCACCACTCATACGAGACCAAAGAAATGCATGCATATTCCAGTTTCTCATTTGGTTACTCGTATTATCATTTTTAACATATGCTTCTGTTGCAAATATGACCACATCAATTTGTGGATAATTAGCTTGTGGTTGTGATACCCTGAGCCCTTTAAAATGGGCAAAAAAGGCTGAAATAGTTTTGAGCCATTGTCACAAACATCTCCGATCCAATAAAGTTCATATATTGTTATCGCATAAAAAGCCGAGTCGATTTAGCCATGAAAGTCCGTAAGCGTAACGGCTAAAACGTTTAGTATATAAGTCCCTATATAACCAGCAGTGATCAAGTATATTGTCCATATTCGATATCTTCTATACTTTCCTCTATAATAATAACTAAATCTGGAATTTAACTTTACAAGAATATAAAGTTTTTCTTTTTAAATTGGAATTTACAGATATTAAGGAATGAATAGACTGTGGAATTGCATTTCATATTTAACGGACACACAAGATATACTCATGTAAGTATGTGTGCAATTGATTTCAGATATTACTTAAAGTAATAAAAACTAGTTGTAAGCATACTTAAAACAATAACTGTTGTGGGGCTAAGTCGCAGTCGATCTCTCGAGTACATGGTTCTTAATAGTTGCATTTTAGATTTGATATTTTTGAAATTGATTGAACATTATTTAATAATGATAGATGGATAACAAGTAAGTCGCGTGTAGAAGCAATTTATTAGTAAAGTGAAGTCTACATGAAGAGCAATGCTCAGCAATTAAAAATATATTCTTTGCCTATTTAAATTTCAATATAATATTGTTGAACTGCTATCAATAATTGTTGAATTGACATTAAATATCTGATAATATGTTTGAGGTCTGTGAGAACTATTCTAATACAATCAATACTAATTATTCGTTCTATTACTAATTACTTACTATGATGAGTAGTTTTGTTTTTATCTTATCTGGTAATGGCTGGGCTGATGAGTAGAAGACTGCTTTATGGTTTGAAATGAATTTCTTTGCTAGAGGTCTTTCGTTATTAACATAGTTATTTGTAATGGCCTTCAGACTAATCAACTGAGTTTTCGAATTCGGAGAGCTCAAAAAACAACTTAGTCAGCAATTAGAAATTTGATCATCATTGATAAAAGATTCTTGTTCTATAATCTCAAAGCCAGCACCCGCAGTTTTAACACTTTGTGAATTTCGTCTATTTATATAATTACTTTAATTAGCCAAACACAAATACAAACACACTTAACTCATGTGCTACGACTTTTACTTTTGCGCCCATTCATTAATCAGCATTCAGTTTCTTTGACGCCAGGTTATGTTGCTCCTTCCTTCCTTTCCTTTCCTTTCCTCTTTACGTCATTTCCCTTCGGTGCTTGTCACTGCGCCTCTTTGACTGCTCGTTTAATTTTTAACTTTGAACACAGATGTCAACTTGACGCCCGTCTCAGTCTAGCATTTTGCAGCTGCGCCACGCCCACAACTTCGCCCTAGACTGAGCCCAAAAAACTTTAACAGCTAATTTGCTTTCATGGGTGGGCTGCATGGTGGGCGAGGGCTAGGAAACTGAAGTCGTTAGCGTCTGTGTAGAGAAGAATAAGGAAACTTTTTCAAATGACGTTTTGTCACTTGCAGAAGAAGACAGTCAAGTAATATAAGGGCTGAGAGAGAAAAAATGTGAGAAAATAAGAAATTGTTTTAATTGAATATTTTTTGGGTTCTTGCAATTTCTTAAGGAGAAACACAAACACGAAAAGGCAACTGAAAATCAACGTCAAATTGGGTTAGTTGCTAAATTTGCCTGGCGCCTGTCGCCTGACGTCTGAGCAGAGCAAATCGAATCTGGGACGCATTATCCAAGCAGCCCAGGCACTTGGCCTCGACGTCGACGGAGACGAAGTGCTGCCACCTAGAAAACTGATAGAAATAGGTGCAAGAGGCAAGAGAAAGGGGGATGATTGGCGGGAAGTGCAGCCAAAGCAAAATCATTAAAATTAGATTACAAAATCCTTCGGTGGTGTCGCATTTCCGCCGGAAATTGCACTTTGCATGCGGCGGTCTTGAATTTGCTGTCAGAATTTTCCTTTTGCTTCAGCTTCTGCTACCAAACTGACAGATTAGTTAATAAAATCTTATTGCCCGACATTCGTTTTATCCGCAAATGAATGGGACTTTCTGGCCAAACTACAAACGGAAAGCTGAAAACTGAAAACTAAAAACTGGTCAAATTTGTCATGAGAACAAGCAATGAAATATGGAAATTTCTTATGACACTATTTGGAAGTTGTCATCTTTCGTTTATCTATGTTGTACGGATGTATACAAATATATTGCAGTTTTATTTTTTCCTTCCCTCTTTTTTCTACATTGCAACGGGGTAAAAATTGTCGAGTGTGGCTTTTGCCAGACCTTTTATGTTAAGCATTTGCTGCCAGTGACAAGCCAGAAACTTTAGAACAACCGACAGGCTACAATTATAACAAAAAGAATAGCAAAGGAAGACTTGAGGACTTGCAGTGGCAACTCATAAAATATTAATCCGAAGAGTGCTTTCAAATATTTAAAACAATTTTCAGAAATGTGCAATAAATTTAGCTTTAAAATAAATGTATTAAGTCCTTACATACTTGTATGTAAATTTATTAAAAGCATTTCTTTGGTATAAATTAAAAAAAATATTTAGTTGTTTTTTATTATATTTTGTAAAAACGAAAAATTATGCTTTCACAAATAAGAAAACGTTTTAAATTTACAATTTTTATTTTGCATGTAAGATTATTCATAGGTTTTCACATTATACATATGTACATTCAAAGAATAAAATAAGGTCAAAAATTCTAAAATAAACAACTTTCCGTTAAAATAAATACTACATAAAAGCTGCTTTTTATGAAAATAAAGTATACTTATGTTCACATTCACATCTCCAAGCAAAACAAGGTCGGAGAAAACAATTAAGAAGGACGCGCGAGACTAGCAGATACTCTGTTTGTTTAACTCATTCAATTATATAATATTATATTTTTATAATATGAACATTAAACGTTCAAGTATATTCCTTTTTCGAACATTCTACTATTATATCTAAAGTATTAGACTTCCGTTGACTACAGAGTACGGGGTATATAGAGGTTGACAGCCAAACTTGTTGCATTATTTGCAACTCTGCTGTGGTGTTGAGTGTCTGAAGGCAAGAGGCAAAAAAATGTTGGGTAGTTCTGGCATTTTCGGGGTTTTAGGAAGCGCATAAGCATGTTATAAAATATGCACATTATAAAATGTGGTGTGAGCTAGACAAAAGCCGAAAGGAATTTGCACACTCATGCAACGAATGCAGACATTTTTTTGAATTTTTAGTAGACTCTTCATACGTACTCGTACATATACAATTGTGGCTTCCCTGCCTTTTATTTTTGTTGTTGTTGTCATTCATAATTTCCTTCCTGCTTCTGCAGCATCGTTTTGGCTTTTTCTGTTGACAACTGGATGTAAAATGGATGCTGGCATTTATTTATTTGTGTTTTGTGTTTTGACAGTTTTATTTCTTCTTACATATTACATACGAAACGACTACTATTTTCGTATATTTCTTGAGAAGTTTTCAAGTGCAGACAACGCTGCGTATGCATTATATATAGTTATTGGAATTTATACAATAAAAGCCAGTTGAAAAAGTCACTCAAAAGTAAATTGGATGAAGTGCATTTGAAGAAATAGATACAAATAAATATAAAGTGATTGCTGGAGTGTGAAAAATTGAATGATTTTTACTTTAAAGATATTAATTGTGAAATACAGTGCAACTCCTAATTGAGAAATTAGGTTTTATTTACTTTTTCAAGTTAATATTTAGCATTGAAATATGCTTGTGATCAAATTTGTTTTTATTGGAGCTGCTTACTTGAGTATAATATGTAATAAATTTTAATTATTATTTTTAAATCTGCGTTAATGTTAATGACATTATTTATATTTTTATCAGCTTTTTAACTAAAGTTAATATTTTTATTGGAATACATATTAAGCATTTATTATATTTTGAGTTAACTTTATAAAAAGCGTGAAACATTTGATAAAATCTAAATAAAATACATATTACTTAGTAAATAAAGAAGGATAAGGAAAAATCAATTTACTATTAGTTACTCTGTTTTGTGGGAAACCCGAAAATCAAACAAATCGCACATAAAATTTAACACACAATGCAATCAACTCAAACAAAACGAAGCTAGAAATCCTGTGTGACAATGGCAAATGGGAAACACCAAATGGCAGGAAAAGCAAGACAAACGAGGTGGTAAGAAGAATAGGGTGGACAACGAAAAGCGTAAGGAAAATTGAAATCAAATTAAAGTGCAACACCATTTTGCAATGAAAATCGGAAGAAAATCATTGACATCGTTTGAGTTTGCTGCATGTTGCAGTTGCACCAGCAGCAGCAGCAATAGTGCCATAAGCAGCAGTTGCTGCTGTACGACTTGCTACAGATGCTGTCCAAAATGCTCAGCCCAGCGGCAATGCGAGGTGTACTGAACTGTGCCCCTACGCCCCCTTGCCTGCTGGCCCTTTGACGGGTCCTTTTGTAGCCCCTGGCTCCGGCAACAGCCAAATTGCTGAGCAGCAAACGTTGATGAGATGTACGCGAGCAGTCAACTCAGTCAGTTCAGTCAGCTCAGCCAGCTGTGCACTACAGCGCGTATGTGTAATGTCAGTATTCGTAGCTCAGTACAGTAGTATGTTCATATCTATCTCTCGCTCTCTATGTAAGAACGTCACACAAAATGTATCCGGCAGCTGCTGCTTTGCCATTTCCGAAACATTTAGCAGGCACTGTATGTGTGTGTATTCGTGTGTGTGTCTACTGAAGTCATTGTAGCAAATCAGCCATAGTTGGTTAAAGCTTCAACGCTGCTCATACTATAATTTCTTTTATTTTTATGAACATTACGAATTCGTTTTATTTATGTAAAAGAATACAAATAGATTTCTGAACTAGAAATAGACAACAAAGCATGTATAAAACAAGTTAGAAAGCTACTGTCGAGTTTGCTCGACTGTGAGATACCCGCCACCCATTTTTACAATAAAAATATTATATTTTTCAAAAATTTACTAAAAATATATCAACATTTTCTTTGATCGAAATTATTAGATTTGCGGCACTTTATTAGGTTTATTGAACACCATTATTATGTCACTTAGTGACATAGCAACTAACCAGGTGCAGCAGCACCTTATTACGCCTTATAAAAGTAATTCTTTAATAACTTCTGTGTTTTGGTTTTGATTGCAAATAAATTTTCAAAGATCATCAAGATAGTATAGTGCGTACCAAAATTGAACATTCTGGTTTAAAATGGCGTTTGCAATTCGGTCTTATTCGATTTACGGGGGCGGAAGAGGGTGTGGCCAAAATCTAAAACAAACTTGATCATTTTGTTACTCTAGCTTTTATAGTCTCTGAGATCTAGGTGTTCATACGGACAGACGGACATGGATATATCGTCTCGGCTGTTGACGCTGACCAAGAATATATATACTTTATGTGGTCGGAGATGATTCCTTCTGCCTGTTACATACATTATCGGTTGGCAAAAAAGTTATAATACCCTTCTACCCTTTGGTTAGGCTATTTGGATAAATAGTAACCACATTTTTATTTAACTTTAAGACTTTATTATTTTCTTCAAATTTATTTTTAATATTAAAACAATTTTACTATTATCAAAAACTACATTTTACATTTCAAATCAACTGAATTTGATAGTCTATTATATCTTTATCAAATATTTCCAGCTAAGGCCTGTATCTGCATAAGTGTGTAAGCAGTCAATGGGATAAACTAGAACTTAATTTAGACTAACACTTATTCCGCTTCTGCCAATCTTCTGAACATTAAATCATTTAATAGCCGTAGATTTATACAATTAAGTTCATATTTTTGGCACTGAAAGTTTTTATTGGCAAATGGAAAAGCTTTTTGCAATTGCTTTAGTTAAAATTGTTTAATCGAATGGATAAACTATAAATTCAGATTCGATGGTCAGAAAACTATTAGCACTGCTTTTGGAAAATAATGTCAAGTTTATTTATTTCTGATTTAAATTCTAGTTGAATTTATTTTAAAAATCATTGTACATATATCTATCGTCACAGTCTATTAACACAAACTGCTTTCTCTTTTTGTATTTAAATGTACAGTAGTAAAATATTAAATGTCACCTTTTAATATTTAATAGTATTATATATCAATCGTCGTTGCGTCAAATCAATTAAACAGCAAAAATGCAAAACAAATAGTATGAATAAATAAATAATAAATCAGTATTATTGTTGAGACAACATGTTAACGGTAAAAATATTTGCAAATATACTTCATGCATCTACCTGAAACACACACTAAAAATATGCATACTTCAGCAATAAAAAATAAATACGATTAAATACTTTTACGTATTTTCATCGAAGGCAATCCCAGCGGGTTTTTTTGTTAATTTACATTTTATTACATTACTATTACATTTTCAGTAATTGCAATTGAGCTTTTTAATCGAGTTTATTTGAAACATAATTTAAAATTTTTAAAATTAGAATAAGTTTTTAATTTGCATTTCTTTACATTTTTATAGTAGAAAAGCTAACCAATATTTTGTCTCTCTTTCATTATCAGTGAAAAGTGAGTCATTGACGTTTGATTTATTTTCGGTTACTCACTTTTATACATTTAATTTTAATTTTAATTAATTATGTTTTTTGTATGTGAAATATAACAGTTTCTTTTAGTTCTCGAAGATAAAATACTCGCGCATATCAATCTTATGAGAAACGTTATAAAATAATTAGAAACTTGCAATAATTTGTTGCCATATATAGCAGTTATTTAAAATTTAATTTAAAATAATCAACATTGCTAGTACTTTTGTTTGTCTACTTCCGTCTGACTTCTATTCTTCCACTATTGTCGTTTTACTTCTGATCTTGCAAGTGGTTGATGTAGTAGCAGACACCACACCTCTAGGCCTGCAGCCGCTTCTGCTTGTGCAAGCGGAGAAATTCTGACTTGTCCGTCGCCTTCTTTTTACGGACCGCATGGATGGAAGCAAGCTATTGGACAAAAAATTAAATTAAATTTAAAAAAAATTGAATATAGTAAAAATGGGTAAAGTAATCTTGACTGAATAGCTTTCTTTCATATTTTTTTTTAATTTTGTTGTTCAACTCTGTGAACAAGCAATTTTGTTTTCCTTATTTATAATTGCCGTAGCTATTAGAAATGTATGTGCAGTTATAAAAATCCGAAAAAAATATATTTAAAAGTTGCAACAAAATAAATTTTTTTGAAAGTTGGAGAGACCTCCTACTGACTGTTTCATGCATTTGCACAAACCTATTGTAAGCTTTTTTGCACAATAAAATTTCCGTATTTTTCATAAAACTAGGAGATAATTATTTGATTTACTATGAATTTCACTTACTTGCTGAAAGACGTAACTCAATTGAATAAATAAATAGCTGTAAATAGAATAAGACTTTTATAAACACATGTATATTTGAAAATCAAAATGTAGAATACGGAATGTAGTAGTAAAAAGTTCGCTCTTAATACAATTATCATAAACTAATATCCCATTTCGTTGCCATAAGTTAAATGTACATTCTTTCTATAATAATTTAACACAATGTTATATAATTCGCTTAACAGGTTCGATATGTTAATTTAGATTTTGTTTAGTCCATATTGAAGTTGCCAACATGCCAAAACTTAGTTGGCTTTGGAATCTTCACAGTGGCAGTCATTAACAATGCTGAGATCAGTGAGTTAATTCAATAAGTTGTAGTTTTACGCGATTTCTAATTTTGGATTTCTTCTTTACTTGTTTAGTTTGTGATCATTGTGTTAATCAAGCTGGCGCTTGCAGCACCTCCAAATCTCGTGCCTCCTGTCAAAGTTGTTGACTCTCGAAACCAAGGCTATATCTTGCAGCCTACTCAAGATGGATATCAATTATCGTAAGCGAAGTTGTAGGAATCAAAATGTTATATTTCTAATTGTGATCTGATTATTTAGTGTTAAGGGCACTGGTGGTTCTCGGATGGAGTAGGTGCTGCTAGATGATGAAGGAGAGCCACATGTACGGGGAATTTACAAACAAAAATTTGAGAACAGGCTGCAGCTGATCGTCAAATACATAGCTGACAAAGAAGGATACTCTGCTCGCTATAAGATTTCAGTGAAAAAGAAGAAGACGAAAAAGCCCACGAAAAAGCCTGTGGATAAGCCGGATTTCCCCGATGACGAGGATGATGACACGCCAGTTGTTATTACGTCTGCCGTCAAACTAGAATGCCTTAGATCATGCGCTGGCTAAGCTATTTTGTATATTATGTTTCAGTACGTTAACACTCATTCAAACTAGAAACTATAAATTACTAAATAAAACTTCGCCAAAACCAGTTTCCCAAACAGAACCCACAAGTATTATATTGCCTATAATCAAACGCCCCAAGACAGGTCCAACATGTTTGTTCGTAGGTCCGTTTAGCCTACAAATATATTCGCACATACTTTAACACGCCAGACGAGTGTAGTCCACATATGACTATGGAATTTGATTATCAATTTTTGATAAGACAAATAAAAATATATTAAAAAGAGAAATTAGTAAATTAATGTCTTACTTAATTTTTATAATTAAGACTCAATTGAAACTATTATTAGTTTATTTTAGATCTTCCTTATTCAATTATCGATTTATATTTTAATTTTGAAATATTAAATTTGCATATTTTGATTATGTACTTTAAAATACAATGTTAAATCCAACATTTTTTTGTAAATGTTACATACATTCTCACTTAACAAGAATTCTTTCTCA